>CM071624.1:655924-2123924 GCA_036365135.1 Miichthys miiuy
TTCTTGCTCCAGGTAACCCGTCCAGGAAATGACAGTTTAACATTGACTCTTGTTTTTACTGACGTCTCATCACTGTCCTCTTGCTCCAGGTGGTCCACCCTCACCATCGGTTCAACCGAATGAACAAGCGGCAGGCTGCATTCGTGTCAGTTTTTGTCTGGCTGCTGGTCATCAGCCCGCGGGTTCCCATGCTGGCATACAACCACATCAAGGGCAGTGGAAACAAAACCCAGTGCTTCTTCTTCACTTCTTACAAAGAGGCGTCACGGGCCATCATCATCCTGGTCGCCATGCACCGAATTCTGACGGTCCTGGAGTTCATCATCCCGATGGCCATGCTGCTGTTCTGCTCCATCCGGATCTCCAGGTTCCTGAAGAAGCGACAGATGGAAATCGGACAAGGTGCGAAGGCGATGAGAGTTTGTGCTGTCATCGTGGCAGTGTTCATAATTTGCTTCTTACCCACGACGGTGACGACCATCGGGGTGTGGGTCATCCGCTCATACCGCCCATGGGACTGCACCTCCTTCTACACTTTCACCCAGCTCACCATTGTGTCTTTGGGGCTGAACTTCTTGAACTCGGCCCTGGACCCCTCGTCTACGTCTTCTCCAGCTCCATGTTTAGGAAGGCGCTCCTCAGCTCACTGCCCAGAGTCCTGTGCTGCAAGCAGGTCGCAGGTGATAATAAGAACTCGACGTCCACATCAGGAACTCAGTCAACCACTGAGCAGGAGCTGAAATCTATGAGGGCTGACAGAGGGAGTGAAGCCATGTAAGAAGCTCGTCCTCAGTAATAATAATAATAATAATAATAATGAGGATGAAGCAGCACTGAGAAAAATAACATTGCGGTTCCTCCTGAGTTGCATCACTTTGTTGTGTGTGTTTTTGTTTCTGGATACTATTAACAGTCATGTTAAAATCATTCCCCGTGAATCAAACAGGAAATGATGTTCTGATTTTTGTATTGTAGATAGTTTAAGTTGTTTAAAATACCCAGAACCAAAAACATTCATCATTGCGTTTATCTATGATTTTATTTTGGCGGGTTTCCACCCGCTTTCCTCTCACTGCCCAGGCTGAGGCTGTTTATTGGGGGAGTGTTCACTGAAGAGTCGGCAGGGAGGACTGACCAGATCGACGTGATTTTTTTTTCTCATGTAGTTGTACTGTTTGTTCTTATGAAGGAAAAATTTACTTACATTTGTTTTTTCTTTCTGATGTTTAAGTGTTGAATCAAACAAATTAAACTCTTCCTAAACTGTGGTTGTTTTTGCCTCCAATAGTCCTTCAAATGTCTCATGCAGCAATTTAGACAAAAGTTCATTCAGTGTTTAGTATCATCTCCGCTAGAACTTTAAAGTTCTGTGGATCAGAGCTGTGAGGGTTTCATGGGTTAAACAACTCACAGGCAAAGTGGAAGCTGGAGTGAACTCTTCTCAGTTTTCAGCTCAACTGACACAAAAAGTCTGACACCACTTGCTTTAATTAGCATCTGTTTTGGTCCACACCTGGCTCAAATGGTCGTTAAGTCACCGGTGATGGTGATGGATAATGTGCACCATCTAGTGGACAAATCATGTCCATGTGACCTCAGATCACATGGACACAGACAATAATGTTTCCTTTACATACAATAAATCTAATGTAGATCTGAATTCACCAGGTAAGCATCATAATAAAAATCTAAATGTATCACAGTAATGCACAAACAAATAAAATTATAATGGATATCATATACAGGCAATGCCTCTGTATTTATGCACAATACAGTCAAAATAAACAAAGTCTAGAAGAGTCAGGTTGGCTGAATCCTCCAAAGACCCCATGAAGCATGTGCACCATGCAAACGTCCAGGTTAGCCCTGTGCTAACTTGAATCAGCTGAAATAATTTAATCATTCAGCTCTTTTAGACATTAACAAAATGTTATCGGATCGAATGGATGAAGTTCTGATTGTGAAATAAGTTCTTTCATTCAGACCCTAATCTACTGCAAAAAGCACAGTGCTGATGCTTTTGACCTCAGAAGTTTCCCTCACAGCCAGAGGACACTCTCAAAGACAAGGCCACTGCTGCCAGTGTAAAATCCCCAAGAGCCCAGAACCCAACATGTAAACAGAAACTCAGTGCCAGTGCAAGCAGATAAGAGTCAGTGTGCTACTCAACAGTCAGCTTCATGTTTGCACTTTGTTTTTCATAGACCTGCAGCCTCTCAGTGTCCTCATGTATGGAGCAGCCACAACAACATCTGAACACCAAACCTCTTTTTGGATAATCTCTTTTCCATTAAAGAATATAAATTACACATCAGGTGGAGCTGATGTGTGCGCATAATGGCAAACCTCTTACACATACAAGCTGTGTTATTTAATCAGTAGTAATAATTAACACTTAATCAATAGTCACACCATGGTCATCAGAAGGTCATGGAAAATTTCCCCAATATGTCTTCCATTAAAAATATTAACCACGGCACTCTCAAGGTCATGCAGTATAAATTTGCATGGCTTTGTTGCATTTTCATGGGTGATTAAAATCCTTTTTGTAGTGGAGGTTGTTTGTAATACAACAAGACTGAATGATAGTAATGACTCAGTCTTCAAAAAGCATTGTAAATACTTAAATCCTAATGGGCTTGTCCATGGTGATGAGATTAGTGGTAGAAGACTGATATGTGATCAGGGTGTTAGCATTTTTGATATACTATGTCAGCAGAAGCCCAACCCCAAACAATGACTGCACACGATGAGAAACATGTGATCTTGATTTTTAGACATTTTGTTCAAGAGGAATGAAAAATGGGCGGTAACATTTTGCCATCTGTGTGACCAGAGCTCAGGAAATCATGCAGCTCACACCAAATCAAGTCATTTCACTTGGTGGGACTTCAAACTTCTCTGCTCATTTAAGAAGGCAACGTGTGCGTCAAGAATAAAGAGGAGCTTCAAAAGAAATGGTAAGTGTTAGCAGCTAATGCTACATCTAACGATCAACTGCTCCAGGATAACAAAGCCTTGTGCAGTTTGAATTACAGGGACAGAAACTCTGCTCTGTATCCACTTGCTGTGAGTTGTATAATAAATTACATATCAAAATCATTTAAAAACAGTCATGCAAGTAAAGTTTAGAGAGGGCTGCTGCCAGGATACATTATGAAAACTGTATAACTTTAAACCCTTTAAACAAAATGTCTCACTTGTTTTCGCTCGTCTGTATGAGATAACAGAATAAAGTCCATCTACAGCCATGCTCGTTTGTGTGAAGCTGCTGTGCATGTTGAAGTTTGCCTTCATGGCTCTCTGCCAGAAAGCATGTCAGTCTTTCTAAACTCAGCCAGATATTTATGTTGCCTGAACCTCAAACTACAAATGAAATGTGACCAGTTGATATCAACCACACAAGACCCAGAATAAACTGGAAGCAGAGACTGCTATACAAAAATATTTTATTAATATTGATAATATTGGTCTCCAGAGTAAATTATAGGAGTAATACAAATCAAACCAACCACGAAATGGTTAAAAAAAAAGGCATGGAGTTATGCACAACGAAAGAATCATCACAAACATGCAAATTATGACTTAAACACCACTACAACAACCCAATTGGAATAAGATCAAACTACTCTACAACACTCAACTTGCCAATTCACAGCAAGCTAAGGTGACTTAAACCACACAATAAAGCACACATGCAAAATGGCTGCACTCGTACTCAGTCCCCCCTTTAAGATGGCAGAAAACAAATAAGTAAGACGGCCCCTTCAAGTGAAAAGTTACATTTAAATCAAACAGTGGTTGGCTTCTTTAAAAGTATCTTTGTTGGAGAGTCAAAGAAACAAACATTAACAAAGAAACTTTACAAGAAACACCTTTACACATGTGCGATAAGTAAATCATGTACCTTTGTAAACTGGAACATGATCCTTCTCCCAGCTGGACACGTGCAGGTGACTGGAGTCTTCATTCAGAAATAATCATGTTAATGTTCTGCTTGTGTCAAGGCTGATGTATTTAAACAATCATTCCCAGACAGAGTCCCTCACCAACACGGGAAGTGTACAAACAATTCATACAACAAATAATGAGCAAACATCTAAAAATGGAGCCTACCAAATCAACTCCAAACAAAGGCTGGCCTCAGCTGCTCTTCCAGGTGTGTCTCTCTGTGGAAGAAAGGTCCAGGTGAGCTTCCCGCCCTTTTTATAGACTCCACCCCATTTGCCTGCTCTTTGGGCTGGACTTCCTGTTACCCTCCCTTCCACATATCTGACTTTTGGACATTAACCTCAGTCTCCTGGGTGAAAGATTTATATTTTTATGCAGTTTGGAAAGGTTATCTCTAATAATTCTAACAAGTTAGCTCATGACTCTTTCCATATAGAGCAGGTTAAGACCATGTTCTTTATGATATTGTTAATTTAAAATTGATTGACTGTACATTAACATACTGTATGTTACTGAATTTTTACCAGCAGGGAGGTGACAAAGGTGACATGGCAGTGGCTGCCCTGGGTCGACCTTTCACCTTAGGCATCTTGTATGACAGTCGCAAAGATGAACTGATTCCAGGTAAATCTTGACGTGGACTACATGGGAATAAAACTGTGACTTACAACATATGTATGTATCTACATGTGTGTCTGAGGCCTTTTGACAGGAACTTTAATAACTTTTAAAAGGTTTAAAATCTGAACACCTGAGGCCTACATTTGTTAAAAACATCATGAGCATATATACCGCTATATAACCTGTGTTTATTCCTTTAGAAACATTAAAGGCTTGTATTGCTGAAGGACCCTGCACAGAACCTTGTTTATCTCAAAGGAGATGAAACTGTGGATGGATGCGATGGCTCTCCTGGCCCTACTTCAGTAAAAGAGGTTACAATAATAGTTCAGTCACATGGAGGCGCTGAACAGAACCAAATCAGTACTTTAATTTTTCTATTTTCATTTCCTCTTTGTTCTGATTATACAAAATAAAAATGATATAAACTTATAAAGTCGTTGTTGAACAGAGCATAGAGAGTGGACTAAAATCCCAGAAGATTCTTATTATATCTAAAATGGGCCCATGCACTCAGATCAATGCTGGACAAGTTGTGGACACACATTGGTAACCTTCCTCAAACACTGGATATGCCCTAAACTGGAAAAATACCCAAGCTGGTAATGCTTGGACTAATACCAACATACATAACTGGAAGAGGGAAAAATACCTTTACAGATTACTGATTACTCTTAAATGTATTACAGTTAGATGGTTAAACCCGACCCTCCAACATACAACATTTATTTTCATTTACACTGCTTATTATTGAATTACTTATTGTTGTGTTTGTGTGTTACTCTTGTTTGACCATGTAACTTACACACATGTTTAACCTCATACACACTCTAATGCTGTATTAAGCAGATCATAAATGGAAAACATTTATGTCTGTCTGTACGAGCTGCAGCAGACTGAAATAAAAACAAAAAATTAAGTGAAAAAAAGTCGTTGTTGGTCAGTTTCATTTCTTCACTCAGCTGCAGCACATCCACAGCACAACACTACAGATAACCTGAACACATCACAGGCTCTATGGTGCGTTCAGGTCCGTGCAGGTTGCTGATCAGTGTGTGTGTGTGTGTGTGTAGAGCTGCTCTCAAACCTGCGCAGACTCAGAACACAGCGCTCCCTGCCGCACTACAGAAGTGTCGTCTGCAGAGCTCATCGGCCGGGGTGCGCTCGATTTCTCCCTTCAGGTCGCACGGTTGAGCGGGGCTTCCAGAATGAGCACACAATGAAGACCGGTGCTAATTATAAGAGTTTCTGCTCAGAGGCCACTGTCAGGATGTTTGTGTGTTTCAGTTTGACCTTCAAACATCTGGCAGAAGTCTTGTCTGAGGACAGAGACAGATGTTCTGGTTTGTTCCTGAGGGTCAGGTTCAGGAGGGGTGGTCTGTGGTCCAGAACGTCCTTCCTATCAGTCACATCCCTGATAACCCCGTCCCTTAGTGTCTGCACCGCCGGGAGGAAGAAGAGGAGGTTTCAGGCCCAGCAGTCAGCAGCATCAAGCATGAGTCCAGCCAGCACCTTTATTCAGTGTGAAGCACTTTGGCTGCATGTTTGCATGAACGGTGTGAATGACCAATACCAGCATCAATGTGACCTTTTCTGTTGGAATGTTTGCAATCAGTTTCATAAGTGAATTCTGCTGATATAAGCAGCTCCGCCCGCTCGGGAGGAGCCATGCGGGCAGATGGAGCCATCCTTTTGTGCTGTTCCGCACGGTGGCCCTCCTCCCTCCGTCAGCAGGTTCGTCTCATCTCCGTGCATCAGATCCGTTTTAACGTCTATCACATCTCCCCGTCTCTGCTGTCTCTGCACCCGGAGAAACCCGCCACCGTCCCCGGCAACCCGCTCCGAGAGCCGGCGGAGGAGCCTGATGGAGGACCGGGGTCCGTGTGCCTGCAAGCCGGGGAAGATTTAACGCAGCGACGGTTCAATAAACAGACTGTTCCCGCAATACCCCCGCAGGGTTTCACAGCGTGTCTGCGGTGCTCCACGGTGAGTTTACACAGGGCCTTTTGTTATTATTATTATTATTATTATTATTATTATTATTATTATTATTATTATTATTATTATTATTATTATTATTATTATTATTAATATTATTATTAATAATAATATTGTTATTATTATTATCATCATTATTATTGTTATTATTATTATCATTATTATTATTGTTATTATTATTATTATTATTATTATTATTATCATTAATATCATTATTATTGTTGTTATTGTTATTGTTATTGTTATTATTTTCCATCTCTGCAATCACAACGTTCAAATAACGTTCCAGTAGTGTTTATATAATGTTCCTCAAATGTAACATTGTGTTATATTTAACCGTAACGTTTAAATGCTTCATATTTTGATTTAAAGTGTTTTCACACTGAAACACTGACAGGAGACTTTCTGAGACTTTGATGTTTTCACTGCTTACACTCTCATTTGCTAAGCTAATGGACTCCTAGCTGTTGCTTCATACTCACTGCACAGACGTGAGAGTGGAGCAGGTGGAGGTGTCATGAAAACTCTTTTTGATGGTTTTAAAGTTAAACCGAAAACTGCAACAATGTCTCTTATTTAAAGCTACATTGTATATAAACTGGTGATTGTGTTTCCTGTCTCCTGCAGGGTACCGGGCCTCATCGTCCTGCATGGCCTCAGTAGCTGCCGGGTTTTGGGGTTCTGCCTCCTGCTGCTCGCACTCCAAACTCTCCAGAACCGGCAGTTTTAAACTGGGACGAGGTGGTTCACCACCGTCCATGTTGTCCGGACGGAGGTGCTCGGGTGTATCAGGTCTCGGGGGCGGAGCGGTGTCCCCGGGGCCGGTCATGGCAGAGGTGTTGGAGCCTGGTGTGGGATTGGGGACCAGCGAGGCCAGCAGGGAGCTGTTCGAGGCCTGTCGGAGCGGAGACCTGGAACGGGTTCGTAAATTGTTGTCCGCCGAGAACGTGAACAGTCGGGACACGGCGGGGAGGAAGTCTACACCTCTACACTTTGCAGCAGGTGATGCACGTCTCAGGCTGGTCATGTCTTTAAAAATCTTTATGAAAACTTGCTGTAATATCTCTGATCGCTGATTTGGAAAGTTTGGTTATATGCTGACGACATCCTCCTCTTTCTGTCAGATTCTTACAGTTTCATTTCTAACTCACTTCAGATTTTGGAAACATATCAGGGTGTCACATGCATTTATAAACGTCTTATTTTGTCTATTTGTGACACGGCATTAGAGGTGTGGAAATGTCACAAATAATAGCAACCTCAGCTGAACAATAATAAATAACAAGTAAATGTATTTGATTCATGGTTGATTTTTCACAGCATTAAACATTTACATACATGAACGTTGCTTTCAGTGTTTCTCCACCTTGAGATAATGGTTTGTAAAGCTCCACCAGCTGCAGCAGCGCTCTGCTTTACTGTAAATGTTTTGAATAATTTATGGTGATAAAACAAAATGAGACACCAAGACGTCTGAGGCCCAGACAGGAAATGAATAATAAACTACAGGAAGTGAAGATAATCCAATGCTCTCTCTCTCTCTGTTCAGGTTTTGGTCGTAAAGACGTTGTCGACTTCCTCCTCCAGAACGGAGCCAACGTCCACGCCAGAGACGATGGAGGGTTGATATCCTCCACAACGCTTGCTCCTTTGGCCACGAGGTACAGCGCCCCACCTCCAACCTCCACCCGTGAACTAGTGTTTTTCTTCAAATACCTTTATTGCACGGTGTCCTGTTGTTTCTGTGAAGGTGGTGAGTCTGTTGCTTCACCACGGGGCGGATGCAAACGCCAGAGACAACTGGAACTACACTCCACTTCATGAGGCAGCCATCAAGGGAAAGACTGACGTGTGTATAGGTACAAACTCACTTCAAATCACTGGATACAGTTCTAAAGTTGTGCTTTTGTATTATATATTATATATTTGCATGCAGCATCCCTCAGAGTCACTCATACACTGGATCGAACATTAAATTAATTAGCGCGCTCGCTCTGAAGACTTTCATAATGCCCTTCAACACAAATCATATCCTGGCAGCACCATCTGCTGTAATGTCAGCCAAACAGTACGAGAGTCTGAAGGAGTCAAGAAGTTAAGATACCTACATCCATTACGTGACCACACTTTATATATTTATACATATATATATATATACACTACATAACAGACTCTGTGATAACTGTGACATTTAGATCTTATGTAATGGAATTAGTTTCAATCCAGATTTTAAGTTTTTATAAACTTTCCTGATATAATTCACTAGGTTTAGTGTCAGAAACAAACAAACTGTTCTTGCAGCGTACACCTTCTGGATTTAACTCATTAATTTAATCACCTCGTTAACTCAAAAACACTTCAGAATAATCTGTCTGTCTGCAGTGAAGCAGTGAAATAAATACAGCGTACACTTGGACTGATATTGATTCTTTCAGGTGGCTAAAATAAGTTTTACCGTTCCCCCTGTCCACAGCAGCAACCTCAGCAACTGTACCGACTGTAACTGTACCGTGTGAAATCTGCATCATCTTCTGTGTCTCCTTTTATTTGGAAATTCATTTTAAGAACTGGAGGTGCGAGTTTGAATGACTGCTGCAGTTTTATGTAAAAATCAAAGTGCTGAATCCAGGTCAGCTCATTAGTATTGACAGCTGATTAATAACAAGACATCAGCAGACTGGGTTTGATGTCTTGTAGAAATGACATGGTTTGTCCACCAGAGAGCGCTGTCGTGTTTATTTTTACAGTAAACACACATATGGAAGTTAAATACAGTCCTGAGCACCGTCATAGGTTTGTCACTCGACTACATACATGTAAAGAACATGAACCAAATAAAGAGTACTCTGGATGTTTGGTGGGTTTTACAGAAACGTATACACATTTATGTCTAAACATATATAAGAAGAAACACTGTGTACTTCATGTTCTGTATGTATTCTCAGTGTTGTTGCAGCACGGTGCCGAGCCGACCATCAGGAACACCGACGGTCGGACGGCTGTGGATCTGGCAGAAGCGTCTGCTAAAGCGGTGCTGACAGGTGAGCAGCACAACTGACTTCAACATATCGTCTTTTCTCTGACCTGTGTGAGGCAGGTATGTGGTTAGCATTTAGCCTCCAGTGTAACCTCACAGAGCCTGTAGCACACTCGACTTTGACCGCTGGTCCTGGTTCATTTTGTCCAAAATGTTTCATGTTTTTCAGGTGAATACAGAAAAGATGAGCTTCTGGAAAGTGCCAGGTAAAGTGATGCTAATTTTCTAACTGATCGCACAAACAAACAAACTGAATTATTAAGTGGTTGGTCCATCATGGTGTGGGTGTCCCATCAGGAGCGGTAATGAGGAGAAGCTGATGGCTCTGCTGACACCGCTCAACGTCAACTGTCACGCCAGCGACGGACGGAAGGTAAAGTTTCTCTGTAAAGTTTCTTTGTAAAGTTTCTCTGTAAAGTTTCTTTGTAGTATTTTTTTGTTGGATCTTTGTGACCCGAGGATAGCTTCAGTTTGAAGGTCTTGGGCTCAGTTTCATCTCACGTCTGTCATATGTGGTATCGCCTTTGGGATGAGCGGTTTGGTTTGGGTTGCCATGGTTACCCTCTGAGCATCCCCTGTCTTTTTGTCTTGTCATTTCAGTCGACACCGTTACACCTGGCAGCCGGATATAACCGTGTCAAAACGGTCCAGCTGTTACTGCAGCACGGCGCCGATGTTCACGCCAAAGACAAGGGTGAGGCGCGTGCATGTACGTGTTGTGTTACTATCTTTATGAGGACCCATTAAAGTTTGTGGTGGACTCTGTCTCTCAGGGATCTGGTTCCTCTTCATAACGCCTGTTCGTACGGTCACTACGAGGTCACTGAGCTGCTGGTGAAGGTGAGTTTTCTGTGATTCATTCTTCATGTGTGTTTGTATAGCTGATATTCACTAAATAGTGAAGCCAGTAAAATTTCTCTCATTCTTAACGAGGGTTTGCATGGTACAGCTCGTTATAACTTAGGACAGATTGAATGTTTCCTGACTTTAATAAAGTTTCTCTGTGTGTTCAGCATGGAGCCTGCGTTAACGCCATGGACCTGTGGCAGTTCACTCCTCTTCACGAAGCCGCTTCCAAGAACCGAGTCGAGGTACGAGACAGCGCTCTTCTGATTAATTATAACGACGGCGGTGTGATGAAGTCTGCACGACGTGTCTGAGCCATTCTTCTAGTTCATGGTTAAAATAAAGATTCATTACAGGAAGATTCACTTGTCAGGGTGAAAAACAACTGAACTTTAGTTTCTTGAAAGTTTCCGATTACGTCACATTCAGGAACTGTACGAATTTCTTGGTGTGCGAGAATCTCTGGTATTCTTTGAGGAATATTCTAGTAATAATGTTTTTATACTTGCATGTTGTAGTATTATCAGCACTGTGTACTTAAATATCAAAGTAAAAGTACATGGATTGCAGTAAAACATTTGCTTTAATTTCTGTATTAATGCAAAATCTGATGAAGTCATCGTGTTTCTCTGTCCAATCACAGCAGAGATCAAAACAAACCTCCAGGCCTCCGTATACACTGATCGTACCTGTGTTTGTGTACAGGTGTGTTCCCTCCTCCTGAGCTACGGAGCCGACCCCACCTTCCTCAACTGTCACAATAAAAGCTCCATCGACCTCGCTCCGACATCGCAGCTGAAAGAACGACTGGCCTGTATGTCCCGTTTGTCTCTAACCTCCATCCATCCTTTCACTTCTCCTTCCTCCTGTCGTTCACATGCTGCACATCATCATCATCATCATCATCATCATCATCACCATCATCATGGCCTCTTTATGTCTTTGTCTCTGATCTTTGTCCTGGTTGTCCTCGTGGATCTTTAACAGATGAGTTCAGAGGTCACAGTCTGCTGCAGGCGGCCAGGGAGGCCGACGTGGTGCGAGTCAAGAAGCATCTGAGTCTGGAGACGATCACCTTCAAACACCCGCTCACTCAGGAGAGCGCGCTGGTAAGACTCTTTATTTCCTGCATGGACAAACTGAAACAAGTTGTGTAAGATGATCAGTGATAACAAAGATCTGTGTCGTGTTTCGATGCCTCAGCATTGTGCGTCTGCCTCTCCATACCTGAAGAGGAAACAAGTGTGTGAACTTCTACTGAGGAAAGGAGCCAACGTCAACGACAAGACTAAAGAGTGAGCAACGAGACAAGGGTCTTTGGTTTCACTTCAAGAGAAAATGTTGTGATGTCACCATGTTTCTGTACCTGTTGTGATGTCACTGTGCTCCCTCAGCCTGATGACCCCTCTTCACCTGGCGTCAGAGAAAGCCCACAATGACGTCATCGAGGTGTTGGTCAAACACGAAGCTAAGGTCAGTAACCAGAACACGTTTCTAACTTGAACACCTGTCTGTCTGTAACTGTCAAAGCAAAGAGACTCCCCTCCTTCACCTCCGTCCAGGTGAACACGGTAGATCGCCTTGGTCAGACAGCGTTGCATCGAGCGGCTCGCTGCGGACACCTGCAGACCTGCAGACTGCTGCTGAGCGCCGGCTGCGACCCGCTGCTCACGTCCCTGCAAGGACTCTCACCGTCACAGCTGGGTAACGAGAGCGTGCAGGAGGTACTGCAAGGTGAGCTGCTGATTTGATTTCAGACACTCCGGTCTGTTTAAGATGCATGGAAGATGAATTACTGAGATCTGTATCTGAGCATTTAAAAAGTTTCACAGTGAAGTATTTCATGGTTTTATATCTGTGTGTGTCTCAGCAGAAGGAGCTCTGGTCGGGAACTCTGAAGTCGATCGACAGCTGCTGGAAGCCTCCAAAGCCGGAGATCTGGAAACTGTCAAGGTAGTTTTGTAGTCGTGTACAGAGGCTGCAGGGAGGACTGACCTACGACGACCACATTACTGTTGTTTGTTAGAACGTGGTGTGTTTTAGAGTTACTGGCTGCTGCTGGTTCAGTTTGTTCATTTTGTTCTCTTTCCTCGACCTTTTCTCTCTCTCTCTCTGTAGAAGCTCTGTACGATGCAGAACATGAACTGCAGGGATGTGGAGGGTCGACAGTCGACGCCGCTGCACTTCGCCGCTGGCTACAACCGGCTGGCCGTCGTCCAGTTCCTGCTGCAGCACGGAGCCGATGTACACGCCAAAGACAAAGGGTGAGGGAATGTGGTGAATAACACCTGCAGACTGCATAAGACCTGCAGACTGCATAAGACCTGCAGACTGCATAAGACCTGCAGACTGCATAAGTCCAGTAGTTCCTCGCTGGACACTGATTGGTCTGAACCGTGTGCAGAGCTTGAAGGCAGGATAGGTTAGATGAAAAGCTACCACGTAAAAAATGCTGTATGATTCAGGAAAAAATGGATCAACTCTGATTCATCATCTGCAAACAGGTGATTTTAATGTTGAATAAATCCCAAATCCTACAACAAGTCCGCTTTTTTTTCTGTGGCAGTCATCAAAACTTTGACGCTCTGTTCTTTAGATTATATAACACACAGTCTCTGTCTCTCTCAGAGGTCTGGTTCCTCTCCATAACGCCTGTTCATACGGTCACTACGAGGTTGCCGAGTTGTTGGTCCTTCACGGCGCTGTGGTCAACGTGGCCGACCTCTGGAAGTTCACACCACTGCACGAAGCTGCTGCCAAGGGCAAATACGACATCTGTAAACTCCTGCTGCAGGTACACCACACAAACCATGGACCTGAGGTCAGAGTAAACCTGGACATGTGAGGGTTTGTTCTGTCAATGTTTCATGTTATCTCCAGCATGGTGCCGACCCGACACGGAAGAACCGGGATGGTAACACCCCTCTGGACTTGGTGAAGGACACCGACATGGACATCCAGGACCTGCTGCGGGGAGACGCCGCCTGCTGGATGCCTCCAAGAAAGGCTGCCTGGCCCAGTGAAGAAACTCTGCACACGCGACAACGTCAACTGTAGAGACACACATGGGCGACACTCCACACCACTACACCTGGCTGGTACAGAAACACACCTGAAACACCTGTTTGATGATGTCATCCGGCTGCTCAGCTTCAACTCTCTGTGATTTACACAGTTTATGACGGACAGTTAGCTTTAGCCTAACCACTTGCTAAAGCAGCTAACTACTAATTAGCTTCCGCTAACTGAATCTGCCGTTAGCAGCAACAGAACCGGACTCAGCAGTCGGACCAGACCGGGTTGGAGCACAGCCTCTGAGACCAACAGGGAATAACGTTACAGACTTCACAACTGTATTCCCTGCCAGAAAGCTGCTCACTGCTGGTCCGGAGGTTGTGCCATGGAGCTGTCTAGTTGACTGATCGGATTGTTCAATCGGAAAAGTTTTTTAATTGGTTTAATTGGGGCTTCATAACTGTGTGTGTGTGTGTGTGTCACAGCGGGCTATAATAACCTGGAGGTGGCGGAGTACCTGCTGCAGCACGGAGCGGAGGTCAACTCTCAAGATAAAGGAGGACTGATTCCTTTGCACAACGCTGCCTCCTACGGGTGAGCAGAGGATAACACACAGACAGTTTCATCATTTTAGGTTGATGCTGATGTTTGTTCACGAGTTCATCGCCTTGTCTTCTTTCGATCTTCCAGCACGTGACGTGGCCGCTCTGCTCATCAAGTACGACGCCTGCGTCAATGCCACCGATAAGTGGGCGTTCACTCCACTGCACGAGGCGTCTCAGAAGGGCCGGACGCAGCTGTGCACTCCTATTGGCTCACGGTGCAGACCCACCCTTGAAACCAGGAGGGACAGTCGCCGCTGGACCTGGTCACGGTCTGTCTCGTGCTGGTTTCAGTAATGACTACAAGGCTGTTTCTGGGTGGATTCTCTTCATTTGTCTTCACTCCATTCTTCTTTACCTCCTCGTCTTCCTCCTCCTCCTCCTGCAGGCTGATGATGTTCGGGCTTTGCTAACAGCGGCCATGCCTCCCTCTGCTCTCCCCGGTTGTTACAAACCTCAAGTCATCAGCGTGACCTCTGGTGCTCCACCTGTTGCTGTGGTCCCACCGCACCTGTCCTCTTCCTCCTCATCTTCCTCCTCCTCTGGTCTTGACTCCACAACAGCAGCAGCTACAACCAACAGTAATGCCACTGCGTCATCCAGTGCTTCAAACTCGTCATCGTCGTCATCGTCGTCTGCGTTTCCTGAGATGTCGGCGCTGCTGTCACTGGTCGGAGGTTCGCTGGGTGCCGAGAAGAAAGACGAAGGTGAGGAAGTTAGAAATGATTCATCATCGCTGTAACTATCAGAGATATCGTATTATTTATTCCTCATTCAGTCTTCCTCTGAACTTCAGCGTGTTAGCTTAGCATGTTGTCTGATCTTTTGATCTCCAGTAACTGTGGAACTTTGTTCTTTTGGTTAGTAGTTTCAGGAGGTGAGCTCAGTATCTGTCAGTTCTTGAAGAACCTTGGGCTGGAACATCTTCTGGACATCTTTGACCGAGAACAGGTGAGAACCTCACAGAGTCACGTGACCGCTGAGGGTGAATCACATCGTGCACACTGATCCTTTAACAGCAAACGTTGTGGTTAAGTTAGATAAATGTCGTGTTGACATTTACAGACAATATTGTGTGTGTGTGTGTGTGTGTGTGTGTGTGCAGATCACTCTGGATGTGCTGGTGGAGATGGGTCACCGCGAGCTGAAGGAGATCGGCATCAACGCCTACGGACACCGACACAAGATCATCAAAGGGGTGGAGAGGCTCATCAGCGTAACGCAGAGTGAGGACACACTTAAACACACACACACACACACACACACACACACACACACACACACACTTAAACACTACATGTTAATCATGTCTTTATTGCAGCAAATCCAATAGAAGATTTGTGGAGCAAAATGTTGTATAATCATGATCTGCATTGTGTGTGTGTGTGTGTGTGTGTGTGTGTGTGTGTGTGTGTGTGTCAGGTCTGAACCCGTACCTGACACTGAATACAGCCAACAGTGGGACGATCTTAATCGACCTTGCAGCCGATGACAAAGAGTTCCAGTCAGTGGAGGACGAGGTACGCGTCCATATTTACTACGCTTACAGCTGATGATAATAACAATAACAACAACAACAACAACAATAATAAAGTGTTCACACACTCTTTCATCACTTCATGCGGCTGCACAGAATCAGTTCAGTGATGTCTGTGATGATTTTATAAAAGTCATCGCTCACAGTTTGTAGTTCCTCTCACGAGCGCCAGAGTGAATCGTTGTTTTCACGTCGTCCTCAGATGCAGAGTACGATCAGAGAGCACCGAGACGGCGGCCACGCCGGAGGAGTCTTCAACAGATACACGCTGATCAAGGTAACACGTTACAGTTTTATATGAAGTCACTTCACCTGTCTGTGATACAAAATGAGACTGAACCAGCATGAATTTTAAAAACTCAGAAGTTCACGAGAGTTTGGCAAATCCAGGGTTACCATCTATACCGACCCACCAGATTGGAAGGACACCCCTGAGTAATGAATGGACTGATGTCCACTAATGTCCTGGTCTGACTGTCTTTGTGGTCCAGATCCAGAAGGTCTGCAACAAGAAGCTGTGGGAGCGGTACACCCACCGCAGGAAGGAAGTGTCAGAGGAAAACCACAACCACTCCAATGAACGCATGCTGTTCCACGGTCAGAACATTGACAGTGTTAGAAGAAGTAGCTTGTAGAAGTTTTGCTTGCAGTGGTTGAGGTCAACACAGCGGAAGTTCTCCGGGGTTCTCGGAGGAGCAGGTGGAACAGGCCTGGAGAACGTCCGCTGTGTTGACTGCAGTAATCGTGGCTGTGGTTTTAAAATGTCACTGTTCACTCTCAGGCTCGCCGTTTGTCAACGCCATCATCCATAAAGGCTTCGATGAGCGCCACGCCTATATTGGCGGGATGTTCGGCGCTGGGATCTACTTTGCCGAGAACTCGTCAAAGAGTAACCAGTACGTTTACGGGATCGGAGGAGGGACTGGCTGCTCGCTGCACAAAGACCGCTCCTGCTACATCTGCCACAGGTTTGAATGAATGCATTCACTCACAAGCGAAACACAATGTGGCTTTGAGCCGGGTCAAACCTTTGTGTTTTGCTTTTTTGTCCTTCCAGGCACCTGTTGTTCTGCAGGGTCACTCTGGGAAGTCCTTCCTGCAGTTCAGCGCCATGAAGATGGCTCACTCCGCCGGGTCACCACTCGGTCACTGGCAGGCAAGCGTTAACGGACTCGCTCTGGCCGAGTACGTCATCTACAGAGGAGAGCAGGTCAGTGACGCCAACAGTGCATTTTCAACATTCATGCATATCAATATAATTTATATTTTGTCATCATGTCGTGGTCGATGGAAGGAAAGGGCTGTGGCAGGTAGAGCGGGTCGTCCACTAATCAGAAGATCGGTGGTTCGATCCCCGGTTCCTCCAGTCTGCATGTCGAAGTGTCTATTTAACATGTTGACCTGCTGTCATGGTAACTTCAATGACGCATTGTTGAGTTGATGAGTGTCTGTGTTCCTGCACAGAAAAGCGGAGTGACAACTCCGTTAACTGGTGTGCTTTTAATGTGAAACATTGGCAGGAAGTAATAAATAAATCTATAGTTAATAAAAAAGGTATTTCTGTTTAAAGGAGCATCATTTTCTTTGGATTGATGAAAGAATTAAGAATAAATATTTAATGTGAAATGTGATGAAAGTCTGGAGCTCTGAGGCTCAGGCTCGACCTTCGCTTCCTGTGATCAGAGAGTCGCCTTAAGAGCGCTCAGACGATTGGGCATGTAATGTCTTCTGCCAAACTGATGCCCACAAGTGGCACTTCACAGTCCGCCATGAATAGATGTCCACTCAGGCAATCAGCGGTGCTATTAGTGTGTGAAATGACAAATGATGGCAGTGGTCGGCTTTAAGGCTGATATCTGAAGAGCAGGACTGAAAAGATGAAGAGGGGGCTGGGATCAACACGGCAGAGCTGCAGCCTCTCCACGGAAACATCAACCACAAGTCTGTCCTCCAGTCCTTTGTCTTCTACTGCAAAACCATAACTGTGACGTCCTCCAAAGACTGTCTAAAACCTGGACGTAGTCTCCGTGACATCCTCCAAAGACTGTCTAAAACCTGGACGTAGTCTCTGTGACGTCCCTGCAGACTGTCTAAAACCTGGACATAGTCTCCGTGACGTCCCTGCAGACTGTCTAAAACCTGGACGTAGTCTCTGTGACGTCCCGCAGACTGTCTAAAACCTGGACGTAGTCTCTGTGACGTCCCTGCAGACTGTCTAAAACCTGGACGTAGTCTCCGTGACATCCTCCAAAGACTGTCTAAAACATGGACGTAGTCTCCGTGACGTCCCCGCAGACTGTCTAAAACCTGGACATAGTCTCTGTGACGTCCCTGCAGACTGTCTAAAACCTGGACGTAGTCTCTGTGACGTCCTGCAGACTGTCTAAAACCTGGACGTAGTCTCTGTGACGTCCCCGCAGACTGTCTAAAACCTGGACGTAGTCTCTGTGACGCCCTGCAGACTGTCTAAAACCTGACATAGTCTCTGTGACGCCCCTGCAGACTGTCTAAAACCTGGACGTAGTCTCTGTGACGTCCCTGCAGACTGTCTAAAACCTGGACGTAGTCTCTGTGACGTCCCTGCAGACTGTCTAAAACCTGGACGTAGTCTCTGTGACGTCCCCGTAGACTGTCTAAAGAGTTTTTTTAAATATAATCTTTATTTAAATGTGTCATGAATGTGGCATGTGTGTTACTCTCACCAGCTCTGTTGGTCAGTGAACGCCTCTCTGCTGTTCCCAGGCTTACCCAGAGTACCTGATCACGTACCAGATTGTGAAGCCTGACGAGTCCGCAGACGGATGAGGAGGAAGAGGACGACGAAGGAAGTAAAAAAAGAAGTGTTCGTCTTGTCCCGTCAGACGAGCCCATGCATGCAAAGAAAAACTTTATTTATACAATGTATAAAACACGTTATCAGACGCCTGTTTTTGTTGGTTTGTTTTACGCACTTTATTAACCATGGGTTCTGTCATGCCGTGATGTGACTGTTGAGTTTGTCCTTTTGTGGTTCAGGTTCAGCACTTTGAGAACAGATGAGTCACTTTCACCGACAGACGGCTGACCTCTGAACGCCTTGACGTGACAGAACTGTCACATTTTCAGAGGCAGTCTGCCTTTTAAAGAAACTGTCGACTCGTTCAGCAGCGTGCAACTTTCAAATGTTTAAATTGTTCTTATAAACACAATGATGCTGAACATGTTTAAATTTTATCCTGTCTGAAGAGTGAACGGTTGCTGTCCTGACAAACATTTTCAAAAACACCTTGTGTTGCCTGGCAACGTCCCAACGAGTTGAAGTATTCATTTTATTTTGAAAATGTATTTTTTTGTACAAGCATGTCGGTTTATTAACATTTATAAGGTGAAAACAAGTCTGAAAAGTCTCTGATTGGATCATTTAATGATGAACAAAATGAGAAAACCTGATATGCTCATCAACAGCTGAAGCCTCGTTTGGATCAGTACAAATGCACAAACAGGTTTTTATCCTCTGCAGACAGGTCCACCGACCGAGCCCGGCTCCTGAACTCTGAATCTCCAAATGTTTAGTTGGAAAGTTTCTTTCTGTGCAAGAATAAAAAATTAAAAAAACACGTGGATAAGACTGATAATAAATAAATCAACATATTTTGTTGTAGAATGATATCACCTCTGGAACCAGCCTCAAGTGGACGATTGAGGAAATGCACTTCACTTTAGCCACGGAGGTCATCTTATAAACCTGATCAAACCAAACTCTACAAATCTCCAACATGGTGTCGTTTTAATCCGTTTATTCAAATCAGATCACAGAAAAATCTGTTTATTTTGTCTTCATATGTAACCTGCAAATAAACACAAACGAGCCACCAGTCATTAGATACGATACATTTTTGACGCATTTCAAGGTTTATTTCTCGTGTTTTAACTGTAGTCGCAGTGTCATCACACAGGTGAAATGCTGACCTGTGTTGTTTTGTATTTGTGGCCAGAAATTAATACTAAATAAAGAACTTTAAAATATGTTTATGGAAGAGTCGTAGTAACAATGTGGAGCTGAAGTTTTACTTTTTCTGTTGGTGAGATTTACAGATCTGGATCAGGTGAACTCAAACCTTTTCACAGCAGGTTTACTGGCAGTTTTATTTATTTCTGTTTCTCCATATCATCACAAAGTGACTCAGCTCAAGTTAACCAAGATCTGCTGAGGCGTCGTTTTGTGCAGCGTCGAAGACAAACCTCATTCTCACAGTGGAGCCTCGAAGTGGGAAAAGAAAAAGTGAATGTAAATGTACTCTGACTGTTCTTCTGTCATCTGTAATGTGACGTTAATGGGCACTAATGCTGTGTGTTGTTGTGCAGCTCATGGCTGAGGGTTTGAATCCAGAATGAGACAGTAAACATCTCCCAACTCTACAAACTGAACAAAATGGTGCTAAAAACAGCTACTACTCATCATCTACGAGATCAATTAAAAGTTAACGTGACGTCGCTTGTGGTATTTTGGAAATAAACGTCACGTGGAGCGTTAATGAAGGTGATTTAAGACAGGAAGTTGATAATGAACTGTTTTATTTTGGAGGAACAAACGACTGGGCTCAGGGAGCGTTCAGCTTGTACAGAAGGGAGAAGTGACGGGTCTTTGAGGGTTCTGCTGACAGTTCTGGAAAGTGAATGATTCAGCAAACTAAATTAATGACTAAATATTGAACATTTAAAAGGTTGGAGGTCCTCCAGGCTCCTCTTCAGTGTTTACTCTGCAGCTTCATGAAACCGCTGTTTCTGCACAGCGACGACATGTTGGAAGAAATAAATGACTTCTTAATGAGCCTGTCCGTGGTTTTCTATTTGTTCATTTGAGTCTGAGCTGAACTGTCAGGCTCAGTTGTGCCTCTGTACAAACCTTCAGAATAAAGCTCCTCTCAGTCCTGATATAATTTTAAAATGAAGTTTTTGGAAGTGAAAGCACAGAAACTGAGTTTCAGGACTTTTCTGGACAGATCTCATTAGATTTCAAATTTAACACATCATGTTTTCTTTTGTTTGCAGGGCGCTGTATAGGGGAAAAGTTAGGACAATTCCAAGGGCCCACGACTGACAGGGGCCCCAAAAATAGGCCAGATATAGGCCATTATACAATTCTGGAGAGGGGACCCAATTTGATTTTTTTGTCATGGGGCCCAAAATTCCTGGTAGCACCCTGTTTGTTTGTGTGAATGTTTAAACATTAAATATGTGTTGTTTGTATTTTAAAGACTAAAATGATGAAAACGATCTCTATAATTTAATCGATCGTTGGTTCCTGATATAAAAGTCGATCAGTGAGTCATTGTTAAAACTTCAGCTGAAGTGTTCACCTTCAGCTGAGTCTGGGCAGTGATTGGACACCAGGTGTTGTTGATCGGATCAATTGGAGCAGAGCAGCAATATAAGACCGGACCAGGCTCAAACCAGGCACAGCGCAACCTTCCTGTTGACTCCAACCTGCTGCAGCTTGACTGTTGTGTTGATTTGTCGTCTTTTGAGGTTTCAAAATGGAGCTTGGACTTCTTCTGAGGTGAGCCACACAGCTTCATGCTCAAGTATTGAACTTTATGCTTTTATGAGGAAGCTAAATGTTTTGTCTTACAGGGTTTCTGGGATTTGTTTCCTGCTCTTTGGAGATGTTGTTTGTTACCCTGCGATGAAAAGTGGTAAGTCTGACACAGCTTGAGCCCTATCGCCCAGCCAGGCGATACTTGACCTGAATTAAAACTGAACATTTACTTTCAAGACAATTGTTTCCAAGGAGTCTCACTGCCAGTCCTTGTCTGCTACTCAGTTTAATACTCGAAGCAGAGCGGTTAGTTTGGTTTAGAAGCTTGACTTTAACTTGTTGTTGCTTGTATCTGTCTCTGGTTTCAGGTCAAATGAGTCCTAATACAGCTACCAGCAGTCTTCAAGACAGACCTGTTCCATATGCTGCTCCTGTAGCGTATAATGCTGCTCCTGTAGTGTACAATGCTGCTGGACCTGCTCCATATGCTGGACTTTCTGTTGGTGTTAGAAAGACCCCCAGCCTTCCTGTGCAGCCCCAGTCTGTTGGCAGCAGTGAAAACTCAAATTTGGGCTCAGGTGTGCCGGCATACAGACCTGCCCATGGAGCTTCTCGCTTTGCTCCAGGCTCTGCAGACCCTGCCGGCCACACGGCTACAACCTTCCGCATGGATGGACCGGTTCCATATGCTGCTCCTGCCGCTGTCGCATATCCTTACGGAAGTCCAGCTTTTCCTTGGGATGAGCAGCCTGCAGGGGGAGCCGATGCTCTATTCTCTGACCCAAGTAACTGGATGCCGTCCCGAGATTTCCCAGACTTCAGCGCCTGGGACTCCAACAGTGAGATGCCACAGGGTGGGATGCAGCAGGGTGCCAGTGAGACCTCCCCTTTGCCGCCTTCATCCTACATCATCCAGTCCAGTAATGGCTACCAGCGAGCAAGAGAAGTCCTCTCCCACACTAAATACTCCCCTGAGTACCCTGAACCACCAGTCATGCCCTTCAGGGCAGCTGAAGCACCACGCAAGTCTCCAATGACCGGATCCAAAGGAGGACAGAAGGTCTAAAAGTGTAAATCAAACTAAAGTATGCACTATTTAAAACCTGAATCTTTGACCTCTTTCTCTCTGCAGGTCTAACTGATCAGCCTCAGCCCTCCTGAAACCTCAAACATGCAGATGAATGCAATCATTAAACTTAAAATGTGACTTCTCTGGTCTACTTTCTGTCATTTGTAACTGAAGGATTTCTGAAGTGCACTTCTGTTCTTGAAACAAGGACACCATCCCTCTGACTGAGCTCACAGCAACCTTAAGAGTTAAACTTTTGAGCTCTTAAAGCATGAGAAGCTCCTACAAGTTGACTGTAGGATTTGTCCTTTAACGTCCACGTAAAACATATTTCGAGGACTGCATTCTTCCACTTACGTAACATCGCCAAAATCAGACGCATCGTGTCTCAGATGCAGAAAAACTAGTCCACACATTTGTTACTTCTAGGCTGGACTATTGTAACTCTTATCAGGCTGCTCCAATAAGTCTCAGGACTTTGCAGCTAATTCAGAATGCTGCTGCACGTGTTCTGACAGGAACCAAGATCAGAGATCACATCTCTCCCATTCTGGCTTCCTTGTATTGGCTACCTGTTAAATACAGAATTTAAAATTCTTCTCCTTACTTACAAAGCTCTTCATGGTCAGGCACCATCATATCTAAAAGAGCTCATAGTACCTTACTACCCCTCTAGAACACTGCGCTCTCAGGATGCTGGGTTCCTTGTGGTTCCTATAGTTTCCAAAAGTAGATTGGGAGCCAGAGCTTTCAGCTATCAGGCTCCTCTTCTGTGGAACAAACTACCGTTCTGGAGGCAGACACGGTCAACACTTTAAGAGTAGACTGAAGACTTGAGACACCTGACTAATCAGTCTATGTTAACGTGATTTTTAAAGTCTGTTTAGAGAAGTTACGTGATACTGTTGGTCTGAGCTGGAGTGACTTCAGAGTGACTGAACCAAGGCTTCAGCACAATCTCTGCCTTCTCCTGGAGATGAAAGTCCTGTTTGATTTGCTCTAACCTTGACCCTCTCGCTGTCATGTGGCTACAGCCACACTGAGTAGAACAAAAGCTTCAAACAGAGACAGGAGACACTTGCTGCTGCACTTTATTCAGAGAGAGAGGATCTGCACAGATTTACAGTGTTTATTTACAACCCTGATACCAAAAAGGGTTTGGAGGCTGTGTGGAATAAAAACACATCCTGTCGGACACAACAATGCAAAACTAATTTGAACTGCTGACTTGTCAGTCGGTCTCAGATGTTCTGGTCCAGAGAAGTGTGCGGCGTTTCTGGATGTTTATCTGTTTCTCTTTGCATGGTACAGTCTGTGCTGTAGAACAATAAAGATGGAAGAGAAACTCAGCACCAGCATCATGTCATTCCCTGAGTTGTACAACCCTGCCTTGAGGGCACACGGGGATATTAATCAGTATTTGTATTTCTGCTACAAGCAGCATGAACAGCCACAACAGTCTGTCTTTAGTCGTCTGTATTAGTCGTCTGCCTGTTGATCACCTCTGTGGACGTCAGATTTTATAGTCAGGCTTTTATTTAAGGGGCCTTGTCTACTTTTTAAGTCTTGATTGTTGGTTTTAAAATATTTTCTCTCTTATATTTATTTTATTTTATTAACTTTTTATTGTTTTATTGTTATAATATATGAAGTTTAAAAAAAATAATCAATTCATTGTTTATCTTTGTTTTATTGTTCCTCCATAAAACACTTTGAGCTGTATGTTTGCTGAAGGTGTATTTTACTTCATACTTCCATCATATTCAATATTTACTCCACTACATTTATCTCACAGTTTCAGTTACAAGTTACTTTTTAAATTCTGATGTTACACAAGACTGTGTGAATGCAGAGGATTTCCCCTGCAGGCGCTGATTGGGCTCCAGGTGTCATTAATGAGTGTAATTAGTGTAACGAGCATGTAGAGGACCAATATAAGACCAGAGGAGCCTCCTGCAGCACAAAGCATCTGTCTACAACCTCTACCAGGCTGTTCAGAGTAAACAAACCGATGCGATGCTTGGACTTTCTTTAAAGTGAGTTTTTACTTTTGATGACCATAAAACTCATTTCACCTTCAGGTGGCATAACTTTGTTTCCTGACTCCTTGCAGGGTTTCTTGGATCTGTCTGCTGCTGTTCAACAGTGCAGCTTGTTTTCCTGCAACTAAAGGAGGTGAGTTTCTTTTTATTTTGAGGCAACAAACTCTGAGCCACACAGACACTCTAAATCTTGGGTTAATGACAACTTGAGTCTCAAGACTTATGACAAAAACTGTATAAACAAATGCTCGGTCTCCTTTTCCATCTCCTACAAACATGTTGACTTCATGAGGAGCTAATTTTAACGCAAAAGGGACTTTTAGTTCTCAGTTTTGGTTTCTTTGAACTTTCCAACAAGGTCTGAAGTATTTAATCTACTACAAGATGTGGTGTGGTTGTCTTGGCATATAGACAAACCAAAGGGGAACAAGCCATGTGCTCAAAACTCAATTACAGTTTTATTGGACTGATGCAGAAAGTTAATATCACATCTGAATCTGTCCAGACTACAGATATCCATACACAATCTCTTCATCGGACTCCAGTGGATCTGCTCATGGCTCAAACCCACAGCCTGACCCCTCACGACGTCCTCTGGTGTCCCTGCAGCATGACGCAGCCCCCCAACAGGCCAGCTCTGGAAGCCAGTCCCCATCCAGTGTGGGAGCTCCCATTGTGGCTGCAGGCTCTCCACAAAGTTATGAACCAAACAAACCTTCCAGTGCTCCTGCAGTCCCTTCGCAGAGTGGGAAGTTAAATATGGGCTCAGATGTGCCGGCATACAGACCTGCCCATGAAGCTTTAGCGTTTGTTACCTTTGCAGACCCTGCTGGACACACGGCTACAACCTTCAACTTCGACGGCCCTGCTCCATATGATGCTGCTGCCGACTTGGGTGATGAGCCTGTTCCGTATGCCACCCCTGAGGCTGTGTATCCTTATGCTGCTGCTGGAAGTCCAAGACCTTCTTGGTTTTCTTCAGGCTCTGCAGACCCTGCCAGACACACGGCTACAACCTTCCGCATGGATGGACCGGTTCCATATGCTGCTCCTGCCGCTGTCGCATATCCTTACGGAAGTCCAGCTTTTCCTTGGGATGAGCAGCCTGCAGGGGGAGCCGATGCTCTATTCTCTGACCCAAGTAACTGGATGCCGTCCCGAGATTTCCCAGACTTCAGCGCCTGGGACTCCAACAGTGAGATGCCACAGGGTGGGATGCAGCAGGGTGCCAGTGAGACCTCCCTTGCCGCCTCATCCTACATCATCCAGTCCAGTAATGGCTACCAGCGAGCAAGAGAAGTCCTCTCCCACACTAAATACTCCCCTGAGTACCCTGAACCACCAGTCATGCCCTTCAGGGCAGCTGAAGCACCACGCAAGTCTCCAATGACCGGATCCAAAGGAGGACAGAAGGTCTAACGAGGTAAGAATCAAACTCAAGTCTTGTTAAATGTTTGCTTCATCCTGCCTGACTTTGTCCTTTTCTCTTTGTAGGATCAACTTGTGACAGCTTCAGGAACCTTCTCATGTTTGGCTGTTTGAAAAGTTAATAAACTAATCAATCTTAAACTCTTGTGCTTTGTCACTGGCACCTGACATGACTTCAAACTAGACTCTCCAGGTAAAAATCTGCAAGGCAAAACTCCTGTTTTTCATGTTAGTTTGAAAATTCAGATCAGCCAGACTTCATCTGTAACACTGACCGCTCTGTGCAAATGACTTTAGACATCTACCTTTAACTCAACCTGAATGTTGGGCAATAACTGGTTCCAACCATGTCCAGCACTCAAAGTTCTCTTACACTACGTATCGCCTTCTTGCAAAGTCCAGTTTGTGCTCACAACTGACTGCTGCTGAATTCCCAGTCAACACTGGTTTCTATATTGTGATGAATCATCCACATGGCTCCACATTAACAGACTGAACTTCTATTCAGGTTGTTCAGCCAGGTGACACGAAACACCTGAACAGGTGTCACTACTTTCCATGCTGAATGTGGCGTTAGTTAAATTAAAGGCTTGTGGGTATGAGTGTTTGGGAAGCTGTTCCCTCCAGATGATCACAGATGAAGTTAAACAAAGAGCCTGTCGACGCGAGTATCGCTCGCCTCGCCCAGACGGCTCCGGCTTTTTCGAGGTGTGAAACCAGGTTTTTTTTTTTTTTTTTTTTTAGAACGGGTCCCAGAGTGGGGAAAATCCTAAAACACCAGATAGCCTGGAGTCGGACGGGGACTGAATTTATTTGACTTTCATCCTACCTTCATCCTCTGACAGGAAGCTGAATGTTAATGAGCTCTGACCTTTCCATCTGGATCGAGTCACAATTGCAGCGCTCCACCTGGGACTGTAAAGCATCCTACAACCCTGCACATGTACCTTCAATGTGACACTTTACAGCAGCAAAGGTATGAATACTACACTGTTTAAAAACAAACATCAGTAAGGTGTTTAAAGTTCAAACTGTCTGATCTCACTGGATGACTGACTCATACATTCATACAGCGTGTCTAAAAACATGAGTGTCTAAAAAATTCAGTATTTTGCAACTAACTAAATGGAAAAAGAACCAATGTCACCTAATTTTGTTTGAGTTGTGGACCTTCAACATGGCCACCTGTTCCCAGAGGTTTCCTAGCAACAGCTGAAGCTACAACCAGCACTCCAGTTTAGCATTTATGGTGTGCTACTAGCCAATAACCAGCAGGAAAAAACCTCCATAGAGAGGCGGTCTAAAATAACTCAACAACCTTCAGTTTAACATACGGCTGGATGGGAACATGTCTGATGGACCTTTACAACATAATTCAGTCTGAAAGGACACAAACACTCGAATGTCTGATCTGTTGTTCAGCTCAATGTTCTATCGAGAGGAGAATGACGAGCTATCCAACAAACAGCCTGCAATTACCTGAAGGGGCAATTAAACACTGAAACTAATGATGTAATTGATATTAATTACCCCTGCTCGTTCTATCGGCCTTCTTCAACATATCAAAGAGTGGACCTGAACGCTAACATCAAACGCTGGTTCAAAATGTCACTCCATCACTGCATCAATTAGCCAGTCGAGTCTCTGAGTCATTACACGCAATTCATTTGTAAGCATGAAAAACAAGTTTGATGTCTTTGAGCAAATGGCTGATTACATTACCTCTGATCAAAAACTAGCGAGTCGACAACTTTGCTAACAGCCAAACATCAACCAGGTCACCAACAGCAGACACAGCAGCAGCTAATATTACTGACTAGTCCAACAGCAGTCAGCCCAGCTCGGCGTCTGTCTTTCAGCCTTTTATTTCACCAAGCTCTCACCAACCACTAAAAGTCAGTCCCAGATTTACTCTTGTCCGGCTTCTTGCTCGCCTCACTCTCTCCTTTTCTCTTCTTAGCTTCCTCCGTCAGCGTCCTCTTCACTCTCTTCTCCTCTGCCATTATGTCCATAGAAGCTGCTGACTGCTGGGCCTGTACACCTCCTCTTCTTCTTCCCGGTGGTCACTGGTGTGTTTTAATGGCACAGAAGAATCTTAAAACAGATGAACGAGTTGACCTGAGACCTTTCAGACCGCTCTTAGTGACAGTATTGATTTCTTGTAAAGGTGAGAAAGTCAATCAGATGGCTAAACATTTGCTTTAAAGATTGAGAAGTCAGTTTTGTCACGTCTTACATCACAGCAGGACAGAGTCAGTGTTTGCAGCATGAGACGCTTTAACAACATCAACAGTCAGAGAGGAGACGAACAAACTGCTGTAAATATCTGACGTTTGAGCTCAGATACAGAAGGATCAGAACTACATGTGGAACCGTTTGTTAGCTGCTGTTAGCTCAGTTTGTTAGCTGCTGTTAGCTCAGTTTGTTAGCTGCTGTTAGCTTAGTTTGTTAGCTGCTGTTAGCTCAGTTTGTTAGCTTCTGTTAACTCAGTTTGTTAGCTGCTGTTAGCTCAGTTTGTTAGCTGGCTGCTTGGACTGTGAGCTCAGAGCACCGGGGGAGTGTTAGAGTTTGTACCACAGGCGTTTTGGACCACCGGGAAGAAGAAGAAGAAGAAGAAGAAGAAGAAGAAGAAGAAGAAGAAGAAGAAGAAGAAGAAGAAGAAGATGAAGAAGAAGATGATGATGAAGATGATGAAGATGATGAAGATGAAGATGATGATGATGATGATGAAGATGATGATGATGATGAAGAAGATGAAGAAGATTTCAGGCCCAGCAGTCAGCAGCTTCTATGGACATAATGGCAGAGGAGAAGAGAGCGAAGAGGACGTTGCTAAGAAGAGAAAAGGAGAGAGTGAGCGAGCAAGAAGCCGCGGACAAGAGTAAATCTGGGACTGACTTTTAGTGGTTGGTGAGAGCTTGGTGAAACAAAAGGCTAAAAGACAGACGCCGAGCTGGGCTGACTGCTGTTGGACTAGTCAGTAATATTAGCTGCTGCTGTGTCTGCTGTTGGTGACCTGGTTGATGTTTGGCTGTTAGCAAAGTTGTCGACTCGCTAGTTTTTGATCAGAAGTAATGTAATCAGAACAAATACTCGAGTACAGCTGAACATAGTTACACAATGGGATTACACTCCTTTGTACACTTCTTTGAGCTGAGATTAAAAGTTCATCATGACATGAAAGTGTTCAAAAGTTCATATGTGAGTCTGAATCTCTGTGAGCGGCTCGATCATAAATCTGAACATGACAGGAAATAAAGAAAAAACATTGTTTAACTCAAAATGTTCAATGTTCCGTTGATTCTTTTAGTCAGTCTGAAGAGAGAAACCTCTTTGGTTGACAATAAAACCACGTGTCTCCTTTGAGTTTTGGCTCCATCAGCAGAGGTCAGAGGTCACCGCTCCATGCTGCATTGAACTGAACAGGTGAGTCTGTTTCAGAGGAGCTCACAGGTCCTGGATCTGACCCGGGATGAGATAAGAGTCGGTGGGTCCGGAGGAGTTGAAGGGCATCATGTCCAAAGAAATCTCTGCCTCACATTCATACTGCAGGAGTGCGGGCAGCAGCAGGTTGTGGTTGTGGGATTCACCTGAAATGACAGAAACTTTGTCAAAGTCCTGCTCCAGATTACCTCCCGTGTGCGGAGCATGCGGCGGCGGCAGGAGTCTCTGCGCCCGGGGCCCGGCATGGCGCAGACCTCCTTCTGCATGGTGGTGTCGTGGTGATAAGACACCAGCTCGTTGCTGAAGTCCACCGCCTCCACCGTGGAGGTGGAGCAGTATTTATGACAGCCCAGGATGGTGGAGAAGGCCTTCCTGAAGTCTGCGTTGAAGGCGTAAATGACCGGGTTCAGGGACGAGTTGGCCCAGCCGAACCACACGAAGATGCTGAAGGTGGTGTCGCTGACGCACGGCGGGTCTCCGAGTTTGTCCAGGTCACAGAACGGCACCACGCAGTTCAGGACGAAGAAGGGCAGCCAGCAGAACACAAACACACCCATGATGATAGACAGAGTCTTTAACACCTTCGTCTCTCTCTTGAAAGAAGTCTTCAGCGAGCTCTCGTCGTGCGTCGACGCGCGGTGCCGTTGGTTTTGCGCACGCGGTCCTGCCGCCTCTCCAAAGAAGAAATCCGTCTGATCTGGGTTTGAGCGATGCGGAAAATGCGCGTGTACGTCCCCACCATGATCACCACGGGGATGTAGAAGCTTATGAGGGACGAGGAGATGGCGTAAGTCCGGTTCAGGCTCGCGTTGCAGTCGTCTGGGTTGTCCGCGGTGGAGTTGTCCGCGTCCGCGCGGTGCCAGTTCAGCTGCACGGGGATGAAGGAGATGAGGATGGAGAGGGTCCACGCGACACCGATCATCAGGAAGGCGAACCGGCGCGTCATCTTGCGCTCGTACTTGAAGGGGCTGGAGATGGCCCAGTACCGGTCCATGCTGATGATGCACAGGTTGAGGATGGAGGCGGTGGAGCACATGATGTCGAAGGCGACCCAGGTGTCACAGAAGCGCCCGAAGAGCCAGATGCCGGCCACCTCGGACACCGCCCTCCAGGGCATCACCAGCACGGCCACGAACAGGTCGGACACCGCCAGAGAGATGACGAACGAGTTGGTGACTTTGGAGCGCAGGTGGCGGAATTTGATGACGGCGGCGCACACCAGAGTGTTCCTGAGCAGGGTGGACACGATCAGGACGCACAGGACGCAGCCGGTTAACGCGCGCAGACTCGCACCTCCACTCCGCCCGGGGCTGTCCGCTCCCGCTGTGACCACCTGGTGCCGGTCCTGGTGGTCCGGGTGGTCCTGGTTCCGGTCTTCTTGGCTCTCATTATAAAACCTCCATGGATGTCCAGACTCATGTCCGCCTCAGCTGCTCCTCATGAATCCGTCGGTCCCATCCTCGACCCAGCAGCAGCAGCGTGTGCGCGTGTTTCCGGATGGACACAGGAGATCCTCGCGCAGCAGGCGCGCTCAGAGTGACTGCAGATGGAGACCTCGTGCGCCTCACTGAGCCTCTCCAGCCTGTAACATATTCAGACCAGCTCAACAGATCGATCCTGCAGACCTGAGGTCTGTCAAACATTTACAAAGATTCACAACAGATCACAGATGATGAGGACTTTATGTTGTCATGGCAACGACACATGCTCCAAGAATGCGCTTTCTATTGTTAAATGTAGATCTGTGTGTAATCACATACGTGTGGCACATGGAGGAGGCTGTAAACACGTAACATCAGAGCTGACCTGTCGACTCCTGCCCCTGCTGGACAAACTCCTACATCACACCGACAGCATTCTTTCTTTCTTTCTTTCTTTCTTTCTTTCTTTCTTTCTTTCTTTCTTTCTTTCTTTCTCTTTCTTTCTTTCTTTCTTTCTTTCTTTCTTTCTTTCTTTCTTTCTTTCTTTCTTTCTTTCTTTCTTTCTTTCTTTCTTTCTTTCTCTATTTTTTTCCTTAAACAAGTCAAAAGACATTTACACAGTAAAAAGTTCTTCAGGAGGTCAGCTGGACTAAACAAACTCTGTGACGGTGCCCTGTGGGTTTCTGGGTAATTGAGTTTTTTACAGTGTGGTAATTAAAACTGTAAATTAAAAATCAGGTGTAATTAATTGTTCAATATTTAATCTGAAGTGTTCGTGGTGAAATAAAAATAGTCCGGTGACGAAAGAGTTATGTTTACAGTAGGCAGGTGACGTCAGTGTCAGCTGTGCCTGTGTGTGTGTGTGTGTGTGTGTGTGTGTGTGTGTGTGGATGATTCAGCAGCTCGTGCAGCAGCAGCAGCAGCAGTCCGGTCCAGCGGCTCGTGCTCTCTGCACATGTGCAGAACTGACAGATTTGACACGAAAACGAACGAGCGGCTTTTATTTTGATATTTGACACCGACTGCTCGTGAACCCGTGGAAGGTGGTACATGTATGGCGGAGACCCTGTAGTGTCGAGCGGCGGCCCGTAGTGTTCGTGCAGGCCGGAGCGGCAGCGTCAATCCCCGCAGAGACACCGCAGAGACCCCGCTCCGTCTTTTCGCCCTTCTCACGTCTCCGTGGATTTTTACCAGCGTTTACTGGGACTTTACCGGCCGTGGCCTTTCCACAGACTCTCCGGCTGGATTTAACCGAGCCACGTCCTCACCGACATCCAGCTGCTTCATTCAACCGAGCCAACTTCGACATTTCCGCATTTTGACGTCTTGATGCTCCGTCTGCCCGGCAGGTGAGCTCCAGTCTCCCGGTGCACCAAAACCGAACAAACACCGACTTTACCGTGTCTGTGAACATCCAGATGAAATTATACCGGCATATGTGCAAACATTAAACATTATAAACGTTAACATGGAGTTATATAACAGGAGAAATCATGACTAATACATGGAAGAGCCAACTGAACACACGAATGAGTGTTTGATTACAGTCAGATGTGATAATAACCTTTAAATATGTTACTTATATGTCTGTTATAACATTACACACATCACCTGATCACACTTTACGTTGCATTACATTACATTACATTTAGACACACTTTATTCAGCACATTAAAATTTACTACTGTTACATGTTTGACCAAAAAAGACTAAATGTCTAAAAATAAAGTGATTTAAATGATAAATATTGTTTATAAAGTCATCAGAAAGGTAATCGATTGATAGTTTATTTGTTAATTTGAATAAAACTGAATATTAATGAGCTAATTTCTGATGTTTTATTGATGAAATTATGAATTATAATTAATAATAATGTAAATAAACAGACAGACTGTGTCACTGCAGGTTCGTTCAGTGGAGAACCCAGCCATGACAGAACGCACTTCTGTCTTTGAACCACATCGACCCATTTGGTTCCAAATTTTAGACCCGTTTATGGGTTCTGTGTTGTTTCTTCTGGTTCTGCAGGTTCTTGAGGTCCATTGGCTCTGTTCTCTGGTTGTTTTGGTTCCTCAGGGTCTGTGTGCTGGTTGTTTGGTTCTGAAGGGTCTGTTCTCTAGTTGTTTTGGTTCCTCAGGCTCTGTGTGCTGGTTGTTTTGGTTCTGAAGGCTCTGTTTTTAGTTTTTTTTGGTTCCTCAGGCTCTGTTCTCTGGTTGTTTTGGTTCCTCAGGCTCTGTTCTCTGGTTGTTTTGGTTCCTCAGGCTCTGTTTTTAGTTGTTTTGGTTCCTCAGGCTCTGTTCGCTGGTTGTTTTGGTTCCTCAGGCTCTGTTTTTAGTTGTTTTGGTTCCTCAGGCTCTGTTCTCTGGTTGTTTTGGTTCCTCAGGCTCTGTTCTCTGGTTGTTTTGGTTCCTCAGGCTCTGTTTTTAGTTGTTTTGGTTCCTCAGGCTCTGTTCTCTAGTTGTTTTGGTTCCTCAGGCTCTGTTCGCTGGTTGTTTTGGTTCTGAAGGTTGTGTTCGCTGGTTGTTTTGGTTCTGAAGGGTCTGTTCGCTGGTTGTCTTGGTTCCTCAGACTCTGTTCTCTAGTTGTTTTGGTTCCTCAGACTCTGTTCTCTAGTTGTTTTGGTTCCTCAGACTCTGTTCTCTGGTTGTTTTGGTTCCTCAGGCTCTGTTCGCTGGTTGTTTTGGTTCTGATGGCTCTGTTCTCTAGTTGTTTTGGTTCCTCAGACTCTGTTCTCTGGTTGTTTTGGTTCCTCGGGCTCTGTTCTCTGATTGTTTTGGTTCCTCAGACTCTGTTCTCTAGTTATTTTGGTTCCTCAGACTCTGTTCGCTGGTTGTTTTGGTTCTGATGGCTCTGTTCTCTAGTTGTTTTGGTTCCTCAGGCTCTGCTCTCTAGTTGTTTTGGTTCCTCAGGCTCTGCTCTCTAGTTGTTTTGGTTCCTCAGGCTCTGTTCTCTGGTTGTCTTGGTTCCTCAGACTCTGTTCTCTAGTTGTTTTGGTTCCTCAGACTCTGTTCTCTAGTTGTTTTGGTTCCTCAGACTCTGTTCTCTGGTTGTTTTGGTTCCTCAGACTCTGTTCTCTGGTTGTTTTGGTTCCTCAGGCTCTGTTCGCTGGTTGTTTTGGTTCTGATGGCTCTGTTCTCTGGTTGTTTTGGTTCTGATGGCTCTGTTCTCTGGTTGTTTTGGTTCTGATGGCTCTGTTCTCTGGTTGTTTTGGTTCTGATGGCTCTGTTCGCTGGTTGTTTTGGTTCTGATGGCTCTGTTCTCTAGTTGTTTTGGTTCTGATGGCTCTGTTCGCTGGTTGTTTTGGTTCTGATGGCTCTGTTCTCTGGTTGTTTTGGTTCTGATGGCTCTGTTCTCTGGTTGTTTTGGTTCTGATGGCTCTGTTCTCTGGTTGTTTTGGTTCTCAGGCTCTGTTCGCTGGTTGTTTTGGTTCTGATGGCTCTGTTCTCTAGTTGTTTTGGTTCCTCAGGCTCTGTTCGCTGGTTGTTTTGGTTCTGATGGCTCTGTTCTCTGGTTGTTTTGGTTCCTCAGGCTCTGTTCGCTGGTTGTTTTGGTTCTGATGGCTCTGTTCTCTAGTTGTTTTGGTTCCTCAGGCTCTGTTCGCTGGTTGTTTTGGTTCTGATGGCTCTGTTCGCTGGTTGTTTTGGTTCTGATGGCTCTGTTCTCTGGTTGTTTTGGTTCTGATGGCTCTGTTCTCTAGTTGTTTTGGTTCCTCAGGCTCTGCTCTCTAGTTGTTTTGGTTCTGAAGGTTGTGTCGGGCCTCGTTAATCCCTGTGGTTCATTAGTTTGAAGCTCTTAATAAGGCTGGAATGAAGCGGACTCATCAGTTATTGCCCTGCCTCCTGATTGGCTGCTGACTCGTTGTCTCTCTCTCTGCTGATTCACTTTCCTCTCAGACTCTTCCTGTCGTCCTCCCTCTTCATCACTCGCCATTCACCGGCTGTCACTCTGGTTCTGATTCTGGTCTGGTCTTTGGCTCATATCAGACCTGTTTGAACATTGTTGTGACAGTCCGACCCGGTGACGCTGCCTGTTGGTCTCAGAGTCCGGTTCTGTTGCAGCAGTTAATTAGCAGTTAGACTTCCTCTCTGCTGTGGATCTCTGCAGCGTTTACTTCCTCTGATCGGATCATCAGCTGATCATCAGCTGATGCTGCTGTTGTTGTTGAACATGAATGTTTAACAGCAGAGGAAAGTGCTGCAGTCATTACATCAGTGATTAGAAACAGAGCTGCTGAGTTTGGATGTTCAGCTCTGACAGGATGTGATGTCATTATAACAAACATTTCGTCTGTTTTGGGCTCAGGGTTAACCCTAACCTTAACTCAGGAGCTCCTGCAGCAGTCTTTGAGTTGATATCAAACTTATGGGCTCTCACCAATCAGAGGTCAGAGGTCAACAGAAGCTGACTGTCATGATCTCGACTCGACCTCACGTTGGTCAGTGATGATGGCTGTCTCAGGGTCTGGCCATGTTTGAGCGTCCTTCATGTGTTATAAAACATACATGACATAGACTCCCAGAATCCTCCTGGCCTGTTTGGATGGAGCGTGGAGGATTAGCTGGAGCTGAGAGCGGGCAGCAGAGAAAGAGCTGCTTTGTGGCAGATTAATGACGGTGGAGGAGGAGGAGGTGGAGGAGGAGGTGTATGGAGTGAGTGGAGGTCCACAGCTCTCAGCGCACAACAGGGATGTTGTCTGTGCCAAGTTGCTATGAAACCAGAGTGGCATCCAGGGGGGAGGGTACCAAACTGAGGGGGCTGTTAGAGGCTCCGAGGCAACCCACAACCTGTCTGTCTGTCTGTCTGTCTGCCTGTCTGTCTGTGGGCGAGGCTCATTCAGCCATCATGGTGTGTGTGTTTGTTGCTCAGGGCATTCATGCTGTGTTGTCATATGTGGCCTGAAGCAGAGCTCTGAGTTAGTGTGTGTGTGTGTGTGTGTGTGTGTGTGTGTGTGTGTGTGTGTGTGTGTGTGTGTGTTTTGCCGTCTGGTAGCATGAGCTCGGTCATGTGACATACATCTGACACGGGGTCAGTTTTCTGCACGTTATCTGTGTTTAAGTGTCAGTAAACTGAACAACCTCCGAACCAGCGGGTAGCAGGGAATACAGCAGCCTGCTGAGGTGGTTTACTTGCCGGGTTTGACACCTGTGGGTCGTTAAGGACACCTGTGGGTGTATATTGTGAATAAAATCTGATCCAGGTCCAAGTTGTAAAGTTGTGGTTCTGTACAGTAATCAGTGAGGCCCGGTGGCGACAGAAGAGAGAAAGCTTTTGATTGGATGTAAAATTAGTACACGGCGTACCCCGAGTGCAGGATGACATCATCAACAACTTTTTCTGGTGACAAACTCTAAAATACCATGAAGAACACCTGAAACACTTCGTGTCTCTTTAATGTCTGGCTAGGTTTTTCGGTCAACGCGAGTGTCTGGACGTCCGGCTGAGAGGAAACCTGCTGCTCGCTCTCAGATCAAATATCGTCCACGGCACAAACACACACCCAGCGTCCAACCAGCAGCCATAAATAATAAAAACACAGCGGCTAAAAGAGGCTTTTCTATTTTGATCTGGAGCCAGAGAACATGGCGTGTCCTCGATGAGGCTGAAAACGACTTCATGACGACGGTTAAATGTGGAACACGCGACGGGACTTCCTCTCAGTTCAACAGTTTGATGAAATAATGATCATCAGTCTGATCAGAGGAACCCAACAACAGCAGATATCTGATTAATATTTTTAAGATAACTGAAATGATTGAAACGATAACATCAATAAAACAATGATATATTCAGCTGGAGGAGGAGGTTATGTTACTCTGCCCTCTGCCAAGAATATCTGTCCTCCAGCGATCAGCATGAGGAGAGGAAACAAGGACATGATGGAGGACAGAGGACGGACAGCAGCTGAGTTTGTTTACTCTCCTCATACCCACAATCCTTTGCTGTCTGAGGTTGCTTGAGGTCGTTGGTTCACAGACAAAGTTTTTCAGGTGTTGATGCTGTGAACGTGTCGACTATCTGACGTCACACGTGGACTTTAACCTGTCCACAGTCATCGTGTCTTACATAACACACAGTAAGCTGACAGTGAAGTTTACAGTCTGTACAGATTCACACAGTCAAAGAGCCTCTGTGTATATATGACTGACTATATATATGATGACTGTGTATATGACTGACTATATATATGATGACTGTGTATATGACTGACTATATATATGATGACTGTGTATATGACTGACTATATATATGATGACTGTGTATATGACTGACTATATATATGATGACTGTGTATATATGACTGACTATATATATGATGACTGTTTATATATGACTGACTATATACATGATGACTGTGTATATGACTGACTATATACATGATGACTGTTTATATGACTGACTATATACATGATGACTGTTTATATGACTGACTATATACATGATGACTGGGTATATATGACTGACTATATACATGATGACTGTGTATATATGACTGACTATATATATGATGACTGTGTATATATGACTGACTATATATATGATGACTGTTTATATATGACTGACTGTGTATATATGACTGACTATATGATGACTGTGTTTATGACTGACTATATATGAGATGACTGTATATATGACTGACTATATGATGACTGTGTATATATGACTGACTATATATATGATGACTGTGTATATATGACTGACTATATATATGATGACTGTGTATATATGACTGACTATATATGAGATGACTGTTTATATATGACTGACTATATATATGACTGTTTATATATGACTGACTATATATATGATGACTGTGTATATATGACTGACTATATATATGATGACTGTTCATAAATATGATGACTGACTGTTGCATGCAGATTTACTGACGATAGCCACGCTACGCCTACCTAATTTATCGACAGGTAATAAAATGTTTTTAAAGGACAGATTTGGAGGGCAGTGATTGGATGTTTGGCTCGTCTGTTGTTTGTGGCTGCAGCAGCTGGTCGATCAGGTTACTATTGATCGTTTCTCATTGACCGATGATGGAAGATGATCTGAGCTGCAGAACTTTGTCCCGTGAGCGTTTTTATTCTCAGCCGCTGAGATCGTCTTTCACACAGACAAGGACGTTTGTGACTTCACCTCCGTCCTCAGATCGATGGTCCAGTTTCAGGTCCACGGTGGGCTCGGTCCGACCATCTGCTGGTCCATCTGTTTGAGTTTTCACAGTCTGAGGGTGTGTGAATGAAACCTGAGCTCAAAGACTCACCTGAGAGCCGGAGGAGACAACAGCATCTGTCAGGTGACAAAGAGACTGTTGGAGCTGAGACCTGAACCCTGACGGGCCTCGCTGTGATGTCGCCCTGTTTGTTACATGCTTCTTCATCTGTGGTGTTCAGATAATACAGTCTGAACATGACACACAGCTAACATGTAAATAAGTGTTTTTAAATCATATTTTAAAATCTAAAAACATGAAGCGAATGTGAGAATATGAGGTCGACTGTTTCAGCTGATGGCCTCGATTCCTCTCAGCTCGGTGAGTGGACAACTGGAGCATGAGGACATCGATAACCAGGAGGAGGAGGAGGAGGAGGAGGAGGAGGAGGAGACTGGGTCAAAGCGAGGAGAAGGAGGTCGGATGACTGTCTAAAACCTGGACATGGTCTCTGTGACGTCCCCACAGACTGTCTAAAACCTGGACGTAGTCTCACAGACTGATCAGGATGTTTGTGGTTTATGACCTCGGCTGAACAGTTTCCGGATGTTTGCTGCTGATGTTAGCTGAACGTTGTGTCTTCGCTCTTGCTGACAAATAAAGACAAAGGACGGAGTAAAGGACGGACAGGAGACTCAGTGAATGTTACTGGTTTGTTCACTGTTTGTTTTACGTTCCTTAAACGCTTGGATGGAGTCCAGTTGTGTCTGTCTGCTGTCACAGATGGATACATCAGTCAGCCAGATCACAGTCTGTATGTGAAACGTCAGTCTGAGCTCTGAACAAACCGTCATTGAAGTAGTCTAAGTAACTGTAATATATTACTGTGATATCTTTCACGTTTACGTGCTTCACCTGCAGTGTGTCCTCTACAGGTTGTGAACATGGTGGTGTGTGTTCAGTAATCTCAGTTTTCTTATCAAACCTGGTTTGTCATTCATTAATTAAAATGGACTCTGAGCCAATCACAGAACGCTGCTGAGACAGGAAGTGACCTCCGTTCAGAGTGTTTGTGTTCATATATAATCGGCTAACTGTTGACTCATTGTCGGCTAACTGTCGACTCATTGTCGGCTAACTGTCACTCATTGTCGCCAACTGTCGCAACTGTCGCCAACTGTCGACTCATTGTTGGCTAACTATCGACTAACTGTCACTCATTGTTGGCTAACTGTCGGATAACTGTCGACTCATTGTCGCGTAACTGTCGCCAACTGTCGACTCATTGTTGGCTAACTGTCGCCAACTGTCACTCATTGTTGGCTAACTGTCGCCAACTGCTCCACTCACCGTCGGCCAACTGTCGCCAACTGTCCATCAACTGTCCACTCACCGTCGGCCAACTGCTCCACTCACTGTCGGCCAACTGCTCATCAACTGTCACTCATTGTTGGCCAACTGTCGACTCACTGTCGGCCAAATGTCGACTCACTGTCGCCAAATGTCACTCATTGTCGGCCAACTGTCCACTCACCGTCGGCCAACTGTCCACTCATTGTTGGCTAACTGTCGACTCACTGTCGGCTAACTGTCGACTAACTGTCAGCTTACTGTCAACTCATTGTCTGGTTATTTTACTGGTTAAATGTCAGCTCATTGTTATCATGGCTGTCACATAACAGCAGCAATAATCATGAGTTTTCTCGTGACATCACATGATGTCTTTGTTAAAACTGAAAAGCAAGAACATGAAAGAGTCTGATTGGATCTGGTTTTATTCCAACACCGATATCAACATGTCATGACCTGACCCAACCAGTCCCAACCAACAAGTACTAGCAGAGACGGTTTGAGACCTTTGACCTCACACACTTTGAACCTCATGTGGTCACACTTATCTTGTTTGTTCTCACACTCTTCAATGAGCAACACAAATTCTGCTTTTCCTCCCCATGAATAATCTTTGTTAGTGTGTGTGCACACAGGATGGAGGAAAACATGGCCGCCTGCTCGATGTCATCATGACTGTATGTTTCTGATTAATGTCAGTAATGCCATCCGCTTACAGGTGTTTAACTGTAAATGAACTGTCAGGTAACTGATGACCCTGAAGAGGAATGCTAACTCACGCCACTCAGCTGTTGGCTAACTGTTACTGTAACTGTCGGCTAACTGTTACTGTAACTGTAACTGTCGGCTAACTGTAACTGTAACTGTCGCTAACTGTTACTGTAACTGTAACTGTCGGCTAACTGTTAATGTAACTGTCGCTGTAACTGTCGCCAACTGTAACTGTAACTGTCGGCTAACTGTAACTGTCGCCAACTGTAACTGTCGGCTAACTGTTAATGTAACTGTCGGCTAACTGTTACTGTAACTGTCGGCTAACTGTTAATGTAACTGTCGCTGTAACTGTCGGCTAACTGTTAATGTAACTGTCGCTGTAACTGTCGGCTAACTGTTACTGTAACTGTCGGCTAACTGTTACTGTAACTGTAACTGTCGGCTAACTGTAACTGTAACTGTCGGCTAACTGTTACTGTAACTGTCGGCTAACTGTTACTGTAACTGTCGGCTAACTGTTAATGTAACTGTCGGCTAACTGTTAATGTAACTGTCGCTGTAACTGTCGGCTAACTGTTACTGTAACTGTCGGCTAACTGTTAATGTAACTGTCGCTGTAACTGTCGGCTAACTGTTACTGTAACTGTCGCCTAACTGTTACTGTAACTGTAACTGTCGGCCAACTGTAACTGTCGGCCAACTGTTACTGTAACTGTCGGCCAACTGTTACTGTAACTGTAACTGTCGGCCAACTGTAACTGTCGGCTAACTGTTAATGTAACTGTCGCTGTAACTGTCGGCTAACTAACTGTAACTGTCGGCTAACTGTTAATGTAACTGTCGCTGTAACTGGCGGCTAACTGTTACTGTAACTGTCGGCTAACTGTAACTGTAACTGTCGGCACTGTTACTGTTACTGTCGGCTAACTGTCGATTAATTGTTGGCTAAACATTGACTAATTTTAGGCTAACTGTCGACTCATTGTCGGTCACCTGGTTAAACTCGGCTGTGTTGTGTGATGATGAAGCTGTCTCTGAAACCTTCAAATAAATGAGTTTGCTGTTTTGTGACTTTGTACTTTGTTCTGAAGGAGGTTCTAGTTACTGAGTGGAGGTGATGATGATGATGGTGGTGGTGATGCTTCATCTTCCCCTCCTGACAGTGACACAGCAGTGGGGAAGTTTGACTCAGCCTGAACTGTGTCAGTCAGTGTGTGATGGGAAAGGTGGTGTTTGATGCTGCTGGCTGTGAATAATATTCTTTATAAGATAATCTAGTGTACAGTTTGAAGCTTCAGTTTATGTAATGTGTGAAGCTTGAGGCCGTGCAGATGATCCCAGACGTGATGTTTGATCGCTCTGTTTCTCTCGCCACATCACAAGTTTTGTTTCTGCCGTCACGCCTCGCTCTCTCTCTAAACACATCAGCTGTTTTTAATGTCAAGAACCGCTTGTGATGCTGTGTTTAGCTCGGTACGGTGGCCCTGGGCGGACAAAACACTGAAGACCAGTCTGTGGTTAGCAGCATGTGTTCAGACTGCAGGGCGAGAGCAGTCAGACGGGACAGTCTGCTTCAAATGATAGAAATGTATTAATTTATTATAAAGAATATCTTTGATATTAATCATTTTATAATTGATAATTAACCTTTAGCTGTTTTCACAAATTAAAATATAACCTTTAGTTGCAGCCTTGTTGCTGTTTATTTATATTTATATGAAATGTATTTATAGTTTGTATGTTGAGCGTAGAGTTTTCCTGCCAACAGAGTCTCTTTATGTTCAGACACACTCGCTCTGCTGCAGACCTGAAACAGGCCCGCCTTGTTTTTACTGCCTCAGGGCCCATCTCACCTGTGTGTGTGTGTGTGTGTGTGTGTGTGTGTGTGTGTGTTGCACACAGACAGGATGTGTTGGGTGTGTCTTGCAGCTTGATTTGTCTGATTACCATCTGTCGTTTTCTGTTGGACGAGCAGGACAGCTGATTGTTTTTATTCGGGTGTGGTGTGTGTGAGAGAGACAGTGCAAAGACAACACATTAACCACTGCTCACACACACACACACACACACACACACACACACGCCTGAACTTACCCTGCAGTGTTTCAGCTGCTAATCACAGTTTGTGTCAGAGCTGCTTCTCTCTGGATTTTTCCACTGACTCAGCGCGTAAATCATTTTCTACAGAGACGACATGCCGAGTTCATCTCTGAGTCTGTGTATATAATATATATTATATAACATCTATAATATATATAACGTATATAATATCTATAACATCTATACCATATAGGCCTATAACATCTCTATAACACACACACACACACACACATATATATATATATATATATATATATATATATATATATATATATATATATATCTGATCAAACATGAAGCAACAGACTGTCTAAAACCTGGACGTAGTCTCCGTGAAAGCTAAGCTAGCTTCATGCTAACTCACGTTACAGCGTGATGCTAACGTTAACTCGTGTGGTCCTCATCATGTCTCTGTCATCCTTCTTGTCTCCTTCCTGTCTCCTTCCTGTCCAGCTTGTCTCGCTCAGTGTCTCCATGGTGAAGTGGGCGGGTCTGATGTCCCCTCCTTTCCACGCACTCCCGCCATGCCCACCATGGTTTCCAGGCTGCCCAAGTTCGCTCGCGCCCAAACCTGCCAGCGCCACTCAGGCGCTCCGGCTGCCTACCAGCGCCAGCACCACCTGTCTGACCAACGGGTTCTACCACCACCCGGCCCGGCGGGCGCCAACGGGAGTTTAACGCCCTCCCGACTCCGCTAAGCAGAATGGATTCATCCGAAGTTCCCGCCTGCTTTCCATGAAATGGAGGAAAGAGAACGAGCTGGAGGATGGAGCTGACGGAGATCTGAGGAGAGGGAAGGATGGGAACGCCGGGCAGAACCGCCCAGTCCAAATCAGTATTATTCCCAACGACAGCAACCAGGTGACGGCAGGAAACCAGCCCCGCCTTCAGCAGGAGGGGCGTGGTTTTGGCCTTCCTGTGACATCATTACCATCACTACAGTCGAGCCCCAGAGCACTTTCTGTGCCTAAGACTGATCCCGACCGGCCACGCCACATTCGGGCTGACCAGTGGCACCAAACCAGCCCAGAATGGTCTCTGTGGATCCAGACCTCAGAGCGGAGCCAGCGGAGCTCTGAGGCAGCCTCAGGCGGCCTGCTCTGCTGGCTCCAGGCCCGGTTCTGGTCCTGGTTCTCGATCCGGATCTCCTCTCCAGAACAAACAGCAGGCCAGCCGCCTCACTCCAGTGACAGCCTCGGTTCTGCTCCGCCCGCCCAGCTGACTGAGAGTGATCGCTTCGGTCACGGAGCCTCACCCAGGTCCGCCGGCAGCCCTCCCCACCCTCACCCGCCCTCCACCTCCGCCTCCACCACCTCCCTCCCGCAACCCTGTGGTTACCCGCTCGTACTCCATCAACAGGGCAGCTGGGCGGGCGGCTCCACCCAGAGCCAATGTAGGAGGCGGAGGGGTCAAAGGTCGCGCGGGTTCAGCATCCCGTCCCTCCCTGCTCCCTCTGTCTTAAAGAAGCCCCTCCTACCCAGCCTCGGCCCTCCTCTAAGCCCAGCGGCATCAGCTATAAGATGTCACGCCCATCACTCAACAAGCAGCTCCGCCCCCTGCGAGTGACCCCAGCCAATCTGACGGAGGGCGACCAGGAGGTGAAGCAAGGACTGACGGCCCGGAGAGACTCAGTGGAGACGCCTTCGACCACCGAGAACAGCCCAGGTGAGAGACCTCATCAATGTCCCCATCCGAATCTGTGATCTGTGATCTATGATCTGTAATCTATGATCTGTAATCTGTGATCTGTAATCTGTGATGTGTGATCTGTGATCTGTAATCCGTATTGAATGGTTCTTTAATTGACTCATTGTATTTCCTCTCCTCTTGATCAGAAAATAGCCCAGAGGCTCCGGAGACGGAGGGGCTGACGGCAGAGCCAATATCCCAGGAAGATGTGTCGATTGTGGGGAGACTCTGAGGACATGTCCCTGTCCTCCAACTCGTCTCTGGACAGAAATGACATCAGTCAGAGTACATGGACGACTTTGACAACCTCGGTAAGACGGACGGACTGTGGCTTTACAGTGACATCACGCGGTGACGCCATCAGATGAGTTAGAAGGTGTTTGTGTCTGTAGGAAACGGAGGCGCCGGCATCCTGCTGCTCTCTAAGAATGACGAGGACGACTCGGGCTCGACCAATCCGCGCCAGGTTCGATGACGACAAGGTGTCAGTCAGCAGTGTCGGCAAGGCGCCAGGACTCTGTTTCCTGGACGACGGTGTGGACTGGACCGGCATGACACTCAGCGGTGAGTTTAATGTGATGACAGGTGAACAAACGTCTTCAAACACTCTAACCAAACTTTAATAACATCTGTTTGTCTCCAGGTGAACAAGAACATCGACTGACCCGACTGCCACATCCGAGAAGGTCCAGTCAGCCCGACTACCATGACCAGGTACTGTGACAAGGTTCATTTAAAGAGACGTAATGTTACAGCGTCATGATACTTGACTCACAGTTTACAGGTGCAGCAGGTGTGGTTGACCCCACCTACAGACAGTTAGAACACAGTGACACACAAAGGGTGTAAAAACGACTTTTGAATGATTCAGCACCTAAACGGACGCCAAACATCAACCAGGTCACCAACAGCAGACACAGCAGCAGCTAATATTACTGACTAGTCCAACAGCAGTCAGCCCAGCTCGGCGTCTGTCTTTCAGCCTTTTATTTCACCAAGCTCTCACCAACCACTAAAAGTCAGTCCCAGATTTACTCTTGTCCGCGGCTTCTTGCTCGCCACTCTCTCCTTTTCTCTTCTTAGCTTCCTCCGTCAGCGCCCTCTTCACTCTCTCTTCTCCTCTGCCATTATGTCCATAGAAGCTGCTGACTGAGCTAACATGAGCTAACAGCAGCTACAGCTGTCAGCAGTTTACTTCACTGTCCATCATAAACTCTGTAAATCACAGAGAGTTGAGGCGAGCAGCCGGAGGATATCAGAGGGAAAACCAGGAAACATTTTCTCCATAAAATATGATCCAGTTTCACCAAAATCAGTGAAATAGTTGGTGGTGTGTGACTTAGTGCCGTAAAGTTACACGCACTTCTCCGACCCGAGCCCAAAGTTACATAGTGTGAGAACAGACGCACAATGACAGAGACACCATTCACCTGATCACAGGTCAGTGCAGATCAACTGGAGGTAAACTTTAGCTTAGTAAAGGTAGGTCATGTTTATTTAAATTAAAATCATGAATAAGGAGCCATGATGACTCCTTTTCCTTGTTCCCTTGTTTCCTGCTCTCTGTAAGAATACAGCCTGCTGAGCGCCTCTGTCCTCTTTGTGTCTTCACAGGGCGGTTCGTCTCTGGACTTGTCCTCGACAGCTGTGGGTCGGGGAACCTACATGTGACGGAGGGCCTGAGCCACTGGGGCGCCGCCACCACTGCATCCATCCACACCAACAGCAACACCACCCATCACATCGAGCTTCGACTCCGACCTCAACAGCATCGTAAGGCCTGAACATTCATCCACTGGTTATCTGTTTGAATGTGATTGGTTAAGTGTTGCTGATGTCACAGTTTGATAATCAGCAGCGCTTCGCCCGCCTCACGTGGAGCCTCAGGACGTGAGGTCGGTCGGTCGGGTTTCGATGTCTGAAAAGAACAAGCTGAGCTGAAACAGGCTGAAACAGGCTGAACACTAAATGTTTGCTGTCGGCACATTTTTGAACACAACACAAGAACTCCAGTTTGAATCCTGGTTCTGGTTCTGGTCGAGTTTAAAGCAGCAGGTTCAAAACAAAGACAATTATTGTTGATTATTGATTATATTAATGTTTAAAATGCGGATAAAGCAGACTCAGATCTTTAAATGTGTCGAGGTTAAAAAGTTCTGACAGTGAATCAAGAATATGAAGTGTTTCCTGACCGTCCAGGTCTTGGTGAAATGTGATGGCGCCCCGTGTGTCTGCTGAGCGAATCACAGCACGAGGCGTTCACTGTCAGCACGTACAGATGCTCTACACACTGATCATGTGTAATTCATTAATTATGTACTTTAATGATGACATCTTGTTGTGGTCCACACTGTCAGCGAAGATGAGAGGAGGTGAGACGAGAAGTCAGAACTCAAATCTGTGACGAAGAATATTAATTCAGAGTAAATAATAATAATAATAACTTCTGAACTGAATCAGACACATTTATAGATGTAACCATGGTAACTGTATGCAGCGAACATGCAGAAAGAGTGATGCATATAATGAGAAGAGAGAGAGGAGCTGAGGAAACATCCAAAGGAGACGAGAGAGGAAAGGATGAAAAGATGGATGGAAAAGGGGTTACGAGGGAATGTGTTGACGGGATGACTGAACTCATTATCATCATCACCACCATCATACCTGCATCATGACGTAAATACAGGTCACGTGTCTCTGTGTGTTTCAGGACATCTTGAATAACCTGGAGTCATGTGACCTGGATGACGACGACCTCATGCTGGACTCAGACGCCCTGGAAGAAGCGTCACTGCACAGCGGTACGTTTGTTTACATGTGATGATTCACGCTAACAAACAAAGTCACAACTCTGTGAACTGAAACATTCAGACTGTTCGCTGTGTATCAGTATCATAACAAACTGTTAGGTTTAGGTAGCTAACGCTAAGTTAGCAGCTAAAACAGGTAATGTTAGCTAAGTTAGTTAGCTAAAGGGTTAGAGTTAGGAGCTCAAACTGTAAAGCTCAGTGAAGCTAACAGGCTAGTTCACTGCTACGGCAGTTTGATTCACGGTTAACTGCTGTTAGCTAACAGTTTAGTTAATGTTAGCTAAAGAGTCACATTTAGCATCTAAACAGTTTGGGTCAGGTTAGCTAACATTTCTGTTTAAGTGAAGCTAACAGGTCAGTTTAGTTTACATTCGACTTTAGAACATTTAAACTTAGCTAACAGTTGTTAGCTTGAGCTAAGACCGTTTGATACAGGTTAGCTAATAATTTAGCAGCTAAAACAGTTAATGTTAGCTAAGTTAGTTAGCTAAAGGGGTGTGTTAGGAGCTCAAACTGTTTGGGTCAGATTAGCTTTATGTTTAGCAGCTAAACTGTAAAGCTCAATGAAGCTAACAGGTAAGTTTAGTTTACATTTAAACTTTGCTAACAGTTGTTAGCTTGAGCTAAGGCAGTTAGGTTCAGGTTAGCTAACGGTTCTGTTTGTTCCTGTTAGCTGTTAGCCTGCTCTGGATAAACGTGTTATAAACAGTTAGCATGTCCTGAGGACTGATGGAGGACGCTGAAGAGGACGGTAAATGTCTAACGCTCTGACCTGTCTTCATGTGGCTGCCTCTGTGTTCACGTGTTCTTCACGTGTTCTTCACGTGTTCTTCACGTGTCTCCTGTCTGAACTCTGCAGATGGAGACGGACTGTCTCACATGGCCGAGTGGAGGAGGAGACAGCTGTGCTGGGGGACGCAGGACGTCCACAACGACAACGACAGGTGAGCATTGATTATGACACAGAGTAACAGCTGTTTGTCAGCTGACAGCGGTCCATGTACAGACTCTAACGTCTCCGTCGTCCCCTCAGTGACTTCCAGTGCTACAAACTGACCGAGGATCCCGGGAACAAGAGGACGGACATGACGAGAGACGGAGATCTCATCCTGGACCTCCGTCCTTCAAGGTGACCCACAGAGATCAGCTGACTCTGAACAACATGTTTCTGTATGTTGACGTCCCTGAATGTAACATGAACTTCCTCCTCCTCCTCCTCCTCCTCCTCAGGTTCCCTGTCTGTCTCCTGGTACTCCTGGTTTGGGTCTGGATGTGGAGGAGCTGGCTGAAGACTGTTCTGCAGTGCGATCACAGCTGGAGTACCTGCAGAGGTTACTGCTCCAGGTAAGGAGGAGGAGGAGGAGGAGGAGCAGGAGCAGGAGCAGGAGGAGCAATAATTTCTCTGTCACAGATAAATTTCCAGTTTTGTATAAAATCCTGAAAGTTTTGCTGGAGTTGTGTCGCGCTCCATCGTCTATCGTCTGGTCAGAAGTCAAAGTCTGTGTGTGTGTGTGTGTGTGTGTGTGTGTGTGTGTGTGTGTGTGTGTGTGTGTGTGTGTGTTCAGGAGGAGGACATGGAATACACTCTGACCACGGACACTCTGAGTCCTGAAGCCAACGACTCGTCCCACAGCTCCGACTCACAGGTCAGCAAACTTTATTTAAACAGCTGTTATAACAGCCTGCATTTCCCAGAATGCCTTTCTACAAGCCTAACACGTCTGTGTGTGTGTGTGTGTGTGTGTGTGTGTGTGTGTTCAGGTGCAGGCTCTCCTGCAGGAGGTGCAGCAGCTCAGAGAGGAGCTGAGGAGCAGAGACCGAACCATCGCACAGCTCACGCTGCAGCTGGTCCGTGTCCACACGTGTCATCACGTCTTTAACATGTTAACGTTCATCACGTCAGTCTGACTTCAGCGTGTTCACATCCACATGTTGTTTCAACAGACTGTTCCGACAACCGCCGCCAGGTGTTGTTGCCAGAGACGACAGAAAGGATGGATCGACACACAGACGAGTGAGACGAGAGAGAGCGTGGCATCGCGACGCCATGGAGAGAGCAGAGTGTGAGTACACACACACACACACACACGTGTCCATAGAAGCTGCTGACTGCTGGGCTTAAAACCTCCAAAACGCCTGTGATACAAACGCTAACAGCAGCTAACAAACTGAGCTAGTATGAGCTAACAGCAGCTTCACCTGATCACAGGTCAGTGTGGATCAGCTTCAGGTTCTTGTTGGACCTGAGGAGGTTCTGAGTATCTCGTGAGTCTGTCTCCGCCTCTCGCCTTCCTGTTTTCCCTCTGTCCTCTCTTCTTTGAAGTTGTGACTCAGGTCTTTCCACCTGTCTGTCTGTCTGTCTGTCTGTCTGTCTGTCTCTCCTCAGGCTTTACCTCCTGTTCCTTTCTCTCTCCACCCTGGCAGTATCAGCGCTCCAGGCCTTACAGGGGAGGCCGAGGCCCAGCATCCCCTCACACCTCGCTAGGAAAAGTGAGTCTCACCTCAACCTCCCCAAACCTCCTCACCCCTCACCTCTCGCCTCCGCCTCCTCACTCCGTAGATCTCAAACACCTCCCTATCACCCAGCCCTCACTCCTGACTCCTCTTCATCTCATCCTCGTCCTGATATTCTCCTCAAACGAGACACGATGGCTCTGAGTTCAAAGTTTCTTCATTTACTCCACCTGTCTGTCCATCCTCCACCCTCTGTTTCCACAGACAGGCAGACAGACACCTCTAACTGTCCTCCATGTTTGTTTCCTCTCCTCTCTGCCTTCGTCCAGGAGTGGAAAACTAGTGCTTTACTTCAGTGACACGCGCGTGGTACGGTACCATCTTTTATCTTCCTCCACCTCCTCCTCCTCCATCACCTCCTCTCCATCTCTCTCTTTGTATCTTTTTGTCAAACGTTGACGAGGACGTCCTGACATCTTAAATGAAGTTTAAGAATAATTGTCTTGTTGTGGTGGCTCAGTTTGGTTTGAAGGTCTGCAGACTCATGACAGCGCTCGATGGTCAAACCATCCTTCATGTTCTGTTAGATTACTTCACTTTAAACAGTAAAGTAATCTATTACTAAAACAAGATTTTCACTTAATAATCATGATTTCAAATAGTTTGTTTTTGGTGTAACGTCGTAATGGATTTCATCATCAGATTACAGTAAATAAGTAACCCTAATCAGCTCAGATTACATTTGTAGTTACAGTTACATTGTCCACCTTAAAACAGACGACACGTCGTGAAGTCACATGGTCTGCCTCCAGTCTTTAAAACTGATTTCAGATCATTCAAAGTTTTAAGGTTCAGTCTTCAGACAGGATCAGGCGTGCTGTGGGTGTCGCCGCGGTCGTCCAGCTCCCGGTCTGGCTGCCGGCTTTGATTGGCTCGCGAGCGTGACATCGCCCGCTTTCCTGCAGGTTTTCACATCGCTTTAACGGACGGCCGACCTGTGACGGAGATTCAACTTTAGTTTAGCCCGACGCCACGCTGCAGCCAATCAGACGCCTGATCATGTCTGAACGCGTTTCAGAGCGACGAGGATTCAAACGACGGATGAGACACGCCGCGTAAAACAGACGGAGAATTAGAAGGAATTGTCTGACACGCCGTGCTCAAGTAGATGAACGATATCATAATTATGACGTATGAACAGTATATATAATAAATCAGATGAACGAGACGCGCTGACGTGTCACTTGCCCGGCAGACCGTCTCTCTGACTGTCTTACCCATGATTCATTGCTCCCTGGAGGACAGGTCACACCTTCTCCTTCACAGTGAAACGAGATCCGTAAAGTCGAGTCAGGAGGCTCGTAGAGGCTCACTAGGAGGCTCTAGAGGCTTGCTAGAGGCTTGCTAGAGGCAGCGCAGAGCTAAAATTATCTTTTCTAAACGGCTCTTAAACTTTGTATCAGACTCGGCTCGTCGACTCACTTGAAGCAGTCAGAGACGAGATCACTCAGGACGTGATGGAGGCGAGTGGCTGCGCCTCCAGGGAAATCATGTCAGGTCCACGCAGCGCTGAGGATTCTGGGAGTTCTGATGTCAATGTGTTGACCCGGTCGTCTAGACACTCGTACACGCTTAGAAGTAAACTGAGGACACACACAGCGTCCTTTTAAGGTGGACACGATGGTAACCAGTATCTCTGTCACTGCTGAAGTCACTTCAAACGTCACAGACAGTTTTTCTTGTTTCTTTAATCCTCAAAATAATCTCAGTCACTGTCGCCTCGCCCTCTGTTGGATTTAGAAAGTTTAATTTAGAAAGTTTCACACCACAAATTTCATTCAGAAATCTGAATTTTCTGATATTTTATGAGAGAAAAGTTTCAAAATGTTGATTTAAATGTTTGTTTATGATGAACTATAGTCGACGCTTCATTCACGATGACGTTTAGTGTCTCCAAACTAAGAGATTCTCCACATTTATCATCAACGATGATCGAGGAACAAACATTGTGATGTTTTTCAGCTTCATCATATTCAGACAAAAATTCCAGTTAATCATTTTGACCTCGCTCTGTCCTCAGACCACCTTAAAATGACAAAAACAAAACAAACAGACCACCTTAAAAACACCAAACTCAAACCTGACGTGACAGAAATAAAGTGCCAAACCTCAGTCTGTGATTGGACCTGATGACATTAATGTGCTTCAAAGGATTTAAAGTCTCAAGGTTTGGTATAGATTCTGTTCACTGACACTACATGTCGCAAGTTAGAGACCAAAACAAAGACTGGCCAACATAAAACACTTCAAACTATCAGCAACTCTGCTTAGGTCAAAATAAATCCTTAATTCACCGACGACAACGTCACTCTTCTAAATTTCACACAGAGAGACTCGCATAACTTTATAGTGTGTGTGTACATGTCTCCAAAGCTGAGCCCGGACACCTCTCGTGTCCGCGATCGCATTCTTTCGCCTCTACCCAAAGCTCATGACCACAGGTGAGGGTTGGAGCGACAGACGGGAAATCAAGAGCTCAGCTCTGGTCCAGTACAACGTCCACATCACTGCTGACACTGCACCAATCCACCGGTCCATCTCAGAGCTTCATCAGGTGGTGTGGTGATTTGATCCGGTGTGCCCGGTGACAAGATGACGACCTGCGACAGAGCTCAGACCAAACTAACTAATACACTCTGTCCACACAAACACACACACACTCTCTCTTCCTGAATCCTCCTTCTGTATCTGTCCTTTTAATCCGTCCGTCCCATCATGCATCATTTGTGAGGGAGGCAGACTCATCGGAAATGAGGCCGACAGGCTGCAGTACCTCCGCTCACCACCAGGTGTCAGTGTTCACCTAGGAATGATTTCCTGTCAGGCGTTGAAGCTTTACGTTCTCCACAGAACCTCCACACAACCTCTGTTATAGACTGTATAAACTCAGCGGCGCCTCCTGCTGGACACTTTAAATAAAGATGTTTTTCTTCACGTTCAGACTCAAACAACGAGTTCTGATAGATCTTCATCAATCAAGCATCATCACACATGAATCCAGCAGAGTCTCAGCTCACAGTCAGACTCTGAAGACTGTTTATGGAGCCCAGCAAGCAGAAATATGCAGACTCGCATCATGAAAAGCTAGTATGACTTGTTGTTACCTGAGATATACACGTACCTTCACTGGGCTCGGCTAACCTCGACATCCCAAACACACAGGTCAGCCTTCGCTCCCGACATGCACCAATCAGCCTTGGCCCGCCCGCAGGCCTACCTGTCAGTGGTCATAATGTTATGGCTGACTGGTGAATGTCTTTTTATCATTATTGATTTTAATGAAGTAAAAGTCAAATTAGTTTCTTACTTTAAAACCTTCCGCACACAGTTGATGCCGCGTGTCACCATCAGTCGCAGTTTGTTGGGCTGAAGTATCAAACAGATCAATGTAACGCAAAGCACGACAACATTTTAGCTCCAACTATAAAATGTTTTTCTCTGCATGATGTTTCAAACAGTAATCCGACCATAACAACGTGAGAGCAGGCTGTTTGTAATCTGTTAAAGCTGCAGACGGACGTGGACGGACTCCTGACACATTGTCGGCGTATGAATGTAGTAAATTGAGTCCAGCTGACTGAAAACAAAAGAAGAAGAGGCTTCTGACCAGCAGCTGTGCTTTTGTGTTGTGTTGTCGAGCAGCCGTTAGCATGCTGAGCTGTCGGAGCGTGTGATTATGTTACAGAAGCTGCTCGGATCAATACAGGCAGACTCTAACACGGACGGATCACGCTGAACTTCTGTTATTTCTTCTGCTGAACGCCCCGCTCGCCTCTCATTGAGCTTCTACATGGTTTAGTTTCGCTACAATCCAGACCTGTCATGTAGCTGCTGCTTCAAGAAGTCTGCTTTGTTTTTCTGTGAATGTCTCGTTGTTCAGGAGTCGTGTTCGAGTCTGCCTGCTCAGGGACTGCAGCTGAATGAGGCTCGATATCCGACCTCAACCTGATGAAATGTCTCTGATGAAATCTATGAAGAACAATTTTTTCGTGTTTTGTTTTTGAAGTATTTACATGATTAATAAAAGACAAGTATCATTACATATTAGGTTGTCCAAATATTAACGAAGACAGTTCTTATTAACAGAAAATAATAATTTAAGGATGATTAGAAAAGTTAGAAAATATTTAAAACTAGAAATAAGGTATTTAACTAAACTTGCCAAGTTTGTTAAAATAAGTTATTTTTTAAGAATATTTACCATATTTATTCATTTATTTATCCTCTAAATATTTTGTTCATTGTTTTATATTTATTCATAGTTTCATGTCAGTCACTGGGCATCAGGTGTCGCTGTTTACTTACTTTTATTTATGACTTATTTCTGATTATTTTGTTTTCCTTCTCTGTCAGTTGAGAGTTATTGTGCAATAAAGAAAAGTCTGCAGGTCTAAAAGTTTAAAAATAATTGACAGAATAATCAATAATAAATGTAGCTGTGGTCTTTATTTCTCCGAGTTTGGCCTCCAAAAATATCATCGTGTTGTTAATGTATATTAAATCTGAGCATGTTCATTTATTCAGGATTGTCCGGCTGTAAGAGGCATAAATAAATCAGATCTGAGTGAAGGCTGTAAAATAAGTGAAGTCCAGCCTTGCAGCAACAGAACAGAGCGAGACAGACAAAAAAAAAAAAAGAAAAAGCAGATTAGTTATTACTTCACAGGAGTTTGCCAGGATCAATAAACTGAGATTGTAGCACATGATGGATTTCACTGCTCAGTTTTTTCACTTTGCGCCTGATTCTGGCTGTAAATCGGATTATCGTGTGTAGATGAGAGCTGGCTGCAGGATTAAAGTGTGAAAGCAACAAGAAGATTAACACTGTATCAGTCACAGTCCGTTACTGCTGCTCACTGATCTGCTGTTCTCCTGTCTTTGTGAGGACAGTTTAGAGTTTTAGACCAAGAGAGGGAAGACGGTACAGGAAAGACAAGTTTGGAAAATCAGGTGGTCGAGGTGAGGAAACTTTTGGAAACTCAAAGATCTCTGGAAAGTTTGTTTGTTTTTGGAAAGTGAGGACAGTCTTTACAAAGTGAGAATGTTTTTACAAATTGAGGACGTGCTTTACAAAGTGAGAATGTTTTTACAAAGTGATAATGTTCTTTACAAAGTGAGGGCGTTCTTTACAAAGTGAGAATGTTCTTTACAAAGTGAGAATGTACTTTACAAAGTGAGAATGTTTTTACATAGTGAGAATGTTCTTTACAAAGTGAGAATGTTCTTTACAAAGTGAGAATGTTTTTACAAAGTGAGGACGTTCTTTACAGAGTGAGAATGTTTTTACAAAGTGAAGGCGTTCTTTACAAAGTGAGAATGTTTTTACAAAGTGAAGGCGTTCTTTACAAAGTGAGAATGTTTTTACAAAGTGAGAATGTTTTTACAAAGTGAGAATGTTCTTTACAAAGTGAGGGCGTTCTTTACAAAGTGAGAAGTTCTTTACAAAGTGAGGCGTTCTTTACAAAGTGAGAATGTTCTTTACAAAGTGAGAATGTTTTTACAAAGTGAGAATGTTCTTTACAAAGTGAGGCGTTCTTTACAAAGTGAGAATGTTCTTTACAAAGTGAGAATGTTCTTTACAAAGTGAGAATGTTTTTACAAAGTGAGGACGTTCTTTACAAAGTGAGAATGTATTTTACAAAGTGAGGACGTTCTTTACAAAGTGAGAATGTATTTTACAAAGTGAGGGCGTTCTTTACAAAGTGAGGACGTTTTTTACAAATTGGGAATGTTCTGTTGCTTCAGTTTTCCTCTCTAAAGTTAAAGAAACAAAAAAACTTCCTGCATCAGGATAAAAATACGACACAGAGATCAAAGCATCACCTCCTACAGGTCATCAATTATTTTCCAAAGATTTCATGTCTGTTTCTTTGTCCGTCTGTCCTCATTATATGCAAACATCAACACTGCAGCAAAATTATAAGTTTAGATTGATAATTAACCAAATTAAGTCTAAAAATACTTTGTTTCTAGTCACAGATACTTCACCCTCCAGCCAGGAAGACCAGGAACCATTGACAGCCCGACACCCAGCTCCACCTCCAGCTAACTCCTGCTCCACCCAACCAGACAACCCCACTGATAGCGACTGTCCCGACACCAATGCCGCCGACCCCACCGCCGAGGCAGGAAAGGATCACGGAGAAGAGCGAGGAAAGAGGAGGAGAAAGGAGAGATGAAGGAGAGGAGAGGAACCAGATCCCTGCAGCCCCAGCCCTCCAAACTCCGCCTCTTCCTGTCTCAGACCTCTAGCTCCAGGTCTGCCTCAGCCTCAGCCGCCGCCACCACCGCGCCACCCAAGACTTCAGGTGTTAAGGTCAAAATGGCCCCTCACCTCCGGCTCCTCCCGCCTGCCCAAACCAAAGAGCCACTGAGGTGTCAGTCCATTAAAGCAGCTTCTTAACGCGCAGCGACGTGAACCGCAGTCTAAACGGAAACTTCCTGTTCTCCTAAATTCTGATTCTGATACCGTTTGGTCCAGACGGATCTCTAAATTATTGAAGCTGTAAATCATATATATACACAGTTAACTTATTTATTGTTGATATTTTGAGCACTGTGACTGATAATAAAGGTTTAAACTTGGTGACGCTTTACTTCACAGGTCCTGTACTCTCAATGAGTTCCTATAAAGACTCATGTCAGTGTTTTATTGGAGGTTACGGGACCAGTAAAATAAGTGTTACCAAAGAGTTTTAAATTGACGCTCTTATGATCCGTTAAGTGTTGTATTTATTTATTTCCATTAGAATAAAATGACAGGACGCGTGTTGGTTCGTCAGCAGATCATCTGAATGATTTTCTGCTCGCTCGCTGTGTTAGGACTGACTGACTCACTCCCGCCTGAAAAAACTTGTCAAACTAAGCTGCTCTCCCACCGAATCACCTCCAGCAAACGTCTTCGCTGAGGAATTGCCCAAACACAAAGATGACGACGACGACCTCCAACCCAACTTAAACCTGCTGCTCTGCAAAACGTCTCCAAGGTCAGAAAGTCCAACGTTATCCTCTCACTGTCCATGTCGTGTGTTCACGTTTAGTTTGTTGTTTCCTCTTGGTCCAGAAAACAAGAATTCACCGTTAAATTAGAAAAGACATGACGGATCCGTCATTCAAACAAAACCCTGTAAACCTCACTCCTCCTCCGATCTCTAGTTTCTTTTTGGCCGTCCTTGTTCTCAAAAACCTTTTCAGAGCTGTTGAAAGAACTCGAGTGGTGGTCAAAATCAAGTCAGCGTGTTGGAGGAGCGAGGTTTTAACCCTGAAACACACACGAGGTTGGTTGAAGACGGAGGAGAGTAAAGGTCTCGGTATGCTTCAAACAAACTGCGGTACATTTAAACAGACGTCCTTCTGTCATTCTGTCGTTCTTTACTTTTACAAACTAATATGATCCATTCATAAAATTCAAGTCCTTCAGAAGTTTCCTCAACCTTAATCTAAAATGGAGAGTGAAGCTGACGGCGGTGTTCAGAGTCCGACTGCTCTTAAACAGAACAAATCATCATCAACGCGATCATGTCTGTTTGAAGCGTTCAGAGACCTCAGTGAGTTCATACAGACACAAACATTAAGTCTTTAAGTCTGTTTGACATTCAGCGTCACATTTCAGATGAAGTTCACCGTCAGGAGACGTTTCAGGATCTTTCCCGGTCAAACCAATCAGTCTCTCTCAGCGATGAAGAGACTCTGCAGTGCTGCTCATCACACACTGCTTGCTTTGATATTAGTGACTGTATATGCAATAAAACATGCAACATCATACCGTAGGTTTAAACCCCAAACTGACCTGTGTGTCCTCGAGCAGGAGGTGGAGGTGTTTGAAATATATGCAAAAACAAACATGAGTTTGATGCAGCTGAAGATGGTTCAAGGCTCCACAGACGAGTCCTGATGACGGACGTCACAAATCACACGAGCTGATCAATAAAAATACAAAGTGATCACAACAACGACAACAGCAGCAGCAATATTTATGATTATCGATTAGCGGACCGCCGGGTGATGCCAGTTAGTGACCAAAAACAGACAACATCATGTCTGTAATCAACAACGTAAAAAGAAAGAAAATATCCACAGAGCACGACCGTGTGCTCGTCTCAGATCAGAACCAGGTCCATCGTCATTTATCATCCTCAAGTCAAACATCTCGATGCTTCAGCCGACGGTTCAACCCTCTAAAGTCTGATTCTTCAAACAGCAAATCAACGTCATGATGTGGAGTTCTGGTTCTGGTTCTGGTTCTTGACGACACCTTCAGCTGTCTACAGCACAAAGATCAGAAGTTCAGCTCAGATCGTTCTCGTCTTTCTCTTTCCTGTCTGTCTCACTTCATCGTCATGTCATGACCGACGGTGATCCGTCTCTCCTCTCATCCCTCTTTTCTCCTCCATCATCTGGAGGAGAAGGAGGAGGAGGAGGAGGTGAAGAGACGAGGCTGTCGGCTCTAATTGGAGTTTTTGTTCTTTATTCTCCGTCCGTCCCGAACACTCCTCTCCTTCTTTTCTACTTTATTTCCTTTCCTCTCCTCTCCTCTCCCTCTGCATTTCCTTTCCTACCTCCTGTCCTCACACACACCTGGGAGCAGCAGGAAGTGACAACCAGGTGTTGGTTGCCATGGCGATACAGCCTAGCTGCTACTGCAGCGGCATTGTGGGATTTAGAGGAATGTACTCCTCACTTTCCTTACCCTCCTCAATCTTCTTGACTGTCCATGTTTCCTTCTATATTACACTTCTCCTTGCCTCCTTGCCTGCCTCCTCCTTCCTCTTTCCTTCCCTTCTTGTCCTGACACATTGAAACAGGTCTCACATGTTTAATTTCTTTATTAAAATCTCGTCAGATTAACGAGCAGATTAATCTGGATCAATTTGTTCGTATCAGAGCGAGCTCACGTCTGAAGGTCACTTCATCGTAAAAAATCTAAATTAGGACAAATAATCGTTAATCTGCCTCCCAGCAGCCGACCGACCAATCAGAATCCTTCTCTGATGACAGAGCTGGAAGCAGCTTTTGTAACGAACCCTTCAAACAAAGAAACACAAAAGAGTACAAGTACTTCTAATGTGTACTTTATTACCTTAACTGTGCTTATCTTCAGTCAACATTTTATTGACTCACATTCATCTCTTCTTCTAGGATGTCTGAAGTTTGTGCTGCCGCCTTCCTCCTTCTTCTTCTTCGTCTGTTTTGTAGCTTCCAGCTGAAACTCTGAGCTGTTTGGAAGTGTCACAAAACTGAGCGGGTGCGTTCACAGCCGAGCCTCATCAGACATCAATCAAATGACTCTATTGAAAAACTGAAGAGAAACCAGACGTGAAGAGAAACAAAGACACGAAAAGAAAAATCAAAGAAAAGTTAATAAAAGTGAAAATGAGAAAAATGGTGAAAGATCAAAAATAAAAACGTCAGCGCTTCAGTCGCTTCATGTTTGTGATAAAAGCAGCTCTGGGGGTCTTTCAGGGTTCAGATGAGTCCACCAGAACCAGAACCATGAAAACTTACACATAGTGGATTCATCTTCTTCAACACTGGCTTAAACGCTAAAATAACGAAATCTGAAATCTAAAAAGAATTCAGTCTGGACGATTTTTGATTAAAAAGCTGCTGCTGATGTCGTCGTCGTTGTCGGACAGAAACGTAACAAACATCGAAAAGTTTTCGCAGAATTAAAGAATTCACAACATCTGAAACATGAGAAATAAAACTAATCTAAAATAATAAACTGAACATAATAAATAATAATAAATAAAAAATCATTTTATTTGAGATCTGAAGACAAAATTCAGATCAAAGATACAAAAACTTTTTTTGTGTTTGAGCTTTGAATGAAACGTCTGAGAGGACTCTGCGTCTGTCTTCAGGTCAAAGGTCGTCGATGTTTCGCGTATTTAAATGTTTAAGATGTTTTCATGTATCTGAACGACTTGAATAATCACAATAATAAGTACTCGCTCTTCATATCTGTGCTGTCTGAGGAGAAATACTTTTATTCTGAAAACTTGAAGGACAGGTATTTTATGTTGAAAAACCTCCTGCCATTTCCTGTGTCACCTGCTGGTTTTCTTGAATTTCATTTTTTTTTCATTTGTGTGCAATAACTTTTACCTCGCCGCCACGCTAACTCTTATTTATGTGATGAACTGTACAGTCTGACCTTCTGTAATTATTATTAATATTATTATTATTATTAACACTGTTTGAGAGGAATCTCAGTCTGAAATGCACTTTAATGAACGCAGACGGCTCTGAAACACTAAAATGTCTCAAATGTTTTCAGTTTTTTTGTTTTTGTGATATGAAATCAGATTTTTTTGGCTAAAACGTCACTCTGCATCGATGCTGCATCCATTAAACTTTAGATATTAACATTGAGCTCAGGTGAAACTTCCTGATAAAACCAACAGAAAGAAGAAATATGCATAAGAAAGGCTCTAATTAAGATTCAACATGTTGCTGTGTTTGAAAAGTCTGGAAAAATCCTTGAAAACCTTGGGCCTTGAGTCTTTTTATCCAGACATCTGGCTGCTTTTCTTTCCCACATACAGAAAACTACAATCATGGCGTCCAGGTGGTGACGTCACCTTGTGATGTAAGCGTGACGTTAAGACTTTGAGTCCTGCTTTGATTGGTCGATATCTGCTCTCATATAATCGTAATTGAAGCCGTGTGTAGCCCTGCTCTGATTGGCCAATACAGCCGTCTGTTGCTTATTGGTTAATATTTATTGTCCTCTTCTGTCATTGGCTGAGATGTCTTTGATGCTGCTGAGAAGATAAAACGCTGAAATAAAAATAAACGACAACAAACATTTGTTTCCTGTTTTCTTCTTTACTTTCTCCTTTCTCTTCTTAGCTTCCTCTGTCCTTGTCCTCTTCACTCTCTTCTCCTCTGCCATTATGTAGAAGGACTGCTGGGCCTGTAAACCTCCTCTTCTCCCGGTGCTCTGAGCTCAGTCTGACAAACTGAGCTACCATTAGCTAACAGCAGCTAACAAACTGAGCTAACATTAGCTAACAGCCACTAACAAACTGAGCTAACATTAGCTAACAGCCACTAACAAACTGAGCTAACATTAGCTAACAGCCACTAACAAACTGAGCTAACATTAGCTAACAGCCACTAACAAACTGAGCTAACATTAGCTAACAGCCGCTAACAAACTGAACTAACATTAACTAACAGCCGCTAACAAACTGAGCTAACAGCCGCTAACAGCCACTAACAAACTGAGCTAACATTAGCTAACAGCCACTAACAAACTGAGCTAACATTAGTTAACAGCCACTAGCAAACTGAGCTACCATTAGCTAATAGCAGCTAACAAACTGAGCTAACATTAACTAACAGCGCTACCAAACTGAACTAACATTAACTAACAGCCGCTAACAAACTGAGCTAACATTAACTAACAGCAATTAACAAACTGAGCTAACATTAGTTAACAGCCACTAACAAACTGAGCTACCATTAACTAACAGCAATTAATAAACTGAGCTAACAGCCGCTAACAGCGCTAACAAACTGAGCTACCATTAACTAACAGCAATTAACAAACTGAGCTAACAGCCGCTAACAGCCGCTAACAAACTGAACTAACATTAACTAACAGCAGCTACAGTTGGCAGCAGTTCACTGTCCATCAGGAAACTCCGTAAATCACAGAGAGTTGAGGTGGAAACTCTTTTACAGATGGACACACGCGACCTCTTGATTCTTCTTCTGTGGTGTGTGAACAGGTAAGTGTAGTTAAGTTCTGTTTGTCCTTCCTGTCTCGAGTTTTTTCATTCACTTGCTGAAGATTAAAAAAACAAAACCAGATAAATCCGTTCGGACGGTCAGACTCAGCTGGTCGTAATCCGCCCTCACGCACTCAGCAGGAAGCTCTCCTCCACCAAGGACAAATCATCCTACAAAATAAAAGCATGTCCTTACCGGGGTGTTTTTAGCATCAAGTCCGACAAATTAAAAGCTGAAATACGTCGTTTGTATCTGACCTGCAGAGCGACGTAAAATCTGAGGTGTGTTAAAGCTGCATTTTTCCAGCCCAGCAGAGAGCAGCTTCACTGACTGATTATATTGAGTCTTATGGAGAAGTGAGCCGACTTCACAGTTCATTGGCTGAGTAAACAGATTCCTCGTGAGTTCATAGTCTCAGTCTCTAGTTTCAGTCTTCTTTCACACAGCAGCAGTTTCCCACTGTTTCCGGTCTTTATGCTAAGCTAAGCTAACCAGCCGCTCTCTGTAGTTTCATTTTCAGTGACGTCAGTTGTCTTTTTATCTCAGTCAGAAACTGATGTGTCTGACCCGCCACTACTGCCTGCTGGCCATGAAACGCACCACCATCATCATCATCTTCACTGTGAATTATAAAAACAGTTTACGTGGCTCTTTCCATCCTGAGCGTCGTCAGAAAAATGATTCAATTAAAATTATCTTTGTTTATTCAGCAGACGAATCGTCTCCTCGCGATGTCGCTGCTCAGCGGCAGGTCAGTAATGAGTTTTTAATGAATCTGAACGAGTGCTGTTCAGGAAACGCTGCAGAAACGTTCAGTTTGGATTGATTAATAAATAAATGTTCTTTAATGAACCGTGCTCAGCAGCTAACGCCACCGCCACGTGATCGATGAAACGGCACCGTGTATGTTTTATGACATCAAGACGAGTTCAAGGAAAAGTCATGAAGGTTTGAAGGACTCGGCAGGTTCACGTCGTAAATCCACGTTTCTGTTTATCTGACTGACATTAGTTACATTAGATAATGCCTCATTTGCATATTTAAACTTTCAAGTTCATAAATCTTGTAACACCAAAAATTATTGTCTTAACGTGAGTATTGAACTGGTTTAATCTGTGAGTTCAAATTTTGACCCTGTTCGGCTGTCTTGAGTTTCAGCAGTGGTCCAAACCTCGGTTCTGGCTCCGCTTCTAGCTCCTCCTCGTGTTGACTGACAGCTCGAGCTCCACCCATCCGTCCTAATTAGCATAAAACTCATCTTCACTTTTATTCCTCAAAATAAATGATCGTAAAAGTTTCCTGCTGCAGATTTAACGACTCAAGCAATAAACACACACACACACACACACACACTCCAGTAATTACCTACCTCGTTTATGACAGGAAATCCCATCTGATTACGAGATCCACGGATCTACAGGTGAAATGCTGAGAGATGAAAAAACACAAAGACGAGCTGAGAACAGAGACAAACAGGTGAGGGGAGGAGACCCGACACAGGTGAACCAGATCAGTCAAATATGGCGGCAAACACAACAAAGACAGGAAGTAAAGTCACACTGGGCACACGAGGAAGGACTTCCAACAGGAAGCAGGATGCAGATTTAAGTTTGATGTCTCTCTGTCCTCGGTTAAACATGTTTCACATTTTCTCTCCACGTCTCTGCGACGCCGTCTTTTCTCTCCGCAGTCAGAAGGACGTGAGGTCGAGGAGGAAGGAAGCATGTCGGATGTTTGACGAATACTTAAGCTTCAAACCTGCAGCATCCTGCGCTTTGTCTCCACATTCTGGGCTATCCCCCTCTTCAAGGTGAGTCAGCAGTTTCTCTGGGTTCAGCCGAGCTCAGCAGGTTTCAGTGAGCGACACTGTCACCGCTCGAATACCTGGAACCAGCGCACCTGCAGATTTGTCACCGCCTGCTAATTAACCAATGAGAGGTCAGCAGACGCTCTGTCCTCTCTGTTAGTGTCTGAACGGAGGCCAGACGCCGGCTCGCGCTGCAGATGTTTGGCCGGCAGAGTGGGCAGATGGTCGACAGACAGGCGGCTCTTTGGGTCAGAACCAGGCCGACAGAGACCAGCTTCAACAACATGTTGTTGTATCAGCAGTGCGACCACCACAGGAAACAGCGAGATTTTTGAACCTTTATCCGACCAGGCGAGGACTGAGCCTTCGTACACGTGATGCTCGCTCTGAACCAGGCCGGCTCGTCTGTATTCAGTGTTGATGCATCAGTGTGACGTATTGTCTGTAAGCTCACCTACACTTTATAATTTACTCAGTATGGATGAATGTGTTCGTCCAAAGGACGTCAAAGACAGTCTGGATGGTGAAAAGATCATCAAACACTGTGTGTGTGTGTGTGTGTCTAGCTGCTGCACATACACACACAAACACATGCAAACACACACACCTCAGTTGATCTCCACCAGATGGAGGCTGGAAATTAACCTGCTTTGCTGCCAAGGTGATATTTCAGCTGACAGGTAACCCGTGTGTGTGTGTGTGTGTGTGTGGTCACACTTTCCTCTCTCTTTTCTAAAGTCAGATTAGTCGTAGATGTCGTGTTCTCGCTGTTCTTGTGAGTTGAAAATATCGAACTTATCTTGTGGCTCTTTGAGTCTTTTGTTGGAGCACCGGGTGGAGCGGGTGACGGAGCTGCTGCTCGTCCACAGACAGCTGCTGAGTGTCGGGAGCTCTGGAGGAAAACACCGGATCGAGTCGACCTGGATTCTGGTCTGATCTAGAGACGTTTACTGGCAGGAGGAGCTCAGAGTTGAAACTTTTATTTATTAAAATGTGGATTTATCTTCAACCTGTAACATGACCTCCACCAGAGCTCCATGACACCACGTGAAAACAAACAGACCTGACAAAGTCTGGATTCAGACTCGAGCTTGAGTCACAGATTGAGAGCATTCAGGAACTTTTTATTACTTTTATCATTTTTCTGAAGAACTTTCCGACAAACCAACAAACTCGACTCTCCTCTCTGATATCGGATCTCCTCGAGGAACCTGACACCACCACGCTGAAGTGTTTCTCAGTATGCTCCATCATCAAAAGCTTTAATATCTCTTATCTTTGACAAGCCGGACGGTTTAAGACTCTCTCGATAACGTTAACACTGCCTCTGAGCGGGGTTTAAAACTTTCACTGTCGGACGCGTATCTGATACGAACTTCAAGCTGCTTAATCTCTCCGAACTGCTGAGCTGGAGAACAGGCGATGAAGCTTCAACTCTCTGTGATTTACACAGTTTATGATGGACAGATAGCTTTACCTAATCATTTGCTAAAGCAGCTAACTGCTAATTAACTGCTGCTAACTGAATTAGCGGGCTCAGCAGCCAGACCAGACCGGGTTGGAGCACAGCCTCTGAGACCAACAGGGAATAACGTTGCACTACCAAGGTGATCTACAGACTTTATGATGGAAACACTGATTGAACAAACATTGAACAAACTAACTGTGGTTAGCTCGGAAAAGCTGCTCACTGCTGGTCTGGAGGTTGTGTTTGGTCCAGCCGTGTTCACTGGAAGGTTGACGCTGATGCTAGCTCATAGTGCTAGTTCCTTCCTATCTGAGCGTTTTTATAGGAAACAATCTAAAAATCTTCTTGTCTGAAGTTTTTCACCCTCAGCGTCAGGATGATGAATCTCTCTCTCTTTATCACTTCACAAACGCACACACATAATTAAGACAGGAGGTATAAAGAGCTTCCAGTGTCTTTAAATCTGCTTTGATTGTTAATTAGCTGAGCTGAGCAGGAAGGAAACATCGATTCGGCAACTTAATCACACGTCTGGAGATTTGAAATAAGTTGAAATGAGACAGCAATGAGTGAAAACAGCTTTCTGTCTGAAATACAACCTGCAATCATCCTCTTAGAGAACGTGTGAGAAATATCAACACTTCAGCTTCTTTTCATCAGGTGAAGTCATCACAGAGCCTCTTCATGTTCCTGCATGATGCCTGAGTTTAATGCTTCACTGTGCTGCTGACTGATGAACTGAGTCCTAAAACATACAACCAATCATCAACCAGGTCACCAACAGCAGACACAGCAGCAGCTAATATTACTGACTAGTCCAACAGCAGTCAGCCCAGCTCGGCGTCTGTCTTTCAGCCTTTTATTTCACCAAGCTCTCACCAACCACTAAAAGTCAGTCCCAGATTTACTCTTGTCCGGCGGCTTCTTGCTCGCTCACTCTCTCCTTTTCTCTTCTTAGCTTCCTCCGTCAGCGTCCTCTTCACTCTCTTCTCCTCTGCCATTATGTCCATAGAAGCTGCTGACTGCTGGGCCTGTAAACCTCTTCTTCTTCTTCTTCTTCTTCTTCTTCTTCTTCTTCTTCTTCTTCTTCTTCTTCTTCTTCTTCTTCCCGGTGCTCTGAGCTCACAGTCAGGCTAACAAACTGAGCTAACATTAGCTTCTTCTGCAGCTTCTTCACTCTCTTCCATTATGTCGATAGAGGTCTCTGAGCCTGGTTACATTGCATGTTTGCCCAGCTCCTGTTCTGGCACAACACTGGCTCCACTCTGTTCCCGAAAACCGGAAAACCTCCACCTCACAGTGGTCCAGTCTTTGGAGGTTTTTCAGTACGTCTTGCACAAAGTGTTTTTTCATTACTTCTTTCTAAAGTAACTGCTAACGTAAGCGCACGCACTTCTCCGACCCAGAGCCCAAAGTTACATAGTGTGACCGTTCACCTGATCACCTGATCACAGGTCAGTGTGGATCAGCAGGAGGTAACAGACTGAACAGAACTGATGTGACGAAGAGCCTGAAGACACATGACCATTTGTTTTGATGTGAATCTTTATGTATACATATATCATATACTCACACAGGTGTGTTTGATTCACCTGTCAATGATTCAAAGCACAAGACTGTACTAAGCTCTGTGTGTCTGTGTGTGTGTGTGTGTGTGTGTGTGTGTGTGTGTGTGTGTGTGTGTGTGCGTGTGTGCGTGTGTGTGTGCGTGTGTGTCTGTGTGTGTGGTACAGCTGCAGCCAATCATGAAGGCAATCTTCGGCGCCTGTCTTTCCATCAGTGCGACCATAAAAGTCGAGGCGGCTGTAAAATGGACTGACAGATTTAAGAGCCGCCACTGCTGATTTTTACTGCCGCCATCTTTGTTTTGGGCGCCTGCTGCACTTCACACACAGATCACATCATTATCAAAGGGGTTTGTTTTGACATCCTTACTCTCATTTCCTCACCTAGTGATCAAATATTTCCCATGATCCTCAGTAACAACGCTCCTCCAGGTTTTAGACAGTCTGCGGGGACGTCACGGAGACTACGTCCAGGTTTTAGACAGTCTGTGATAGTCACAGAGACTACGTCCAGGTTTTAGACAGTCTGCGGGGACGTCAGGTGTCTTTGTTTGTTTTGTCACATCATGTAGAAACTAAACCGGCACAGGAAACTTTGAAAGTTTGCATAAATTTCTCTTTTCTGTCTTTTTCTTTCTGACTGAAGTGAAAAATGTGACTGATAAAAACTAAATATTAATGTGCAGACGACTCTGATGAGTCCTGAGTGTCACTGCAGAACCAATGTAGGAAGGAAAAAGTCATTAGTTTGCCTCTCGTCAATGAAGTCTGTACTCCAGTTAATTAAACCAAGCAGTTCATTACACACACTGTGTGTGTGTGTGTGTGTGTGTGTGTGTGTGTGTTGTACAGGTCAGTATCTCAGCTCACAGATAGAGAAATGAGACGAGGATGGAGGAAAGAAAGGAGGAAATATTTCTCCTTCACTGTGAAAATGAAGCTCTCCAACTGTAAAATTAAATCTTCTCCACGGAGACAAAGTTTGTAAAAGCTAACAAACAAAAACAAATGAGACTGTTTGAGATTCATTACGAACTATCCGAGTGTGCGAGCGCCACAAAGTCATTAAAGTTCCTCAGAGACTCCGGCTCCCATTTCAGGACAGTTCATATGATGGTGAAGAGACAGACGGGACGGAAACATAACAGAGGCTGCAGTTCCTCAAACATCCACTTGAAGCTCCAGCACTGTAACTACGAGTTTGAACAAGTCTAAATCCTCGGACCAGCTCCTGAACACACCACAACACAAAAGTGATTGATGGATACTGAATCCCACCAAAGGAGATCGACCCGGAGTGAAAAGATTAACTGATCCGTATCAGGAAACCAATGCAGGAGTCAAAGATGGAGCTACACGAACAAACAGGAGCAGGTTCGACCCAAATTCTGTGAAATTCATCAAAAATTGATGCAGCTGTCAAAAGACAAATGTTCACAGTGTGTAGTCAGAGAGAGCCCGTCCAAAGCTTCAGCAGAAAGATGTTTGGACTGTATGACACTACATTACAACAGCAAAGCAACGCTGTGCAACATAAACTAACGTCTGTTACATCATGTTCATGCTACACTGACTCGTAAGCAGGTGAAAGGTGTCTCTGCTGCTGTTAGCTAATGTTAGCTGAAGAAGAAGAAGAAGACGAAGAAGAAGGAGGAGGAGGAGGAGGAGGAGGCGTTGCTTGTGTTAAATGTGAAGAGGAAGTTCTGAGGAAGGTCGTGATTTTTCTCTGAATCAGGTCACAAAGTTTGTGTCTGAAGGTTTCGACCTGCTTTTGTTCTAAACGCTCAGAGCTTTCAGGTGACTCATCCCGGCTAATAACCGCCGCACACAGTGACTGTGACAGCACACGTTTGTTATTGATACCGAGAAGATCTTTTCTCAGAGAGACCGCCGACTCCTCTGTGTGTGTGTTTGTGTATTTTCCCAGCATTTAATCCTGATCCCAGTAAGCACTGCAGGTTTAAAACAGGCTTAACAACTCTGGCCTTAAGTACATTTTCAAACAGCGAGGATCTGATGTAACCACCTCTTATCGAGCCGTAATCCAGGGTGATGAGCCAAACAAGACGGAGGCCTTGAAGATGTTTTTCCTTTTTCATGAAGGGCTTCTTGGCTGGTGTTTTATTGGATAAGTATTTGCAGTGATTTGTGAGGGGATTGGTCAGAGGCGGAGGACCGGCTCTGTGGTTGGATGATCAGAAACCGTGAGGCTTTAACTGGGATGAAGATGATCAGGGGTGATTTCTGCAGCCGAGACCTCGAGAGGTCGAACAGAAACATCGAGAGAACGATAACTCAGAAATAGAAAGCAGCAGTGAGACAGTAGAGGTGAAAAACAACATGGAGGGCGGCTGGAAAGATTCATTCCACAAAGATGTACAACATTAAGACTCAATACAATCAGACCTCAATGTTGCAGCCAGTGGAGCTGCTCTCTGCTGGACTGGAAGATTGCAGCTTTAAGAGACAAGTCTCACTGAATGTTCTTATATGTAACGTGGGAGGATACGTTCCCTCAGTGAGCGGTGCTGCGTGAGATCAGCATAACATCCAGCAATAGGATGAATCTAGCTCTATTGTTGGATCTGTCTGTGTCATGTGACAGATATTCTTTCAGAGCCAGTCTCATCACATCAATGTTAGCTTCAAGTATATAGAATTGTTGCATCACATCAACGTGTTTCAATCAGGACGTGAATGAGGCCTGGAGTGGATCTCAGCAGCCTCCTGTTCCTTCACTGTCTTTTCCCAAAAGTCTAAAACCAACAAAGAAGAGGCTGAAAAACATTCTGACATCAAGGAAGCGCTCGGCATTCAATACAGCCTCGTATGTCGACGAAGACAAATTGTAGTCTGAAACCTGCTGCGGTTCAGATGGTCACAGCTTTACAGTTCATCCCTCCTACTGAAAGATCAGTGCTGCCTCAGTGTGGGCTGACTCTGAGGTAGCTCAAGGTTCAGACTGATGAAGCTGCAGGACGACAAGGAGAGAAGTTTGTTTGACACTCAATACAATCAAAGCTTATTGTTGCAGCCAGTGAAGCTGCTCACTGCTGGACTGGAAGAACGCAGATTAACTCACTAATTCAACTCTTTTGGGTCAAAAATCCACCATAAGTTTCACTAAATGTTCTTATGTATAACGTGGGAGTGTTTGAGGATACGTTTCCTCAGTGAGCGGTGCTGCTTCAAAACCATGACGCAGTCTGGTGTTTCACTGATGGAGGAACTTTTATATTATGTGTTTTATACATTTCATGTCTGTTGGAGTCCCTGAAAGCTGCAGAAACATCAGTGTGATGTTAAAAACACCAGCACAAAGTGGAGTTATCTCTGTGACTGCAGCTCTAAAGCAGAGAGGTAATAGACGGTCTGCGGTACAGGAGGCGTGTTTGAGGTGTGAAGCCATCGCTGGAGACCGTCCTGATGCTGCCTTATTGAGCGGCGACAAGCTGAGAGATTCACACACAGACAGGAAAAGGTTCCCACTGTTTGCTTTGTCTGCTGTGGATGTTAGGACGCCTGAAGCCAGCGGGGAGGAAATGAGCCCGCACTTTGGGAGAGTTCCCGACAAGTTAAAAACCACCGAGCGAGCGACTGTTGAAGTTTGTCAAACACTTTCAAAGCGACTCTTTCTACAGGAGGGGAGGGAGGCAGAGACAGGTAGAGAGTGAACAGAACAATGAGCAAATTATTCTACAGAACAGATTCATGAAGACGTTCTCCAGGAGACCGAGCTGAAGGCTTTCATCCCTTTCACATGTAAACAAAGGCCGACTGAAGGATTCATGAAGCCTTCAGCCTTTAGTGAAACATGGAAGAGATGGTGCACGTGCATGCGAACGGTAATTATGTGTATTGTGTCGTATAATAAGTCTGTCACGATATTCTGAAGATATCCTCCACAGTCAGCCTGCAATGTCTCTGAGACTGACGTCTAAACTCTGACTTTGTTTATTTCATGAAACAGCTTCTAAATCTGAGTCTGACTGAAATTTACGCTGCAAAATAGAAACACGAAGAAGTTTAACTGACTAAAACCTGGACGTAGTCTCCGTGACGTCCCCGCAGACTGTCTAAAACCTGGACGTAGTCTCCGTGACGTCCCCGCAGACTGTCTAAAACCTGGGCGTAGTCTCCGTGGACGTCCTACAGACTGTCTAAAACCTGGGCGACGTCTCTGTGACGCCCCGCAGACTGTCTAAAACCTGGACGTAGTCTCCGTGACGTCCCGCAGACTGTCTAAAACCTGGACGTAGTCTCCGTGACGTCCCCGCAGACTGTCTAAAACCTGGACGTAGTCTCCGTGACGTCCCCGCAGACTGTTTAAAACCTGGACGTAGTCTCCGTGACGTCTTCGCAGACTGTCTAACAGTGACTCAAAGGTTTTCCCTTTATATCTATTTATCTGCCATCACTGCAGTGAAATGTAGTCTTGTGTCTACAGTAACATCCTTTAAAGTGCTTGTTGTACATTACAGTGTCAGTTTAATGGTGGAGGTTCATGTTTTCTGTGTCTCACACTAAAACACTTGAACCTTTAGCAGGCTGGAGGCAGACTGATGAAGCCGCCCTCGGCGTGTTGTTTATGCATCATACAGGAATGAAGATGCAGTGGAGGGTCAGCCGAGTCTCCTGATTTAACATCATCTGAACATTATTCATGAAGCCGAGCTGTAAGTGGTCTTTTTATTTAGTGCTGCTTCCAAACAGAGATCAGTCCTTCCTCATATGTAGACGCCATGAAAGCTATATAAAATAAAATAAAATAAAATTAGTACATTTATTTCTAACCAGTTTATTCGATGATGTTTGTACCCAGCTCGCTCTCAGTACAGATTATAAGGTAACATTCAGTGTGTGCAGCAGCGGCTGCTGTTGACCTATACAGTGTTGATGATATTCTGTCCGTACACTGAAGCTGCACATATTTTCCCTCCAGTGACATAAATATATACATTAACCTGCAGACGCACACTACATCAGTGTAGTGTGTTTGACATCAGTGTCGGTGCGGCCAGGTTGACTTCTAACACACGATATGAGTGTTAAGAGAAAGAACATGTCTGCCCTGCAGAAACAAGCCGATCCGAGCTAAGAGATTAACAAGGCGTCATGAGGGAGCATCAAAGTTTAGTTTTTCTGTCAGCGAGCTCAGCCTGAGGTTCATCTTTCTCCTGCAAAACTACCAAACTACCATCTGATGATGCTGCAACCTCAAGTTACAACTTCACAGCAGAAATAAACATGTTTACAGCCTGGTACAAAAAACAGGTAGCTGCTGTTAGCTAATGTTGGCTCAGTTTGTTGTCTTGTTGCCCGGTCTGTGAGCTCAGTGCACCGGGTGAGAGTTTACAGGCCCAGCAGTCAGCAGCTTTTATGGACATAATGGCAGAGGAAGGGAAATGAGACTTGTTGTTTGTGTTCATTAAACTCTTGGACTAAAGTCTTTGTGTTAGCGTCTCGTGTCAGGACGTCTTGTCGTGTGTTGAACTTCAGATCAGTGAAAACTGTTGGCAGACATGTTGGACCTGATCCTGACTGAGGAGGTCTCAGAGACGGCGTTGACTCTTTTTATGGCGTTTCTGACTTTGCTCCAGCTTTATGAGTCTGCTCCCGTCTCCTCACTCAGGTGTCCTTTATGTGTCTCTGCATCTACACGGCCCGTCAAAATTTACGGCAGACGTCTTGTTTGTCCATGTAGATGTCACAAGTCTGCTGATAAATGTCTGTATGTTTAAGTGTTCCTCCTCTCCTCTGAAAGTTTATGAATATTTATGGAGACAAGGCGGCGACAGATGTGCGCTCACCTCTGTATTGTGCAGTACTTAACATACATTTATCATCTTGTTTATGAGTGACTGGCAGACATTAATCTGTCTGTTTCACCGATAAGAAACCCGCTGGTGGAAAAACAGAGGATGATATCTTCAGGTGTGAAGGTGAGAATTTAAAAAAACCAAACAAAACAGCTTAGACTCAGGATGGTTATTAAAATTAAAATAACATTTTCTTCCTGGTTGTAACAAACCTGCTGAAGCTGTGAGACTCAATGTCGTTTCATTGAAGACAAACAAAAACACGACTTCCAAACTCGATAATAAAATGTGAAAATAACATGACGGAGATTAAAAACTGTGCAGCTGCTATCAGTTAAAAATGATTTAACGAAGGTCTGAACCCACCAAGACCGACAACACAGCTCATCCATGAACGCTCAGAGGAGGCCTGAGAATGTGACGATATATCAAGCTTCGACAAAAACAGGAAGGTCATTCATTAATTCCTCTCTGTGACGGATTATCTCTCTGAAGGAAGTCGTCGCTCTGATGAGTTTACATTCATGAAGCCAACAAGCTGCAGGTGGTGTGACGTGTCGTTAGTCGTGGAAAGAAAATGTGGATTTATTTATTTTTATGACTTTTTCCCTCAAAGTTTTGAGTTTTTTAGAAACAAGATGATGTTTGTGGATGATGAAGGTGAGATAGGATGGAAAATAGAGTGGAGGTATCTATGTGCCACATCTGTGCAGAGTTTACCCACTGCAGGCGGAGGTCAGTGAGAAACACGTGAAGGCTGAGCTTCTTGATTGTCGAGAAGTGAGCGGAGTCACGGCGAAGGCTTCGTGTTATTTAAAGACGACCTCGGCAGCTCGAGGAGTCAGACTCTGAAAGATGAAGTCTTCTTCGTGCAGACTGAAGACAGACTTCCTGTGGCGGCGTGGCGGAGGTCCTTCTTACTCTGTGTGATTTCACATCATGGTGCTGCTGCGTGTTTGATTCCCTCCTGACACGAGTTTATTCCTCATCTTTGATATCAGAGCTGAAACACTCAGGAGACTTTCTGTAAACTGTGATGACGGTTATGAAGCACTGAAATACCCACAATGCCACTGAAACCTCTCAGAGGTGGGCGTAGCTCTGAAACTTAAAATATTCAAAACAGACAAATGATGAGTTCAATCACTTCATTTTCTTTTATTATTATTAATAATAAGAAAATCCCATTTGTTGCCTCTGATGAATGAATGAATTCAGATTTTCTGTCTCCATGAACAGGCGACACAAACACTGTAAACTTTATTAACAAGACGATCTCTCACTGCAGACTCGTCCTGCATCGCCCTGATTACTCCGTCAGCTTTGAATCTTTGCTCTGTCTCAGCTCTGAATGGAGCCAGCTGTCTGATTAGTCTCACGATAATTAAACTGCAGTGGATGACGACACCATCGACAGGTAGAATGAGTTACCGTGGGCCGATAATGAGAACTGAGTGAAGAGCAGTCAGTCGGCCTCGTCTCTGATTGTGTTTAATAAGTTTTCTGCAGAGCTGTTAGAAGAAGCCGATCGACGCTCCGCACCGCTTGACACTTTGTGTCAGTGAGAGGTTGCCGTGTTCGGGGAGAGAGCATCGACCTGATTCACAGCAGTTTGTGTCACATGACGTCGAGCAGGGCAACAAGGACTGGACCCAAAGAGAGCTGAGAGGTGAACATCAATGTGTTATCTATAAAATAGTCCAAACCAGCAGGTTCAGGTTTCAGGGTTCTGGAAAGCAAAGGCATGGGGAGACGTCGACAATGCATGACTTCTTCAAGCCGTGATCTTTTTAACTGTATGACCAAAAGTTTGTGAACACATGAACATTTCAGTGGTTACGATCGTGGAACATGATCATCAGTCTGCTTTTCTGGTTTCAGGCTTCTCACTGAGATTTGTAACCGGTTGCAGAGATTTGTTCCCAATCAGCAAAGTTGTCGACTCGCTAGTTTTTGATCAGAAGTAATGTAATCAGAACAAATACTGAGTACAGCTGAATATAGTTACCACAGTGGGATTACACTCTGAAACTGGAGGCAACAAACAAACACTGATTTATAGAGATGATCATTTAATGTGCAGATGAAAAATTGTGCTGCATTGCTGCTGCCACATAACAGTGATAATAATAACACTTTTAGATGTTTTAAATAACCTAATGGACTGTTGAAACATTAAAAATAATGTAAAACGTGTTTATTAGAATAAGCAGTGATCACATCATGTCTAACTGGCTCTGCAGGCCATCACCGTCTGTTCTTCTTCTGTGGTGGCAGACAGCCAGCCTCGCCGTGGAGGTCAAACTTCTCCAAATTGTCTGTTAGAATAGTCAGAGTGTTTGTGGGATTTGGGGAATTGTTGTACACAGAAATGTTTTTGTCTCTGCAGCAAAAAAATAAAATAAATAAAAATAGAGATGCAGGATTACTTCATCAAAAGTTTGACCCTGAACAGAAACAAACAAAGTATTCAGACTCCGTGACTAAGGGTCCCTGGAGTGGCCAAATTACCTCTGAACAGCTTGAAGCGCTGCGTTCCAAAATGAGAAACATTCCAGGCCTGTTTCTTCTTCTCGCTCGTTAGTCGGCAGTCGGCTTCATTAGAGACGATCTGCCTCAGTCAGTCACTGTTTGAACAGCGGTGACTTTGTGTAACTCCACGTCGCTCCTCTGTGATATTCGTCCCATCGGCGGCGTCGTAAAAAGGCAGACGCTCAAATGTTTTCCCTCCTCTCAGATGTGAACAGCTCTCTGGTGGCCCACTCAGTTTTAACAGTCAGGTATTTCCACCGTGTGCTGTGTGGGAGTAACACCTCTGCAATGAGCTCAAACCAGCTCAAAGACTGACGAATCATGACGGCCCAGAAATGAGTCAGCACGTTTAGTTTCAGTCTGTCCTGTGTGTTATTGATGGGATTGTTTTTTCTGCTTAATTACTCGTTACTCCAACATGTCGTAGCATATTCATACGCACTAGACATCTATGGTGTTCTAATGTTGTCTAATGCTGATGCTAGCACTATGAGCATCAACCTTCCAGTGAACACGGCCGGACCGAACACAACGTCCAAACCAGCAGTGAGCAGCTTTTCTTGCCGGGTTTGGCTCCTGGCTTCCTGGGGCTGAGTTCAGCAGCAGTTAATTCAGCTTCAGCCGTCTCGGCCTGTAAGCTGCAGCTAACCAGTTCATTTCATTCTGCTCTTTGCTCGTACATCTTCTCCGTCTTGTAGTTGTGATGGTCGCTTGTACTCCGCCATCAGCTCATGAAGCCTCCTCCTCCTTCACAAAGTTTAGCAGTCACTGTTTTTTTTGTTATTAGCTGGCTAATCGTCTCTGATCTTGTAGCATCACAACATCACTTGCTAACACCGCTAACGTTAGCTAATAAGGTGATGAGTGAAATCTCATATCTCAATACTGAACACTTGTTTCATTTTCCTCCAGATACTACAGTTTGATGCTGTCACATCACTTCTATACTCTGTACCTCGTTGTTTCGTTTCATTGAAGTTTGAATTCAGTTGAAATATTCAAACTCAGAGGTTTCTTTCTTCATCCTGTCATCTGTCTTACTTCACATAAATCTGCCTTCAGTCTGAAATAACTTTGGAAATTTTCAAACTAAACTTGAGCTTGATGGTTTTGTGTTGTATGCAGACATGCACGAACCTGTGACCTGATGAAGACCTGCACTGTGAAATATTTTAACAATATGTGACAAAGCAGCTGAAACACAGACACAGAGCAAACATGGCCGCCCTGAAAACGTCCAGCAAGTTTGTGACGGATGGACGGCCATCAGAGCAGCTTGGATAGATGTTTGTCTTCTGCTGCCCACCGCTCGGCTCTAAAGGCTGGACGCTGCTCCCCAAAAACACAACCTCTGGTTCAGCAGCTGACACAGCTGCAGAGAGAAAGCTGGACCAATTCACATAAAACTTAACAGAGTACCCACAAACAGCAGATCCACCACCTCAGCCAACTTCAACACAACGGTGGACAAGGGACTTCAAAATACATTTGGATGTTTGAATGCAAAACTCTGTGCCAAAGACAGAACATGGCGGACCACGGCCACAACTGGACCATCAAAGCTTCACATCTGGCCACTGATAAAAGTATTTTAATATCTACATTTGAACAGTTTTAAGAACTGGATGAAACTCCCAGAAAACTGCTGCATTAAGTTACTTTCAATGCAAACCGAACACAGCGTCACTCACAGGTTTGCTAAGCGCCGTTCTGAAGCTCAGAATATTTGGCGCCATGCTGTGAACCATGATCGTCTGCTGCTCAGAGTTTCAGAAGAAACCCCTTGGACAGCGAAACATCTTCATGGATCCACAACCAAGCCCAGGTGCCCCAGATTCAAGTCTTCTCAAAGAACAATGACCTGGACGACTGAAAACCTTCACAGACCATCACAAAAACTTCAAGTTCTACAAAGGACTACGAAGTACCACAAAACACTGCAAAGGGACTCTGACGCAAACAACTCTCTCAGCTGTTGTACTTTTATCTTCAAATATGAGTTTCACATCTCCAGAGTCTGGATGTTTCCAAAGTGCAGACACTTTTGGAGATTTGTGTGATCCTTCAAAGGACCCTTGAAGATTTTTAACAGCTAAGTTGTGTTACAGTATGTTGCAGGAGTAGTGAACGGTTTCTGATGCAGAGGTACAACAGTTCATTGTCTTGACAGGTTTGACGGTTATAAAACATGAACACGGTCGATGAATTTTGGTTTTTGTCTCCTCGCCTCCTCGAACAGAGGACATGAGAGCAGCGAGTCCTCGACGGCGTCCCTGGTGGAATAATTTGGTGCCTTTTTAAACCAAATCATGGTCATCAAAGACGTCATCTGCGCCGTCCACTGCCAGGAAGCACAAGTGGTGAAGAGACCTGGAAAATAAACAAGGCAGAACATAAAAGATCAAATATTCATATTATCTGTGTGTGAGCCGAGACCCAGCGGGACAGAACCGGACCCAAAACGACCATAAAGCTTTGGTCAGTTTCCAATGAAACCTGTTCTGCAGCACTGAGGAAGGTTTATTTGTGATTATGAGCTCTCTGTGTCTTCACAGTTCGACTGTTGAATCTCTCAGAGCGTTCAGAGGAAGATTTCAATCAGAGATGATGGAAAAAGTTCAAATTTTCAGCTTCAGAGGCTTGTGGTGATGAGATTTACAACCTGACTTCTTCAACTTCTTTCAGCGGGAAGATTTTTAACAATTGAGACATCACAAATCAGAAATCGACTCTATGTGAGGGTCATGCAAACAACAAAATGGGACAGCACCAGGAGATGACCTGGAAATACAGTGACCCAGTACTGAGGATGTTTTCTGGAGGATGATTTGTACACTGAGCGTCAAAATATATCATCATGTGCATCAAATATAAATACTACAGATGTCATCTGAATTAAACACATTTTCTCCCAAAACGAGCGTCTGCAGGCTCTGACAGGAATGAAGACGTCAATTTGTGTATTACTTTATTTTCCTTGATGAGTCCAAAAAAAAAAGAGCGATGAAAGTCCGGTGGTCCGGCAGAGCAGAAGACGAGGCGGTTGTAACCGGAGGGTCGGTTCGTATAACGGAGCTTAGCTGAGCTGTTCAGGATTTTATTTAATGGACAGTGTAACTGAACGTAAGGCTGAAGACGACTGGCTTCAAGAGCACGTACTGTATGAAACGTGAAGATTTAACCACACTGGCTCCTGAACAAGGTCGAGCTCATGTCAGAATGTTCAAACACGTCTGAACTTTTGAGACTCTGAACATGAAACCAACATGACAAACCTTTTAATATAAGTCACACAGACACTAACGACACTAACGAACTGTAGACTGACGGCTGAAATGGACCTCATAACGTCCTTCAGTCTGTCCGTCCGTCTGTATCTGCAGTGCAGCAGGTTCTTTGTTCTTTAGCTTCTCTCTCAAAGTGAAATTCAGCTTTGAAGTTTCATTGATGTAAAAAAAACAATGAAAAATTGATTTCCATCTCTTTGAAATATAAATAAATATAATGTGTGTCTATGCATCTAAGGTGAGTTTATATTATTATCGACAGAACGAATCACAGGACAGACATTGTTTATCCTGCACAGCTGAAGCTCAATGAATCTGTGTATTATAGTCACACATCAGTGAACCCAAATCATTTCTTTTGTTACAGGAGCAGCAGGCTGAGCTGGAAAAGTTAAGTTCAATATGAAAACAACAGAATTTTAATCTGCTGTATTTTCACCGATGATGCATTAAAATAGGCCCCGGTCAGTAACATTATATATTTTCATTGACTGAATGTTTGTAACATCTGTACGCATGATGATTCTTCCTGCACGCTTTGTTTAGATTAATTTAACTTTTCAGGCGCAGAGCGATAACGAGAGGCGAGCAGGCAAGTCGGACAGGTGGAGCAGGAAGCAGGCGTAATCCTGGTGGAAAACACACCTGACCTGCTGCTGGAGCCGACTTGAGCTTTTCTCGACACAACAGACTGTAACTGTCTGACACCACCCACCATGGATGTTGCTGGAGGTTTGAGAGTTTCCTGAACTAAAGAAGAAGAAGGCGTTCACATGGCGGAGTGTCGGACCAAGACTAAATGTATCAGGTAAGTAAGTGTTACTGGAGACATCACCACAGTCGACTAACTAAGTGTTGTTTAACACGAGTCCATATTAATGTCTGTACTGTTCATGGTTACCACATGCAGAGTGTTTTTGTAGATTCACACGATGATCTGAGCGGGTACGCCTGCAGACGTGTTCCATATATCGCATCATGATGTATTTCCTGTACATGTGCACACCGTGTTACTTTCAGCTTCACTAAATAATTTCAATAACTTCGTTCAGCACAAAGAAAATGATCCAAACAAACTTTTCCTCCTCCTCTCTCCATCCCATGTTCTCATTTCTCAGCTGCTTGGCGTAAACTTGTGTTGAATACAGACGGGAGCTCAATGAAAGGAAATCTTCTCTCCTCTTCCTCTCCTTCTCACCATTCATCTGTCTGTCTCATTCGCCCTCGGTGTTTTCTTCATTCTGTGTTGCTGCCTTGCAGCCTGGGGGGGGTTACATCAGGTGAGATCGATACCTGCTCCGAGAACTGAGACCTCAAATCAACGAAACTCAGGCAGCGTGTGTTTGTTCAGGGTTTGCAGTGAAAGAAAAAAAAGTTGTCTCTGAGAGTCGATGGAAGAGAGAATAAAACAATGAACGAAAATGAACGAACTGACGGTTTTATGAAAACATCATGTCTGCTTCATGTTTGAGCTCATTAAAGATGCGCCGATTGTTCAGCAGCTCCTGATAAACCATGAAAAGTTGTTGATGATGTCATCCTGCACTTGGGGGGCGTGTACTAATTTTACATCCAATGAAACGCTTTCTCTCTTCTGGCGCTGCCGGAGCGGAGTGCTTCCTGTTTGATCCGGTCCGTGAGTGACTGTGAGGGCAAGAAAACCACCTCGGTAGGCTACTGTGTTCACTGTTAGACTGCTGACTGCTGGTCTGGAGGTCTGGAGGAAGAACATGAGCTAACAGCAGCTACAGTTGGCAGCAGTTTACTTCACTGTCCATCAGGAAACTCTGTAAATCACAGAGAGATGAACACACCTTCACATGTCGGCCTTAACAGTGTGTTTCCAGGGAGATCGTCGAGGCAGCGGAGGAAGATGCTGTACGTCGTTTCATGGTAGAGGTCCTCTCCCCGTAGTGTTCGCCTCTCTGATTAACAATTTCCTCTCATCTGTCTTTCACTGGGCTAATTAACTAAATTATTAGCAGAACAGATATATGGACACAGACGTTGTAAAAGCTCCCCACGAACGCGCCGTGACTCTTTGAAGATTCACAAGCTGTGATTTCTGATTCATATACGACGAGATGTAAACTCTGTATGACGAGGTCTGACCAAAAACACTGCAGAGAGTCAACCTTCAGACAAACAATACAACATTAGCATAATGCCATCTTAAAAACAGAGAGAGATGAATTTAAATGAGCGTGGCATTAAAGATGCATGGAGCACAGACGGAGACTCTGTTATTTTAACACATCAAACTGCCTAAAGAGCAAAAAACAAAGAACGAGTCAGTGAATCAAACACAGTTTAACATCATCCTCTAATCTTCATGGTCTTCTTTACTGCAGGATGTGATGACATTTTACTCACAAACCTCTTTACATAACATTATAACATGAAGAATCATACAACTAAACACTGTTTTTACCATTGTGTCCAACGCTGTGCAATGCAGAAGTCCCAAAAACTACAACTCCCCAAGCGGCCACTCGAGGCTGGCTACAGATGGCTGGTTTGAGGACGCAGGCGTCATTCGGCCCGCCTCAGGTCCACCGATGATCCGACGTCTTTGCCGATGTCCCGAGAGGGAGGACTGGCAGTAAACTTTAAAATCTGTATGAGAGACCGGAGCTGCTGGAAATATCTGGACACGACTGGGTTGGGTCGGTTTCTGGTTTTGCCGGTACAGACTCAAACCGGTGTGGTCCTGTTCCAATATGAGCTGACTGGTTAATTAAAAATAGACGAGAAGCAGCTCACAGTGGTGATTACACTTGTGTGGGTGGTAGCATAAGTATGAACTGTTTAGATCTGCTCCGGTTTGTCCCATTAAAGTGACTTCCTGTGTTTGTTTCAAATTAAAAGCCCTCCAGAGTTTTGGTGCAGAAACCTGTCAATTCCTAACAAGACTTTTATTGTGAAATGCTCACAGGAACTCTCTAGATCGTGTGACACCTGCAGGCCCGGTCTTTTGACTTAAGTTTGTCTGTTTTGTCCAAAAATAAACGAAATGTTAGCAAACAGGTTTTTTGTTGGTGTTTGAGTTGATGGATGGAGCCAAAGAGCAGACGCGAAGATCCTCAATTTATTTTCATATATTATCCATTATTTTCCATTTTCTGTCACCACCCTCCAACATTAGTCTTGGTTATCGCGTCTCTCCGGGTTACAGCAGCGTTTTATTCAGCAGCCATGAAAATATTTTCACAACAACAGTGTGACCACATTATCTCTTGACTCCAGCTCCAAATTACCTTTCTCTCTGATCCTGTACTTTGATGGCAATCACCACGTTCTGTGTCATAGTGAAATGGATTCAGAGGTACCAATTCTGCTCATTTCTACCTCTGAGTGTCGAGTAATTTATTCCATTTTAAGTGTCTGTCCAACTCCGTCATCTCACCTGCTTCCCACTTCTTCCATTTCCTGTGAAATTGCCCCCGTGCTCGGTGGGATAAAGCTCATAACAGCCTCCAGACATTTTATCACATTTTCTTCACTTTCCGTGGCTCCATCAGTCCCGTCCTCTGTCATCTGTCTCTGTCTTTATTACTCCCTCTCTGCTCAGCTCTCAGTCTGACCCAACATGCCAGCTCCAACAGCTTTCATTAAGTACTTTTATCAAAAAGAACAAATGACGTAAAAATGCTGCGAGAGGATAGAAAAACGAGGAGGAGGAGGAGTCAGGTCAAGTCAAATTGAGACAGATTGTGTTTGTGCACGTTCAGTTTGTGACAGCAGGGTTGAAGTTACTCAAACTAATCAAATAACAGACTGCAGGGAGGCGGAGAAGGGTGGAGGCAAAGCTGGTCAAAGTGGGAGGTCGTGTCAGCTAACTGTTTTTTAATTAGCACCATAAAACTGAAGCTAATTACAGCTCACGTCTCTGATTATTGTGTTCATGGACCGAAGGTCATCGACGCAATTACACTGCTGAAGTGTTTACATTCATTCAGACTGTCACAGAGACTACGTCCAGGTTTTAGACAGTCTGCGGGGACGCCACGGAGACTACGCCCAGGTTTTAGACAGTCTGCGGGACGTCACAGAGACTATGTCCAGGTTTTAGACAGTCTGCGGGACGCCACGGAGACTACGCCCAGGTTTTAGACAGTCTGCGCGGGACGCCACGGAGACTACGCCCAGGTTTTAGACAGTCTGCGGACGCCACGGAGACTACGTCCAGGTTTTAGACAGTCTGCGGGACGCCACGGAGACTACGCCCAGGTTTTAGACAGTCTGCGGGACGCCACGGAGACTACGCCCAGGTTTTAGACAGTCTGCGGGACGCCACGGAGACTACGCCCAGGTTTTAGACAGTCTGCGGGACGCCACGGAGACTACGTCCAGGTTTTAGACAGTCTGCGACGCCACGGAGATAATCACGATAAGTCACTCAGGTTGTGCTTTACTGTCGTTATTGGTGTGACTGTGACGTTTGCAGACCTCATCACTGTTGTTCCAATAATGACAGGAAGGCACAGCCTGAGTGTCATATTGCTTAGTTAACTCTTGTCTCCGATCGACTATCGTGTCATCATCCTGTCAGGATTTGTGGTTTGGCGTGCGAGCAGTTTTTGTTTGTTAACGTTCGTCTCTGCTGGTGGTCGGTGGACACCATATGGAGCGTTTTAATCATTAAAACAGCACGTGGGAATCGAGTCCACCCCTCCAGCTCTGCTAGTCCTGCAGAGAAGACACTCAGGAGGCCTCGCGGGACGATCGAGCTGCCATCTGTATTCATCAGGAGAGAGAGAGGGGTGCCCAGACCGAGGCTGTTTTCTGGGGAGAGTTCACCGAAGAGTCGTGAAACAAACAGTTTGATGAGGGAGGAAGAGTTGACATGAAGAGTCGCTGTGCTGTCGTAATGGTTTCACGGCACATGCAGAAATAATCACGCAGATGTTTCTCTCTCATGTTTTTGGTACATGTGTTTTCTGTTTGTATGAAGACATCAGCGTACACACATGTTACACACTAAAGCTCGGTCTCAAACATCTGGCTTCCTCCATCTGGAGTGTCACAGGAAACACACATCTTCATCTGGACAGAGTCAGATTACTACGTTCACCTGGTTGTGATGAAGTATCATGTATCTGTGTCGTGTGTTCCTCAAACTGGACTTCAGACCTCAAAACAAACCTGTATTTCCACACAGAGAACTGCTTCCAGTCTGAATGACGAAGAAGATCGACGAAACACACAAAGGGGATGAAACTGAATAAAGTGAGAAGATGAGCGGAGCGAGAAGATGAAAAGAATAAAAATTGAAAACGTAAGAAGAGACAAAACAGAAAAAAGGAGTCGACGTGAAGGAGTCATAACTCCGAGGTGTGAACATCACACTGTGACATCAAACAGACGCTGAAAAAAGGACATTTCTCAGAGTCACGGCCACCAAATCATCCATTTTACACTGATCCAACCTTTCCTCTGTCTCCACCCAGCACACAATGGTCTGCTCCAGCATGAATAGTGCATGACAATGTGTCTGTAACCTTTGAAGAACGCTGCAGAGAATTCAGAGCAGAGAGTCGAGGATGAACGCAAGGACTTTCTCTCCACGCACTCGATGAACCACGATAATCTCGTGCTGCTGTTCGCTCAAACTCGGCTGAAATTAGTTTTTGTTCCCGTTAAACTCCTCGAGCTGTCTTCAGCCTCGATTTCACGCCAGAGAAGAAAACAACAAAAATGATTTGGTTTGTTTTTCATCAGGTTCTTTTAATTATTTCTTGAAGTCTTTCACAGGACTGGGGAGAGGAAAGGTGAAAGTTACGTGAACCTCGTCGGGTTGGATTGAGTTAAATCGCTGAAGCAGATGAGATCGACCATCAAACTCTGCACACGGAGGTTTTATGTGAAGTCATAAAGCAGAGTTATATCGGAGGTTATTAACTCTTCAACTTCACCCGGAGAGACATAGTCTGTAGCTGCTGTTAGTTAATGTTAGCTCAGTTTGTTAGCCTGTTGTCCCACATATTTTCCACAGTGGAATTACACTCATGTCGATTTAAATGTCATTAAATCTTCCACATGGTGAGTAAAACAGACGTTTGATGATATATTGTTATACATAAACATTTCCATGTGATGGCGGCTTCGGCACGGCCGTCAAAGTCAATGATAGGTTGTTCTGATGACCACAAACATGCAAACAGCATCGTGGGAAACGCAGTGAGGATCTATGTGTAAATTAGCATGGAGGCAATTTTCGCTAAGAACAGCTAAGAGCGAGTGATGCCACTCAGCAGAAGAGACGAGCAATTTAGGACGATTGTCGAAGACAGAGAGTGAAAATGCAAAAAGACAGATGTATAATTCAGAGAGAAGAAACAAACACATCCTCCTTGTTTCATCAGGTGAGGATGACGGTCAACACGTAACAACACAGAGTCTGACACCGGAAAACATCTCAAACCACAGGGGATTATGGGTAGACAGAACATCACAGAGACTACGTCCAGGTTTTAGACAGTCTGCGGGGACGTCACGGAGACTACGTCCAGGTTTTAGACAGTCTGCGGGGACGTCACGGAGACTACGTCCAGGTTTTAGACAGTCTGCGGGGACGTCACAGAGACTACGTCCAGCAAATGATGACAAAAAAGTTGCAAAGAATTTTCTTTCAAATCAAAAGTTTCATTATCAAACACATTATTTAACTTTGGTTTCACACACAGTCCGTCACGTCCTCAGTCGGTGTATGGATACAGGTAGAAAACTCACAGACTGACTTTGAAGTCAGATATCGGCGCCTGTGTACGTAATCATATCAGATAATTGAATCATTTGCTTCATGCCATCACCCTCCGTCACCAGCACCATGCAGAGGACTGCAGCATCATCACGTTTCCATTTCCAACCTGAACAGCTCGTCCCGATGGTATCAGACGGGAGACGGACAGCGTGATATCAAAAGATTTTCTAATGTTGTGTAAAGACCAGCTGAGGTCCAGATTGATTTTTAGATAAAAGAAATGACTGAATGTTTATTACCGTAAAGTTTTAATTAGCTCTGTCTGAATAAGATTCATATTAACACACTGATTTAACGAACGATCAAGATTAATTAATTACTCTGATGTTCATTACAGTTATCAGAGACTGTTGAGACGTACAGCTTTTTCAACCCAGAAAATAACCCCTGAAATGTGAGCGTGCAGGCGAGGATGCTCGGCGAGTCCAAAAAGAAGGCAGTTAAACAGAAATTACAGCTCAGAGTGCTCGATCGATCCGGACAGAGCCGGCTGGAATACAGTCGATTTTTTGGTCCAGTAACTATCACTCCTACAAGGATGCGAGACCTGTAATAATCACAAATAACACTGTTTGCAAGAGACTCCAATTCAGTGAAGTGCAGCAGTGAAAAGTGACATTGCCTGACCTCCCTCAGTAAAAAGCACGCTGCACAGACGGCCTTTTGTGAAGCTTTGGAAGAGCATGGAGACGTTCAGAGGGGTGGAGATGATGGTCGGGGGGAGAGGCTTGTGTGGAGCATTGAGTCGGTGATCCGGTCTCTGCAGCTAGTTCTGTTCTGCTCACTGGAAGTCTCTCTGGACCAAAAATAAGAAACTTATTATTCATATTTATTGAAAGAAAAAAATACAGGCAGATTTAAAATGCTCGAAACATCTATAAATCCGTGTGTTGTGATTAGTTTCAACATGTTCAGCTGTACTCGAGTATTTGTTCTGATTACATTACCTCTGATCAAAAACTAGCGAGTCGACAACTTTGCTAACAGCCAAACATCAACCAGGTCACCAACAGCAGACACAGCAGCAGCTAATATCACTGACTAGTCCAACAGCAGTCAGCCCAGCTCGGCGTCTGTCTTTCAGCCTTTATTTCACCAAGCTCTCACCAACCACTAAAAGTCAGTCCCAGATTTACTCTTGTCCGGCGGCTTCTTGCTCGCTCACTCTCTCCTTTTCTCTTCTTAGCTTCCTCCGTCAGCGTCCTCTTCACTCTCTTCTCCTCTGCCATTATGTCCATAGAGGCTGCTGACTGCTGGGCCTGTACACTTCTTCTTCTTCTTCTTCTTCTTCTTCTTCTTCTTCTTCTTCTTCTTCTTCTTCTTCTTCTTCTTCTTCTTCTTCTTCTTCTTCTTCTTCTTCTTCTTCTTCCCGGTGGTCCAAAACACTTGTGGTACAAAGACAAACACTCAACCTTGCTAACAAAATGAGCTTACATGAGCTAACAGCAGCTACAGTTGGCAGCAGTTTACTTCACTGTCCATCAGGAAACTCTGAAAATAGTTGTAAAAGATCTAAATACTTCTTCCACCTCTGATGACACAGTTTATGGATACATTGATAAATGCAGCATCAATATAATCCACAAAGATAAACTGTTTTGGTAATTTATGGTAGTTAATTCACCGTTTGTCATGTGTGTTTGTAATCTTAATCTCTTGTCATGCTTTTCCTGTCTTGCATTTCCTGTAATTCCTTCACAATAAAAGCCTCAAAGTGAGGTTGTAAGATGAAGGTAGGAACAGGGAAACAGTCTAAAGCTAGAGCAGCTCTCATTCAGCACAGTGTTTGTTAGCGTTTGTGCTCTTCGTGGGTTGTTTCTTTTTTCCAGGCAGAAAATCACTGTTGGTTTCTTAGTATGGACCGCAGCGCGAAGCCTACAATCTCTGTTGCCATAGTTACAGCAAGCATCACCACAGCAACCTTAATCACATCCCTGGTGAAGTAAATGGAAATCCTCTCTGCCTCTCTTCTACCTTCTCTGATGTTTTTCTGTTGCTGTTTTCCTCTCTCCTTCTTTTCCTTCTTTCTGTTTTTACTTGTTGTATTCATCTTTTCCTTGTTCCTCTTATCTCCATGTTAACCTTCACCATATATGTCACAGACATGCCCTCACATGCTTCTCCGCATTTGGATCGTTTTTTTTCCGTTTGTCGTCCCGTACCATCAGCCTTATGTACACGGAAAACAAACCAAAATGTAGTTCAGGACTTTGATACAAATTCAAGTACAGAACTGTACTGTAACTTTGGTGGAGGTCTGTTTTGAGGTATGTTTGTGTTTTTATGTTCGGGCAGCCTGAGAGGCTCTTCATCTGTTCATCTGTTCATCGACAGTTGGTGCTTCACTGTTTGTTTCAGGGAATCACAGGATTTCGCCTGCAGAATGCAGAAGTTTTACAGTCTGTCCTGATGCAGAGTTTGCACAAGTTGTTTGAAAAATCAAGATTCAGAAAGTTTCAACCTCAAGAGAGCGTACTGTACTCTTTTTGTACACGTAACCTTAACAAAGAAACATGTTGAATTGTTAGTCTTAACATCATGACCACCTGTCTAACATTGTGTAGGTCCCCCTTTTGCCACCAAAACAGTCCTGACCCGTTGAGGCGTGGACTCTTCAGACCTCTGAAGGTGTGCTGTGGTATCTGGCACCAAGACGTTAGCAGTAGATCCTTTAAGTCCAGGTGGGACCCCGGTGGGGCCTCCATGGATTGGACTTGTTTGTCGAGGCACATCCCAAAGATCGATCGGATTGAGATCTGCCGAGTCAACACATTGAACTGGTTGTTGTTTTCCTCAAACCATTCCTGAACCGTGTTTGTCTGTTTCATCAAAGGGTGGACATGGTCTGTAGCAACGCTTAGTTAGGAGGGGGACAGATGTATCATGTCCAGTTGTTGGTAGTGTTGTAGAGGAGGTCCTCTCGGAAGAGCTGGAGGTCTTCAGGAGGTTTGTGAAGGTAGGATGTTCCACCAACGGGGAACAACCAGATTTGGTACCTACCTACCTGGACGAGATGTTTCACATTAAGCATTTCTAAAAGTTTTGACCCCGTCAGGAATGCAAATATTTAAAAATATCAATGTCACAGTATCAGTTATTAGAGCTTCTTCTCCACGCTGATAGACGACCTTTATGTTTGCACCATCGCACAAGAAAAAATGAGTCTGTTTGACTTGATTTGACTTTTCAGATTTACATGTTTGTCGTGAGAGTTTCTCGGAGTCGTGACCTCTCAGAGTCGGTGAGGTGAGGGGGATCAAAAACACGTGAAGACATGAAAATAAAATTAAAAAAGCCGGACATGGACGAGTGAGAGAGTAATAGGCCTGTCACAAAGGGCACTTATTAAAATAGACTGAAATTACTAGTGTGATTTATATTCATGTAACTTTGCTCTGAGTGATCCAGCCAACGGTCCTCTGCGTGGGTAATTATATCTGACAAGCTTTGACACACACACACACACACACACACACACACACACACACACACACACACATGCACACACACACACATACACACACAGAGAGGATAATTGGGTTTTCTGGCCGGCTCTTCATCCTCAGCTTCAGTCAGAGAGTTAATCTATCATCGTGAGAAGTTCTGTGAGAGGAGTTGGGTCTGACTCCAACACCGCTCCAACTGGAGGACAGAGGAAGGGGCGGGGTTAAAGGTGGCGACATGAGGCATTTTCACCATCAATTCATCATTACTATGTTAATCTGACAGGAAGTGCTGCTGTAACGGCACGAAACGAGTCAATGAAGCCTCCATTAACCAGAACCACCAAACCTGGGCGTACTACAGACTGTCAAACCTGGACGTACTACAGACTGTCTAAAACCTGGACGTACACAGACTGTCTAAAACCTGGGCGTAGTCTCCGTGGCGTCTCCACAGACTGTCTAAAACCTGGACGTAGTCTCCGTGGCGTCTACTGTCTAAAACCCGTAGTCTCCGTGACGTCTCCACAGACTGTCTAAAAAAGACGTCTAGTCTCCGTACGCGTCTCCACAGACTGTCTAAAACCTGCATGTTTGTCTGTGTAGAAAAACTTTTGAGTAAGGAGAAAGACAAGATGATTTTCTTGGCGTTCTTCAGTCTGTGGTGTTTGATGGAGGAACAGACTGGATCAGACTGTGAGGCGACTCCTCATGGGGAATTGACGTGCTAATGAACTTGATCATAATTGGCTCAATAACAGCGACTATCCACACTAATTGAGAGATAGATATTTTTATAGGCCGGCTCTGTAATTACTCTGCTGCACGCAGCTGTTGTTTGGGAATCGGCCTCAGAAATGATGGACTGTTGACGTCCACTGGAAACAACAGCCTGCCTCATTATAACTGCATCTTTTTTATTTTCTGTAAAATGGCTGCGAGTTTCAGACGAGAGGCTTCAGTTAAATCTGCGACTGGTGTGACCTCGTCTTCTCTGCCTCAGTGTCAGGTACAGGACAAACCTGAAATAATGACCACATGGGGACAGACAGGAAGGAAACTTCACACATATGTAACGTATATAAAACCTGTTTATTGGCTGAAAACTCAGCCGTCAGTTTTAGTGGTTTAGTTTGCTCACATGAGCACAAACTTCTCCTCAAACTGATGATGATAGGAAGTACTCTGAAATGTTAGAAAGTCTTCTGAAGTAATTAAAGACGGGAGTTTAAATGAACGCAACCGTCTTTGTTAACACTTATCAGCTGATGGGAAATCTGATAATCAGCTGCGACATTTGGGACTCTCGTTTATCTCGTGCAAGTGGCTATAATCAATATTTTCTATATTAACAATACATAATATTGAAAGACAGACGCCGAGCTGGGCTGACTGCTGTTGGACTGGTCAGTAATATTAGCTGTATCAGGTCATCGTTGGTTTCCGCGGTGAGCCTGTGAACTCCAGCAGAGTTTCTTTGGTTTTGTTGGATTTAGGTTTGTGAAGTTGTTCACATCCTGAAAAACTGTGGATTTCCTGACTGATGTGGTTGTTGGAGTTTGTGGTTTCGATGTGGATCTGATCTCCTGCAGGAGTACAGGGTGAACAGTACTGATGGGATGACCTTGTGGATGTGGTTCTGTTGTCTGTGCAGATGAGGTGTATGAGGTTTATCTCTCTTTGCTACATCTGTCCTTTTCATACCTCAGTTTGTCTGATCCTCCAACCTTATTTTGACTGCCTCCTTTCTCCTCCTCCATCCCTGCCGGCTCCTTCTTCTCCCAAAGGTCCAACAGTTCCTCTCTGGTTCTCTCTAATTGACAGCAGACCATTAAAAAGCCATCTGAGTCGCTTCACAGTCGACACAAGCGACATTAGACAGAAAAATGTCTCCTTTAAACCTTCAAACTCTGAACTCCATCACTGACCAGGAGAGAGGAGCTGCTGTCTGATGGGTCAGCGGTTACACGTGTTAAACTCTGTCAGCTAAACTGGAAAACTCCAGAATGACGTTCAGAGTTTGTGTTACCGATGTTTTAGGTTCAGTCACTCAAAATGGTCTTACAATCTTCCCATATAACTAATAAAATGAACAAATGTCCTGAAGCACTGGTTGTTTACGTACACCTGACTGTCCATGTCTGTAATTCTGAGTCACTGTTACTGATCAATAGCTCCTGTGGACACAGTCGAGCTGTTTGAGGAGAAACCTTCATCCAGCGTCTGTCAGTACAGATGAAGAGATCCAGAGACTCGCCGCCACGAGGGTCTCTTAACACCAAAGACAGACAGCGAGGAGACAAAAGAGGAAGTCCTCGAGAATAGCAGAAAAAAGCCTTGTTGATTTGAAGAAGCTGCAGAGGTAGAGACCATCTGAATTCAGAACACAGCCGAGCTCTTGTTATTTCATGTCATTAAGGAGGATCTGCAGAGGAGGAGGACGCCATCCAGAGACGTCGGGCATTCGAACATGAATTTCTGTGAAGGTGAGAGACGGAGGTCTGTGTGGAATGAAACAGGGTTAGCTGAAGTCCTGATGTTGCTGATGAGGCTCCACAAGGATCTGCCAAGCCGAGCTGGAATACCAACTTCTTCTTCTTCTGTCTGTCAGCGGAAATCAAACCTGTGAGCTACAGACCAAAGCGATGAAGTGCTTCACCTCGATGTGGCGATCATGAACCCGCTTTAATCTTAAACACTTCGACCTTAAACACACGTCGTGCAGCCAGCTTTTCCTGACCAGAGATCTTAAAGTCTCCAAATGTTGCAGCCAAATTTCATCACAAACAGCTCTCAGCAGTGACTTCCTGTCCGACGAGAAAAGGTCCGTGTTGAAACAACACGTGATATTTTGATCTGTTGTTTTGCTGCAATTATTTAATGAATGAAAAGTTAGTGGATATTCGACTGCTAAGGCCAAATTCCACCAAGGACGGATGTGATTTTCAAAATAAAACACCCGTGCAAACTTCAGTCACATGAAGACCGGACCAAAACAGTGTCACAGTTGTGATGTTATGGAGATGCCCAGTAGGGTGTAGCCGTAAGCCTCTTCTCTTGGACTAAGGGTTAGTCAACTGTTGGGGGGGCAACCCTACATTTAAATAATTACAATACATCCTCTGTGGATTATTCATATCTGAACTAAATTTAAAGACAATTATTGTTGAGATATTTCAAACATCCTTCTAGCCATGACGGCTCAGAGTTCAGTAAAATGATGAGACTCTCTCTGTCTTCGTGAAGATGTAAACTCAGTGAAAATGTTGTAGATGTTTTATTAATATGAAACTCGAACATCAAAAACTCAACATAAAACAAAGCTCTGTTTGTTTCTCAGCTGTTTCCATGACTGAACTTCAGCAAACAGCTGCAGATAGAATCATCCTCTCTGAAGCTGAACACCGCTCGTCATCCACCCGATTCTTTCGGTCCTTTTGTTTCTTCCTTCTCCATCCGCTGTTCTCCGTGTCGCCTGCTTCTATACAAACTCCACATCAATAGTGCTGAGATTGATTCAGAGGAGAACAATGGACAAAGCGGCGAGCAGCTTTTCTCCGTCAATAGCGCTGTGATTTTAGCTCTTTGCATCTCTCCTCTAATGCTCCTGAATGCCACACTGAGCTGCTGCTCAGCTCGTTTGGATGGTAAAAGCAGTGTTTAAAAAAATCATTCAATGTTTGTGGAGAGGGAAGAGAAAGAAACCTGTAATTCTTCGATGATCGCCCTTGAAACAAAATACAACTGCCTTTTGGATTTTCTATACTTCACAGATCGGCCTCATTTCAGCTCCGCCTCTCTGCGCGTCGTCTTCCTGCAGCTTTGACTGTTAACCTGAAATCGACTGAAAGGACGAAGAGACAAAGAGACGAGTGGTTTAAAGACCCGAAGAGACAAACAAGCTCTGAGAGAGAGAGATTAAACTTTAATATGAAGACGTGAGACAAGAAACCATGAACTCAGTCACAGCTGCAGACTTTCATCTTAAAGTGTTCTTTTGTTGGTTTAGTATCAGGTCAAGCAGCAGGAAGTGCCAAAACTGCAGTTCCTTAAACGTCTACTTGAGTCAGTCTCCATAAGTCCCCATGTTAAAATGTCCAACTTCACAGCAGAAACAAACATGTTCTCTAGGTTAGTCACGGAGACTACGTCCAGGTTTTAGACAGTCTGCGGGACGTCCGCGGAGACTACGTCCAGTTTTAGACAGTCTCGCGGAGACGTCACGGAGACTACGTCCAGTTTTAGACAGTCTTCTGAATCTTCATATCAGGAAAATAAAGCAGTGAAATAAAGGATCAGAGCAGCCGTGACGATGAGGTCCAGAACACTCTCTGACTGTGTTGTGTTACTTGTTCGTTGTTTCACAGCCTCCACAGAGTTTTTGACCCTCTGGGGTTTTTTCTTGGAAACCTCTGATCTGCTCTGCTGGAGTAAAAAATGTGTTTTATTCATCCCAAAGGGAAACAAGAGAGAAACACTAAACTCCACCAGTGAGTCAGCCGAGAGGAGGAAGAGCCCATAAACAGGATCACACCATTATGACGGGACGAAGGCAAGACAGGAGGTGAGACAGTCGTGTTGTTGGCAGTGTCACGGCGTGAGAAATACAGACTTTAGCTCCAAACCGGGCTTTGAATATAAAAATATTAATGTGTTTTGTTCCACTCAGTTTTTCAAGTGTGAGAAATGGCTGCTGGCTACCCACAATCCCTTGTGTTTACATGTTATTATGTTCTCGCACCTGACAGAACTCTCCTGTTAGAGGACTGTTTGGTAACATCAGAGTCAAAATGATTTTGTTTACATCTTTCTTCTGTTTCTACCTTTAAGGGCTCCATAAAACAGGAAGTAGAGTTCTGTTTACTTCCTCATTTTTATGTGTTTCCTGTAAAAACAGGCAGCAAGGGAGCAACTACTGCTATGAGCTAGCATCAACATCTACCTTCCAGTGAACACAGCCAAACCCAACCTCTGAACCAGCAGTCAGTTCAGTTAGCTACACGGCTAACTTAGCAATCTTTCCATCAGGATAGTTTGTAAATCATCGAAGTCATGCAGGACGATTGTTTATGGTTTATCAGGAAACTCTAAAATACCACGAAGAATACCTGAAAATACCTCAAACATGAGTTTTAGTCATTGTTGATTGATACTGGAGGACAGAGGGGACACAAACAGTTCACACACACTGAATCTAAAGTACAGTATAAAAACTGCAGAGGTCCAAACACGTTGACCTGACGCCTGATGACAGTTATTCTACATCACCACTGTAACTCTGAAAATGGTGTCTGTGAAAGGACCATAATCCAAGCTGAGAGGAGGCGACACGGTGTCAGTGGAGGCTGTTAAAGCTCAGCTCCAGAGTGTTTGGCAGACATTCACACTGTTCACTGAGAGTCCTGAGGGAGTCTCTGTGGGTTGGTGGACAAACGTACTGCCAGCCTGCTCAGCAGCCTCTGGAGGGGGGAGCACTCCAGAAACAACACAGAGGTTTAAATGTTGGTTCAGGTTTGTTTTTTTGAAAGCAGGTTAGAGATGCAGATGATACTGATTTATTTTGTTGGGTCGTGCAACAAATACACAATGGGTGCCCTGGCAGCTTACGTATAAATCAGTGTTTGTTGAGTGCAATCCCACTGTGGTAAATATGGACAGCTGTACTCGAGTATTTGTTCTGATTACATTTCTTGCTCGCTCACTCTCTCCTTTTCTCTTCTTAGCTTCCTCCATCAGCGTCCTCTTCACTCTCTTCTCCTCTGCCATTATGTCCATAGAAGCTGCTGACTGCTGGGCCTTCTTCTTCTTCTTCTTCTTCCTGGTGGTCCAAAACGCCTGTGGTACAAACACAACAACAACAGCTCACAGTCCAGTCCAGACAAATTGAACATTAGCTAACAGCAGCTACAGTTGGCAGCAGTTTACTTCACTGTCCATCAGGAAACTCTGTTAAAAGTTGTAAAAGGTCTGAATTCTTCTTCCACCTCTTGCGACACAACTTAAATAAATAAATTGATAAACTGGTCAATTAAAAGTTGCACAGCTCAGTTTTCATATATTTTTAGTATGTAAATATTTATTCTTGAGTGATACTTCGTCAGTACTCTGTATACACTTCAACACACAGTCCTTTCACATTTATACAGTGTCCAGTTGGCTCATAGTACTGGAAAAATGATGCCATTATAAACATTTTAGGGCAAAACATTCAAAGTTTGGCTCCCTTCACCAAATCTAATGAAAACTTTTATGAAAATGCAGCTGGGTAAGTAAATGTTAAGTGGTTACGGAGGTGGTCAGACAGCCAGGTAATCAGCCTGACAACAGGACAGTCACTAAACTAGCAGCAGCTAGGCGACCAGTTAATGTATGAGGAGGTCCAAGCGGTCCATCCAGCAGCCACAGCCGTTAAGTTCCTTCACATCCATCTAGCGGTGTGTCCGACAGCCAGCATGTCATTTAGCTCATCAGTCACTCAACTCCAGGTCCTTCAGCCCGCCGAGCAAACCGTCTAATCACTCAGCCCTCCCAGCTGCCAGCTGCACGCCGGCCACCGGGCCAGCAAACAAGCCAGCTAATTAGCAAGTGTAGCCCCAACTGGGCCAGGCAGCTCAACAGCACCGTCCTCCAGCCGGCCTGAAGGCGGCGAGCTAATCAGCCGCCGCAGCCAACCAGCCAGTTAATGTAAAACAGTGTTGTCCCTGTCGATACGACCGCCCCACCCCCCTGAGGCCTGAATTATGGGCTGTTGGAGGTTAACAAGAAACAACCGAGCAAACATCCCCTCTATCCTCCTCCCATCCACCTCCTCACTTCATTACCTGCCTAGTCTTCCTTACTCCATCTCTCGCACTGCCTCTGTCTCCTCCAGCCTCTAATTTATGAACACCGGCTCTCTATTCCCCGAGCGTCCTCGCCTCTCTTTGATCAAACATGGCCCCCGGTTTTTCTGCATGTTCCAGGTGAAACAAATTGACTCGGCTGGCGCCCCCTGCTCCATTTCCCTCCGATCCCTCGAACCCGTCCCAGTTTATCATCCTATCCATGGATGAAAGCCAGCGCAACACGTCCACCCCGAGAGCTGTACTTAGTGTTAGCTGGTGTTCAGACGGAGACCTGCCGGCCACAGGTTCGAGTGTTGAACCTGTTCAGTCACCTGAAATCCTCCCGGCTTCGATTAAAAGACAGACTTCACAGTAATGTGCTGCTGAGAGGAGAGCGGGAAACGTATAACTGTTTTTCTGTTAAACTGAAGTCAGAGTCTCAAATGTTCACGGAGAACCTTAAATGAACATTTCGCAAACCAATAGCTCAGTCTAAAAAGAAATGAACAATTATAAGTTTTGATCATTAAAAAAAAACACTTCCTCTTTAATTTGCAATTATAGCGAAATGAATTTCTTAAGTAATAAAAATAATAACTGAGTTGTCCATTTTTTATTCTGGTGAGTGTCTTGTAGTCAGAGGTTATCATTGTTCAACACGATATTGTTATTATTATATTAAAACTACATAAATTAAAAAGTATAAGGCGCCTGGATAAGAAGAGAAACTTCAGGTCAGTTTTATATGGAAGCCCTAAGATGTCATACATTCATGCTGTTTGTGTCATTATCTTGAAATAACAAATCTTAGATAACGACATTAATTTGAGATCTGGAGAAAACCTAAAGATAGTCCAGTAGAGGAGCGTCTTATTTATCTTCAGATCTCAAATTAATTATCCTGTTAATTTGGGATAGAAATGCCAAATAACTTGTTATCACGTGAAGATCGTGGAAATCAAATATTTGAATATGTGACCATTCATTTTATAACAAATATGTGATCCACATTATTTTTGGTTCCTGAGTTCAGAGTCAGATCCTTTCAAAATAAAAGAGAAGCGTCCCACACGACAATAATGTGTAGTATGTCGTGTTTTTGGCAACTTATGAGAACAAAAAGTGGAAATGTCACCGTGACATCGACACTCGGGCGTCCATCTCTGGCAGTTAGAGCAGTACTGACGGTGATTATGTTATACCTACAACACCACCACGTAAAGTTACAATGACGTCGAAAAGTCAGCACCGCTCTTCATCACCTGTCCTTCTTACCGACTCCTGCAGCGAGAGCTGGGTAAGGTCAGTAAGTTGTTGTGTGAAAAAGTTAATGAATCATCCGTGAGATTATAAAAACAGACATGCGTATGGTGGAGATCTTATTTCATCTTGTTGCACCGCTTCTTCTGGTTTTCTGACTGAAGAATTAGCGCCACCTACTGCTAATGTGATGAACCAACTCCTTCATTCATATAACGTAAGCGGGTGGAAAGAAGCGTTTATTTACAGTGGAATGCTTCACAAACAGGAGGAGCTGGTTTATTTGTTGGGGACTACTTTCAGTGGTGGATTAATCCACATTTGGTGCCTCAGTGAGGGTTTGTGGCAGCAGGACGGTGAGTAAATAAACTATAATGTGTGCGTTCATGGTGATGAAGGAACAACAGTGTGACTCATTAATGTGTTTTTAATGGAGCACCACAGAAGAAGAAGATACATCAGGCTGTGATAAACACACAGACGTGTTTGTTAGTCGATACATTCGAGTCTGAACGTTTGCTTTATTAATTAAAGAGACAGTTTTATGGAGAAGTTCACGGTGTAGAGGAAACGCTTCACCTGATGACGATCTACGTGTTTAAAAATAGAACAGAGAGAACGACAGGATGATAGATGGAGGGAGACGGAGACGGCGAGAAATGAAAAGAAAGTTTAGTGATTGCCAGGTCCTGATGTGGCCTCATCAATCTTACCAACACACACACACTAACACACATTCCTTACCTGCCTGATGAGACCGAGTAATGACGGGTACACCCTCAAACAAAGACTGGGACTCAAAACCCGTCAGTCGTGTTCTGGATGTTGTTGATATCTGTCTTTCTCTCTGCATGGTGGAGTCTGAACTTCATCTGTAGATGCTGCTGTCTGCTGGGTTGGAGGTCACAGACATTCAGTGTTGGTTTTGGGCCTTGAAATATTGTGATAGGAGTGTACTAATGATGAGTGACTGTCATGTAATTAAGGTTCTGCCGGAGATTTGAGAACCAATATTCTTGCGGTGTATACGGTTAACTGGGCGTCTAATCGTCTTTCTACATGTGAGCATACAGACAGTGCAAGAACATAGAAACACACTAACACGCACTAACATGCACTAACACGCACTAACACACACTAACACGCACTAACACACACTAACACGCCCACCCTGTCGCCTCCTTTGACGGTCCATTAAAGCCCATTCGCAGGGTGACGACACGGGAAGCGAGGCTATCCATTCTGCTCTCAGTGTTGGTGGAAGTTAATGATGAGGTACCGCACGATATGATCCGTCGTTCAACTGGGGCTCAGATGAGCGAAGGAGGAGGAGGAGGAGGAGGAGGAGGAGGGGGAGGAGGGAGAAGAGGAGGGGAAGATAAAACTCTGATAATTTGGCGAGTTTATCACCAGATTTGGACCTCGCCTGACCACCTCTCAGAAACAACCAGAAGAACAGATCCAGAGACTTTTCGGTCCATTAGCAATCAGAGTAATGTGTTGACTCGAGGAGCATTTGGCAGCAAACGGTCACAGCTGAAGCCGAAGACACTTTTAGAAATCCACAGAGGCCTCACACAGAGTGAGCAACAACAGTTTCTTAAAGCCGAATGAGACGTCTTCAAATTATTTTATTCAACTCCCAAAAGTTCAATTTGAACTTCAAATATGAAAAGACAGTTTAGCTTGCTGAGTGATTGTTGATTTATTGGACAATCGTTTATCTGCTGCTTTTTTAAAGAGGATTGATCCAACATGCAGGATGCGTATTGGTTCTTGGCTGTGCGGTGTGGGTCTGAAAACCACAACAAAACATTGAACAAAACAAGACATTATCCTGAGCCTGAGATGTTTATGGACTGAAACACAAACCGATTAATTAAAAGTAGTCAATAGATTCACATTCAAATATATATAATAATCTCACATTTCTTAAAAGGCACAATCATTCAAGTCAAACTTTAATGACAATGTATTTTTATATTATAAAGGATGTTTAATATTCGAAGGCGTTTATTGCCTCCTAACCCCCCGACAGGAGATCTGAGGTATTCATCTATATTTATCTGATCACTTCGACTCTGGAGGATCTCCTGTCCAAAGTCAAACTGTCTCTTCTGATTAACTGTTGTCTTCCTCTGAGGTGAAAAGTTATCAAGTAATAAAAAGTATCGTAACACTCGTGGGCACACTTTTAGTATAAGTAAGGACACAGATGGACAAATACTTTGAGGAAGCAAATGAATGGACATTATTAAGTAAGGAGTCAAATGTAAGAAGCGACCTTGGAGGATAAATTTAAGGTTTTTAGCGTTAAACATCTCGAGATAAACGTCAGTAAGAGGTCAGAAGGACTTGAGCATTGTGAGAAAGTGAAACAAACAGATGGATGATGTTCTTCCTCTGGGCTTTGCTTCACCTCCTCACCCTCACATATCCTTTCTTTCAAACCACATACACTGTGTTTCAGAGGGACGCTGACTTTAATCAGCAGTGGTATAATTAACGCTTCTACAGAGCAAACACACCTAATCCAATGTTTATCCTCGACGAGGAAATAATGTTTATTAATGGGAGATTAATGCTGACTGACTGGCCTCTGCAGCCGCTCCCCGTGTTTGTATTGATATCTCATTACTCGACTCCGTCAAACAGAGCAGCTGGCGATTAACGAGGCCCGCACGCTAATATTACACAGTCAGAGATTTCAGGAGTTTAAGTTAAGGTCCAATTATGAGTTCAGGACTTTGTTTGTACAGAAAAGTGATCATGTCAGAGGCGATGATGTTCACAGTTTGCTGTTTGTTGTACGACCAACTCATAAAATGCTTCAAGGTAAGAGAGAAAACCTTGAAATACCTGGAATACCTTGAAGATAGCCCCCTTTTTTAAAACAGTGTTTAATCCTTGAAAGTCAAATTTTCTGTTTTGACTGCTCTGTTTTAAACCGACTGAAGATTCCTCACTCCTCCTAACCTAGCTGCTCTGAGCCACAACTGATCAACGACTGCTCGGCTAAAAACAAGTCTTACCTGGTCCGTTGTAGACCACGTTCTGGTCCGTCGTAGACCACGTTCTGGTCCATCGTAGACTACGTTCTGGTCCGTCGTAGACCACGTTCTGGTCCGTCGTACACCACGTTCTGGTTCGTCGTAGACCACATTCTGGTCTCTCATAGACCACGTTCTGGTCCGTCGTAGACCACATTCTGGTCTCTCATAGACCACGTTCTGGTCCGTCGTAGACCATGTTCTGGTCCGTCGTAGACCATGTTCTGGTCCGTCGTAGACCATGTTCTGGTCCGTCGTAGACCACGTTCACGCAGTCCATTCTTCTCTGGAAACCAGTAGTTTCTGTGGTAACCCTGCGACACACTACAGCAGAGACCTTCCTGTTTAAAGTGTGAAGACATTTGCAGCAGTGTTTTTTTTTATCCTGCAGCATTTCCTCTGTTTGTCCAGGCGCCAAATAGTTTTTAAATGCACCGTCTCTTCCTTTTATTGCTTTTTTAATACTCTGTTTGTGAGCCTATATTCTATTTGTCGTCTCGCCCTGATGACTCCCATTACCGTCTGATACTCTGACCGCCTAATTTCCCTGCGGGGATCACTCAGGTTTCATCTCATCTCATCTGAAGACTGATGCTGCTGCATTCCTCCGTTGATTTTTACTGTGCTGCTCGTCACAACGCTCGTCCATTGCTCGGTCGTGTAAAGTACCTGATTTGTGATCTCAGCAGGATTAACCCTTCGAACCCTCTGCCTGCAGTACAGAGGCCTGCAGTACAGTTAATCTCAGGGGAACCACTCAGCAAAGACATCAAGACTGTCACAGAGACTACGTGCAGGTTTTAGACAGTCTGTGATGCCATCTCTACTTTTGAACAACTGATTGTCTCAAATGTCGTCTAATAATTGGGTTAATTAGTCGCTCTGAATCAAGGGCGTTACGACGTCTCTGTTAGAAACTCAAGACTTCCTTTAAGACAAACTTCTTCTCTGTCACCTCCAACAACTCTGATGGTCTTTGACTGAGGTGTGATGTTTTGAGCAGGATTCCTCTCCAGGTTGAAATGGCCTTTTACAGTTTGAACACTCACCTGTTCAGTCTGGATGAGACAAATTTCCCAGAATCCTGAGGACAATCTGACCTGAAGTCAGACAAAAAAACAGTATGTGGTTATTTTTTTCACCGGTGTGGAGAGAGTAACCTCCTTCGATGAGCTCTGAGTTAACACTGCTGTGTTTAAACAGCCACTTTACAGGAGGAAAACACTGGGAAGCAATATACAGAATAAACCAGACTGGCCGTGTAATAATTAGTCCACATCCCAGGACATGAGGCAGAGCAGCCATCCAGGTCTGACGCAAATGAACTGGGAGATTCAAGCAGCTGAGCTGAATTTCAATCGTGTAATTTCCCATGACGTTAAAGGATCCGAACACATCAGTGACAGCGAGCGCCGGTGGTGATTAAATATTATCTAAGATAGTGTTTCCCATCTCCGGTCCTTATGACCTCCATGACCCCTCTTAGTTTTTGGTCCAGCTGTCTAATCAGGGGCTGATTAATACCTGAGACGGCAGGTGAATTAAAGAAACTGCAGAGAAGTGAACTGCATTCCGGGAAGAAGATTTAATCGACTGCAGCTTTCATGGCGCCGCAGAAAATCAGTTGTTCCAGACTCTGATCAGCCTTCAGCCTGTTTGTCTGTTTAAATCCAAACGTCCATCAAGTCTACATGTGAAGAGATGTTCAGGATCTTCATGATAATGAAACTTTGATGCAACATAATTTATTTGTCCAAGTTTTGAGCACAGATGGTCTGAATACATGAGTACTATATGTTGAATTTTCCAATTTTAAGAGGTTTTCAGGCCAACCAGCAGTCAGCAGCTTCTATGGACATAATGGCAGAGGAGAAGAGAGTGAAGAGGACGCTGACGGAGGAAGCTAAGAAGAGAAAAGGAGAGAGTGAGCGAGCAAGAAGCCGCCGGACAAGAGTAAATCTGGGACTGACTTTTAGTGGTTGGTGAGAGCTTGGTGAAATAAAAGGCTGAAAGACAGACGCCGAGCTGGGCTGACTGCTGCTGGACTAGTCAGTAATATTAGCTGCTGCTGTGTCTGCTGTTGGTGACCTGGTTGATGTTTGGCTGTTAGCAAAGTTGTCGACTCGCTAGTTTTTGATCAGAAGTAATGTAATCAGAACAAATACTCGAGTACAGCTGGACATATTTACCACAGTAGATTACAGTGGAGACATCAAATACGATTTATACGACTCAAATTTTTCGTTAAAAGTATTTGATAATAATCCAGTAATTTCTCCATAATTACGTAAAATGCTCGTCCGTTCACCATTCAGATGATGTTCCATAAAACATGTTAAAAAGTTTGTTCAGTTCAATTTCACGTCCTCTCTTAATTCATCTGAGATATTTTGGTTTTATTTGTCTGAGTTTGGAGTTATCTGCCTCTGAATATTTTCGGTTGAGAAGAGTTTGGAGGTAATTTCATTGGTGTTGCTCACAGCGTTGAAAATGACATTTTAATAATTCAGCAGCGACGAGTCTTGATCCTGATAATCTACCGACTGAAACAGCTGAACTGAAACTGAAAGCTGCAGTCAGACGAACATGTAGCTCAAATTTAACACGTTGAAATGGACTTCCTGTGGGGACGTGAAACAATAAAAATATAAAAGAAGTAAAACAGAAACATTTTCTCAACTCCGCAAGTCTTTTAGGGACGTCACAGAGACTACGTCCAGGTTTTAGACAGTCTGCGGGGACGTCACAGAGACTACGTCCAGGTTTTAGACAGTCTGCGGGGACGTCACAGAGACTACGTCCAGGTTTTAGACAGTCTGCGGGGACGTCACGGAGACTACGTCCAGGTTTTAGACAGTCTGCGGGGACGTCACAGAGACTACGTCCAGGTTTTAGACAGTCTGCGGGGACGTCACGGAGACTACGTCCAGGTTTTAGTCAGTCTGCGGGGACGTCACAGAGACTACGTCCAGGTTTTAGACAGTCTGCGGGGACGTCACAGAGACTACGTCCAGGTTTTAGACAGTCTGATTAAAAAGGAGTTATGACCGAGCTTCCATTTGTCTGTTAAATCTTTATGACGCTGAGCGTTGATACATCATCGTGAGTTGAATTTCAAACAAACTGCAGTAAAAATATAAACCAGGACAAACGTTTTCTCCGTGACGTTTTATTTCTGTCCCCGAAGGGAAAATGAAACTTGAGTTGTGCTGATCAGACCTGTGCTCCGATAAACAGACGAGATTTAATGATTTCATTCTGCTCTTCACACAGACGTCACATCACTGAAGCTTTATTTCCATTTGAGTCCTGACGAAGCGAGTGTGACTCATGAACGGCGTCTGTTTGCAGCCGGAGGGACTTTTTCTTCGCGTGGCAGCGCCGGGAGGCGATCTGCCGCCTCTGAGGCATCGCTCCTTCACTGAGACAACACAACATCTGTCATGAGGTGGGAGGTTTCATCTGCACGCCCATAAAGCACACAGAGAGCAGCTTTACTGCCAAGGTTACTCACCTCTGGCAATGTCAGAGCTGCCTGTGCAGGAGGCTGCAAATATGGATTATTATGAAACACATTTAGCTAGTCTTATTCTTAATAAGCAAGTTCACTGGTTGGTTATTGCAGGGAAAATGGTGCTAATCTGGCTCAGGGACTCAATTCATGGAGACAAACTGGTGGAAAATAACAGAGAGACGTCTAACTGTAGCAGCTTCATCATTCAACTCTTCCTGTTGGGCTTCAAGCTTTTATTCTGAAAGAGGAGCTTCACCCGGTCTAATAATCCTGTTTGGTGACAACATGTTGATGGACACAGAGGTCTTGTCAGAGGTGCACCAGGCTTATTTATTGACAAGGACCACCTGTCAGGGTGTTATCACTCCATGTCGACCTGAGATCAACCGACATGGAGTGAAACTACACAAACATAAAGATGTATTAATAACTGAATACGGCCTGCAGGCTGCAGGTGAACATTCATTTTGTCATTTTCGGCACAGATTTTCTCGTTCATCTTCTCCTTCCTGTAGTCAGCGTTCTCGCGATGTTAGCTCGTACTCGGCTAAACAGATGCCATCAGCTCATGAAGCCTCTTCCTTCTGGAGCAAATCTACAGTCACCATTTATTATTATTATTATTATTTATGAGCCAACTAATCTTCTCTGTCCTGGTAGCATCACAACTAACATTAGCTAATGAGGTACTGAGAGCTGTACATTCATTTCATCAACTACTTCTTTGAAATACTTCCAAACATCTGTTGTAACGTTAGATGAGAGACGTCTGTCCACAGACCACACCGGCACAATATTTCATTTAAAAGTTCAGGAGGTCGTCGAGGATGAAGATGGAGGAAGAGGAGAGGCGTCACAACGCAACCTCCAGACCAGCAGTGAGCAGTATTCTAACAGTGAACACAGCAGCCTACCGAGGTTGGTTGGCTCCTGGCATCACGGGCTGAGTCAGTTCAGTTAGCTACACGGCTGACTGAGCTCAGATTTATTCTGCATAAAATCTGATCCAGTTTCTTATATACATAGATATATATATATATATATATATATATATATATTTAAATATGATGACTACATTTCCTTTAATTACACACTGATCTGGGTCAAAGCTCCTAAAAATGAAACAAGAGTCGACACGTCCTGTTTGTGTTTCCTCCCTCCAAACTGTATTGACTTCACAGACACAGAGCATCACTTTGCACTCACAGACAGAATTGTGTGAGTTGAAGCGTCGGTGAGCAGAAAACAGCCTCGAGCTTCACGTCCATGAAAAATGAATGCACACTGGATTATGTGGCTAATATGAATTCAAACATGGCTCGTGGCGCACCGCAGTACCTGCACTTCACTGTTGTTTTTGTGGTTTGCTATTCTCATATTCACGTCCTCGGGCTCTTAATTTGGAAATCAAATTTGCTGGGACTTCCTTTGTAGCTGCGAGCAGCAACAGCTCTGTATCTCAGCTTCCTGAATCCATCGATGGCTTACAGCGGTCATGTTTCCAGGCTTTGATCGGACGAGGACTCACATGTATATTTGAGCTTTGTGTTGTGGATTCAGGAGGGTCGATCCCATCAGACAGAGAGACAGACAGGTGTCCTGTCAGCAGGTCGACAGGTGTTTGAGGATGAAGGTCTGTGAGTGAGATGACTGGGAAGTCGATGTGATGTTGGAGGAGGTGATTAGCATTCGTCCCCTCCAGGCTTGTGATTAAATAGGAATACAGATATGTATTTTTTAATTTTCTGGGCGAGTTCACTGAGAGGTGAAGTTTGTCGTTAATGCACAAGTTCAAAACTCTTGAAATTTAATTTAGAATTAGTCAAACTGACCTCAGAGTGAGCCACGAGACTCTGAGGTGTCCTGTTATGTCAGTAAACACGATGGGATCAAGAATCAATCTGTCTGTGGCTGGTTTCAGCAGACTGTCTAAGACCTGGACGTGATCTCTGAAGTCCCTGAACAGAGTTGTAGCATGTCTGAGGGGAAACACCGGTCAGCTGATCCTCGTTATATCTCTGTTGGTGGCGCTGAGAGTCCATCACTGCCTCCATTAGTTGGACATTCATGGAGTGTGTTGGTGGAGCAGGCCGCCCTCCTTGCATGACAAATGAGCTCCATCAGCTCCCCGTGCAGGAGGGAAACCCCCGCAGCCCGCACTGATGCCCAGTCAGCAATCCTCGCCGTGATGAATTCCACTTCCTGGATGGAGAGCGACACACAGAGCGCCGACTTCCTCATCTGGAGGAACCAATCGATTTAGAGATGCTGGGATGAAGTTTGATCCTCTGTGGATCCAGAAAAGAAAAATCTGTCGGTCAGTCTGACGTTTGAATTTAATTTGAAATGAGACGTTGGTTAAAGGTTGAAGTAACGTTACCCTTTAACGACAGAACAGCACTGTTCTGTGGGGACGTCACAGAGATTACATAGATGTCACCTGGACGTAGGACTGTCTAAAACGTACAGACTGTCTAAAACCTTAGTCTCCGTGATCGCAGACTGACGTAGTCTCCCGTCCGCAGACTGTCTAAAACCTGGGCGTAGTCTCCGTGGCGTCCCGCAGACTGTCTAAAACCTGGACGTAGTCTCCGTCGTCGCAGACTGTCTAAAACCCGTACAGACTGTCTAAAACCTGGACGTAGTCTCCCGTGACTGTCTAAAACCGCGTAGTCTCCCGCAGACTGTCTAAAACCTGGGCGTAGTCTCCGTGATGTCTCGCAGACTGTCCCCCCGCAGACTGTCTAAAAAGTCTCTCTGCAGACTGTCTAAAACCTCTCTCTCAGTGTGTCTCTGGTCTCTGTCTGAAGTTTCCTGTAAATATCTGTAGACATGACGAGCTTCTTTCTAAACAATAAATTATTTGACACTTGTCTCCAAGAGGCGAGACGTTCACTCAGTTGTCCTGAAAATGAGGAGACTCAGTCGAGTTGATGAAATGAACAATACATTTAATTTCTGAGAGGTTCTTGTTCATTGTTTACACTGAGCTACGCATTTATTAATAAATGGATCAGAAAATGATGAAGAGCCACCTGATTAGGTCGATAATCAGAATTAATTGCTGCTTGGTTTCACTTTATTACGCAGCCTTTGTGTTTATGTTAGAGGCGCTCTGTTTGTTTTGGTTTGCACCGACCAATCAGAACTGAGTCACATATCCATCCTGCTGATGTCATCGTCATTTTGAGGTTGTTACAGGAAGTTAATCAAAGACATGCTGTATGTCGATGTCTTCATTTGTTCTGCTACAGGAAGACGACGTCTCCATTCTTAATCCCGCCTACAAAGACTCGTAGATGATGCAGCGGTTCAGAGACCATATCAGGACGTAAAATGTCTGTCTGTCTTGGATGTTGTTCCACCTGATTTTTTTAAAGATATTTTTTGGCCTTTTTAAGCTTTTTGTTGTATAGAGACAGCTGAAGAGTGACAGGAATGTGGAGAGAGAGAGATGGGGAACGACTTGCAGCAAATGTCCACAGGTCGGATTCGAACCCTGAGCCCTTGACGGAGGGTGGATGCTCGACCAACTGAGCTAATCGACACCGCGTTCCACCTGATTTAATCACCTGTTGCTGCTGGTAGGGTGGAGAGTTTTGGACGAAAATGTAATGTGTAATGTGATTGAGGACGCTGAGTCACAGATTCAGGCTTGGATATGTGTGAGCTGAAGTTCAGCACGTCTAACTCGCTGGTTAAGTTAAATACAAACATGTCGGCATCATTCGAGGTTGCTCTGCGCCTCTGTCGAGTCCGACTCTGGTGTCTCCTCGCCGAGTCTCTCTTTCCAGGACAGCAACTGTTTTCATGCCACGCTTTTTCTTATTTATTTTATATGAGAAAAAAGTTTGAAGCCGTCAGAACATTTCACACACAGACCGGACATTTATCGGCTCTGCAGGAAGATTTGACGGTTTTTGTCCTGAAGTCTCCGAGAGCTGGCGAGGGCGTTTAGATTTCTCAGTCCGGACAGCACTGTCAGTGAAAGAACTGCCAGCGATGCTTGTTTCTAGCAGAACAGCAAAAAAAGATGACAGAAAAGAAACGTCAAGAAATAAAATAAAATCTGTTTGGATCTGTGCGACCGAGAAACAGCAGAATGTTCATGACAAAGAGAGAGTCTGTTTTAAGGATATTTATAACTTCAATGTTCCTGGTTTTTAACCTCAGTGACTTTATTAAAATGTGTTGGACAGAACCAAAAACATGCTGTGGGATTTAAAATGAAAAATTATTCCTAAACTTTGAACTCGAGGACATTTTTTCAAAGGACTGATTTTATTGTACATTCCTGCATCCACCATGAAGGTGGATCAGTCCAAATAGAGAGATGATTGATTTCCAGGTCTTCAAATATTAACGCACAAGACAATGAAACACACCACAATAGTTGCTGTTCGTGCTGGGAACAATCTTCAAGCTGCCACCCCGAAGCGTTTGTATTTCACGACCTGGGACGAACTTCGAGTCACTTTGTTTGTTGCCTGTTTTCTGTGGTATTTGACGACCTTGGAATGAGACTCAACGATCAGTCGTCTTCCTGCAGTATGACTGACTCGATCTTTAAAGGGGAACAACTTCTGAGTCTGGAAACACCAAAGGTCGTCCACTAAAAGTGTTTTTGCCACAGACATCCTCAGATTGTTAGTCCAAGTGTCTGACAACTTTATGGAAAGGGTCTTACAGAGATAGCTGTTTCTGTCAAAGAGCACGAGCGCTGTGTTCAAAACCAGACCATTGCAACACTTCATTCAAACTGAACAGAAGCTATAACCAACTCTAGTTTGATCAAAATAAACTCTTCATTTATTGATTCAGATGTGAAAGTCGTGGTTTAATTCAACTAAGAACAGTGGAAAGACAAACTAACATATATACTATGTATACTATACAATAATAAAGACATTCAGGCCGTTTGAGACGACCCGTCTGTGCAGGTGCTGCTGATATTTCACCTCCAGACTGCAGAGACTCACACATGAAAGTTTAATGTCTTAGTCCGAACGTGTTGTGTTGAACCTCCGTCTCTCTGTAGATTATTGATCACCGCCTCTTTTCCTTGTTTGTCGCTCGCCTCCTCTGCTCTCCTGTGACAGCCCAAGTGTTGGAACAAGACCTTTTATCACACATACGAGTCCAGACGGGCCGACGTCCTGCATCCTAATCTGGAGATCAGAGGGAGCTGATGCCCGCGGGGGCTCTGTTTTATGTCCAGGTCCATCCAAAAAAAAGATGTCAGGTGACGTCTGAAACTCTGAGTCTGATGAAACATGGAGGGAGCCGTCTGGTCTGTGTGCGCAGTTTTAAAGTTACACTAACTGGACTCAAGGGGGCGCTATAACAACATCAACATACCTCATTTGTTCTCAGGACATCATTCATCAAATACAAAATACAGAATACATAAAATACCATTTATTCCCAAGTCATTTTTTCTTGGGTAAGTCAAGTTGAGTCTTCAGTTGAGTGCTAAGTCAAATCACTTTTTTACCAATCGTTATCAGGCTAGCTACAGAGATGTAAGACAACACATTTAGTACAATCCTCAACAGTTTGACCGAAGGCTCAGTTTGTTCTGCTAACAGGGTGATACAGTAAAGACAGTGGTAACATCGTGACTTGCGTATTCTAACAATAGACCCCACAATGCTCTGACGCCACAGTGGGCCCTTTGTCCAGCCTCTCTAAAGGACAAACCATGATTGGTCACATGGTCAACAACTGAATTTTGTTTAAACTCCTCTGCCATGATCACTCAGTCTCCTCACATGCTGTCAAATGGTAACGTATCTTTTATAGATAAATGAGAACTGATTGCTGATTGAAGAGTCGTGCAGAGGAGTTTCACACAGTTCACAAGGTTCACGATTGTGCTGGTAATTTCTCTCAGCTGTGTGTGAGACGTTTTCCTTTTTGTGTAACAGTTAATACGAGATCTGTTGAAAACGGGTGAAACGTGTGAAACTCATGAAGAGGTGTTAATGCATTTGTAAGAGACGACTTCTGTGCTACAAATGGATGAGGAAAATCAAATCCTGGTTTCATGAAGCGTTGTTCATGGAGAAATAAGTTCATCTTATCATTATTATTATTATTTCCATTATCAATTAAAATTCATCCATCCTTTTGCTCATCTGGGATCAGGTTGCGGTGGCAGTACACGGGGCATCCAGTCCAGACGTTCTGCTCTCAAGCAATGTTTTCAGCTCTGTCTGGGGGATCCCAAGGCGTTCCCAGGCCGGACAGGATACATAATCCCTCCACAGAGTTCTGGGTCTGCCACTCCCAGTTGGATGTGCCCAGAAAACCTCCAGAGGAAGGCGCCCAGGGGGCATCACTCCGGATGACTGAGTACAGCCTCCCTACGGAGCCTCCCTATGGATTCTTTCGTCACTACCCAAAGCTCATGACCATCAGTGAGGGCTGGAATGTAGATCGACTGGTAAGTCAAGAGCTTTGCCTTCGGCTCAGCTCCATCTGAACCTCAACAGTCTGATATGAAGTCTGCAGCACTGCTGACGCTGCACCAATCCGCCAGTCCATCTCACGCTCCACTTTACAGTCACTCGTGAACGAGATCCCGAGATACTTGAACTCCTAACAATTAAAATAATTGGCCATCACAAGCCCGAGGCGCATTATCCTCCCAGCAGGAAGGTTTGGATGTCTTCTTATTATAAATGTGCACATTCATGTTCAAGCTAATCTGAAACCTTAGACCTTTTCTCAGAGGCCTTTATGTCTGTAAAGACGTTTTCGTTGGAGGGTTGAATCCCTCCTCTGCCCTCACCCACACCTCTCAGGGTCACGCTGTGGAACAATCTTCAGTAGATTAGTGAAACAGCCTGATTCGGTGATTAAAAACACTGCTGGTGGGGGGCACTCCCTCACCATCACTGCATGATTTCATTAAGAAAATGTCATTACGTGATTCATGAGGCGATGGAGACGATCAGGCGTGATGGAGGCCGAGAGCACTCTTAAATTCGAAGAATTTGGAGGAACCTTTGAGGGTTCTCAGTGTTTTCTTTAACAACCTTTAACACAGAAGATCAATAACAGAAAGTTAAACTAATTATGAGTACAGAGATCAAACATGCTGTATATGAACAATCTTAATTTAAGATGATAAAAGAAGTTTTAAAACCATATTATAATAATAATAACACATAACTATACGTACCAAGTGTGAACTCCAGGTCATACGAGGAGTCCGACATTTTGAGTTAAAGAGATTTTAACATCACGATTCAGACAGAAATGGTCCATGGACGGGGTAACCTATAAAAAGTTTTGAGTCACAGGAACATATCGACTTCCTTTTCTCTCTGATGTATCCAGTTTTACCTGGAAGTCGACTAGAGGCAAAAGCGAGAACGTTACCTACACAACTCAACAAAGTATACAGCTTAGGTCTAGTGTTCTTTGTTACTGGTTCAAGCTTCTCCAGTGAAGATGATTGGCTGTGAACTGAATTAATTGTTGGGTTTCAGACTATTAATGGTAGAAAATTAAACATCTGCCGTCGCTTTGGATTAAATAATTAATCAATGAATCAAATTTGTTGTCTGTAACGTGCATCCAAACAAAAAGTTCCAAAGTTTGGACAGATTCAAGCTCCAAAATCTCAGATCTCCCCCTCTGTGTTTCCTTGCTTTGAATTGATTATCAATCCTTGTAAAAGTAAAAATAACACATCGTCTTTTTATTCTTTATCGCACCAGCAGCTGATTTCATTGATTTGCTCTCTGATTTGCGTGAAGCAGCTGGTGTTGTGTTTGTCTGCACATGCTCGGCTGTCTGGCTCTTTGTTCGAGACTATAGCCCTGATTTATGTTCACTCTTCCAGGATACTTCTTCTTCTTCTCGAGCACCGGGTCCTGTGGTGCTTAGTGGCTTCCATGGATTTCGAAGAACCCCCGCGATGATCCCCAGCACTTCAGAGTTTGGAGTCAAAGGGGGCGTGAACTAATTAACAAGACTGAATGGGAGTTTAATCAGCATTGGAGCGACGGGGGCACGAGTGGTTTCGTTATCAGAAAGGAAAAGGCGACGCCGCCTGTGTTGTGTTTGATTTGGAAGTGATTGTGTGGGTAATCGTCTGCGTAAATGTGGAGGGAGATTCCCCTCCCGGGCGTTTTGACGTTGAGAGGGTTCCCCCGCTGGGATTCAGCGTCTTTGGAAACTCGGTGTGACGAACGGCCTAATGATCATTTATTGCTGTTTGTATCAAAGTCGGCCAAACAACATCTGCTGCTCAGAGCTGGTTTTCGAATTTGTTGTGATGGATGTTTTTTTGGGTTTTTAGCTGTTCTCGTGGAGATTAGACGACATTTTCACCGCTCGTGTGATGTTTATGATCTCCACATCATTGGAGACGTGACATGGAGCATCCTGAGAAGTTTGGGATGTTGGAAAAGGTACCAAACATTTGGCTCACACCACATGGTTTTAATGATATATTAATCCAATCTCCATAACACATGGACTTCATCATCATCTTTGACACTTTTCTTTGGTACATCTAGCTAACACTGATGCTAATTCGACAGTTCTCGTCACTTATTCATAAAAGCAGATTGCGAAAACTTTAATCATGCTTGTGGTGCCGGTACAGGATGTTGTAGGAGAACAAGTGTGCAGATGTCGTCCTTTCTGAACTATGTTCGTAAATACAGTGTGGAATCTGCAATAATATCTCCTAAATCCCACGTGGCTGTGCGTGGAACTCACAGACACTGCGTCCAGGTTTTAGACAGTCTGCGGGGACGTCACAGAGACTACGTCCAGGTTTTAGACAGTCTGCGGGGACGTCACGGAGACTACGTCCAGGTTTTAGACAGTCTGCGGGGACGTCACGGAGACTACGTCCAGGTTTTAGACAGTCTGCGGGGACGTCACGGAGACTACGTCCAGGTTTTAGACAGTCTGCGGGGCGTCACGGAGACTACGTCCAGGTTTTAGACAGTCTGCGGGATGTCACGGAGACTACGTCCAGGTTTTAGACAGTCTGCGGGGACGTCATGGAGACTACGTCCAGGTTTTAGACAGTCTGCGGGGCGTCACAGAGACTACATGAAGCTATGCAAAGGTAGCTTCACGTAAACAAACTCAAAAACAGTCAGTTTTTAAATCACAGCTCCTTCAATCCGACCGAAGTGCCCTTGAGCTTCGATACTGAACCCTGAATTTCTCTCGTTTGCTGCGACGTCTGTGTGTGGAACGCCTGACAGATATTTTTAGAAATGTACCAAATATACTGGATTTTATTCTGACACCAGTGACGAGGTTAGATGAACATTTTTACAGAAAAAAGGTGAAATGACGTCTCGGCTGACTCATTCAGCTCAGCTGAGAAACACCAGAAGAAAAAAAAGAGATCTTCCCCCGAAAATTGCGTCGGAGTGCGACAGACAGAGACAGATCTCTCCCCTTTAGGCCTCGACTGTGAATGATAATTAATGGAGCTGCGTTCCAGCGCTGCACCGTTGCATGCTGGGTAAGCCGGCGAGGCTCCCCATCCATCACTGCTGACATCGGCATTTATCTGGTTAGCACCGTGCAAGGCTCCATCCAGTCAGATCGCTGCTGAGGAGGTCAAACAGGAGGAGATGAAAGAAGAGACGAGCAGAGGAAGAAGACGAAGAGATGAGAAATCAATTCATGAATCCAAATCAACGATTTTAGAAACTCTGAGGTCAAAAGTCCTCAGCAAGGACGACATCAACAAAGACATTTTGATCATCCGCCAAACAAACTGGACGATTGTGGCCAGCTAATGTTACTTACAAGAAGCCCAGCTCGGCGTCTGTCTTTCAGCCTTTTATTTCACCAAGCTCTCACCAACGTCAAAGTGAATAAATTTAGGTTGCATTGATTTAACACTGCTTTAACTCTCGTGGCTTCATTGGAAATTCATCTGAGCATCAGCATGCAGGTCAAACCTGTAAAAATGGACATGAAAAGTTTATTTGTGAGTGTTGACAGGTTCTCATCACAGCTCAGTATTCTCTCTGTTGTCTGATGCACATGTCAGATCAGCTCACCTGTTCTGCATCAGCCTCTGCCGCCCATGTCCACTCAGTCCCTGCCACCCTGTCTGGTCAGCTCCAGCTCATACCGCCTGCCTGACCTCTGTTTTAGGTAAGGTGACCTGCTTTTTTGACTCTGGTAAACGTGAACTTTTATCTTAAGCTTCCTGTCTTTATGTCGTGTTTCTGGGTTCAAGCCTGTCATCTCCTGAGCCTTTACAGGACCTGGTTGAAGAGTCCAAAACTCCAAGCTGTCTCAAAGCAGTCAGAACCTGACCAGAGGTCTTTGTTTCCAGTGACAGGTGTGTTTAAATGTGAAGCCAGCCAGTGTGCTTTACTGTCAATATCGACATGACAAACATCACTGTTGTGCCAATACTGATGGTAAAGCACACCCTCAAACGTAATCTTGCTTCAATGATTACAGGATTAAACTCTGTATTAAATAATGTGATGATGAAGATAATTGTTAGTTCTGCTTGACATAATCTGCTGAAGTAGAGAAGAGTTGAAGACAGAAGGTGGCAGAGGAAGAGTGGGCGTATTGAAGACTTTATCCTGAGGTGAACTTCACTGACGGTCCTGAAGGTTTATTTTCATCCCAGCGGTCGATTCAGGAGGTCAGGAAGAGACGTGGACAGCTGTGAGAGGTCACAGGAGGTCAACGTCGGGGCAAAGAGTTAAGTTTAGAGTGGTGAAGAGAGGACGTGGAGGAGGGCACGACGTCCACCGGGAGTTTCCTCTTCACAGCCTCGACCTTCGACTCTTGTTTTCCCAACTTCACTTCCCACCAGCTGTGGATGCTCTGGATGGTTCTGCTCAAGTGAACGAGTTCAAAAGCAAAAATACTTTCAGCAGTCACAAAACTTTAAAAGGTTGCATGCACATGAGCATTTACTAGCATTTCATTGGGCTTAGCAGCATATCAACCCCCACATGTATGTATGTTTTCTGGTCTGATTGCATTGAGATTGCATTCATGATCTCCAGTGGATGAATCTTTGTCAGGATGCGTTCACGTCGAGGTTGGAAACTGTAGTTAATCTGAACTCTTGGCCTGGGTCTCTGACTCTTCCTGGATGGATTCATGGCGAATCTCCGCTCTGTCAGACACGGTTGGATTGATGGCTTGCCTGAGTTCGTTTGGGGCTGTTTCGACCTGATAAACCAAACCGGGAGATCTCCTGTTCTGCTCAACATCGATTGATTGCTATCGGCTCACTCTGAGTCGGCTGGGATTCTCTTCTCTTCTGGATTGACGGTGGATCTCCACCTCGTACTCCATCTTTGTATTGTATTTTATATTTGTATGCAGTCTTACTGGGAGCCCTTGTGGGCCTGGCAAACGTTTTCCTCCTGTAACTCCTCAGGCTGCACAGCTAACTATGACCGTTTAACTTTAACTAACTGATGCAATCTCTCAAATATGAGGATGGTAACTGAATTACAGCTGAAAATATGTCAGTTGATCGATTCTTAGTAAATTTAAGATCTACAAACGAGACTTTTGAAGGCGTTACCTCATACGCTGAATTATTAACATTCGCCACTGATCCTGACATTTTAAAGATGATCTGATTAATTGCATCAATCAGTAGAATAACTGATTAATAACTGAAACACACAGACTGATATCAGCAGTGTATTTCTTCATGTTTGTCATGTCACGTGTGATAAAACGAGTTTAAATGAAGTAAGTTTGGAGACTAAATCATATTTTCAGGTTCTGTTGCTCTCGTTTTGTTTCCATGTTTTTTCTCCCGGTGTGCACAGGAAATAAGACTCCAGTATTTTGCTGTAAAAGCTTTATAGTGTTAGTCCTTAAACGCATCACACCCCTGTGGCTTCTCAGTCTGTGACAAAGGAAGAGGACACGAGGTGACGCCATCCACTTTAGCCCGCAGCGAAGAGTTCATGTCAGGCCGAGGAGGTGGAGGAGGTGAAGGAGCAGGGAGTAGAGATGAAGGACGGGAGCAGAAAGAAAGGTGGAAGAGGAACAGGGTGACCTCTAATTAGCCCGCGGCGAGGAGGTCAGGGGAGAGGGGGGAAAAAGAGTCAAGCACGGGTGACGACAGGTGAGGAGGTGACGCTATCTCGTTAGCCTGCAGCTAAGAGGTGAAAGTCAGTTGCTGACGGGAAGGAGGAGGTGGTGGTGGTGGTGTGCCTCCATCTGTCACAGGCTGAACTCCTCGTTTTTCATCAGGCTGCTGGAGCTCAGACACTCCACGCTGTCAATCGTTTGATTCAGATTGGGAGGAGAAACGTGAACACGTGAACGCTGTCAAGTACTTTGGATGACGATGGACTTAATGTAGCCAATGTGCCGCTGCTAGACTTTGTCCTGATGCCTTTAATGTTTCAGAATGATTGAGAATAAACAGATGACACAATTAGTTCAGCGATTAGTGAATCGAAAGTCATTTTGGTGTTTACAGCAATTTTGGCAGCGTCGCTTATTTTCTGTTTTGTTTGGAGTAATTCTCATTATTTGTTTCACATCTCAAGTTGTGATTATCTGCAGACCAACAAGAATTTTAAGTTCTCATGACATGAAAGAGCTAACGTTTGGATAAAATCTGTTGGCTCAAAGCAAACGTTGTGGAAATGTATTCAAAGGTTTTTATGTGACATTCACTGCCAATAGATGCCGCTCTAGAGCACCGGCATCTCTGAAAACAAACTACAGGACAATGCACTTACAAACCAGTGATCTTACACACTTCAAACTGCATGGAAAGAAAATGAAACTGAAAGCTGTCTTTGCTTGTCTTTCACAGGGAACGCTGGTTTGGTTGAAATAAATCCTAAAGTCACCGACGTAGATGAGAAAACAGCAAATCTTCTCAAAGCCACACTCACGTTACTCCACTTTATCTTTTACTTTCCAGTGAACACGGCGGACCGAACTCAACCTCTGGACCAGCAGTGAGCAGCTTTTCTAGCCGGGTTTGGCTCCTGGCACTGGGACTGGACTACTTTTTGACTTTGTTCTGTGAGAATGTTCAGGCAAGTTTGTTTTTTTGCTCCAAGCACACATCTGATGCTGTTGTGTGTCCTTGTGAGTGGTTTGTGTCATATTTTATATTTTGCTCATTTACAGGCACAAAGCAGTGGTCAGACCATCTGGAGCAATTTGGGTTTCAGTGTCTTTCCCAAGGACATTTCAACATGTGGACAGGAGGAGTCAGGAATCAAACTGCAAAGCCTGCCCTCAAGGAACTACCAGCTTTGTTTAGTGTCCTCATGAGATGAGGTAGATGATCTGTGGTGGATTTCAGCTCTCAGGAGTTCGAGGGTTCAGGACAGTGAGGCGAGCCGGGGCGTGGAGGTGAAAACAACCTCTTGGCCAAAGGTCATTACCCCCGACCAGGAGCAGTGGGAGAGAACACGGCAAACGAGGAGAGACAAATGGAGCAGGGTGAGGAGGTGACAGTATCAGGTTAGCCCACTGAGGCGGGATGAGGAGTGACAACCAAGGAGGAGAAACATGGAAGAGCTGCCGAAGGTCATTGCTATCAGACGACAGAGAGGAGGAGGAGAGTGATGGATGGAGCAGGAGAAGGAGGAGAAGGAGGAGGCAACAGTGTCAATTTGATGTTTGAAAAGGAAGTGAGAATTTGAAGGAGTGGAGGTGATGATGATGTTAACTCTGAGGGAAGAGAGAGCATGTGACAGAGAGATGCTGGACATACGTGGACAACAGAAAACTCGTTAGGGCTGTCCTCTCTCCCTGCAGCCCTTTACTGCAGCCCGTGAAACAAGAGTCTGACCATCACTTTGGTTTTTGGTCTTCAGCACCAAACAGGAAGTAGTAAACCGGGTAGTTACTATGGTAACGGCTGAAAAAACTGTTCAAATCCTGTCACACACACACGACAGACGGTGAATGAACTCGTTTAGAGTCTGTGTGTAACTCGGCGTGTATCTGATCCTCCAAGCAGCTCAGAAACCAGAGAGAAACCTTCATGTTTGAACGCTGGACTAACATTAAAATAACGCCGGTCTAACATTAAAATAACGCCGGTCTAACACTAAAATAACGCTGGTCTAACACTAAAATAACGCTGGTCTAACAGTAACTGTCGACACATGATGTTCTTAAAGGGACAGCGCAGGGAGCTTTAATTCACTTCAAACTGATCAACGCTACAGAAACACTAGCTAACTGTTAAGTATGAGAAGGTTGTCTGACGTTGTCTGAATGTTAGTTATTGGTTTGATTAATGGCAGCTGCAGTAAATGGTTGAAGATGGATGAAGAACTCATACTTGGCTCATATTACAGTTTCTCATTGATATTGTGTGTTTTAAATAGTTTTTGTCGACCACAGGAAGACTACAAACTGCTGACTCCACCTGACCGGCGGCAAACATCCAAACATGATGCAGTGAAAAATGATCCGTGCGTCCGTCCACACTCAAATTAGATGAAAGAGGAAGTTTCCCCTCTGAGGATGTGAATTATCTCGTGCAGGTGTAACCGTGTATATCCTGTTTTCTGATTGGTCTCATCCAGTCGCCTCCAAGCAGCAGATTCATGTCACGCCTCCTCTGATGTACACTTCACCTCCTCAGGTGGAGGTTTTCTTCTTTACTGAGCGTTCAGACTGAAAATGGAGCTGAACTGATGCCGCGTTAGCGTAGCGTGGTTGAAGTCCAGTTTGAGGAGTTCCAGGTTCGTCCTCAAATCTGATGGAGAAAACAAGTTTTCAGAGACTTTAAAAGGAAGCACAGCTCAGCAGTTTGTCGTGCGATGACACAGGAGTTTTTGTTTTGAGCCTCATTAAAATAAATGAGGCTGCATTTTTTTAACACGTTGATCCGAGCTAATGAAATCCTCCAAAGTTAACCTTGTTGGCTGACAACATGCAGAAGTCTGATCAGAGAGCCGAGAGGACGAGGAGCTCTTTAATGGATCAGATAAAGATAACAGCATTAAGCGGACGGAGGTCAAAGTCAGGGGGAGGAGGTGACATCAGAACGGGAGGAGGAGGAGGAGGAGGTCTGAGTTAGCTTTTCAGAGGCGTTCAGGTCCAATGAGGACTGTTTCAGGTTTCTTTAAATTCCCACTGAACTCTGGTTGAAGTCCATTTAATCATCGTTTGGAGATTAATTGTTATTATCTTGTTACAAGGACCCAATTAGACCCAAAAGTGCAGCACAGAGTAATTAACAGGGTTTCTGGTAAATGAGTCGACTTCAGCGGGTCACAAACTCAGAGTCGGACTTTGTGCTACCTGAAGACGTGAAGCTAAATTCATTAAATAAGTTCATTAAATCACCGTTTGGCAGTTCACCAACCGTCGAGTCATCGTTTAAAAAAACGCTGAGAAACGTTCAATGAATGAGAAGTATTATAATAATATATATACTCTGCGGCTGATTCATGAAGGAATGTTTGAGACGATGACGATTAAGTTCATGTGAAGTAAACACTATACTAACAATCTGGATCTTTAAATATGAAATCATGTAAATGATCCAGCATATCTTTAATAATTCAGTTTCTTACCATCCAGAGACTAAACGCACATTTCAAAGACAGAATTATCTCCTTTTTTCAAAAATCTGAGACAGATATCGCGTTTGTATTCCTGATCCGAACACGCTGACTGAATGCAGCCCGCTCACAGCGTGGCGTCTCCATGAACGAGGTGAGGGGAGAATATTTTGACGGTCCACCAGCCGACTGATGTGGCTGCCCATCGGGATTTGTCCCAGTATGCCAGATGGCCGCTACATCACTGCAGGGTTCCCGTGGTGAGGCGAGAGACAGACGAGGACTTTACCTGGAGAGACAAAGTGTGGGAAGGTGAGTTATTCCTTTAAAGGTTTTAGACAGTCTTTAAGGTTTTAGACAGTCTGCGGGGGCGTCACGGAGACTACGTCCAGGTTTTAGACAGTCTGCGTCCACGGTTTTAGACAGTCTGCTGGGGCGTGGAGACTACATCCAGGTTTTAGACACTACGTCCAGGTTTTAGACAGTCTGGTCTTTGTTGTTTTTTTTAGATATTTTTTTGTCCTTTTTTGACAGACAGCTGAAGAGTGACAGGAAATGTGGGGAGCGAGAGATGAGGAATGACATGCAGCAAAGAGCCACAGGTCGGACTTGAACCCTCGGCTTCCACAGCGAGGACTGAGCCTTCGTGCAGGCGGCTGCTCTACCGACTGAGCTAAACACCACCCGTGTGTGTTTGGTGTTTTAAACGAGCGTGTTGGCGCTGATGGAGTTCAGTGCTGTCTTCAGCGACGAGGTTTTGCTCTCAGTAACTGTTGGAGATGTCGTGGCTCGTTCTCCTCAGGTATGCACCACCTTCACATCCTTCACCTTCTTTGTCCCTTTTTAATTGTCAGATTGAATGTGCTCCTCATTGCCTCCCTCCACCTCCTCCCATCTCATTTTTCTTCTCCCGGCAAATATTGATCCACCAAATTACTCAAGGTCGTCAGCATCTCCGTGGCGACTGGCACCGTGTCACGATAAGCCCTGCAGCCGTCGGCGCTCATAAAGTCGGCTCATGTCATTGGCTGATGGCTCCCGGGGTAAACGCCAAAGCCTTCCCCGTCAAATCAAATGTCAGGTGTCACATGGAGCAGGGTGGTGCTACAGGTGGAGGGGGGCAGATAACTGTCTCCAGAGGGCACGGAGGGGTATGACATATACCTGACATATACCATATAACTCCTAACCCTATATATGACGTAATCCACAGGGGGGCAGCGGTGTCTTTTGGTCAGATCGGTCAGATCAGACAGGACGAGTGACCCAAAGCATCGCACCTTATTGGAGCAGCTGGCGAGGCGCAGCACAGGGCAAAATGACTTTTTAAAGAGGCGGCAAACACTCTGGACGTAGTCTCCATGACGTCCCCGCAGACTGTCTAAAACCTGGACGTAGTCTCCGTGACGTCCCGCAGACTGTCTAAAACCTGGACATAGTCTCTGGCGTCCCGCAGACTGTCTAAAACCTGGACGTAGTCTCTGTGACATCCCCGCAGACTGTCTAAAACCTGGACGTAGTCTCTGTGACATCCCCGCAGACTGTCTAAAACCTGGACGTGTTGGCTTCACAGACATGGAGGTTGATGTTGAGGTTGATGTTTGGTGGAGCCAGAAGAGAAGGTCAGGACTCTGAAGTCGTCTCTGGGTCTGTTTCATAATGTCACCTGATAAATACGAATGTCTGTTTATGAACTTGCTCCTGGCTGACGTCATGTCAGACATCAAACTTGGTTGAGTCACCTTCTGTCGGCATGTCAGAAACATCAGAAATGACTGCAGTCCGGGGTGTCGTTTAGCTCAGTCAGTCTTTGCTGCAGCAGCCCAGGGTTCGAACCCGACCTGTGGCTCTTTCCTGCATGTCATTCCCCATCTCTCTCTCAACATTTCCTGTCACTCTTCAGCTGTCTCTATCGAAAATAAACCTTGAAAAGGCCAAAAAAATAGATCTTTAAAAAAAAAGTCCATACTGTTCATATATCTATAATCCATCCATACACTGCGTTCGTCTGTAATCCACCGTAAATGTCATGGTTTCTGTACGATGTGTCACAATGGCCTCACACACAGAAATCAGCCCTCTGCAGCGGCGACGGTCATTACAGATATAAAACGGCGTCTATTGTCCTTGACCACACTGAGACTTATTATGAGCTCTATTCTGGGAGGAAAAAGTGCCACTTGCAGAGCGCGAGCGCCCAGATTCAATGGTGTCAGTCATTTGCAAGTGAAAAGGTGATATATCAAGGAGGATAATGGCCTGGCTGCGAGGGGAGAAGGCTGAGGAGGGCGATGAACCGTATAATTACCCTCTCGCCGCTCAGTGTCTGTGTGTGTGTGTGTGTGCTTCAGTGTGTTAGCTGATGTGTGTTTTACTGTACTTCTGTGGTTTTGTGTAACTTATTTTTCTAAGTTGCATCAAAGTTACGAGCCGACAAACAAATGAGAACACACACGAGTTTAATGAGGCTGAAAAGTGACGTTTTAAAAATCTACAGTGAGCCCAAAAGGACAAAATTCATTCATGTGTTTTGAAAACTAGCTTCATGTGTTTGTCCACGATACAAGTGGAGTACAGACGTGTAGTTTGACCTCTCAGGTAATGAAGAAGCTCCAAATCTGTTTGATTTATATAATGACGTTAAAGCACACCCTCAAATGTAGTAACCAATTTAAATAAAATATGTAATCAAAATGTTTCAATCTGCTCTCATAATAAACATTTTAAACAAAAAAATACCGCACATATAAACTCTTGACTGCTTTGCTAGTTCAGAAAAAGATCATCTGTAGCTCCTCGTCCATGAACTACACATATTTTTAAGCTAATCAGCGACTCACAGTTGAAGATGGGACCCAAACATTTCCAATAAATTAAGCGTTGTAAGGTTAAAATGTGTTGAACAAAGATCGATGTAATCATTTCCAGAATGAACAACATGTTTTCATCTAATGAAATATTCCTCTTCAGCCCGATTAGTCGACCTTGAACTGAACTGTTTGAGCACAAACAAGGTACACACATGTATTAACAAGGCAGTCTAACAGCTCCATAAAATCCAGAATATTCATTAGCTGGAATTAAAATTCAGATGTATTACTTTATTATTTATTATTAAAGTTGACTTCCAGTGGACTCATTCATATTTATTTACATGTTTTATATTTTCAGGTGTGACAATGTGGAAATTGTAATATTTTTAGTGATGAGTCAGGTGTAATGTCCAGTTGACCAATCAGATTGCTTAGTCTGAACACTCACCTTGTTATTTATGTTATGACTGCAGAACTGAAGCATTCTCTGCTAACCTAACACAGTCTGCAGGTCCACAGATAAAACTGAGCATCCTTTGGGGCGTCGGAGGCTGTGAGCTGTTGTAATGTGAGCTGAAGAGTTATGTCCGGGCTGGAGGTGAAACCACCTGCTGTAATTCTGCACTGACTAAATAAAAGACTGTCCCATTATCAAAGTAAGACCACAGAACCGGTGCTGAACGGGTTCTGTTGTGGCCTCAGCTGAGCATCGGCTGATCGTGATAGATGCGTGATGTACCAGGAGGAAAAGAGTGACACAGCACTCTCTGTCTTCTGTTTGCTAACTTTAGCCACCAGAAGCTGCTGCTCATTCATCACACTGCAGCAGCTCTTCCTACAGCATCACTGATTGGTCTATCTGCATCGCCTCTTTACATACATGATGCTTAATGAACTATTCTCTGATGACCTTTGACCCCTTTGAATCTGAGACAGAATAGAAAGACGTGTCAGCAGCCTACCGAGGTGGTTTTCTTGCCGGGTTTGGCTCCTGGCATCCCGAGGCTGAGTCAGTTCAGTTAGCTACACAGCTGACCGAGCTAACCACAGTTAGCGCTTCACTACTTAGCAATGTTTCCATCATAAAGTCTGTAAATCACCTCGGTACTGTAACATTCCCTGTTGGTCTCAGAGCCTGTATCTGGTCCTGTTCTGTTGCCTGCTAACGGCAGATTCAGTTAGCAGCAGTTAATTAGCAGTTAGCCACGTTAGCAAGTCATAACAAAACCAGCAAATTAAAATGTGATCCAATTTCACTCCAGCAGCGTCATAGATGCATCAGCATTGTCAATGTTCGTCACTGAGGACACCTGTGAGTCGTTAAGGACACCTGTGGGTCGTTAAAGTCACCTGTGGGTCGTTTAGGTCACCTGTGGGTCGTTAAGGACACCTGTGAGTCGTTAAGGTCACCTGTGGGTCGTTAAGGACACCTGTAGGTCATTAAGGACACCCGTGGGTCGTTAGCTGAGCAGTCGGAGGACATCAGAGGGAAAAGCAGCAAATATATTGTGAGTAAAATCTGATCCACTTTGAATAAAGTTGTAAAGTTGTGCTTTTGTACAGTAATCAGTGAGGCCTGGACAGAGATGACTGTAGCAGCCCTCACAGTCACTCACAGGCTGGATCAAACAGGAAGCACTCCGCTCGGCGGCGAAGAAAGAAAGCGTTTCATTGGATCTAAAATTAGTACACCCCCAAGTGCAGGATGACATCATCAACAACTTTTTCTGGTTTATCAGGAAATGACAAACTCTAAAATACCATGAAGAACACCTGAAAACACTGAACACACTGTGTGTCAGTGTTGGACATCTTTTGAACGAAATCAGAACAGAAAATGTTAAAATATTTCAAACATCGGGATTTGTGTGATTCATCGTGGTTTTATATTTTTTGAATTTGAATGTCAGATGTGGCGTGAAACAAAGTCTGAAGAAAGTCGATCGAAGTGAAAACTTTTCTTTTAATGAACGGACAAATAAAAAACCATCTGTGAGTCTGCAGACGAGCTGAAGAAGCTTTTTTTAACAGCGCCGAGCAGAGGGGAGCTCATCACGTCGTCACGATGCAGCAGCAGTGAAACAGATGTTGAACCTGCTGCAGGGATTTGTTCCTCATTCAGACACAAAAGAGCATCAGTGAGGTCAAACGCTGATGTCAGGTGATCAGGACTGACTCTCAGTTCGTGTTCCAGTTCATCCCAAAGGTGATGGATAGGGCTGAGGTCAGGACTCAGGTCAGATTCTTCCATGTTAAACAGGGAAAACAGATTTTTATGGAGCTGCTTTGAGCTCGAGGAAACAAACAAACTTAAAAACACTGGACTCAGTCTTTACTGAGAGCTGAAGTTTGGGTATCGATACAGAGTAACAGTATGATATTAATGTGTGGTGTGTTGTTGTGGTTGTGTTTATTTGTGCTCAATGTAACCTCTACAAAAAAATCCAAAAATAACAATTTGTCTGATTCGCAGCTTTCTTGAAATCTGCGTTCCCAGTTCTCATTCACTGCCTATGTTGTTCGATCCCTGCTGACAGAAACGAAAGGAAACGTCTTCTTAGTTTAGTCCGTGAATCCACCTGGAGCGCGCTCAGTTTCAGTCACATTTCAGGCTGACTCTGGAGGAGTTTGACCAGCGTGATGTCGGTTGCGTTGAATTTCTGCACCACAGGTCGCCATGTTTTTTTTGGTCTAATGTCGTGAATGACCGAATGGTGCAACCCGTTTTTGTTGTAGGTAGTGGTGACCAGTCTCAGCAGATGATGATCTGGCTTCTGCTTGAAGTTACTACCTCCTAAAGGTCTTCTTGCTCATGGTGTGAATTGTTGAGTCTCTGTAAATAATGTTCTAAAGAGAGTCCAGTCAGTTGGGATTCATCTCCTTTCTTTTCATAAAGGATGCTCCGATGTATCAAGGAAATAAGAAAGGAAGCACTGAAGCATCTTCCCTTGTTTTCGAGAATTTCAGTGAGGAAGCTTCCAGAGCAGAGGTCAGCTCAGCATGAGCTTTTGAAGACTTAAAGACGATATTGAAAATTTAAAGCTTTATCTTTCCCCTCATTGGAAAAGCAGCCACCATCAGCAGTACCCAAGAGTGTTCCCACACATTTCCATTAATATCAAAATGTTTTGTTGCATCTGTTGTAACTGAAACTGAGTCAAAGCTGCAGACCACAGCTCGTCCTCCTCTCCGGGTCTCTAAAAGGCAGAGATGAGGGTGGACAGACAATCAGCAGCTCGGCGAGCGCCAAGTCCAACTGATCCTACTCGCTCATACTAACCGTTACTGCTCCACTCTGTTGCCATGCAACTACCTGTTGGACTCTATATCTGACAGCTGAGTCGGCGGGAGTTTTTCTGTTAAACGAGTGAGAGGAGCTGCATTTTAAAGGCTGATGGATGTATACGAGTTGCACAGGAGGAGTGTGAATGGCGGCAGAGATAAATGGATGGAGACACTCCACAAAGCCAAAGGTTGTGTTTGTTGATGCATGAAGGAGCTTTGTTAGATTCACCATATAGAGGAGAGAGAAGCAGGTCACACACATTATAGAGGATGGAAAGGAAAACACAGAGGGAGAGCGAGAGACCTCCTACAATCAGAGTTTAAGTCTTTTCATGTGGAAGAAAGAGACAAAGTGATGACAAGGTGATCGTGGCCGAGTGAATACAGAGAGAGGAAGACGAGCTAGATACATGAGATGATTCATGAGGAAAACATGATGGAAGTTGTCTAATGTTGTCTGACGATTTTTCATCCTCAGCTGGACAAAAAAAGTTGTAGAGTCACGTCATTTAGTTCAACGTCGCTCTCTTGCATTGTGGTCAAAGGATACAGGAGCAGGAAGTCACTTTATAGAAATACCTGCCGACTATAAGCTCGTCGAAGAGCCGTCACGTGATACCTGGACTTCTGTCTCGATGGACTCGTACGTAACAACAGCAATAGTTCTTTTCATGTGCTGAGCTGATTTGCTCAGGTGATACTTGTGTTGTAATTAGATTTTTGAAACGCTTGAATAAAAAGTTCAGATTCATCTGACAGCTCGTATTAACTGATGAAAACTTTGACTGAGATGCATCGTTGACACGTTCATCGTAATCCAATCATGACTCCTCACCTTGGACTTTTCTCGGTTGTTCACAATTTACTGACTGTTTCAAACTGAACAATGAATTGTCAACATCAATCAATAACAGAGTATCAATGTGATTAACCTCATTAACAGTCTGTTTTTAGCTAATTAAATCCAACATATTCTCGTTTTTATCAGCAGTTAATCCATCTCTAATGACTCAACGTTACTCTGAGATTACCTCGTCATCACTGAGGATGTGAAAACCTCAACATAACGGACAAAAGACGCTGAACTCAACGTGCTAATGAGAGCAGAAGACACCTGAGAGGATGAAGCAGGAAGTTGGAGGTGACGTGAGGAGACGAAGTTTTCCAGCCGACAGCAGAAGACGAGCTGCCGACGCTGGAATATGAGTCAGACTTTTGTGGGAGTGAGAATCGAGTTTTGATGATGTTTCCGGCGTGGGTTTCATGTGAGCTGATGTCTGCACGCCTCATCACCTGAAGGAGACACACTCTTCTTTCTACAGACAGTAATCTCATTGTCTCAGCGTGAAGAGCCGGCTTCATATTTAGAGCCTGTTTACAGCCTGTAGTAACATAACAAGGATCTTAAGTGGACAGCACTGCTTCACACTGAACTAATAACCACAGTATGACCAGACTGCCTTAAAAAACGTGCGATTTTGTGAGTTGTTGAGTTTGGAGGAACTTTATAAAGTTTGTGAAACAGCGATGACAACTTCTTAAATGAGAGACATAAAATTGTTGTTTTGTTTGTCCGAGCATCTTGAATGAGTGTTTGAACACTCGATTTATAAAAGAATCAACATTTTATTGGTAAACATGTTTTAATTTTACAAATACACAAATATGAATGTGAGAACAAGATGGCGCGCGGATGGTCGCCTGTGTACTGCGCTCTCTTTTACTTTCTACGTTTTGTGTATTTGTTGTGTCTTTTGCTCTCCCTCTCCGGCCACATACTCCAGAGAAGAACTCATAAACATTGGCCTAACAGCAGCAGCTCTCTTTGGACTTCACCGCGGATGGTGGGGGAGCGAGCCGGTGTGCTAGTCAGACTGAGACAGCGGGGGGTTCGTACTGCGCTCCCGTCTATCCACCATCGCTGTCAGCCTGCCCCCCATCCATGACTTATATGTGTCACAGTCAGGAAACGGGCAGGACACATCTCTGCAGACCCTTCCCACCCCTGACACAACCTGTTTGAACTTCCCCCTCTGGCCAGCGCTATAGAACAAACAGACACAGGAACAGTTTCTTCTTACAGGCTGTCACTGTGATCAACAGCTAAAACCGTGCAATACCTGTACATTATAGTCTATTTATTATCACTGTTTACATTTAGTCTGTTTACTTCCAGACAAAATGTTAAATACAACACTGACGACTGTTTCATAAAATAAAAAATAAAAACACTGGTGTTGGTTTAACTTGGTAGAGCACCCACCCTGTGTACGAAGGCTCAGTCATGCGGCAGTGGCCCCACAGTCCTGTCACTTCGCTTTAAAAAAACTAAAAACAAATGCCCCAAACAGCAGCAGCTGTGGCAGATGACCTGAACATTTAAACATTTTTTAACATTTTAAACATAAAAGGTAAATAAGTTAAAAAAAAAAGTTGTAAAAAATGTCAAAACAAAAAAAGTCGTAAAAAACATCATACAAAGAGTCGAAAAAAAAGTTGTAAAAAATATATAACATAAAATCGCAAAAAAACATTGTACAAAGCATCGTAAAAAAATCGTAGAAAAAGTAGTGAAAAATTACGTTAAAAAACTCACAAAAATGTGTTTTTTAAACTTCCCGAAACTTCCTTCCTGTGAATTCATTAAACGTTGAACAAGTTTTTTCTCGTGACGCTTCTTTTGAGCCACCAGTTAAAAACAAGAAACGTGTTTATTTGCATACAGAGCAGGAAGTGAGATCAGATCTCAGGTGTGAACGGGCTCTTAACGGCATCGTGTGTGATAAACGGAGTCATTTTCACCGTCATCAAAGGAGAGTTGCATGATGGATTCAAACCTGTGTGCCATTCTTCTTCATGATCGAGTGTTCCACTGTCCTGTTTGTACCAAAAATATAAAAAGTGATGACTGCAGAGGGTACAATCTGTTTCCTGAGTGGAGAAGCTGTATCTGACAGCTTCTTAGGCGGACAAATTAAATAGCCTGTCAGCAATAATCTTAGCAATTCTTTTCAATGTAACAAAACTCTTCGATTCATCTTTTTTGGGCCTTTTTTCTGGGCTGTGAGATAAATGCTGCAGACGCAGCTCTGCAGGCGTCTCACTCTGTCAAAATCAGCAGAAAAAAGCCTCTTTAATATGTTTTGCATGGTGGTTTTCTGGCTTTTTGTTCCCCTGGCAGCGGTGTGATGCTATGAGGCACAGTTGCATCAGCGTGTGGTGAATGTCTCCTTTGAGGATTTGTTCGGTTGGAGTTGGTTTCCCTCAGATTGGGAGGTGTAATCCGTCTGAAGAACAGGGATTTAGGGGAACATCCAGGTGGTAAACGGCTCGGATTGGGCTCCAGCAAGTTTTTGGCAGATACAAGTAGGACCGGACTGAGTCTTTGTTTGGTTGTTGGTGTGCTTGTTGTGTAACAGAAACAGAACTATCAGGAACCAGAATCATCACAGGGTGTCGATGATCACATCTGTGATGTGTGACAGAATGAATCACATGAACATGTGTCTGTTTTCAGACCTCACCTCGACGTGATTGACCCAGGTTCTCCTGATCACATTGAATGTACATCACTTTTCCATTATAACATACATGTCATGTGTCACGTGTGAGAATGAGGTCAGTCAACAGTCATCTTGCACCCAAACATAACATGAAGTCTTTATACTTCATATAGACTATTAACAGGATATAATTAGTGTCTTAAAGCTGCATTCTTCCAGTCCAGCAGGCAGCAGCTCCACTGGCTGCAATAAGGTCTGATTGTATAGAGTCTTGGGCGGCACGGTGGTGCAGTGGTTAGCACCTCATGGCAAGAAAGTTCCTGGTTCAGCTGGCTGTCACAGAGACGTCACAGAGACTACGTCCAGGTTTTAGACAGTCTGTGGGGACGTCACGGAGACTACGTCCAGGTTTTAGACAGTCTGACATCATCAGTTTTGGTCTCTATATCTATTTTCCCCACCTGAGGTTCAACATAAACTGTGGAAAGAGGATGATGATGATGATGGTGATGATGAAGGACAGACAGAAAAAGAGACGTCCAAATGTGGACAGAGGGATAAAAACAGGAGCAGAATGAGGAGGAGGAAACAGTGAGAAGCAGTCTTGTATGACTGATGGTTTTCTGTGCGTGACGCAGCCAAGAAGCATCATTTAGGTCCAAATCACTGTCAGTCATCTCAGCGAGCGGCTTCGAGAGCTGCAGACAGGATGCAAATATTCAATATGTCTCTAATTATGATGACCTATAAATACAGGCAGTAATTAGTGTAATTATCAAGCGTTAAATATATATTAGAGCTGTTGGCGGTTGCTAGGCAACACATACTAAGCCTCAAATGTAAATGGTGATAGCTGGTTAGAACATTAATATTTAAGTTCATACTTTGATATTTAAATACCACGCCGTCTGAATGTTTCATGATCCAATGAGAACAGACAGGAAGTTTCAAAATAAAACAATAATGCACGGGAGAGAGTGCTGTTATTCTCTATATCAGCACTCATAGCTCTGTAGCAAACATCCCGCGGGTTGGAAACCTCTTTTCTAGCAGGCAGGATCCAGATGTTGTTTTTGATGGATGTGATGTAGACACATTGGATGGATGATAGAGAACATGTTACAAAGTCGTCTTTTAGCAGCTTTAATCTGCCCTCCTGTGCTTCTTGTCGTCGATGGCAGGACTTTTAGTGAATCTGCATATTTGTAGCGATAGTCTGGTGTCCATTTCATGCCCGTGTCCCCTCACAGTCTCTCCTTGCTCTTGTATTTCATGTGCACACCTCTGATACGTTAAAACAACCCCCTTTGGCTTCACGCCGTCTGTTGTTTTTGATTTACAGACGCTGACCCTGATCTCCCCGTGTGACGGAGGCTCAGCCCGTTACCGTATAATGGCCCATAACTGCCCGGCACAACTGGACTCTCACATTCATATTGGCTTTTATTTCTTCCAGCTGCTGGAGGTAAAGTGAGTAATGAGGTGTTTCATCCAGAAGGCACAACTCAGCAGCAGGGAGGAGGAGGAGGAGGAATGTGTCATATAAACCACTAACAGCTCTGAAACCTGAGTAGTACAAGGACAGCAGATCATCCATGGTGGACATTTAAACAGGGCAGCAAACACTCAGAGGTCTGTGGTGGTTTTACTTCCTGTCGTATTTGATTTGTCTTTGGGATGTGGTGACCATAATCCATCTGATGGGACTGAAGGGATTTGTTTTTGTGTGTGAATTAAACTGGACTTTTATTTTGAAATGTAAACTGTTACGTTTCCAGTCAGACCTCTGCCCAGATCACTTTCTGTTACTTCCTGGTCAGCTCCGGGTCGACCTTTGTTTTGTTTTACACCCAAACCTCGGTGAGGTCAGTTATTATTCATGATTGTTATTGTAATCCATGTAGCCAAAGCTAATTGACACAGTTTGGTGCCCCTTTGGACTCCCCAACACGTCCATTAGAGTCGGCTTTCTTTCCCGGCAGTCAAAACATGGTAAAGCCAGACGACAGCTGACATCCTGTACGTCCCGGTGTGTCGGTTTAAATCCTCCTCCCCAGTGCGTCACACTAACTCTTCCCCTTGCTAATTGACAGAGCAGAGGATGTTTTCTGCCAGGCGCGCTGATAGCAGGATGCAGCAGAGAGGAAAGATGGGAAACTGTGGAAGAAAATGTCTTCCCCCTCCCCCATACAGGACACTCTGTCAGCTGCTCAGTGATGTGCAGCGCTGCTGTGTGTGCTGAGGTAATGATGTGATACAGTGCAGGATATACCGAGTGTATAAAACATTAAGAACATCACCTTATATTTATCCACTCACGGCAGCAATGACAGTTTGGACTCAAGCTGCAGTTCCTCAATGACCGCTAGATGGAGACTCAGAAAACTCTGAAGAAATGTAAGTAAGTAAAAACTTATGTCTCCCTTAAGATGTTCAGGCCATCAGAATACAGTGTACTTCTATGTAGTACTTCCTGGTGTAGTGCGCTAGTTTCAGCAGGGTATGGCCGTTTATTGCACAAGCAGCACCTTCTGTTTGACCACATCCTGGAGTCACTCTGTGTCTTATGACAGAAACCGACCCTGCAGAGGTTACTTCAGCAGAACGCTGACTGATGTCGATACATTTGGAAGAAGAAAGATCAAACATCTTGGAGAGATGAAGGACATCCAAAATCTCAAACCACCTCCGGCCTCCCAAACTCAATTTTCTGTGTAGATGAACGATGGCAGGAAGTAAAGCTGCAAAATGTCTCTTCAGAAGAAACCTGCTTTAGTTTTAGTCCCCTCTTCTTCTTCTTCACCTCTGCTAAAACCATCGTTTGAAGGATCGTCAGTCAAGCGTCAACGTATCGGATCATTTTGGGTGAAAGTTGAAACAAAGATGCATCAAATCAAATCTTCAACAGTCCAAAAATATTAGTACCATCATTTACACTGGAACGCAGCAAATCCTGACATCTGAAGAACTAAAATGGTGATGGCTCAGCATTTCTGCACAAATTTCTTAAATAATTAACAAGTTAACTAAGCTGTTGCACATAATTTAGTCTGCAGTATCATCCAATGTGTGAAGTCTTAAACCAAGTTCACTCTCACCTTTGAACACTCAAACTGTTGGTTTTTAATCTTGACGTCAAGAGAAGAGTTTAAGGAGACTTTAGGATGTGTTACCTAAATGTAACCTCTGTAGAGAAGAAGTTGTTTCCATACATATCAAGTTCGAGACTTATCTAAGCCGACGTCCCGCTGTCATCAAAGCAAAGATCCTTAACTGGATTGATTGCACACTCAGCATCCAGGCGGCCGTTTGGTTTCACATTGATTTCCCAGCATCCGAGAGTAAGTTGACTCTAATGGATTTTCTTTTCAGGCCTCGAGGCAATAAAGCAGAAAATGTGAAGCGATGTGAATATGTTTGATATTTGCCGAACATCTCATCTTCACGACTGAGTGGCAATCAATTATCGATCAGAGCTTCTATCTGATTTCAGGGTGCTGGGCTCCGTTTGTAGACTCAGTGAAGAAATTTGTGGTCCAGTGGAGAGTCTGTCCAGGAACCTGAAGGTCACGTCAGATTCATTCATCAGTTCCTCTGGACAGCTGTTGTACCATCAACTTGCTCTCAGGTAAAATATCTTGTGATTAGTCATTTAACTGATTGACAGAAAAATATCTACAACAAATCTTTTGATAATTGATCAGTAGTTTTCTTTGTTTTTAAAGCAAAAATGTTTGCAGGTTCCAGTTTCTCTAAGGTGACGGTAATTCTGTTGTCTGTTTATGGCTTGTAAACTGAAGCTCTTTTGGAGTTTTGGACTGTTGGTCAGACTTGTTGTGGAGAATTTGATTCATCAGTGGTCCAAAAAAAGCTTCTGAAAGGTTTGTCGAAGCATCAATGACACTTTCTCCATTGATGGATAAAATTCTCAGTTTAGGACTAAATATTTCAAAATTCAAAACTGGTTTTCTGACATTTTATAGACTAATGATAATGAAAACAAGTCACTCATAGCTCTAATGTTGTTGCCCAGAAAAGTAATGTGGTATTTCTCTTTGTAGTCCGAGTAGTTTTGACCAATCATGTCCATGTGGAGAGCAAAGGAGGCAGAACGCATTTGGTGATATGTGAACCGATAACCCATCGGTTATTGTCTGATGACATTGTAGCTTTTTATTAACTTTTTCTGCATTCATATGGAGACATCTGTTCACACAGATCAGCAGAAATATGTTTTGTCATTCTTGTGTGTAAAGTTAAAGCTACGCGAAGTCTCGGTTCAGATCACTGTTACCTTTTCCCTCGGTGGCGATCGCTGTGAAGTTGAAAATAAAATGAGCGACATCAGAAACAAATTTGTAAACCATATTTCTTTATTAAAGATTAAGAAACTCCAAGCAGCGTATTCATAAATAAAATAAGGGTCTCCCTTAGATGTACTGTGACAGACTATATGCTATGACAGTTCATGTGTTCATCTTCTGACTTGGCGTTGGAGTTTTAACGTAAAGGGGGTGACGCATGGAGCCGCCCCCACACACACACAGACTTCCTGTTTACTTCCTCTTTGTGGACCAATCAAAACCTCAGGGTCCTCACTGTCAGTCCATCTGTCCGTCTTGTTGTGGAGCACAGTGTGAAAAGCAAGTCGGTTCACAAGAGCAACTACTGACACAGAAAACATCCATGGAGAGTCGACGGTAAAACCCTCCGAACTGAAGTCTGAAGGTCCATTTTCCAAATGAAACACATGATGGACTTTATTTAATGTAGTTGAATAATATGTATTCACACAGGAGCAGAACATCAACTGATTAACCCCCTTTGGCAGAGATTTAATATACTCAACAGAGAAAATGAAATTGAGTCAGTTCTGCTTGAGACAGTCAAGAAAAAATCACGTTAAACAGACACAGTCACACATTAAACCGTTTCGAAGAGGTTTATCACGATGATTTAATGCACCAGAGCAAAAGATGTTGATCCGACAACCAACAGACTAAACAAACTGAATCTTGGGCGGGTTTTGTTTCTAAGATTTGAGTCGATATTTGACAATTCTATGCTAATGATTTATGTCCAATGCCAACTTGGGCTTTTGGTTACATGGCTGACTGTTGATGGGTTAAAAACGTTTGACCCAGCGTCGAGTTTTGGCTTGTAAAGGAACAAATTGTGTTTAGTTGACCATCCACAAACTTTCTTATAACTACAATTTATCTGATGTTAACCATAATGTAGTTAACACGAGCAACAATTTTAAAAAAACGTTGGCATTGTACATAAAAAACACGTAATACTGGTTACTGCAGAATCGTCCAACATCGATGTTCTTACCGAAGCCCTGAGAGACATGAGCATTTTTTACATCTGATCTAGATTGTTTGGTCTCCTGTGTGCACCAGCTCCACCTCTTTAAACGTGTTTGAATTAGTCGGGAGGCAGTGGAGGCATTCATATGCAGATCAGCAGAAATGTGTGTTTCTTTGTCATTTTGCACATAAAGTTGTTAATAGAGGAAGTCTTGGCATGGCTATCTGTTGTCTGTTTGCCGGATATCTGCTGGCAGCTCCGGAAGCTCAGAAACCAAACTAAACTAAATCGTCATCAAACGATAGCCAATTAGTTCTGAGACTGTAAACACGGGAGATGAAACAATTTGGACCAAACTTAGAAAATGGACTTCTTGCACACCTCTCAGGGCTTCTGTTCACTGTGTACATTGGCGATATAGTTCTAACTTATAGTTCTAACTTCTATGAAGTCAGTCAGTCACTGGCAGTTTTTTTTAAATCAAACTCTGATCAGTGTCCCGTCAGAAGTCTAAGAGTTGATGTATCGTCTATAAAATAAATTTCAGGAATGAAGCCCTTCATTCTGACACGATAATGTTCCTCTATTTCCTCTGCCGACAGCTCAACTTTTCTGGATTGGAAACCCGTCGAAGGCAAGCTGGTCTGAAAAACCACGTGCGATCAACGTGTTTCCAAACAGCCTGCGCGTCCGGCAAATGACAATGAAGTCAAAACTCATTAGGCCCATAAATGCACATTAATTGCACTTATGAAAGCAAATAGGAGGGGTGGGGTGTGTGGTTCTCCATAAAGGTTTGTCATATAGTATTCCATACAGAAAAACACTCCAGTGTTTAGCAAACATAATCAGATTCCCTCTATATTACAAGCAGTTGAGGTATGGCACCTGCAGAATCTCCACATTTGAGCTCTGATTGCACTTTGGGTAAATGACGCCCTCCGTCTTCCCTGCAGGTGATAATGGATCTCATTAGGAATGACTTGTGGGAATATGAGGCCTCTCGCTGTCACTCTTTGTGATTAAAATAACTGCACTGCTTTGCAGGAGAAAAAACCTGTATACAAGTGTTTGACATTAAATTCTCTAGTATAAAAAATTAAAGACATATCTATATAGCTGATAGTTCTTTCTACAAGACTTGTTTTTTTCTCTTCAGATTGAATATAACAAACATAAAGGTCAGACTGCGAGGCTGCATTCACACCAACAACTGTAGGAATCAAGTTTGTCTGAACATTCAGTTTCTCCCTTCATTTGAACCAAAATTCAAACAGATGACTGAAATCAAAGTTTCTCTAGGAGGAGGTGTGCAGGGTTGGTCATGAAGAGTTAGAACCAAGTATTGGAAGAGGCCATGGGATTATGTGCAAAAGGACTTTCAGATTGAGATTATCTATGCAGCAAAACAATGGATGGATGTGTTTGTGTTGTTTGTAGGGACGTCCAGATCAGTTTTTTTTGCTGCCGGTATGTTTGCCAATCATCTCTGACCGACCAGTCAGGGCCACAACTGATCAACTGCTAAACTATGTTGTTGACCACATTCTGGTCTTTGTCATGGCTCAAAAACTGAAATATTTGGTCTCAACTTAAAATGGTAACAAACTGCAGCCAATCGGTCTGAACATCTATCGTTGTTGGAACTAATATTTTGACATCAATCAACAAAGTTTTGGTTTTTACCAAATGTGATGCAGTTTTTTTGGTGCGCCACGTTTCAACAGTCGAAGCTCATTGGATCTCATCTCAAGATGAAAATCCTTTCTGGAAACAAAAGCTTGGCAAACCAAAAAGAACCAAATTAACGGATGCTCATAATCAGCTCTTTTTGCTGGATGCATACCAAGACCTGGTCTTAAATTGGTAGCAGTTTCTCATTGGTATTGATACAATGCTAAAGATCTGAGACTGTAAGTGTCTTTGCAGGAGAAATTTGGACAGAGTGTATCTGCATCTTGGTTCCAACATTCAGGAATCAATAAGTGAAGAAGCCACACTGTCGGCTCTGTGACGCTGTAAAGAAAACCAAAAGGTAAGATGGATGAAAGTTGGAATTTAAACCTTTTTTTATCCTCAGCCATCTTTGTTGGTGAACAAGAATATCAACCTTCTAGTGGCACTAAAGTAAAACCCAAGAGATCTCCGAAACCACTGCAACACATCGCCTGGGAATCATCATCAGTGGAGGTTGAACTCGGCCCTGGTTTGAGGGCTTCACTTGGTTATCAGTGATTCTTATTGTACAAAGATGAATTTGACTTAAAGAATAACAGATGTAAACTGACATCTGGGACCAGTACATCCACAGATGGAAAGCTTTCTGCATTATTGATTTTAAGTATCGAACACCAACAGCTGAAGTTAAAATGCTTTGGACCAGAAAACAGTCGTTGCCGTGTTCGCAGCCTCACAGTCTCCTCCTTCGTCCTCCTCGTCTTCAGTCTTTCCCCCCTTTTACAAACTGACCCTCGTCTCCTGGACAGTACTGATGCCAAATAAAAAGGTACTATAAAATATGAACCAGATAAAAATACACTTTTTTTTTAAAACCCCAAATCGTTGAATGATTCACAATTTACAGTCAACGTAAGAAAATGAATGTAGACTTTTGATTTGAAAAGAACAACGTATATTATATATTTAATACAAATGAAAAAAGAAACAAAACAAATTGTGATCATTTTCGTCTGATGCTAAAGATATATATAGGGTTGGTACAGAGGTGCATAACAGTAGGTGTCCAACACTAAAATGTCCCTACAGCGGTGCATCATGGGTAAGTCGTTTACATCAATGAGTTGTGGAGAGACATCGTTAAATTTCGGCACTTAGAAAACAATCACAATGAATTTCGCGTCATTGTTTCATATTGAACAAAATTTACAAAGCCATTCAAACAGTCATAACTTTTTCATCAATGTATATATATATATTTTTTTATCTCGTTTTGTGTTTTTTATAACTCAACTTCAAAAATTGAGAATATTCAAAATACACTTTAACCTCACTTCGTTCTCTCGGTATTTACAGATATGTACACGAGACAAATTACACCCGCCGCCCGCCCAACCACCCCTCCCCCGCCTTTTTATTTTTTTTTGTAACATCGGCTTTTCTGAACAGGAAGTGAGATACAAAATCTTTTTACTTTGTACATGTTTGTTTTTTTTCCTACTGTGATCATTTTTAACCCCTAAACTCACCTTACATCCAAAACCGGACCAAAGTCCAGCGAGCGACTCATCATTGATGCCCCCCGTCCTGCCCCGCCAACCTGCCCCCCACCCCTCCAACACCTATCACTATATGGATGTACTGTGGGTGGCCTCAATGGCTTCGGGTATGGGTCCTGCGGAGACTGCCTGGTAGGACATTGGCATGGGTGTCTTGCCAGGGCTCTGCCGGAAGAGCCCCCCGTTGGGCGCCCTGTGTTTGCACTGCATGGTGCCGCTGAGGCTGGTGCTGCTGAGTGGGTGGTGCAGGGGCAACGTGTTGCTGCCAGGGCCCTGGGATGGGGGTAGCGTCCTGCCTAGGGTCCCCCCATGGTGAGGGTGGGGGAGAGGAGGGGGCGGCACCCCCTCCCCGGGGAGGAAGGTGGTCACAGCGAGGCCCGAGGGCGGGTAGTCCCGCACGGACTCCTGCCCCGGCACCAGAGAGCCCTGGCTGGGCTGCATGCTGCCGATGTCCAGCGCAGAGATCTCGATAGAGGGGCCGGGGATCTGCTTGTGGGCCAAGTCCTCGTCCAAAAGACTGTTCATACGACGATGCACCTGTTCCAGATTCACCTCCTTGTCCTATAAGAGGAGGAGTTGGGGGGGATGGAAGAGGACAGAGGAGAGACAGGGGGAGGGAGGAGAGGAGGGAGGAGGGACACAGAGGCTGAGATTGGCGATGGGCCGGTTTCTCAGACTGTTTCAGGTCTGCTGCTGCTCCATGCATTCTCAATCTGTTTTGGACGTGGCCTCGGTTTTTGAATGGACCGCTATCACACGGCAGCTGATAGACGGCCTCTGGTTTCTGCACAGTGAGAACTGAGGCCACGGGAAACCAATTTTTTTAATGTGCACCTTGAAATCAAACTTGGCCAGTGAATATTAAAGGCTTGATGTTTGGAGGAAAAACAATCCTGGAGCCAAACGGACTGAAGGCGGTTTGTTGTAAAGCTGTTTTGAGGTTTGGTTTCCATGAATCGTGAAGCAATGATCTGGATCTTAGTCCTACAAGGAGACTTTCATTTAGAGTTTGGGCTGCAGAGTCAGGAATTCAAGCAATAAGAGAGAAACTCTGTTCTTTCAGTCTGAAAGTGAAGCGAGCTGTAAAGTTTCTAAATGTTTTTATTCGACTGAAGACTGAAAATATGAGCCGTCATGTTTTTTTTCACCCCTCTGGTGTATTTCTTTCGCTGCCCTTGGAGCCGGTACACTGTGTGCCGGAGGATCGGAGAATTGGTTCACTATCAGAACAATTTAATCAAAACATTGGCTGACACTGCATCTCCTGCTGACTGCAGCCATGCATACTTGTTAGGCATTAATAGACACTTGAGTGTTTCCCTGTTGAACTGCAGGTCTGCCTCGGTACGCCGGGTCACGGGAAGGTAAAGGACGACAGAGTCGCGAGGCGTGACTCGCATAACAAGTCTGAATCCAAATTCTCGACACGTCTGCGAATAAATGCAGCTACAGTCTTTTTTTAAAACAACTTTACAACAAACGTATGAAGTCGCTGAGTGTCCCTGAACGCAGCGTGGCTTGGCTCCAGCATTGGCTTCACTTCAACTCAGAGGTACAATGATATTAGTCACAGTAACTCATCACAGTGACACAAGTGATATTCAGAACAATGCACGTGACACAGTTACACTGTATATTAATACACACACATATTCACTGCAGTGTTACAGCATCAGTGACCGCCCACCCAACTTATATATATAAAATAATAACCAGCTGTAGGTCAGCAGTTTATTTACATTATATAATCTCCTCTCTGTTGCTTTATTTTTGATTATTATGAGCAGAGTCTCGTGCTCAGGTACAACTTCACATAAAAAGAGTTTTGACAAACTGCATGGTGGCTTTTATTGTGAAAAGCCAATAGAGGGGCTTTTCACAATAAAAATTGAGACGTTTGTGAAAAGGTCATTAGTAATGTTGTTTTTTGATTTTACAGTTTGATTATGCTACATTAATATTCATATTTTACTTATTGTACAGTTCGAGTGCAGTGGTGGTATGTGTATCTTCACATTCAAACTCACTAATTAATTTACGTCATTTTCTGTTTTTTAAAATTGTCGGTAAAAAACTTAAACTGAAATTTCAGTAAATTTATGGTTTTTGGCATTAATTAGAATTTTACAGTTTTTTAACAGTCACTTGTCCTGATGTTTGTCTCTAAAAGGTTATCATTGCTCTTAAGATGACACTTGCGTCGAGGTAGAGCGGTGGAGAAAGCACTTCCTGTTAAACAGCGAATAATAGTCAACAACAGAAAGCACACTTGAGGAAGCCTCGGAGTCTCGGTTCATCTCGTGGTTGAGTACTTCTGGGATTAAACATCTGTCTTCAGCCTTTTGTTAAAGGAACATGCAGTGTGTTTATCCACGAGGCCTGAGCAGGTTTGAATGATCCCTCTCCAGACTCAAGGAGCTCCTCTCAAAGCCAATTAAAACATCTCAGTACAGGTTATTGTTTCAGTGCGCCGTCGTTTCATTAAAATATGTTTTCAAACTTGGCAGCTAGCCTAAATAATAAATGCCCGGGATTAAACCTCAGCTGGTCGTTAAGGACAGACTGGTGATGTAAGAAGAAAACAACAGCCGTCTGAAAGCCTCCATTCATTTGGAAAACAAACAGCTCTTTTAATGAGCGCTGCCAGCGGGGGGGATTTGAAATCGCTCGCCCTCCTGCTACTTTCCGAACACTGCGACTGTCGAGTGGGTTGTGCTCGAATGTGATAAGAACAGTTTCTGCTTCATTTTGGATTCAAGTGGCTCAGAGAAACATTTAAGACGTCTTCTTTAATAACAGGCTGAGTTTGATATCAACATCTCTCTCCATAAGATGAGTGTCTGTGTCTAAAAGTGGACATCCACCTCCCTCTGGGCACGGGTGATGGAGCTCACTTCAAGTGTGTAGATTGGACATTTCTCAGAGGCAGACACTTTCTCAGCGGTCAGCTTCATGATTAAAGTCAGTGATGTGTTTAAATACTGTTGAACTGAAGCTCGAGAGGACCGACAACACTCTGAACTGAATAAAATATTAGAGCTATAAGTCAACGATAATAAGAAGTCGACCTGCAACAGAAGACGCCATCTTTAAACATAAAGCCTGTGAGTTATCCTGCTGACCTGCCAGCAGCCTTAAAGGGATGGTTCAGGTTACTTTAAATGGGGTTATATGAGGTACTCATACATAGATAGTCAGTGTGTGTATGCTATATTTAGAGTGTTTTCACAGCTTTACGTTGCCAGCATGCTAATACATTTATTGTAGTTATTGGCAGCTCAGTGGGCCAATGTGTCATTTTAAAGAAAATGTCAAACTACTCTTAGACAATTGATGAAAATCAGTTTCTAAATAAATCTGAGATGGGTCAAACAGTTGCAACAATGCTTCATTTTACAACTTGTAGTTTTAATATTAGTTTGTGAGGTTTGGTTATTTGGAAAGGATCACATCACATCTAGACTATCTCAGGTTTTTTGATTGGTTCACCAGCCAACTGCCACCTCAGTTGACTCAATGTTTTATAGACTAAAATCAGATTTTTCTTAATGTAGTTTGTTTGTGAGGTTAATTTAGCAGTTAGCTGACTGGCACAACAAAAGATTTCGGTTCTTTGGCACTACTTTGAGCCTTTCAGGACAATTCTGCCACTGAGAAATATTAGTAAACTCAAATTTGATTTAATTACTGAGCTTAAATAGAAAAAAAACTGATATTTTACGTCATGCCTCTTCACCTTTAACAAACACCAGCACCAGTACATCCTGTTAGAAATACTTTTAAGTTGTAACTGTTTTAAATCAGACATGCAGTAAAAGGCACTATGCAGGATTTCTTATGATCACCACAGTGTAATTGTTATTTTTTCATGCCAACAACAGGTAAAGGTGAGGTCAAAGGTCAGCCCTTATGGAATGTGTTCATACAGTTAAAGATGACCAACTGAAACAAAACAAAGAGAAACAGAAAGACACTCGAAGAACCGGGATCGGGACGCAGCTGACGAGGACAGGCGTCAATTACAACTTTAATTTTTGTGTCGTCTGCATAGAGCAAAACCCCAAATTCAAATCAATTGCAATTAAGGCAGCTGTCTGTTTTTTAGATCATGAACCATTTTTTTTCCTGAAACATTCTGGAAATAATTTCCTGTTCAATTTTCTGATAAGGACATGAAGGTTTTAATTAATTACGACAAAACGTGATTTACGGTTTGTTTTTAAGGAAGGCTCGACTTCACAAAGACATTTTAAGAAATTATTTAGCTTATGTTTTATTAGCTTCAAGGCTTCTTGGAGATTAAGCCCTGCATGTTTACTGGAATATTTATTTCCAGAAGTTAAGCCACAGAAAAAACAGGTATGAGGCACGTTTCTGCTCAGTTGTAAGTTTACAAATGATCAAAAATCAACCCTCAACAAAACAACTTTGGCGATGGCACAGATATGACTTTCTTTTTTTTTTGATTTAGTTGTATAGGAGGTCTATTCTGACCTGTATCAATAGCTTCTGCTTCATCCCAGCCTCTCTCTCTGTCTGTCCAAATGTCCCTCCTCCCCTCCGATGAAGCAGTTGTAATGTCATTATATGTCAATGGACCAGAAACCCTTGCCAGTCTGTAATCCTTAGTAACCTGCACGAGATCATAGACAGTCAAGTGTAAATAAAAAAGTAAAATAAAATAAAAAAGGATAGATGGAGAGAAGGAGAGGAGATAGATAACACGGGTGTCCACATTGACATATAATTTGCAATAAGACGTGACACAGTGATAGTACCAGGGTTTATGGACTGGGATGTTGGAGACAAATCTTATTGCTAAAGGGCGACAAACCCAACGTCTACTGTCTGCTCACACTTTAGTTTATGGATCCACGTCAAAACTTTGCTTCCATTTTTTTGTCCCCTGTCAAATGACACGAGCCTGCCGCCCGCTGACGTGTGCACACTGTGTTTCTGTTGAGGTGAGTCGTGTTCGGCACAGGAGGTGAATGTTTGGAGGTAGAACTTATAAATGCAGATCAGTTTATGTTTGAGTGTCACCTGAATGAGCGCTTGAGATGTTTGTGTCCCAGTTCCAAACTATGTACCATGACTGGACTAACAGTCTGATGGTTGGTTCCATTTTTCTCGTCTTCGAAGTCTTGGTCATGACTTGGTCTTTGGTTTAGGTGGTCTTGACTACAACACTGAATGCTAATTAGTGACAGTCATTTTTATCCCGTGTAGTTTTAGCCAATGATGTTTTTGTTGGGTGGGTGCAGGTTTCAAAGACCTTCACATCACTATTCCTCCATTTTCTGACTTATTGAGGCAAATCATGTAGTTCTGCAACTTTGCAACTCTACGCAGCTTTTGAGCCTCTTTTAACTGCTTAATCAAAACTTTTGTTTCTTCTGCAGAAAACAAGCTCTGATAAACTCATTGAAGATGATGTGCTCATCAGCAAACAGCAGACAGACACAGTTAGAGACAAGCTGGTGAACATGATGAAGCTTTTAACAGCTAAAGAGACAAATATTCATCTCTGAAGGTGGTGGAGACCAAAAACAGAGCTAAAACGAGTAAATATTACATCATGAGGAGACGCAAACACAATGGGACGATTGTGTTGCTCTTGTGTGATCTGTAACATTTTAGCTAAAATAACTTGATAAACTGATGATATATTTGTTTTGTGATCAGATTTTTGGAGACGTGATCAGTACATTTTCTTCATATTTTGTTCCTGAACTGTTGTCAGTCTTTCCACCACTATCCAACATTTTTTCTGACTTTCTAATCGAGTCAGTCTCTCTGAAATCACAGGATATATTTACATTATTCTGGTTCAAATGAATAAACCGTTTGGAACTGGGACACAACATGACTGCAGATCAGTTTGTGTAAACTTCATTCTTCGTAGATTTATGTTAAATCAGAATAGCGTGGATCTTTTGTGATGACAAGTTTTAAAACCTTTAATTGATATTTATCTTCACTAAACTCACATCAGTTATGAGCTGCTTCCTTCAGAGTTGTCGTTCATTAATATTAATTAGTGTTAATGTTAAATTAACTGCTCTTCCTCTTCAAACCATGTGAAGGTGTCGCTGTCATCTCAGCTCGTATTTGATTAAACATTGACTGCTGTATGCTTTTCATACAGTAGGCACTTGAGTATCTATTAGCAATAACAGCAAATGATTTGGACTAACAGTGATAATGTCGGAGTTAAAGCTGAGGCTGAGCTGCTCTTAAAGGTTCGCTCGGATGTGATAAATTACTTTCTTGTCTCAGGAGGCTTTCACAATGAAATGGAAAATGTCCAAAAGTGTTAAGAAAGTGCGTCTGTTATCGTTCCCTCTCTCTGTTGCTAATTATAATCTCTTCTCAGAACCCTTGGGAGCATGAAACTACCAATGCCTCGCTGTAGAAAATGAGTTTATAACAATAATTCAATAGCGAGCACTTGAATGGTTACAGATCCGACACTATGGGAATTAATTATTAAAGTCTGCGGGCGGGGAAGGTTTGCTGGGAAACATTCAGGAAACGCCATATCTTGACTTTCTGTGCTAATTCTTTGTTCAGTGTTTGCTGAACGCCTCGAGCGTACGTGCCGAGGCGAGGAGTGGATCGAGCAGCTGTGGTTTTATGAGCGTATTAGTAAAAGGTAATGGTCAAGTGTGTCGTGTGCTTCGTGTGGTTCAACAGAAACAGATGAGCTCTGAGTATCTGTAAGTTTAGGACGAGGTGGGTGGGGGAGCGATGGACGGATAAAAGAAAAAAATGGAGGTGGGGGGGTAATAATAATAATAAGAGACCAAATTTGATTTCAATCAGTGTCCTGGGCTGATGTGGAGCACTACTCTGTCCTATCTCACCACCCTCTGTCCCCCAGCTCTCCAGCACTATCTGCCCTAACGCCCTCTCCTCTACAGCTGGGTGTACTGGAGCTCCACTAAGTCGGGGCTCGCATCTGCGGCTGGATCCTTAAAGTAGAGTGTGGCAGTGTCTTCCCCCCGCTGGCCCGTCCGTCGGGCCCTGTGCTCGGTCACCTCTTTGGGCTGCTCCTGGCGGCAGCGGTTGCTGTTCCACCAAGCCTCCAGCCCGGCCACCAGGCAGGCCAGCAGCAGGCCGGCGGCGAGGATGCAGAAGACGCCAGCGAAGCTGTGCAGCTTGAGGGAGCGGCCATCCGGGTGGGCGCTGGCGTGGCTATTGAGGTCGCAGCGGCCGGTTCGAGGCCACCACTTCTGCTTCATGATGTCCAGGTCGCCTTTCTCCTGCAGCTCCAAGATCCTGACGAAGGAGAAGAGGCAAACAGGTGAGACAAAGACAGATATCCCATGATCCTTCAGGTGTTTAAATGTCTGGAAATAATCTGTAAACACAGTCATCTCTGCATCTACAGATGAAGTTCAGACTCTAACATGCAAAGACAAAGACAGATAACAACATCTAGAACCATCACGTATCAAACTTTTGGTAATCATGGACGTCCGGGATGAAGCAACTTTGTTTGGAATCGGGTTTGTACAATGAAGCACCACAAATATGTGACATTATTTCTACTTTATTATGGTTATTAGTTTAATTAATGAATCCACAGAGTACACAGATTAAATCTGTAAATAAAAATTAGTCTAAAGATCTCAGATTCTACAAAAGAAGAAGTGTGCACAGACTTGGCGCTGAAACATTTACAACCAGATAAACATGAACATGGTGGATGTTATAACCAGTTTGTGGAGAAGAGTGAGTGAACGCTGAGTTAAGTTTTTAATTAATTAATCTAATATTAGAAGTCTTCATCACAGCAGCAGATGGAGTTTGACCCCCGTCGACTCGTCCATTGCTCAGCTTCACTGTCGGCCTCCAGACGTCGAGTGTTTTATTTCAACGAGGTTGATTCATTTTTTGGTTTCAATGTTTCAGAAGACGAATCGACGTTTGGACCCAACAGAAGGAGGTGATGCTTTCTTCATGACGCCTCTTTGACCAAAGAAAGTTGCATCCTGAGCTGACGCCAACCGCCAAGATAAAAATCGAAGACTTTTTAGGAGTTTAAATGGAGGATAAGTGGCTGGAACTGCAGTTTAAAGAGGGATTTGAACCTGTCATGATTACTCTGATTACTCTACACTTCCTGCACGTGGACGTGTTAGTCAGTGACGGATGCTAAGTTTCCGTCTCTTCTCGTCATGTCGAGAGTTTCGGAGTTAATTAAGCAAACTCTGTCACGACGGCTGAAGTGCAGTCTGCTTTTAGCTGCAGTAAAATCAGAACCCAATTTGCCATATTTAATCTGCTCAGCTCAGCGTGAACATGTTGAAGGTCAGCGCTCTGCAGTTTCCGCGAAACACCCCGAGGACAAAATAGTTTCACAGCACACGAGCGGCAGAAGCAACAAAGTCTGCAGAGGTTATTAATGGCAGGATTATCAAATGGAGGTAATACAGCAGTTATGGGACGAGGTATTAAAATAATGGTTGGAAACGTGGAGATAATGGTTTCCACGCTGAACAATAGCTCTGCCCTCAATTTAACACTCGGGCACATTATTCCTGGTGCTGCGAGGAAGCCGCAGGCCGCTGGACGCCCGCTAAACCGGGCCGAGCCAGTGCAACAAAAAGCTCATTAATAAGAAACGGTTTTGTCCCATTCAGTGGCGCAAATTAATCCCTAAATAAACACAGAGCTGCTTAATTAAAGAGGATGTGTGAGGTGCAGAGGGAGGTGAAGGAAGAGGGGAAGCCGCCACTGAGAAACAGGCCCACAGGTGAACTACGAACCCGAGCATCACCGCAACCTGCCGCCAAAGAGGAAACGCAGAGCAGGGCGGCGTGGAGAGTTTCTTCTCTGAAGTCTGAATATAAAAGGTTTAAAGCTGACCCTGAACACGTCTAACCAAAGTCTCTTATTTCCGCCCTCTGTAGGGTCCTGACGGGTCCGTCATGCCGGATTTGAATCTCCAAACGACACAGCGGCATCCAACGAAGTTCAAGAATCCAAGCTCCGTTCACCTTCTTCCTGTTTGTTAATAAATCATTCAAAGCGTTCGCGTTAGCATGCACTGCTCCGTCTGTACACATTGAAGTTGAAGCAGCAGCACGTTTGGCTCAGTGCTTCCTCTTCGTCCCCTCAGGTGTTCTGATCAGGTCGCTCGTCACTTACAAAGACGGCCTCAAAAAGAGCTGAGAAATGGGATTTAGCTGCCGTCTGAACACGGCCTGAGAGGACGAGAGCGGATCAGAGAAGGATGGAGATGGAGTTGCCGCCACAGGGCGCCTGAACCGTCGCAGAGAGCCCGTTTCTGCTCAGCACGGCTGATCTGAAGCCTGCTCTGACAGCACAGCGGTGCAGCCACTAATGCTTCGTGTTAACATCTCTATAAACGTGTCCGCCATCAGACTCGACCCGAAAACGCTTGCTGTTTGTGTTTGTCCTCCTCGCCAAAAACACACAGGAAGTGACATGGCAGTTTATGAGTTGCTGACTGCGTGCGGCCGACATCAAACCTTTCCATTTGGGAGGACAGGTGATTGGACGCCTGCTGAGCCATGCAGCACGGACACGAGCGCCGAGGAAGTCTCACAGGAAACAACGTTTTATTGAAGCTCGGTGTTTGACCCGAATGAGACTGGAAGAGTTATTTCCCGCCACGACTGAGGAGACGTCGGCTTACAGAATATCTGAGTGTTACGTCCACTCAAAGTCTCTGAGTGCAGCAAGAAATACATCTTTAAAGAGTCACTTCAAGAGTTTTTTCTTCACTTCAAGAGTTTCGACTACGACTAGAACTTTTTCTTAAAGAGTACGACCCTTTTTGTTTAACCTGAAACAGCTGTTATATATTATATGTATATAACCTTGTAACGGACACTTAGAATAACAATCTGTCAATCATGTATGATGTATTCATCGGTTCATTTACTCAACATGTTCCCTCTTCAACTTTAAAACACTCCTCAGAGTTTTCTGACTTCCTGTCTGCTTCGTCGGAGCCGATCGATACGAGACGGATGAGAAAGTTCTGAGATTTCGGGGAGCTTATACGACTCCTCACGCTGTTCATTCATGATGTAATAACGTGGAGATTTACTAAATGATCTCCGCGATTTGTGAAAGTCGCTCTGGGATCAATTTGAGTTTGTGAAGAGAGAGGCGAGCATTTCGCTCTGCGGCTGCTGGTTTCATCTTTTCACTCAGACTGAAGGAGATAATTGAATTTCCTAAAAGAAGCTCAGAGATCTGCAAAATCAAATCAGTAATTAGCTCCGTCCTTCTGTGCACACACCACGCCGCAAACGAGCGCTCCCGCCTCACAACAACAACGCTGCCGAACATCGAGCTCTTTAATCTGTTAATCTGACGTACATTGAAATATATATTATGTGTCAGACTGCAGCCAACGATTATTTTCATCATTCATTAATCTGACAATTAATTAACTGGTTTGCTGGTTTGAGTGTTTTACTTTGAAATGTAGAGAATTTCCAGAGCTGTGCTTTTATTTTGAAATAGTTTCCAGCTCCAGTGAGCAGTGGCTGTCCATCATGTAAGTGATTAATCAATTAAACTTTTCACTTTATGTCAAATCAGAAACTGTTTGACTGTCAGGCAATGTGAAAGTCTGTGCTCGAACCCGGTCCGGTCCGGCTGCTGAGCCCGGTTCTGTTAACAGGAAATGACTCTAAACTCTCAGACATGACGTGATCACTTACTTCTGGGAGAACAGGTCTCTGTACGGGCTGCCGTGCTGCATGGCGATGCCGTAACCTTTGCTGCTCATGCTGTTTCCTGACACCGTGATGGTGCAGTCGTCGTCCGTCAGTGCGGCGTACTCCAGCACCGCCATGTCCCACAGGAAGGCGTAGGCACTCTTCTTCGCCTGCAGACACAGGAGAGGGGGAAAAAAGACACCATCAGTCACACAGATCGTTTACAGGCACCTTCGGTTCTGGTTTCTATGGAAACAGTGGACTGTTTGAAACCGGCCAATCAGCTCGGGGGTTATAGTTTCCTAAATTCATGAGTCGATCAGCAGAAAATGAATCTGCAGCAAGTTTAGTGATCAGTTAATGTTCAGACAGGACCAGAGACCACGTGTCCACCATTTTAGCTGGAGGTCCATGCTGAAGTTGGACATTTGAACATGGGGCCTTATGGAGACTGACTCACTTCTGGAGCCAGCCTCAAGTGGACGTTTGAGGAACTGCAGTTTGTGGCTTCACAAAGTTTGAATCCCCTGAGAAACAAACAAACCATCAGGACGATTCTTTGCAGATAAATAAAAGAGAACAATATTTTTTTATTTTATATTTTATATATATATTTTTTTCATTTTGTCTCAAATATTCGTGTCGTTCGTTCTTTCTTGACCTCACCACATGTGGAGGAGCTGCGTCTCTGCTCTCAGCTGGAGGAGGAGGAGGTGTTAAAAACCAGCGAGCGGCGGGTGGAGACTGAGTGGAGAGGATGTGGGTGATTTTTTCTGCAGCAGTTTTCAACCTGTTCGCTGTCAGCGCTAACTGTTGGAGTGTGAACACAGTGTTTGTACACCTCCTCTCCTCCCTCCTCCTCCACCTCCCTCCTCCCTCCTCCTCCTCTCCTCCTCCTCTTCAGTCTTCGGATCCTTTCATGTTGTTAGAATCTAATTACCACGTCACATCTTTGATAGCTCGTAGCTGCTGCTGTTAGCTCCTCTGTTTACCTCTCATCATGTAAGTACAGACTGTGTTACTCTCTCTCTGCTGTGTGCAGATGATGCTAAGCTACGTGGCTACATGCTGGGACACTTATTATAAAGTTCGAGTCATGTGACGTCAAACTGAATCATCCGTCAGATTCTGATCATGAACGTCGAGTCTTACTTGGACGAGGTCAAGGTGCTGAAGGAGTTCACAGGTAACGAACAGATACAAACCTGCAATTAATGTAACCGTGACAACTGTATCCCCTGACCCCCTGACATCACCATGGTAACCACGCTGTGGCAGATGGAAGGAAACGTTGTCGAGTGAGCATCTCACGTTAAGTTTTCACACTTTAATTAGTGCGGCACATCTGGACGAAGGAGCTGCTCTGATACGTCGACGTTAATTTAACGTTTATTTAACATTTATTTAACGTTTATTTAACGTTCTGCCTCTCATCCAAACATTCATGTTATTGTGTCATGTGGATCTTATTTATCTTCTGTGTCCTGATCATGTGACACCAAAAAAATGAAATAAGATTCAATGTAAAGCTCTGTTTTTTCAGAATGATTCTGCTGCATGAAAATTTTAATGGCCGCCTGGTGGAGCTGGATTGAGCAAAGTAATCGAGTATTTTAGTTTCACCATGCTGCTGAAGGAAACTGTGTTCAACAGTTTATTTTTTAATCACTGACGAGCCGAGAAAACCAAAGAACATTTTCCACATTTTATTTATTGATTTTCATGTTGGTAAAACATCTCCACAGAGATTAAACTCTTTCATTTAATTTCAGTCCACCAATAAACTTATGATTCACTGCAGTGAGTTAACAAAGCTCAGCTTAATTTTAAACCTGGATTTAGTCGGATGAAGTCATTGTTGTGAAGCTCATTAAAGCTCATACAGCTGATTTTATTCAGAGTTTTAATAACTGAAACACGTTTTAGCTCGTTAACAAACACTCTGATGTTTTGTTCAGGAACCGTTCCTCTCTTTTAGCCTCACTCGCTCCGACAGCGTGCTGATGTATTCATTATTTATTCAACATCTTTATTGAAGCACCTCCATATTGATTTCTGCTCTGCACCAACAACACGAACAACTGAGCAACTGTTGTCAGCGACGACGATGAAACAAGCTGCAAACAGTCAGATCATCGCCTGGATTTCACGTCGTGTTGTTTTTGTGGACTGAGCGGCTCGTTATTAAAAACATTCAAGAAAACTGATTAAAATGTGTGTGTGTGCGTGTGTGTGTGTGTGTTTGGGAGAAAACGTCAAAGAACATGGAGGTGGGACGACGGGGGTGTTTATCATGCAAATGGCTGAATAATGGATGCTCTCAGAGCCGATTTGTCTCCAAAGATAATTTGTCATCGGCTTTTTGGGAGATCTATGAGCATAATAACGTACAGCAGACACACACACACACACACACACACACACACACACACACACACACTGCAACGCTGCCTCACTAATTGGTGTATTGTGGAACTGCTGTTGCAATTAAGTAATGAGTAAACAGAGGAGTGTTGTTGTATGTTTGCCTGCTGTGAATAAAACAGGAGTGTGTGTGTGTGTGTGTGTCTACAATTACTGATAATACAGCTCAGTGTGTGTGTGTGTATATATACACACACAGCTTGATGTTACTGATGAAATCTCAGCATATAAACACTAAAATGTCTCCAACACAGCACATGAAGTTTAAGTCTGGTTTAGGATCCTCGCGGTCTGAGTGTAGAGGCTCTTCCAGAGTCCTGGTCTGGTGAATCCAGAACCTTCAGCTTAGTCAGGATTAGCACTGTATTTGATCAAGTTTGTCCACTGGGAAGGCACCACAAGCACCAAATGTTGATTAATCCACCGCTGAAAATAGTCCCCAACAAATCCACTATGAGCTCCTCTCCTAACTCGACCTTTGTGCCAAGTTTTTTAAGGTTTACGTAGGAACCAGCTTTACCCTTTAAAACACAAACACACATATGTTCTCTTACCTTGCGTATGCCCTCAGACGGGCTGGACACCGAGTAGTCCATGCCGTTGTTCTTGCTGATCGTCCTCCACAGCTCTGCGTAGGTGCTGTCCTGCTCCAGAGGGTTGGTGCCTTTGTTCCTGAAGTAGTCGTAGACCGCCGAGTCCCTCACCGTGCCGTAGTCCACGTCGATCTGCCGGGCCAAGTCCTGGAACGACCTGAAGGACACGACACAGAGACAGAGTGAGGAGCAGATCTGAACATCTTATTCATTCATCAGTGTAAGACGTCAAACTGGTTTCAGGCCTGGTTTAACACAGGTTGGTGTCAAACATACTGTACCTGTTTGTAAGCCAGTTAAAGTTCCTGAAAGTTCTCTGTGTTCATCTGTCAGACTAAAAAAAGGATCACCACTATGTTTATATATTCACTGCTGTTTTCATGGAGCAGACTTGACAGTGAACTGACCGCAGGTCAGCGTTTGTTTTGAAAATCATAATAATTCATTTTGTGGACGCTGCAGAGGTGGGAGACGCGTTTCAATCAGCGACACCAACGAGCCTGACTGACGAGCTTTCCTGCTGCCTTCAGGTGTGTGTGCGTTAATTTTAAAACCACATCATGAAACCTGCAGGTACAGTATGAATAATGAATTCATTAAATAACAATATTGTGGATATAGTGTGGATAAATATGTCTAAAAATGACGGAGTGATGGTTGAGTCAAACATCAGAGTGAAAAGTTATTTGTGGTTAAAACTGAAATCAAACATCTTGTCTCATGCTCGTAGTTTTTGGTTCAACTTGTTAATTTCATGTTTTTGTTCGAGCACAGCCTCTGAGACCAGAGCTAACCGAGCTAACCGCTAACTGTGGTTAGCTCGGTTAGCCGTGTAGCTAACTGAACTTACGCAGCTCCAGGATGCCAGGAGCCAAACCTGGCAAAAAAAGCTGCTCACTGCTGGTCTGGAGGTTCTGTCCGGTCCGGCCGTGTTCACTGGAACGCAGACGCTAATGCTAGCTTTACATTTAACCTGATGTACTTTGACTGATATCGGACACATTTACAAAAAGGTAAAGTAAATAAACTCTTCAATACTTTAATATAAAAACCAAAGCACCAATAAGATCGATGTGAAGAAGAAGAATCACGGCATGTATCATCAAACTTAAACAGGAAGTGACATCATTAATCTGTTGAACAGAGATCAGAGTGATCGAGTCTGACTGAACATGTGCTGCACTGTTTAGTATGTTAATGTCTTTACATCCACTAATGCTAACAGGCTGTGCATCATAATGACAGATGAGACACGACGCATTAATGCAGCAGATGTTTGCCTTCCTGCTGTCGGACCCACGCCGACGGGACACGTCAGGTAGTCTGGCTTTATCAGCGGGATGTCCTTCGAACGGGAGGTTCTGGTTCACTGGAGGCTTCGACACGCAGCTCAGTCTGAGGATTTGTAGTCGGGTAATGAACGATGCTGCTGACGCTAATCACAACAACTAAAGATGTGTTCACACTGAAAGTGTCCGTCCAGGTCTCGTGGTTCAAAGTGAAATATCTCAACAACGTCTGGATGGAAATGATCAGAACTGCAGGCAAGCATCTGGTCAAACATTTGAACTCAAACCACCCCGTGGTGAAAGTCTGCAGACTCCCTTAAATTTTTTAAGTTTGTTGAACTTTATGAACTTTGTTAAATGCTGTCTACGACAAACTCTTAATTATTTGTGCCTTCTTGTAAACTCATCAAATGTTAGACATGAATTTATTTGTTCAAACGAGGATTAAAGAGGCTCTTTGAATGTCATTAAAGAAAAAAACATGTTGCTCATTTAAAGTTCATCGTCAGCCGCGAGGAGGGAATCAGTCACATGATGACTTCTGTTTACTGTGTTGGATTCAATCTTTCTCTTAATGTTCATATTAGTTTAGAACTGAATGAACGCAGCCTGTCAGGACGAAGCTCACTGAAACGTTAATAACGCCACAGTTTTAATTACATAATTGCGGCGCTGGTGCAGGTTAGAGATGAAGTCTAATTGGATTTTGTAGAAAGTAGATGAATGGATAAACCAGTCTGAGCTGCTTTGTGTCCCTCGAGGGCAACTGTACAATTCAATACTATCGTTCATTAACATCGTTAGCAGAGGAACAGTTTATTTAACGACAGGAGGACTCTTTTATTTCTTTTATTGCAGCTGTTTAATGCAGCTTTCTGACAGAAATGCTGGTTTTAAATCTTTATTTCTCCTCTTCGCTCTCTTCTCCTCTGCCATTATGTCCACAGAAGCTGCTGACTTCTATGGACCTCTTCTTACCTACCTCCCACTTCCTTCCAGTGGTCCAAAACACTCGTGGTGCAAACATTCCCCCGGTGCTCTGAGCTCACAATCCAGCTAACAAACCATCTCCATAAAATATGATCCAGTTTCCCCAAAATCAGTGAAATAGTTGGTGGTGTGTGACTTAGTGGCGTAAAGCGTTACGTACTCCTCCTGAAACGTTTCCCGATCTTTTAAAGATGTGTTATCTTCTCCCGTCGTGCTCTCTGTTTCCATTTTTCCTCTCTGCAGATGGTGGATGTTTTATATTTCAGGTCTGCTGTTATTTGGGACCACTTGAGATCAAATAACACTGTTTCAGATGAACTGCACAAAAAGAGGAAACACTAGAGTTTGAAAAGCACCTGGTCACACCAGAGTGTCACGTGAAGTGGCTCTTCTTGAAATAAATTGTATCTAAGTACAATCCTTCAGTGAGGGGACCATTTTTTTTTTTACACCTCAGCCACACAAACACAGACAGAGATTTACCTGCCAGGTACAAGTACTTACATAGAAACATAACAGTTACTAGGCCGGCTGAGGAGTGACTAAAAGCTGAGCTACAACACAGAACAACAGCACTCGACTCGACTCGACCGACAGGAAGTTGATCCTAGGCTAGCTGTCTACCCGTTTTCAGTGTTTGTGCTAAGCTAAAGTGTAGAAAGAAAGCGCAGTTCTTACGTGGGCTCCAACAAACCAGCTTCAACCAATAAAAGCATGACACCCACTCAGAGTGTCGTGAACTGGTACTAAAACTCTCTGTTAAATGTTATCATAGGGTACATGTCTCATCACCATTTAGTAATTAAACTGACGGGTAACAGCAGATTATGGCGGATGTTTTATGACCCTGTCTGTCAAAATAACAGACAACAACAAAGTTTAACGTAACTGCTTGTTGATGTTCAGTGTTCTGCTCTTTGTTTGAACTGTCCTGACCTTTATTATCTGTATGTATTCATGACCCACTGAAGACTAGAAACCACATTAACTGATACATTAATATTCTGCATCTTATGAATCCTCGTTCATCTGAATATTACAGTGATTAATAAAACCTTCCTTCTGAGCGATGAAGACATTAACAGTCTTTGGGAAGAACAGCAGCTCGGGACATTTTTCATTCATCGCTCGGTGTTATGTTGTAATAACGAGAGGCTTCATGCAGAGATGAACAACAGTAGCCGTGTCGATGGTTGTCAGTCAAAGGGAAGACGATTCCCTGCCACCTGAGGGGGCTTTAAAGAAGCCCACATCATATGCAAATCTCCACTTCAGCATTCTATGAAAGCAAAGTCTTGTACTTAGCATTTACTCTTGAATGAATCGCCCTTCACGGAGTGAGGCGCTGGGGATTTGCTGATGAAAATGTCAGCTTGGATTTGATTCTCCGAGGAGGAAAGATAGAAGAGGAAGCCGGTGCGTCAGCGCGCAGAGATGAAGTGCCTGTTGTACATCCTTTCGATGTGAAATGAGAGATAACATTCTTTATTCCTGCACGAGGTAAACAGGCAAAAACAAGATGATGTACCTGCATTTTTGTCGAGTGCGTCAAGTGTGTGTTTGTGCATTTGAGCCTGAGAGAAAGGCATTATTTTTCTACTCAAACGACACATTTAAAAAGACAACTGTGGATTTAAAATAATGCTACACACGAAAACTCCCATAACACAAGAAGGTGTCACCTGTAAGACTGTCACTGTACTGCCAGAGCTCGTAGTGGTTTAAAGACCTGACCTGCCTATTCTGCAGTAAGATCTGTGTATGGAAAAAATAGATCTCACTTCTATGTATAACTGCAAATTGAAGCTTCTCACGCCTCCACGGTATCTTTGCAGAGGCTGCCAGAAAACCTTCAGTCACAGTTTGGTTTGGTTTAGCCGCCAAAAGTACTTGGTTATTTTCAGGGAAAAGTCAAATAACTCCATCATGTTACACAGATGCAAGTCAAATAACACACGCAACGTAAAACTTAAAACAACTCAACCGTTACTCCTGGTTTCACACGGGATGTCAACCACGGCCTCCTGGATTCAAGTTTTCTGAGACCTCTCGCTCTTTATACGACATCACCTGACAAAGTTCACACTGAAGCCTGGCATGTCTCATACAGCCGCTAAAGGGAAGGGGACAAAGCGTTGGTATGTGACAACCTGGGAATGAGAACGGAGACTTGAAAACTGAACAAAATTTCTCAATGCAGTCTGAATATTTCCAGCTGAACAGAAACTGGTTTCAAAGATTTTCTAGCAATTAATATCTGTGTCTAAAAAAAGAAGAGCACTGGTTGAACCTGGACTGGTTGAACGTGATCTAAAATTTCCAAAACAAATCACTGAATCCATAGTCAATGAAGTTGAGGAGCAGAAAGCAGAAAAGACGAAATTCAATGTGGGTGAGCGGCGTTCAGCGATTTTGGAGACGTCTGTCAACTCCAATTGTTTGGTTTGGATTTAAACCCATAAACTGCCTTCAGTGTTCTCTGTAATATTTAACTGAACAAAGATAAAGGTGAACACAGCTCCACACTTCAATCCAAACACGCTGAGCATCAGGTAATCACTGCGATGATCTGATTGGCTCAGAGCGTGCACCTTCGTGTTGAACCATGAATACTGAGCAGCGTTCACAGACCCTCCGTACATGTGAGCGTCTGCCAGGTGCTGTAAATGTAAATGAAGCTGGTGTTCAGCAAACAGATCACCTCAGAGGTCTGTTTGTGTCTCGTTGGGTCTTTGAACATGAAATCTGAGCAGAGCTTTGTGTAATCTGGACGGCGATGGTGGTTGAATCACGAGATAAAAAGATGGTTCAGACTTTGATGTTCTTCCACTCGTTTGGGTTTTTATCCAGCATGAAACGCAACAAAGAAGAAAACTAAAGTGCTGTGTTTGATTTGAACTCTGGTCATCTGTCGACACCACATGAACCTGAACCTGAACCTGAACACTCAGAGGTGATAGGTACACTTGAAGAATCTGTCACAGTTCACGTTACTGTCATGCTGAAATATTCAGAGTAACAAAGACCTTCAAACATGAAGACCTGGACCTGGAAGACATTTTACCACCACAGTATGTGTTCCTGTGTGTCTCACATTGTGTTGTGTCTTGAAGTCGACCTGAGACTAGTGTTGGCAATCAAGAACTGATTCCAGTTGAGTTTTTTTGACTTTGCTCATTGCAAATATGCAACTTGTAACAAGGAGGAAGGAAGTCAGGAAGACGGCCCAAAGCAAGGGTCTGAAACATGCGGCGCGTTATGTTGGATAAAGTTAATACACGGTAGAAAAGTCCGGAGAGCGGTGAAGTCCTTGAGACCTCAGTTATGTAACTAATTGTGTAACTGTTGTGAAACAAGATGAGTAATATTTCAGTCAGGATAAAGACTGAAGATGATGTTACTGAACTCAGAATGTTTGATCAGTTTCTTTGCGTCACAGGACGTTAAGAAAATCGACTTTTGGATTTTGCTGGAACAAACTGAAGCGTGGATAGACGCTCGGACCCGACAGCTGTTTTTACATGAATCTCCTGCTGAGCTCTGTTTTGCAGACCAGGTGTGAAAATGAGTATTTCAGCCTCACAGTCACAACATGTCTATTTAAAGCCATGTGGTTTCTTCTTCTGACCCCGGATCAGCAGGATAAAGTGTGTGTTTGAGCTTGTTGCTAACCGGAGAAGCTAAACTGTTGACAGGCGTTAGCGGTGAGCACAAATGTGACGCTGAGCGTGTTAGCGCTGCGTCTGTTTGCACCGGAGGTCATGAAACTGTGAAACAGAGCTGACTGGGGTCCTTCTTACTGGTGGTATTTTCACAGTGTGGTGTAGTTTTAATCTGAATACAGTCAAACTTTATGAAGCTCTTACTAGATAAATGAATCATGTTTGAACTTTTGAACACTTCAGAACTTTTCCTTCTTTACTTGACTCACTGCAGAGCTGCAAAGTATGAAAACAGGAGCTAAGGTCAGCCTGTTGTTCAGTAACAACAGGAGGGTTAAATGTTAAAGACGGAGCTGCATCAAATACTTGAACTCAGATGTGGTGTCATTTCTCCATGAAGGAGTTTTTTTATAGCATCAGCTCTATGTCCGCTACTTCACACCTCCATCCACTCCAGACTTTCTTTTGTTGTTGATTAAACCATGAAATGATAATGCATGGAGACAAACTTCAAGCGCACCCACTGCACCAACAGTGGTACACAGACATATGAAGAGACACCGTTCACCTGATTATGAGTCAAGGTATCATAAACATGACTGAGATCTGAAAAGTTACATAACCAGGCTTCAGTTTGATATAAAACCTGTTGAAATGTGGTGAACAGAAAAACTGTTTGATCAGTTAGTTTTAATATGTAACGTAGTGACTGACAGCTACAGACTCGCAGGTTTGATGTTTGCAGGACTGTAGATTGTAGTTTCAGTCCTGTCTTCACGTTTGACCTAAACACACTGAAGAACTTTAATCACGGTTCAGCTGTGAGGAAAACTCATCAAATGTGTTGACAGTGAATGTTTTGCAATCAGCATGAACATGTTTACAAACTTTGCAGCTCTGTTCATTAAACGTCTCCTCATTATGGTAATAAAACAGGATCTGTTTGGCATCACATTCATTTAGTTTATGTAATTTGCTGTTGTAGATCAGATTAAAGTGTCATTTCTAAGGAGGCAGGGTCAGGATTCAAACACAGCTTTCAGCAGCAGAGCCAACTGACAAACATTTTTAGGACGCCTCTCTCCGCCTCTGTGTAATCAGCATTTAAAGTGATTGACCCGTCAGGCTCTGTGTGTGCTTCATTAACGGAGAACACGTCATGTTGAAGCAGCTCGAGCAGCGACTCGTCCTGTAAACTCCTCCTCTCATATATTCGGCTAATTATTGAGTTGAGGGACCTAAAAGAAGATCAATCATCTCAAATCAATGTTTTGTAACTAAAAATCATCTGTATTTTAACAAACCCTGGAGTGGGTGTCCCCCTAGCTTAGCATCAAAGACAGCTCTCAGCTGTTTGTTGAATCTGTATGCTAGCTGTTGGACACATTCAGGATGACTTCACATGGTGGCGTGTACAGAGAGTAAAGATGTCATGTTTAATAAGCGCTGCGTTCATTAAACTGTTTATTCATCATATATTCATGTGCTTTAAAAAACAAACTGCTGAATCACATTTCCAGCTGCACTGACCTGATTCCTCCTCAGAGATCAATAAAAAAATATCACCTCATCCTGGTGGAGCCGGGTCACAGCTGCCCTCAGTGAAGTCTCTAAAACCTGAACACCATAAACTTTATCCTGCTGGACTCGACCTCAGAGACCTGAGACCATAAAGACTAAATGAACTTCCTGCATTGCAGCTGATGAAGACCGAGCGACTCGCAGGAGCAGCTCGCTCATCATTTACTGTCCGATCATCGCTGATGCAGACAAACAAGTTCAAACACTTTCTAGAAGATTAGAAGACTCTGAGTTACTTGTTGGGTTTCCGGCTGTTAGCGGTGGAACATGAAGTTTACACAGAAAAAGTCTCATGTTCATGTTGTTGAACTGTCCTGTGTTGAATTTGTTTTGTTGTGTCTCAGGAAGTCTTTTTAACACCTTGTCCAGGGGTGACAGATGGAAAATAAAGACTCTTTCACACCGTCTGTATTTAGTAACTTTCTTTAAATCAACCGAACTAAATCAGAAGTTATGAGCAGAATATTTTCAGATCATTTCTAAACTGATTTAGGATTGTTGATAACACTGTGAGGAGTCATGATGTGAAGTCAGTGAGCTGCTGCTCTGAAAAACTCAGATTAAATTATCTCTTCATATCTGAATAATGTATTTGGATTTGTTTACATCGCTTGTAGCTGCAGGAACACTGACTGCGACTGTTAATGTGTGTGTGTGTGTGTGTGTGTGTGTGTGTGTGTGTGTGTGTGACGTACCGTATAGCGTGGTCCATACGTGACACAGTGAGGTACGCTGCCAGGTTGGCGGTGTACGACGAACACACGATGAGCGTGAAGAGCCACCAGCTGCCCATGACGATCCTCAGAGCCACCGAGCCAACCATGCCGTCCCCACCTGCACACACACAAACACACATATACACGCCTACATCACTAAAAGCTGACTATCACTGCATACCAACCAAGTGTGGACGTGTTTCAAGAGGGGACCTCCACACGTTATTACTCAAAACCTCCAACACGGGGATTTCAAACTGCTCTCAGAGCGGCTCCGAGTTTCAGATCACACAGGTGTTAATGGACACACATGCTGTGGGGATCAGACCTGTGAACTCTCACTTACAGGTTGCTCTCAGTAACCAGGTGGACCACCAGCCGCCCGCTTAAAACAGCGGGCACTTTATCACGGCGAGCTCAGCAGCCGCACGCCTGCATCTAATCACAACCCGTTAGGCCTAAAAGGTTTCCCAGGCAACCTGCCAGACCATAATAGATGCAGCTGGGAGCCTCAAAGCGTGTTTGCAGGTGTCACTGTATGTGTTCTTCTATCTTTATGAGGACATTCAGAGTGAACTAAGTGACAGATTTCATGGATATTTCATGTTATGTTCAATGCATAACAACAGAACAACTGATGAACTGAAACATTCAGTTTTAAGATATTTTTAGAAACTTTTCATACATTTCTCTGTCTGTTACGTATTTTTTAATTTTTAACAATCAAACAAACTTAATGTTGTTCTTTTCAGACAGATTCAGTGTTTTCTTCTCGTTCTTTGAGCTCTTTAACTTTTCTAATGCATGATGAGGCTGTTCAGCAGACAGTGAAGCTCTATGAGTTTGTGTTCAGGTCTTCAGTCCTGATCTCATCACATTTATTCAACATTAATTCAATGATGTTTTGGATAAAAGTGTCAGCTTCATGACTAAATGTTAATGGAAACAAAATTTCCAGGAAGTGATATATTTTTAGACTGGAGGATAATTTTCAAGGTTCAAGGTTTGTTTGGAAAGTGACATCTTTGGAGAATGAGTGAATTTTTGAAAAGTAAGTTTTTTGTTTTTTTTAAGGATAGTTTTGGAAAGTATTTGAATATTTTAAAAAACTTTCGTTAAATGACAAACGTTTTAGAAAATTGAAGACAATAACGACATTTTTTCTTTCTGGAGAACATTTCTATCAACAATGAATTGGGATATTTAAGGACATTATGAAAATATATTTAGAAGAGATATGGCACTGTTTGAAAAGTGAAGACACTTCTGGAGATAATTTTAGATGGTTGGTTAGGATGGACTCGATGGCGGAGGAGGTGAGGATGGACTCGATGGCGGAGGAGGTGAGGATGGACTCGATGGCGGAGGAGGTGAGGATAGACTCGATGATGGAGGAGGTGAGGATGGACTCGATGATGGAGGAGGTGAGGATGGACTCGATGGTGGAGGAGGTGAGGATGGACTCGATGGTGGAGGAGGTGAGGATAGACTCGATGGCGGAGGAGGTGAGGATAGACTCGATGATGATGGAGGAGGTGAGGATGGACTCGATGGTGGAGGAGGTGAGGATGGACTGGTTTTAGGACGAGGTTGCTCGTGTGTTAGCTGATCATCTATCAGCCAATGAGTGCAGCCACAAACACAACATACAAACCACACACACACACACACACACACACACACACACACACACACACACACACACACAGAAGTCCATTATTTCACTGTGACATTTCCTGGAGCTGCTCTGTAATCTAAGCCTCCCTCTAATTCATTTAAGCACTTTAAAGTTTGACGCTCTTGTATTTGCTTCTCTACTAAATATTTCAGACGCTACAAATCCTCCCGTGATTATTGTTTCCATCTTCTGTTGCTGTGTAATCCGTGTAACAGCTCTAAATTAAAACAACCCCAAATCAAACAGAAATCCATCTTTACGAGGCAGATAATCTTCCTTTTGCTGCGATCAGCCGTGATTGATTTCAGCCGAGATGCCACACGGAGAGAATATTTGGCTTTTAGCTGATGTTTGTATCCAGAGTGATTCCCAGTGGGTGATACCAGCTCAGTATACCAACAGCATAATGAGACCCAGGAATCAAACCTGTGACCTGTGAGGTACAGGACAGAGCTGTCACGTCAAGGTTCCAGGAGGTCATCCAGGAAATTTAAGGATCCAATAACTAGGTTTTTTGGCCATGCATGACTAAGGTGTTAGCAAACATGCATTAATACATTGTTTATGTTGTTTTTGTGCCCATCTGATGAATTTAAATCTGAAAATCAGAGAGGCTAAAAGAGGCTAAAAAGCTGCACAGTTGCTTTGTCTTACCTTGGTGTACGAACGCTCCGTAAACAATCCAGATGGCGCTGTGCAGAGTGCCCGACCCCACGCCATTGGTGGGCTGGCCTGGCGGTGCATTCTGGGTAGAGGAGGAACGTAGCGCCTGCAGTCGGTTGAGCAGAAAGATGAGCACTCCCACCACGGGGATCGCTGCAGCGATACAGGCCCAGACGGCGAGGTCAAACGGAGCAAAAAGAGAGAAGATGTTTATCTTTTCTTCAGGTTTCCGCAGCAGGATGCCGACGCTGTAGTCCAGGTAACGCTTGCTGAAGTCGACCACGTTTTCTCTCTCGGGTGTGATGGTGATGGCTGACACCGCCAGGTCAGCTCTCTGGAGAGGAAGCAGCGTAGGTGGAGAAATAATTAGGTGTACAGGTGCTAGGCAGATGTTACTAGTTTTGTTCTACCATATGATCCATTCATTCATCCACCAGTTGTATTTGGTTACCTTGTTAATGAGATCGCCAATCATGCCATTCCATGAGCCGTTGGCAAGTTGAGATCCATATTTACTGTCTGCCACCTGAAGGAAAGATTAATAAAGTTTAGTGAGTTGTTGCAATCAATCCAATAATCAAACTTTAACAGGCCTCAAGACCTCTGTACAATATGTGGTGGTCCGAGATCTCAGCGTGGCGCACATCCACCAACAGCCAATCATAACCTTTGGAGACCAAAGACCTGCATCTGGTAAAAGGTGGTGGTAAAACGCAGCGTGAGATGGACAGGTGGACTGATGCGGTGTCAGCAGTAATACAAACGCTGTATTGGATCTATGTATGTTCCAACCCTCGACCATGGTCATAAGCTCAAAAGATGAGATCGTAGATACATGTGACCGACATGAGTTTCCTCTGCCGGGTGGCTGAACTCCTTAGATCGCCTTAGAGATAGGTAAAGTGAACATAGGTGAGACATCTGGAGTGAGCTTACAGCTGCTGCTACCTCATTGGTTCGGGCCTTCTGGGCGCATTCAACTGGGAAGACACCCAGGACTGTCTGGAGGGATTACATATTCCATCTGGCCGGGGAATACTTCAGGATGCTCCCGGAGGAGCTGGAAAATGTTGCTGCAGGATGCCTGGAATATCTCCATGACTCAATTGCGGGTAAGTGGAAATAAAAAGGATGGTTGGATATAGAAACTATGCTAAGTGGTTCAGCAAGATGCTGAGCCATGATAAAACTAAAATAACACAGGAACATTTTCTGTTCAGCTTTAAAAACAGCCACGAAACCAGTTTAATAAAGTCTTTCTTAACTTTGACCAACAGAAACATCTCAGGAACTAGTTGAATCAGTCAGCAGCTGGAAGCCAGAAGTGTATTTCATCCAAGTTCATTTAATCTAAAGCAGCACTGAGTGACGTGTTCCTTTATTCTCTTTCTTCTGAACTTTCTGACATTTAATTACTCAGAAACTAAACCTGGGTCTATCAGTCAATCTCACCTGGTAGATCTCATATTTGAAGCCCAGGATCTTAGCGAGGGCGTCCAGGACGTCGATGGAGAAGCCTTTATATCTCTTTGGCTGCCCGAGGATGTTCTCTGCCACCATGACGAAAGGATCCTCCTGCAGAGAGAGGAAGAGGATAAAAGCCTTGGCACTGAAGGAAAATACGAGTTATACTTTACTGTGCTCTCCAGCTTCAATCAGGAATCAGAGGAAAACAAAGAGAGTGATGAACTTTTTTCAGCCTTTGAGAGGAAACCACAGCGACAGTTGACAGGATTTTCAGATAAAACCGTCCGACCACAACATGTGTTACCATATTTCCTCTCGTTGATGTTACGGGAAGTAAAGCAACTGCAGAAGTTTGAAAGTCTGTGGCTTCGCTGAAAACTTGAACCACAATATGAGATAATCACGTCTTGTTGTTTGTAGAGAATTAAACTCACAAAACATTTCTTCGTTTCGAGCTGCTGATATGCAAACCACAGAGGAGGGAGCACTGTGATTCATTTTATTATTTCGAGCAATTATGTACATCCTGTGTTGCTCGTAATGGTTCAGTGGTGCCTATTGTAGATGTGCTTCTTTAAATAATTGATCATTATGATTATTATGATTGATGATCATTCATTAGGCTGTTTCGGTGGCCCCTCCAGCACTTAGTGCCCTTAGTGATGCACGTGTACGGCGTCGGTGGTATTATCGGTCACGGACTTTGTGTGTTACTTCAGTTGTTTTATGCAACTTTTAAGTGGCTTTTGTAAGTTTTAAGTAGTTCAGCTGCTCAGTTTGTATTTTAACTGTAATTTTTCAGCAGGTAGTTTAAAATCATGAGCTGATAGAAATTTGACATGTGATTTGTTTCTACCTGCTCGTTTGCTTCGTGTCTCACTTCACTGCTCCTGTTTGTTGTATTTGTAATTGATTCATTAAAGTTTGTGAAATACCATCCGAGCAACAAATTGTTTTACTTTTGCTAATTATATCGGCTTTATATTGTGTTTCTGGGTTGTAAATGCAACAATCAGTCTTCAAATATTCATAACTAAAGTTTGTAAAGTTTGTAGTCACAAAATTTAGAGAAATTACCTTCCTTCTCGACAGTGTTTGGAGCTGATTTTTGTTCATATTTACTTTTTTAAATCACTCATTATTGTTTATTCATATCATCAGGATTCCTGATAAAGCTGGTGCATTCAGGTACACAGTTCACAGGTGCACAGGTGGTGGTGTGTATCCATGCCTGCTGCAGTAGTTACAATGTCGGTATCTGGCAGCACTCAGAGCTGGAAGCGCTGCAGCTGCAGGGGATGAACCGCAGGGTGAAGGTATTAGTCTCGCTTGGTTAGACCTGCATCTCCACGGTGCTGTGCCAGCACAGAAGGAAACTTTGGCAAAATCTGCTGCTGTTGTTATATCAGGAGCGAAAAAACTCCCGGCTGTTTGTATTTCTTTAACCAATCACGGTGTCCGGAGGAGCAGCTTAAGATCGATGTCCTCGCAGACATTAAAAAGTGTCCAAGGGGAAACTTTGAGTCAGTGAGAGGAGTGAAAGCAGATGAACGTCCACAGATAACAGAAACAAACCGACTAAACTTCAGCAGTAAAGTTTATTTTCTCTTTTGGAGTCTTAAAGTTCCCATGAAACAGGGAGTTCTGTTTGTTTCCTTGTTGATCAGATAGGGAAGGACTTGCTGAAATAGATGGTTTAGCAACTAGGCGTTACACCCCCTGCTGCTTTGCACTGCATGTCTACCTTCAAGTGAAGATGGCCAGACCGAACACAATTTCCAGACCAGCAGTGAGCAGCTTTTTGCGGGTTTGGCTCCTGGCATCCCGGGCTGAATCAGTTCAGTTAGCTACACGGCTGACCGAGCTAATCACAGTTAGCGCTTCGCTACTTAGCAATCATCTATAATATCTGCTTTACCAACATCACCTACCAGTAACGTGACCACTTTGACCGTCACTCCCTGCATGCCGTTCTCGATCCGACTCTCCTTCAGGCTGCCGTTCAGGCCGTGGACGGAGTCCCACGTGGCGAGCTGCAGAAAAAGACAAAGTGAAGACAGAATACAAACAAACAGGGTCAATGACACGAGACTCCGAGTGAATGATTTCATTTGTGTGTCAGAGGTCCTCAGAGAGAACAAAGTGTGGTGAACACAGGACCCGTCAATTAAGCAAATGCCATGCGGCTCACAGGCTGCAATTTTACAATTTATTCATGTGAGCTCTCAGCTGCAAATTAGAGTGGGACAAAGAGACGAAGAAGCATCGATGCAACATGCCAACAACCCATTTCAGCGTGTTTTCATTCATCTGGTTTTCAGCCACAGACAAAACCATCCTGACCTAATTAGATCAAAAAAAAAAAAGCCTCTCAAAGCCTCCAACATCCCTCTCAGGAAAATGAATTCAAAGAGCTCAAAGAGTTCATGTGAGCAGAGTTCAGGCGTGTGTGTGAGATCATATTAAGTTCATGTTCTTCAGGACCATCCTCATGATTTCATGTTAGTAAATAATGTAAGTAAAAGAAGGACGTGTACTCAAAATGAAACTGGTTTGAGGCCAAACATGATGAAATCATTCTCATTATAGTTAATAAAAATCTATAAGAGTTATATTTTGACTCACATGACATGTTTATCTTCTAATTTTTGATGCGTTTGTTTAGTTTTTTGCAGAAATAGACGTCCATTGAACATTTTTCTACAGATTTGTAGCAGCTCCACTTTCAGGTTTTCCTCCGGTCCGATATCTCAACAACTATTGGATGGACTGGATTCACAATGGTGTTCTCCAGAAGAGAAACTGTAAAAACGTTAGTGACCGTTTATCTCATGTGCTTGCATGAGTCAGATCATCATATCTGAATTCAGTTTGTTATGTAAAGTCTGTCTGTTACAGCTCATTCTACACAATCCTCTTACTTTTAAAATATACCTTTTTGTTTTTTTATGGAGGATTTTGTAGCATCTAGTGATGCAGATTATGACCAGCTGAATAGCCCCTGCCTCACCCTTCCCAAACTAAACACCCTGACTGGACATTTAGTTTGTCCAGTCAGGGCTCCTGTAGAAACATGTTGGTTCAACATGGTGGACTCCATGAAAGATGAGCTGCAGTGTCTGACTTTCAGGTGATTAAATACTGATGAAAACAGAGTTATGAAGATCTTATTGGACCTTTAAATTTGAAAATTACATTCAATATTTTAAGAGATGTAATCTGAGAAAGTCATCAAAGTAAACACGACGTCAGCTCTGGATACTCGGACTCTGTTCGGTGCTGCTCAAACGTCGATACGTGACGAGCCTGCAGCTCGTTACGCTGCTCGTTCTTCACTTTGATTTTTTAGCTGCTTTATTTCTGTCACCTTTAGAGAGTGTGTGTCTGAACACACTGCATAAAGAGCACTGCCTCACTGTGTGTGTGTGTCACTGTGATAAAGAACATCCCCGTCACCGTGGAAACACACACACAGTTTATTGATTCGGTGGGATGGTGATGGTTGAATAGGCTTCACACTCGTGCATGTGTACCATTAATCCTGATGCTAATACCACACGAAGCCTCCTGATATGAACGCAGACTCATCGTCCGCTTTGGTGTTGCATAATTAAACTAATCGCTTTAAGTGCGGCCTCGTGCGTCAACATTAACAACAAAAAAAAGAATCAGTCCGATAAAAAACGTTTCACGTTAGAGAACACCAACAATCAACCACGCTGTGATTAAGATGACAGTTAGTGTGAGCACGCTCTGTGATCTCTGACAGGACGTCTTCATTAGCGTCGTTAAACCAAACATGCTGTTTGTTTCTTACAGTACAGAGCTGTAAACGTCCAGCCGGGGTCACATGATAATCCAGCGCTAACAGGGCAAGGTCAGCTGAGACAAATTGTTCTGCTAATGCTCCGCTAATGACGATGTTCAGGTGGAAACAAACGATCTCTGATCATCTCAGGCTATCGCCGGATATAATAGAATCACACTGATAACCGAATTAAAGTAAAGCACTCGCCGTCCTCTGTGTTTAACATCCGTCAGTCCTGCTTTCACAGAGAAACAATCATCCGTACGGGTACACCCTGAAACTGAACCCTGCAGTCGTTTCAGGCGTCAGTTAAAGTTAGAGAAAGTCAAAAGTTCAAGCTCATGGACTTAAAAACTGAAGGTCCAAAGTTTGGTTGTCTTTACATCATAGACCGGCTAGCATGTAGCATATCTAAGTACATGTACATACACGCTCCTCATGCCTGAACTGAACCAACAAAGTGGAGTCAACCATGCAGCACAAAAAGCTCCACAGTCTGTTCAACACATCCTCCATCCTCCAAACAAACAAAAAAGAGTTCAAGATGAGAGAAAGAGGACGAGAAAGAAGCAAGCGAAGAATAAATGAAGAGGCGTAGAGCGAGCTGAGGATGATGGATCAGCGGGAACGAGGGTAAACGGAGATGAGAGAAAGGAGGCGGAGAAGGACGGGAAAGAGGGGAGCGCTTGTTTAATAATCAGGGAGCTATTCTCAGCACTGCTGTCCTTCAGATGATCTCAATCTCTCGTTCTTCTTTAGACAGAGGGGGTGTTCCTCGTTAGCACACACAGATAAATTAGCTCCTCTTCTTCAGTCTCTCTTGAACTGTTGAACTGTCAGAATGGCCACTGGACTCAAGAAAGGAAAAAAGAAGAAGAAGGAGGAGGAGGATATGATGTCGTAAGACTGAAACTGGTCTGCCCAACAGTGATGAATCTCTCTGGATCTGTAATGAGGCTTCAGAGTGACAGTAAAACACAGCGGAGTCAGTGCTGTCGCTGTCTGCAGGGCGGAAATGAGACTTTATAGTTCTCAAGATGCCTTCAGTGTCCCCGACTACTCTGTTAATGAATCATAAAAGACACGACTGTTGTAGGAACTAAATTATGATGTTATAGTTCAACAATAAAAACTCTAATTAACTCTTAAAGGAGTGTCACATCGCTCCGTTACATTTTAATAAAACTGAGCACACTGCTTCCTCTAAGTGATGCATTTCCTCTTCCTGATTCCTGAAGATTTTTTCAGAGTTTTGGTAAAAAAAAGTTCATCTTTACATCTTCATAATCCAAACCAAGAAACCACATAGAGAGATGATCAGTGACACATGTTGTATTTGTTTAGCAGTGGATCGACTGTTCAGACCAGCGACATACGGCAGCGTCGAGATAGTGACAAAGCTAATGAAAACATCTCGTACGGTGTTCAAGACAAAGACCAGAATGTGATCCACGACAGACCGGGTAAGACTTGTTTTTAGCCGAGCAGTTGTTGATCACTTGCAGCTCCTTCTGGCCGGTTAGGAGGAGTGAGGAGTCTTCAGTCGGTATAAAAGCAGCTACTGCTGTTACATGTTACAGTCCTTCCTGCTAATACAGCATGGACAGCATGAGTCCTGTTATTATGTGTTAATGTTTCAACACATTTCCCATCAGCCTCGTTGCTTTTAGAGGCTCAGTGATGATCTAACTGTATTTCTCTTAATGTTTCCAAACTATTGTTGTGATGCATAACTTAACATGAGGTTGATGTTGGACAGGAAACACTTTTGAACAGCTAAACTTCCCTGTCAAGAAATAATAAAGACAATCTGTCTGCACCGACGAGCCCGAGCTTCACATCACCATGAACAGACCACCAATTATTCCTGACAATTATTAGATTATTAATAGTAGAAATAGATTTTCCAAAATGCCAGACAGTCCCAGGAGAGTTGCCAGTCTTTGTGAGTGCAGCTCATTTTGCTGACTTACGGCAGCCATGTTGCTCTGAGCTGCGAGAGGAGCAGGTAATGAGACGAAGAGGAGACAACGAAAATATGAGATATGCTCCCAGAATATGCTGAGGGACGTTTGGAGTTTCATTACAGGCTCAGCACATTATGTAATTTGCATAAAGAAACATCATGTCTGCGGTTTGTGATCTGATTCATCAGAATTTCTGCTCCTCGTTCGATTTCAAACTTTTCATGAACATGTTTGTTAAAGAGCTTTAAATAGAGTCCACGACTCCACAAACGTTGTTGTGCTGCATAATCGTTTCTTCGGGTTGGAGGAAAGTCATACCCAAATTAAATGAGGTTGGCTTTGACAGTTACACATTGATCTTTTTCCTAATTAATGCTTCTATAACTAAATTACACAATGGAGGTTTTCTAACAGGTTTCCTGGGTCTTGAATTGTGTAATTCAGCCTTCGTGTGCTTCTTTTTTGGCCTTCGCACAAGTGACAATACTTGAAGTACTTGGCAAAGGACCACTCAGTCAACCCTCAACAAATTCATCAAAAACTGTGAAAACAGAAGCTGGACAATTAATTTAAACACCACAACATCCCACACTTTAAATGAAAGTTAAAGTTAGACCCTAAAATCTGAAGGATTTTAAAGCCGGGACGAGCTAAACACTGCAACGCAAAATCACAGAAATAAAGTCGACTCTAGAACAATGAATGCTAAACTTCAAAACCAGGAAAACTTTCAGTGTAAAACATACCCTGTGCCTGGTACTAGACCTCTGAGAACTATGGTCAGGTTTGGTTCGGCTTCGACACATCATAGTGCTGTCAAGGTTTAAGTATTTACCACATGGGTACAGTCTTGATACAAGATGGCAAAATAACTGTTCAAGGACACGCCTCACCTGACACACAGCTCTCTATCCATTCTCCAATAACAAGAGTTTAAGTAAAGAAAAATTGCAATAAATTATACTATCTGATGGGAAAACTTGACAATCACCCCATGCATCATGATCGTATTGTCACTGTTTTACATTTTGTAACACGCCTCTGGAGCAACTCAACTAATTTTCCACAAACTTGTTTCTAAGCTTCACCTGCTGGATTAAGACGAGACATGAAGGGAAGATTTGGCCACTTTTTATTCACCTGAAGTCTCTCTGAATAAAGACCTCCTGCCATGCAAGTACTGGGCTGTGAATACACCCCACGCTCTCATCCAATTCTTCGTTGGTACAGAGATTCAGCCGTTCCATGAGTGCTCTGGAAGTGAATGTGTTTCCACTTCATCACAATATCACAGCATTCTTCTCTTTCTGCCGGTCTTCAGCGTACAGCGTGTCCTGTTTTCTGACAGAACTCGGAGCTCAGCAGAGGTTTAGCGCTTAGCTTGACTCTTTGAAGCTGTGATGAAAGTAGAAAGAAAAAAGTATTTGAATAATCTGAATAAAAGAACGCAGAAAGGCGCATCACAAAAACTGTATATGATAAAATGAGGTAAGTTTATGCATGTAAACTGATTCGAAATTACAATTTAGAGGAAGCTTATTGCCTGGATGATGTTCACTGACAGTGCCTTAAAGCTGCAATCTTCCAGTCCAGCAGTGAGCAGCTGCACTGGCTGCAGAAACAAGGTCTGATTGTATAGAGTCCTATGGAGAAATGTAAATAGTTCAGTTTATGGTCTCAGTCTCTGGTTTCAAGTCTTCTTCCAAACAACATGATGTTCATTTAGTAAATTATCATCCAGATCGACACACCGGGCTCACCAAAGTCAGATAAAACTGATCAGATCTAAATCCAGATTCTGTTTCTGTCCTCAAATGTTTAAAAAACAGATTTTAGTTCATGTTGAGTTGGAATACGAGAACGTTTGAGAGCAGACAGGAACACATTTTACATTTTTACTGCAGTATGTCACCCACAGCTGGTTCCACGACGTCCATAATGACAAACTCAAGGCTTTAAAATGTCGACAGATCGATGGGTGAAGTCACCGGAGACCAGGGTAGGTTTGTGCCGTTAAAGATCGTGGTTTTGGTTAACTAAACGTCACACAGCATTGACTTAAATATTGAACCAAGACCACAAACACTTTTCATAACTATAACCAACTCTTTTGAGGTTTTTAAGTCATCTCAACACCCACAGTGCTACCGCCAGCTAAAAACATGAAATCCGTTTTACAGCATGAACGTTTCACAACTACAAAAGGCAGGTCTCTCTATTTATGTGGCACATTTCATATAAAACATAAAAAAAAGCATTTCAAACAAATTAAAATAGGAAAAAGAAAAGAATAAAATAAAAGAAAGGAAATTTAAAAGATTTAAGAAGTACAAATTCTTTTAACATCTTTGACCTGAGGGAGGCGGTTTGAAGCCTCGATTTTAAAGAACACAGGGCGGGGCAGATTATTCCAGATCTGTGTTTGGTTCTGACCCGAGGACAGCGAACAAAACCCGTCCCAGATGATCTGAGAACTTCAGATGACTCTTAACACAGCGGCATATCAGAGATGTGTTATGGCCTCCAACCATTCAGTGCTTTGTGAGTCAATGATAGTATTTTCAAATCAAGTCTTTGATGCAGCGCAAAGCTCTGAGAACCGGGCTGAACCGAGTCCGATCATCGTTACCTCCAGTTCAGTTTGAGGAAATATTTAAATAAGAGTTCCTGATGAAGCTTCAGTCAAATCTTTTTAAATTCAGGTGATGTGATTTACGTCTCCGCGCTGGTTTAAGATCCCGCCTGTCATTTTACGTCCCGCCTTCGTCCCAGTGGAGGTCAAACATGGCGGATAAATCTCCACCCTGCTCTCAGTGTTGCTGCTCATGCATTATTCCCATCCTCTCTGCGTCTTTCTCTTTCCTCAAATGTCAGACCTCTTTTTTCCCTGCTGTCATCTAAAAGGCTACGCCGGCTGTATTTCTGTAACTCACTCTGCCGTGGACAGCTCAGCCAAATGCCAGCGTTTGCCTCCGTTTCTCACCCACCGCCCCCTCCTCGCCTCCTCGCCTCCCCCTCGGACTTCCTGACAGACTTCTTCTTTGTTTAGTTTGCACACCTTCACCTCCTCCTCACTCTTTTCTTTGGCTGGTGATTTGAAATGACTCTGGAGGCCGTGTTTTACTGCAGGATGTCGTTCATCTTGGAGATCGCCACTGATGCTACTGTTCGTTAAACCTTTACGATTATCAGTCTGATTATCTGATAATAAACCTGATCAGCCACCGTCAGTAATCAATACACAACCACTAATCAAACCAATAACTAACACTTAGACAACCTTTCATACTTAACAGTTAGCTAGTGTTTCTGTAGCGTTGACAGAACGTTCCAAAATAAACATATTATCAGTTTGAAGTAAACTAAAGCTCCCTGGCTGTTAGCAAAGTTGTCGACTCGCTAGTTTTTGATCATAAGTAATGTAATCAGAACAAATACTCGAGTACAGCTGAACATAGTTACCACAGTGGGATTACACTGAAACTAGATGTTTCTTTAAAAAAGGTCATTTTAAATCAGTTCTTATAGAGCAGATTGAATCAAAGCTCGATCATGGACACGTCAGAACTACAGTGCAGACCCATGTTAGCGTGATTGAAGTGATTCTGCTGAAGCAAACACATATTTGCTGCAAGGACACAAACACACACACTTTAAGGTCAAACACATACACATGTATTCACCCACCCACCCACACCCACACACACACACACACACACACACACACATGCACTCGCTGAGCAGGGTTTTAACTTTGCATGCTGCAGTTTTTACACTTTTCTTTTCACAGATATTCTCTGATGCATTTTACTGTTATGAAACTTCTTTGATGTCTCTAATCTACACAAAGCTCTGCTCTCCGGGGTCTTTTCAAAGAAAAACACACCAATATGAATGGCAATTAGTGTACATATGTGTGTGTGTGTGTGCGCGCGCGTGTGTGTGTGTGTGTGTGTGTGTGTTTCCCAGCTTTTGATTTCTACCTTTTTTGTTCATCTAAAAGACGATATGTGGGTGTTGCATAATTAGCACTGCTACAGGGACAGGATGTTAATGCTGCCTCCAAATGTCCAGGAGTGACTTCCAATTTGTGAGCTTGGCGTAATGTGTCAATTTTACCACTTCCCTTCTTTGCTGAAGAGCATTAGCTCCAACATTTGACCTCCAAAGTACACGTCGGTGGGTCCATGCATGAGTAGAAAGTCACACTTTTACCCTCAAATGTGGTCAAGTTGTTTTTTTGGTCCAAAGCTAAATATCTCAACAACTGTTGACTAGATTTCAGTTTTCCGTGGATTTTTTATGGTAGAAGATGAAGAATCACTTCCACCATGAAGGTCCTTCCTTGCACCACCATCAAGCCATAATTTCTACATACAAACAAGAAATATCTGAATCTTAAAGAGGTAGACTTCATTCAGATTTACTGGCAGACTCAGACCTCAGATCAGATGAGACAACTTGCTGATTGGGCACATATTACTCAACAGAGGAAAAGAGCCAAATGAAGTTTCCCTGAAAAGTGATGAGCAGAGAGGTGAGCCAAAAGCTTAATCCCTGTCTGACAGAAGAGTGTGGGAAATGACGCTTGTTATCACTCCGAGCCCTTCTGATCAATGAGATGGTGTGAGACCATCATGGATGGTTCGGTCCTCTCAGAGTTGGTTTGTTTGAGAATGACAAATCAATGACCCCGTCTAAGGAGCACGAGGCTGATAGTGTAGAAGTATCATAAGGGACGGTGGAAAAAGGGTTGAGAGGGAACCAGCAGGTCCACACAGTCCAGGCATGGGTACATGCAGGAGGATCCCCTCCATGATGGATGACCCTCGTAGCTTGCCTTTTCTTCGAGGAAGGACGCCATAACCAGCTCTAGGATGCAAAGGTGAACATGACTTGGGGCTGCCTTCATGCCTGGATGTCGTAGATACCCGGGTCATGGACATAGCACTCTATGGTCCCTCTGAATTGGGCTGGACTGTTGTCAGGACGCAGGGTCGAAACCAGCAAGTAAAAGGCATCAAGGCAATATTGGTATGTCAGCAACCCACCCAACTCGTCATTGAACATGGACCTAATGTGGATTGTTTGAACATTTTCGGTCCTGCTGATGCAGTACTTTAGTTTAACAACTGATATCTTACTGAAATATAGAAATACTTGAAGGATTGAGGTTTGACACCCAATCCTAATCATCAGGTGCTTTAAGTCTTGTATTTTCTCCTTTATCTAAATTTTGCTTACAAACGTATTCTGCTCAATCAACAGTGAGATTTAGTGTAATCTCTGTTTACTATGAGGATGTACCTCACATGGTAAGAGTTAATACACCACCTGACATACGCTGTTTGTCTGAGATGCAGAAATGATGGATAACATGGTTTTATATCCAGTCCCTTCTGAAATCCAAATATTACGTCTGTTTTTCATAATTCAGTTTCATAATTCTTGCAATTATTATATCAACAAACCTAATTTGATGTCTCTTTATGGGACATCCAAGAGCTCAGTGGTCATTCATCATGGCCCACACCCAAAAGAACAAAGACAGACTCCATCTTTGTGTCTTCATGGAAAAATAAAAAGGGAGAAAAATATCTGTCTTGTTTCATGCATATTCACAGAAATTAGTGAGCTTTGAGTTTTCAAAGGCACAAATTGTTGTTAACGACTCCAAATTACCTTGGGGATTTGAAATTAGTAGCGTCTGAGGCTCATTTTCGTTCTCCAACATTTCTAATGGATTCATTTCAGAAGGGCCGGTGACAATGCATTCTCCATTAAGGACAAATGGGTGGGTAATTTCTATCCTCAACAAAATAATTGCAAACCTTTGGAGCTCTTCTGTGTGAGAGACGAGAATGACGGAGAGAGAAAAGAGTCACCGTGGACAAAGATGGAGAGAAGACAGGAAAATGTGACAAAGGATGTGAATATGACTGGTGATGTATGTAACATGTATATGACACAGATCTGAAGTATTATTCAGAAAAAAGAAGTTATATAATCTGTAGGGTCATTAATAAAATGAAAAGAACTACACAAACACGGTTTACATTCAGTGTACAATAAGTCTACACACTCTTCAAAGTCATCTTCTCACAGTCCAACAGAACATGACAGCATGTTGCTATGGTGATGTACTATTACAAAGAATGGAAGAACATATAGTATTAGGCTTATATTTTATTTAGTTTCTGTTTTCTTGACCCATGACTTCCCATGACTGATTACAACCCCCAAATTCAGAGGTGGTCAGTTTGGCAGGCACAGCAGCCTACAGAGGTGGTTTTCTTGCCGGGTCTGGCTCCCGGGGCTGAGTCAGGTCAGTTGACTTACAAACTCTAAAATACCACGAAGAATACCTGAAAATACTAAAAAAAACAGTGTTGGTCCAGATAACTTAACTAAATCTAACTATTTATTGTCATGAAGAACTTTCGACATACACTACAACATGCTGTTCAATGTTTGGAAGTTATTTTAAAAGCAGTGAAGTGTTTTCGCTGTTACATGATGCCAAACTCATGAGAGGGCACACACACGGACCTCGAACCATCTGTTGTCACGCTGTTTGTGGTGACGGCACATGGTTGAAGGCGAAAAAAGGTTGATGGTCAACTTGACAAGATGAGAACTCACGTGTTGAAGTCAGTCTTAAAAAACTGTCTTTAAAGTACATGCAAGATCAAAATTAATAAGTTTAATATGCAAATGACTGTTGGTGAAACCACATACACAACCAGCCTCTACGTCCAGTTTAAGATCAGCTGCTGAGCTTGCTGCAGGTTCAATTATCGTTGAACGTCATCAACATGAAACCGTAGGTGGAAACCTGAGCTGATCACTAATGGACTCATTTGTTTGTAATCAGAATTAAATAGTTCTTAACTTTCCTCATTTTGCTGAGTGACCTGTTGAGAGCTCCCTGCAGGACCCCCAAGAGTCCTCAGACCCTACTTTGAAATCCACTGGCGCTAAATCAGAGCCCTGTTAGAAGGTGGAGAGGTTATCTGTCTGCTGCAGTCATCCTAGCGGCCGTCTTCCATCTCATTAAAAACAGCAATTCGCCGACACTCCCTCTGAGGATAGTGGGCGAGAGCATAATGTCTTCAGACACGTTCAAGTCGCTGCCACCAAAACGAAGATGGAAAAAAATACCCCGTTTTCTTTTCCAGTGTTTCGTGGGAGGGAGATTTACTGACAACAAATTGCTGCAAAGACACATCAAAAGTCAATGAGATGAGAAAAGAGAGGACAGATGGATGGGATAACACACAGGGGAGCTCTGAAGGACCGGAGCGCCACGGCACAAGTTTCCAGGGAAAGATGGGAAATGACATTTCAATCTCTATCAGGTGTGATCTGGAGGTGGGAGGGGGAGGCGGTGTTTCATCTGCGAGGGAAAATTTGCTTTGAGAAATGGCCCAGGGAGGAGAGAGGAGGAGAGGCATGGACGGCACGGGAAGATGGAGATGGAGATTTGGATAACACCAACACTGTAGGGGGAAAATGAATCGACTGTGTGTGTGTGTGTGTGTGTGTGTGTGTGATGCTGACATCTCTCAGACAACATCTACTTGAACATTAGAAACTCAATAAAAGTTTCCTCGCCGGCCTCATCGCTCTCGCCCCCAAACAGATTTAGACCGCCTAAAGAAATGAGTTGACGTGAGATAAACAGGAAGCTCGTCGGCTCAGGTAATCCTCCAGAATCGGACAGCTCAGACAAACAGGTGGTTGCAGTTATTGAGTTCAAAACAGATGGTCTCTTTCTTTTTCCTGGAATTAATTTTGTTCTCAGAGCACACGTCTGTTCAGTTCAGCTCCAACGTCAACCGAGGACATCGACCATCAACCATCAACCACCGTTACCGAGTTGGTGTCCAACTTCCCTGAAATAAAACACTGACGACAGCATCGACCCTTCACCTGTAAACACGCTTCACCATCTGACGGTGTTCAGACTGAACGTTAGATGAATGTTAGAGGACAAACATGAAGGCGGATGTGCAGATTCATCTGTGCGAGTTGAAAATGTTTCAGTCCGCTGAAGGTATCGAACCAAATAAACTGATGATGTTTGATTCAGTTCAACTTCTGTTCGTCAACAACATCTCGTCAATGTCAAAAGAGTTTATAGAGACATCAGAGTTATGTCGTTGCTTTCTGTCTGGAGAATTGGCGCCACCTACTGCTGTTTGTAACTGCCTCTAACTTTTAACCTTTAACTTTTAATCTCTGTTAATATTTTGTATTTTATTATTATTAATAAATGTGTAATGTAACACAAGTTAAAAAGACGTCAATGTTCATGTTGAGTTTTAAGCCAACCAGAATAACACGTACTGTACACGTTAAAATGAAGTCAGTATTTATGTTTAGCTTCACACGGATAACCATCCACCCCAAAGTCAGCTGGACTTTCAAAATAAAACTTAAATGTCGAGGTTAACCCGAGATGCTGAAGTGAGACGATGAGAGATGTTTACATGTCATAATATTTGTTCAGATGTAGAAACATATGCACATGTCGATGACTAACACACACATTACAGGGAACTGTTGTGTACTGTAATGTGACACACATCACACGCGTGTGCTGCATGTTAATAATGATAATATGTCTTCATGTTTATCTGTGTGTATGTGAGAGGGCTAATAACTGGAGGAGGTCTTCATTATGCCTGTGTGTGTGTGTGTGTGTGTGTGTAGGGGGTAGTATTGATATGTACTGGTGTGTGTGTGTGTGTGTGTGGTCATTATAGAACACAGTGGGACTCATAACTCACAATGAGAAGCCAAGTGATTAAATCTTCATTACTGCAGCAACTGCTGCACGCACGCACACACACACACACACACAAACTGATAAATCATCTAAATTGTTATGTATGCTGTATAACTCAGATGGTTCACATGTGCATGATTCATGTAACTGAACGTGAATTTACTTTAATATAAAGTGTTTTTAGTTTTTAGTCTGAGGCAGAGCTGCTCATCACAAATACATTGATGTGAAGAGACTCAGCTGAGCCGAGCGACTTGATCCACTTAAAAACTGAAAATGAGAGAAATCATCTTCCATCTGTGAAGTGAAAAATCTGATTTTTCTGTGATTGCATGTGAATCTTTAATATTAATATTAATACACACCGATCAGCTGTAACATTACGACCACTGAGAGGAGATTTAACACTGATTATATCGTTATCATGGCGCCTGTCAGAGGGTCGATATATCAGGTGAACATTTAGTCCTCAAAGTCGATGTGTTGGAAGCAGAAAAATGGACGAACGTCACAATCTGAATGACCGGGTCAGAACGTCTCCAGAACTGCAGCTCTCGTGGGGTGTTCCCAGTCTGCAGTGGTCCAAAGACCGGTGACAGGGTCGTGGACGACCAAGGTTCAATGGTGGATGTGGCCCATGTGGTCAGATCCAACAGACGAGCTACTGTCGCTCAACCTGCTGAAGAAGTTCATGCTGGTTCTGATAGAAAGGTGTCAGAACACAGTCCATCACAGTTCGTTGTGTATGGTACAGTCCAGTCAGGGTGTCTTCATGGAAGAAGGTGGACCGGTGTGACACTTACCTGGTGAACACACAGCACCAGGATGCATTATTGGAAGAAGACGGGCGGTATGATGCTTTGGGCGATGTTCTTCTGGGAAACCGTTCATGTGAGATCATCTCCACCCTCTGATGAAACAGTGTTCCCTGATGGCCTCTTTCAGCAGGATAATGCGCCCTGACACAAAGCTAACCTGCTAACAGCTAACATGGTTCAGTAACGTTTGAGGAACACAATGATGAGTTCAAGGTGTTGCCTCGGCCTCCAGATTCTCCAGATCTCAATCCAACTGATCATCTGTGGGATGTGCAGGACAAAGGAGTCTGATCCATGGAGGTCCACCTCCAAACTTCAAGGATCTGCTGCTAACATCTCAGAGCCAGGTACCACAGCACACATTAGTCAGGCGATCATGATGTTATGGCTGATCGGTGTTTTATCAGATTTTATCCGTCCATCGATGATCTCCTTCCTCGTCTGTTCTTTTCTTTTCCTTCCCTTAAATATTTAGTTTAGTTCAATGTCAAGAATCTGAGAATAAAAATCTAATTTTCAACGACAGAACGACACAAAAGTTCTGATCTTTCAGCCTGATGTCGAACATTTTTATTTTATTTTTATATGTTTGTATTTATATTCTATAGCCTCTTTGTGCCCACTCATTGTAGTACTGAGTTACATAAGACGGCACTGAGATCATCAGCATATAATATAAAATGGTGCATTATAAACTGAATCAGTGCAGCTGACACAGAAATTATACTAATAATAAAGCACATCACTGCTGAGTTCAAGGTGCTGCTGAGCTGCTCGTCCATATTGATTAATGTACTGTAAGACTGAACATATATACGTTTAGAGGAAGGTTATGTAAAACTCTTGTGATTCTTAATTTAACCTCATTCCTCCTGTTAAATATTAAATGTTAATGACAAGCGACGCGTGTTAGCAGTCCTCTGTTAATCAAGGTTAACGTGACATAGTTAAACAACTTCTTCAATAATTGGAAAAATTAATGAAGTGACAAACGTTGGCGCTCGCCGTAGCATAAATGATGACTGTCTTCATTCACACAGGAAGACACAGTACTGTAGATCTCCACTATACAGCTCCCGTGAGGCGTTCATGGTACGATGGCTCGACGTTCTCAAAGGTTTTGCATTGATCTGTAACATTTAATATGGCGAGCTACATGAAGGCTGTTAGTTCGAGTTCCCCTCAATCCAATCAAAGTGATCTGAGAGAAGTACTCCAATCTTTTACTTAAGTAAAAGTAGGAATACCACAGTGTAGAAATACTCTGATACAAATAAAAGTCCTTCATTGGTCCTTCCTTAAAGCTTTTATACACAACATTCAATGCCAATAGACAAAATGGCCTCTTCAGCCCACCAGACCAACAATCACAGCCTCTGCTTTGGTTGAAATAAACTGTCGCTGTCAAAGGTGATCCACTGACAGTTTGTTTCTGAGAACATTATGGAAATGATCGTCCAGAGATCGACCACAAACAGTTGTTTTATCACTATCACTCAATCAGACTCCACTGACAAAAACAAAACTTTACCTCGCAGATCATCGATAGAAACTCATCAAAACCGCCTTTGTTCATCTTAGTTATTGAACTCTGGTTTGGCCAAAATAAACCATAAATTCACAGAGTTGGACGAGAATAAAGAATATTTAAATGAGTCGATTCTCAGGGAAGAGAAGAGAGAAACCCAAATTACGACAAACACAGAGGAAGTGTGACTTAATTCTCTGCTCAGGACGCCATTAATCCGACACGTCTTTACATGTGTGCAGCTATAAATGTTCTAAATATCATTTTTGATAACCTAAAAGTGTCAGCATCAGAATATACTTAAAGCACCAAAAGCAAAAGTACTTATTGAACAGAACAGACATTTCAGAATAATACACATCAGATTATAATTATTGATTAATATTAATTACCTCTGGCTCAGCGTCAGCTGGTTGACAGCTGACAGCTGATCCAGCCTCTCTGAAGGATGAGCTGGTGTAGATAACGGATGGAAATATTGATCCAATAACGTGTACGTTACTTTAATGTTGCAGCTGGTGAAGGTAATTATTTAAGCTGCTTTACATAGCGCTGTGTATCTTCTATAATCCAGCATCATATTTTATTTGTTGAGTACATTTTGTTTTATTAATCACTAAAGCTGTCAGATAAAAGTGAAGTCGACGTGGAAAGAAACATAAAATGGAAATATTATAAAGAAAAGTCTCTCGTGAGTATCTCATAATGAGACTGAAGCAGACAGATGGTAAACATGATTAAACTCCTTGTGTTATATTAAGTTACACGTAGCATAAAGTTAACATTAATTATGAGTGCATGCGTTTATTATAACCATCTTTCTTCGAGTCTCTCTTGTTTGTAGCTTGTTCTTCTGTCTTTGTGTGTTTGTTTGGCTGCGACGACGCATCAGCGAACAAGTATGAATGTTTATAATAACAGCTTCATGTAGTTAACTGTAAATCAGCCTTCAGCTTACTGTGCTACAGCTGGCCATAACGTATCGATGACAAACTTGAACCACAGAGGGAAAACATGAAACACAGAATCACTGTCCGTTAGGGTTGCAAAGGGGTGTAAAGTTTCTGGTAAATTTCCAGAAATTTTCCAGAAACTTTCCATGGGACGTTAAGCTCAGGAATTTTGGGAATATTCCAAATTGGAAACTCCATGGGAATTTTAAAAAAATTATGGTAATTAACTGTACTGAACAAACTGTATCATATCCAAACATAAATCTAAACATGCAAAATAAAACAATTAAAAAACATTTCAACAGATTTATTTGAAGTAGAACTTTATCAAGTTTGAATTATTTTATTGAACAATATTATGTAGTCCACGAGCTCAAATGTACTAAATGTAAATTAAATGTATCAAATATATTTTCCTCAGCTATGTTTAAGGGCCAACCTTCAGTTTTGTAAATTCCCGGTTTATTCTCATAAATTCCCATGGAAGGTTTCCAACCTGGAAAATTCCCAGAATTTTGCAACCCTACTTTAGCTTCAGAGCCGTGAAGCTTTGTGAAGAAATAATCAACACCACTTTGAACATAATCGAGAAGAAAGTCTCCAGCCTTCATTTTCCAGGAATATAACGTGTCCGCTCAACCAATCAACAGCTGCAGTAACTTAGGTAGCTAGCTCACAAACATTAGCCACCTATCCTAGCTACCCTATGTCACTTACGTACTCATGGTGGAAGCACATAAACATGGTAAAATGACCAAATCTGAGCAAATTAACAGAGTCAAAAACACTTCTGAAACACTCGTGCTAGCAGCCATGTGGAGAGCAGCCTAACTCAGGGTCACGGTCACGTAATTTAGGAGTCATATCGGGACACGACAGCATGCATCGTTTCTCTTCATAAACACATCTTATCTGCTCAATATCAAGATTCTGAACTTATGTTTAACCATGCTGTCTAAATCAAATCCTCCTCCCACAGAAAAAAGACCAAAAGGCCGATATCACGCTGAATAATGTGTGTTCGGTCTGTGTATGAGGCTGCAGCTTTTTAGGTTGACACATGTAGGCGGTGTCGCCTCTGCACCAACACGATAAAACTCACCCGCTTGATGTCCTTGCCGAAGGTCTCACTGAAGCTGGAGCCGAGGATCTCAAACTGGACGTGAGAGTTCGAGCCGCTGTCCTTAAAATCCATCGTACCTGTCAGACCTGTGATGTTTCCCTGAAGGAGGACAGACAGACGGATCAAACCAGAGTTACTGTCTGACAGGGAGACTTCGTAACTTTATCTCCGTTATCGTGACCTCTTCCTCGTATTTGACTGGTTTACTGGTTGTGGCACAGCAGCACAAAGCGACAGCGACTTTATTAAGCTGTATTTTATCATGTAGCTGTTGTAAAAGAGGCTTTGCTGGTATTGTTAACTTTAATGTTCAGGCAGATAAAATATAATGACGTGACAGAGAGAGGGAGGGACGATGGGGGACATTCAGGAGATATTAAAGAGGTCAAAAAGAGGAACGTGGAGAGATGAAGCTCAAAGACAAACAGCTTCATGAAGACCTGCAGCGTTTTGCTGTGTTGACCTTTGAAACTGCACCAGGCTGCATCCCATCATGCTTTGTGAACTGCTAAATTGTGTCATATAGTGTTAGATTGACAGCTGAAACGCACAGAAACCTCCCTGGAAACCATCCAGTATAGATAGAACCTAATTAATCATTAGTTTATTCATCAATACTTAGCTTTATTAATTCACTGCTGTCTCCACGGCTTCGATGTAGAACATACAATGTTTAGAGATGTATGAGACGTCATATGAAATGTCATTAGAGCCTGACTGAGCGAGCTGAGTTCAGTTTGTGACCGCGGTGCTGTTCGGCTGAAAGGCCACGGACGAAATCGCTTCATCAGTTCACGCGGGATGTAAAGCAAGACTGACAACAGCCTTCACCGCCGCTAAATGTTTGTCTGTCAGCTGCAAAGGTCGCAGTCATCGTCACCTGGAGGAAAATAATGTTTGATAATGTTTGCTTGCTACAAAGTCACTGATGCTTCCAGTCCTCCATCTCCTCCACCGGACGATCTGTGCAACAGAGAAATGTTTTCTGAACTCTGATAAATCGTAAAGTTACAGACAGCAAAAATAACCAAAGAATCACACCCAGAACACAGAATTTAGCAATAAAACAGTCAAGAAAATGCAGAGTTTGTAAGAACACATTGTTTGACCCATGAACAGATACACATGCAGTTTGTATAGGACATTTTTAATTGCCTGGCAAGTGACGAACAAAGAGTTATACCACTAAACATAGCTAACAAGTATGTAACCTGAACCAAACCAAACTGTTTTAACAGCTACACCTGTGACTAATCTGAACCCACAGCTAACAGAAATAATAACACATGGCTAAAATGTTTATCAGGACGACTCCATGCAATGAAATACAGAGATGTAGGTGGTTGTTGAAAAGTTTGCTGCACCTCAGATGTTAGCGGAGAACATTCAAACTTCCTTTCAGGGCTTGTTTGTGAAGGAAAGGAAACAAGCTAGCCTGACACTGGTAATGTTCACCTCCATGCATTAGTAGGTGGAGGTAAATAAAAAGTCCTTTGCGTCATGAGCATGAAGCAGCGGTGCGTTTGATGCACTTTCATTTAGGCTGCTAACTCAACACATACAAATACATTCAATGTGGCGGGTTACAGCTTGTGATGCATTCAATGAAAAAAGTAAAAAGTGAAAGTGGTCCTCTCCGCCCATTTTTCACTCTGCGTCTGCAGTCCTCTCACAAAGTCATTTTCCATCTCATCAGCAGAGAGAGAATCAGAGCGGTGGCAGCTGGTGGAAATGTTCAAGTTCAAGGAAAAAAATAAATAAGTACGAGCAGGAAACTTTGCTCCGCATTCGAGATGTGCTGATGGACTGTTCTGCAGGAAGACTTTATTCATAAACAGACTGTGGGAATGACATGAAAGTTAAATGGGAATGAATGTCGGTACCTCAAAGGAAAATGTTTTAGAACTTATATTAGTTATAGTTAGAACTTAGAAAATCATTCGTATTGATAGTGACGGAGCCGTAAACAGTTTAACAAACAGTTCCTGCAGCTCGTAAAAGTCTCAGACTGCTTTAAAAAGTCCAAATTCATCTAAAGAGTGACACCAAAAGCTCGTTCGTGTCCCGACCATTCACCGAACTGTCAAACATTTTAGTTCATGGCTCATCGGTACCCGAAACAACACGTCACCCCTCCACGAAGCAGCCTGTCGCATTATTTCACCGCGGGCCTGTTTTTGGTTTAAACATTCGTTTATAGATTCACAACATCATTTCTCTTCCTCTGCTGTATGCTGTGTCGGTTATCTTTCACTCTGACACCACACCTGATAAAAAGACCAAGCTCAATTTTTGTTCTTGACACTCCACATCTATCAGGTCAAATCGTGTTCTCTGAGTTCAGATTGAAAGTTGTCGGGAAATCGATGAAAACTAAAACATGTTTGTGTTTTGTTATATTTGGAAACATACTTGGAATGTTTCATGGCCATGAAGAAAATCCACATTGGACCGTCACATTTACAACCCGTTTTCACAACCAACTCATCGAATACCGATGCTTCGTCAGCGGTCTGAACCTTCTAGCATCATGTCTGGATGAACCTGTGAAGCTTCGTGATGTAACGTTGAAGGACTTTGACCCAGGAGACAACGGCTGACAGACAAAAGTTTCTCAGCTCTCACTGCGGGAGGTGGAGGCTGTTTTCTGGAGTTCACCATAGTGTCTGTATGGAGGACTGGGCAGGTCGTGGTGACTTTTCCACGTATAAATTCATCGATTATTTCCAAAGACGAAGTTATAAAGTCACATCATCATTATCAGTAAACAGACAGACCTACTAACTTGTTGTTGCGTGTCCACGTCCACGTCGTACCTACAGCTTGGGGCGACTGACCGAGCGTATTTGACGAGTCGGGAGCGATAATATATTTTGTATTTTCAGCTGTACTCAGTCGCAGTCAGCTGTTTGAAGCACAGAAAGGCCTGAAGAAGTCATTAACTGGTGTTCCAGCTAATTCCATCAACATCATTAAAAAACAATTCAAAGGTCTGCGTCAGTGAAGGTCCCGTTGTTTGTCTGCAACAGGCACCGAACAGCAGCATTGTCTGAAATGTTTCTTCAGTATTCACATGTGAGTTTAATAAACAAGAAGGAGGAAAGAAAGATCGCTAACGAGCTCGGAGGTTGTTACCACGAGAGATGTCAAAGAAACAAACTGATGTTTTTTTTAATAAAACGGAGATCCTCGTGCTCGGAGGGACTCGGCATCGTTCACCGATTAGACCGAGACTTTGGTTTGTTGGATGTTATTCAGAGTTCACGCTCAATGACTTGTTCATGTTTGATTTACCTTCCAGTAACAACGAAGTCGTTTATTCTTTTATTTAATGCTGGTATGAACCTCATCATGCTAATGTCCTCCTCCACGTTCTCCTCGTTCTTCAAAGGTTTTTCTTAATTAAATCTTTAATAGAAAACAACTCATACTCCATCATTTGAAGCTATATTAGATCAGAGAGGTTCAATATAAGTCCGCTCTGAAACAAGAAACAAGCAGCACGAGGAGAGTTTATAGGTGAACTCTTTGATTCCATAATTGAGCTTCATTTCAAACAAATATCTGATCTAATTATGTACCGACTACGAGTGAATCATATCTTTGAGATTCCTTTAAACAGATCACGTGTACAGGTGTTAAACGTTTGTAGAGACTTAAAGAGACGTCGTACCTTCTGGATAGTCTCCAGCATGGACCAGCCTCCGTTCCACGGCTTGGTGGACTTCCTGATGCAGTTCAGACTGGCCATACTGTGCCACTTCCTGTCCTCCAACTTCCTGTAGAAGGCATTGGCCAGCATCAGCACGCTGTCGTACAGGTAGAGGTTAGACACCTGGAGAGAGGACAAGACAGAAAAAACAAACAGGACTGTCACATCAAAATAATATAAAGAAGTATGAAGAAAGCAAACTTCTTTTGTTTGACTGGATATTTTCATGTGTCATCAAGTTTCTTCTCATCTACTGTGAAAGTTTCAACACAGATGAGACGTGTCATCGCCTGCCAAGCCACTTCCTCTTCTTCTTCATGTTTTGAACAAAGGCTGACGTCCTCCATGATCACAGAACCACAGTACAGAATATCAAGATGACAAATTCAAGATAGCTCGACTTCTGATGTCAAGACAACAGAAATCAGGGACTTCTTCTACAGTCCGATTAGCAACTTGATACAGTATGTGAATCTCTGCTCAAACCTCAAATCTCAAACATGATTCGTCAGAACTACTCGGTCTACAAATGGAAACTAAACTCTTCGTCCCTCGTCTGTAGATTCTGCATTCACATGCAGAGATCTGTTTGTAGAGATCAGGAGTGAATAAACGCTCCAGCAGCCAAATTAGTGCAAAAAACAGAAGTCACTTTGCTTTCAAAGAACTAATGAACTGTGACGTTAGGAGGACGCTGTGACGTTTCAAGATTATCCTGAAGCTCTCTGACCACCGTTTTGTGCATTGCATTGTGGGAAAATATCGACAGCACGTAAAGATCTGTTCTGTGATTTTCAGTCTGACTGTTTTGGATTCCCTCAGTGTTGTATGTAACACGTATGACAGGCGGTAGAAACACATGTGACACAGCTGGTTTCATCTGCCGCCTCGAGGCTGACACCAACATGAGCACTGCTGACACACACACACACACACACACACACACACACACACCAAAACAGGGAGCAGAGACCAAATGCAGGGTGACAAATAAGCATCACTCTGTCCAGATGAGTACAGCCGACTGGCATGAAGTTCATACAACACACTGCTTGAGGCCCTGACACACACATGCACACACACACACACACACAGATGACGTGTTGATGCTTTTTGTCATGGACAGGCTGAGGAGAGAGAACCGTCTAAAGACGGACTGACCAGGTGGAGGCTGTTAATAATCTGTCCATCCTGATGACCTGCTGACGTCATCAAAGAACAATTAACCGTCTTTAACGTGAATTATTGAGTCAATGTTCGTGTTAACCTGAAGGTTTTAGATGAGAGGGTGAGGGGAACAAGAGAAAGAGGTGAGAGAAAAACTGTCCAACAGAAAGTCCGAACATGAAGGGAGACACAAATAAAGACAAAAGAGGAGGAGGAGGAGTGTGGTTGTGACCGTGCTGTCAGACATCTTGTAGAAAACTGCACTCATCTCCACAAATGTCACAACAAGACGCAATATTTGTCAAAGTGAATTACAGTAATAGTTCTGTTTGCTGTCTTTAAATGCCAACCACACATCACTGTGATATTTTATAACAGGAAATAATAGTCCAGTAAAATGTGTGTGTGTGTGTGTGTGTGTCTTCTTCTTCATGTCTTTTTGTGCCGTTCAGTGTTTCAGTGAAGAAGAAGAAGAAGAAGAAGAAGAAGAAGAAGAAGAAGAAGAAGAAGAGGTTTACAGGCCCAGCAGTCAGCAGCTTCTATGGACATAATGGCAGAGGAGGAGAGAGTGAAGAGGACGCTGACGGAGGAAGCTAAGAAGAGAAAAGGAGAGAGTGAGCGAGCAAGAAGCCGCCGGACAAGAGTAAATCTGGGACTGACTTTTAGTGGTTGGTGAGAGCTTGGTGAAATAAAAGGCTGAAAGACAGACGCCGAGCTGGGCTGACTGCTGTTGGACTATTAAATGTTTAATAATAATTCTTCCCTCCAATTACTTAATTTGTCCTTTTAATGTAACATTTTGTGTCTTTGAATTACTAATTTGTTCCCCCAAACTATTTCATTTCTTCCCTCCTTGTTCCCTTAACGGGGAATCTTTGTGTCTGGACGTGAAAAACAACTCTGTGTTATGTCGTGTCCTTCAGAAGAGAGCAGGAATGATTGGAGAAAATGGTTTAGTAATTCGAGGACAAATGATTCAGAACAAATTATGTATACTGAGGCACAAATGAAGAGTTTGAGGACACACATTTCAGGTCATCGTTTATCAAAGATTGTTTCCCAAACACTTAAACTTCTATTTGTACGGTGAGACGGGGACACTGAACAGAGTCCTCAAAGGACACAGAAGATCTATGTTGGACCCAAACTGCCCATTTATTTTGCAAAGCTACGAGCTAACAGCTAGCGGGACCCCAAACCCGGCACTCTTCCTGGGCTTTGGGTTCAACAGGAGTGCAGAAGTTCAACCAGATACTACAACTAAACGTATTCAGCTCTGTGAAGGTGGACATAAACTCAACAGACAGATGAACAGTTTGGTTTTATGACAGGTGAGTCTGAAAAGGACCAAATAAAACTGAATAAAAAGACACTAAAATGATAATTTGTTGTTTTCCTGGGAGGGCAAAGTCATGAAAGTCATGGGCCTCTGATTGGCTAGTACTCGCTGCCTTCGTTGGCCTATCAGAGTCTGAGTAACGTGTGTGATGCATGGAAAAAGCCTTTTACTTGAGCTCATGAAAAATGGGAGCAAAAACAAAAATGCTGCAACTGATAAGATTCTGAACAACTTCATTGACTCAATGTCAAAGATGTTGCCGATCAAACAGAACTGAATGTTGACACTGAGAAGCAGTTTTACCTCGAGGTTCTGCAGGTATCCTTCCTGCGGGTCGCACAGCAGAGACGAGATCCGATGGTTGTGCCTCATACAGCGGCTGCTGCTGTCCCTCCACAAGGGGAAGATCTGCCGAATCACCGTCATGCGCCCAAGTGCACTGTGGGTAAGCTCCAGGATCTCCGTGTCGCTGATTTCCTGCAGGAGGCGGGACAATGCAAGCGAAAGGAGACGTTACTGACCTCATTTGTTCTGTTGTTTGTCTGCATATGAATAAGAAGAAGCTCTCTGACAAGTGTGACTGCAGCGAGGCGCGAGCTGACTTCTTTCTGCTGCGAGGTGTTAACGGGTAAAGTGTGTGTACGAGTGTCTATTTCACCCCGAGAAACTCCAACAGAGTAATGTTTATTTCTTACACCATGTTAATTAAGAGCAGTGATCACACACAAACACAAATGACAGTGTCAGAGCCAAACAGACTGCAGGATTCATGGAGGCCATTAAAAATTTGATTTAATTGCTTTGACGCTGAGAAACCCAATTATTTTCTGTGAGGTGTAATTATAGATAGCCTCAATCTGACTCTAAAAGCATAAAAATAATCTATGAATAATATTAGCTTTATGATGCTTTATAACACCAACTTAATTACAGCCCGCGACTCCAACAAGAGTCCCGGCCGGTGAATCGGTTTGTCTTATTTAGCCTAATTGAAAAGTCGACTCTGTTGCATTTTTCTATTTAGGTTCCTGCCATCCAATTAAAACTGAGCCAGGGCTCGTAAACAAAAGTGACGAGGATTTGCAGCTCATTTGTTTGAGTTTTGAAGACACGTCATTCTGTCAGGTTAAAGGGTTCGAAGTCAAAATAAATTAGATCGCAGGTTCTGTGATTTCAGCCGAGACATTAAGAGTCTGTCCGCTCTATTGGCTGGAATGTATTTCCTGTCTTTTGTGTTCATTTCACTCAAGAATACATAAAGAAAGATGTGAGCATCAGTGCACTCTCATTTTACATCAGAGGTGTTTCTATGCTGTTTCATTGTGCAACCCGGGCTTGAATAATATTTTTCTGACCTTGAAAAATGGACTGAACTCAAGAAAAAGACTGCAGAGAGGGACAAATGCACTGAGGTTCGCAGAGTTTAGTGATCTCCTGCTAAAGTCTCTCATCTGCTTAAGTTTGATTTCTCTACTTTTAACCCAGCGTGGACGAGAAGTTACTAAAGTACCTGGTAAAGTCTGTCTGCAGAGGAAGTTCATGCAATATTAATGAAAGTGAGAAAACGTTGAAAATGTTGCTGCCGAGAGACAAAATGTAAAACCAAACTCGAAAAGTTTGACTTGACGGTGTGGACGTCCAAAGATTGCACTGACATAACTCAAGAGTGTCTCTGCTTAGATACAGTTAGTAACTCTAATCAGTCAGGGTAGATCATGTGTTAAAATGGTTTCAGTTGCACCTTGTCTGCTATTCAAAGACAATCCTGGATTTCCAATGAGCTCTTTTCGGTTTTGAGAAATGAAGTTTTTATTTATTTAGAGAGTAAGGTTAGAGACACTGCTGTGAAACACAGTGCTACAATCAATATTCAAACTATTTTCTGGCACTTCTCAACCACAAAATGGAGGCAGAGGAGCTGAAATGGATGTGATATTACACGGGATGGTATAATGACTTGCATTTAGGCACAGGCAGACTTTAGAACGATTGCGAGGTAAGCTGAGGATCATGGGACTCACCGAAAGAATCAGATAAGAGGTTTGGAGGGTAGTTATTTCCTGAGAAACACAGCGAGCAGTGTGATGTAACTTCAGGCGCAGGTAATAGAGTTTTTCAGGAAAGATGGGATCCCGACTGAGGACGCTTAGAGAGGACATTGTGTACAATCTACTGCAGCTTATTCAGAAGCAATGAGGCCATCGCTTAACACTCCAGATAATAGAAAACATGGCATGGTGAGATGTTTATCATAAACGTGCTGTTAGACATCATTACACAACTGCTGTTAGACACTAAATGTCTGGATCGCGCTCGTAGGTCATTATGAACCAGACTGTTGGACGAGATTTAAGATGGAGAAACAACTTTAGTCTTCAACACCAGCAAGGTAAAACAGTTTAAATGCCGCTCTGAGGATAGTGCCACATGAATGGCCATGTTGTTTCCTCAAACAGAAGGGTTTGTAGTCTGTACGGTGCATTTAAGGACATCTCAAACTCAGGAAACATAAAAAGGAGGAAGTAAACAGAAGTCTACTTCCTGTTTCATGGGAATTTTAAAGCTTCAAACAGTCGTAGGCTGTAGTAACAAGGCCCAAGGTTAATTCTGCAACTACAAGGCATAAAAACACCACAGAGAACGTTCCACACACATACTGTACATAAACTTCTTTGTAACTCCACAACCTCACATTGCTTTCATTTTTGTAGTCTTCAGCACAAACCAACGCTGACTCAAGTGAAAGTGGAAACACACTTTGATGTGGAAAATCGATGGAGTTCCTCTTTAATTACTGGATATTGACACACTGACATTTGTCTACTTTAGTGTCATTTCAGTGGCTCAGTAAGAAGTTCCAACTTTTAAAGAGCCTCATCCTAAATTATGTCAGATATATAGAATATATATTGTTATATATGAGTTTGGGTGGAGCGACCGTGGTGGTTTGGCTCTGTGGGGTGATGGAGACAGGTGAAGAGGAAGGTGGAGGAAGAAAAAGCAAACCAGGACAGGGAAGCGATGCTCTGATGGATTTAGCTGTCGTTACAGACGGATGGTTTAATGGACACACCTGCAGTCGCTTTTGTTCTCAAAGAGTCTGATTAGCATTTCAAAGAGAGGTACCGGTGTCATTAACAGTTAGAGTCCATTTTTATCTCAACCACTCCAACTGGTTTCCAATGGATGCTTTAGGTAATTAGGTTTTGTTTAACTTTAACCCATTTAAAAAATGCAACCGTGAAACAAACGGATGTCTCGCTAACAAAGACAGCCTGAATAGGAAAGTTTGTAAAAGACCTTTTCTTTTATTTGAGGGGTCATTTCAAAGTGGACAGGTCTTTGAATGCACCATGAAAACATCAAGTACCTCACAGTAAAACTTCATTTAAATAATAATTACTAACTGTTCATCTCTGACACTGACCGCTGTACCTCTAAAGACTAATCTTTAGTACAACGGTTCACAACGTTTTTGGCCTTTTGAAGTGAAGAAACATCTTCAGCTTGCTGTGAAATATCTGAACAACTCTCAGACGGACTGACGTGATATTTCTGTCAAAGTTATTTTCATTTAGTTTCTGTCCACTTTGAATGATCTGTGATCGGTGCTGAGTGTTTCTGGTTAAACAAAAGCTCTATTTGTTGTCTGTAATTTTTCTACCATCACTGACTGGTTTCAAAACATCTCGCTAAAGGCCTGCAGGTGGAAAATTAGTCATCTGACTAACACCTGCATATTAACAGAAATGTTCATTAAAGCAACGTCATGTCACTTTCCTCTGATAATCAGTTAGCTCCTGTTGATGCTACACTGACCTGTAACCAGTGAATGCTGTCTCTGTCTGTCTGTTGTTAGCTCCGTTTGTTAGCTGCTGTTAGCTAATGTTAGCTCAGTTTGTTTTCAGGCCGGGGTGCAGGGGAATGGGAGCGGAGCCGGTGTCGTGCCAGAACAGGAGCTGGAATTGTAACCGGACTCAGCAGCCTCTGTGATGTCGTAATTAGAAATAATTTACATTTTTGCTTTATCCAGTCATTTGATTAAGAAATAAAGACATTCCCATCTTTAGCATCAGCTGTAGTTTGTGTTTATTGTTAGCATGCTAACATTACACCTACTCTTTTAGCTTTTAGCTCACAGCACTGCTTCATTAGTATCTTCGTTATGTTAATCTTCACAAACAGCGGATGCAGATGTGAAATATTAAAATCAAATTATTAATTTAATTAATGTTTGCTAACAATTATATTTTTGTGTTGTCGACATTCAGTCGGAAATGAGGAAATGAAAATGAGCCAAAGGTTTTCCTGAACTTTGAAAAATAAATATCATGGCCGTCGGTGATATTTGCTTTCTGAAGGTGTCATCACGTGTGCTCACACTGTGCAGATCTCTGACTCGTGGTTATTCAACAAATCGTGTTTTATAATCAGTTATTCTCAGCTTCGCTCTTCAACTCTTCACGTGTTTCTTTATCTAAACATTCCCGTCCAATCACGTTCAGATCTCAGACTGATCAAACCTGACAGCTGCTCGGTGAAACCGCCGCCGCCCACCGAGCGTCTCTCTTTCATCCCTCGCTCACCTCGTCGCCTCTTCCCCTCTCGTTAATTACTCACCTCTTCTCTGTCTCATTACTGTAACACAACTCCTCTCCATACCTCTGTTTGTTCTCCGTCCTCTCCACTTTTCTCTGTTTTCTCAAACTCTCTCTCTCTTTTTAATTGGTGTCGGCGGTGTCGGCTGGTCGTGGTTGTTTGTGTCTCCGGCAGACGGAGGGTGAAAAGGACAAGAAGTCTCCTACTGCTGACAACCTGCCTGACTTTGCAGCTACAACATCACCTACAGCACTGCACTGAAGTAGAGAGCAAACACGACACTACGGAGGCGAAATCTATGTATTTTCTTCTTATGTGACCGCTGACAGTGCTGTTGGTACCACTCAAAGTGTGTCTGCAAGCTGTATTCTTTCTAATGTCCAGCAGGGGGCATCTCCACTGGCTGCAACATTAAGCTCTGCTTGTATGGAGTCCTACGGAGAAATTATCTTAGTTTTACTCTGTAGTGTCTCTGTGCTCAACTGTGATTGGACCACAGGGGTACAAAGGGGCGGGGCTTAGGCAGGGTGAATTAGTCAGTATGGGGTCCCATCCTCTCAGGTAAACTATGAATTCATCATAGTAATAGTAATACTATATATTAAATATAAAAATGTGATCAGACAAACAAACAGAGTTTTCATGCATTTTTAATTTTCATGTCTCCTGATTGAAGCTGTTTTTTGGTATTTTTCTCAGTTGCCATGGTTACAGGTATTGTTCTCATCTATTGTGAAGTTAATGGAGAAGCCAGTGTTCACCTGTAATGGTGCGCGCACACACACACACACACACACACACACACACTCTCTGCTCTTTCCTCAGTAATAATAATTATCAGACATTTTATCGTTTTGTTTTTACGACCCCTTCAAACATTTCTTCAGATTGTTTCTTTTGTCCGTCTGACATTAAAGTTTTTCAGCACTGAGTAAAATTATTTAATAAATAATTCATTTATTAAATGATTTCACATTCAGTTTGTTCAGAAGATTCAGTTTTCTTTGGTTTAGTCCAAAAATGTTTTATTTCAAATTAGCATTTAGTTTTTATTAAAGTTTGTACGGCAGTCATGCACGATAAGATGACCTGATGTGATGAGGAAACTTTCTGTTATGCTCCAAAGATTTTGGTTTATGTTCAAGTAACAGATATTTAAGACGACTTTAAATCTGATTTCATCTTTTGTTGTTGTTGTTGTTGGCAGGAAGGAAAGAAGAAGAGAATGTGTGGAAGGAAAGAAAGAGTTGAATGATTCGAAGATGAGAAGATGAGAAGAAGTAGGTTTGAAATGAAGCCGGCACATTTATCAGAAGAAACGTGTGTGATCAGAAACTCTGTTTAAGACGCCAAAAAGCCCGAACAGACTCTGACTGTTTGAGTCTCTCGGCTAATTAAAAAAACGCGAGTATAATTAGTTAAACGATGACTTTGAAACAAAGCAGAGGAATTAAAGAGAACGAGGAGGTCTGTCTCCATCGAGCTGGGAGGTGAAAAGAAAATGAGCTCTGAGGTTTTTGTATTCAGCCTTCAGCAGATGACAGTTTTTCTGAATTATGCTGTTAACAGTTGTCAGCTCAGTTAATTGGCTGGGAAGATGGCCGACTATTGATATAGAGAGCAGAGCGAAGAATTAAAAAGGAAAGATCGTTTAAAACAAAAACCTCACAGTCACTTTGCAGAGGGCTCAGAGCTCTGCGAGCTCTGGAGACGTCAGAACTTGAAGATTTAACAGGATCCCAGCTGAGGTGGAAGTTTGCTGTCATTTTGTCATTTTCACTCGGCTCATTTCAATTTTACTGCCAGCGTGGAAAGTCGCCCACGCTGGCAGATCTCCGACCACGGGGGGAAAGGAAACGACGAGGGGAGCTGCGACACAAAGACGCTCAGCTTGTGTCTTTATCTGAAAGGCGCTCTTGAACATTTTATTCAGAGTCATGGTGCAGTCTTTGTCCTCAAAATCAGCTGAAATGAATGGGTAGTAAAGTCTTTTGAATCAGACATTGACCTGATGAGGGAGGAAAACCTCGATGGGTTCTCTTCATTTCTGTTGAGTTTAAGAGGCGTTTCACAACGTTAAGTCCGTGTAGTTTGTTTGATTTAAAGACTGACTTTTATTTGTTGGCACCAAATGAACACCTGAAGGTGCCTGGAAATGTCTCAGTCCTCTCGGTGTGGTTTATTAGGACTGAGAGCGGCACCATAAAACAACCAGAGAACGAAGAAGAGGTTACGGTTCAAAGCCGAGCTGATGTTCACAAGGAGCTACAACCTTTTCTTATTCCCCACAACCGAAACTGTGACGTTAAGTTCAAGGCACAGGACCTAAAATCAGGTTTGACAGAAATGTTTCACTTCAGCCTCTTTACAAGTCGTGTGTGTTTGGTTAACAAGGTTGGTTTCATGGGGCGGTTAAACTGGTTGACCAAATTTAATGAATAAACAGTTCAAACAGGTTAATTTAATGGATGAACAGCTGAAATACCAAGAACAGAGTCATGGACACACTTTAAATAAATAGACAAAAGTGAATTGGATTGGATATACAGTTGATTAATGCCTAAGTACTGGGATAAATGCTTTTAATAGTTGAGAATAAATAAAAGTAAGAAAGAAAGTGTTGTCGATAAAGGTGTACTAGCGTTCATCTGTCTGTGGAGGTTCACCCAACATCCGAAGGTTTACTACATTAGCCATGTTGGTGAATATCATCACCATATAATGTTCTCTCATATGACGATCAACAATATGTTTGACAGCTTGTCGTCACGTGTTCTTTGTGTCCGTGTGTGTCGAGTCTTACCTCGTTCACAAACACCCAGTGACTGTCTTTGGAGGCCAGATTTGTCTCCACCGCCTGCAGACACACAAACAGAGAGAGAGACGGGGTTAACACCAACACTGCAGCTAATTTAATCACATTTGCAGGAAGCGATGTGTCCGTGTGACGAAGCAGCTGTTACAGCGAACCACAGCTGCTTCGTCCGTCTTTGTTCCCACTTGTGTCATCTTTGTCTGATCGCAGTGTGTCTGCTTTGAAAAGTTCACCTCCCCCTAAAAAACAACCAAGCCTCTGCTCTTTCCGTTGATGAGTTGTCCTGCCAAAAAACGTCGAGCAACAAAAGCTTTTCAGGCAGAGCCGAGCGAGCGAGCGGTTTGCACTTATCAAAGCGCCGGGAGCTCGCCTGGTCCTCTGCCGCCGTGTGATAATCCTAATAACATGCAGCATCCTGCAGATGATAGTGAAGCATGCAGCTGATAGCACAGAGCAGAGTTAAACTGGTAAAGTTCTGTGGGTCACCCTGCACCAACCCGGAAAGTTTTCATGTTTTATTACACACAGGGCGATGGAAACAACAACTTAAAGGTCCGGTGTGGAGGATTTAGCAGCAGCTAGCCCGTAGCTGCACCTTCCTAGCTTGAAGGAAGAACTACGGTGGCCACAAAACTCACAAAAAACTCACAAGTCTCTATTTAACGAGCTTTAAACATGGTGGATTCTTCACGTACGATGCTAACCGGTGCTACAAACTAGGTCATCATTCTTGTGGCATTAAAGCAGCAAAGAGAAGCTCCACAAACCGGTGACCAGTGTCAGTAGTGTTTAGCGTGTTTAACACACACACACACACACACAAGTGTGTATACACAAATATCAGTTTGTGTCCCTGGGGCTCGGCTTGCCAGATGTTTTCTAACAGGTCCTCATTTGGCTTCCAGATCAGCAAACACTGACACACTCAGTAAAAACCTTGAGGGAACACAGCCTCTTAAAACAACACTGTGAAAGTTTGCTACCATAAAACAACAAATTTAAAATCAGTTTGATGCCGCTCCGGGTCGGGAGAAGTACGTAATGCTTTACGGCACTAAGTAAGGACTATAATGGCAGAGGAGAAGAGAGTGAAGAGGACGCTGACGGAGGAAGCTAAGAAGAGAAAAGGAGAGAGTGAGCGAGCAAGAAGCCGCCGGACAAGAGTAAATCTGGGACTGACTTTTAGTGGTTGGTGAGAGCTTGGTGAAATAAAAGGCTGAAAGACAGACGCCGAGCTGGGCTGACTGCTGTTGGACTAGTCAGTAATATTAGCTGCTGCTGTGTCTGCTGTTGGTGACCTGGTTGATGATTGGCTGTTAGCAAAGTTGTCGACTCGCTAGTTTCTGATCAGAGGTAATGTGATCAGAACAAATACAGATTTATACGAGATTTTTTTTTAACTGCTCCTCTGAAGAGCTGAAATATATGAACGCTCATCAGACAGGTGTGTGTGTGTGTGTGTGTGTGTGTGTTTGCGCGTCGTCAGTGATCGGGTTAACCTATAGTAAAGGACACAGCCCCTGCTCTCATAATACACTTCACATCTCATACTTGAAGATATTACACCTGTCATCATAACCTTTACCGGGCCCAGATGGACTGTAGGTATTATCTCACACACACGTACATGCTTACATGACCAACCGTGGACTGTCGTTTTACACAGACCAAGTGAGGACTTCTGTCTCTGATCTATTATTACAACAATAATCATTTGTAATTAAGAATACATAATGCAGTTCAGATGGGTAACTCCGTTGTTGAGGACTGTACTACACACACACTGTTGGGCATGACTCACCTGAGACAGCAGGCAGACCTCTAAAGGTTCATCTTTCCATAACTCTATCTTATATAACTCTGTTATTCATAACTGATGTTATTTTAATTCACGTTCTGGGTTTTTACTCCTTGACTTCTTGCTCTTTCGTCTAAAACACAGCCTGTCATGGAGCCACATTTTATTCTGGTTTATTTTTTGCTACTGTGGGCACAGAAATGGGTTATATCTAACAATTACATGTCAACCCTCGAGGTAAAATACATGTATATTGTTGCTTTTAATGATGGTTGTGGGTGAAGAGGACTGTTGCAGAAACAGGCAAACACTGAGAGGAAAATAGGAAAATACAGTGGAGCATTTGTACACAATATAAGAACCAGCAGAACATGTTGACCTCATCATTCCCTGCAGAGGAACCATAACATATAATATCCACAATATTTCTCATGTCCTTTGTTCAGGGCAGACAGTTCTCTTGCTAACCCACGAATAAATATTTAAAGACACATGACTGATTTGCCAGATTAGTTGAACAAGAAATATAATGTCTGAAAGTCGAGTTGTGGACGGAAACAAACAGTAGCACTCAGATTCATGTGTCTGGATACTGAATTACAGTGACTTTTTTTTATTTTTTTTAAATAGCCTCTTGCTGCATCGATCTCATTTATATTCAAACTCATTTGTCTAAAAACTTGATTGTTTTTCTGTGAAAATGAGAAGAAGAAGAAGCATGTGTGCAATCAGAAATGACAGTTCTGACAGTTATTTCCACGTCTAAGGAAGTCAAAACAAATACCAATTATCTGAGTCCTCTTTTCTCCAAAGACTATGAACTTAATGGCAAATTTAAATCTACATTGTTTACATTCATGCCTGTTGGCTGTCTTCTTCTTCACATTGAACTTCAAATGCTGATTAGTGGAGGTGTGAAACCATTGGTGGGATTGTACAACATAAACGAAAACAGGGAGTGCTACAAGTGGCCGAAAACTCCACGGAACAACAGGACTTAAATATTCATGAACACAACTGAGTCGATTAATGAAAAACTGCAATGTCGTCAAATACTGCCGCTTGATCATTGGCTGTACGCCTCAAACCAGTGCGGTCTTGCAACGTTTTGTCTCAGACTTGTCTTGGACTCGCTGGTTTCGACAAATATTCTAGTTGGTTTTGAGTCCAGCAAAAGTAACCTTCGAAACAATGACATCTGTGCTGTTATGTTAGATTTTCCATTAGCACTCCGGGAGAAACTGAGAACTATCATTTATTTTAATAATTCATTTTTATTTCAGCTGCTCACAGTGAGATAGTGGAGAGATTATGGTGTCTGTGAGTTAAAATAGCTTGTTGAATAAGTCTGCGTACCCAAAGGTACATTTTGTCTGACAGTGTTTTGTTATTCACCTGCCTACAGAATGTGATTATGATTATGAAAAGACCAAAATGTGAAGTTGTACTTCATCTTTATGTGACTTTTAAGTGAAAAGGACGTACCTCAAGTCAACAGTACTACCTTATTTCATCCAGCAGTGTGGTTATATGTCGCAAACAGGATACAACAGCCTTCTCATTTGAGTGTTAAAGTAAATAATGCGGCCTATTTGATCCAACATTGTTGTTACACTGCACTTTTCTTCATGTTCATTCAGGATGTAATGTCTGTCTCAGTCTTGTCTCTCATTTGGACTCTTGGAGTCTGTAGTTGAACCTCTTTGGACTGTTTCAACTAGTCATGGTCCTGGACTCGACAAACTCTTCAAACTAGGGCGTTGTAGGTACCTCTCTACTGTAATTTCTGAAGTTGGTTCAATGAGAACGTGTTGTGTTTATCATAAAGTTGAAGCTACAGGAGGGTTCACTTCTGGATGAAATGTCCATCTGATGACACCATATTTAGTCTGCGGGACACAAACTGACTCATTTCCTGGAAGGTGAAGCGACAGTTTATGCAAGCTGCTGTCGGCTTCCTCACTCCGTCTCGTCCCTCTCTTTGTGTCGTCTGACGGAGTCGCAATATGGCCGCGATGCTTTGTGCTGCGGGAGGGGAGGATGGAGATGATGAAGGCTGACTCACATGACTGACAGATACACAAATGTGAGAGAAGCTCGGCGAGTGAAAGCAAAGAGTCAGAGGACGGAGAGAAAATCATGCCGACACCAGGCCTGAGGATCAGGGATGTGACTGTAAACACAGCGTCCTCGACACTTTAAGCAGTTAGCCTTTTTTTCTTATTCCTCTGATACATGAGAGCACACGGGGTCAGGACTTTGATCACTTCATTTGTCTGAGGAATAAAGACAGAACAAAAGAGACACTTGTTGCTGGAGGAGACATCTTCAGTGTTTTACCAGCCGAATACACGAACTGACGTGAAGCTCAGGTTTCAGGTGTGTTTGACATCAACTCGTCTGGAAGTCATTATTTTTTTGTATTACATGTTTTCTGATATTTTATGTTTAAATATGCAAACGAGGCATTATCTAATGTAACTTTTGGTGAAATCTACACACACAAACAGACAAAGTGAAAATAAAATAAACACCTAAATTTAGATTTTGGGAGTTTTCTTTCCTCTAGTTTGAAATAAGACGTGTTATGGAAGAAAAACAGCCCAAAATCTCAATGAAAACATGTTTTTGTCTGCAGTGTCTTGTCTGCAAAAAAATAAAGAAATAAAAAAAGAGGGCAGACTAAAATGTACCCGCTGAGTAATCCTGTTGTTGAAATACCTCTTTTCAAATCTGCCTTTCAACAAACACCTGTTCTGTTCTGAAGGTCACACATTAGACAGGAACACATTATAAATCTTGTTCTGATGTGGGACCTTCAGAGTCCACTGACCCGTCTCCTTTTTTTTCTTACTCATTTAAAAAACACCTGTATTTATTTATTAGCAGGTATTCAAATACATTTATTTTAGATTACACTATGAGTGCACGGGGCAGTACGAGGTAAATTAATCATTAGGACTAAAGAAAAAGGTCTGACATGTCGTCCTTGATGATAAACACGTTTAAAGATCCTGCACCACTAACAGAAAAACAACATTTTAAAATCTTAAAGACGAACGTGTTGCTGTAAACATCAAAACATTCAGACACTTTCTGTTTTGCCTACGAGGCAACATGCTGCCAGTAGGTTGCATATAAATATTCACAACAACAAAAGAAGATGCAGATTTTAAGAAATTGAATATCTGTATTTTCCTCTCCTCGGCTGATGTTTTGATCTTTGTTTTATTCCCCCAGCAGCACGTCAGCCTTACGATGTGCGATGAGGTATGGATCGGCCACGGCAAGACAAAATCAAGGTTACTTAATACTGAGTGATGAACTGCTTCTAGTATCTATGTATGTTCAACTCTGTAGTTTGTACAAGAACAATTTCTCTTAATGAAAACGTCACACTGAGCATTTTGTTTGAACTTTAACCTAAATATGGGCATCATGACATCAATATAAAAGATGAAGATAGATAGATAGATAGATAGATAGATAGATAGATAGATAGATAGATAGATAGATAGATAGATAGATAGATAGATAGATAGAAAGAAATACTATCAGTAAATTCCTTGAAAAGACCAAATCCAAGGTGAACGTATCTTCTATCAGTCTGATTTATCGTCCTTTGTGCCATGGAGCTGCATTGTCGTCCAAAAACTATTAAAAACACATCAGTGAGTCACACTGTTGTTCCTTCATTACCACAAACACACACACACACACAGTCGTTTATTTTGACTCAATCCTCATGTTCATCATGCTGCCAAGACAACTGCTACTACACCAAATGTGGATTCATCCACAGCTGAAAGTTATATTACAATTAAACTATATTTGAAAACATTTTAAAGATCTTCTGTAGGAACCAATGGGCTTGATGGAGAGCCACAGACAGGAAGTCAGAAGATATTGAGTGACGGATTAAAACACTGTTGTTTTGGTCTTTTTATAGAATCTATGTCTACATGTTTGGTAACATAGAAACCGGAATGGACAGGTTGACTGCCGGTGACCGTTGCAGAGTACCAGCATACCAGACCTTCACTGTCACGTTGTCAACACTGTCAAACAGTCGCAGTTTGTTTAAGTTTAGGCACAAAAAACTACTTCTGAACAGTCTAATGGGTGAAAGTATGACTCATCCACCCCGAACTCCAACTCCAACTCTTGTTGCTCTTTATATTTCGTCACCCGACTTCCTCCTTTGCTCTCGTTGTGGCCACTAGAGGTCATCGCGTAACAATAAATGCAGGTCATAATAAGCTGCCTGCACATACGATCTATGCAGCTGCTTTTCTGTTGAGGATGGGCTGCAAGAAATTGTTACACATGGCTGAGAGAGGGAAGTGAAATGATTCAACTTGTGTAAAGAAGCAGAGCTAAAGAACTGTTGTGTTTTTTTTATAGTGTTCCTATTTGATTTCTGCAGCCAGCAGCAGAGCTCCAGGGATGTGAGTGGTCCAGTACAGGGGGATTAGGGAGTTACCTCATTTATATTACGCTCTACTGCCTTCCTCCCTCTCTCTCTCTCTCTCTGGGTTTAATAGTCCTGACAACAAGCATTAACAGGCGGTGAGAGCAGCAGCAAGCATGGATGTTAGACCAGGAACAGGCTGCTTTTAACACCATGTTAATGGAACACTGGGATCAAACCCTCGAGGATGGTGCTCGCTGGGGGAACACACCCCCACGGCTACAGAAATGGCTCAAGAAGTCTACTCGAAAAAGAAAAGTCCAGCATGTTTGGTTCTTTACTTCTCTCCGTGATTTTCTTTAGCTTTATTTGAATCTGAGATGGGAAAATGGAAAATATATTCTTCAGCCTTCTCTATAGACTCACATGAACAGAGAACATCTTCATAGGATGGAGTGGAGAGAACAGAACATCTGTAGCTCAAGGTGAACTGAACAACAGACACAATATTCAGTTTGAAATAAATACGAGAGAACATCCGTACACTGAGATGAAGAGGCGAGAACATCTGAGACAAACTGAAGAAGACGGTCTGAAAAGAATATTTCTTTGCTTGAGATGAAATGTCCATCTTTATTTTGTGATTACTGTGTCGGCGGGGGATTGTATTGTATTGTACTCTCATGGTTGAAGAAAGAGCTGAGCCTGAAGGGAAAGCTCTCAACTATCCAAACCTCACCCATGAATAATGGATACAAGCAGCCAAAGTTGGTTTCCTGAATGGAAAAGCCACCTATTGTGAAGCTGGTCAAAGACTCGAAAGTCATCCAGCAGTGAAACCCGAGGAAGTCCGAACATTCGACATTACTCAAATGTTGACTGATGCACCAGAGAGACAGACAGGCATCCCAAATTTTGTCAGTATTCTACAATACAATGGATTATGTTCATTGATTGTTTGTCTGGTTAGGAAACAAAAGAACTTTTCTAAATTTTGTTTGTTGTCATTTCGTTTGACTATTAGTAAAAAAATCTCACATCTGAAGTCACTTTCTTTGAAACAAACCATCTGTTTTTGTGTCTACACAGTGTAAAAAATATGTTAAACTGTCGAGTAATGCTGGATCGTGTATTACAAGATTGCTTATTTTGACAAAAAACAGATATGTTGTCAGGGCATGTTTAACTTGACACGTTCAGTGTCAACATTTTTGTGACTTGCCAAATATGTTAATTAACAACATTTCCTCATTATTTTCCTCGGAAACCTTCAGTCGGCATCACGTTTCCCTCCATAACATATCTGCTGCTGCAAATTAGTTCAATGTGAACAAAATTTCCTGGAGACAGGGCTGAACTGTGGCATGATTAAGGTCTGAAAGATGCTATACTTGAAAGTCAGACATGCTCCAAGGTGATCCACACTCTTCACACCCTTCCCACCTGCCTACACAGGACATACTAATTACTGTAAGAGCACTCGACGCAGGCATTTAGCATTAAATATGAAGTGCTAAAAGGTCCAATATGGACATACATGTGAGGACACAGGAGCACAGAAAACTAAAAAAACAACATGAGGTCGAGGTGGACAGAGTTTGAGGAGCTACTTGAGGTGGTTGAGCATGCCTCCTGGATTCCTGTGGACAAATTCTGGACATGACCAAAAGAAAGGAGGCCCTCGAGGCAGACCCAGAACACACTGCAGGTAATATTTTTACAGCCTGCGACTTGGACCTAGATAAGCAGCAGGAAATTAATGGATGGACGGAAGGTTTCTGACAAAGGACAGAGAATCTTTACGACAAGATCGAGTGAGGAGCAGGAACATGTTTCGCTTTTACACGAGGAACAGAACATCCGAGGAAGGTCGAAGAAGATTAAAAGCTGCTAAATGGACCTCATGGTGAGACGTAAGGATTAAGGAATGGACTTTAAAGAGACAGTTCTGGATTGTTTTGGTGTGAGTTGCAGAATTTTAAAGCTACTGTATCAGCTGTAACGTTACGCCATTAATATTTACATCCAACGCTGTCACAGGCGTGAACCTTTCGTCCATGAGTAGGTAAATGCGTTCCTCTGTGCACTGACATGAAAGAAGCTGCTCACAACAAGGTCTGTTGATTATCTTGAGTAAACGGATCATTATTCTTCGGAAAGAGATACAGCTGCTGAGTTTTTCCACAACCTGAGTGCCGTTTAGATTCATTATATCAGAAAGGAGACTAATATTATGTTAGAAGAAGGCTGATATCTCTGCAACTCACACCAAAGCAATCCAGGTGGATAAAAAGCACTGAAATCTCAACATCTTCATAGTTGGACAAATACGAGATGATGAAAGGTGATGAATGTGTTGTAGTTTGAGATATGAAGCACTTCACATTCACAGCTGTTCTATGTTCTTTTCTTTAGGTTGAAATGTCTGCTAAAATACACCTTTCATTTGAGATAAAGGCGAGGGAACATTTTCAGAAGAAGACAGACTGCATGTGGTCTGCAGTGAGGCAGAGAGCAACTTTAGTTTGAGATACAGAAAATAAACCTTTTAATGTTGAACAGAGACATCTCAGGACTGCTGATAAAGACGGTCATTGTTTTTGACATTGAGGATTCACACCTTCACTCTGTTCTGGGTGGGTGCTCTGGGTGGTGTTGAGCTTGTTATCTGGCTCTCTTTCTGTGCCACAGTCTCCAGCTAAATCTACAACAACAACAAGAAAGAACATTTAAATGAACACAGAGAAACATCCAGAAAAATGTACAAACACATTCGGCAATCTGAGTTTTACAAGAATCTACACTCCTGTAAACGTGTGCGACAACAAAGCACACAAACACATTGACACCGTTGGGTTTTTAAAATTGGAAAAGGCTTCAGAGTACTTCAGGGAGTGCTGCTTTTATAACAGCAACATGATGACCTCCATCCAGGCTGTTGAGACTTCAAGAATCACCGGAGGTCAAGTTGATCCTGTCAGGACAAGTCAAGATACCGTAGGCTCGCCATCTCCTGCTCACTTTGTCAGAGAATAAAAAAAAGAAAGAGGGCCTTCCTCGCTTCCTCATCCTCTCTCTGGGTGTTAAAGCCCGTGAGAGTTGTGCTAAAAGCAGCTCTTCACAAGATAAGAGTTCATGTAGGACAAGAAGGAATCCGAGAACGAGGAGGTTTCATGTTTGGTTTTGTAAGATGGTGTTCAAAAAGTCAAGATGCTTGTGTTAAACTCCTTCAGGTGTTTCAGTGAAATCACAAAAAAGAGAATATTTACTCCTGGACACATCTGGTTTATTATCCAAGGTGTTGAGAGCTGCTACGTCAACACAGTGGGTGGAAGCGTAGCAGAGGTGAAGAAGGGTCAATGAAACTAATGAACAGGGAGCTACCGATATTAGCAGCACAAAGCGTTGGGTCGTGGGTGAATGGACTGCGTGGGCGCCTCCAAGCTTACCTGCTATTTTGGTTCACGTAGGTTCAGCAACGAGTGTAAAAGTGACGGAGGTGTATGTAGAAAATCAATTATGCATTTATCTGCATATGAATACAGAATTAAACAGCTTGTTGAACGATCATCATCTGAACATCTTCTGTTGGAGGTTGTTGACTGTTTTCAAGCATTTCTTTTGAATAGTTACTTTACTGTTGACAGAATCACCAAAATCCAACCAATCACCAAACAACTAGCAAGCTGCCCTGTTTGAATGAACCCTGTTCAGTCGTCGCACCACAAACACAGTAGCTTTAACATCTCTGTGCTCAGTGTGCTCGTGTGCACTTAATTAACTGGCTTATTTTTAATTACTGTGACAGCAGTGTGGTGGGACGAATTGGCAGGAAGTGCAGACTTAAATTTAAAGTCTGACTAAAACTGTAACTGATGCCGAAAAAGAAAAAACTGCACTCATCCCCCGTCCACAGCAGTACTTTGCTTAGCTTCATACTGGTTGGCAAACCTGGGGCGTGTTGACCAACCTCTACTATAGATCAGGACCTCATACAACTACACTTTAAATACCTGAACTATCATTTAATAGTAGTTTGGCACAGTTTGACAGTAAAAGGCACAGTGGAACGCTCAAACAACAGCAACATATTTAACTGAGTATGTTGTTCATCCACGCTTCACAGTTTAAGAACCACTGGTTGAAACAGTCGCCTCACTTATGCAATATCTTAGTGAAATAACACAACAGCTACAAAGACACTGTCTTTTAAAGTGTTCATGCTTCGGTGACTGCTTTTCTACTTTACATGATAAAAAGATCAATGTTCTGTCTGCCTTATCAATAGTTTACTCATCAATAGGTGGTTACCGATCACTCCAGAAAAGGTCATACAGTAAACAACAACAACAAGTATCCTCAGTGGAGAAACCTTTCACAGATCAGCACATCCAATGCTACAAATGTCAAATTTAATAACCACGAGTCGTCTTCGCGGGAACAAATCTACTCGAATTGTGGCTAAACTCGTAATGATAGTATTGGTGGATATGTTTAGTGTGTGTGTGGGTGGACTCCTCAATAACACGAAGCTCCAGGACATTTTCTCTCACTTCATTTTGAGCTTCAAAAGGTATCGAGCTGCATGTGAGAATGAAATAAGAGGAAAATGGAGGAGGAAGATGAGGAGGTGCCGCTGTCACATAAACAGATATCTGTTCATATATTCATATCTTCTGTTTCTCATCACAGCCACAAAGGTAATACGTCTATAAATTATCCTTAATGTCCCATTTATCTCGTGTGACAAACTTTATCAAACACCCGGCACATTTCATCATGATTTGTCGCAGCACATAATGACACTGATATCACAGTGAATATTAAAATGATAATATATTGACTGCAGTGTGGCATGTGACGTTTTGTGTGTGGAGCCTGAGGATACGTTTCTCAATCATTACTTCACTCAACAAATTGGAGAAAATATGAAATCATTAAGAAGAAAAAAAACTACCTGCTAATGACTTCTCTGAACATCGTGACTGCAATTTAACGTTTAACGAAACATTTCTGCAGTTCAAAAATGAGGCATCCCAATTAGGATGGTGTCAGCTACAAAACAGATCTGTCAATCAGAACTTTGTTAGGTCCGTTTGGAAAGAATACTAATATGACAGATGTGTTTTATGTCTTCTCTTTATGAGACACTGTTCTGTCATTTATTACCAATACATGTAAAAAAATGTGACAATGTGTTGGCAGCTAATTATCAGCTGAATCTGCAGCTCGTCTTGGCTTTAGAGTGACTTTGAGCTAATTGTTTTTCTGTCAAGACACAATTTTACTGTTCAGATTCACTATCGCTGCTCTCATGATGTTGTTTTCATAGATAAAGCTACAAAAAGTAGTAAATACTATTAAAAATCCATCCTGGAAAGTTTTTGAAGATTATAGTGACGGTGTGTGGTTTTCTGGTGGTACGCAGGAATATGGAAGTTGTACGGGTAGTGCCAAAGGAAAAGGCTGACATCAAGTTAAAGCAGTGAAAATATCCTAAATATAGTTTACACTTGACTGATACTGACGTTTTTAGTGTCTAAAATCTGTTTTGTACATTGTTCAGCTTCACGCTGGTCCTCTTATCTGCGTCACACTGCATAATAACAGCTAAAAACTCAGATCATAACAGTCACTGCACATTTCTCCTTTCTTATCATATCTATCTATCTATCTATCTATCTATCTATCTATCTATCTATCTATCTATCTATCTATCTATCTATCTATCTATAAGTGAACTAAGTCTGGATCAGAACCACAGTCCAAAATACCTGAACTATCCCTTTAATTGCATCAAGACAACAGATAAACATGGAGGCAATAACTGGAGAAATAAAGACCTGCATGAGCTTTCAGGGAATCGAACCCTCCACCATGCTGCCTGTGTTGTCCTTATTGCCTGAATTCAACAACAAACCTGTTGGTACTGCGTACAGACACATGAATTTGACTAACAGGAGCCATTTTTAGAGGATCTGCAGCTTCGCTGGATTTATTCTGCTCTGTCCTGAGCGTGTCAACAGCCCTTGCAAAGCTCACAACGAGACCCTGTTAACCACTTGCTGTGTAGGCATGGAAACCGGTCTTCAGCACCACCTCAGAAGCTGTTTCAGCCTCCCGCCTCCTCGGCTCTGCTGGAGCTGTGCCAAGTACAAGAATTGCTCTGACATCTCACACAGCCTTCACCTCTCAGAACTGATGGTCTGAATTCTCCGTAGCAAAAACAGTGAACAGAAAACAGATAATCCTGAAGGTTCAGCAGAGACAAGTGGAAGACGTATTCAGATGCCAGATAAAGGATCAATTTTATAGATCTTCCTATTGGAGAAACGTCTGTCTGTCTGTCTGTCTGTCTGTCTGTCTGTCTGTCTGTCTGTCTGTCTCTGTCTCATTGTGGTGGTTAGTTTACAGAAATTTGTAATCCTGAGTGTACGAGGGTGTGAAACAAAGAGGCTGTATAAATTTTAACTCAATCCTCTGCACAAAAAAACAACCAATCTGAGTGATTCGACTCTGGAATCATTCATGAAAACTGATTTTACTGTTTCTAATCTCTATCATACATATAAAAATACTTTTTGTTATATTTTCTGAAACTTTCTGTGGAAGAACAAAGTTCCTCTGGTTCCTCCTAGAGTCGAGAAAGTGAGTTGAGTGTTGGGTCTCGTTCCCAGGTCGACTGTGTTTGACGTTAGGCCACTAAGGTGCGTTCAAGGCGACTTTTCACCACGTGTTCTTGCACGACTAACACAAGTAAATATTCACCCTTGATCTGGTTTACTACAACACAAAATGAACATGAAATGATGTGAACACAGGATTTTAACATGGTTTGATCACAATAAACGGATCAAATGGATGCCAAATAACTTTCTATCTGTACACAAGACAACAAAGAAACTTTGTTTGGATCGATCAGAGCTATTCATAGTTTTCACGTGATGTCACGTCCCTAACAAGGCTTTCTTCCACTGCCTGTCAACAAAGTTAGTGAAGTTATGTTTCTTTAGCCAAAATGTCAGATAGTTGTTGTTCGATAAGATGCACCAACTAACGAGACAAGTCCGGGTTAACCAGGTTGAACTTTGGTCGTGGAGCAGGGAGTGAGCCGCGCATGTTTCTGAAAGAGTCGTTATGCTTCTACAGATCCAAACTTTGAATCTGCATCTGAAAAAGGAAACCCAGACAGGAGATTGTAGATCTATGTTGTTAGACGTGACATTTCTCGTCCTTTAGCTCATGAACAGCAGCATTATTGACCATCCTGATCAAAACCACATATAAAATACTACATGTATAAAACTCATTGTACCTTTGTACACAGTGTAAGAGGAGATATTCTCCACAGGATATATGTAGACATCCAGCCAAAGTGGAGTATTTACATACTGTACAGGCCAGAGAGCATGATGGGATGTCAACTGCTTGATTTTACCATGTAGTATTCATATGCAAGATTTACCTTTCAGTTCAAACACAGGAAACAGGACTAAACAAACCAGACTAGCTGTGTCTGTCTCACTAACTAGCTTGCCTTGATGTTTTGGTTTCAACATGTTCTCTTTGAAATGATACATTAATTAATGCTTTTTAATTAATAATAAATAATTAATGATACACAAATGTCAACAAGTCAGGTCTGGTCTTGACTTTTTAAATGTGTGCTGGAGTTTTTTTGGGGCCTCTCAAAGATCTGAACAGAAACCTGCAGAGTGAGTCACCTGGTGTGAGATCCAATTTTTCACCTTGTAAAAGGTGAAAAGCAAGAATGGTAAGTTGAGATAATTTATGTTGAGCCTGCTTGTTTTTCCTCTTCTTTTTTTTTTAACTTCATACAATTTTACAGTTTCACGTCCGTGCAGAACAAACACGAAGCGCCTGCAGCCGTGGCTTTCATCTCAGGAGGGTTCAGAGAATCATGTGAAGACCTGCAGCTCCGAGCACAGTGTGACTCCATTCACTCTCAGATGCTTCTGCAAACAGAAAAATCATCGCATGCTTTCATCGACGTGTCGGCTTAATGACGGCGTCCACGCTGAAGAACCGACTCAAAGATTCATGCCAGCAGTCAGAAGATTGGTTATCAGGTGGTTGTATGTAAAGTGAAAAGCTTCTGGTTGTGAATCTGTCTGATGATCCGATGAACAGATTTCAGGTTTTGTTTTGTGCATCTCCTACAGACTGTAAATAAAGATGGACGGCACGTCTCCATAGTCAAAATATCTCGGATCCAGTGGCTGCCATCTTGCACCATCTTGCACCATCTTGCAGATCTCAAGGAACCACAGTCACATGATCATCGAGCTCCCAACAAAAGACAGAAGAGTTTTCAAACCACCTCTGACTTCAGCTGCATTATAGCACGGTGATGAAGTAACTATGACAAGGCGCCTTAAGGTTATAAACTGTGTGATAACTGTGATCCTGAAGGCCAGTGCATGTCACACTGGGTGAGATGAGTCTGATGAAGTCTTGGATGAATCTGTGAGGCAAGTCAGATTTAACAGTGAAGGTCTCTAAATCTCTAAATCTGGTACCAGCAGATGTTTCCACAGTGATATTTAGGACAGTTGTTTGCAACGATGACCAAAGTTTTCACCTAATTGTTGAATCATAAGTCAGATAATGTTCTAGATTTGTGTTATTGTCAATAAATCCCATGAAAACACTGTTTGCACTGTGTGTGTATCACAGCCTGATCGTTCTTCTTCCTCTGTGCCGCTGAGCTCCATGTCGTCCAAAAACTATTAAAAACCCATCAGTGAGTCACACTGTTGTTCCTCCATTACCATCAACACACACACTGTAGTTTATTTACACACCGTCCAGCTGTCACAAATACACACCAAGGCGATATATGTGGATTAATCCGCCACTGAAAGTAGTCCCCAACAAATGCACCATTGTCCTGATAAAACCTGCAGCTGTTTGAGTAAATACTGAACCACATTAAATATTACACTAAATATTTGTTTTTAAAGATTCACGTCTTCAGTAGGAACCAATGAGCTGAGAGCCCAGACAGGAAGTCAAAGTTCTGAGAGACGGACATGTTGTTGGATTTATTTGGTAAATCATGTTGATGCTACACTGACGTGTCATCAGGTGAATGTTTTCATACTTCCATAATTTCTGTAAATTGTTGTTGAACTTTTAAAATATTCTAAACTGATCATATAAAATATTCCGCCCGCGCTGCCTTTAACTTTATGAAATATGTTCCTCTTCTTCTGCTTCTCTGGACTTCACGAACATGAAAACAAATTCAGCTCGTCTGTTTTTAGCAGACTGTAACAGTACCAGCTTTATTTTTAAAACGTGGAGGCTCCTTAATGTCACCTTTGTTTGGCACTTCTGGGGCGTAAATACGAGGAAGATGTCCGCTGCGTGGTTCTTTCATAACAGGCAGACCGCGGTGACCTTTCAGAGAAGGGCTTCATTAAAGAAGACGACAGGCGACGGGAGGCTGGCAGCGGTGCGGCTGAGTGGTAATCACACCAAACCGTCGCGCTATATTTGGGCCACAGATAGCCAGTGTACGGCTGATAGGCAGATAGACTGGATGTGCATGCAGGCATGTAATGACTTGGACACACACACACATTTCTGTTGCTGTATATCAGCTTCAATATTTTATTTCGCACCTTAAAGGTGAGCTCTGCTGATTTCACACCTCAGTGTTTCAGTTACTGTGTGTGTTTTAGGAGTAGTTTAAAGCCTGATAAATGTCCTCAAGTGATGTCACTCCAGTCAGTGTTGGTTAAAGACGACAGGTTTTAGTTAAAGAAAAGTGAGCTGACCAAAGAGGAGAACGAGTATTTCTTCTGATTACATTACTTCTGACCAAAAACTAGCGAGTCGACAACTTTGCTAACAGCCAAACATCAACCAGGTCACCAACAGCAGACACAGCAGCAGCTAATATTACTGACTAGTCCAACAGCAGTCAGCCCAGCTCGGCGTCTGTCTTTCAGCCTTTTATTTCACCAAGCTCTCACCAACCACTAAAAGTCAGTCCCAGATTTACTCTTGTCCGGCGGCTTCTTGCTCGCTCACTCTCTCCTTTTCTCTTCTTAGCTTCCTCCGTCAGCGTCCTCTTCACTCTCTTCTCCTCTGCCATTATGTCCATAGAAGCTGCTGACTGCTGGGCCTGTAAACCTCCTTTTCTTCTTCACTGTGGTCCAAAACAGCTAACATTAGCTAACAGCAGCTAACAGACTGAGCTAACATTAGCTAACAGCAGCTAGAGTTGTCAGCAGTTTACTTCACTGTCCATTAGAGTTGATGAAACGAGTATCCGGTACGGATAAAGCACTAAACACTGGTGTGGAAATAAAAAAAAAAATCACACTGATCATAAAAAAAATTAAAAGTTAAAAAAAGAAAGTTATGTTGCATGAAAACTCTTGTTCGTTACATTTTACTTCATAATTGAGCATGTGTTGTATTCATTGTTGCAAAACTGTAAATAGTTCGTTTGCTATCGTGATCAGAACCATCGATCTGAAGCTCAGTGCTGATGCTGTCCTGTAAACAGTTTTCTAATCAGCAATAAATATAACAATTTCTGATCAACCCATATCGATTGCATGCTTAAAATAACATACAGTTAAAGCCCGCCCATTTCAAGACAACCCGCCCACTTCCAGGTTAGGTCCCGCCCACTCTGTGTACGGATATAGATACAGATAATTCATATGGTTAACGGATACAGATACAGACAATGCTGTACTCGCTCATCCCTACTGTCCATCATAAACTCTGTAAATCACAGAGAGTTGAGGCGGAGCAGCCGGAGGACATCAGAGGGAAAACCAGAAACATTTTCTCCATAAAATATGATCCAGTTTCACCAAAATCAGTGAAATAGTTGGTGGTGTGTGACTTAGTGCCGTAAAGCGTTACGTACTTCTCCCGACCGGGCCCAAAGTTACATAGTGTGAGAACAGACGTACGAATGACAGAGACACCGTTCACCTGATCACAGGTCAGTGTGGATCAGCAGGAGGTAAACTCTGTGACGACTCTGACCCAGCACTGTACCCGCCGGCTTGGTTTTATTGATTTCACTGGCACCACCAGAGAGTGTGAGAGTAAGTCAAGGTTTTGTTACTTCTTACCCGCCTGGCATTGATTTTTTTTCCCCTGATAAGTGACTTAGAAAATTGCCTTCCCTCTTCAACTTTCTTACTGTGATGACAGAGTGACATGTTCGGACGCTCTCTGATGTCCATCAGGGCTAACTCTTATACGTACAGTACCTCTATATAAATGAAGACACATAGAAAGGGGAAGTGTTTGAACATGCTCGTATTTCCATATTATTGGTTGTGATAACGTTCACTGCGCCTCTGTATATGACTTCTCCCTCTCTCTCTCATATCTCGGCCTCCTCATCGCTCTTACTTTCTGACAGGATGACTTGGACCTCTGATCTTCCCCGGTGACTCTCCTCCTCCTCCTCCTCTCTGCAGCCGTCACTCATCCCTCCATCCTATTATAACCGCTCACAAAGAGGGACGGGGGGAGCGAGCGAGCGTCAGAGGATGGAGATGGAGATTGAAGAGGGACTGAAGTGTCCCATTTTAAAGAGCAGGTAAAGGTGTCTTGGTGCATGATAATAAGGTCTGTAGAGGGAGACGGCAGTTCATTACATCATCTGAAGAAGAAATATGTGGTAACGTTTGATCTTCAGAGCGTTTTCATGACTAATAATGACGTTATTACACATCAAACTGGAAAAAAAGGCTCGTCGATAATCTGTATTTAACCTCTATATGTTTAGACATCCTCATTACTGCCGTCCACAGCTGGTGACTCAAACCCTGTAATCAAACTGCAAAACTACTGATTATGTCTAATAACAATGTTGTTGAATGTTTAACACAAATTTCCAGGCAAACACGCAACCTGTGCATATATTTCACCGATCAGCCATGACACCACCTGCCTAATCAAACAGCCCTAACTCCTCGAGGCGTGGACTGCTCAGACCTCTGAAGGTGTGCTGCGATCTGGCTCTGAGGCGTTAGCAGCTGATCCTTGAAGTCCTGAAAGTTTGGAGGTGGACCTCTAAACTGGATCGGACTTGTTTGTCTGGAGAATCTGGAGAATCTGGAGGACGAGTCAACACCTTGAACTGGTTATCGTGTTCCTCCTGAACCATGTCAGCTTTGTAGGAGTTCACACCAAAAATCAATAAATAAAATGGTGGACATGGTTCAAATACAAATATAGGCCACTATACCGAAGTTCACTACGAAAGATCAAAATCAGAGATCTCAAGTTTTTATTTGAGACAGGCTTTTATTCTGAAATTCCAGTTTTCATTTACTGTTGATGCAAATTCAACACATTCACTTGTCTGCCCATCCATCCATCCATCGCTGTGGATGAGTGGTTTAGTTAACTGATGGCGATTAACGACTGTAACACCAGTATTAATTTGAGAATTTACAGTATATTATGTAACATTATGTGACATATCATCTAATAAAACTGAAAAACTTCACTTGTGACAGATCTTCTCCGTCTAGCTCTCAAAAACCTCCACACCGCCTCGTTTCTGCATCTGTGGAACAGCTTGTGCTCTAATTATCGTGTTTTCCGGAAAAGAATATATAGAAACTGGAAGTTATCAGACGTTTGTGTGTATGTACGAGTGTGTGCAAACACAAAGTCACAGTGTGTTCTGTCTATGAGGAAAGGACTAAAATAAAGGTTGCAGGGCGGCAGCAGGAGCCACTTTCAGTTATAAATCATCATCTTCCAGAGCAGCAGCTGCCAAACTTTTATTTATTGGAGTTGGTTCAATCTTAGATTCAAAAAAACGAAGAGGGAAAGGTAAGACTGATTAGTTCTGGGCCTAAGACTCTTCCTGGTGATCTATTTTGGGTTTCATTTACCAGCCTGTGAGGCTTTCTGGGAAGAACAGACCGAATATGAGTAAATGACATCACATCCAGACGCTTCCAGTCGAGTCTGATGATGTTTGTGAGCATCGCTCTCCAATCTGTTTCTCTGCTGGAAAAACTCGACAGCAGCGCTATTACTCTCTCCACTTAGATGTAAACAGCACAGGGAGGGATGTTGCAAGGCTTTCTGGGACTTGTAGGAGTTGAGGAAGTCTGTTTTTTTAGAGTATCAACATGAAAACATGAAACATCCAAAATGATGTGACTCCACTTTGTCTGTTGGTGTCACCATGAAGAACTTCAGGTTCAAACTCAAACCAAGTCCAAGTTAATTGAGCCAAAAATAAACATCCTTTAACTTCACACCTTCCTTCCAGCTCACCTCTGTCCTCTCGTTAATTGACGCTCTGCGGCTTCAGTGCTGAATGAACGCTTTGAGTGGGTGGCTGCCTGACACACCGTACATGGTTAATTACTGTGAAACAGTTCTTTGGACTGAAGGACATTTCCACTCCTGTGACTTTGTGTTAAAGAAGGTGACGAGCAGGAACGTTTGTCATCTAAGAGGACACCACAATGCCTCTTTGCACAAAGAAGCTCCATACTGAAATGGGTTTCCCAGTTTGGTGTGACAGAACATGACCGGTCTGCACAAAGTCCTGAATGCCATCCAACACTGGAGAGAGAGCAAGACCTGATCACCCAAAACTCCTCTGTCTCAATGTGACCAATTCCCTGCAGCAAGTTCAAAAACTAGAGCACATTAACCCCAACAAACACTAACTAAACGTAATTTGATGCCAAATATGTGACATTTGTTGCTTTTTAAACCAAGTTTGATTCAACAAAACTGAAACACTGCCGACTTCAGTGAACACTCCCCCAGAAAACAGCCTCCGTCTGGGCAGTGAGAGCCGGGTCAGTCCCTCTGTTCACTGATGGTGATGATGTGATGATGAACTCTGCACGGTGGGTCAGGATCTCCCTCACAACACAACCTGACAGCTGCCAGAAGATTGGAAACCCGGGGACGCTTTGTGGGCGTTTACAGAGGAAACCGGGTGGAAACCCGCTAAAATAAAATCATAGCTATCAACGTAATGATGAATATTTCTGGTTCTGGTTGTTGATGACAACTTAAACTATCTACAACACAAAGATCAGGACTTTATTTAATGAGTTTGATTCACTGGGAATGATTTTGTGAAATAAAATATTCAGTGAAACATTTTTTAAGACTCTCTAACCAAATCTTTCAATGATTTAAAGTGTTCAGTCCTCTTGAGCTTTTCTGCACTCAGGCACTCCCTACAGGGGCCCCTGTGGATCATTAAACACACGCATGCATGAATTCATTGCTTTTAGTTGCATGAGCATATTACAAAAATTGAAGGATCTTTAGGCTCCGAGCTGTGTCTCAGGTTTCCTTTGTTTCCTCCCATAATGCCTCACTGTGAACTCCTGACTGGCTGAATGCTGCCTGTGGATTAAGCATCAAATCCACAGTAAATGTGAAAGACAGCTTGACAACAGTGACTCTGAGCTTCATTCAACCAACATGTTTTGGCACATAAGCTCAGATAAAGACTCTGCTGCTCAAAAGGCGTCACATTTGGTTTTCTCACTCGAGCACCTCGATCAGTGGAGTGGTGACAAATCGCAAATCATAAATCATAAATAATAATTCCCGCTCTGGAAAACGTCCATCTTGGCAACTTCCCACGATAGAAATCAAACATAGAAGAAAACAAACAAAAACAAAGTGAGACTAAAAGTGTCTCCCCTTGAATCCAAAACATTCACCAAGCAGCAAACCAACTCCTCTGAGTCCAGTCACAACCTTAAAGCCACTTGGGCATTCATCAGGCGTGATTTATTCATAGGAGTGTGGTGGTGGTGCGGCGGCTGCGTGGTGCAAGACAGATAGAAGCAGCGGCGATGAGGGCCATTACCAAACATCTCACACAGACATCGCAGGAATCGTTGTAGTTATTGATCTGTCTCCAGAAGCCTCGGCGAAGCCCGGCCGCGCCATCGAAACCCGCCTTCAATTGGTCCAGCAGGCGTCCGAGGTCCAGCTGTCATCTAGTTTGCATACAGAGTGAGGGAGTGTGGTGCATAATGACCACGAGAGGAGGGTCGCCACGGTACAGCAAACACATACAGACTCATACAGCCGGAGAGTGCTTTCGACCTCAATTATAATATGCAGATGGGATGACGCTAAGAAAGACAGAGACGGGAGAGGACGAGGACGGAGTCAGGTGGGTGGAATTTATGTGCCGCATCAGAAATAAAAAATCCAAAAGTTTTGATCTTTTTAAAAATGTGTTCAAAGATGGGAGGAAAGTATGGAGGCTGAGAGAGATGAAAAAAGTAAAAGAGATGGAGTAAAAATAAATAAGTGATGGTGGTAGCTTGGATGATGAGAGACAGCAGCAGGAGAAAAAGTTTTCAGATCTTTTACTTTAGTAAAAATGGCAAAATCACGATGTAGAAATACTCCAAGAGATCAAAACCCTGAATACATCTGAGAACAGTGATGGTCTGTGAATCACAGCCTCATAGATCTCATTCCTTTGTAACATTGAGCTCCATTGTCATCCAAAAACTGTTCAAACACATTAATGAGCATATGTGCAAATGTGAATTAATCCACCGTGGAAAATAGCCCTCAACAAATGCATCCTTCCGATTGACGAATTTGAATTTGATGCAGCAACACATCTCAATAAAGTCGTGACAGGATCAACAAAAGACTCAAAAAATACCTGTTTGTAACTGTCAACAGGTGAACAGGTTCACTGGTAACAGGTATCATGATTGGGTATGAAAGAGTCCCCAGTCCACGGAGGCAGGTTGTCTTGGAACGAACCCCAAAGTGGGCGATAAACTCCATCTAAGGTGACAGGTGACAGGCGAGGTTCAAACATTTGAATGAATTTTTGGATTTCACCATCTACAATCCAGAATATCATTAAAAGATTCAGAGAATCAGAGAAATCTTAAAACCAACACTGAATGTCCGTGACCTCCGACCCAGCAGGCAGCAGCATCTGCAGGTGAAGTTCAGACTCTTCCATGCAGAGAGAAAGACAGATATCAACAACGTCCAGAAACGCCGCACACTTCTCTGCACCAGAACAAAAACCAAGAACACTATCCGTTGCTGTTTAAGCTTTGATTTGAGTTCCGTTTTATTTGAAAACGTATCAGATTTAGACTTCATCATCTGTAAATTCACACATCCTCACAAAGTGCTGGTAAATCTTCACTATAATAACTGACGGTAACCCAGATGAGCTTATCTGCTTCTTTTATTTGGACTATGACGCCTGAGCGAATCAGAGAGATTTTAGCATTTTACTCAAACTGCAAAACTGTGATTGTGAGAGGTGACGAGGGACAGTCTCAAATGTGCACAGCAGTACAGAATCTGAGTAAACATACTTGTATGAAGAAGCAGAGGTGGTACTCTAAATGAAACTGAGGCATTACAAGGTGAAATATTCTGTTTGTTAATGTTTTAGTCATTTCTCTAAATGAATTGAAAATACATTTTTCAGAACAGCTTTCTGTTTAGTTCAGTTTTTAATACAAGAAGAGAAACTGGAGAACATAAAAGGTTTGTATGTTCCTCTAACATGTATGTAACACTGTACACGTACGCTCGAATGTGGAAATCCTCAAGAGCAAATGAGTACAAGATGTCCACATTTAGTGGCCTCAAGAGAGCACTGATGGATTTTTAAGTGTGTGTGTTTGTTCTACCTGTGCATTAACAATAAAGTGCCATTTGCTCCCAAGGCCTCATGGGAAAAAAGTCTATGACAGACACATGCTGTTGAACACTCACATCTCCATCCTTCATAGGTTTGAAAATATGGCAATATTTGTGTGTGTGTGTGCTACCTGTGGTTTATGAGTGCGAGGACATTTTTGTCTGTCCTCATCTGCAGGTGAAATAAAGGTCAACAGGAGAGCATTAAAAAAACATTTTGTTTATGTCCCCTACATAAGATTAGATTAGTTTATACTTTATTTATCCCACAATGGGGAAATTTACTCGTCACAGCAGCAAAAGTGTGATATACACAAGTTAAAGTAGAAAGGGCAAAAATAAGAAAAACAGACAGAAGGATCTTATAATCTACACGATAAACAACAGACAACATGGAAAACAAGTACTGAAGGTAAAAAAAAAGTAAGTCACATCTAGCTTAGCGTCACTGCATATTTCTGCCATTCATGCCCCCCTGCAGTGGCTCTACGTCCCACAGTTTTAAAAACACTGAATTCAAGCTTGCAGAATGCATTTTGTCCATCAGTGTCCTCATAAATATACGAGTGCACAGCTCTGTGTGTGTGGCCTGCATATTTATGCTCAGACCTGTTTGCATGTTCAGACGCCTGAAGCAGGATTCAATACACGACACACACGAACACACCGCCCGTCTCTCTGCCTGTGTGATACGCATACAAACACACACCTGTTGAATTAAGCAGGACGCTGAAGCGCTGCTTCTCTCTGCTCGGCCTCCATCAGTCACTCTGAAGACAAAGACATCAAACAGACTACCTGAAGACGAGCTCAAGCCTCCATCTTTGCCTCTCAGCCTTGTTGTGATTCACTCTGAGTGTGAACGTGAGGCCTTAAAATCAGAGATGTATCGCTGTTCGGACTCTGACAATCCTCCATTACTGGGGCTGGATGCTGGTTGCTAGGAGATGCGCTGTGCAACTGCAAGGACTGCATACTTATATTTGTATGCAACGCCATGTTTGACTGGTTGGATTCAGGCTGATGTCTTCATTCTCCTCTTTGCTTTCACCCTGAGGTATGTGTCTCTTTCTGTTGGACGTCGGTTTTTGTATGAGTGTGTGTGGTATGTTTGCCTGCACTCGGCCTGCCTCCATTATGGGGCCTGGGTGGCTGATTAGCTCACAGACAGAACGGGCCATTGATTCCCCCAGCAGAGCCAAAATGGCTGCTCGGGTATAACTTGACACAATCTGAGTGGCTGTGTTTGTGTGTGTGTGTGTGTGTGTGTGTGTGTATGAAGGAGATAATGAGGACAAAGAGGGATGGAAAAACAGAGGATGAGTCTATTTTTGTCTGACTCTGAGTGGATTTGTTTATTTATGTTCAACATTGGGAATAATTCTATGATCTGAATGTATAAGTCGCACTGAATCTATAAATATATGCATCTGCATTAAGAGTGAAAAGAAACCACATCACTCAGTGGGAAAGGGTTCATGGTCGATCATGGCTCAGTGGAAGTAGAAAACACGTCAATAGTAGCGATGAGAGATCTCACTGCACATTATTATACACTGCAAGATTGATATTAAGTCCCACTCCTATTGGTTCTATGCTCCAATCACAGTGGAGCAAACATGCTAACTCGTCCATGTTGAAATTCCAACAAAAAGTTGAAGATGGTTAAAAAATAAAAGCAAAATATATGTAGTCACATCTCAAGTTAGCTAATGTTAGCAAAATGTGAGCTAACTAGCTATGTTAGTCATTAGCTAGCTATGTTAATTTTCATCAAACATTAGGTAGCTAGTTGGCTACTGTTCTGCTAACATTAGCTAACAAAAGATGTGATGTATACACAACCGCTCAAATTTTGTGGTCACCTCTTATGCTGATGACTTTCTTCTTTACTTCAATATAACACACAGAAACAGAAGAGCTCAAACACCAAAGGTGTTTTTAAAAATTAATGATTTAAGCTTCTTTTTGCTACCAACTTTTCCCCAAAACTACAACAGTTCCTCTGCAGTCACTCAGTGGTTTGATTGAACAGGTTTTAACTGTGATTTATCAGAATATACCATGTTTAGCTGATATTCTGTGATCCAGTAAAGTTGTACTAACCTTAGAGCAACCTCCTGTTTCTGTTTTAAAGTTTTAAGAACAGTAGATTGGGAGCTATCAGGCTCCTCTTCTGTGGAACAAACTACCATTCTGGGTTCAGGAGGCAGACACGGTCAACACCTCTAAGAGTAGACTGAAGACTTTCCTTTTTGATAGAGCTTATAGTTAGTGCTGGCTCAGGTCATCCCTTAGTTATGCTGCCATAGGACTAGACTGCCGGGGGACTCCCCCTCATAACTTTTGTTATGATATGGAGCTATAGAAATAAAATTGAATTGAAATGAATAGAAGTGTTAATTCCAGTTTGTTGGAGTCATTATGACACTGAAACAGGAGTCTGTTATTAATTAAACCTGCACAGATTTTTGATACTAAGAATAAAAAAGTATCTTTTACCAAGGACTGAAGACTATTTTTTTTATATCTCAGATGAACTTTGTCTCTTTCAGCCGTCAGTCTGGTTAAACATAGAATCTTTTTTTTCCTTCATACAAAGTAACATCTTTTTGTAAAAACACAGAGTAGTCCTCTCAGACATTCGACTGAACTGAATCTTTTGAGGCAGGCGACCTAAAACTTTTGAACAGTGAACATGTGTTTCAGATGTTTTGAGTTTATCTACTCTAAAGACTTTCTGCTCATTGATCTACACACAACGATCTAACACAACCAGAGATGGCACAAATTCATACTGGTGTATTGTCTTGACCGCATGTAGTCCGGAGGGGTTTTGGACTGGGATTTGTCTCGCTGGTGGTTGAGGAATCTGATCTCATGATGATGTAAATTGCTGTGTCAAAAGAAAAATGCAAATGAGCAGCGGGTTTCAGTCTCAGAGCTCATCAGGATGCAGAGCGTGATGTGGGATCGTGTCTCGCTCAGCCAAAACAGGCAACAAAAGGCCACTGGGAGATAAAAGGCTATTTCCATTCTCTTCAGCACTTTCAATACTTCAGTTATGACAGAAAAGAGGGAGTGACTGACCACTGCTACAGCACCACCAAGTACAGGGAGAAGACTATTAATCAGCCAATCAGTTAGGTCAAATTAAAGTCAAGATATTCATCTTTACATGGACTGCAGGAAATAACAAACCGAGGGAACAAGGTGTTAGAAAACCTTCATGAGAAACTGGTTTCATTCATCCAGAGGGGAATCAGCTGTTCCAACAGAAGAAGAAGAAACAAACAGAAACATTTTGGTGGAAGTTGAAGATCAGGATCAGAGTATTCAGGATAATTTAAACTAAACCCCAAAGTTCAACATATTTTCATACACTCTACACTATATTTAGTAGAAGTTGTGGACTGATTAGTTTTTTATTCAAACAAAGTTATTCACATTATAAAAGTCTGTCAAACACAGTTTGTTTATGACCACTTGTACTCGCTCGTCAACAGACGTGCCGAATTAGTCACTTTAGAAAATCCGGTCAGAAAAAGCAGAAAAACAGACAGACAAAAGAAGCTGTTGAGCTGAGAGCCTTCAGGCTGAACGAGGACGCAGAGGAATCGTGATTAAAGCCCGTATTTCCGATCACTTACTTCTCCATTAGGGAGATTAATGAAGGCCGAGCGGGCCGGGGACGCCGACTCCGCTGTGAAAAATGACGCTATTACCTGTTTGGGATGAAAAAAAGTGTGTCGGTGTGTGTGTCTGTGTTTTAGAAACTCCTCGTGCTGCTGCAGGAAAATGGTGTTGTTTGTGTACTTTGTGTGAGGCGTAGTTGTGTGTGGGCCGGGTGGAGTCGAGTACGTCAATCAATCTATCGCATGTTTGACAGATATTTTAAATGCAAAGTTCCTATTTCAGGAGTCACACACACACACACACACACATCAGTGTGTGCTGTAGTGTGATGCTAACAGCTGATAGCACAATATGCTAAGACTTTAGCTTCATGAGGTGAATGTTGAGCTGCAGCCTCGCTGAGGACGCTGAGGTCGTTCCCTCGTTAGTGTTTCACACGCTGAGTTTGAAAATATGATTCAAATATTTAATATTTAAGGAATTAACCAAATTAAAGCAACATAATTTAAATCATGTTGACGCTACACTGACTTGAAATCAGGTGAATGTAATCACGGCGTATGCGGCACGTCCCACACAGGTTTCTGAAGAGCCATCGTGCCACTCTAGTCTAAATATCGACAAAGACGTGGATCATCGGTGGACCTGAGGCGGGCTGAATGAAGCCTGGTCGCTGAAACCAGACACCTGTGACCACACCCACCTGTCAATCAAAGCGTCCACGCTCTTAATCCTGCATAACTTTAAGCCTTAATATAACCTGAACAGGTGAGTTGTATATAAATTCACCCTCAGTACAGTTGTCATGAACGGGGAAATTAGCTACAGAGACCAAAACTGTTTTTTGTACCAGGCTGTAAACATGTTTATTTCTGCTGTGAAGTTGGACATTTGAACATGGGGACTTATGAAGACTGACTCACTTTTGGAACCAGCCTCAAGTGGACGATTGAGGAACTGCAGTTTTTTAGTTTTTGACATTTCCTGTGTTGACGCATGGCAGTTTGTTAGCTGGGCTTAAGGAAGCAGAAAAGTACTGTATGAATAATGACTGCAATTTGTCTTTTATAATTATTATGTAAAGTTACACATTCATGTAAAACTATTAAGATTTAGCTTAAAATTACAGAGAAAAATGTGAACTTGTCAGTACGGACGTAAATATGTATGTAATTTAAGAAGTATTGAATAAATTATGAAGTATTTTTTCTGTACAAAATGAGGAATCACTGTAATTTGTCAGTAATTCAACAGTTTGGTTGTTTATTTTCAGATCATGTCTGTAATTTTACAGTTTTGTGTTCAACTTTGAAAAACAGAAAACTACTGTGAAGGTTATTATAAATGATTTTCCATAAATTTAAGGTAAAACTCAATGTCGGCCCAAAGCCACACGTGTGCTACATGAGGCTGTTGGCGTGTTCCTTTGAAAGACAAACATGACAGAAGAGGGGAGGTCAGCTCATTATCTGCCCGGCGACATGTTGGACCTATGAATGAATGGTGATGTGTGCTTTTAAAAATAAACTGCCATTCAACCTGCCGTCAGCGGCCGCGTCCTCTTCCTGCTTCAGCTCGAATGAAAGGGCTGAAGTGGTAAACGTGTTTTCAGGCTGCTGAAAATAGGCTGAAAAACATGTTCGTGTTATTGAAATTAACAAAGAGAAAAAATATAATCCAACCTGAGCAGAACAAAACTGCAAAACGGCCAGGATGTTAAAAACATGATGAAATGGAGGACAAAGCTTCCAGAAAGAAAATCACGTGGCCGAGCAGTGATGATGAAAGTAGAGGAGGAGAAAACATGAGAAGAGAGGGACAGGAAAAGACTCAACAGACTGGTCAACAAGTCCAGCTCTGTCCTGGACTCCATTTTGGAGGATGTTAACAAAGCTGAGCTCCATCATGAACAAGTCCTCTCACCTAAACAGCTAGAAGGCCACGAGGAGACAGACAGAAACCCTCGTTGTTGCTTTTGTCCCAACGACTCCTGAGAGTTGAACCTGATGTGCTTTTATACTGAAAAACTCTAGATAGATAGACAGATAGACAGACAGACAGACAGATAGACAGACAGACAGATAGCCGCTCGAGTCTTCCTCACTCTTCTGGTTTTGTGTTGCTTCCTCTTCCTCTCAGCTGGTCTGGAAGTGTTTGCGTGCCGTCTGAGTAGTTTTCCTGATTTTCCAGCTCAGTGCCGGAATCCTGAGATAATAAACTCCATCTCATCTCTGTACTGCTGACAAATGTCTTACATGCATGTCGAGCGTGTAACATGCGTTGTAGCAATAAAGCGACACATGTCGGTTTGATAGCGATCTCTCGCTGCGAGGACACTCAAGGTGAGACTATACGAGCCTAATTTGCTTAATGAGATGCACAGCGAGGTTATTACGAACTCACACAGAGCCGTGACTCACATGTATGAACATTTTACATGTTTCTCAGAGAACGGATGTCTGCGTGATTAAAGTCAGTGAAGTGAGAGTGACTGCAAATTGAAAACGGAGGGAGGAGGCGCAGAAGAAGAAGAACAAGAAGGAGAAGAAGAACAAGAAGGAAGAAGAAGAACAAGAAGGAGAAGAAGGAGCAGAAGAAGAAGAACAAGAAGAAGGAGAAGTAGGAGAAGAAGAAGAAGAAGAACAAGAAGGAGAAGAAGAAGAAGAAGAAGGAGAAGAAGGAGCAGAAGAAGAAGAAGAAGAAGAAGGAGAAGAAGAAGAAGAAGAAGAACAAGAAGGAGAAGAAGGAGCAGAAGAAGAAGAGGAAACCCGTCCTGCAGCTCTGCTCACTAGTCTTCAGACTGGACTCGGAGGATGAAACGAGGCCGGATGAAACTGAAATCTGATGAAAAACTGGAGACAGCTCCCAGCGGTCGCGGAGGTTTGACGGTTGTTATTAGAGACGACAGCATGGAGGAATGTTCAGGGGAAATCACAGAGTTGGAAAGAGCGGTTGCATCAGGTGGTTTTTTTGGGGTCGTCGGCCCACTTTTGTACTTTCTGATGTTTACTTACTGATATGAGAACTGTTTGGAACAAAGGGGACGTGAACTAATGAACTTCTTCCTGAATTAAACACACCAAATGTTAAGAATGAATAGTACGAGCAGCAGGATGTCTGAAATCTCTTGTTTAATTTGAATCATTTTTCCTGAGGATGTAAAACTGATCATTATTTCTGAAGAACAAAGCTGAGACGAGAAAAATGACTTCATGGAGCTAAAATATATATATATATTTTTCTGAGAGTCTTGGGAAGCACAGGAAATTATTCAAACTATTAAAGATTAAATTTAAGAATATTTATTCTTAACCTGTCTACAGCTTCAGTTGTCCAATTCAAATTCAGGCTCTGGAAGTGCTGGTGGGACTATGACCGCATCTACACGGGGATAACGTAGATTACTGATTGGTCCCCCAGTAGGGGTCGCCAAAGCTTCACAGGGGTGTTAAAGGTGAAGAGAACCAAATGAAAAGTTCAGATGAGAATGTAAAGGTAAATAAACCTCTTCTTCCTGACTTAGTGCCGTGAAGCGTTACGTACTTCTCTCGACCCGAGCCCAGAGTTACGTAATGTGAGAACAGACTGTGAATTTCTTTCCAACACTCTGTAAAGACATTTGTGTGACCAGCATCAACACAAATCATCGTGTACAGCAGCAATTTTCAATCAAACCCACCTGTCAGATTGTCACTCCGCCCCTCTGTGATTGAAGTATTTATGGCCGCCTCTCACTTACGTCCACGTCACAGTCCTCTAAGACCGGAGAAGACAATTTCTCTGCACTATCTCTCCATCAAAGTAAATCCCTCTGATGGCTTCGTGTTCGCTGATAGCAGCTCCTCTTATCTGGTTCACTCTCCGTCCAGCTGGCCTCACCAGTTTTACCTCTGATGGCATCTCTGATTTCTCCACAGCTGCTTTTAAACGACGAGGCTGAGCTGAAAGCGTTCAATGGCCTGAGTCCATTTGGACACTCAGTGGAGGGAAGGAGTGCAAAGTTGACTTGGATTACTTCTCTGAGCAGGAAACGGTGGAATGATTCACAGCTACGCTTTGTTTTATCTCCGAAGAAATACTTCAAAACATATTTGAGCTACAAAAAGCAACAAAAATACAGACAGAGACACCATTCATCGGATTAAAAGTCAGAGTAGCATCAACATGATTTAAACTCAAGTTACACAATGTTGCTTGAGCTAGGGAGCCACAAATCAGCCTGAGTCTGTCCTCTCTGGACTGCACTGTAAAAAATAAAAGACTAAAAAGAAAGGAAGTGTCGCAGAGAGAGAAAGAGGAAGAGCTGAGAGAGGAAAGTTTGAGCCTCTAAAAGAGAAAAGATGGGATGAGACGGAGAGAGAGAGTTTGTCATTGTGTGTGATTGCCAGTCAGCAGTGCAGCAGCCATCTGGCTGATGGGTAAACAAAGGCAATGATTAGAGTCCTGCTAACATCGCTAATGACACCGGGACACTCAGCACGCCAGAGTGTGTGTGTTAATGTGAGATTAAGTGAGCTGAGATAACAAAGTGAAACACAAGAAAGTAACACAAGAAGAAAACACAAAAAATAAAAGACAAGACAGAAAATACAGAAGATGTTTTTAAAGCACTCCGGCAGCTCATTTAACCTAAATTGTCAATCCATTAAAAATATACAGATCTGCTTCCAGACGCTAAACTCAAGTCTGAAACTCGGAGGTGATGAATTCCATCTTCAGGTCCTTAACAAGCAGCAGTCAGTTGGTGGGTCATTACAGATTCATGCTGTGCAGCCAAACTTTGTTCAAACCCACCAAACTTTGCTCAAATCCACCAAACTTTATTTCAGATTCTAGTGGAGATCCCAAAGTCTCCAAACATACCAAATATACCAGACTGAATTTTGTATAAAAAGCATGAACACGTTGTCTCAAAGATTCCCATTTGAAGGGCTGGAGCAGCCATGAAACACATGGAGTATACTTAAAAAAACTAAATTTAGTGTGAGCCTCATGAAGCTTCAGCTAAAAAACTGGAACACAACCCTCAGCTGTTAGCTAATGTTAGCTCAGTTTGTTAGCCGGGCTGCCTGGACTGTGAGCTCAGAGCACTGTTTGGACCACCAGAAGAAGAAGAAGAGGTTCTCAGGCCCAGCAGTCAGCAGCTTTTATGGACATATTGGCAGAGGAGAAGAGAGCGAAGAGGACGAAGAGGTTTTCAGGCCCAGCAGTCAGCAGCTTTTTAGTTTAGTTTAACTAAATCATAAAAGCCATGTGTCCTGATGAGGCTGTTGTTTGGCTCAAACAGGTGTTTACATCAGAGGTTTAAGGTAACTTTTTATACCATTACACACTACATTAGTTTTTCTTTTAAAGTTGAACGAGAGGTAAAAAGCATCATGTTTTTGCTCTTTTCATAACATGTAAAGCTTATTTCAACAGTTACAAGAAGTTCATCTGGACATGAAGTTTAATTGCGAAGATGCTCACAGCTGTCGGACACGCAGCCAGCACTAAGCTACAGCAGTTTTCACCAGTTTCATGCAAGGCTGCTTTTAATAGCTGCAGCACAACCAGCTGCCCACTGGGACAAATAAAAACTTGAACTGCAACTGAGCAAATTAGACAGAAAGAGGGATTAAGAGATGGAGAAAGAAACAGAAACAGACAGACAGAGCTCCTGGGCGTACAGCGGATTTAAATAACATGAGTGAAGATGTAACTCACTATGTAACTCTCCATCTGTGAGGAAACATGGATGGAAATGAAAAGATGGAGAGAAGCGGAGGGAGAAGAAGTGGTTGATGGATGTTGGAGAAGATTACATGTGTTACTTTTGTTTTTAAATTCAACAAGTTGTATGGTGATTTGTTCCAGCATGAGACAAGCTGTGCTTTCAATGGAAAAATATTAATTTTCATTAATTAGTTCAACAGAGTAAAGCGAGCGGTGAGCCAGAGTCCGGTCAGAGAAAAATTAACAATCCAGATTTTGAATTTGGCTCGAAAAATCAGTCAGATGTTACAGTGATATTAAACCTTTCAATTCAAACATGTTCTGCCTATTTTATGTCTATTCACGAAACCATTCAAAGATTTGATTTTTGAATCAAATTTGCAAACTTTTAAGGATTGCAAGGATCTGTGGGAACCATGTATGTAGATGTAATTCCTGAATGTGAATACATCCACAAAAAATGGTGTTCATGGTTAGTATCATAAATAGAATTTTATATGTTGAAAAAACAGATTATGTCTTCAAAATCAGTTAGAAAAGTCTGAGTTCAAACCTAGTGGCAATCCACCTATCCACCACTACCCAGCTACATATGTAGACTGTCTTGATCGTATGTCATCTGATTTCAAAGTCACACCAAAACATTGTGCCAAATGGGTATACCCAGAAATTACGCTATAGGGGTACAATGTCCTAGTTTGAGGCGCATGGCCAATGTTTGATGACTTGGGATTGAGAACATGTTGAGTTTGTTGGTTGTCTTTGATGTTATGTTCGTAACTTTAATACAAAATTCAACAAAAAGCCCAGAAAAAATATCCCTTGTGAGAAACATGGTGTGATTCAACATGTTTTCAAGTTGAAGCCTGTATACATGTTGAATGAACATCATGGTATAAAACACCTGATAACCCCAAACGTCTTCGTCACTTCAGAAGGGATTAAACCAACAACACTTTGCCTCCTCCTGGAGAACTATGACTGAGACTTCTTTGCACAGCTGTTCATATATTTTTACTCCAGTGTCACCATGTAATATAGATTTGAGGAACACCCATCCCCTATTGGGAATGGAAGTCAACCCCAGCCGAGCAGAACCAGCCTGACTACAGAGCCGAAATGTCTTCCTTCCCTGCTGATATCCCTGCAGGCTGAGAGTCTGAAGTCAAGTCAAACCAGGGAAACATGTCAGATGTCCCTCCAATCCACTGCTTCAGACTAGTTTCTACTCTTTTTACACCCCTCCAACAGAACAGGAGGCCGATGAAATTGCTCTTTCTCAGCTTAAATTTAGACACCAAGCGATGCTGAGGGCTTGGGACAATCTCACAGTTCCATCCTCAATCAAGCCTTCCCGCAATTCTGTATTCTTAGAGCATACGCAAACACAAGATGGAAAATGCACACATAATGGGCCTATTCCTGAACCACTCAACCAACTCTATCCGCAAAATAATAATGCACCACATCACAGGATACCGACGTTTTTCCACTTCATCTCCGGTCTGTTGCTCGAATCTGATGAGAGCTGCCATGTCAACAGGGATGGATTTAAACTGAACATATGTTCACACGCCGTCAACCTCTTCATGGTGATTATTGATGTTGTTTTGAATTTTTATATTTTAACCTCATCTGCATGATTGCATAGGTTTTCAGGGTTGTGAAAACTTTTGAAAATAACTTGGAGAAATGCAGAGAAATTCTCTAAAACTTGGGCATATTTTTTTTTTTTCATTTTTCTCATCGGATCCCAACCTTTGTCCTTTCCTTAGTAGATTGACATATTTTGTGGATATTTCATGTAATTATTCACTGCATAACAATAATAATAATGAACCCAAACAGTGAACACAATAACTGCAAATGTTTGTGTCAAATGAGCAATTTGAATGAATTTCAAGCAGATTACTTAATCAGAGATGAGTTTTTCTGATATTTTTCGGAACTTTTTATACAATTTCATGGCTGTATTATGTATTTTTTCTAAGTTTGAACAATCATACATATTTATTAGGCTTATTTTCTGACAGATTCAGTGTTTTCTTCTCATTGTTTTATGAGCTCTGGTTGTTTTAACTGCACACTTTTGTAATGCAAGACAAGGCTTTTCAGCAGAAAGTGAAGGCGCTGTGCAAATGGCTTGTGATCACCATGATGAGGTCTGCTGTTTAAATCCACCCCCCCATTACATGTCAGCTCTCATCAGATTCGAGCAACATGTCAGGATCCCACCACACAGCACCAGAATTTGTGTTAATGTATGACAGCCCACGCTCACTACGAAGCCTTCAGACTCATTGTGAATGCTGAGTGAAAACATTCATTTTCAAAAACTGGATTACAAAAAGACCCTCAAGTAAATGAGGAAAAAATATAATTAACCAGTGTTAGAGGCTAAAGAAGCAGCAAACACACTCTGGAAGAAAGTTTCTTTGACTTGAGGGCCTTTCTGGCATCCAGATTTTAAACCCATGTCCAAGAAAACAGTTTAAGAGAGGTTAAGATTTAAAGGTCAGACACAGCTGGAGAAGACAGCGGATAAAGAAACAGAAACAATACACAGAAAACTAACAAACGAATCCATAACCATCAGCGTGAACACAGACGTCCAGAGCTTCAGGCTCCTGTCAGTCGTATCCCCCAGCACAGGTGCTCCCGGCTTGGGTTAGAGGCGAGGCCATGCTCGCCTGCGGTGGGCAAACACCACAGCAAGGCTGTGTTTACAGAAAGTGCTTAAACCGACACAATTCAGATGTTTGGCACAGAACTGATGTGGGTTTTTTCAGATCTGGACCAAATTCGTATGTGGGGGAAACAAAAATACTTTCATCTGAAATCACTGAACATTCATGCTGTTGTGAACTCCATCTCCAGCATCCAGAGTCCAAGAAATATGAATAATCTTTTCAGCATTTCATCGTTTGAAGAACATCTACAAAGTGATGCTATTTCTGTCTAATCTCATATAATTAGCAGGTCAGATGATTATAACACTCTTCTTTCTTCATACAATAAATCTGAATACAATAAGTCAGCTCCATATAATTAAAAAAATTCTGCTGCATGACATGCTGCTTTCAATGTTCAAGATGATCCGAGAGGAGCTGAAAGTATTGATATGTTTAAACTTAAAAATATCCAGTAGGTCTGTATCCCAACATTTCATTCAGTTCTGTTAATAAAACTGAATGAAACAGTTTGGATTATTATTTAAGATAAAAAATTAAATAAATGTGACGGGATAAGGCAAGGGTAAAAAAAGGTAAAACAATATTTATTCCTAATTAAAAATGGCCATGATTATTTTTGTAATATTTGTATTACAGAGAAATGTTTAAATATTGAAAACATTAAAGTTACATTTTTGAAAGAAACAAAGTCTTTGCAGTAAACACTCATTACATCATGAATGTGTTATTACGGTAAAATACCTTAAAAGTAAATTTTTTATTCAATTTTCATTTTTCAAAATGACTTGAAACATAAAGTCACCACTCAGTCAGTTTGTCCTTACAGTCCACTGTTGGTAATCTAGATATGTATGTGTGTGTGTGTGTGTTTGGTCATGATGTTCATGATTTTGGAGGTGAGTGTGACTCTGAGCTGTTTGCTGCAGTTAGAGACCCTCAGAACTGACTGATGAGGCGATTTAAAGGAAACCCAGTGAGGACAGCATGTACTAACACACACACACACACACACACACACACACAGTCTACAAGGCAGCAGTTTGCATGCACAGACACGTACATACCAAGGCCGTATGGACACACACACACACAAACTTAATATTCACACAGCTACCTGGTTTTATTCCACACACACACACACACACACACACACACACACACGCACACACACAGGTATGAACATAAAGACTTTCTTGTATGTACACACACACATCCTGCACATAAAGGTTAAAGGTCGACAATATAAAGAATAAGAGTACGTCAAACAGCTCAGAGACATAATGTCATATGCTGACACACACTAAACACGTATGACACATACACATACATAGTTTGTAGAGGCCAAAAGGTGCTTCCTGTCTAATTTTAGAAATAATTGGTTTAACACAGAAGTCCAATGAGATGATGACATGCTGCCTCACACCTTCAATAACGACGTGTCACTGCTCACATGACCTTTCAGACATATTTATACATGTGACGAGCAACGAGGTACCTTCACTCAGGTTCTGCTCTCACAGGAATCTCAGTTTCACACAGTTTTTCATCAGTTTTCATTATTGGCAGGATGTAATTAGCACGGCCGCTTCTTCCTATATTTGAACTATGCCGATGCATTGGGCCCCGCAGGCACCAGGGGCCCCCGAGCTGCAAGATCAGATCAGTGTTACATGTAAATGTTTCTAACTAGATTATTTTTGATTGTTTGCACATTAATATGGATGCTGGTCCATTGTATTTTTGTTCATTTAAGTAAGTTATTTACTTTTTTCCTGCTTTGGATTGGTGGAGGAAGCGTTTTTAAGTTATGTCACCTTTACCGTCATCATTTTTCAGGAACATGTTGCATTATTAATGTACTGAAGCCTGTTTTCCTCTTCAAATGTAACAGATTGTTGCATTGCCACAGATCATCTGAAAAGGTCAGAGTTAGGGCCCCCAGACAGCTAGAAACAGCCCTGGTAATTAGTGGACAGAGTGTCTTAATCTTGCATTTTTTGTAATATCCAGCAGGGGCAGCTCCACTGGCTGCAACATTAAGTTACAATGAGTTAAGTTATGAAGAAATGAACGTATTCCTCTGCTGATTTATGACCTCAGTAAACTGTTTCCTCATGAGTTTATGGTCTCAGTCTGTAGTGTCAAATCAGCATGATGTTCATTTAGTAAATTATGGTCCCATTAAGAGTAAAATAGATGATAAAGCAGGGTATGCTTTAGGGCGTGGCTACCTTGTGATTGACATTTTTAGTGAGGCAACACAGTCAGAACCAGGCGCAAACTCAAGGCTTCAAAAAAGGTTGTCAAGAAACCAATGGGTGATGTCACGGTAGGTTAATTCTTTAGCCTGCATGTTTATGGCACAATTACTACATGTCTCCATCGGGCATGTTGCATATTGTTGTTTTCAGGATAACTCTGGTTTTCTATGAAAAAGTTTGGTGTCATTTGAAATACAGAAAAAGTCTGCACTGCCTCTGAGCACAAAGCAGTTATGTAAACAGGTTTTCACATATCTGTATAAGAATGGGTAGAGGAGAGTGTGGATGAGTCATGTTTATGGAGCATCCTGAGCACAAGAAATGTAAAAACAACTTCTGATAATGTAAAAAAAATGTTAACAGTCAGTGGCTGAATCCAAATGTTCCCTCAGCTTGATGACTTCTCTCAGAAGTTCACCCATATTTCAGATTCGACTGTGACCAAGTCACGCTACTTCAACTAATACTATGAGCAGGAAAAACCACCAATAAGTCAGACACAGTTCAGATATAAACTCAGTAACTCACCATAGTTATTTAAAAACATCTTAACTACAGTAATCAGTAATCATATTTCATCTATCTTGACTGGCTTCTGGAGAAAGGAACGAAATGTTTTTATTACCATTATCCAAACCTGCAATCTTCTCTGACCTGAAACAAACTGAACAACATGCGGAGAAGAGGTGCAATTTGTGATGTACAATGCAAAGAACTGCAAAAGAACTTTTCTTGTTTTTACCAACCAACGCATCCGTGTTCAGGAAACAACACGTTCCAAACAGAACTCCAAAGATGATTGTTACCAGGAAAATGGGGAGAGTAACAGGCGAAGAGTTTTCCTGGATTCTTGCTCATTTCCGAGCCAAAAAGGTTCAAGAAATCACATTCTCATCTGAGTGCTCCTCCTCAGATGACAGATATTGCCTGACCGGGTGTTTCATATGCAGTCATCGGGCGGGTGGATGAGTTTCCTCTCTGCAGGAGTCCACAGACAACAGCCTCATCTACAGCTGCACTTAAAAACCTGCAATGTTTTCCAAAAATAGTCTGAATGCTGGCTGTCTTCGCCGTGGGAGACCAATTACACATCAAGACCAGTCTGACTGTCCCGGTTTGCCGGCTTCACTTCGAGCTGTACATTCACATACATACATACAGTAAACTATCTCATATCTATCTCTCCATGTTTTATCAGAACAGTCTCTTCAAAATCTTTTTTTGTGTACTATTCTGTTTTCTAAGGAATTCAAGGTTCAGAGGAGACATTACTCAAACAAATGGTCAAAGGTTGGTAAGAAAAGTCGTCAATAAATAAGGACAGCGGACACACCTCCACTGTTTGATTTGGAGTGCGGCGCAGAATCCGAAACGTTGTAACATTTCAGGACTGATTTTTGTCGTCTTAAATCAACGGACGAGTCGTCACCGGCTTATCTGAAGTGCTCACATGGAAATGATTGCCAGAATAAATCTGTTCCAGCCACCTCCCATCGCCGCTCCGTGTCCTTGGGGGAAAATAAAACCTCTTGAAACAACGCTGTCTGTCCTGAGAGGCAGCACCAGCTGACAACACAAAGAGGCTGTTGAAGGTTAGAAGAACCGAGCTTTACATGAGCACTCAACGGGATTGGCATCATCGCAACCTGTACTCTGAATTTCCTCTCGAACGGGGCACAAAGGTCACGTTCTGCGGTATAGCATGAAAATGGATGTAGGTGGATGCACTATGTGATTCTGTTCAAAGCCTACACGGTACCCAAACTGTACATTAAGAATAAAATGTCAAAATTAAAAGTTCCAGCAGGAAATGGTGGAAAGTTCTCACAGATGGACATTCAATTCTAAAACATTACTTTCAATTTTTTTTTTATTCTATAGGTTTTGTCATATTTCCCAGTCATAGAGTCCACTCCTCATGTTTCACACTTTAGTCTATAAAGTACAGCTCTCATATACCTCACAGTTAATCATCCAGCTAAACATTCAAATCTAAAAACTGAAATGCATTTCTTTAACGTTTCCAAGATCTTGTCTGTAGAGTTACTATAATCCACTTTATGTCAAAGGTGCATTACAGTTATGACCTGATGAATCATAGATTCATGACACGTACCACTGTGATGAATTATAAAACCAAAGTGAGTTTCAAAAGTCTCCTAATTAATTTTAAACTATAAATCTCAAAATAAAGGAACCTGAATCCAGAAGAGGCAGAACACCTTCGCCTTCAGCACTTTCACATGATCCGTATAGACGTGACACACATGATAACATACAAATTAACAGCCTTTCCTTAATGACACAAACATGTTTTCACTGTCAGCTAGTGAAAGGAGTACACATTTAAGAGTCCTCCACTGATCGAGCATTGCACTTCTACTGCATAACATTAGTCGTGTTTCCATCAGCGTGTTTTTGTGACAAATTTCCAAAAACATTACCACCACCTCCTGCCAGAGATCTGCCTGCCTGCTCTCTCCACCAACTTCTCCCCTGCCAGCCCAGATTGCCTGCCCTCTACCATCTCACCATCCCCTGCTTCAGCTCGGCCATTTCCTCCTCGTCGGCCATTTCCAGTTCCCGTCCTCTATTTAATAAACCTGTTTGAAACGCATCCAAGTCTGCTTTTGGGTCTGTTCTGCAGCAACCTAACAGAAACAAATTAACTTTCATGCACTTTATTAACTTAAATAAACTTATAAATGATAAAAAAATGCCGTAATTAAAAATTGTAATTTGATGTTTTTGTTATTATTTATTTATGTAGCTTTAAATAGCTGTAAATGAATATGTGCAAATAATAAATGAACATTTCAACCACTCGGTATAAAGTCGTTTTATTTCACCGTGACTGTAAAGCTGAATATTTTCTTCAAGGATAAACAGTTTAGTTTCTTCTTCTATGAGACAGGAGAGAGTTTAGTTGTTATTCAGCTTTTATTAAAGTATTTAAAAACCAACATGTGGTGTCAGATGATAAACGTCTTTAATAATTAGCTGTTTACTAAAAAAGGCTTTCACCTGCCTGTCCTGACGTTTGAACATCAGTCCATCTGTTCTCCCTCTGACTCACATTCTTCATATTTCATTATCACTCCTCTTCCTTCCTCGTTATTCTGACGTCCTCTTTCTGACACGATGACCCTTCCACAATGTTTTTTTTACCTCCCGCCTTGGTTTTCGTTGCATTATTTCTTTTCTTTTCTTTCTTCCAGCACGTCGTTTATCCTCAGAGCTCCCTTCTTTCTCTGCATTCGTCAATTACGTCTCTCCTTCTTTGTGTCTCTGTTTCTGACCTCTTTATTGTTTCATATCCAACTCTGCATCATTTTATTTTATTTCTCTGTCTTATGCCTTTTTAATCCTTTTTATTCATTGTTCATTCGTTCTTTCTTTTTTATCTCTGCCCGGCAGCTCGTGTTTTTGTGTCTCTTTGTTTTTGTCTTTATCCGTCTGCAGAAAATCTCGACATCCTTTTATTGACATTTGGACTAAAGTTCAGACATTGGTCAGGAAAGCAGAGGAGCTCATTTTATCTAAATTCAGCAGCATCGCCACAGGGACATCTTTCTCACATGCATCCATCACCAAATGTAACACATGGCACATTTAATTGGCCTGTTTTACTTTATTGTCATTTAAAACAGTGATTCTTTGTTCATACTTTAATGGTTTGTCAATCAATCAATCTGTTGTCAACTATTGAATTAATTAAAATTCTGATTTCAGCTCCTCAAATGTGAATATATTCACTCTTCCTCGGGTCTTTGAGGACTCATTGGAACGCTGGAACGCAACATTTTTCACAGTTTCCTGACATTTTATGGAACAAGTCGATTAATTGCCGTGTTATCGTCAAGACCAACTAAACTGAGTCCAAGTTGAGACCAAGACCAGAGTTTATCAAGACTGAGACAAGACCAAGACTGAGGGGTTTTTATACCTAGCCAAGACCAAGACCAGACAGTATCTAGCCTACTCAATTAACTAGTATTTTAAATCTTAAATCTTTTTGGGTGAGGTGTGTTTTCTTTGACAGAAGTTTTGTTTGACATCTCTCAAAAAAGCCAAATGAAATCACTGTAATGATGTTAACAAATAAACCAGACAATGCTTAGTGATCTCCCTCAGTTGTGGTCTTGACATAAAATCCAGAGTCCTCTTGGAAAACGCATTCTGGAGACAAAGACTGATCTTGAGAACAACAACACAGATTAATCAAGAAAATGATCGACTGATTGGATTTTGGTTGCTTTGTTAGGACATGCGCCATATTGTGTCCTCAGGTAAATAACTGCAGCATTAAATCAGTGTATCTTCTCTCATATTCACTGTTTCTGCTCCATGTTTCATCAACACGTATCTCTGTTCTTTGTTAACATGGTGACTGTCTGCAGCTTGTTTTTCCTCCCAGTTTGACTGTGTGTGTTTCCTCTCCACTGTATCCATCCATCGCCCACCCTTCTCTCTCTCGCTCTGTTTTCCACACCATAAAGCCTCCCGTGTCACGTCTCCACCTCTGTCCTGGTGCCGTTGTTTGTGCTGAGGGCTACAGAGGCAGAGGCGGGAGGCCGGTAGATGAATCAGCAGGCTGGAGGGCAGATAAACACGGTTGTAGTCTGAGAAGACAGCGATAGAAGCTTGTACGGCCTGCAGCCTTCAGAGAGATGAGCGAGAGAGAAGCATCGCTGCTTTTTAAAGTGGCGATGCTTTTATTTTTAGTGCCACGGTATCGCTGCTGATCTCCCCAAAAAATCACCTGTTTTATAATTATGTGTTGCTCCAGCAGAGATGCTGCTGCTGCTGCTGCTTCACCTGTCAGCTCACACGAGAACAAATCAGTGTTTAGTTATTTAGCTAAATTTGAAACTTGTGACAGGAATTTATTATTTCCATTTTCATGTGTAAAAACAGCTCAGAGAGCCAAACAATTTCAAAGAAACACTCTCAGATGTGAGAGCTGCTGCAGCTCTGGGTCTTTCACAGCAGGATAATCACATTTAAAAATACTCAATGACTTCCTGTCTGTGGCTCTGAAAATGTAGCTCTCATAGAAGAGGTCGCAAAAAAAAAACTATTATTTAAAAAAAACATCTGGACGCTGTAGTTTTTAGTTTTTAGCAAATGTTACTCAAACAGGAGTAAAGGTGCATTTGTCAGGGACTATTTTCAGCAATGGATTAATACACATTTAGTTTTCCAGTGAGTATTTGGGGCAGCAGGGCGGCACTGAAGATATACCAGGCTTTATATGCTGCCTCTCCTTAAATGCATTCATTGTTATTCACCTCCTGTCCACCAGACACCCTCTGACTTTCACCTGTCTGTCACCTCGCTTCCACATCCAGCCTCACCCGCAGTTACCCCCAGTTACCTCCACCCAGTTACCTCCACCACACTTACCTGCCTCTCACAGCTGCTCAGTTGTTTCTTGCGTCTGTTATCTGAGACCTGGAATCTAAAAACTCATTACCTTCCTGTTTTTTAATCTGCCTGATTGCACTAACCTCCATCTGAACACAAAACACTTGTTAATGGGATACATTCATTATTGGTTTTGGTCTCTTAATTGGATTTTATCATAAGGCAAAATATAAAAGCTGGAATCCGACTCGCAAGGACAGATCGCCAACAGTTTGCATCAAATCACTAGTTTGTATCAAAGCGTGATTTGATTAATCAAAGTGTTTATCTTCAAATTGCCACATGGATGTCTGTTTAAAAAAAGCTTACTTTGTCTGACAGATGGTACAATTTACAAAATGATTGTTAGAAAACACAGAAAAGCAAAATATCTTCAAGTTTGATGGAGTCAAACTGCCAGTGTTTGGCTGGCTTTACAAATTCCCTTAAACTCTTGGAATTCCATGATATTCAGACCTCTGGACACCAGTGATTCAGTGCTATATGACACATGATCAAGTAGATCAAGACAGTAAGATGCACAGATGAAACTGAAATCAAGTGCAAGGATTTATCCGACAAACGAATAAATAGAAACAAGTTGAAAGCAGGAAGCCTGAGGACTGTAGACTTCCAGCAAATTGGGTCATCCATTCAGCCACTAAAATCCCTTTAATTACCTTAATTACACTGATGGGTTTCCTTTAGCCTTGGCAGGAGGCGAGGCTGTTTTGGGTGGGGATCAAATGTGTTTAATTGAGCCAGAAAAAATCAATCAGCCCTCGAAAAAAAAAAAAAAAGCACTGAACCAAATCACAGAAACACAAAGAGAAGTTATAGTACACAAGTCTAACTTATCCTAATAACTCACAAATGTACCGTGGTACTGATTCAGAGACCACATGATCCATTTAAATTACCATAAACCAGAACTCACGAGTCTGTCTCACTTCAAAATGTGCACAATTTATCAAAACCAAAGTTTTCTCAGGTATAAATGACTAAAATTCCAGCAAATTTGTGAGTCACTATTTAAGTTTTATGTCAGTCAGCCGCACACAGGATATCCAACAACAGACACAACAACGATGAACAGCTGCTTACAGAAAATCCAGAAATCCCAATAAATTCTCCGATAAATTCTCCAATAAATCCCAACAACAAAATAACAGTTCAGTTCAAGTCAGTGACAAAAACAAAAACAAATATGCATCACGGATTTACCAGATTTATCCAGTCTGAATTTCCTGATTCAGTCAGTTCAGATAGTCAGAGGGGAATAAATCCCAAAGAAACTCTGGAAGTTTCCAGAAGAGCCACACGGAGTCTTGGACAACGTGAAAAAAACATCAGGACGGTCTCACCACTTCCTCGTAGCCTGCACCACCTTGGACCAAACTATTTGAACAGAAGGTGGATGGATGGATTGTTTTCCGGTGGAGCTGTGTCTGTGACGAGCCAAAATATAATAACCTCCCATTGTTGGGAGGAAAACATAAATCTGCTGAACTCAGTGAAAAGAAGAAAGTGCTCCTAAGTGTTCCTCTAGAAGACGTCTGTAATAAAAGGCTGCATTTTTGCTGCATTGTGTCCTTTTCATGACATTTCAGAGGGCTTACCTGAAGCACACACACACACACACACACACACACACACACACACACACACACACACACACACACACACACCCTGCAGCTCTGAGGACGACTCGGTGTGGTGAAACAGGACGTAACATCTCTCCGACACGTCCACGTCGGCCTCTGCTGCTGTCATTAGTATTCTTCACTTCTCCACCATAAAGGTGGTCTGACAGCAGCAACGCATCAACACATCAACATGTGCATGTACACATGAACAAGTGTCATGTGAGTGTGTTTGTGTGCTCCGGCTGAATACTGATGAGGCGTGAAGCCGGTCAATAACGTTGCACATCAACATGACAGCAAACAGCAAAGGCCAAGGTGTGGGTGTGCTACATGTCCGCCTGGCTCTGTGCTGTACACATCAATTACAGTGTGTGTGTGTGTGTGTGTGTGTGCTGCTTCTTTTATTTTAACTGTGGATATAAATAAAACTCAAACCCTAACGATTTACGTCACATATTTACAATGTAGAAACATATTTAGAAGAACATGAACCAGGAAAATGACCAAATCTGAGCCAGTAAACAAAGTCTGGAGGGAGAAACGCTGCTGAGACGTGTCCGGTAGGGTTACAGTCTCCACTGATAACATGAAACGGTATACACTTCCTGTTCCTGTGTCTGTAAAACGTTATTTTAGCGTCAGAATATTCAGAAGATTTGTGGCTTCTGAAAAACAAGTTCAGTATTTTGAAATAAAGTCAAATATTAATCTTATTAGTCTTAATCTGTTAGACTGTGATTAAGACTTAAATTATTTTGAGGTTCTAACATGCTGACATGTTTCCATAAACAGAAACGTTGGGTCGAGTATTGTTACTCAACCCTCTGCTGTTCACTGTGCCTTCCAGCACCTCCGAGGCGCGACGCCCACACATCACACCATCACATGTAGAAATAGAAAGCGAGGCTTCAGTCTGAAGGTATCAGCAGATCATCAACAGCTAGCGTGGCTCCTGTGACCGCACGCATGTGCAAGTCGAGTCTTATGAAATGATGATGACCTACCCGAGTTTCCGTGTTTGGAATGGAAGACGTTCATAGTTGTGACCTTGTCTGTCGTACTCGTGTCACCTCGGCCGATCGCTGCTTGAATGTTGGTCGTTGTAAAGTTGCAGACATTGTTGGAGGCGGGCCTCCAATTACAGCGCTGCAAAGACGGGTCGGGTCTTAAAGATGGTCGACTGCTCTGCAGGAATAAACCGGCTTAAACATTCTGGTCTCTCTAAACCGGGACGAGGATTTATCAGGTGGAGCCAGGATTCAGAGTTTATGCAAGCAAATATGTAAAGAGGTCAGTAAAAAACTGTAAAGAGGATGTAAACATAAACTTACACACACACACACACACACACACACACACACACACACACACACACTCTCTGCCCTCAGTGTTATCAGCTCTATGGTAAACATTTGTCATTCAGCTCAACACCTCAGGCTGTACTCAGCTTACACTGCTGCAGCTCAGCCCGTCACTGTCAGTGTGTGTGTGTGTGTGTGTGTGTGCGCACAGCATACATATATTATGTGTGTGTGTGTGTGTGTGTGTGATCTCCGAGCTGCTCTACATCGCTGCTCCAATGTCACTCTGTGTTTACTGGAGGTAAAACTCTTAACTCATATTCACTGACAGCAACATAAAGCTGCCTGTCTGACCGCCCACAGTGTTTGTGTGTGTGTGTGTGTGTGTGTGTGTGTGTGTGTGTGTGTGTGTGTGTGTGTGTGTGTCATTCTCGTAACAACAAGGACAGAACGGAGGGGCGGGAGGTGGAAGACGGTCGGACGCCAGAGCTGAGAAAAGTCACTTTGACGGGCAGAAAAAACTATTTATAGACACGTAAAAACATGCTACATATGTCATCGTCAATAAATCAGCTGTTCTGATATTGATCCATAAACAAGAAGCCCAGCTCGGCGTCTGTCTTTCAGCCTTTTATTTCAACGAGCTCTCACCAACCACTAAAGGTCCTCTTCGCTCTCTTCTCCTCTGCCATGATGTCCAAAAAAGCTGCTGACTGCTGGGCCTGAAACCTCCTCTTACACTCCCCCGGTACCAATTCCAAAACTTTCGTCTGAGACACAAACACATGGAGGAACGGGGTCGTGCACTTTGTGAAACATTTCTCTCTGATCTGACCTATTTTCTATCAGACTGATCCAGTTTTTAAGACAATAAATGTTTTGTTTTTCAAGCTTTATTTGATAGAGACAGCTGAAGATGTTTTCAAAGTCGCCTCTTGAAAAGACAAAAACAGGTTTAACTGTTTGAGGTGATAAAATTAACCAAAGAGCCACTGAGAAAAATAAAGGCAGCATTTTGTCTTCTATGTTGAACAAGCTGTGAGTCATTTTTACATTTTTTCAGGAGCAGAGGGAGAAAACTCACAGGCAGCCGGAGATATTTTAAGGTCAAAGCTTTGTATTTTTAAGAAAATCCACCGTAAGTCTCTCTTGTTACTGCCTGAGATTGGATCTGATGTGTCACCATGGTGATGCAGATGAAGGGTGATGTCACTGTGACCTAACTGCTGTCCTGTCAGCCGGGTCATTGGATGCAATCAGGATTCATCAGCCGAGGTGCGGCGTGACATTTCAGGCGGGCGGCGGTAGTTTGTGAAAAAACGCCGCTGCAGCTGCTGATCTGCAGCCGGGAAACACGATTTAAGTGAAATGAAAAAATAAAGAAGAAACAACATCTCCGAGGCGATCCTGAAGAAACTTGTTTATTTTTTTTTCTAAATAAATAAAATCCACTTCGTCAAAGTGCTGCTTAGGAAACTGCAGGTTTCCTCATTTCTCAACAGGACCTGCTGTTTTTCCTCCAGCTAACACGAGGAAAACTTAACAGTGTTCATTAAATCAGCGGGTACTTCCTGTTAAAATCCTCCCGCTGTTCCTTTTTAGACTGACAAAGAACTACAAGCTTTGACTTCTTTACGGCGACCTTTCAAAATAAAACCAAACCATTTCTGCGTTTGAAGAAAATGAGCTTTTGGTGACACGCCGGTAAATTAGTGAATGACTGTGTGCTGTTGACATTTACATTCTACTAATTAGAAACAGAATTAGTACTTTGCCTACATGTTCTTTAATAAACAGAATAAGAAAATGACAACTTCTTTGGCAGTGAACTTTATTTGTTTCACCTCTAAGGCATGATTAAAGCTCTCGCTTGAAGTTCGTGGATGATGGTGGTCTTAAATTATTTCCTAACCTGAAATTGTCTGAAGTTGAAGAAGTTTTACCCAAACTGCCTCAGCATTTTCTTGTTTTAATGTTCTATAGTCACACTTTTTGTTTTCATCTTGCATTGCACAACTAGCTGTCCTCTGGAGACCAATAAAATGACTGATTGATGTTCCTCCAGTAAAAGAACGTAGCATTGCCATGTTATATAAATGTCATTTTTTTAGGAGATCGAACCCAGATGTTGCCTCCAGTCACATCTACCTCCCCGAGCATGATCACAAGGTGTTCCCCTGTCAGATGAGAACTCGAGTGGGTCTTCTCTAAGTTAGACATGCCTGGAGAACACTCGGTTCTTAAATGGTTCTTCAAAAGGCTCTCTGGTTCTATAAGGAACCCTCACCTGTCAAAGGCTCTTTAGTCAGGAGATTCACAAACTTAATGTGGTTCTTTGAAGCACTGAAGGTTTAACATGGTGAAAGAGTTATCCCTCAATATTCTGCTGTAAAACAGAATCACAGTTTCCTAACCTGACATGTTGAAACATGTTTTGTCTAAAAGGTTTTTGTTGAAATAAAAATGGTGTCTTGGTGTTCTTCAGGTGAGGACTCGACTTCAATGGACTGCTTAACATAAACAGTCCTGTATGCTCTAATGAATTCAGAGTATATCATCTATACTGTTTCTGAGCACTAACCATGTGGACAGAGCTCTGAGGCTCCACAGATTCATAGAAGAACTGAATATTTCAGACTAAATTGTCGCTCCTGCTGCTGAAAGGCGTCGTTTCATTCTTCTGTAGAAAATGGACGAGCTGTAATTCAGGATGAGCCGAACAAACAGCGACCACCTGACTGTGTTTTCAGCTGCTGGATAAAGTGATTACGCCGCAGGTGAGCAGCGGTGGATTACACTGTAAGCTCGTGGACGTGAATGTGTGCTCTGGATTTTCACAGTCCAACGGAACGGATTAGTTTTGTACTGAAACACAAACAGAAGAACATTTCTGCGATGAAGCCGCTGTTAGTTTCCCGTTGATGATTCATGTCGTTAATGATCTCTGAGGAGCAAAACGCACTCAAACAAATATTATTAATATTATTAGGTGAGAAAAAAAGTTGAGATTTTTAGACAATATCGTAGCTAAAGAGAAGAAACTAAACGATCGCTGTAACATCAGTCATGTTACTAAAAGTTCGTCCAGACTCGACACTATTCGATTCATCGTTTCATGTTTCCTCCACCACCAGGTGGAGCAGAAAAATACACTTCACGAGGATCATCATCATCATCACCGCCTCCATCCTTCATCCTGTCTGTCCTCCACCTCCCTGCAGTGAAAGCAGCCCTCCTGTCTCCGTCTCTCTGTCATTGATTTTTCTGTCAGCCATCCAACCCCCCAAGAAACCTCCACACTGCTGAAACCTCCACCTGTGTGTGTGTGTGTGACTCCCACTGCGCTCTGTGTGTGTGTGTGTGTGTGAGAGAGATCGCTTCACACTGTGGATGAACATCTTGTCTGGATCTGCAGTCCACATGCACAACAGTATAATTTGTTTTATCATAATTAATTTTATTGTCACAAAGCCAGAGACAGAATTATGAATTATAAAGTCTAAACTTTATTCTTGGTCTGTTTCCTGCAGCTCTCCCCTCGCTGAGTGTGTTTACATCCCGTCTCCTGTCCGTCCTTCACCTCCATCTGCCTCCTCCTCCTCCACTGCTTCACTTTTCCTTCCTCTGCTTTCTCCATCATCCTCTGAATGTTGATGGTGAGCGGTCTCATCTGCATAGTAACACGTTTGTTTTCATCAATATTCTGCGATCGCGACAGAAAAGATTTATTCACAAACTGATGGAATTCAAAAGCTTCATGGAGTGACGAGTTCATGAGATTTCTTCAATGTAAGAACGACGATAAACACGATGAAACTTCTCAAAAAGTGCCAGAGGTTGCTGCTTAACTCTTTAAGATGGTAACATGAATGTCTGGGCCACTGATCCAATCACTGTTTCCATATTTCAACTTCAGAATCAGAAATGTGAGTCTCATGGTGGCGCTACAGGAAGCGTCGTAAGATCTGGCTTCGGGTGAAGGAGAAAGAAAGAGTGTTGCTGAAATATTGAAGTCTGGATCAAAGTGGTGAACAACAAAGTAACTAGAGCCACAAAAAACACATTTAAATATGTTTTAATTAGCTGTGGGTATAATTAGACTTCTGCTGATCTGAAGATATTTTGATCATCATCATGAAGCAGAATATGTTTTATCATTATCATCATGTTGTTTATCACTGCACAGTAATTTTTAACATCATGACAACAAATTTCTGAGTTTCCATCTTCAAACCACAAACAAACATTTCAGCCTCATTAAAACAGCAGAGCAAACACGTTGTATTAATCCAACATATGCTCCATAATATACCGTCTATTAATATTTGTCTCCTTCCTGCTGCAGATAATCCCCAACATCACAGTTAGGATGGAAACAAATTATTTAAGACGTACGTGCTCGAGACAAATCTAAAGTCTGAAACTTCTTCAACCTTTTCTAACGTTTTTCAAACGCATGTTTAACATGTCAGTTGTGCTGAAACTCATGACTTTATTTTAAATTGTACCACAGATCTCAGAGTTTCATAATGTGTATGAATTCATAGACTGTGTTTCAGCGTCTTGACATTTCACTCTAATAATTCAGCCGCTGCCAAAAAACGATACAGAAAATGTCTGAGGGAGACATTTAAGGGGAAAATCAGGGTTGAAGAGTCTTTTGTCACGCTAAGTAACATATTTTGTCATCGCTGTCTGGTTCTATTCTTTCCTTCGGAGTTTTGTAAAGCTTTCATGAAGCTAAAGACAATTCTTCAGTCTCTGAGGCAATAAAGGATTCATGTGGTATTTGTATGTTAAACACATTTGTTAAATTGTTCATGACATGGCGTGAAGACTTTCTGCAGACGGGAAACAGTGAAGTGTGTTCATCAGCCAGAGCTTGAACATGAATGTACAGTTTCTAAAGAAGAAGTGACTCTGGTTTAAAATGTTCCTGTTGACTGAAGAGATATTTAAACATCATCAGGTCACTGTGGCTGTATCCCTGTTTTCTGGCATAGACGTTCATCTCTTATTTCTTTCCTGTTGTTTGAAGGTCATGGGATACCCGTCACATGGCTGTCTTGCATGCTGTCAGGCTCAGGAGGGTTTAGCCAGTCACAAAGCTGTTGTGTTAGTTTGAAAGGGGTGTACAAGAGCTTGGAGAAATGCTTAAGAGTGCTGCGATGGAGAGAAGGACCGTCAGGTTTACCGTTTACCAATGCAATGTTTTCTTTTACTACTGCAAGTTTATGTCCACGAATGAAGCTCCAACAGAGCAAGGATGCTAAACTGCGAGTGCGCTGACAGAGTGAAGAGTGACATACAGGTAAGTCCATAAACCTTACCTTCGGCCCGGCAGCTGAACGCTCATCCATAGATGCACAACGGCCCAGCCCCATACACGAGTGTTGGTGCCCAAGTAAGAGCATCAAATCTGCAGAGCTGTGTTTGCTATAACAGCTCTCACCCTGTCTTTGGAAACCTCTTTGTCCCTGTTCGTACATGACACTAAAATGTGTCCTTGGTGATAAACTCATGTCTGGATGCTCAGATTAAATCATGGTCATGGTCACTTGTTTGTGATTGGCTGGTAGAACAGGACAGCTCACATACAGCATCACAACATGTTGTAAATGCCAAAACAATGTAAAAACGGTAGCATCGGTGGTCACTGACGTTTATGGCGCTGTAGGTAGTCTAGTGTCAGATTTGAACATGTTGAACCCTGAACTCCACATACTTAATATTGTGTTGCTCACATCCAGTCCACTTCCCAGGCCCCCTTGGAGGTACCCTCCATCCAGATGGTTATTGAGGTCTCATATGAGTTCTTCAATGGGTGTAGGTGGTTGTTGAACTGCCTGGCAGTCACCTGGACCCCCCAGTCTTAACAGTCTCTAATTAGTCCATCCTCTCCCCTTAATTTCTCTTTTTACTATTATTTCTGACAGTGGTCACTGAAATCGCTCAGAAAGGTCTGAAGTCACATTAATGGGTGAATATGAGGCAACATGATGAATAAAATATGAAGCAGATGATATTTTTTGTTCCATGCTCATTTTATGATCTTTTATGGTCATTTTTGCCCCGAGCCCATCGTAAATTTAACCCTCCAGCACAGAGCACTTCCTGTTTCTGTTCCAGATGAGCTAAAATATTACTCCACTGATTCTGGCATCTCACCTCGATGATGCCACTGAAGGGCACGATGCCATACTGCAGGGACGCCGATGATAATGGATTCACAGCTCTCTACACAATACAAAGCAGACGATTTGAGGAAGTATAGATTCTCATCTCTTTTGGACACACACACACACACACACACACACAAAGAAGCAGAGAAATGCCTCAGCCAACATGCTGATGATGTGTGTTTCATATTTCATGCATCACCAACTTTCTGTGCCAAGGACAAATCCCACCAACTTCATCCAAACATTGTTATTTTGTTCCACACAAGTTTGCTGCAGAAAGGCTTTTCGAATTCTGTCCGGCCGAGTAGAAAAGTGGAGGAAGTTTATTCAGGCGTCACAAAGTTCTGTTTGTTTGGTCAGGAACAATGTCGAGTTCACCGGGTTCTCCACGATAATTACTGCTCAAACTGATGAACTTGATTGTATTTTGTAAATATACACTCATTCTGAATTTGACAAAAAAAGTTGGAAAGGGGAAACAAAAACTGAAAGTTGTATCACAGGTAAACAGGTGATAGTATCACGGTACGAGAGGATCGCCCTCCAAAGGCTCAGTCGTTCACAAGTGGGTAAGTGTGGAACTGACGGCTCATCGATGGCTTGAGGTCAGGTCAGCCGATGATCCACGTCTTTGACCAGTTTTAGATTAGCCCAGAGGTGGAAGAGGCAGGACTGCCAACAACGTGACGCATACACTGTCCATTCTTTACACTGTCAGCGATTTCCACCTGTCCTGGACCAACTGATTATCTAACATGGGGAGGGTTTGATACAATGACTGCACAGAGGTCCTTATTGGCTGTTGAGGCATGAATTGCCAACCACGTCAGTACTGAACAAACACTTTACAGTGAGCAGCTCTGCCTTCATATTTCCATCCAGACCTTTCACTGAGCTCCGACGCTTCCCGTCTTCAGTTTGATAACAATGTGACATTTCAATGACCCCCCCACCTCCACGAGGAGGTCAAAGGTCAGATACAGTGCTGCGCTCCAGATGCAGATACAGATGGGCTGACGTGCTCAAGGACACCTCAGCAGGTGGGCACTTCATTTCGTTTTCTCAGCTCCTTCCTCTCCCCTGTTGCGACTGTACCGTGATGTTGCCTCCCACATACGGCAGCACGGCACTCGTTGGTGACCGCTGTGTTAATTAGAGTGTCCTACTTTCAGCCGTGAACTCCTGCTGCACTGCAGCATTCAGGAAGAGTTTCCCCAAAACATACAAACAGCCAGAGGTTCAGTGATTAATGATTCAACGCAATTACACTCAGTGGCCTTTGTAGTGGCTGCATATTTACACGAACGAGACAAAAACTCTTAACACCAATTATTTTAAACTCCTTCAGATTAAGTCAGTTAATAATGCATAAACATGCAGCGCCCTTTTGCTACAAAACCACTCCTGAATATGAAATCAGAGGGAACAGTGTGATAAATCGCCCCGAAGGTGAGTTCAGGATGTGAGGTCGCGCTCGGCAGCGGTCTGCTCCAGTGTGACGGGACATCATGACACGGCGAAGTGGACCTCATCGAACACAAATCTACCTTTGTGTCTGTCCCTTTGATGAAAGTTTGGACGTTTTACAGCTTCCTGGCACTCGATGAAAAGAGTCCACGCTGAGATAAGAGGTGAGAGGAAGGGAAAAAAGGCTGGGCTAGGTGGTGCTGGAATAAATAGGAGGATTTGCTGTGTGTGGAGCAGAGGGCTGTGATAAAATACCCGTCTTTGTATCACTTTGTTCCTCCGTCACTCACTCTTACCCACTCCTCCTCAACAAAGGATACAAGGCCTTTCACAATGTTTTTTGTCGCCAACGTTGAAAAGGAGATGACTGTTTAAAAGGCCCGTTTATTTATCTGTTGTAAGGCAGACGCGCCGCCACAAATCTGCCAGCGGCTCATGTAAACAGGCACAATGACAAGCCTTTGGAAAGGGGGTAAACCGCAGGCTTTAAAAGCTTCGACATCACTGTTTGAATACTGAAACACCTCGCGCTCCCCAGGGAGCACAGCAACGTTCAGCTCCAAATCGATAGAAAATACAAATTTTACTGTTTCTTCTGAAATCCCTCAGGCACCAGGACTCCAAACTGTTTGTCTTTAGGATGCTGAAAGGCTGATATGTAGCAAGTATGTGTTCAACAACAGCATGAACGCTGCAGAAAATCAGACTTTAATAATCAATGGTGCATTGCTGAATCCATATATATATATATATATATATATATATATATATATATATATATATATATATATATATATATATATATATACACAACGTACAGCCACATGGACAAAACCATATTGATTGATATGCTTCTATCAGTGAGAGTTGGGGTTGTGTTAAGGTTCAAGTTCTTCTACGTTAAACTGATAAAACCGTCTTTATTGAGCTGCTTGGTGCTCGGGGGGCTTCGTCATGTTCAGACAATAAAAAGGAACAAACAGAAACTTTTGAACACTGAAATATCACTGTATGTTCTAGCATCAAGACTGTCCTTCATCAGAACTAAGCACCCGAGACTGAACAATGAAAAACTGACCCTGGACCTTTGGCAGACATTATACTATATTTCACTGCGACATCTTCCTGCCAATTTGCAACCAGATTTGTATCACTGTGTGTGAATATATTCAACAAACAGAGGATTGTACGTGCACACCACTGATTGGGGAACATGTAACGACTCACGAAACGATCAAACTGTCTAACTAGGCGAGATTTTGATACTTTATTCAAATGTTTCAGAAAAAGAGTTTAGTGTCTGTTTAGCTGGAATACAAGAAAATGTGCAACCAGGCTGCCATTTTGCTGCTTGAAAACGGACAATCCAGAACCAAACAGCACCCAGCCGCACTGCTGCCCAATGCATTCTGGTTGTTGGTGTTCTATCTTTTAAGCAAAAGGGAATATCACAGCCTGTTTCTTTGTTTTTTCTGGCTTTATAGCACCAATGTAACCCAGAACAGACAAACCAAACACTGACTCTCTAGATATAGGACGTTTTACTGTGTGGCTTATTCTAGTCCGAGTAATTTCATCCCCGAAGACTCGACGTTTTAAAAACCAAGAAACAGAACCTTTAACACCTCGTGAGTCACTTCATGCTGTGGTTTCAGACCTCACACAGCACAAACAGAGGCAGAACTGACGGGTTAAAAGTCGGCTTGTCGCCGCTCTGTGAACAAAGCGACGCACACTGTCACAACAGCTACCTGTCAGAGAGCAGCTGTCGCGCCTGCAGGGCATTGTTTGTTGACTGTACGATGTGCTGAGAGCTGAAAAAAGGCTGGCTGGGCGGGCGGGGAGGATGCGGAGTGAATGAGGAAAACATGTTAGCAGCAGTTTACCAGGAGCTGCACCGCCTTTCTCTCATGTCAAGTGCCACAACGCCTGGAGATGAGTTTCTGCACGTGCTACTGGATCATGTTTTTGTAATAATAACTTCATGTAACCCAATGATAAGACAAGAGCTTTAAATCCACATATAGTACATTAAAGAATTATTATATGTTACATAGTCTTGATGTTATTTGTCCAAACTTTGAGGTTTCTGTCTCCAACATCTTTAGTTAACTACCATAGCTTCTGTGATGACTTAGCTCCATTGGGACAGATAGGACAGAGTTAAGGCAAATTAAATTCCACGATAATTAGCTCTAATCATCAGTCTAGCTATAGAATACAATAGAAACAATGAAAGCAGTAATTAGAGAAGAAATATATTGGGAATAGTTAATTCATCTCTCCATTAAATACCTGTTTCTGTCCTTCTTAGGTCTAAAACTCAGTTATTTTCAGTCACTGGCTCGCTGCACTGTCCTCCGTGCTTTTCAGAGTCACATTAATAGATGGAGGATGACAAAGAGACTGTGGGTGGAGGTGTCTGAGAGCGGTGAAGCTTAAATGGCGACAGGTGGAGGGTAGTCTTTGTTCCAAAAAAAAGTATTTTCAGACCAAGTTGTGGTTCGATCAACAAAACTCAAGCATGGAGCGTTAAATAACCTTAAATGAGAAAACATTCGCTGTAAAATAGTTTTAAAGTCAGCACGGATGTGAGATCTTCACAGTTAACTATGGGAGCTTTGGTCTGAATGTGACTGCTCCTGACAAACTGAGGTGAACTCTGATCTGTTTCGAACTAACCTGTTAAAACACTCAAGTCACAACAACACTGACTAACTAACTGACTGAGGCACCGGTGGACCAACAACTTCCACGTTCAAAGTAAAATTACATTTTATTGTTAATGAAGTCGGGCGGCTTTGAAAAGAGCATAGGTGGATTAAGCGGTTCAGTTTCTCGTTGGAAAGCGATCTCTGACAGGTGAGGCGGTAAACATATTAGGTAATGGATAGTACACTGACCATGGATAAGTACCCCCTCAGTCGCTTCACCTTCTAACTTCAAATAAGCTGAACTGTTCCTTTAAACCTCGCAAACTGCTTCATGATTATGTCAGAACTTCCGGAGCAGGACCACAACATCGCGATGAGAGAAAGAAGTCCACAGGATACGTAAAACATGCTAGTCTTTGAGGCTAACGTTAGCTGGCGTACTGCTGCTGACAGATATCCGCCTTCTGCTTTACTTCAGCGAGCGACGCATCAACGAAACGTCTTTCTGGACAATCAGCAAAGCATCACAGGAGGCAGAGAATCATCTCTGCTCTCACACAGAGATGGAGGATCATCTTACAGAGAAATTGACAAAAACACAAAGTACCTCTGAGCGCTGTGGCTTTCACTATCAAAAGACATCTATGAAATGGGCTTGAACTGTGGTCGATAACAGCCTGGCAGATCAACAACAAATTGAGGCGAGAGGATTATTCTGGATCTGTGAGCTGATGATGGCTGAGCGAGGACGACGTGGAGACAGAGCTGATGAGAGTGGACATACAGAGTCTGCACTCTGGCTCCGATTTAAGAAGTCTGGATAATGCATTTAATCTATCAACCCGTCTTTGATCCTGTGCACACATTATGCAAGTCATGAAGAGCCCTGACCCTCAGCGGTTGGATTACACCCATGTGGGATCAAATAATGTGTGTGAAGTCACATATTAATCCACACAGGTTCCACAGTAAATCCTATGCAGCAAACAACTAGTGCGATTAACAGACCGTGTTTTGAAGTGATGGGTTACACCTTGAAACTAAATGGAGGTGAACGTGGTGTCAGATCATAAAATGCTTCAATGTCGTCTACAGGACAGTTACAAACAATAAATTCTGTCGTTTTAATTGGAGGACTTGCAGGAAACTTTATCTACACGGTGGCTGATAAAAAGTGCTCAAATGATTCTTTTTCCTCACTGATTACTGTACAAAAGCAACTTTACCAACAGGGAGTAACGTTACACTACTGAGGTGATTTACAGACTTCATGATGGAAAGATCAGCCGTGTAGCTAACTGAACTGACTCAGCCCCGAGATGCCAGAAGCCAAACCCGGCAAGAAAACCACCTCGGTAGGCTGCTGTATTATCTGTTAGAGCTGCTACCCGCTGGTTCAGAAGTTCTTCTCAGAACTCTACTTCCTGTCAGAACTGACCTAAACATTTAACCAAAACCACAATTTCACCAACTTTAACCGAAGTGATTATGTTGCGTAAATGGAACCACAGATGGGACTCTATCACTGCTCTCTGGTGTCCTGCACTTTATACGTCCTCCATTAGGCCCAACCACCTCCTTGTGACTCCTGTGGGATCCATAAATGGAGCGCTTCATTCACTCAGATCAGGTACACATTGTGGGCCAGTGTGGAGCTGTAAAGCAGAGTTGGTGGCGGTGGCGGTCTGCGTGTATCAGCAGGATGAAACAGCAGAGCATGTTGGGTTGCAGCGTGAAACCTGATGACCACAGCAGAAAACACCAGCAAGCGACCCTCAACCTCAGCGACTCATCTCTCTCTCACGGCGTGACCAATCATCCCTCTGTCATGCTTATTCTTTCATTTCTTCGCCTCCCCACCATCCCCCCATCGTGCTTTCTTTTCTGCCTCCATGCCTCGGCCACTCGCTCCAACTCCAAATTGCATTCGCATTATTACATCTCAGAATAATTACCAGACGCCGCCATCCAGAGAAACTCACAACATCACAACACTGAGATTCATTCGACTTTTACAAGCATGACAGACAACAAATGGGAAAATACATGCAGCAGAAAACCAACATCTACGTCCCCTCAAATCTTTAAGTGAACGCCTGCTCTCAATAAACCGTCTACAACACCTGAGGAGAGATTGTTTTGTTGTTTTTTCATCCATCACCACTGCTGTGATGTGTGACGGATGAACAGATGGTGGAGGCAGTTCAGATGGAAGATTGAGGATTTATTCATGATGCTGACTTTAGACCACAAACTTTCTCGAGGTCTAGGCGAGAGAGGAGCTATTTCAAGACTCAAACAAGGTGCCGGTGACTCAGCAGATTTGATGTTACGATGTCATCACCGCATCATGTAATAATGCAATGTTTTCAGAAAACTGGTTTATCGTGCCATGTGGTGACTGCAGATCTTTGCACTTTTAGTAAACCACTGCCAGTTCCTGCCAAAAAAATAGAGAAAATATAAAATATCATGAAGTCAATGTGTCAATATTTCAACTTTTTTAACCAAAAGTTTGATTTAGTACGTTTAAAATGTTGATTTACAATAATAATTCAGTTTTACTACCTTCTGTCAATCTTTTAATCTTCACTATGAGTACTTCTACTTTTGTCATCTCAATATTTATCTATTTTTATATTTTTGCAAATGAGCATTAATAGACATTTTTTGCCATCCACATTTGGTATTAAAGGAACAATATGTCACATAGTTATTGTATATAATCATAAGATGACCGTGCTATGTCATCAGAGATGAGGGGAAGATGCAACAACAACTGATATACAAACATCTTGACAATAAAACTACAGGAAACATGGAAACAAATGAAGTGGATCAACGTTAACGTTTGATTCTGCCCGACCTAAAAAGCTCCATGAGCAGAAACTCAGTATTTTGAATTTGGACTGCAGTAACTATTTTAACCACTAGATGTCACTGTTACAAGCAAAGTTACATACTGTTTCTTTAAGTCTGGTTTTAATAGACTATGTGGTGACAAAATGTATCCATTAAACTGTAACTCAATTGTATCTTGTGACTACAGTTTGAAACTTGCAGCTGTGACTTGCTGAGCCGATGTTCATGGTTAAAATACGGGTCAGATTAGAAGAAGAAGAAGAAGAAGAAGAAGAAGAAGAAGAAGAAGAAACAAGTGGACTTTAGTTTCTTGTTTTCTAGTTGAAGGTTTCCGATCACGTCAGATTCAGGAACTTTGTTTTAAGGAAAAATGAAAAACTTTAAATTGAATCCAGCGAGCTGCCGTGACGTCTCTTTAAAGAACAGCTGAAATAAACGTCCCCGTTAACGTCTTAACTGTAATAAACTCGTCTCCACTTTGGTTGTTGAACGTTACAAAACCTGCGACTTCACCAACACCAACAGATGAGCACAGATATGGAACGCTTCCTGTTAGCGCGATGACGTTAGCATGCCATGGCTCGCAGCAGAAGTGTTAGCTGTTAAAAAGTTTTAATGAAAAGCTGGAGTGCATGTGCAGCTTCAACAGGACTCAGTGAGACTAAAGGATGCTGCTGAGGGGAACAGGAACAACACAGATGTTGTTATTTGTTGTTAGCATCCTCATTAGCTGACCTCTCGGTGACTGGTCCCCCTGAGGCCAGCACAAACTCATGTCTCTTTGTGTAGGGATGGAGGTGAAGCTGCAAACAGCAGGCCACAAGTCGAATCCTTAATGAGCTTCATGGTGATGGTGGTTTGGACCCAGAAGACAGGTGAAGACACTAAAGGTCATCGAGGTCGAAAAGTCACCTCACCTCCCTCCGACTGAATTCCACAACAGCTGATTACATTCATTTATTTTAATCTTTAAACCAACATCATGTCACTGTTGATGAACTGACGTCTGTTACCTCCTGTTGATCCACACTGACCTGTGATCAGCTGAACGGTGTCTCTGTCATTCGTACGTCTGTTCTCACACTATGTAACTTTGGGCTCCGGGTCGGGAGAAGTACGTAACGCTTTACGGCACTAAGTCACACACCACCAACTATTTCACTGATTCTGGTGAAACTGGATCATATTTTATGGAGAAAATGTTTTCTGGTTTTCCCTCTGATGTCCTCCGGCTGCTCCGCCTCAACTCTCTGTGATTTACAGAGTTTATGATGGACAGTGAAGTAAACTGCTGACAGCTGCTGTTAGCAAATGTTAGCTCAGTCTGTTAGCTGCTGTTAGCTCAGAGCACCGGGGCAGTGTTAGTGTTTGTACCACAGGCGTTTTGGACCACCAGGAAGAAGAAGAAGAAGAAGAAGAAGAAGAAGAAGTTTTCAGGTCCAGCAGTCAGCAGCTTCTATGGACATAATGGCAGAGGAGAAGAGAGTGAAGAGGACGCTGACGGAGGAAGCTAAGAAGAGAAAAGGAGAGAGTGAGCGAGCAAGAAGCCGCCGGACAAGAGTAAATCTGGGACTGACTTTTAACAGAAACTGATTTAATGTTTCATTTTTGAGTTTTAAGGTGTATTTCTGATCATTAGAGAGACTCTGGAGCCACACATCCTGTTAACGAGCTGAGCTAATCACTCCGTTCACCATTGAACCTTTCCGTGTGTTTCAGCTTCGTATCTGGACGGCATGGATCTAAAGAAAGCGTGTGTGTGTGTGTGTGTGTGTGTGCACTATTGAGTAAAGAGATAGATGGATTATGACAAAGAAAAGAGAGAGAGGTGGAGTGGGCGAGTGAGTGAGAATAACAGAGTGAGCTGCAGAGCGAGCGGGCGGGCGAGGTTAAAAACAGTGCAGCATGGAGAGAGAGAGAGAGAGAGAGAGAGAGAGAGAGAGATGGATGTGTGCAGCTCTGCTCAGAAAATATGAAGAAAACAACAGAGGAAAACAATGAGAGAGAGAGAGAGAGAGAGATTTTTCCACAGGGTCTTGTTATATAGAAAGAGTGTGTGTGTGTGTGTGTGTGTGTGTGTGTGTGTGTGTGTGTGTGTGTGTGTGTGTCTCTCTCTGCAGGTTTCTGTTCAACTTTTTCACCCAAATTTTAAGTGAAATCCGAAACACATGAATCCACCGGCGTGAATATTCTCTGGATGGATGCATAATTAAATCAAAACATTCACACAATAACTCTGTTCAAACACACGACAGCGAGCAGGCTGCCTCATGTTATTTTCATGACCGCTCTCTTTGTTTCTTCGTAGATGATTATTTTCTGCTGCAGTCGAGGCTTGTTGGAGATGTTGGGAATAAAATAAGCAGAAGAAGAAACACGGGAAGCTGCAGCACCGTCGATGAATCATGGAACAGTCATTCAACCTTCAGCACAGGTCTGCTTTAATAAACACAGCAAAGAACTGTGAACTGCAGTTCCTCTAACGTCCACCTGAGGCTGGCTCCAGAAGTGAGTCAGTCTCCATAAGTCCCCATGTTCAAATGTCCAACTTCACAGCAGAAATAAACATGTTTACAGCCTGGTACAAAAAACAGTTTTGGTCTCTGTAGCTAATTTCCCCGTTCATGACTGGGCATGGCATTCAGTGAGCTTCACAACACAACAGAAACAGTGTTTCCTGTCCAGAGTTAGAGATCACCTGCAGTGTGTGTGCACACAAACACACCTCCATGATTAATATTTATCACTGTCACACACACACACACACACACACACACACACACACACACACACACACACACACACACACCTGTGATAATCTGTTTGTGTTGGTCAGCTCCCGGCGGTGTCAGGAGCTCTGACATCCGACAATGTTTACAGTCAGTGTTTACATCCAGAGATTATGTTCTGTGTCTGCAGGCTGCACGAACACACACACACACACACACACACACACACACACTTTTAATATCTACTTCAAATTTCATGTGACAAACTGCAGCAGACGTCTGAACAAGTTTCACGTGGTGACAGGAGCGCAGGTTAGTGAAGGCTGAAGAATGTGAAATCTGAAAAACATTTTGATGCTGGATGAAAAGAAGAATGTTGAATTTTTATTATCATTAAATGTATTCATTAATTTCCAAAACTATCAAATATGAAAAGAACGGAAGAAAGAAACATGATCACCTGATGAATCTATAAAACATACAGCAGAGTTTTTATTGATCCACGTCGGGGAAATACATAAAGTATACACGTTGGATCGTTTGACTGAAATAACACACGGTGTGTAGCACTGTATCTATATTTCAATATATTTCTACATTTAGTTAAATTAAATAAATGATATTTCATGGAGAGCCAGCCTCAAGTGGCCGTCAGAGGAACTGCAGCTACATCACTGTAGCGTAGAAAGTCTCCATGTTAGATCTGAAGTGCTGATCTGTGTGCACGTTTGTGCTGAGGTGTCAGCCCCGATGCCCCGAGCTCACGGCTGGAGGCCGCTGTGAGGGCATTTGTGTGACAATCTACCCCTTGGCAGCAATACGAGATGGATGAGAAATGGTGCTTGTCACAGAGGGAGAGGTGGCGCTCGGCGTGCAGGGCTGCTGTCATTTGTTTGGCTGGCGGACAGCACGGCTGATAAAGCAGCAGGCTGACAGGGCTAATCTGATACCGGCCCGGGAGAGGCGAGGAAACACGGCGAGGAAACACGGCGAGGCAGCCCCGGGCGAGTGACGTACACGAGAGATACCAAATCATCTTTTAGAGCGTGAACTGTGAACACACACCTGTGCAGAGACGAGGACGAGTCACAAAGACTATGTCCAGGTTTTAGACAGTCTGCGGGGACGTCACGGAGACTACGTCCAGGTTTTAGACAGTCTGCGGGGACGTCACGGAGACTACGTCCAGGTTTTAGACAGTCTGACTACGTCCAGGTTTTAGACAGTCTCACGGAGACTACGTCCAGGTTTTAGACAGTCTGCGGGGACGTCACGGAGACTACGTCCAGTCTGTGATGTAGACATTTTGTGATGATTCAGCCAATGGTTGTTGACTTTATGTGCTGAGCCACACCCCTTTTGAAGTTCATTGGTCAATATCTTAAAAACTAAATGTCTGGTCGACCAATCAGATTGCTTGAATCCCTCAAAATAAACTTCTGTAAATGAAGTGAGGTCTTAACGATGATGAATGAAGTCCTGTGAGCGTTTCCTCGACACGCGTTCTTCTGTAAAACCTCATGAAACATGTTAAATACACGCCGAGCGTGTCATGTCCGCCCGAGGTCACCTTCTGCTCTATAATCTGAGTTTGTAAGAAGGCGTTGACCCGACCAGCCAAAGGCGACGTCTGCGGCGCTGATCTCCAATCAGCTCTAATGCTTGTCAAGTATTCTCCACCTCCGCCCACTTCCAGGCAATTAGATAGCGGCCATAGCATTTACGCTAAGTGCTCCAATTATAGCGGAGAGGAGCTGTGGGTGAGATCATTTATGATCCGCCGCTCACGACCACAACGAAGCTGTTCTTTGGCAACAGTCCACTCTGTGACCTCACGTCCTGTTTTCTGCTCCTGTACGAGGAAACTTCAGTTTGTTCACCAGCTGACAGAATGAAGACACAGAGACGACGGATCGGAACAGATTTCTGCTGTCGAACAGACCTGATGATGAACAAACGGAGTGATTTTAGATTTATGCTTGGAGCTGAAGAGTCACATCACATGAAGATAACCTTACAGGAAATATTAGACGCTTTCTAATTCATAAGTTTATTATTTATGTCATAAAACATGCTGAGGTTTGACACAATATTTGATTTGAACCAAGTTTCCTGTCGTTCAGTCACAGTTATAGTTCACCCATAATATCGCTGGCCGCACCAACGAGTCCTCCAACCTTTAAATATTGTAGTATATCTTATTTATGTATGTTTGTATCTATTTATGCTGTAAAACTTTCCATTACTTGCCTGTACCTGACACAACCTTGTCACCTGTACGGTGTATAGAACACTTTTCATATTTTCATATTCTGTTTTAGATTTTTCTTTTTGGTTTCTTTGATTTCTTTATCTTATTTTTATCCTTCACACTTCATTGTATTATTGACTCTGTGTTAACGTGCATTGACTAATAAACCTGAAACTAAATGAATCATATTTTATTATCCACTGCACACACCGTCATCATATCTACAGATGTATATATATATATATATTCATGTATTCATATCTGTACATAGTAGCTGAGCGGCAGTGAGAATATTAGAAATAGTTTGTGTTTACACTGTGTCTAAAACATGTTCTGCTGAGAGGACGTGTGTGTTTTTAGTTCATTAACATTCTTCATGTTTCCTTTGTGATTATTTATGAAGGTTTTTAAATAAAAGATCTTCATCCTCCTCGTCTGCCTTTCAGGGTTTTTCTTTGTTTCCTGTCGATGCTCAGAGTCTCCTTCTTTTCTTCTTCGTCTCCTCCCCCCTCGTCTCCCTCGCTCCATTAGCGATGCCGTCCTTCTCGCGGCCCACAAGGACTAAGTTGATGGGAGACAAATCCGAGTGATTAACAATGATTAAGAAACACGACCAAAAAGCCGCGCGGGACGTTTCCATTCACATCCGAGTCACGTTCAGGACCGCCGCGCCCCTCCGTGCACTCAGAAACACACTGAAACACTCAGCTAACTGTCTTATTGTTACTGTATGTGTCAAACTAACGCTGAGGAAACGTTCTGTTCTTCTGTTTCACCTTTCAGCTGTTCAACCTTTAGTTTGAGAGGGCAAGTCAGTCAAGAAGAAACTGTTCACGAAGCCGGGCGTCTCCGAGGAGAAGAATATCATAAATAAATAACATTTATCCATCAGCTTGGTTTCCTTTGTTTCATTCAGGCGGCTTCCTAACAGCGGAGCTCTGTATTACTCTTCAGGACATTGAAGTGACTCTATGAACACAGCATGTCGAACAAATGTCGAATCAGGCAGCTTCATCTGAAGCAAAACGACGAGCGACGGGGATAAAAACAATTAAAAGACACATTTAAAGCATCATCATGCCACTTTACTACTTAAATATCAACTCCTCTGTCATGTTGATGCCACACTGATGCAGCGGATACAACACTCTCTCCAAATCCACCAAACATCATCGACAAAAACACAGTTTTACCTCACAGAACGCGAAATTTGCAAAGCTATGTTTGTAATGTGAGCAAAGATCCATATATAAAGACATATATATAAATATAAATGCTTTTCTGTCAGACTGGACTGTGACGACGAGGTGAAGCATGGAAATATCCTAAATATAGCGCAGACACAGACAGTTGCCGTCCGCGTTCCCGCTCTGCGTCAATAAAGATCAGCAGGTCGTAAAAAACATGAAATGCTCCTTTAACTGTATGAGTGACCAATCCTGAGTGTGTGTGTGTGTGTGTGTGTGTGTGTGTGTGTGTGTGTGTGTTTTACATGTCCTCGGGGCGAAAACTCTCAGACAGCAAATTGAAAATGACCTCAATAAACACAAACACAAACCATTTTCCTTTCCCATCTCACTGAGACTCACACACACACACACACACACACAAGAAGTGGATCAGCACCGTTTGTGTGTGTGTGTGCGTGTGTGTAGGTGTCACTCATCACTGCTCAGCCGCCTGATAGGATTCTGTCAGTCAATCTGTCTCCCCCGGCTACCGAGGCCTCCGTCCCGCCTCCCAATCTGAACATCACTTCTCTGGTGCACTGAAAAAATAAAGGTTCTTTAAAGGTTCTTTAAAGGTTCTTTAAAGGAGCCAACCAGTTAAAGAAACTCTTGATTCATAACCAGCGTGTGTTATCATGGCTGTGTGTGTGTGTGTGTGTGTGTGTGTGTGTTTTGCTTTTAACACGTCTCAACTTTCATTCAGCTCGGTCTCACCCTCCCACGCCGTCATGTCCAGGTGCTAATGAATGCCTCAGCGTCAAGACACACACACACACACACACACACACACACACACACACACACACACACACACACAAACCCACTCCTTTACAAACACTTGCAGTCAAACATTAACACTGTCATGCAGACACAGACCGACAGATCAGAATAACGTGATCCTGAACGATCGACCAGGAGACAATAAACAAATAAAATGTTGATTAAAACATGTAATGACATCATGATGTGGAAGAGAACAGCTCCTGGTGTGTCGTGGACCGCGTTCTGACATCCAGACAAATCCAGACAAACGTCATCGATCATCTGCAGATTATACCTGAAATGTTCTGATGCACTAAAGTTTGACACCGTACGAGGTCGATCTGCATCTGAGCGGTCGACATGTTGGAGAGGTTACATCACAGATGGATTCTTGCGATCTTGAAAGCATTAATCTGCATATTTCTACTGACTGTCGACTGATTTCACGTCCAGTCTGTGAGGGAAATATCTCACTCTTTGATGACTGACACGAGGCTGCAGAGTGTGAGAGACGTTTGCACACAATAAATTCATGTATGTATACACAGCCGTCACATGATGACCACCTGACTGACCACCTGATGACCACCTGACTGACCATCTGAGCCGTTAGCAGCAGATCCTCGAAGTCCTGGACCTCCATGGATCGGAGATGTTTGTCCAGCACATCCCACAGATGATCGAATGTTAGCTTTGTGTCAGGGCCATCAGGGAACACCGTTTCATGTACACAGATCCAAACAGAGCAAACAGTCTGACACACACACACACACACACACACACATATATATATATATATATATATGTGTGTGTGTGTGTGTGCGTGTATTCAGACAGAAGCTCCACACTCGAGGTAAAATGAGACATTATTTTAGACGCTGATTGACAAGCTCTGAACGTTTCTGACCATCCAGGCTGCAAGTGCACCATCTGTTACTGCAACGTTTAATAAACGTTAATGACTAACTGTAAAACATACGGAGACTCTGAGCGAACACATAAAACGGGCAAATGAAATGAAACATGTAGCTGCAGGCTGAAGTGTGTGTGTGTGTTTGGCAGCAGCTCTGACAGATCTGTGTGTTTGGATGCTTATTTATTTGTGTTGATTAATTATTAATTAACAGTGTGACTGTAGTTAATGTTCATCATGCTGCAGTTTTTAAAGATGACGTAACATGAAGCTTTGTGTGTTTCCCCGAACACGTGACGTCCTTTCACCTGTTGTATGTTTTGTGCAGACCTGTGTGTGTGTGTGTGTGTGTGTGTGTGTGTCAGGTCTATTAAGAATAAAAAAAAAACAGCTGTGTGTGTTCTGGGAAGTGAGATCAAGAGAGCCGCATTAATACTTAACCCTGCTGCCATGGCAACGCAGCTTGACTGGCAGTCTGAACAAGAATGAGAAGCCTACTACTACTACTACACACACACACACACACACACACGCACGCACACTGTGTGTGTGTGTGTGTGTGTGTCTGTGTAGTAGTGAGGTCAGAGGTTGTTGCATAGCACACACTTCCACAAAGCAGCTGAATAAGTCATAAGACAGACACACACACACACACATACACACACACACACACACACACACACACACACACACACAGCAGTGTATCCCTGCTGCTGCCGTCACTGGAGGGAAATATTTCTTCCTCCGTCACAAAGATGAAAAGCAGATTTGAGATTTCAAACTGTCTCATGTTTTCATTACAAATGCTCGATTTTCCCAGCAACCCTGAACTACCCACAGAGCAACGTTCACGTGGTTTCATGTGTGCAGCGATATCACACACATATCAGCTCTTCTTCTTAATCTAGGACACACACACAACCTGTAAATAATTAAAAGTGTTCAGTCGCCACACACACACACACACACACACATCAGTGTGATCCATGGACACGAGTCATGGTGAAAAATGAAACAGGTAATAAATATTGAGCACAACTCTGCACCATCCTGTACGAGCAAGTGTGTGTGTGAGTGTGTGTGGACCAACAAGCTCCATCTGTCACTCCAGGTGGCCACTCACACCTAGGCGCACACACACACACACACACACACACACACACACACACACACACACACACACACACACACACACACACACACACACACACACACACACACACACACACACATGTTCAGCAGTGGATGGACAGATTCTCTTCACACACTTTGTTTGTGTCAGAGTCTTTTTCTGTCTCTGTGTGCTCTCTATGTGCTCACTAGTGCCCTATGTTCATCCACTTGTTCCCTTCACTCATTTGTTTTTTTCATTTTTGTCCTTCTCACTGTTTGCCTTGACACATTCATCTGCTGCTTTTCTGTACACCCACCTGTTTGTTCCCTATACACATTCTATTGTTCCCTATACACACTCACTTGTTCCCTTACAGACTCATTTTACACATGATCCCCGTACTTACTTGTTCTCTTTACACTTGCTTGTTCCCTGTACACACTCACATGTTCCCTTTTTACACTTGCTTGTTCCCTATACACTTTCTCTTGTTCCCTATGTGCACTCACTTGTTCCCTTACCGATGCACTTTACACATATTCCCCACACTCAATCACTTGTTTCCTTTACACTTGCTTGGTCACTTTAAAGAGCCCCTTGTTACCTTAACACTTGCTGGTTCCCTATACATACTCTCTTGTTCCCTTAATACTCACTCGTTCCCTATAGAGGCTCACTTGTTAATTCATGCACATTTACTTGTTCCCTTACAGATTACACATGTTCCCCACACTCACATGTCTGTTCCCTGTGTACACTCACTCATTTACACTCATTTCTTTTACACAGACTCATTTGTGCCCTACGGATCATTCAGTTGTTCCCTACTCTCAGCTGTTCCCTTTACAAACCACACAGTCAATCAATCAGTTTCCTGCTGTCAATCATGACTTGTAATTCTGAGTTGAAGATACTGGCGACCCTGTTTGTTTGTATCTGGTGTGACTTCGTAATTGAATGCTATAAATATGTAACACAATAAAGTTGCTAATTTAAGGTTAGGTAAGGTTAGCGCTGAGGCTAACCATCTTATAATAACGGGTGAACACTCCGGAATAATGGTTTGTTTTTCCTGTTTTGCCAGTTCTGCAGACATTGCACAACATAATGTATATGTGCAATTATTTATACACTCATCATATACATGCAGGGATCCCATTTAAGGCAATTATTCACTGCAGCTCACGATCAGCATGATCAGCATCATTATACACAGCACAGCAAACACACACAAACATTTAGTTTCTGTAAGTTCCTCCACACATTCAACAAACTCCTGCACCAGTTTGCTCCATGTAAACAGTCAGTGCAGCCTTCAGCTGATAAAGTGAACATGGACCGACCTGCTGGATGAACGTGTGCGCTCCGTGGGGGCTGAGCAGCAGGATGGCTCTGCGCAGTGTGTCTCTGTACCGGTTGAGCTCCTCGGTCCTCATGGTGGTGAAGAGGTTGGTGAAGACTTTGCTGATATTCCTGTCCACTCTCTGCAAGGCCACGTCCACGCCCTGACGGGACGTCTGGTCCAGGAAACCCTGCAGGCCGCGAATATCTGGAGGACAGAGAAGAAGAAAAGAGGGCAAAGAGCTGAATGTCGTGAATTTGTAAATGTATTGCAGAGACGTGTCAAGAAGAGGCTGATTCTACTGCAGAGACATGAACACGATCTGATACAACGTCTGGTTTAGAAATCCACGACAAACGCAGACATGAGTAAAGAGCTGGACATTTTTGTCTTTCAGATATTCCAAAATTTCAAACAGTCATCGGCTCCGTCTTTAATATTAAAGGGGTGAAAGTTCCCCAACTTAATTTGGTGGTCCTGTAGAAGGTAAGACATGGACAAGTACACTTTGGCCTCCAGTCGAGAGTAAATCTGAGTGTGAGAGTGAAAATGAAACCTCCTGCATGTTAAGATCCACAATCTGATCACTGCCAGCTCTTCTCAGAGTACTACCAGGTTTCAGAAAATAACTTTAAAGGAGAGGAGAGCAGTTCTTCAACTGACTGACACGATAACCTCCATTTTACAGCAACTTCCACATTGCTAAGCTACATGAAAACATCATCCCGACCTTTAAGACCCTCCCTCATATGGAGCAAAATTTACTTTAAAGATCTTAGACCCACATTAGCTTAAGTACTTGCTGAAGTAGCTAATTAACTGCTGCTAACTGAATCTGCCGTTAGCAGGCAACAGAACTGGGCTCAGCAGCCGGACTGGGCTGGGTCCGAGCACAGCTTCTGAGACCAACAGGCCTGCAAGAAAAGCTGCTCACTGCTGGTCCAGAGGCTGTGTTCGATCCCGGGAAGATGCCGCTAGCTCATAGTGCTAGCTGCAATGCATAGGAGAGGGTGCACACTCGCTCACTCACTCGGCTACTGTAAATGCCAATAAATATCTGCAAAAAGTTTTTCAGTTTCCTGTTTCATGGGAACTTGCTCCAACAACTTCCTCCATACGTGGACTTCATCACTCTTTAGTCTATGTCTTCTCAAAACAGAATGTCGGACAACATTTCATCAGTTTCTTTCTTGCTAATGACGACTCTCACACTGACAGCAGATTTCTAAGTCACAGAGAAGCTAACTTGTTTACTTGAAGTGAGATGAAGCCTTCAGTCCTGTCCTGTCAGTTACTGTTCAAAGCTCGAGTCCATTCAAAAGTTGTTTTCATCTCTGCAGGGATGATTGTGTGACCCATAAAAAAACATACGGCGAGGCGGGAACAGAAGTCCCGACAGGAAAATAAGAGCGCTGACGCCGAGTTCTGCGAAAGCCATCGTCTGAGTCCGACTTATTCTCGGCAGAGCTGACTGAGACCATCATCTCTGTTCTCTGGCTGTGTCACTGAACCAGACAGCATCTATCATTTGAGAGTATCATTTAGATTGCTTGCAGACTCTTCTCCAAACTGCCAGAGAAGTTTCTGTTTCTGACATCCAGACAAGGCAGCTGTGTTGCGTTATGCTCCGTTATAGCTGGTGACAGGTTGTTTGGCCTGAACATCTCTCCCCTCCTTCCCCCTCCCTCCATCCTTCTCTGTCTATTAGCACTGACAGCTGGCTTGTACTGAGACTTGACTGCCACTCTCTGCTGCTACACCTGCGTTTTTCACTCGGTGTTTCATCTCTCCATCCCCACCTTTCAGTTTCTTTCCCCCCTCTGTCGTTGTTTTTGTTCCCCATTACATTTTCTGTCCATCCACGTGTCAGGAACAAACTCTGAGCCGGTAACTATGTCCTGAAATGTAAAATACACTTCTGTGATTCACGGCTGATTTCAAAGATAGTTCATCCGTCTTTCTGTGCACATTTTTTCCACAGATCATCTGTCAAACTATTAATCTTTACCTCCTCCTCTCGGGAAGAAGGTGAAGCTTTGAGGCAAATCAACAGTTTAAATTCTGGTCATGAAGCCTCCGTACATCTTTGTACTTTGTTTACCACAGGCTCTTCTCTGTGCATGCACAGTTATCTGCTCGTACTCCTTCATATTAAAACAAACATTCCTCACTGTGTTCTCTGCTGTTGTACAGTTTGAGGATTTTCAGTGTGTTCAAGCTCAGCGAAGAGACTTTGATGTATTCAGTGTGTGACTCAGCACAGACCAGACCAGCAGGTAGCCTTTATAAAAATAACTACTACATCTACTGATAGTAAAACATGAGACAGGTAATCTGTGATCACAGCTGTGCTGATAACATTCACAAGAATCCACTGTCTGAACGAAAACAACCAATCAGAGAAAGATGGTTTAGTCTTTAGTCCAGACCTAAAGTGAGACCAAGACCAGCGTGTACCAAGACTGAGACAAGATTTAGAGGAGTTCACACAAAGTAAAGACCAAGGCAAGATGAGACTGAGTGACGACAGTATTTACATATGTAGCTAAAATCCCTGAATCTCTTTGGGTGAAGAGATTTCTGCAGAGTTCTGGTTCTGGTCTGGTAGAGGCATGGTGCTAACATTAGCTAGCTGCCTTTGCTAGCTTTACTCCCACAGTGTGTGTGAAGGAGTGCACGGAGGGTTGACGGTTACAAACTTTAATTAGACATGAGTAATTTACATCCAATCACAGCGATGAAATAAATCAGACAATGCTCAGGTGACTTAGTGACTCCCTGCAGTCGAGGTCTTCACCTGCACAAGATGTCCTCACTGCTCGTCCTCGTGGCTCTATAATCCATCCATGACGGCTCCACACAGATCTGATGTAACTTCCTCACATTAACACGTGACACAAACACAAATGTTTGATTTACTTCCTGTTTCCTGTTTGCTTTCCACACCCTCTTCTTCTGGGTTTCTGACTGGAGAATTGGCGCCACCTACTGTTTATCTCATGAACAGTAGTGGATGGAAACAAGTGTTTGTTCACATTTTCTTTTGCAGAATTAACTGAAACTGCGTCACGTCTGTATGCAGACACGATGCTCGCCACGTTTATGCTGCTGGAATCAGATGACAGTGATGCTCCTTGTATTATTATTATTATTTCACCTGTACAACCAAGCTGTGTGTCGATCTGTGCTTTAGGACTGAGTGTGAAATATTACATCTCTGCACTGCTGTTTCTTCAATCACATGACCAGAATGTGCATCTATCCACAATCTGCTGCTATCTGCCGTTGTCATTGTATTCTCATCCATCTTCCTCTCAGCGTGTCTGTCATCACTCCCCTCAAGAAAAAAATAATCCCCTCTCTCCTTTCTCGAGCTCAAGCACTGGAACAACACAAGTGGAAGGACTTGAAAGCAATTTGCTGAGCTCCTCGCCAACCACAGTTTCTCATCAGTTTTTCCAGAGCCACTTTGAGCAAGGCACTGTGGGGGACATACTCCTCTCTCAGCAGAAAAGACGCCACTTATCTCGACCCATCAAAGCCACACCAATCTCTCGTCTGCAGTCGTTTTTAAAAAAATTGGCACGTAGACTGCCGGCTGAAGAAGAAGAAGAAGATGTCTCAGATTTAATTTAGATTCACTCGACATGGAAATATGCGTGGTGTGCAAACATTCACAGGACAGTTTGCTTGTGATTTCTAATATTTGCACGTTGTAGCTGTGCAGCAAACATCTCTGATATTTGCCAGTGTGAAAATGCAAATGTGAATTATGCATTTTTAAAAATTTTATCAGTTCATGTCAGGACGACTCCAGCTGAGCTACAGAAGCCCAGAGAGACAAGTGAGAACAGAAAATATACATGTGGTGATCCATTTTCTGTCGGGTCTAACTTTGAAATGAAGAAGATATTTTAGGCCAGATTTTCTTTCATCAGGATGATTCTTCTAAATATTTGTTGTTGTCATGCTTGTTTTGGCCACAAAAGCCTGACGTGCACGACTCCCTCATGTTTGTGCTCTCAACACAAGCTACATATATTCTGTGTTAACACGTTAAGTGACATTACTGACGTGTCTTACAAACTAAAACTCCTGGATAAATACTGGAGGAACCATTTTCCAAACCTTATCCTCACTTCTGAACTAGAGCCTGACCCGTTAGTCGCCCTTCTTGGCACCACCGGAGACGATGACGTTGGCCTGATATTACAAACACACACACGCTCAGTGGTTTGAGGTCCCGCCTAGACCTCAAAAAGACCAAAGACACTTTGGACAACACCAATGTTTTATCCCATTTAAAACAAATAATGCTGAACTTTATATACATTTACATGTTTCTGCAGTGAATCCATCACACTTTATTTCACGCCTGCTTTTATTGTCAAACTTACATTATTTTTACGTGTTGATGAATTCTAAACGTTCACCACATCACTGACTTAACTAACAACATGAGTCAAGAAGGATGTTAGTGATGGATTATCTATCCATAATCTATGGATTATCTGCAGCCCCCTCGAAGGTAAGACATAAAAAGGTTTGAAAAACTCATTTAAAAACTAATAACATTATGTTTTATTAAACGAAGCCAGCAGTCACAGAAACACAAAAAGAATCTGCCTGAAGTTTTTATCTAAATTAAAAAACCTCTTGTGTTTTCATGCACGCTAATTATTTGATCTCAAGGCAAAAACTGTGACGAACTCGTGCAGCTGAAAAGTGGATTAATATGAAAAACAGCTAGAACTCGAGCTACAGGCGTGGTTTAACGCTCGGTGTGTGTAAAGAAGTGACCGTTTGCTCAGTGCTGTATTGATTGCTTCTGTTCTCACAGCTGAACCTGATTTTACTCAAAGTTGCATCTTTCATAATTACAAAACACCCAAATAAATGAAGCTTGTGAAGCAGCTGAGGCACCAGATCGTGTGAGGATCTTCATCTTTCACTTCATGGCTCGCTGATCTGGTCGAAGTCCTCCCATGATACACAGTGACTGGTGGATGGTTCATCCAATCACCAGTCAAGTATTTTTTGTCCTTTTCCAAACACTTTCCAATGATGATGTTATTCATGAAGAAAGGAGCAGTCCAGATGTTGCCAGGTCGTCGTCCTGCCTCTCATCCTGAACAAAGCTAAATGCTAAATGCTTAACTCTGACTCACAGTCAAAGTCAGAGGTTGGCTGCTGTTTCCTTCACTTTGCTTTATGATTCACAAATCCCCCAAAAAACAAACAAACCTGAGAGCGACGAGGTCCGCAGGAGCCATAAATACCACAGAAAGTTCAGAAAATGTCAGCACAGTAATAATTGAGGCAGGAAAGTAGCTCTAACCATCCAAAGTATCCTCATCTTCACATTTTATTTCTGATTCACCGGCAGGGAACACAAAATTGCAGCAATTTGTTAGAAGCAAATTGAAGTCCGAGGGACATTATTTTAACAGTACTTTGGTTTGTTTAGTGTTCTTTTTCTAATAGTTCATCTTGAGGCAGCGTTTTAAAAAAAAAAGGGTCAAACACTACAAAGTGAGGCGAAAAACAAAAACCAACCAGGTTCATGTGACCAAGTGTAAATCAGTTTAAACATGAGAACCTGAAACTGTCATCACAGTTTGGAGTGTGCTGCAAACATTAAAACAGGTGAGTCTCAGATAACAGCCGTGAGTTTTCCAAATTTAAACTGACACAAACAGGAACTTCAGATTATTTTAATCAGGCTCACAGTTCGGTCAGCTCGTGACCTGCAGCTTGACGTCGGGAAAAGTTTCGGATTAATTGCAGGAAGTTGGTCGGTGGGAGGAAATAAAATATTGATTAAGAGTGTTCCATATTTTAACAGCCACGTTAGCTTATTTTACATTTTGTCTGGCGCGTATGACAGATATTTCTCTCATCAGCAACAACTGTTACAAGACAAGAGCGACTGTTAAAAACATGGTTCATTGTTTCTGCAGGTGTTTTTGTGTTTCAGGTGATTTATTTTTGTCATTTTTGGACATCCTCTCACCTCCTTCCTCCCGTCCAATCAGCTCCTTCTCCTCTTTCCTCAGCTGTCCTTCCTTCACTTGTTCGGCTGCCCTCATTATCTCACTGAGTCAGACAAAGTTCCTCACATGCAGACGCTTGTTTCTACTCCACCTCACCGCGACATGATGCATGCCTTCACCCCTAACCTTCACTTGCAGATAAACCAAATCTGAATCTTAAGTTTGTAACCCAGCAGCCATTTGAATAAGTAAATAAGTCCAAACTGAACAACCGCTCCTACCTCCTGAAATAAAAAAAATACCTCTGCTTTCCAGAAAAATGTCTTTTCCAAACCATTTCCTGACTTTCTAAAAATGTCCTCATGAGTCACGATGTACGTTTCCAGTTTCACCGCAAAACTGAAGTTACAATTTAAAATCGAGACAACTTGAGGACAGAAACAGGAAGTTTGTTTCCATGGATTCACTGAAGTCTACATTTTACCCACAAACAGTCGGCCAGTCAGAAAGTGTAAGTCACGATGAATCTAATAATGTTGATTGTGTTTGTGCAGGTTATATCTCATACTGGGGTTTAAAATGAAGCGATAAGCTAGCAGGACTGTTAAATCGCTGCTCGGCTATGAAACATTGTTCGGCACTTTGCGTTGCACCTTGCAACAAACAAACGTTCAAGCATCTTCTCTCGTAGTCTGGGTGTCAGATGACTCTAACGTTGTTGCTAGTAATGAACTCTGGATCTTTCAAACAGCATCAGCTGATGGATCACTGATGTGCAGGTTAAGCCTCACAACTTAAAACCGAGGTTTAACGCAGCACATCAGGTCTGAAAACAGGGATGGACCACAACATCTGTCTCCGGGCTTTTCCAGGTCGTTAATCTTAGTGTGTCTACTTTCATTTTCATCTTCCACCTCCGTCCTGTCAGTCTCTTTCAGCCACTCATCTACACTGAGCCCACACAGGAGGATTTTTTAGAGGTTCAGATGCAGCTCAGCCAATCACAATCAGGAAGCAGAAGTATCTGTTTTATAATCTCCATAAATCTCTGCTGCTGCCACACGTCCGTCCTCTTCACCTCATGTTGTATCTTCCTCCTGTGCTGACTTGAGCCTGCGAGCTCGACAGCGCTGTGCGTTAAGACTGATTTGGAAGAAGTGTGTTTTGTGAAATCTTGGCAGATTAAATGTTTTTGTTCTCACGCAGGGAAGACAGACGAAAGATAAATTATGCCACAGAATTGATTTGGAAGTTTCTAAAGACGATTTAACTGCTGAAGGAAGGAGCCGTAAACTTTTGATGACCACCTTTAAACTCCTCAAAGTGTCTGAATCTGTAGATTTTACAGCTCGACGCATTTCTCTGAAACAGCTGCTCATTTTTTTGTTGAGTTTCAGAGGTCCGCACTCCTCAGCAGTAACAGTTGTGGGTTTTCATCTTTCTGGCTGAAGTTCTCCCCCACCCCCGGTGCCTCTCAACATGGCTGTGCTTGTAAACATTGATCAGTGACACCCAACAGCGACGGGCTTCCTTTTCCAGGGGTGTGGATTAAGAAGAGGAGGAAGCCTACAGGCTGTAGATACTCATTAGTTCTCAAGACAAAAGTTCTAATTAAAAAACAGACATGATAAAACACTGGTCTGAGTTCATCTGCCTGAGGAGGAGATCTGCAATCCTTAACCTTCACATCAGGAGCATGCCGGAGGTGTTGTAGTACTCCAGATCTGGTCTCGGTCTTCTCTTGGTCTCGATACTTGGTCCGGTCGACACACTCAGAGAATAAAATGGGATCTCAGTGGATGGTGATGGATGGATGGAGAGTGTACAGACATGTCAGTGACCTTTGCAGTCCAAACAATCATTTTCCATCCTTGTTGACTCAAAGTCATGCAACTTTTTGGTCAGTCTGAGCGAAAATGGACCATCAGCTGGAGGATTAGTGCACAAAACATGATGAAGTGTCTTTCATGGGGGGTTGGAGAAAATATCTCAGCATTTCAGTGAAGAAAATAAACTAAATAGTTCTTTAAAGTTTCTTTTCATCTATCTGAGGATCAGGACTCAAACTAACACACTATATTCACAGAGCTTCACTTTCTGATCAACAGCCGCGTCTTGCATCTCAAAAGAAGTTTGTGAACGATGAATAATTGTTCAAAAAAACATGATGAAGTGCTGTCGACAGTGTTAACCCAGACTAACCGGTTTGACCATGAATGCATCACGACTTTATTCACAACGCTGAGCTGAGAGAATCTGAAGAAGTTCTGTCTAGAAAAACTGTTTCTACTCGTCTTTCATGCAGTTTATTGAAGTCTCAAGGAACTCCCTCTTAATTTAAGAATGGGTTTAATTGAAAGCAGCACGTCGGACTCGGCTGCTTAAACCTCTTTCTGTCGTCCTCTGGAGTGTCGAGACGCCTTCATGTGTGTTCTGTACTTTTTTGTATTTGCTGTTATGTTCGAGCACATAGAGCCGCCGTGAACACTAATGAAGCCGGCTCTCTGAACCGTGACGCCGAAATCAAACAAAAGAAGAAGAAGAAGAGTGTGATGCAGAGGGAGGCGTCTCCCTGACAGCTCAGTTCATTTATCAGCACACTGTTGGAAAGGACATTTTAATTACCTCCACACATCGTGAAGAGAACGAGAGGAGAATGCAGAAATTAGAGAGCGAGATACAAAAGGAGGAAGAAGAAGAAGAAATGAACAGAGATGACTGTGTGTGTTTGTGACGACGGATAATTGAGCCTTTTCATCCACAACGCCAGTGACAGGTGTGACATTTAACTTTGAAACACACACTTCCTGTTGTGTGTGTGCGTGTATTGAATATCCATAAAACACACACACGCACAAACACACACACGCACACACACGCACACACACACACCTGCTCTAACCTTTTACAGTCTGGTAACTAATGGGCAGGAAACAAACATGGCGGAAAACACTCCAACACACACACACACACACACACACACGTTTGTTTTTCCTGTGAGGACATCATTTGTTTTTCCTGAAAGCTTCATCAGGAAACAATTTTAAATTTTAAGTTTGGCCAGGAAATGTTCCTTTATTTCTTGGGAAACAAGTTATTTATTTATTTATTTATTATTTTTTATTTGAAAAATTGTTCAATATATTTTAAATATTTTCATTTAATTTATTTTTTTTAATAATTATTTTTCATTTTTGCATTTTTCTTTTATTATTTGGGGAAAAAGTAAACCATGTCCTTAATCTTGTTTTTTGGGGGACGGTCCCGTGCCACACTCATACTACAGCTGAGTCCTGACCACAAAAAAAGATCTGATCCCAAAAATGTTGGAACGCTGTGTAAAATGTGAATATACAAAATAATATCCAGTTAATAAACGTCTTTTTTTCACCTGTTTAACGGATGAAAAAAAAGATTAAAGATTATGTCAAACCTTTTTTTAAATCATAAATATCAGATTTTTTTTCCCTCAGAGCTTCTGTAGATTTCCCAGCGAGCTTCACCTCCATCACACAAAGAGAACAAGGCTGTTAATTTCTTCATGTCACATTATTTGATTTCTGGGTAATTAAGCTCTTCAAAGCTTCAAATATTCCATTAGCTCTCTCTTGTTCAGAACAGTGTGAAGCCGGTTCACTGTGTGAAGCCGTCAAGTTCACAGCTGAAAATAGATCTGGAGCACTCGCGTCGGTCACGATCAAAGACTCGATGGTTTCTTGAACAGATGTTCATATTCAAAGCTGCTTTCTGCTGTTTGTCTGTCTGCTTCTTTATTTACACAAAAACAGAAAATACATATAATAAAAATGCTCATGAAGGTGTCAACAACCAATTATTTCACCAATATATTTTCACTTCAATTATTTATGAAAATCAAAATTGTAATGATATAAAGCAAAGAAAAGTCCTCACATTTGAGACCCTTTGGCATATTTGACTTACTTAAAGCAGGACTGAAGTGATTCTCTTCACAAAAGGCTATGTTTCGTTTAAATCACGCTCAGAGTGTTAGTGTTTGTACCACTGTGAAGAAGAAGAGGAGGATTTCAGGACCAGCAGTCAGCAGCTTTCAACGACATAATGGCAGAGGAGAAGAGAGTGAAGAGGACGCTGACAGAGCAAGCTAAGAAGACAATGTTAACTCAGTTTGATAGCTGCTGTTAGCTAATGTTAGTTTAGTTTGTTAGCTGGGCCAGACTGTGAGCTCAGAGTACTGGGGAAGGGTTAGTGTTTGTACCACAGGCAGATGGAGAGGAGGATTTCAGGCCCAGCAGTCAGCAGCTTCTATGGACATAATGGCAGAGGAGAAGAGAGTGAAGAGGACGCTGACGGAGGAAGCTAAGAAGAGAAAAGGAGAGAGTGAGCGAGCAAGAAGCCGCCAGACAAGAGTAAATCTGGGACTGACTTTTAGTGGTTGGTGAGAGCTTGGTGAAATAAAAGGCTGACAGACAGACGCCGAGCTGGGCTTTGTTGCTAGTTTGCGGTAAAGCTGAACTGTTTTTATTCGTGTGATGAAGAAGACGTGATATTAATGCAAATTCTCTGCACTTCTTGGAGCACATTAAGACAATTTATCATGAAAGAAGATTATTTTCTTCATGATAATACAAAGAAAACTTGGAGAGGATGTGATTTATCTCGAACATACGTGCATCTCTCTGCGTGTCATCTGAGCAGACATCAACAGGTCTGACACTAACAAGGCCGATGTATAATCTAACTGCCGGGGCGCTCCTCGTGATCAGAATAAGATGGTGATGCACTGTGGGTATAAAATGCAAATCTGGGGGCTCCTGAACACCCCTCGCTGCTCTGCTCACACTCCCCCGCAAGTCTGCCAAGGCTCTATGTAAATGAAGCCAATCAAAGGCCTGCGAGTGGCTTTACAGCCGCCATCACAGGCCCATCAAACCTCATCTGAGGCATACGGGATGAGGGCGTCTCTGCTGCCGGATCATGAATAAGAAACATCAGTCTTTTTTTTCATGATCCATGAAGCTTTTATTTTTATATTAAAGACTCCTTCATTATCATATATGTTGATGGCAGTTGTCAGCTCAGCTGTGTCACTACAGCCGGATAGTATTCCTCAGTATACGACCACAGGCGCGAGTGTGGACAAAACCATCTAAATTAAATCTACCCACCACATTATTCATACGAAGAGTTTACCACATTTTTGGGCTGACATTAATCTTTCTGACGTAAATGCAGTGCACACATTGTGGCAAATATCGTTGGATGATGGAGTGAGCAGCGTGAGAATGAGGTCTTTAAACAGAAACTCCTCATGGATGCTGTTTGCATCATGATGGAGACTGATTCAATTTTTATTTTATTTTATTTTATTTTATTTTATAATAATCCGTCACTACATACTGCAGCAAAAACCAAGAGGAAACATCCGGTGCTGGGAAATGAAGCCAAGTGCTAAAAACTGCAGTTCCTCTAACGTCCACTTGAGGCTGGCTGCAGAAGTGAGTCAGTCTCCATAAGTCCCCATGTTCAAATGTCCAACTTCACAGCAGAAATAAACATGTTTACAGCCTGGTACAAAAAACAGTTTTGGTTTCGGTGTAGCTAATTTCCCCGTTCATGACAACTGTACTGAGGGTGAATTTATATACAACTCACCTGTTCAGGTTATATTAAGGCTTAAAGTTATGCAGGATTAAGAGCGTGGACGCTTTGATTGACAGGTACATGTCATTACAGATGGCTTATTAGAGCATCCAGGCATCATTCGACCCGCCTCAGGTCCGCTGATGATCCACATCTTTGACAATATTTAGATTAGACATCCAACATGGCGGACGCCAGATTTTCGGCTTCATAACGGCGCTTCAGAAACGAGCAATCCAAAGAAGTTCTTCCTGTGACCTGCTGAGCATCATTCAGGATACAAAGTGGTTGATTGTCAAATATTTGGTCTGAAAGGAAGACCAGGTGCTTCAGGTTTCTGTTCAGAGTCAGACAGAAAAGTTCCGGACCTTTCACCTTAATTACACATGAGCTGTCAGTGGTGATGAACCTATTTCCAAGGTTCAAGATCCAACACTGAATTATTCAGTGCATGACTTTAATTCACCGTGTTTGAGATAATGAAAGAATCACTTTCTTTAATCTCATCTGCACAAATTACTTCTTTGAATCTCATTTGTTTTTTTTATTTCATTATCTTTTATCTGTGCGTCTTATCACAGTGGAAATAAAACTGTGGCCTTGTAACAGCTGATAATGAGCTATAATAACCAACAGATAATAATACAGTTTGACTGAATGTGATACAAATATGCATCTGACCGGGAAAAAAACAAAAAAAGCATGGATATTACAGATGATTTCATAAACTCAGTGTTATCACAGTCTGCTGAAAAGTGTCATTTCAATAATCATCATCTCCGACATCTCAAACGAGGCGGAAACCCCAAATGAACCTTTCATAATATTTTATATTTAAGGAGAAGTTTGACTCTGAGGGCTCATGGTACAACCTGCAGTTAGCAAAGGATGGAGGATGTGTGTATTAGATGTAACGTTCCCTAAAGGTTCTGATAATGTTACGGGATATCATTCTCCACAGCCCAAAGAGACGTCTTCAGATGTTTTGTCAAAAACTTAAAAATATTCAATTTACTACGATGTATGATGAAGATTTGTGAAGCAGGAGTTTGTAATTACAGAGAATGGAAACATTTGTGTGTTTACAGTGTGGTCAGAAAGTGTTGATGACGTTCATGGATTCATAGAAAGAATTCAAACTGAACTGAACGTCCATTAACAAGCTTTCAGCTGCATCTCACTTTAAAGGTTCAATAACATTTGATAAGTCTAGAAGAGCCGCACTGTTAAATCATTTTAGCAGCTGAACAGAGCCCGGCCTCCAACACTGTATCAAGTTTATGATGTAGAGAAGATAGCTAGAAGAAGATGACATCCCTGTTCTTACAAAGCTCAGATCGGTCCACTGTTTCAGCCGCTAATGAGCACCAGTCGGATCTGAATCACTGAACAAACTGGAAATGATGGAGATGAATCAAAGGTCTGGAACCAATAATGAGAGAGAAGCCAGCAGCCACAAAACTGTCAAAGTACGTCCACTAAAAGTGTTTCTAACAGGCTCAGACTGTTAATTCTGGAAAGGATCCCTACAGAGGTAGAAAGTACGACCCTGTTACATCGCAGTGTTCAAAGCCACCAGACTCCACTGACAAAAACAAAAGTCACCTCTGGTTGGTCAATGAACCCCTTAATTCATGTCGGTCTATTGACCTGCAAATCACCAAATCATTGCTTAGCGGTAGGGATCAAACCTGTGACCTTTTGGCTTCAGGATAATGTCTCTACCTGCCATGACACCTCATCATGTCTCATCATATCTAGCTTTTATACGGAGCCTGACATTTCAGTCAACGTTGTGTTATTGGACGAGCTGTCATCTGAATAATAAACTCCAGACTTGTGTGCGGCGATGAGGCTTATTGTCCTTTCTGTGACCCTGTAGCGAGTGCTTTGTTTGCCTCAGTGAGAGCTCTGCGTCTGAGTTCATATCAGCGTCAACACAGCGGATCAAGTGCTTAGTATCTGGTGAGAGGGATTTAGTTTGGCAACTGTGGATGTATGGATTTATTGTATGTAGACTTCCATGCCTCTACAGGAGCCCAGAGGAGACACAAAGCTCTTTATGGACCTCATGGTATGGATTTAATAACTGAATGTCAAACACTAACTATTGGCTACATTGGTGTTTTTCTTCTCCTTCTTTATTTTTCTTTGGTTGACCCCACACAGCGAAGATCTGCAACACTTAAAGTTCAAGTAGAAAATGTCTTAATGTGTTTATGATAACCTGCTGATGTTTCCTCGGCGCCTTTTTCTAAGCTCCGTCCTCTGTCAGTGTCAGGCTGTGAAAACCTCTGACTGATGGTTTCCAGCAATGTGTTGAGATCTGTTAATCAATATATCAAACACAAATATCAGAAGACACTCCTGAGATCTGAAACACAACCCGAAACATCGAGGAAGGACTTCCTGTTCAAAACAGCTGCAGAAGAAGCCAAAGAGGTTTTTCCTTTTTTAAAACATGGAGTGAATATTTTAAGTTTTAAAGAAGCTGGAGCCCCAAATCAAAAACACTTTGCACCCACAAGAACCTCAAAGAAAAACTGCTGGAAATGCATCCAGTGATCGATACCCAACAGGCCTTTCACAACAGAAGTGCCTGTTTGTTATTGTGCAGAGCGAGCAAGGCCATTACATCCAGCAGAGAGATCAGCTGCTCTCTCTCCAGAGGGTCCAGAGGGATTCTGCATTGATGGGAGGTAGAGCAGCAATTTCTTCTGGACAGAAGAATGGAGTCTTCATGAGAGCGGTGAACGTGGGCTGAGTGCTTGAATAAATGGCCGATGCTGACGCTTCAAATCAAAACAGTGGACGGCTTTCTTTCCAGTGAAACATGGGCCGACAAACATGGTGGAACATTTCCTCCCACCGCCTCGTCCAGATACTTAGCGGTGGAGGTTTCAGTGGTGCTGACTTGACTCACATTTTCAGATTCATCACTTCAAACTGCCAAACTCTGAACACAGACCCGCCACGCCGAGAGACGACAGTCGAGATTTATTGAGATGTTTTTGCACGTTGTCTACCTGTTTGATGGACATACGCGTCGGTCGTCACACTCGTGACACCGGCTCCAACGGTACAACACGGCGGGAACATGCAGCTGTAATTGGAGGCAGCAGATGATACGTGGTGCCCTTTTCAAACTACAGACACGAGCGCCGGCTTCAGTGCTGCCGCTGCTCCCATGTGAAGTCCAATACTCTGTTATTACTTCTATTTATGCAGGGAGGCTTTCTGCTGAGCGTGCATGTCAGGGACGTTTAATGAAGGTTGCGGCAGCAGCAATAAAAGCGTTTTTAAATATTAAAGCTCTGTCGATTGTTCCGTAAGAGAAGCTGATTATTCTTCGGTTTGTTTGTGGCTTCATGCTGCAGATAAAAACTCTCCTTACTGGCTGACAACTGCAAGTTCATTGTCCCGCCAATGACCTCGCAGCGAGGTGAATTTTCAGAGCTGCTCAGGGGAAGTGAACGAGCCACCGATTGGCTTCACACCTGTTTGTTTATGATAATTTTCATAAACTTCATTCGTAATGCACACATTTAAAACCAACCACAATACCAATGAGCTAAAAAAACTATAAAACTATACAGAGGGAGTAAAATAAAAGATAAACTCAAAAAGTCAGTTTTAAAAGACGACACAGAGACATGAGGACCGAGAAACAGCCAAGATGACACCAAATGACATGCTAAGCCACTCGAGGCACAGCCTCACAGAGCTTTACAAGGAGCCAGTCTTAAACCTCATTAGCAACAAGTATCCTGATTGAACCCTCTAGACAATGACTGTGACTCCATCAGAACTACAACTGTATAACGCGACGTGTTTCAGAAGCGACGAGTCACCAGTTCATCACAGGCCTGACACACAGTAACAAACATCCATCCATGCTCACATTGACACCTACGGGCAGTTTTAGAGTCACCAACTAATCTAGAGAATACATGACTGATCTATTTTTGACAGACGATGTGTCAAACAGCACAGAGCGGATCGAACCGACTGAAGTTAAAAGAAAAACACAGAAAAAGCGGCACAGAGACTCCAGTCAGATTTCAAAATAAAACACCATGTGCACATGTAGCTACCTACTCATGGTAGACGTACACACACCAAGAAAAAAGACCAAAGTCGAGCAAGTTAACAAAGTCTGGAGGGAAAAACTGTGGTTGGATGTGAGGCCACGTGGAGGACGGACCAAAGAAGCAGTAAAGTGAGACAAATGTCTGACACATCTGATGTTTTATGGTAATATTTGTAGAGTACCTGCAGAAGTGTGTGTAGTAGGTCGCCCACCACACACACTTCAACAGGGATGGTAGGCAGTGGACCAAACCACTGTGAAGTATACGGGGGGGGTTAAGGAGACTCTGTGACTCCTCTGTAACTTCCCTCCACAGTTCTATCACATTTATCTGAATCATATTAAGATGCAGTGAGTTCCCTCTGTGTATTGTTGTCAGACTGAGTCAAGCTTCACTCCGTGGCTTCTTTAATGAGTCCGTTGTGAGATCCTTTGTGTGGCCGACACAAACAATACATCCCGTAAAGGCAGGGAGTCCATGAACGAGCTAACACCATCAATTATGCATCTGTCAGAGGCGCGCTACGTCACGAGCAAACAAACGCCACCAACAAAAACTAACAATGGCACGGTGTGACACACACAAGTTACAATCTGCTCGTGGTCTATGCTCACTGATCCTCCTCTGCCTGTTCTCGGTTCACTTTTATCTCTCAGACTCTCTCCAGACGTCACTGTACCTGCAGAATCAGGCGACTCGTGGTCACATGACCAGCTTTTCCTCTCCAGGTGATCCTCCGAGCGCAAATATCTGAACATCACGTTGTTCTTTGGACAACGTCAGAGATGGTTGATAAGGCCAAAAGCACTGGTGCTATTTCTGTCACACACACACACACACACACACACACACACACACACACTTATACATACTTATACACACAGAGATGGAAATGTGAGACGCGGTGGAGGCGACAGAAAGATGAAATGACGTGGACAAAGACAGAAACTGAATTTACATGTTCATTATTAGTTTAAAGCCTCGTTAAATGTGGCTGAACATTCAGATCCTGTTCTGATTGACATCTCCCGACACAGACGTTAAAGTGAATTGACGTGGACGAGTGAGCAGCAAAACCTATTTTAAATTCAAGTCAACATTATTGTCAGCGCTGCTATATGTACAGGACATACGGAGAAATGAAGTAATGTTTCCGTCATATAACTGCTGCAGACAGCAACAGACATGAAATATAAAATATAGAATATAAACAAGTTTAAAGGGATCCAAGAAAAATACGAAATCTATAAAAACATATGAACAGTATTAATATGCCAAATATAGAAAGACATTCATGGTGTAGATATGGAGTATAAACAGTGTGAACTCAAACATTCAGTGTCAGTTTAATGTCGATGGAAATAAAGCTGTTATCTAAACTCTCTTCAAAGTCACCAGATCAGACTCCTCTGACAAAAACACACAATTTATAACGAAAAGCAGCGCTGTAGAAAGACTAACTGAGACATGAGGCGAGTTTATCGTGTTCAAATACCCAAAACAGAAACCCGAACAGTGTGAGGACTGAGTAAACGTTTCTCAGTTCATACGCTCATCAGGCGTCTCTGAAGGACGATCCATTCACCTTGTTGGACCTCCTCGAGGAACGACACAAAGATCCTGATGTCTGAAGGAAACTCTGAGTTCAGACTAAAATAAAAAACAGGAGGCAGACAAAAAACGGAAGGTTGTTCCTAAGGACTGACACAGAAGCAGTGATTGTGCCATATTCTTTCAAAAGATCATCATAAAGTGAGCACACGGGACAATGGAGGAGATTATAATGAAAGAGCGAATCTCTGCAACATTCAGTAGCGTGACCTTCACACAGAAAGGTCAGAGTGGACGATCATGTGCTGATCATGGATAACTGTAATTTATCCAACCTAACCACGCTGACATGACGTGACATTTCACCAAAGCAAAGACACTCAACACTTTTTTTCCACCATTAAAACTGGATCAGCTCTTCAAATCTGTGAAACCGAGACGACGTTTTAAATATTCCATCAACAAAATATCAGAAACTGAAAACGCAGTCAGACTCAGAAAACGTTCTCACATCTCAAGGTGTCGACGGTTCAGTTCAGCTGCCAATAGTTTTAGAAAATCTACAAATGTTCGACGTTTTTTATTTGATAATTTACTGGAAACTATTTAAAGATGCTTCATTAGGCTGCTGGTTTATTGGCTCGTGGTTTCAGCACGGTGAACATCATTTTCTGGCTTTAACTGACAGGAAGTGTTAAACCCGCGGGCGAACGGAGGAAGTGAAAGAAAGGTTATTTTGGGTAATTTGGGTGAACTGACTTTTTAAGGCCTCGCAGCGCCGACAGAACTTTGCTTTCTTTAGTAATTTAAGGTAAAAAAACGTGAAATCTGACGTGGCAGCTTATTAGCTCGAGCTCTGAAACGGAGAGGAGGAACACTCATCGTGATTCAGGAGCCCTCGGGGTTAAAGAGGAGCTTGCAGTAATGAAGATGATGATGGGCTGGTAATATCTAATTTCACTCTCTCTCCGTGTTTCCCCACAGTGACCAGCTGCATCCATAATTGGCTGCTGGGCGTGTGTTTAAAAAGATTATCAATAAAAACAAAGCAGGACGGAGCCGCCTTTTCAAATCTCCGAGCCTTTTTCAGTCCACTTCAAAACATTCTTATCTTTTAAAGGCAAACCCGAGGCTCTTTATCGATCTGTTTGTTTCCTGCCAAACCAAGAGACCCAAATGAGATGGGAAGGGAATAAAAAAAATACCAAGGAGAAGACGGAGAGAGAGAGGAGGCCTCTCGATGGCATCAGCTGGCCTGCTGTCTGCAGATCTGTGGATCTTTGTTCTGTTCTAATATTACAGGAAATCAGGCCGAGGCTGGGCAGGGACAGAAAGACGCAACCAAACTACAACAGGATGATACGACCGCAACGACACGACAATGACACATAAAATATAGATTCATCATGTAACGGCAGCATAGAGCATCTTTGCAATCTTTGTGTCCTCAGAAGAAGACCACACATATCAGCATGCAGTGATGACACACATGTAGAGATACAGGTGGAGATGATACAAATGTGGAGATACAGGTGGAGATGACACAAATGTGGAGATACAGGTGGAGATGATACAAATGTGGAGATACAGGTGGAGATGATACAAATGTGGAGATACAGGTGGAGATGATATAAGTGTGGAGATACAGGTGGAGATGACACACATGTAGAGATACAGGTGGAGATGATACAAATCTAGAGATACAGGTGGAGATGATACAAATGTGGAGATACAGGTGGAGATGATACAAATGTGGAGATACAGGTGGAGATGATACAGAGATACAGGTGGAGATGATACAAATGTAGAGATACAGGTGGAGATGATACAAATGTGGAGATACAGGTGGAGATGATACAAATGTGGAGATACAGGTGGAGATGATACAAATGTGGAGATACAGGTGGAGATGATACAAATGTGGAGATACAGGTAGAGATGATACAAATGTGGAGATACAGGTGGAGATGATATAAGTGTGGAGATACAGGTGGAGATGATATAAGTGTGGAGATACAGGTGGAGATGATACAAATGTGGAGATACAGGTGGAGATGATACAAATGTGGAGATACAGGTGGAGATAATACAAATGTGGAGATACAGGTGGAGATGATATAAGTGTGGAGATACAGGTGGAGATGATATATGTGTAGAGATACAGGTGGAGATGATATAAGTGTGGAGATACAGGTGGAGATGATACAAATGTGGAGATACAGGTGGAGATGATATGTGGAGATACAGGTGGAGATGATACAAATGTAGAAATACAGGTGGAGATGATATAAGTGTGAGATAATACAAATGTAGAGATACAGGTGGAGATGATACAAATGTAGAGATACAGGTGGAGATGATACACATGTAGAGATACAGGTGGAGATGATACAAATGTAGAGATACAGGTGGAGATGATACAAATGTGGAGATACAGGTGGAGATGATACAAATGTAGAGATACAGGTGGAGATGATACAAATGTGGAGATACAGGTGGAGATGATACAAATGTGGAGATACAGGTGGAGATGATATAAGTGTGGAGATACAGGTGGTGCAAAAACAAACCAAACAGCCTTGGAAATCAGTGCTGCAGAGCTCAGCCCGGCTGGGCTGCACCCATGCATAAAACATTTGCTCCCATGTCTGCTGTAGAGAGAGACAGAGAACAATGAGTAGAAATCTGACTTTTATTTGTTCATATCAGACCTTTATGTATAATTTTGGTTTAATTACAGCGTACAGACAGTGATATTTATAGTATCACAGCTCAGTCTTACTTCTTCACCATCTCCCTGCCTGTTATTTCTCCTCCAATCTCAGGTTTATGTGCCATGCAGGCAGGCAGGCTGTTCTCTAACCAGGTCAGAATAGCAGGGATAGACTGGCAGGCTGCTGTGTCCATAGACAGCCCATTACACCCATCAATCAGCCGGCCCCGCTGAGGCACTCACCCAGGACGGGACAGGAGGCCGAGGAGAGAGAGGAGGAGACAGATTTAAGAGGCCGCTGCTGGAGGATTCATCGCTCCTGGCTGAGTCCTCCATCAGACACAGAAAAATAAATCTGCTCCAATCAGTCTGACTGCTGATGCTTCGTTTCTCTGCAGAGGGAATGTAAGGTCTCCATGTAATTATCAGCCTCTTATTAAGTATAGAAAAAGTCATATAGTAGTTACTAATTGTGAAACAAATGTTGAAGCTGAAGTGTCTCAGAGTGGTCGCTAAATACTGGCTCCAAATTTAGTTTTGTCTAAGTGAGCGCTGACCAAATGATGTCTTTTCTTCTGAGATGTTGAGCTGTGTGCAACAAAGATTCAAGCTGATCAACAAATGTTGAATTTCTGGCAATAATTAAATACAGTTTTCCATGAAAATGGAGCCAAATCGAGTCGAGTGTCAATCGCTGGTGAAGTTTTTTAAAATGGCAAAATAAAACTCTTTGTTGCTCTTTTAAGTAATCCGAAGGACTGCTCGTGTCTGATGTTTCATCTAACTGGATGAAAGTCATTCAATGAATCGAATGAAGTTCTGTCACAGAGGTTAGAGCTCGCCTGGGACGAATCTCTGAGCTCATGATTTACTTGTTCTGACAGATACCATCCCGATCACGATCAGAATAGGACAGGCTTGATTTGATGACTTCAGCCTCAACCTGGCTATTTAGGTATTTTCAACCAGAATGGCTGACGTGGAACAATCTGTTGAATCACTGTCAAACAAACTGGACGCTATGTTTCCTCTAAAAGAAGAAGACACAAGCTACATCACACCTTTCTTTGCTCTGATTGGTTGTAGGTCTATCCAGCTGTGCCCAGAGGCATTTTGATCTAACGGGCGTTGATAATGCGCCTCAGAGCGGCGGCCCAGCAGCTCACCTGGTGGAGGTTGATCTCCATTTACTGAAGTTGAGTCCTTCCCACAGTGGCCTGGGCTTGACTCCAACCAATGGTCCTTTGTTGCCTGCTGTCCCCTGTCTCTCTCTTTCCTCAGCTTCCTGTCCATCTTCAGCTGTCACTTTCAAAATAAAGGTCTAAGAAATTGACACCAGATAACTGCATCCAGTCCAGAGTCCTGTCAGCTGTGATCAATATCCCAGTATCTTAAATAAAGCAAACTATAAACATCAAGATCTCCACGGAAAAAGTCCAAAAACAACAACATTCACTGTAAAAAAAATGTCGTATAAATAAAAGATTTTGGAGTTGCTCGCTGGTCTTAAAAAAGTTAGTCGTTTTCAGAACAATGACACAAAACAGACAGATGCCCTTAAAAGTTATTATTTTTTTATTCTCCATCAATGTCTCGACTTTCCTTCAACACTTCCAGAGCAGAAACTCTGTGACAGAGACCTGCAGCGCTGCAAAATCAAAGATTTCATCCCGACTTCTCGACAGGTGATAAGTGAGAGCAGAAACTTTGTTAAACACAGCCGACGTTAAAAAACTGAATTATCTCATTTAACCGATTTAAAGCAGGAGGTCAAAACAGAGCTGAGGGTGTCGGTGTGAGACATCTGATGCTGAACGGGGCTGACGTGTTTGAAATAAGAGTATCGAAGTCATATTCATGAATAAAAGTCTTGAATGCACAAAGAACATGTGGAGAGAATAAAAAAGCTCCCTTCATTTATTCATAGAGTGCCGGGGATCATCTCACTGTCGTGTCAACAGACATTACGGTTCTGTTCTTTGTGGGTTTGATGCCAACGGAGCTCTTCAACAGCTAATAAACTCACCAAGCGGCTAATTAATGACCAGCGACGACAGCTGACTGACTAACTAACCAACAACATGGAAAACAAAGTGACTGACAAGCCAATCAAACCAATCCGATGATTAATCAACCAACTGCATGACAAATTAACTTCCCAACCAGCCGGCTGCCGGATCATCAATGTGAGTCAATCGAGCGAACCAATCAGGTGAATGAAAAACCTCTCATCCTGATAACTGGCGGATCACTTCTGATTCGTTGGATCATGAGTTTGAAGGATGTGTCGAGCCTCCAGGCACTCGCAGTCGAACACGTGTCGACTTTTACAGACAGAAGAGACGTCGGCAGCCTTCTGTTTCCCGAAGTGTCGTGTCCGTCCTTCAGCTCAGAACAAGCTGCTCGACCTTTTCTTTAACTTTGAGCAGAGGTTTCACCGACTTTCTCCGCTCTGTCGAGCTTCAACAGGGTCCTCATGAGAGCTACTTCAGGGTGACTGAAACACTGTGGGAGTTAAACGTTAAAAAGTCAGGATGCCAGTACAACAGAGGAAACATGAACTTAAGTCAAAACTCTTGAACCTCGCATCATCGGAAACAAACGGTAACGGCAGCAAATATTCCAAACACGAGTCCCCACAAGGCCCAAAAGCAAGATTTTGATCCAGTGTTATGAACAGCAAATCACAAAAGTTTATTTCATTGCTTGATAAAACATTTACTTCACAGTATACATATATTTATATACATATATTAAGATAACACTCCCTGCAAAAGGAACTAGCCAAAGGAAGCATTAAGAGTCTATTCACCAAGGTCCCCATAATGTATTTAAGTGTGTGCTATATTTAGAATACTTTCCCTGCTTCACCATCAGACCTTTCAATGTATCAATCTATGCTCTATTCAATGCCACCACACTTCATTGATTAAAAAGGAGTATTTACAGATGTCATCTATAAATAATCCTGAGCGCTCAGACCTCTCATCATCTAAAACAAACAGTAACACCAGCAAATATTCAAACACGAGTTCTCACAATGCACAAAAACAAGATTGTGAGTTACGTCCCAGCAGCCAGGCAATTTAGTTCATTTTATTGTTTGACAAAACATTTACTTCAACATTAAATATATATTTTTATACTATATATATTAAAATAATACACCCAACAAAAAGAGCCAGCCAGAAGAAGCATCTGCAGTTGATTCGAGGTCCCCATAATGTAAAGGTGTGCACCACACTTTGAAAGGGCGTGTCTAATGGCAAGGTATAAATATGGGAGATAATGAAGTGTTTTTAATTGATCAACACACTTCATTGACAAAAATGTATTTTTCTGTCTGTAATTTTACCTCACAGAACACAGAGTTTACATGTACGAGTATTCTCAGATTTTAATATTTCTATTTTCAGTTCAGGATTTGAATACTTCGCCTATCACTAATACTCAGCCACAAGAAGAAATGTGAACGTGAAGCCTGTAAACCCTCTGTGCACACATCCAAGCATCATGATCATGCATGCGTGCACGTTTCCTCTCACATTTAAACATAAATGCAGGTAATAATATAATAATAATAATATACATGTTTCCATCAGACTTTATTTTATCTTTACAAATGTAACTTTTCCACCTCAGCAGAGAAAGCTGCTGCCTGAAGGACTGGACGACTGACCAAAACCAGCTCATTAACCAAAGGACTGACTGACAGAGCAACAGACCGTCTGTTCAGCTGACTGACTCAGTCCTTTCTGTGTTTGTTGGATCTGTTTATTTACAGTGTGTGTGAGCAGAGTGCCTTCACCATGACACTGTATAAATCTGCTTTAAATGCAGCAGAGATGACTCATCGTGTGCGTGTGTGTGTTTGTGGATGCTGCCGCTGCTGCAGCATTATAACCATGGTACATAACTTCTTTTGTGTGTGTGTGTGTGTGTGTGTGTGTGTTTGGCAGGTGGAGGCAGAGGGAGATGAATTGTGCTCGGTGCCACAGAGAATTGTTTAATAAACATTTTTATTAGCTCCTTTCACACAGCCGGGCGGCGAGCGCCTGAACGCAGCGTCATCAGCAGCAAATCCCATCACGCACTGCAGCCATGGATGTCACCAAGCAACGCTGGCCGCTCCTCAGCCCGGCTAAAGGCAGAGAAACTAGACTTCACACACTTCAAAGCCCAAACAGTGTGTGGGACTTAAGGCAAGCGAGGCACTGCATTCTGGGAAAATAACTGTATATGAATTTCAACATGTGTGGGGTCTAAAAATACACTGAAGCTGACTTAATGTAGGATTACTTCATTGCCAGGGAGCGTGCAGAATCCCATTGATTTTAAAGAACGGTGCAGCTGAAATGAAGGAGTGAAAAAAGAACATTATTGTGCAGCAGCTCACAGAAAGTATGAAAATGAAATGACAAAATCTAAAACTATGAAGGTGAAACAGCAGCAGCAGCAGCAAAAAAAAGAAACCCTCCACTAAAACATCATGATTCTCCCTCCATGTGTGGGTGTACAAGTGTTGTTGTCACTGAGTCAGGCGTCCTGCCAGTCAAGCACTTAGCGCCTCAGTCTGTTGGACAACAACATGACATAGATTCACATCCTCCTCCTCTTCTCTCTTTCTCTGCCTCTTTTTTTCTTCTTGCTGTCCTCGAACCACTCGTGAAAGATGAGGACTTTCTGAAACTGACTCCTGAGCACTGTCAGGCAGCCACACATGATCTGACGAACTCAACATTGTGCAACTTTTCGACCATAAAATAACAGATTTTTAAATCATATTGAGGCTACACTGACTTGTTAGCTGTCAGCTTCTTGCTCGCTCACTCTCTCCTTTTCTCTTCTTAGCTTCCTCCTTCAGCGTCCTCTTCACTCTCTTGTCCTCTGCCATTATGTCCATAGAAGCTGCTGACTGCTGGGCCTGAAAACTCTTCTTCTTCTTCCCGGTGGTTCAAAACGCCTGTGGTACAAACACTAACACTCCCCCGGTGCTCTGAGCTCACAGTCCGGCTAACAAACTGAGCTAACATGAGCTAACAGCAGCTAACAAACTGTAACAGACGTTAGTTTATCAGAGAAAAGTTTAATAATGTTGCTTTAAAAGAAACTAGCTACAATAAAGGAGTGCGCTCTGGGAACCTGAACGTCAGCGTTCAGATCATTACCCTTCAAGTGAAGCAGGCGGGTAGAGAAAAACACTTTGTGGTCGGTCATCCTGCTTTGTTATGTGGTTGACAGATTTACTGTCCACACCCGAACGCCTCACATTCACTGATGACAGCGTCTCACTTTATCACACAGCAGCCGTATTGACATGCGAAGCATCACTTCTGCCGGTCGCGTTCATCGCCCAAAGTCCCACACGAGCCAATCAGTCTGCTCTCAAGAAACACAAATAACGATTAATTAACTGCATGAACTTTAGCTGCGCGCTTGTTTTTGAACTGATAACAGATGGGCCGTAAACCATAACCTTCAATTAAAGGTCAACGCTGTGAAATATTTTCAAAACTGTTTCATAAAGCTGTTACGGTTAATAAGTCATTTTCTTCTTGATAAATCTGTCCTCCCTGTCATGTTTAATTTAATGTCCTGTGCCACTTTCAGACAGAATCTTCAAACATAGAGGACAAGATTTGTGAACACACCCATCAGAGGGCGACCTGCTGACATTCATACGCCACGCAGTGAAGTTATTACAAGTATATGGCTGGCTTTCTTTATGCAGTTTGTTCCCTGTTTGTCTCTTGTGGGCCTCCCACCTGCTGTCACCACAGAAATCAAAGCCGGCTGCACTAATAAATCCACAGGTAATTAATTTAGGCGATATTCATTTTTTATTGTAACTTTGATAATATAATTATCACAACTTTCTAACTTTTTCAGAAACCTCACCAGAGATCCAAAAAACTTCTGAAAGCTTCGTCTACACTTGCACAGATGCTGTCAGGTTCAGTCTAAAGTCAGTGTACTGCGAGGACCAGGATGGTTTCACTCATATCGGTCAAAGAGTTGAGCGTTGAACTCTGGACAGTACCCGTCCTCAGTGGACGCCATTTTGTCTACGTAGCTAAAGAGGACGGACCACCGGCACTGTGAAAATGGCGGCCGAGGAAGCTGCTGGACCCGAAGAGGTTGAGGCGAATACTTCAATGTACATGTGAGCTGTACATATGATTTGTATCAATATTTTGGTAGTCAAATGTTGGAGCTAACACTCAGCATGGGTGCAATACGATGAAGCAGAAGAGGTAAAATGTTGAAATTGTCATTTCTGGTTAGTTCACAACAGCTGCACTCGAACTGAGACACTACCCGGCTACACCAGGAAGTGCACGGAGTACATATATCTGCATACCCACACGTTTACAACTATATATTTATATTTACACCATGTACTATACATGTATATATATATTATATACAATAGAACCAAAGGAGCTTAAACTTCATGGTGCACAGATTGTGTTGGGTTCATGGTCATGTTAGCAGATTTGATGTGTGTGGAACATTTCCTTTCATCATCCTCAGTTCATCTTGCACATCAACATTTTGACCTTTTATTAGTTCAGCATCAAAAACCTTCCTCTTCCTCTCCGCCCTGTACATTCTGACCGTTCTCACCGTTCCTTCTCACAGCGTGTATCACGGTGATGTTCCTGATCGTCTCGGTACAGACCATTCATCTAAACTAATCATGATCAATGTATTTGGCTTGAGTATGCAGATGATAAACAGCGGGGATGGTCTAACCATGTTAAATTGAAGCAATTTCATTCTAATGTGCTCTCCAGATATCTGCTGAATACATTTATTAAATGATATTAAGACGTATTACCTCCATGGGGCGGCGAGGCAGTCAGATACATATGAACGGATGGAAATCGCAGTCTCTTGTCAGGGGAGTTACTTTAGGACAGTTTATTTACACAGCAATGAGACGAAGACCAAATGATGAAGAATTGCAGTCGTACATTTAAATGATGGAAGACAGAAATGAGAGTGAAAGAAAACCCACGAGGCCTCTGAGAACATGTGATGTTTGCATCTTTATTTATATGTGCTATTTAAATTTCTGCATGTTTAGTTCAGAAGATGAGACATTTGAACAGATGCATGGACTGAACAGGCTGATTTGGATTATTAATCTGTTTATCTGTAATCTGTCACTACAATTTTAACATTTTAACATGGGGACATGGGGACTGACTGACTTCTGGAACCAGCCTCAAGTGGACGTTTGAGGAACTGCAGTTTATTTCTGACAAAGTGTATTTGATGAGTTTAACAGGCCTGCGCTGACTTTCCGTCTTTATTGGCTCCAAAGTCTGCAGTGTGTTTTTGCCCTGAATGTTCTTTTTTTAACAGCCATATTCAAGGCTACCTCCAGTTTTTGTGTTTTTGATGTTAAAAACATGGATATCGATCGAATTATTGCTTTAAATATTCTGCTCTGAGTCTGGCTCGGTGTTTTGAGCAAGATGAACAGTGGAGAGTGTGAGGAGGAAAACTCAGCGCCTGCTTGATAATTAATGAACTAAGTATTTTGAAGTCTGTGGATGTCACATGACTTTTTCAATATTAAATATATTCCTGATATCAGCGTCGACTCAATAACAACCAAAAACTCAACAGACATCAATGTTTTCACTTGGTTTGGCAGCTGTGTGATGGTGAGATCATCCCCTGATATGTTGAGACAGATTTAACACACTCTTTGTTCATTATATCAGCTTTGATGTTTCAACATCGGCCAAATATAACCATACCTGGACGTTAATCTCCCCCCTCCGGGCAGGGCTTACTGTAGCTGCTGTTTTTTACCTCTCGGAGGTAAAGATCGGATTGTGAGTCAGCTCCGTTTGACCTGTTTCTATCTGCATCTTCATGAGCTGTGAAACATCAGCTTGGTGATGTAAACTCTCACTAACTTATTCCCTTTTCACGCAGCACGATACAACAGCAATCTGCTGAAGGACGAGGAAAAGTCTCATGTTTTATGTTGCGCATCTGATTATTTAAAATCTGAGATATTTGGCAGCAGAATGTGAAAATTTACTCAGCGCTGCTTTAATGGATGTTTAGAATTTTTTTTCAAATCTGAACTTTACAGACACAAACGAAGCTTGAAGCGGTGTCTGAATAAACACACGTGGACGTGACTGGAGGAAGCAGAGCGGAGCATGAAGCGGCACTGATATGAAAACACTCGACGTGCCTCAGTGGTTAGAAGAACAAAAAGTTCTTCATAAGTTCCTCTCTGTTTACGGTGGTCGGGTTATCTTATCTCTCTGCAGGACTTCTTTTTTCATTCTACTTCAACAGGAAGTTTGGTGGACAATTTAAAGTTTGTCATGAACGGGTTTTTGTCCTCCAGTGTCTGTCCAACACTGACACAAAGTGTGTTCAGTGTTTTCAGGTGTTCTTCTTGGTGTTTTAGAGTTTGTCATTTCCTGATAAACCAGAAAAAGTTGTTGATGATGTCATCCTGCACTCGGGGGGCGTGTACTAATTTTACATCCAATCAAATGCTTTCTCTCTTCTGACGCCGCCGGAGCGGAGTGCTTCCTGTTTGATCCAGTCTATGAGTGACTGTGAGGGCTGCTACAGTCATCTATGGCCCACAGGTGTCCTTAACGACCCACAGGTTTCCTTAACGACCCACAGGTGACCTTAACGACCCACAGGTGTCCTTAACGACCCACAGGTGTCCTTAACGACCCACAGGTGACCTTAACGACCCACAGGTGTCCTTAACGACCCACAGGTGTCCTTAACGACCCACAGGTGTCCTTAACGACCCACAGTTTCAGAGGTTGTGTTGCACTTCTGGAGCCAGCCTCAAGTGGCCGTTTGAGGAACTGCAAGTTTTTGCCACTTGGTTATGTCACAGCTGTCTTTGGCAGAATGAACTGAATTCGTAGCGTGAATCAGCACGTCTTAAAGTCAGTGATCATTTGTTTGATTTCTGACAGACCTCAGTGTGACTTTCTGATCAAAGTCAGCAGCTTAAAGCGTTAATATGTCGCCACTTCACAAAAGAACAGGAGGAAACACGATGAAGCGGATAAGCTAAGCTGCTCTTCAAAACTCAGCTCACAACAGAAAAGCGTCCCTCAGAGAAATCAGTCGACGTCTCACCATGAAGCAGCTCTGACTTCAGGATCGTCTTCACACTGTGCGGGCGCGCTCAGTCTTAATCTCACTCGGCGGGTCGGTCTGCTGAACATGAACTCAGAATAGGTTGGCGGATCTAAAACCGGAGCTCAAAGAGTTCTTATAAAGCCTTGTGGCCTGACCTGATATCGGGGCTCAGCAGCGCTCTTCCTGTACGCCTCCAACGCCTGACTCATCCCATTCCCTCACAACTTCTGATTACTGGGAAGACCAAAGAGCTTGACTGATGGGCTGTGCGTGTATGCATGTAAAGAAACAGTAAAAAAAATAAAGAAGAAGAGGGGGGAGACCTGAGGAAGAACTGCGATGACCTGTTTGAAAGTGCTGAGAAATGCACATTTGTTGGCAAAGTGACTCTTCCAGTTTATTCCTGTTTACTCGAGCTTCCAGACAGCTGACATCGCCACTGTTCGACACTCGGCGGCCACTGTCGATCTGTAAACTGTAACCGACTGATAACTTTTAATGCTGACAGACATAAAGAGGCAGTATCAGTTATACGGCTCCATCAATGTGAATTCATGCTCCAGGTGTGACTGACACTTTCATTTCAACAATGTTAAACAGACCTGTGTTCTGTAATAAGGTGAATAAAAGCAGAGCACATTATGACTGACTGTGATACTCATGAGTCGTCTTTGTTTACAGTTTTTCTAATGGAGTTTTGAATGGGTGAACATTTTCACATGCTTTTGCAATGTTTTTATCTGGATCAGAATAAAAGCTGCAGATGGTCACATCAGGAAATCACACGGTGCTCAGAATATATGTAAATATAAGTATCAGATCGGACACGGTATCTGAAAATATTTAGTATTAAAGGATTGGACCACGGCCAAAGAGGCCTTTTGAATTTGAAATGGACTCTCTGTGATTTACAGAGTTTCCTGATGGACAGTGAAGTAAACTGCTGCCAACTGTAGCTGCTGTTAGCTAATGTTAGCTCAGTTTGTTAGCCGGGCTGGGGGAAATGCTGACAGGGAGCAGAGCCTGTGTTGTGCCAGAACCGGAGCTGGGCGAGCGGGCAATGTAACCATGTCTATGGACATAATGGCAGAGGAGAAGAGAGTGAAGAGGACGCTGACGGAGGAAGCTAAGAAGAGAAAAGGAGAGAGTGAGCGAGCAAGAAGCCGCCGGACAAGAGTAAATCTGGGACTGACTTTTAGTGGTTGGTGAGAGCTTGGTGAAATAAAAGGCTGAAAGACAGACGCCGAGCTGGGCTGACTGCTGTTGGACTAGTCAGTAATATTAGCTGCTGCTGTGTCTGCTGTTGGTGACCTGGTTGATGTTCGGCTGTTAGCAAAGTTGTCGACTTGCTAGTTTTTGATCACAAGTAATGTAATCAGAACAAATACTCGAGTACAGCTGAACATAGTTAGACAGTGGGAATACTCTAAATAAATGCAGAGGTTTATGTGTCTGTAGTCACTCTGTTTACTCGGATTTTCTTACACTGGTTCTGAGCGCAGTAACAAAGCCTCCACATAGGGGCTTTAATGTTGAATCACAAAAGGTTTAAGGACCTCCTATAGGAAATCTTTGCAACACTAATAAATTCCACAATAATGAACAGACTTCAGTACAATGTCAAAAGAAATTATGCTTCATCCTTTTAGTGTCTTGGATATGAAAAACCAATAGCAGCAGGTCGCTGGGAGCTCTGTGTTTCTGCACAGCACAGTTACCGTGTTATTACCCCACAGTCTCCACACAGCGCTCAGAGAAGGCTTGGTGGTGTATAATGAAGGATTGTGGGCCTTTATAGCAGCAGCACTGAGGCCTCCTGAGAGAAACCACTGAGCTCCAGCCTCCACTACAGAGCAGACGAGCAGCTCCCGGCCTGTTCAACAACGATTTCTGCTGTGGAATTAATGGACAGTAGCCAGAGTGATTTGTCTTTCATTGATTACTTTTTCATTCCACTTTACACAAGTAAACTGAAGCAGAACCCTCCATCGGCTCTCCTCTGTTATATGTAAGACTGCTGCTGCTGCTATCATCAGTACGACCGCAACAACAAGCATCTCTGTGACCACAAACTCCACCAGCCTGCCGTCCTCTGGGACAAAACTGCACAGTTATCACTTCCTGCTTTGCAAATACACAAGACAAAAATAAACAGCTGATTAAACAGCATCCGTTTGGAGGCTAAGCTGTGCTAAGATGGGAAACTGAAGCGTCTATGCTCTCACTAGACAGCGGTGGACCACCAACATATAGATCTGAAGATCTGAATTTCCAAAGTCACGTGTCTTTGGTTGACGTCTCTCCACATGACAGGAATCTTTTAAAGACACCAGACTCCTTTGACAAAAACATTTTGCCCTGCTTGAACTCCACTGCTGCGTTTTCTGGTGAGCTTGTGTATAACATTGGTTGCAATGGATTGAGGCAGAGGTAGACCAACAACTCCTGCTTTCCTTCCTGTGAGGTAAAATTAAAATAAAAAGTTCTGGTGGTTTCTGGTAGAGCTGAGCCGGATACTCGGCTGAAACGAGTATCCGGTACGGATAAAGCACTTTTGTATTTTGTGTCAGTATCTGTGCTGGGATTGAATGAACGTCCTCATTGGGTCGCTGACTGTGTCTGCGCTCTGATAGGCTGGTCACAGCGCCCCTCCCCTACACACATACAGGTGTGTTGCTGTGTGTCTGCTCACTCACACACAGAGCAGCTCAGCCGTCAGCTGGCTCTAACCAGTTTTTTTGACTTCACGCACTGAGTGTCTGACACTTTCATAAAAAAATAAAGGTAGTAGTGGTATAAATAATATTACAAATTAAGCTACACACATTAAGCTTTTTTCTGTACAGATTGTAAAGCCCTCAGAGGCAAATGTGTTTTGTGACTTTGGGCTATACAAATAAAATTTGATTTGCTTGACACACACACACACACACACACACACACACACACCTGGTGTGGAAATAAAAAAAATCACACTGATCTTATTAAAAAAAAAGTTATGTTGAGTAAACTCTTGTTCGTTACATTTTACTTCATAATTGAGCATGTGTTGTATTCATTGTTGCAAAACTGTTAATAGTTCGTTTGCTATCAGAACCATCGATCTGAAGCTCAGTGCTGATGCTGTCCTGTAAACAGTTTTCTAATCAGCAATAAATATAACAATTTCTGATCAACCCATATCGATTGCATGCTTAAAATAACATACAGTTAAAGCCCGCCCATTTCAAGACAACCCGCCCACTTCATAGTTAAACCCGCCCACTCCCAGGTTAGCCCCCGCCCACCCAGTACAGATACAAATACAGATAATTCATATGGTTAACAGATACAGATACAGATAATGTACTCGCTCATCCCTAGTTTCTGGTGAGTTAACCATGAGAGGCGTGTAGCATCTACTGCAGGTAGGTAAGTCGCTGACTGTGGATAAATACCTCGTACATCCAAACTTTGCCTTTAATTGTCATTTTTCATCACTGGATGTAACTTCTCAACATAGGTCCTGATTAGTGCAGATTTAAGGATCATTTCTGTAATTTTTCCATAACTCGCTGGGTCTGAATTAAACACGTGTCATATTTAAAAGCATCTATACAGGTCACATGTCTTTTGTTGATCACGGGAGCAGCCCTCATTGCTCCTGCTTTCTACAAGATAAAATTATGTTTTAAGTCTGGTGGCTTTGGAGAGCGTGATAACTCATTTAGGATCCAAAATTAGGCCGAGTTGCATTTTCAAATCCAAATTCCAGAGCAGGCTTGTTGTATTACAGCTTGTGCTTTATCACAGTACTGCTGACGAGAACACACACTCTCTCACACAGGAGATGGAGGAACAGCAGGTGGTCCCATTACCAAAAGGACAAACTCCCACTCTGAGCAGCAGGATTATCATCTCTGCACTTTCCGCTCGTCTCGAGTGGGTTTGATGGTAGCTAAACTCGTGCTGTTGACTCCACTGGAGGCAGCGAGTGTGTAAAACAGTATGCTATCATCACTTCTGAGGGCATGAAGACATTTTTTTCAAACTCGTTCTGCAGGGCTTCGCTTAATTTAGAATTCCACAGCTCTGTTCTTTGCACCAAAAATGAATTAAATATAATGTGTTCCCATTAATCTTCAACTCCACTCTTTGAAGCAGCTATAATCTAAGTGGTTATATTAACAACGGGTCACCTTGTTGGAGTAAAATCCCCAGAAACATACAGTGTTCTACAAAACACATCAGAATATATTAAATGTCAATTTATGGACTCAGTGTTTAGTTTGAATGACTCACGTGCCACATATAATCAGAACTGCTTGAGAAATATACATTTCTATAGCATGCAACACAAATCCCCCAAAACTCTGATCATCTCCAGAGAACCTTTGTTTTGAATCCTTTGAGACTTATGCAGTGCTACAGTTAAGTGTTGGAGAGACACTGACCTTCAGCCTGACTCTGTGGTTCCTGTCACAGCTTTAAAGTGTCCTTCAGCTCATTGTTTACGGCCTTACTGTGTTGGTTCACCTTCGCTTCATTCAGCCCGCCTCAGCTCCACCCACACTCCACCTCCTGATGGAGACAACCAGAACCACCACACTGAGCCTCACAACGGCTCTTCAGAAACCTGGGGAGGACGTCACGGAGACTACGTCCAGGTTTTAGACAGTCTGCGGGGACGTCACGGAGACTACGTCCAGGTTTTAGACAAGAACGCTGTTTTTGTCACAGGACTTAATAATTTAATGACATGTTGTGTTTGATGCTGGTCAGAGGTTACATGATCATTACATGTGTGTCTGACAACATGATGTCATTCTGTCTTCACTTCCTGTCTCGTTCAGCCTTCAAACTAAACAGCAGGAAGATTCATCAGGAGTAAAAGCTCTGTAAATTCTCCTCCTCGCCGCCGGCTGCAGTCTGCAGCGAAGCGCTCAGCCGCTGCACAAACATATAGAATAAAGAGCACACATCACTGCAGAGGCTCATTGTGAGACAACAATCAAGGTCAGATAAATAACTAACAGAGAGGATTTCCTGCTCGTCAGTCTATAAATAGTTTCACAGTCAACAGAGAGAAAATGTGTTTTTCAGCCTTTTAAGCATTAAAATGACCTCAAATGAAGACATACATTCAATTAAAGTGAGTTGATTTTTATATTTTGCTTCCTGCACCGTCCCAGACTCAACACTAATAAAGCACACTAACTAATTAATGAACCAATTAAACACCAGGATGTACGAGTGATGAAGACCTCACACACTGTTTGTAATTCTCCAGCTATCAACTGAGACTTTTAGCTGCTCTATGGAGCTACTGAGTTATAAGTCTAATATTTGTGTTATTAATAGAAGGTTGACGCACTGCAGTACTCAAACACAACTCCATCATCAAAATATTAACCATCAGCCATGAACTTTTTTACACTGTTTGTTTGAGTCTGTAAATATTATAAAGAGCACGATATGGAAAGTGTCATGAGACAGCTTCTTTATGATTTGGTGCTCTATGAATTAAAGTTAAACTGAGCTAAATGACAGTATTGTCAGTGTGTGAGCAGAAGTCCTCAGTGGACGTCGTCCCACCAGACGATTATTCAGATGTTTGTTCAAACTGAAGTATTTACCAGCAGCTCGTCACCAAATCCACTGAATTACAGTGTCAGAAAAAAATCACCACACTGCTGCAACGATCCTAAAAATCTCAGTCGTGCTGTAAGAAAAATGTTTCATGATCTCCAGGACTGATCCAACTAATTTGTTTTGAGGGAAATTTGTGACAGTCGCACAAATGTTGACACCGAACATGTCAGTAATATATATATAGAAATATATTTTCCTCACAGTGACTGCAGCATGATTCAGATTTTATATTTACGGACATATCGCGGTCTGTTTCTGACAGTCTCACTTTTGATGAGTCTTTATCACAATCAGAACTTTTTTTCAGTATCTGTCTCTTTCAATGGTTTTTCAAACGTCTTTGGTTTCTGCTGTTATTTAAAACCTCAAAGGGGACCGCAGTCTGAGGTTCTGTAACCACGTGATGGCGTCATCATGTTGTTTGGCTGTACACGTTTTGCTCTGCCAGGAAACTCTTGGTTCGCTCAACAAGTTACAGAATGCTAATCAACAAAGCCGGGACGGAGAACGGGGGTGACATCCAGCAGAGGGCAGCAGGTGTGACTTGAACCCAGCTGCTGCCTTCGTACATGGGGTGTATAATCTATCTCCGACTGTAACAAAGATAAAAACACACACAAGGATCAACCATTACCTGCATAATGCTGAAAACAACCAGCTGATAATAAACCTGATCAGTAATCAATACACAACCATTAATCAAACCAATAACTAACACTCAGACAACGTCAGACAACCTTATCAACAGTTACCTAGTGTTTCTGTAACGTTGACAGAACGTTCCAAAATAAACATCCCTGCGCTGTCCCTTTAAGAAACATGACATTTGAACAGTTCATTACGTGTCCGTAACAACGCGCGATAAAGGACGTCACATGTCAGCTCACTGACAAACTTTAACGGTTTCCAATAACGAACGTGATGAACTGCAAAACTTTACATGTAAAGCTGCTGTCTGCTGACCTGGACAGTGCTGCCCTTTAAGAAATGTGACATTACGTGTCCGTAAAAACACAAGATAGTCTGACTGTCAGTTCAGCATCAATATAATCCACATAATGAAGGCTGCAGTGCGTATCAGCTCGGACACAGAGGAGGTGCACAGATACACACTGTTGCCTCTCGGTAATCGCTCAGTCTCCCCGCGGTTGTATTGTTTGACTCAAACACCTTGTTCGGTTCTCCTGGATGTGCTTCATGTATTTATTCAGTGTGAGGGTGTTAAACATGAGCACAGGAAACACACACACACACACACTCTTCAAGGCCTCTAACTGTCAGCGGTTATTATTTACTGTGCACGTCGTGAAAAGCTTCATGAGGAACCACGTTCTGCCTGCACGAGCTGAAAACCAATCTGTTCTAATGAGTCGAGAGCCTGAAAGACGAGCATGGAGAGATTTCAACAGTTCTCCCATGATGCTGTGCAGGTAGGACAGGAAGGTGTAACTGCGCTCCCGCGGGGCCGTTCAGCATTTACATACACACATGCAAATTTATGTAAAGAGAGCCAGAGTGTCCTTAATGAAGACAAATGTTCCAGCATTTGTCTGATTTTTTTCTCTGTTTCGTGTGGAGAGTCTGAAAACACACACACATAATCACACACACACACGATCACACACACGATCACACACACTGTGACCTGATGTCTTTCCATCGAGAGAGCGTCATCCAGCTATATGAGGCCTTCCTCTCTCATCACATCACATTACAGCACCAGACCAGCCAATCAGAGACAGTCTTCTTCATTCTTCTTCTGTTAGTGTCTTTTTAGAAAAATAAAAGAGGTGAAGAAGCAAAAAAGCGGCTGAGACGTCCAGACAGGAAATGGAAAGAAAGCAACTGACAAATATGCTGAGACAGAAGAAAATGCGGGAATGGGAAATATTCCATCGCTACAGACGATGTTAGAATACAATTCACTGTGAGGTAGTTTCATGGTAAAGAACTTCACATCTCAGCTGTGTGGTACAAAATATTTTATAATAAAGTGAAGAGAGAAATCTGTAAATGGAAACATTGCAGAGATCCTTTTAGTTTACCCACAAACTGCAGTGCAAAGTAACCAGACTCCACTGACAAAGACTATAAACATACCTCTTACTTAACTTAATATTTAATTCAAAGTGATCAAAAACAAAATAAAAGTCACTCACACCTTGGGTTGTCTTTTTGCTGCAACAATCACCAACTCTGGTTTGGTAATTACCCAGATAGCATGGCGTAACCCTTAATTTGACTTATATGTCAAAATATTCGGAGAATAGTGAGTTTAAGATTTGTTCCGACCAAACCAGAGCTTGTGATTGTTGGAAAGACAAAAATTAGGGATTTTATTTAGTTTCTGTCCTGTATGGATGAAGAGTTATTATGCTATGAGGTAAAATGAGTTTTTTTGAGCCAATACTGACCAGTCTTAGTCACTTAGACCCAAAAAAACATGGAAAACAGAGGTTAAAGAAATACCAAAGTTTATTTTACTCAATATGAATTCATTATTATTAGTGTGTTTAATACATGAAGTGATGCATTTTATTCAGCCTGAGTGGTCATCGTGGCCTCCTGACTTTACATTAGTAAAAAAGTTTGTGAACAGCAGACAGTTCATTTGTCGTCCTGCTGCTTTGCTTAACAAGTCACAATGTGTTCAAATATAATGAAGTGAAACAACAAATGCACTTGGCCAGAAAGTTTACAAGCTTTTATTTTGGTGGCCTGTCATGAGAGGTTAAGAGCAGCTGGCCGTCCTCGGGCTGCAAACAGCCACAATTAACTGTCCGAGTGAGCTCGAACAAACCGCTCGCTGGTTTCACCGTGAACATAAAGTACTTAGTGAAAAACAAGACTCGTGCTTTTATCGCTGCTCCTCTCAGCTCGCGGCGTTCTCACTGAAGCTCCGGGAAATGTTCATCATCTGAGGCAAGAAGCCACTTTGGCAGCTAACCCATCGTTTGGAGGCCTGAATATTTTCTGAATATAAGGCTGAGCAGAAAAGAAGTCAAAGTGGTGCTGCATCAGTCTGAAGTACCTCTGATTCTTCTTCTTCTGATTTCTGCATATTAACATCAAAGCTGCTACAACAATACAGAGTGAGCACATTGTGAATGACCCTGTATCCAGAGCCGAGTCTTTCAAGGTGGTTTCCTGTCTGTCTGCGGTTAAGTACCTCCGTCAATGAATAAATAAGAGATAGGAAGAGAGAAATCAAGCATGAAAGCACTGCTGCCATCTCTCCGTGCGTCCTCGTACTATTCCTGCTTCACTTTCGTCATCGTGTCCGTCTGAATCGGCATCACGCCGTCTGTTCGCGCAAAAAAGGAACTTTGGGAACCTCGGTTACCCTAAAATTCATACTGATGATAGTTCATTGAGGTTTGTGAAGACAGAGCATTCATTATCCCGTCCACTCTGAAATATCTTCTCTGATACTTCAACCGATCACATCAACACACCGCACAACATCAAACTCTCACAAAACCAGTTTGGAGATTTAAAAGATATTTTCCAACGATTGAGGTCAACGAAGATGTAAAGCGCTCATTAAAATCTGAACATCAATAATCCCAAGACATCTCCGACTGTTAATGAGGATCATGCAATATGATCAAAAGCTCCAGAGATGCTTCTCAATGGACCTTGTGGTGACAGTGACATTGGAGAGTTTAATTCAAGGTTTGCTTACTATCTTTTCCAGAGCTTTCACCTGATTGATATTTCCATGGCAACTAAGCAAACTCCATGGGTTGAGGGCCCTGGAAAACGCTGTAAGTGGACTTTGAGTTAAGATATTTTGAGATATTTTACTCGAGAACTGAAGAAAAGGTGACTTTAAAACTGGATATATGATTCATTTACAGCATCTTCAATTAATTATGTAACTGTCTCAGCACTAACTCAACTCCAGGCTCAAGGGAACAAGGTACTCAGCTCAAGGATGACTCCAGGGTCCTTGCTTTTCAAAGAACACATCTTTTTATCTCCTTACTTTCATCTTGTCTAAAAATCAAGGTGAAAAATATCTGCTGCACTGATGAAAATATCCGTCCTGAGCTTTTCTTAAAGATGTGAATTGAACCTTGGACGAAGACACTGTTGTCTCATGTCTGAATAAAAATAGAACATTTTTAAAGGACTGGAGCGGTTTTTATTTTCTCAAAGCCACAAAAATAAAATGAAAATTACGCTTTGACGCAGAGCTTTAGTCGTTTGTTTTCTGCACGATGACTGACTAACTGAAGTTCCTGGTGAACTTTGGAAACCACTAATCTCGTCTTTTCAAACCAGTTGGAGACTCGTCAGTATTTGCTGAATCTCTCTGGCATTTCACTGACCGCTGTTCAACTTGTGCTCCCAGCGAGACTTTATATCAAGTTGCAGACGAGAACTGAGGGACTGAAAGCAATTTACATTGACATTTAGCTGACATTCCTTCAAGAGAAAGAGGCTGAAAACAAGAGTGAGCTGAATAACTCTGAGATAGTATCACTGTGAGAACGCTAAAGAGTTACATGATTACATGTAAACCTATGCAACAAGTGTGTAGACGTCCAGACATGATGGCGTGATGTGTGATTTGGGCTGCTATGACAGCCTCGACTCTCCAGCAGATTTCGGTAGCAGACTGCAGGAATTTGCTCCTAACATGAAATGTCACATTCTGCCTCCCTGCACTCCCCCAGGCTCATTTATTGTGATTCTCTACCTGTCCACCCTTAAATTCTTCCACCTGTACCAGTCACCTGACCCATCACCTGTTTGCCTCATGAGCCTTGCAGTATATAACCGACCTACAGTCAATGATCTTTATGCCTTTGCTTTGCAGCCTGAACACTGAATCCTAAAACTTTTATCCGATCCTGTATCTGTACGTGTAAACACATTTTATTGCAGTAGCACGGTAACTCTTATCCTCCCTGTGAGCTGCTGACTCACAGTTCATAATGCTAAAGGGTATTTTCAAATATAGAGCTGGTACCTGTGATCACATCACTTTGCAGTGAGAACTGAAACGTGAGCGTGGGATGTTCTGAAACAACACACGACAAGTTGATCTTCACTTGACGGTTTAACGTCAGTGCTAAGGAGACCACCGATGATCTCAATCTACATAGAAAGAAACAGTCTTAATAAACGTTTGGATGTTACTCCTTCAGTGGGTCTCTTCCTTAAACTTAACGTATGTTACTCATCTTCTGGCTTCAGGAAGAACACGAATATATCTGTCTCTTTCTGTCTTTGCTCCCCCCAAGAGTTCAACCAGATGTTTGAATGTCAAACTGATGAATGAATACAAACTCTTACACACCACATAAAACTTTGGTCACATCTTAACACAGATACATCCTGAGAGATCTTAAACGGAGTAATCTTTTGCACAGTCTGCTCGCACAACTCAATTCTGCCTTAATTTTAATGAGGGCAGGCGGTGAGTCTGGAGTTAAAGGGTCGTACAGGAAATAAATATGACACTTTGTCATCGCCGTCTAAGGTGTAAGGTGATCGACACTGTTAGTTAGTGGGGCATCCACACGTTTAATGATTTGTATTTCCTGCTTGTTACCTTCAGACTCTCGCTTCTGTTTGGACTTTCTACCCTCGGCAGTAAAATTATGTATCCTCACCTCACCAATAAATCCCTGAACCGTTCCCGTCTGCCCGGTTGTCTGCATTTCCTTCGCTGCCTCAAGCTCACCTACTTGACATTAAGGTTATTTTATTGGTGCAAAGAGATTAAACCATAAAAACAAGCTCCAGACCAAAAGTACACAAAGTCATGTTGAATATGTTCATCACTAGTAAAGCTTTATCTACAGATCAATACTTCAGGAACTTAACCTTGACGGGTGGATCTTAATTACAGTTAAAGATGACATTATTGTGCCATCCTTTAATCAAAGAGTATCTATAGCAACCTTCACAGATGTAGGAATATTGTCACAGGCATTCAAGGTTTGATACATAAGATGAAAAATCATTTGTACGCTGAAGTTTACAAAAGAAACACATGGAGCTCTCATGCTTAGTGATCAACACCTGAACACTAAGGCAGTATTTCAGATTTTTGGAGGTTTGTAGGTGAAGGAGCTTCAACAGATCAGTTCATGCATTTAAAACATTTAAAACATTTCAACTGGTGAAAGGTTAAACCTGCATGAACCAGTCTGAAGTGAAGCTGTCGAGTCTGTATGAATGCATGTGAGCACGATGATGCCGGATGGCGATCTTTGTGTTATCATGGAGGATCATCTCCCTTCTTGTGATGTTGCCATCAGCCAATTAGAAAACATCTTACGAGCGACATCATAAGGAGAGCAGGCCATCGGTGGACTACATATGGAGACAGCAGGTGTTCACACACAATATGACTCCATAACACACCGGCCTGCTGAATGACTTATTAATTAGTGACAATATAGACAGCAGGACTTCCAGACAGACGCATTAAAAACACAATGCGTGCATGTGATTCTCTCACACCTGTCACCTGTCTTCAGCTGTGTCAGTGATCAAACCAAACAGCCAATGAAAGGTCGGTATTCAAATTGACCAATCAAAGGACAAATCAGCTACTGATTCTATCTCCACCTTAAAGTCTCAACTTGATGAGCGAGTGGATGTTGGCTAGCTGCCAACACACTGGAATGGTTTCCGATCGCGGATATGGTTTCTGTGTGCTCGTATCACATGCACACAAAGAAAACAATCTTCATTTTAAGCATGAAGATGAATCAGTACAAACTTCTCTGGAACTTTCTGTTTGTCTCGATGTCAGAAACTCGAGTCACGTGGCTGCCAAAGGCTCGGAGTCAAACAGAGGGATCATTGTGTTTTATTACTTCCTATGGAGACACAACAAACTGAGAGCTAACGAGCTGAGAACCAATGAGCCGTTGTCTAACAGCGTTTTGTCTTGCCTTGTGCAGCCTTAAATATGTATGAAGCAACATGGGGTTCTCTAAGTGGCTTTCAGACCAGTTTAATCCTCTTGGAGAGTTTAGCCCAATGAGGGGTGAACAGGGGCCGTTTGACAATGGGGTTCAATTGAAGGAGAAGCATCCATTCATTTCCTTTGTAATTAAAAGCAAATTACGGAGGCCAAGAGAAGAAAGTGCCGAGCAGAAGAGCCGGGCTCAAAACAGTTGAACACAGTAAATCACCAGATCAATTATTTAAATGTACACGACCAGTTTAAAGACACTCAAGGACGTCCAGGGAGGTCAGGTCGAGTCCAGCTGCAGGTCAAGATGATCAGACAAGACCTTTGTTTAGAGAGTGACAGAGAGAGAGAGAGAGACAGGAAACCAGAGAGAGAGACAGGAAACCAGAGAGAGGACGAGGGGGGATGACATGAGCTGGAATCTAACCCAGGTCACCTCGCCAGGTGCTACCAGGGCGCCCTGGAGCTGTTTCCTCAATCACATGCACATAGCACACTGCTTACTGCAGGGCTATTGAGGCCACGCCCCCTACCTGCACAGGTGATTTCTGTACCTGGACCACACTTTAGAGCCCAGAGCACACAGAGACTATTGAAGACACACATGTGGACTACATAACTGTTTTATTTTGCATGTCTGCTTATGAAAAAACTAAGTGTTTATATTTATGTTTGGATATGATACAGTTTGTTTACCCCATTTTCCTGTTAATTCCCATAAATTTCCATGATTCCCTTGGAGTTTCGCCTTTTGGAATATTTAAAAAATTCCTGAGCTTAAAGTTTCTGAAAAGAGTCCAGAAATTTACCAGCAACTTTCCACTCTTTTGCAACCCTAGTTGTGTCAGTTAAATGTGCTTCTCAGTGTGAGCTGATGAGAAGAAGTGTTTTGGGGCTAGTCTGTGTCGCCACTGACTCTTTCCTGGGTGCTCAATAACTCATCCTGTTAGACCTCCACCAGCTCTCTGATTTTTCCATCGTCATGTAAAAGCTGCCCTCTTTAATTAGACACACAGATTAGTAGAAACATGGCTAACAAGCTAGATGTCACCTGAAGAAACATTCCGTGGCCTTCATAACAGGCTCAGTTGTACAAAGACATCCAGACTGGGAAAGTATTGTTGTGACATCAGTGCTGTCAAAAGGAAAGCTCAACATGCAGATGAAGTGTTTGCACAGCCGAGTGTTACGGTGCGTTCATGACATTCGTTTCATTTGACTCATAAACATAAACATTTACATCTCTGCTTCTTCGCTAAGAAACTGTCAGTTTGTTGGGTGAGTTTTCTCTCAGGTCACATCTCTGAGCCACTTTACGCATTCATTTCTCAGTGCAGGTATGAATGCATGAGGACGCACTGAGATCTGATGGCTCAGCCCACATTCGAATATTTTCTGGCCACATTCTTTTAGTGGGTGTCCTGCATTGAAGGATTGCCTTCTTAACTGATGTCCCCTGCATAAGCAGAGTTACTTTCTTATTGGCACACAAAGAAGCCACGACAACAGGATGAGTCAGTACAATGGAAACTGAATGATTCATGCAATAATAATATAATGTCAGGTATGAAGTGACGCACATGTGACACACGTTAACACCGGGCGAGGTGATCAGACTCACAGAGAAAAGACATCAGAGACCTGAAGTTTAACTGTTTTTTTTTGTCTTCTGTCGCTCGTCTTCACCTCTTTACCCCTGAATCGCTCCTCCGTGATTGATCTTTGCTTTTGCGCCTCGCTCCTCCTCGGGGGGAGTTTAGGAGAAGCAGCTCATCTCAAAATAAGATGAATTTATTTCTCAGGAGACGGGCAAGCGTATCATGTAAATAATTTTACAGTTTAGAGGATTAGCAGGAGAAAATTGACATGCTGCTCTTTATCTGAGCCACTTTCTGTTCGGTTTAAGGAGGGTTCAAGAGCGAGGGCAGCAATATTAAAATAATTGACTTTTAATGCATAAAAAGGTACTAAACCTCTGAGATGTACAACAGATGACTTTGGAGTCAAGTCATTACATATTAGATAAACTGACTGACTGTTGACTCTGAGGCCACGTCCTCTGGATTATTTCTTGGGATTCATTTAATAGTGTGGGGGAGGTCTTCTTGTTTCGCAGGCTGCTTTCTTTGTGGACACGGTCCATCAAACTGATATCACTGGCCGTGTGTTTAAAACAACATTTCCATCGTGCTTATGTGAGGAAATGAAATCGATAAGGAATGCTTCATTATACAGGTCCATCATTTCTGAATGTTTCCTGCAGAAAACTATGTGATCAGATCTGTTGGTTGTACTGACTTCATAAACTGTTGTAGATTCTCAGAGGAACTGCCATGAAAGATTTAAATGAATGAATCAAAGCTAGAGACTTTCTTTCTGCTGCCTGGGTTGGAGGAGTTGGAGGAGGAAGGTGCAGTGCTCTTAACTGAGCTGACATTAAATGAATGAATCATTAAAAAACAAGACAAACATTCAGCCCAAGTTTGAAGAGGAGCTCCATCGATTGAGTACTTCAGACTGAAACACTCCCACTTCATATTTAATGTGATCAACAACGTGAACGTCTTTCAGGAGGAACAACGATGAAAGTGGACTTCAGTAAGTTGATCACATCTTGACCCCCTCTGTGATGTCAGACGTTTAGCCTCGTCTGTGATTGTGGCCATTTGGTCTGAACAGGTACGAACACCTTTAGTTTTACGTTACCTGACTTACTTTGTGTCACCTGGGAGAACAAAGTCAACATATAGGAGGAGGGGGACGGCGTTAATGGGAAGTGTCAGATTTACTTGCGTGATCACAATCCGTAACCATAACAACAGCAAAGTCATTTCATCTCAAACCAAAATGTTTCCCTCAAATGAACAAAGATGATTTTGTGTCTTTGTGACCAAACTTAACCAGTAAGTTAACGAGTCACGTCATGAAGCTGATGTTGGTGTCAGATCATCTTCAAGGCTTTTAGACACGATTGGACTTTGCAAGAACTAGTTTGTTTCAGGCATACCCCGGTCTTCAGTCCAAGAAAACTGGATCCTGTCTTTACCTGCCAGGAAAACGAACAGGTTTGCATTCTTTTTAATGACCAGCAGGGGGCGACTCTACTGAGAGTGGGCGACTCTACTGAGTTGAGTGATAGTATTGAGTCTAATGGAGAAATGAGTTGATTTATTGGCTGATTAAACAGTTTCCTCATCAGTTTATAGTCTCAGTCTGTAGTTTGAAGTCTTCTTCCACACAGCATGGTGTTCATTTAGTAAATGTTGGTCCCATTTAGAGGAAAATAGGCTATAAAGCAGAGGGATGCTTCATGCTCTCGCCCAAATATGGTCACTTCTGGCTCCAAAAAAACAAAATGGCGATGACCATAATGCCAAACTTGAGGCTTCAAACCATTGGGTGCCATCATGATTGGTAAAATTAGTGTAGTTAGTTCACCAGCGACTCAGTAACGATGATGTTAGTAGTAGTTAATGCAACATTGAGGCGGTGAAACAAGACGTCCACTCAGACGGAGGCTTAACAGTGACGAGCCTCAGGCGGAGCTTTCCGTCATGTCGTCTGGAGATAATCCTCCTCCACCTCCTCTGCCCTCTTCACCTCCCTCGAATTCACTCCTCTCTCTCCATCCTCTTTTCTTTCCTTGTGGTAACTTCACCTTTTAATATTTCATACTTTAATCATTTTAATTTTAATCTCGTGTTTTCAGGCGGTCTCGCTTGGATAGAGATCTCACTGCTCTCGAGAGCTCTTGTTCATCTGATCAGTCTTGTCAGTGATGAAACATTTATAAAATGTCAACAGAAGTGCACTGCACGCTTCAATGGAAACAGGAGATATCACTGCTCTGAAATCAGCAAAGGAGAAAAAGACATCGACTGTTCAAGTTTATTTTTCTGCTGGTTATGATCGACAGAGCCCACAAACACTGATACTGTTTAATGTTACTTTATCTTTTATTTCTCATCAACAGCCTCCCCAAAGAGACCAAAACCAATCATGAATTTATCCAAACGTACAGTCTTTGTCTTCGTTACGTTTATAGACTTCAATGTCATGACAGGGAATAAAAAGATGCTCCCTCAGAGAGGTGAGCGTCGTGGTGCTCAGTCCTGTTGTTGTGCTACGAAGTTGGTTGATTTATACATGTGGAGGTGCAGTGTGCATCACTGTGGGACTGAGTCAAAACAAACTACAGTGTGTGCTTTAATGGTAATGAACGAATATGTCACCCACAGCGTGCTTCATTGGTGTGTTTCTGGACAACAGTGGAGCTCTGTGGCACAGAGGAAGAAGATCCATCAGACTCTGATACATACAATACTTTCAGTAAGATCAATTCATTATTACTTTGGGTTTTTGGGATTCGGCTGTGATAAAAAAAAAATGGAGAATGTCCTCAACTTAAACCTCGAGTGACCAAACAGAAACTTTAGATTCAGAAAATGTTTGACATTAAATACAAATCTGCCTTTTCAGGACTGAAAATCCTGAAGAACACGGTCAGATTTCAGACAAACAACAAGTCATGAATAAAGACCTGCTCTGACTTTTCTTTGACAATTTGAAGTGTATTGTTTATTAGAACGTATAATGACATAAATCTATGTAAAGCATAACAATGGCACCAATTTCGTTAGCATACTTACGCAGTCCATGAACACTCTCAACTGATTCGATATCTGGAGGTAGAGAGCCTAAGGCGACTGGATTTGTCCTGAAAGATGTTTTGCCCCTGATCCAAGAGGTTTTATCAGCTCTGAACCGATGAATGAAATGAGACGACAGTTAAACACTAAATTCAGCCGTAACTAAACTTTTATATACTTGATTCCCTTTAAAGCTGCTGAAATACTCTGAGTCTGACCCGAAAACATCTTTGTACCAATACTGATTAATACTTTATATTGTACTTGAAGTGTTTCATCAGCCTCTCATGTAATGAAATATTTGATGTTATAAAACTGATGGAGCTCTACTGCAACTAGCAACCTAGACCGAGAGCGTGAATGTAATACTGGACTCAAGGATGGAGCCAAAAGACTGCAGCTCCTCTTGTCGTCCACTTGAGGCTGGCTCCAGAGTCAGCATAAGATGTTCAAATGTCTGCATAAACATGTCCCCATAACGTGCAGACAGTTCAGAGACTACACATAGACACACAGGTTTTAGACAGTCTGTGGGGACGTCTACGTCCAGGTTTTAGACAGTCTGTCTACGTCCAGGTTTTAGACACGGAGACTACGTCCAGGTTTTAGACAGTCTGCGGGGACGTCACGGAGACTACGTCCAGGTTTTAGACAGTCTGCGGGGACGTCACGGAGACTACGTCCAGGTTTTAGACAGTCTGTGGTCAGTCGTGTGTGTGTGTCCTCATGAACAGGTTTCTCAACCACACAAACCACAATTTATTGACCACAGTCGTGTGTGTTACTGACAGATTGGGGGAGAAGCTGAGGAGAAAGAAGTGTGTGTTCATCTGGTGTGTGTTTGTTTACTACCCCACACACACACACACACACACACACACTCCAGTCTTCGTGTCAACGTCTTTATCAGCGTTTCTCCCCTGGACGGCCTTCTGTTCCGCCTGACAGCTGCCTCTGATTGGGTGTTGATGAAAAACACTGTTTCCCAGAGCGCACTGCAACCTCCGGCTGACCACCCATGCGTTTGGCCGGGCCGGCGTGTGTGTGTGGCCAGCGTGAGATTTGGAGTCTGCAGCTTCGATGCGGCTGAGTTGCTGCGTCACACTCAGTGGAGCCGCGCGCCACGGCGGCCATATTGATACGCCGACAGAGGGGCAGAAATCAATCGTCCTCTGAGCGCGTGCGAGAGAGCAGCCGGTCATCTTTCGTCTTCTGCACTTCCTCTTTTATTCCTCCTGCCGGGGGATGATGGTTAATAAAAGTCACGTTGGTCGGTTATTCAGTCAAACACTTCATAAATGTGACGGTGCTTTGGCGTGTTCACCCACACCCCTTCAGTCCCACCTCCTCACCTCTCCTCCCTCACCTTGTTCAATAAATGTTAATAAAGTGGACTTGACAACGTTTAGTCAGCGTTCAATAAGTCAAAATGTTCTCTGGATTTATCGACTCCAGCACAGATTTCCATGAAATATGCGGAGCGTCTCTCGGGAATGAATCCTACTGATTTTCTCGACCTCTGACCTTTCCTCAGGCGTCTCCCTCAGGCCTGTTGGCCGATGAGTGTATTGATTGGAAAGGAGATTAGCAGAGTTAATATTATTTTAATTGTTCCTGCCAACAGGTTCGTGTTGTGAGGTGTAACGAGTGATTCAGCCTGTAGTGGCCGCTGAACAGGAGCCCTGAATCTGCCTTTAGCACACAACAGAACCGGGCTCAGCAGCCGGACCGGACCGGTTTCAGTTTAATGCTGACCCCCTCAAACATGCTGAAGTTTAGATTGCTCCTGTGAAGAAGCCACAGTATCTGTCGTTTCGAGGAAATGTCGGACTGTGAATGAATTCCTCTCCTCACTTCACAGAGCGAGGAGCAGGCGGGCGACTGCACCTGATAAACCAGGAACAGAATTTCCTCAAGGAAGTTTGTGGGAAAACGTGTGGGCAGCGAGAAGCTCTGAACACAAGCTGGTTTGCATATTTACATTGGAAACGAGGCAAATTATCTCCACCCGCCGGTGCTTCACTCATTTTAAGAAAAAAATATATTCAGTGACTCATGAAGATAGATGCTCGACGCTATAGCTGCAGAGAGCCTGAAAATTCACCATGTCCACTACTTCATTTTCTCACGAGCTGAAAATAAGGCTTCAAACTCACCGTCTCCACCTCGGTGTCACGCTCAACAAGTTCAAAATGCCTCGTCTTCAGGAACTTATGGTGAATGTTTGAGGGGAGCACGATGGAGTCATGGAGTGTGAGAGAGGAGGCGGGGGAGGTGGTTTCACAGCTGGAGAGAAAGAGGAGACAACATCGTCTGGAGACGGAGAGATTATTAAAAGGCCATGAGGGAAGCAATAACCTTTATTGACCTTTATTAACCTTTATTCAGCTCTATCACCCTTCATAAGTTTGTAGCACCACTCCAGCTTGCATTGTACACCCCCACTCCAAAGCCCGATGGAAATGTCTCCTAATGACGACACATCAAAATGACAAATCCTCAACTAAAGGGCTGCTTTCTCTACCCAGGCTTGCAAACGAGGCTCTAAATGGCCTGCATTTGTGTGTTAATGCCATTGAACAACAGCCCCCCGCAAATATATGAGAGTTATTTTGTGCTATGAGGCATCAAATATCTTACTTATGCCCCTTTTAAAAGATGGAGCAGGGAAGGTTGCGAGCAGGGAGGTTTTGGAAGGATGAGGGGAGGATGGAGGCGAATCCAAGGAGCTCCTTTAATCATCATCACGGCCAACTGACAGTCCCGGTCGGCCCTGTACAGACTCGAGCAGACAGCCAAACCAAAAGAAAAGAAAAAAAGAAGCCCCATCTGCCTCTCGTATCCCTTAACAATGAGCCTGTAATCTGAATAAATGGGCCCCCTGCTCGGCTCACACTTATAATGGGTTCGCTCATCACACAGAGCCAGGAGAGGAATGAAGATGAAGATGAAGAGGGAGGAACGAGGACACGGAGGGTTAGAAGAGGATTTATGGCTTCAGTTCAAACTTCTTTGTGTTTGTGGTTTTGTTGACTTTGAACGTTGGAACCTCTTCGTTTCCTCTCAGCGAGGAAATGTACGTCAAGTCCAAGAAAAATAAAGAACGAATGGATGAGAGAATATAGGATGACAGAAATTAGAGAGGATTAGTGTTGACAGGGAAACAAGAGGTTCTGGATCAATAATGTTGTGTGATTAAGTCCCAAGTAGATGTTTGTCTTTTGTTATGTGCGGTTGAACAAACCGAATCTGCCCTCCGGGACAATTAAGTTTGAATGGAAAACCGATAGAAGAAGCTGGATGGTGATGAGAAGTCTGTACTGTCATGTTGCGCCGCCATGATGGAAAACAGAAGCATCGTGGTCTGGAAAAACTCGACGGGCGAGTGTCAGCAGTCCCTCAGAGTTACATTTAGCTTTAAAAACACAGCGACTGCAGTGAAAACATCAATTTTCTCCTAAATCGTCTGCCCGAAAAATCCACCTCTGAAGGACTCAGCATGGAGAGGCAGGCGCTGAATCATTATACATTGCCTTGTTAAAAGAGTTGTGCACAGGTTTTGAGAGGTGCTGAGTCACATCACCAAAAAAAAAAACAGAACCTCCCGCAGGTCGCTGATTGATTCGGCTTCCAGCTGCTGGCCTGAATTGATTCTCAGCGACTGCTCAAGACTCAAATCATGTTGGAAAGACGGAGCTCTATCTGCAGCCACCGACTGTTCACAAAGACATTCATGAGCAGCTTCTGTTCACTGTTGTTATTCTGTCCCTGTTTTTGCTCCAGGTGACTGGCAGAGAACTCTTTTATATGAACAGACAAATCTGCCAAATGCCTCCATGCTGTATATCAGTCTCCTCAAAGCAACTAGACTCCATTGACAAAAGCAGCCATTTTAACTTGCAGATCATCATTCGACATCAACAGCAACATCATGGCCCGTTATTCAAACTTGACACAAACAAGATGGCTGAAATGAACCCTTAACTCTGAGGTCGGTCAGGTTTTTGTCATAAGAGTCTGGTGGTTCTGACTCTGGAGTCTGGAGCCTATCCCAGTCTCTGTAGGATCCTTTCTATAATGTCATGAACAATCTGAGCCTGTCAGTGGCAAAAACAAGCACTTTTATTGGATGTACACTAATGGTGCACAAAGGCAAAGAGGATTATGCATTCTCACTCAATACTGGTTCAAATCTCAAAGGCTGAATCTCTTTTGTTTCCCCAGTTGTCCTTCAGAGTTTGAAAAGTTAACTTGGTGGCAAAGTGTTTTCAAGTGTGTTAATCAAGTAATTTAGTTATTTCGAGTTGTTAGATGAAATTAAGATTCTGAAGAAGAAAAAATACAAAATGTGCAGAGACGAACATGAGAGTCTCAAATCAACAGAACTGACTTTTAATTTCAAAATAAGAGCGTTGTCTTGCTGTAAAGACGATGAGCGTGCACAGAGTGTGAATCCATTCAGCTCGGCTCCACACGGACCCCGATGCTGCTTCGACTAATTGGTTAGCGGTGCGTTGGGATCACGCAGCACAGCGTGTTTCTGCCACGGCGCACAGTGAGAACGTTCAGTGTTTCCACTGAAAAACACAATCCTCCACAGACTAATCCCAATCACCTCTGAAGTGAGCACTTCAACTGCGTTCAACAATTAAATAAAACAAAGAGAGGCCCATTAAAACGCTGCTAACTCATATTAAAAGTGTAACGTCATTATGAAACATTTATCTGGAGCTGACTGATGCAGAATGTTTTGACACATCGAGGCTCTGCTGGTCAGATCTCTGCATGTCCGTCAGTCAAATGTCACTGAACCGTTTCTGATTGACCCGGGACGAGCCGGTGTCATCGGAGGGACAAAGACAAAGCAAAAGATAATCAGACTGAATGAATCGTTCCATCTTCATGCCATTATTTTAGTCTTGTCCGTCACACGAGCTGCAGCAGCGTTTAATCTGAACTGATTCAAGAGTTTTTATTTCTGTAAGTTGACTTTGAGCGACCGGTGCAGCCGCCTCACTGACCATGGACAACAGAAGACATGTTTCTTCTGAGATCTGAGGCTGATATCAAATGTTATGAAACGAAATTTACTTTTCAGCTGTGCTAACATTTCATTTATTCACCAACGTGATTGCTTTGATTGATTTTGCCGATGGATGTAGAGAGAAATCCTTCAATATGAAGTCTTCGGGTCAAAGAGCGAGATCCTGATTTTGTCTTCACAGTCCTGAGCATAGATCGTGTACAATCACCAACTCTGACTGGACTGAACCCTCAACGCTGAGAAGAGATCAACACAGGACTGTTTCTGGGTGAACAAAAACGATCTTACCTAACTAATATCGGAGAACAATCTGTGGATGTCAGTGGCAAAAACAAGAACTTTTATTGCATGCACACTGACGGTGTGTATTTGCAGTTTATGGCAGTCTGACCCTGTTTCTATGTTCATCTGTGTCTTTCATGTGAAGCTTCATTTCCTGTATGAAAGGTTACTTTAAAGGTCATGGAAACATACTCACTCACTAAGAATACACTGTTCTCTGCAGAAGATTTGACGTCAGACAGATTCTGTATTCAGATTCAGAAACATTTGAATCTGATGAACAGTTGGTTGAATGTTTGGTCAAAGTTAATCAAATCTGAGTTTTTGACTTGATAGAAAAATATACTGAATGTTCCAGTAAAATACTTTTGTGATACTGGGAATTCATTCATGGTGCTCAGAGCAGTGAAACTGACACAATGTCCCATTTCATTGTATCATCCACAGAAAATTCTGTCAATGGACCATTTAGATAGATAGATAGATTACTTTATTCATCCCCGAAGGGAAATTAGGTTTATTCGATGGAAAGTAGTTCAAGTTTTTGAATATCACAAATGAACTTCATTCATTTCCTTAAATTTTGTTCGGATGGAGGCAGAAATCTGAAAACCTGAACAACACCTGGATCCCAGCAAAGAGAAGAGAGACGACACTTTTGTAATTTTGTGTTTCCTGTCAGATTTCAGAGGTCGAAATGTCAGAAAACTTTAACAGTGTGTTAAAATACTTTGAAGGGAAGTCAAAAAAGATCCTCAGTGCACCGAAGGAGCCCAAACAGAGTTCATTTCACCTGCAGACGGTTTAGTTGGGGATGAAAATCACTTTCTTCCAGACAATTAACCACCAAGTTAATAACAAGCGAGAGAACACGCCACGATTAACTGACGGCTTTGTTGAGTTATTTCACTTTAAAATGTCTTTGTGTGACTTTTGGCTTCAAATCAACAGATTTCATTGCAGCTTTTCTTCCCTCTCCATCCTGTTATTACATTTGGAGAGATATAATGTTATCAGTTGATGTGGATCCATTTTTACCTCCTGCAGTCACAACTGAACCGTCCCTTTATTCACCCCAACTGTGTTCATCTGCACTCTAAAAAATGGCCGTTTAAAACACACCGAGTAGCTGTCTGTGTTTATGACTCCATTAATTCATTTCCACCCGGACATCCTGTCGCTTCAATAGAGTCGGATAGAGGAAAACCTTTCAACAACGCTGACTGATTCTTTTATTCTTCTTCTTTAAATTAATTCTGTACCAGTAACAGTAACTGGCCTGGAAACAGCAACAATGAAAATAACAGCAATGACACAACGATGAAAACATCCTCAGAGACGTTCAGCTCTTATTTGAGAAGAAGGTTCAAATGTTCTCCACAGAGGAACAACACATCTATGTTCAATGGATGGCTTTCTCTTTGATACTTTTTTATGGCGTTCTTCAAGGTTTGGGTTTGAACCCCAAAACTTCTTGTTGTGAGGTGACAGTGATAACCACTGCACCACAATGCTGCATACTTCATAATGTACTTCATTTGTACTTTAAATTTAAATATACACATAAACAAAACATTTACAGATTTATGACTAGTAAAACTTGACACACAGTTCTGAGCAGTACTTCAAATGAATCTTTCAGATCATGTATGTGTATGACTCCTGCTGTGTGGTTTATACTGATGACCTGCTGTCTCCTCCTAAACATCCCCTGGCAGTATAATAAAAGACAAAAACTGGTGTATGGTCGAGAGCAGTGTAGTGGGAGAGGTTAAATACCAAAACTGTTGTTGTTCTTTAGTTTGAATGTGTTCAGAAATGTCGCCTCAGGTCAGATCCAACAGTTCCTCTCTCTGAAATGGGTCCCATGGTGGACCAGAGGAGAGCTCTAATGCTGCCCGGCCTAAAAATACCTTTTTGGAAAAACAAAATGAAAAATACAAAAATCATGGCAACAAAACTACGACTCAGGGTCGACACATGCTCGAACAAAGCCGGTTTATAATAAGTGCCCACAGCACACTCTCTCCTGGAAGACATTCATGTGTCTTTAAAAAGTTTGTGTGCTGTTGAAAGTACTTAAATGCGTTATGTTGGAGTGTAGTTGCCTAATAATGCCCCATTAACAAGCAAAGGACCAATGTTCCCATCCATCCTTGAGGTGAGAGGTGGGCAGGCTGTAAAGGAGGCTCGAACAAAAAAATTCAACATCTGCCACCAAAGAAAGCATTTGTTTTATTGTCCAAGACTTCCAAATATATAAAGTGTGCAGATGCATTTACAACTGAGTATTTATGGACCTGTTCACAGCCGGAGGATGTGGTGCAGAGAAAGAAAAGTTCTCCTCTGCAGCTTCACTGTTGTCCTTTGGTCTTAATGTTCACTGAGCCACTGGTTCGTTATTAAAGGATTCAGATCCTGGCCTGCAGCTACTGATGCACTTACTCTAAATCACTCTGGATAAGAGTGTCTGAGAGGCTAAATGCCTGCATCTGTCTATATCCTTATATTGTAATTGCCACCATCCTGTATCGATTACGCTCAAAAATCCATTGGGCCTAATGTGATTTCATTAAGATACAGTCCAAGTAAGCTATTCCAAACAAATACACAAGACAAGAGAGTCGATCTCTGAAGTTTTGCTGCAACATCCGGTCATGGAAACCTTTCAGAGGCCAGAAAACATTGAAAATCATTTAGACAGCCTGCAGCTATTCCTAATGCATTTTCAATTAATTGTCTGCATGAACTCGAACGTGCATTCACAACAACAGAGAGCTGAAATTCAAAATGTTGGACACATTTATGTAAAAATGTGACGTTTGAGTCAAGAATGAAGACAGTCAAATATCCTTGTTGCTTCTTCAGTCATAAATACTGAATGTTACAGTGAAATACTTTTACTTTTAGTGCAATTTCATTTGTGGTGTTCAGAGCAGTGAAACGGCAGACACATTTCATTGTATCATTCACAGAAAATACTGTCAATGGACCGTTTATTTGTTCGTTTATTTGAATTGTGTTCGGATGGAGGAAATCTGAAAACCTGTACAACATCTAGCAACGACATTTTTGTAATTTTGATGACCTGATCCTTTACGATCGTTCCTTCCAGCACTTTGAGTGTTTCCTGTCAGATTTCAGAGGTCGAAATGTCAAAAAACTTTAACAGTGTGTTAAAATACTTTGAACTGACGTCAAAAAAGATCATCAGTGCACCGAAGGAGCCCAAACAGAGTTAATTTCAGCTGCAGACGGTTTAGTTGGGGATGAAAATTATTTTTATTCCAGGCAATTAACCACCAAGTTATTAACGAGTGAGAGAACACGCCACGATTAACTGACGGCTTTGCTGAGTTACTTCACTTTAAAATGTCTTTGTGTGACTTTTCCAAAATCCAAACAAACGTTGAAAACAAAGAGAATCAGTAAAATATCAAACTGGATATTTCATAAGAGTTTGGACAGAGGGAATTTCATCTTGAATCCAAATATTATGGACCAGCGTTCACTTCCATTGGTAGAAATATCAGCATGTTTACGACCTGCAAAGCAAACCTGTGTCGAGCTCATGTGTTTCTTTGCTTTTCTGTCTAAAAGAGCCAGTGAGTCATCATGAGGTTGAGCAAAGGTTAAGAAACCAAAGGAAGACATCGCACAGAGTTCAAACAGCAGAAAGAACAAGTGTACTGTTTCATCAGCCCAACACCAGCAGAAGAAATAGTGATGTAACGTTCAGGTATCCATGTCGTAAAAAGTTGGAGAAAAGAATTTAAAATGTAAAGAGATAATAACCAAAATTTCTCTTTGATGCTTCAGACGTGTAGAAAGAGCACGATCCATAATATAAATAGCATTAAAGCCATATGTAGTGTGGTACTGTAATTAAAGTGAAATAAACACTAATTATCTCAGACACGGAGTCTTCAAAACATGACAAAGTTCAGCAAAACAGCAGCTACACAAATCAACATCCAAAGCTCGTAAATATCTGCTGAGTCACAGCAAAGTTTAAATATTGTGGCTGAAAACATTGAAACAAGGAAAAAAAGAAGCATCTGAGCCATCAGATAACTTCAAAATATCCCAACATCCCCGTATTATCCCCGACAAACATATCAACCATCAGCAGGCAGAGACTGAGTCCCATCAACATGTTTCTCCAAAGTCTCCACAAACACAAACAGCTTTTAATGTTTAACACCCTGAAAATCTGTTTCATCAATCCAGCACAGCGGCTGCAGATCTCGAGTCGATCACTTACCGTACTCGATGTCGTAGAAGACGATGAACTTCTGCCAGCGCAGCTCCTCCACCAGAGTCAGCATGACGTCGTTGAGGCGGACCGGTGGTCGGGCGGCTAGCGTGTAACGCTGCCCGCCGGGGCTCGGGTTGAACTGGCAGGCGGTCCGCGGCGATCCTTCGCCGTTCCTCTGGATGTACAGGTGGGGGATGTGCATGGCGTCCGTTAGCGACTGGAGCGCACTGGCCGATGCGCAGCCCGTCGAGGTAACCAACGCCAGTATGCCCTGGTTCATCAGCTCGCAGGCTGAAGGATAAAGGGAAAGATTGGAATTAAGTTTTTTTAGTTTAAGCATCAAACAAACTGATGTCACTGAATTGGAACAAACACATGAGCCGCACAGTTTCATAAAATGCAACCACGACTACTGCAAAGAGTCCTGCAGAAGACCAGCTCTAATGTGAAAGGATGTCTTCACCCCTCATGGCTGCATTGTTATAAATCTACTGAACAGTCTGACAAGCCAAAACCATTGTTCATCCCTGACCTGACCTACTTCTGAACTAAACCTGCACTCTGTCTCTGACAATTAAACAGAACACATATCCAGACTGTTAAGGCAAAGCTAAACGTTAAAATCTGCGGATGAGGTTGACTCATCCTGGGTATGAGCTCAGGTACAGAGAACAACCACCATCTTTACCTGAACCTGGCCTCGAAACAATTCCCTCCAAGGTAAAAGCGTAGTGTTGCTCATGTTGCTCATCAACACAAGAGTCTCAGAGCAACACTGAATGACAATCAGTATTTGGCCTTAGCAAGTTCCCTTTAAGTAAGGTAAGAATCAGTTTTTATAAAATCCTAAAACAATAATAGCAACAGAAAATCTCCTAACGGCACCACCAATTAAACCGAGTTTCCTTAAACAGATTTAAGAATACATTAATGCTGCATGTACATTTTGTTCTGCAGACCCTCTTCGTCTTTGGACAGAGGTTTATTAATGTTACTTTTAAGGCTGTATTAACGTTCTGTTTGTTTTACAACAGAAAGAATGAGAAACACGCATACATAATCAATCTCATTATTATTTCAGTTTTATATTCATAAATGTAAGTTTTCATAAAGAATGTGAGATATTACAGAATAATGAAAAGGCTGAGTTATTTAATGTCTTTATTTAACTAATGTTTTATGCATGTACTTTCATATAATTCTTCTTATAATTGTATTTTCTCTGTGTTATATGTATCTTGTTCTTTATTCTACTCTATAAACTGGAGACAACTAACACCATCAAGTATTTGTTCCATAGAAGCAGGTCCACATTAACCATTGCTCCCAATGCTAATTCAAACAGACAAACAACAACCAAATAGACCAAGTCATAGATATCAACCTGACACTTCCCCAGCTGCTTACTCACATCAAGACAATTATTTTTTTGTATTACAAGTTTTATGAAATTTGATGTTTAAATATGCAAATGAGGCGTTATCTAACGTAACAGAAATGTTATTTTGGGACATTTTCTTTCATCCGTCTGAAAGGCGATGTGTTTTTGCCTCTAGTGTCTCACCTTTTAACAAAGATCATTTCCCTACAAACCCCTTCAACACCTTTGTTAGCACACCATTTCTTTGACCTTTGCTGCTAACTCTGTGTATCTAATCTTTTTTCCTCTTTGAGGCTTCTTCCTCACGTCCTCCCGTGACACCGTAACCTCCCCAAAATATTCGAGCTGCACAGAACAAGATGCAGTCTGAGATAAGGTGGCTATCTCCTGAGGGACTATGAGCTTCCTCTCTGCTTCAAGATGCCCTACATAATACTTCCTCACCATGTTTGGAGTCTGGACTCTTCGTCTTCGGGAGCAAAATTCAATCATGTGACTGTTATGTGTTTTCACTCAAGCACTTTGCTATGTCTCTAGATATACCGGCCCTGAACATGGTTTGTTTTACACCCTGTCAGAAGATGTGAGGCTTAACTTGAAGGAACATGTGTGCGCCTCACTTATCCACTTACGAAGACTTTAGGGACATGGAAGCAAATCATAGGTTGCAGCTAACATGAATGTAATCCTCCTCTACACTACACCTCAGCTTCTTCTTGGCTTCCTGGCATGTTTTTCCATCCCGCTGATGTTGATGTGCCCTATAAAAGCTGCCCTATGCCCAGTCTTCACCTCCAAACACCCCAGGTTGCGCCTGCCCTACAATATTCGTAATAAGTGCTGCTTCTAAAACTGGCTCATCCGAGATCAACTTCCCGCTGAGACATTTTCACTCAGTACTTTTACATCCTTAGACAGTGACAGTATCATTTCCAACCTTGCCTTTGCACGTATAAACTCGTCTGTTAAAGTAGATCTGGAGCTCCAGCTGCTGAGGCAGCGCGAAGCTCCCAGCTAATCGTTCTCTCTAGGCTCCCTCCCTTTTGAAGCAAGTACATCAAAACCCTGTTAGGAGCCACAAAAGTCAGAGCGGGAGGCCAAACTTGCAGACACAACAGTTTAAGTTTCTCTTTTCTACACTTCTAACAAACACATTTGAATGTTTGCAGGATGGCACCCCTTGAGATGCATCATCAAATATTGGGTTTGGGGAATTGGGATTGTTGTACGTTCAAACGTTTTTTCACGATAAGGGACCTTTTAGTGTTCTCTCTTAATGTGTCAGTTTGGATTTATTGGAGTGGAGCTGTTGGTGGCGATCAGCATGCCCCCAATTTGGAGGACGTAGATGGTTTCCCAGCACGGAAGCTAAGCAATGTATCGCTGTGGACGACAGTGGACTACCAAAACTGATTTTAGCAGCTCTTTCTGACGGATACTGACTCGTTTATATCGATTTACACTTCAAAACCACCAGACGTCACTGACAAAAGTAGTTATTTTATGTTGCTGGTCCAACGCTGACTCGATCAGTTAGCCTGATTTCGATGTTTTACCATGTTACTTGGGATCCAAACGTTAAAATCTGTTGCTGCAGATCGAGGCAGCGTTTGAGTGGTTGTTGCCTGGATGCTGTGCACACAAAGCACAGGGCTTTAAAACATCCTGAATCCTGTGTTAGGGTTAGTTTGGGCAACAAAAACCCAAGAAGATCGTCTATTTGATTCACTGTCTGTACGTATTCCACACAGATATAAACAATTCTCAATATTTAACCAAGGCCAAAATCTCTCCCGAAGTGTTTGGAGAAGTCTAGGCAGAACCATGAAAAACATTAACTATGCCATGAGCAGATATCGTAGGAAGACAAATATTTTGTCTGTGAATGATTTGCAGTGATTGCAAAAAAGACGGTGAACTTCCGGGTCAGTCAGCATTGATGTCTTTGCATGAATCAGTTTTCCTAACACAAGAATGGGTCGATTTGGAACACACACACTGTTTATTTAGACTGGAGGCAGTAATTCGACTTACATACCAACTAAATGTTGTCTTTAATCCTGGTTCAACTAAATCAACACACAAATGCAACGTACGTCTTGTACTGCTAAATGTTACAGCGATAGTTTCCCTTTGAGAGCTCGCTGTCTACTTTCACAACACCTCCTAACATTTGCAAAGCCACATCTTTCCCCTCCTGTGTTCATCCCTGACAGGCAGACAGCCACAGTTTAAGCCTCTCAGCAGCCTTTCATATCTGGTTAGAGCTCGACTTTCTCAGCAGGAGAAGATCTGTCCGGACTAAAAGGTCAAGAGATGCTCCAAAGGGCAGCTGGCATGTTATGACTGAGCTCCCACCGGGGGAAATGTAAAAAAAGAAAAACATGTTCATGCAGAGGCAGAGGAACATGAAGCATATCCAGGTAGCCTTCCAGGAAAAACTCAGGGAACGAAAAAAAAGGGAATATGCAGTGGCAGAACAGCTGGCTGGTCACAGGGACCCTGCAGCTTAATGTTTGATGAGTCAAACTTGGCTGAACTCGGGCTGAATCTCTCCGAGCTGAGAACAACCGGAGGACGCCGGCCGTGGATCATCAACATTCAGCTGGTTTATAAGTGTGCAGAATTTGTCTTTATCAAAGGGAACGGCATTCCGTTTGTACGCCGTGCTTCGTCAGCATCAGGAAGTGATGACAGGGCAGTAATTCAACAGACAAAAAAAAAAATGTAAAAATGTCTCAAAGATGATGAGACAAATGTGGCTCCTGTGAAAGAGGAGCTAATAAACTTGCACTGAAGCACTTAGAGTGTAATTTTAGTGGCTGTTTTTCCAGCAGAAAAGACTGGAATCGGACTCATCGGGTCAGTTTCATGAAAATAAATCAGACATGATGGAGGTCAGGTCTGAGGAACCACTAATCCACCTGCAAGGAGTCCATTATTGCAGGTTTGTGGAGTTTCAATGTCACTTGTCAGCTTGTTGGCAACAATATAACTGAGGCGGAAATGACAGCTGATGGTCAGAAATGGACTAAATTCTCAGTGGAGCTCAGTGGACCTGCAAAGAATGAAGTACTTTTACAAAGTCAGTGTGTTACCTCCAGCAGACGGAGGTCAAAACACCAACAGAAGCAGACAGGAGGACCAGCATGAAGCTCAGTAATGTACTGCTGTGGACGGCGGCAGCAACTAAATGGACTTTACACACCAAAAAGAAATCTGTCTCAGTTCAAAGGCTGAATTCCACTGGGCACGGATGCGACACGTTCCATATGTGCCGCGGCTGCTGGTTGACGTTCTAATCAATGTCTCAAACCCCACCAGGAGTGCCGTGATTAGAAACGCTGCAGAAGCAGGTCACCGCTTGGCAACATTTTCGCCACTTTACCTTGTCATCAGACAGCTGTCTCTGATGAATCGCCCTCTCCAAAGCCACCAGACTCCTTTGACAAAAACATTTTACCTGCACAGAAAACGGGAGTTGCTTGTCCACCACTGCCTTAATACACAACAGCTAACATTAGTTTGGATCTGAACACCAAAGTCACACAATAACACAAAGAAACTAACCAATCGAGGACTCCAAACTGCCATGTTCTGTGAGGTACAATGAGTGTTTTTGTAAATGAAGTTTGGTGGGTTTGAAGAGAGCTTCCATTTCCCTTCATAAAGGGCTTCTATGGATGAGGCCTCATTCAACCCCACTTCAGTGAATCCTTTTCCAACATACAAAGTACAGATGAGTGCAGCTTCAGCATTAAAAGAATAATGAATCTCTGGGTCTGATCTTCAATTAAACAAAGATCCATAACAGGTCACATGTCCTTTGTTGATGTCTGTCCACATGACAGGAACAATCACATGTTTAATGAGCCTCGGAGCATCGGGGACTGAAATTCACAGTCAGTCCGACACTGAAAATCACTGAGGACCAATTAGCATAATATACTAGAATGGGACTAATAGGTTTGGAGGCTTCGGGAACACAACACCAGTAGCTGTTGGGATAACTCACTCAGCAGTCAGCTAAAACGATTTGGGGTTGCGACGTGACTCAGTCGCTCTGTGAGTCCACGGTGAGTCATGGTTTCATCTGTGCTAAATGAAGCCTGCGCAATATTTAGCCGAAGCGACTCCCTGTGCATCCTAATGACACTTACAGAGTGACTCCTACCAGACGGCGGGAGACAAAAACCATTAGAGTCGGAACAAGACAAAGATCTGCCTCCCTCCCTCCGCCCCTCTCCTTATCACTGTGATCTTTATCAATATCTTACCTTATCTTCATGCTCGACCAGGGGGGTTATGGATTCATTTAAAATCCCTCGGCAGGCCGTCGAGGCCTCTCAGACAACGCAGCGGCGACCGAATGTGTTATGGAAGCAGGGACGTGTTTGAAATCATGTCTGAATATCACATTCAGGAATATTTAATGTGTACTCGGAGAATGATTTGTCGAGGATGTAAACATCCTTACAGCTGCACGCAATTTGGTCGGGTAAACAGATGGTTTCCAAAAGTGAGCGTATCCGTCTGTGTTGGGCGCACTGAGCGAGGTGGTTATGCAAACCTGACATGTAATGTGTTAGAGCTGAAAAGCTTCCTATTATACAAATGAGCATGAAAAACACGTCTGATTAATTCTAGTAAATAGAGGCAGTTATCTCATACATCACACTGCTGATGCCGCTCAGCTAATTATTTTTTCAGAGTAAAGCACGATGTCAGGATTTTATTTTCTGTAAGCGTGATCAGGGAAGTATGGAAGCCCTGAAAGGCAAAAAAAATCCTCTGGATCATCTTTCTTATACTGATTATACACGAGAAAACGAGCCTGCTCTCTGATGGTACTACAAAGAGCACTCCTATTGGTCGTTGACACTGTTCATGTGATTAATAGTAAAGTTTTGATTCTTGACCCCTAAATTAAAGAACTTCAAACCGGCATCAAAGTTTCACTTGAAGACAAAGTTACCTCCAGCTTTACTGACCAACTCTAGCAACGTCTAAGTGTCTTAAAATGTAATAAGTCAAACAAGATGTCTCATCTGTAGCTGAATCCACATGTTGAGACTGACCCTTGTATCTCGTATCAGATCCTCGTTAATATCCAGCTGCTGCTCTTAGTTTCACCTCCATCTTTTGGCGGCTTCAGGCTCTGAATTAAGATGCTGGTTGGATTGTTTTGAAGTTACAACACAGTAAGAAGGGAAATGAGATTCATTCATGTGTCACGCAGAGGGCAGGGAGGCACAGATAATCGATAGGCAGTGGAAATAGATAGCCAGAGTGGCATAACAAAACAAAAGGATTAGAGCTACTAGACAAGGCCTTATTGAAGAGATCAGCGGCACAAGACAAAGCAGAAGACGATCGGGGGGATTCTCTGTTTCTTATTCACTCTTTGTCCTCATCCGTCTATCTTTAAATCCGTCACTGCTACAAATACATTATTTACTTTCTTTACTGTATTAATCCACCAGATCTCGATGGCAATTAGGATTTATTCTGCTGCTGCTGATCAATCAAAAGATACAGGACGAGTACCTGAACAGCAGCATTTGGATCTCTGAGACTTCATTTTTGACTGAACAATCTACTTGGTTATTTTTCAGGGCCAAGTTATGAAGTTACTACACAAACGTTGCAGTTAACGGTATGAGCTAGTTTTAGCGTCTATCTTCCAGTGTGTTCGGTCGGACCCGGAACCGAACACAACCTCTGCCCATCTGGGAACACAGCAGCCTACAGAGGCAGTTTTCTGTCCGGGTCTGGCTCAGTTCGGTTAGCCATGACAGTTAATATGACACTGGAACAATTCATTACGTGTCCGTAAAAACACGAGATAAAGATATGTCGACAGTCTGACTGTAAATTCAGCATCAATATATTAGAATTTCATTTATTATATAATTTCTTTCTTCCTGTTTGTTATTGACCCACTTTGCCACCTCGTACATGGACCGACAACAAACACACTGTGTGAAGAAGAAGCGTTCACAGACAGTAACTGCCACCGTGGTCGAACCATCGCTGCACTTCAAGCTCACATCTTGTTTCACCATCCTGATGTCTCGCTCCGTCCGTCTCCTCCCTTTTGGGCTTTCTGCCTCCCGTGTTTCTTTTCATCCTTCCTCTGAAGTTAATCTCTCCATCAGCGCCTCCTCTTCCCCTCCTAAACTTCATATCTCTCATCGACCATCCCTCCTTCTTTCCCTCCCTTTATCCCCTCCATCTCTGAACTTGATGTCTGTCTCATTTCTTTTCTTTCATCTCGATACTTTGGACTTAAGTGTCTTTAAGTGGATCGAGTTTTAGCGTCCGTGGCTGAGGGGATTTGAACTCCAGCGATGGCGGCGGCAGCGGTGGTGGTGTTGGTGGTGCTTTGCTGGCTGAGTTCAGGTAATGAGCTGCTATAAAAACAAATTTCAAGGAAAAATCAAAGCCTTAAACATCCAGTGGTAAAACACTTTGACACACACACCTCCCTCTGTGTTTAACATGGCCTCCCTCTGCCCTCAGAGCTCATTTTTCACCTCCAGCCGATGGGGTCTTAAATTCTCTCATGCTTAATTAAACTATCTATCTCCATGGATCTGTAGCCCCATTACCCACAACACCCTACACCACAACAACAACCCTGCCTCCCCCTCTACTGTTCTCAGTGCTGCTCTACAGTGTCTCTGTTAATAAGGGGCTCAAATGAATGACCTGTAAGGCTAATAACGCTGCACACACAGACTTTATTATGGTCGACAACCTCCAGGCTTCAGCCTCCAATCAGCCAATGCCCTGCGGACACAGGAGGAATGTGTGTGTGTGAGTGTGTGCAACCTTTTTTCTTCTGTAATGAGGAAAGACACACTGAGGATCAAGGAGCAGATCTTTCCGGTACAATGAGTTCATGGTTGAAATCAAAGAAAAACACAGTGTGTACTGTTAAACAGTGTTGGCTAATATCTTTTACAGGGAACATGGTGGCTCTCTGGATTATTTTGTGGTAGAGACTAAACTAGACTTTGAACTAGACCTTTGCAGGAAGACTCGCTCTGCCTCTGATTGGCTCCGCCAGAAGATAATGCATCACAATCTGTGCTAATATGAAGTCGTAAACACTTCCGGGTCTCCAAAGAGAACGTGGTCTCCGCACTACCTGATCGATCTCCAAACCTGGTTTAGTTGGGTGGATGATCTCTGGCTACACCCTTCCAGGCATAGCTAAACACTAGCTTAATGCTTAGATTAGTCAAGCTATACCCCGGGAAGAGAGCGACTCAGCCACGGCAGCTCATGTTTAGCGCCAAAGCAGCAAAGAGAAGCTCCAAAATGGCACGACAGTAAATGGACATCTGTGTTGTGATATTATTGAACAAATCATCCATCTACAGCAAGATAAAAACCTCTTTTCTACCAGACCAGTCTGGGTGTGTGACTGCCTGGCTGCCACGAGAGGTTGGCATAGAGCTGACATACTGGGTAGGCACACCAAGTGAGTCAGTTTAGTCCCCCCCAACATTTTGTCTGGTCCAGAAAGTACTACGTTCTTCTCAAGGATTGTGTTAACCACGTATTTTCCGTCACTGACGGACGTTCTTTACCAGTGTTGGATCTACGGTAACATTAAGTAACCTCGCCTGTCTCTACAAGTCTCTTGTTAATAATTTGAGTGATGGACATAAAATCCACATTTTAAAGTTTAGCTGAAGCAAAAACGCCTAACGCCCTTATTTAGCTGTTCAGTGTTTTTATAGATCTTCTTGTACTTGTATCAATATTTCCTTCCTGTCGACCAAACGAGTTGTTTTGCTGTAATATAAAGGAACTATGATGGCCTGAATAATCCATCTTTAAATAACAAAATGAATACAGGCGCGGCGTATCGGCTCCTGGCGGGTCTATAAATATCAGCCGTATCGGCCCGAGCCTCGGCTGAGACAGAAACAACAGGATGAATTGGAGAAGTTGTAATCAGTAATGACTTTCAGGCCTGGACAGCGCTAATGTGCTGCAAACAAAACAAAACCATTAGCTGCATCCAAGCTCCATCCCGTCTCATCTCTCCGTACATTTCTTCTTCATTTACACAAACTCGCTCTCTGGATGAGGAGTGCTTCTCTTCAGACCGTGAACAGCAACATTTTCTCCTGCAGTACAAAGAGCCGAGCTGATTCAACCTGAATCAGGTTTATTGAGAAAAAATGCTCATATTCTGTGTGTGTGTGTGTGTGTGTGTTGTAATAACCCAATTGCTATGATAGGAAATGCAGAGCAGAATACCTGAGCTCCATCTCAGCCAATTTCTCCGCCGCGGCAGGTAAAACAACCTGATCTCATATTGCCGCCATCTGCAGCTGAAGCTCTGCTCTGTGTTCATTCATTCAGCACTTAACCAGAAACGACTGCTCCCCTGTGAGGCTGCACAGCTCCGGAGGAGGAACTCACATCTGGCAGACTGCAGCTCCTGTATCAAGAACTTTAAGGCAATTTATTATGTAAAGACGCAGAGGAATCTGCACAAACCCCATTTCAAAAAAAAAAAATGGGATGCTGCATAAAACACAGAATGCAATGACTTGCTTCAACCTATATTAAACTGAAGACACAACAAAGACCAAATCTGATCAGATCACAAGGAGCAACATAAAACCTCCCACAGGTAAACGCCTCAAACAGGTGATAGTATCATGGTTGGTGATGCAAGGGACACCTTCTTAGAGTCGCTTGTTTGGAATGCAGCCCAAAATAAATGTTAAACTCCATAAATACCAGCACAAAATCGATAGCCAACAAGTAACAATGTAAATTAGTTTTTTCTAACAAGAGCCCAGAAGTCTTGGATTTCTCCAGACCTCAGTGAGCTTGGTTAGACCAGGAACAATTAAAATCTGCTCCCCAAAAAATACCTTAAGCTGAAACTCCAGCTGTGTTTGTTAAAGTTGTTAAACTCGTTGGTGTGTGACATTTCGACATTTCTCACGGGTTATGTGCTGGATTGTTTCTCGGCTTGGACCAAAACCTTTTTGGGGTCTCGTCTGGTTGCTTGTTAACTGTAGAGGCAAGAAACAGTCCGGCACATAACGCGGGAAGTTTTTTAAACTTCGGTTTTCGTTACAGATTAAACAAACGTGACACAACCTGTTAATTAGTGAGCTTCAGGCTGATCCTCCTCTGGCTTTAGGACAGATCATAACAACAACAGTATTTTCCAAAATGTCAAACTATTCCTTTAAAGCTGCATTCATCCAGTTCTGGGCAGAACAGGGAAATTCCTGATATATTATCACCTTTTCAACTCATGATGGCAAACATGTTTTGTTCTCCACCACCTCTTCAGAAATCTGCCCGACCATTCAGCTAAAACAAAACAAGGAGCTCAAAAAGGCTAAAAAGGCTCAGTTGGGTCATTTGATTTAATTGGTAGATATCAGCACTGACTGCATTAGGGTTGCAAAATTCAATTTATGGGAATAAACAGGAATAAATAAAGTTTATGTCATCTTTGTAAGGCTACAAGTCACCGTGAAGTAACTTTCGGTGGTATTTTTTGGACACTCGGCAGTGCAGGAGCAAAGCTGACTGATAGTCTTGTCATCTCGACACAAAGACTGCACGGCCTTCTTCGTTTTTCACGTCTTTCTTGAAGCTGTTTTTCCTGAGGCGATAACACGCTGCGGCATAAACAGTATTGCCACCGCCATGTTTGTTTTTGTCAAGCTTGTCTGACCTAGCAACAGTAACTAGGGAGTCAGGACTTGCAGGCTGTTACCTGAAGCCCCCTCAGTCTCACAGGTGAGGTGATTTAAACAGTAACCCCCGGCAACACTAACACCAACTCCTCCACGTTAAGCTGAACACGATGGAGCATTAAAGGTGTGTTTGTGAGTGTGTATGTAAAAAGGGAGTGTGTTAAGGCGAGAGGTAATGATGTATTAGAGACGCTGTCGTCTCCGGGGGTAATTCATCACAGTGAGACAGCTGAGGGACAGAGCCATCAGTCAGCCTCCGCTACAACAGACAGAAAGACAGACAACAGGCAGACAGACGGGTGGAGACCTGAAGGAAATCAGATCTGGAGACACACAGGTAGGTGTCAAGATGGAGAAATAAAGGAATAAATAACAGTGAGGTGAGACCAAGAGATGGGAAGGTGGACAGACAGACAGATGGACAGATAGACAGGTAGGAGGACAGACTGAAGGACATGTCTGCTGATAGATGCACCTTCAAGACTTTTTGGTGACTGTGTCACTTTCTGAAGGAAAGCTACGTCAGCCAGTCTTCTTACTCGATATATCGACTCAGTGAATTTGAGTCTGAATGAACGGTAATCACCTGACCTTGAATCAGTTAGCACTGGGTGGGCGAAGCTAACGGGAACAGAGAAACTACGTCACAGTTACTTACAGTTAAAGGAGGTGGTAACATAACTAGTGCTTAGACTGTTAGCTTAATGCTAACGGAAATTAGCATTGATGTTGCGGTAATACCATCTTAACAAACATAAGCCGACCATGAAACATGTGCTCATGTGTTTTCCGTGACGTCCCCGCAGACTGTCTAAAACCTGGACGTAGTCTCCGTGACGTCCCCGCAGACTGTCTAAAACCTGGACGTAGTCTCCGTGACGTCCCCGCAGACTGTCTAAAACCTGGACGTAGTCTCCGTGACGTCCCAGCAGACTGTCTAAAACCTGGATGTAGTCTCTGCGCTGCTTGTGTCATAAACTTCAGGAGGTCGTCCCAGTCTTCCTTCCTCGTGTCAATCAGTCCTGTCCTCTGCTTCTAATCCTCTCCTGTTGAAGGAAGCTCGTCTCTCTCACCTTTCCTCCATGGAGCTCGCTGTTTGCGTTTCATGACATGGCATTCTTGTGTCTCGACATGAAATTTCATGAGGCCGGGCCGGCGTGGAGGCTCGAGTTACACTGTATGGATCAGGTATGTTTTCCTTAAGCGTGTGGGATTAAAGGGCTGAGCTCGCTGTGCCATTAGAGAAAAGCCTTCTCCCACCATCACTCCATCCCGCTTTGTGCTATCTAAAGCCTCCGAACATCAAGGTCATTCAATTAGATGTTCAATTCCACGCGCAGGATCTCTGTAGCGGCTGCAGAGGAATTCTTACGTGAATCATTTATGCCCACCGAACCCAGACGAATGGTTTGGACCAGCGCTCGGCGTCGTCCTCTGTGTGCCGTGGAACAAAATGGCAGATGGCTGACGTGGTGCTGAATTCAAACTCTTCACTTGTTTATCCTCCAAAATGCAGCCACACATTCCTCAAACAACCAAATCACAGACAAGAAATACTCAATAACGTCTCCGTGACAAACATCCGGCGGCTGCTTGTTGTCTGCACAGCAGAATCGAATGAGTCCGACTGTAATCGAGGATCTTTGGTTTTGTTTGGCGAGAGCTCTCGCGGCCCATCTGTGCTGGATTACAGGCTGTTCTCTGGTGCCAACAAACAGCAGCCTCTTCACAGTCATCTGTCTCACTTGAACCGGGCGGACCTCCTTCACGGCGGTTGCACGGTGTTAAACCGAGGTTGTGTTTGTGTGTTATGTGGACGCCGTTAGCCTGAAGGATAGAGCAGCGGGAGTCCGGGGAGTGGAAGGTTTCTCTGTCAACATGTTGCCCGTTGTTGTATTTGATGTGCAATTTTTAGTTTTCAGCTCAGGCCTGAAAAAGAAGCGGAGCCGGCTCCCCTCAGGACACCGAGCGGTATAATGTGATGCGGAGGAGCGCGGCGTGCGATCACTGAGGAGCAGTTATGGGGTTTGAATGAACACAAGCAAAAACAAACTGTGCTCAAAGGTTATCTGAGGGCAGAGCTGTTTGTGCCGGTTCTGTTCTGAAGACGAGAGCTCGGGGGACGGACAAACAGAACCACAGCCGCTGGAAGATGGACCAATCAAATCAAAGCAAAACAATCTGATGTAGCTAAAGGCCTCGCTGCTCTGTAGGGAGGACGTGCCAAAAACTGCAGTTCCTCAAACGTCCACTTGAGGCTGGCTCCAGATGTCAGTCAGTCTCCATAAGTCCCCATGTTCAAATGTCCAACTTCACAGCAGAAATAAACATGTTTACAGCCTGGTACAAAAAACAGTTTTGGTCTCTGTAGCTAATTTCCCCGTTCATGACAACTGTACTGAGGGTGAATTTATATACAACTCACCTGTTCAGGTTATATTAAGGCTTAAAGTTATGCAGGATTAAGAGCGTGGACGCTTTGATTGACAGGTGGGCGTGGTTACAGATGGCTTGTTTGAGCAACCAGGCGTTGATCCACGTCTTTTCTGACGTTTAGATTAGATTGGTCCTCCTGGATGCACATTCACAGTTTCCTGCGAGTTTTCTGAGTGATCTGGATTCAGTTTTAAGGACAGACATGTCGATGACTCGAACACCTCGTGAGGTGAAATTGTGATTTGATACTGTGCTACACAGATAAAACAAAAGTGAGTCGACCATTGTGTGTCTTCAGACAGCAAATACAAAAACAAGATGTCTGCCTCAGAACAGATGAAACATTTTCAGCTGCAGAACGTCGCAGCAGCTCGTTCACCACAAACTCAATGATGATGATGATGATGATGATGATGATGATGAGAGGCTTTAGGTCACCGTGAGACGGACACGAGATGAAGCCCGGATCAGATCACAGATCAGTGAAACATGCAGAGATGAGTTTGGCTGGTGGAAGCTGCTTTTGGCAGCGGCTTCGCTTTGTTTACCGGCTCTTGGCAGGTGAGCTAAGAGCTGATTCTGGACCACACCGACGGCCTTTTTAACTTACATCTATCAGCTAATTATGATTAATGACCAGCTAATCAGTTCATCACTCACAACAACAACAACAACAACAGCAGCAGCAGCGACGAGCTCGGCTGGAGTCCAGAAACAGAGCTGACCAGACACATCTCCACTTCACACGAAACCTGCTGCTCAGCCCTGAGGGGAAGAAGTGTGAAATATCTCTGCCTGTTGGCCTCCTCTTCCTCCTCCTCCTCCTCTCTCTTCTCTCTGAACTCCCCGAGGAGCAGAGCAGCCCGGTGGCTCCTGTCAGCCTTTACAAGCAGCCAAGAGGGGGTCAGAGGTCAGCGCCTCATCCCAGAAACAGAGCACTGTCTGGGGAAAGCAGGGCCCGGCAGAGAGCCTGCAGATCAAGGACGCACACCGTGACAGAAGAGAGGCAGAGAGAGGGAGGAGGAGGAGAAAGGAGGAGAGGGAGAGGAGAGGAGAGAGGAGGAGGGAGGAGAGATCACACAGAGAGAAAAGGGAGATGAACTGAGAGGAAAGGTAAGATGAGAGAAGATAAGAAACAGGTGAAGAAAGAAAAGGAGGAGAGTGAGGATGAAGGAGGAAAGGTAGGTAATGAGGAGGGAAGGAAAGTGAGGGTGAGAAGAATGAATGGAGAGAGGGGGAGAGAAGAAGAGGAAAAAGACTAGAGGTGAAGAACTGAGGGAGTAAAAGAGGAGACAGATAAATGAAGCAGAGGAGATGAGAAGAAGGAAAGGAGAGAAGAGGAGGAAAAGGGAGAAGCTGAGGCAAAGTGTGTGAGTGTCTCTGTGGATCTCCTGTTTGAAAGGAGGAGCAGCAATATTTCCATGAGGGAAGGAGGGAAGGAGGGAGGGAAGGAGCTCCATATATTATTGATGGGAGGAGCGTGAACACCAAAGACGGGAGGCATCAAACGGTGTTTGAGCAGCTGCAGCACATCCTCCAGAGAGAGTGTGCACGCCGCCCGGGTGGAGCCCTCACGGCTCCCCTGGGTCATCGAATTCAACATCCACACAACAAAAAGACGGAGCCTCGAGGAGGCCACATTATTTCATGTGAAATGTCAAGGCAGCAGCTAACAAACTGAGCTAACATTAGCTAACAAACTGAGCTAACATTAGCTAACAGCAGCTAACAAACTGAGCTAACATTAGCTAACATCAGCTAACAAACTGAGCTAACATTAGCTAACATCAGCTAAAAAACTGAGCTAACATTAGCTAACATCAGCTAACAAACTGAGCTAACATTAGCCAGCAGCAGCTAACATTAGCTAACATCAGCTAACAAACTGAGCTAACATTAGCTAACAGCAGCTAACATTAGCTAACATCAGCTAACAAACTGAGCTAACATGAGCTAACAGCAGCTACAGCTGTCAGCAGGTTACTTCACTGTCCATCATAAACTCTGTAAATCACAGAGAGTTGAGGCGGAGCAGCCGGAGGACATCAGAGGGAAAACCAGGAAACATTTTCTCCATAAAATATGATCCAGTTTCACCAACATCAAATTAATTTAAGAGAAAAGTTTTGGACACAGTTCCACCAACTTTTCTAACTTTTGTACATTTTATTTTGGAAAGTCGTCTGTGGGGAAGCAAACACTTAAGTTGAGTTTGAGATTTAATATTTTAGTTGTTTAAAGCACAATTGACTACAGTGATTGGACTTGATGTGAGGCGACACTTGGAACATACGCTCTCATCAAAACTGAATTTAGTCTGAAAATTATGTGAAATGTAATTTGCCGAGTTGTTTGATATTGCACCTCTTCATCTGGAAACTGAACGCTGATGTTAAACTGATGAACGGGAGCGGGTTTGTAAATGGAAAAAAGAAAATCAGAAACATTTTGTTTGTATCGTCTCATGAGGTCGAGAATAAATTAAGAAAGATGCTGAAAGGAAACTTGTGACCGTGATCTCTGCAGTGTGTAGCGATTTCTTTATCTTATATGAACTAGCAGAAGTCTGCATGTGCTGATGACATCGCGTGTCACGTAGGCGGAGCGTTTGTTTTTTACCTACAGACTTTGCACGGTGTGCTGTCGACTTCTGCCAAGTGATAATGCAGTTGGTTCTGCAGGCTTTGGAAGTGTAGGCTATATCAACTGCTACTGAATTAATTAACTGGATCGCTTTAAAAACACCCACCCAAGGTCGCTCTTCTGCGTTGCATTGGCTCCGTACAATGAGGTATTTATTTTTTAAATCATTTTTAAACAGATTGTACTTGTTTTTTATCTGTTTATCAGAATAACGTCTCCAACTGCATCGCTAAACGTAGATAAATTCTGAACACCGGACCTTTAAGTCTGCCTAGTCCTCAGGTTTGTTGTCTGCTTTTAATAAGGAAGTCTCATTCAGAGAGTTCAACTGTTACCTGATCTGGATTCAAATAATAAAACAGACGGTGTTGGCTCATGAATTACCGCTATGTACTTCCTCAGGGGAAAAGGTACGAATGTATGGCGGTGTCATTTCCAGGAAACTGCAGCCGACACGCTGATACTGAAATGAAAGAGTCAAACATAAAGAGACGCTTCCAGTCGACAGACATCTAAATGGAGCTGAAACAGAACATCGCATCAAATCGCCCCGTATGAATATTAATGCTTTGGTGTGTTTAATGTTTGCAGTAAAGTCAAGGTCAGCGGCATTCAAAGAGCGCCGTACAGCGAAGAAGCAAAGCTCAAGGACAAAACAACGAGCACATCATATCATCAAGAGAAATACCGCTAATGTATCTCTGTGAGTTAAAGTGTCTGACACAATGAGCATGTCAGGAACCAAAAGGGTTCAAATACAACTGAATATTAGAATATAAATAGACAACGTTATCACAGGATTTTGGACCATATGTAGGTAAAGAAGTTCGATCAAAGCAGAAAATCCTGGACCAAACCGAAGCTAATATGTCAGTGAATGGTGAGCCAAACCACTGAAACAGCTCAAACTAGAACAAATACTAGACAAAAGACACTCCATAAAATACTGGACCAAACAAGGCCTACAACGTCAGCGGGACCAAAGTCCAAGTTGTTGCAGTGATTAGCCGCCTTATGCAGGTAAATTTCTGGAAACTTTCCATGGAAACTTAACCTTGGGGATTTTGGAAATATTCCAAATCGGAAACTTCAAGGGAATTATAGAAATTAATGTGAATTAACTGTAATTTGGGGGTAATTTAAACAAACTGTATCATATATCAAACATAAATCTAAACATTTTGCAGACATGCAAAATAAAACAATTAAAATGTGTCTTCAATAGTCTCTGTGTGCTCTGGGCTCTAAAGTGTGGTCCAGATACAGAAATCACCTGGGCAGGTAGGGGGCGTGGCCTCAATAGCCCTGCAGTAAGCAGTGTGCTATGTGCATGTGATTGAGGAATAGCATATATGTAAGTGTACCTGCATGAAATCTGGTTGTTTTAGTCAAGATTATGTTAAAATATATTTTCCCCCGTTAACGGCCAACCTTAACTTTTGTAAATTCCCGTTAATTCCCAAAGAAAGTTTCCAACTTTGAAAAATTCCCAGAGTTTTGCAACCCTAGTGGTGTGTGAAAGTTTATTTGTGTTGGCTGTAACCACTTTGAAACAATCAGAAAATAACTTCTCGTTAGCAGCGCTCCTGCTCTCTCATACATTGTCTACGTCGCTCAACCACAGCAAACACAAACCAAAGGAAACACACCTGACCACCTGGTTCCTGTGGTGCAGTTTGACTCGTCGGATTAGCCACCACAGCATGACAAACAAATGGGAACACCTCTGAACACTCCAATGAATGAAGACATCGAAGACGAGATGTTTGAGGACAAAGATCATAACGTGACTCCAGTCCATAACATCAAACTGAACAGCTTTTAACGTGTAATTAATATTCATAGTTGTTTTTCTGTGATTTTAACTTGTGCCTTTTGTATTACTTTTATTTTGTGTTCAGTGAGAAGTCGACTGTGACTCTGTAATGACTTTCAGTTAATTGGAGAGTGTTCAGCATGTTGTTGTCGGTCGCTTTAGGCTCTGCGGTGCAGTCTATTCAAACAGGCCAAAATTAGCTTCGACCAATTAAAACACCGGAAAGAGGAAAAGGTTTCACACATTTAATGACTGAACTGTGATGTGGAAGCTACGAGCGAGTGTGCAATCTAAACTAACAACAGGAAATAAACCAGTAAAGTTACACAAAAACTCTGCTTCTGTGAGTCGTCTTTTCAGTTCATCAAACAGTCAAAAGACACTTTGAGATCCGTCTGATTGGAATCGTGTTTCAAACTAGCTCCAAAAGTCCAATCCAATATGCAAACATCATATTTCATGTGTGGTTTTTTGTTTTTGTTGTCCAGACTTTCTAAAATCATTCTGGATATGACAAACAACAGATTTGGACTGGCTGTCTGAACAGGACTGACAGTATCAAGCTTCTAGAGCCATATAATCCCTAAAGACACTGATTCTTCTTGCTTCAAGCTAAATACTAACATGCTCACGATGACAATGCTAACAGTCACCATGTGTTGAGTTGGCATGAGGCTGATGGTGGTCAGCATTGGATCATCAAAGACAGTACAAACCATCCTCTGAGGGACGTCTTGACAAGACTTTATCTCCAAATGGTGGATCAATAATAGTTAATTTCATTATTTGTGCGCGTTATCACAGTGTAGTCATTTCAAACCAAGCATGTCATTTCCAAGCAAGTATAAAGAGCAACAATGTCCGCATGGTAGATGGAAGTTAATGGTAAGTTATTTAAGTTAGTAAGTTTTAAATTATTTCAAGTGCTGTTGTTGCCTAACCCTCACTAAACTGCGACATCTCTAATGGCATTAAAAGACTCACAAAAACTTACAAAGGCGTCGACACGATGCACCAAATGTCCTTGGCGTTGTATTTCTGCATCATCACATGAACGTTGCAATGAAAGTCTTCTTCATAGACAGGAAGAGTACAAATGTAAAATTGATTTTCTAATTTTAAAGTGTCCATGTTCATTTGTGTGTGTTTATCTGTCACGACCGAGGCTGTGATTATTCCTCAAGGTCGACCCAGTCGAGGACCAACAGCTGTGATCAACTCGTGACAGTGAGTACGTCCACTGAAACAATGCAACACTCAAGAATGGTCCTGTTTAATTGTCCATTATAGGGACTGTCATGTTTATGAAGATAAATACTGACATATGTGAAATACAGGCACAGAAATGATTCAATCAACTGATAAGAGGAGAAAGCAGCCAAAGAGCTTCGCCTCAAATGAAATGGTTTTAAAGTTTAAGAGATGAACTGTCGCAACCCGTCTGCAGATATTTCATAATCTGTGTTTGAGTGTGTCTGCTGCGAGGCAGGCCTGAAAACAACAACAAACACACACAGAAAAATGAATTTAGGGAACCATTATAATTGTGTCATATTTACAGCTTCTTTGTGTCAGCGTGTGCTGCTATCTTAGTTTTATATCAGTGTATCTAAAGAGTATTTAGTTATTGGACTGGTGGTCAGACAAAACAAGACATCATCTTTGTGTTGTATAGTTTAAGTTGTCATCAACAACCAGAACCAGAAACATTCATCATTACGTTGATATCTATGATTTTATTTTGGCGGGTTTCCATCCGGTTTCCTCTGTAAGCGCCCACAAAGCGTCCCCGGGTTTCCAATCTTCTGGAAGCTGTCAGATTGTGTTGACCCAGCGTGCAGAGTTCATCATCACCATCAGTGAACAGAGCGACTTACTCGGCTCCCACTGCCCAGACCGAGGCTGTTTTCTGGGGGAGAGTTCACCGAAGAGTCGACAGGGAGGACTGACCGTGTCGCACCAACATCTCCACGTAATATCAACGATCTTTTCTCATATAAGTTGCCAAAGACACGGTTGTGTTTTTAACATGAAAGCTACTTGTTGAGTGGGGATGAACTCATGCTGCACTGGTCTGTATGTCTGTGTGGAGACGGAACAGAAGGACAAAGACAGTGATGGAGAGCCTAACAGAGATTTAAGTGTGTGTGTTTGTGTATACGGGGTGGTGGTGGTGGGTGGAGGGGCATACAATGCTCTCATATGATTGTGTTGATTATCTTCGCCCGCTGATGTCTGCACACATATCTCCTTCACGCAAGACTTGTCACAGAGACGGCATTGTGTCTGCGGTGACTCAGAAACACAACCTATCTCCATACAATCACACCAACACACAGTTTGAAGCACCTGGTCGTGTAAATCAAAGCAACAAGCGAGTGCCGCTGTCACTGTGGGAAGGAAAGAGGAAACGACGTGAAGGACGAACACGCTCTGGCAGCTGTAATAAATCCTCTCACAGCCATTTTTCTCTTGTTTTGGTGTCTGCGGGACTCATCAGGTCCGATCGATACCTCGGTCCCACCGACTCTCATTTCATCCTAGATTGGTATTAATGGTAGTTTGGGGAAAAACCCAGACGGGAAGGTTCTCAGACAGCTGAAAAGTTTGACACCTGATGAAGAATCCTCCACTTTTTCATGCCTGTGTGTTTGTTTGCTTGTAGATTAGACTCGAGGATGATGTGTGTGTGTGTGTGTGTGTGTGTGTGAGGACAGCATATCATCATTTGTTTGTGTATATGTGCCCATCTTCTGAGAACTTTTACTCAGGCGGGACGTGGGCGTTCAGACCAAAATCAGACCTGGACAACACGGGGGCTGCGATGGTGGAGGCGTATTGCTTCAGGTAGCAAGAAGATGTGAAATACAATCCAGGAAGTCCAGTTGGAGCAACAGATCTGTGTTTTTTAAGGGTTACGAGATGCCAAAACACTGCATGGCTGTTTGTGATGCTGTCAAACTCTGGAAAGTTATCACATGGACAGATATTTTAGCTTTCGTCACAACAACTGCGAGCGGCCGATGTCATCGACTGTCATTAAAGCTTATTTGTGCAATCTCTGCTCTTCATGTAGATAAACTGGATAACCTCCATTCAAATAAAATAAGAACACGGTATTTCTGCAGAAAGACTGACGTCTAAAATTAGCTTTCCCTCGTCTAAACCTTTCAACATCCAGAGAAAATATTAATGAAGTCCAAAGCAGGCATGCCCAGGGTGTATTTATGATCGCTTCAAAGCAGATTAATGCTCTGACAGCACTGAGCGACAGTCAGCCGACACTTTAAACCCTCGTTTCGCTGTAACCGGAGGTTGCATCACTAAAACTGAGACGAATGTAGCCTGAAAACAAGGTAGTCTGGACGGCATCCAGTTTGGTGTCTAATTAGCAAAATATCAATTTGAATGTGCGCAGGCAGAGTTCAGTGTGGAGGAGGGCGGTGTGTCTCTCTGGTAATTGGGCTTTTGATCAACTCGACGAGTCGATCTGGAGATAAATGACGGCGTCATGCAGCGAAAAGTGTCGGTGATTTAACAGAAGTTAAAGTCGAGGGAGCGACAGTGAGAAATGTTGGTTTGAAATTGAACTGGCGGTGTGTGTTTGCACACACTGCTGTAGTTCTGGTCTCAGGCCTGTGCCGCGCATTTCAGATGATTAATGCTGCAATATATAATTATATTTAAATTATAATTAAATCCCATCCCACACCAGCCTCATCGTCCAAAACTCAGTGGTTTGGACCCAAGTTGGGCTGACCCTCAATCAGAGTTCTCTTCAAGTCTATTCAGTTCAACCACAATCTGGGTTATATGATTGGCTGATTGCCTTTCGACATCATGCAGGGTGACAGACTGAAAGCTCTGATTGGTTGACGTGTAGTCTGACATATCTCGTCTTGACCAAGTCTTAGCCGGACCATCATCATCTATCGGCGACCATCTTGAAACACATAAATATACAAATACAAGCTAAAGTTACAAAATCAGACCAAACAGCAACATCAACTGCAACCGAACAACTAAAAAGTCTGTGGGGACGTCACGGAGACCACGTCCAGGTTTTAGACAGTCTGCGGGGACGTCACGGAGACTACGTCCAGGTTTTAGACAGTCTGCGGGGACGTCACAGAGACTACATCCAGGTTTTAGACAGTCTGCGGGGACGTCACGGAGACTACGTCCAGGTTTTAGACAGTCTGCGGGACGCCACGGAGACTACGCCCAGGTTTTAGACAGTCTGTAGGACGCCACGGAGACTACGCCCAGGTTTTAGACTGTCGTGACTACGCAGGTTTTAGACACGCCACGGAGACTACGTCCAGGTTTTAGACAGTCTGCGGGGACGTCACGGAGACTACGTCCAGGTTTTAGACAGTCTGCGGGGACGTCACGGAGACTACGTCCAGGTTTTAGACAGTCTCGCGGAGACTACGTCCAGGTTTTAGACAGTCTGCGGGGACGTCACAGAGACTACGTCCAGGTTTTAGACAGTCTGCATAATGCATAGTGCATAAAAGTGTGTGTGTGTGTGCCAGAGAGAGAGATAATATATGTATATTTGTGAGAGCTTGTAAATGTGTATCTGCATATATGCTTGTATAAGCTTTTCAACTGCACAAAACTGCAGCTGTCAGTGTTTCTCACACACACACACACACACACACACACACACACACACACACACACAGCCATTAGAGGTGTCAGACATCCAGATGAGGTCTGAGCCTCGTCGTGGCTTCCCGCCTCATTTCCATCCATTACGGAGGGACGAGGCTCAGAAAGCTCATTTGGCTCCATTAGAGGCCGAGGGCGCTCCGTCCAATCACAACAGCCAAAAAAATCCACGCCTCGACGTCGCTCTTCACATTCGCTCTCAGGACGGGATGAACGGATGAAGGTCACGTAGACAGACAAACAGATGTCAGGTGACAGGAAGTGACTGTTTGCTAACAGAGGAGGGCACAAACGAACACATTATTAATGAGTGAGACAGTGACTGTGAATGAATTATGATTAAAGATGAATGACTGACAGAGTGAATACAAATGAAGGCATGAATGAATTATTGAGTGAGTACCGAATACATTAAGATTAAGATTTGGGGACCTGACTCATGACGTTAGCCGCTAACTAGCAGTTAGTTAGCTTCCAAACACAACAGAGAAATGAAATAAGTCACGTCACATGTATATATGCCGTCTTCTTGTACGATTCACAGCACAGCTAGCCCAGACTATGAGCTGCTAAAGCTACCTAGCCACTATGACTACTGGTCTTTGTGTTTTTTGTGAAAACGTGTTACTGCCCACACCAAGATATTTGGAAGACCTCCGGTTTCAGGCCATTTTGTCTTTAGCCTGACTCGTTAATGGTGTGTTCAACCAGAAAGCAGATAAACTTTTTAGATCGTACGTAGTTGATGCAAAGATGTGAATAGATCTCTATGTAAGGTTGGACTCGTTCTGTAGTGAATAAAACAGAAGCGAGCCTCTCCACAGTGACATTAAACTCTTCGTCTTATCAGCAGCCAGAGACTCGTGCTCGAGGTATCGAAGCACAAAGAGCTCCGAACACTCTGCCGGGCCTGAGACGCAACTGGCTGTGTTTTAAATATTCCATTACAGAGGCCATTAGGATAATTACAATACAGCCTATTTAACTGATCTGACTGTGAGTCCTTCTTTTTGTTTCTCACCACGGACGGCCATTTTATTCTCCTCCTCCTCCTCCTCCTCCTCCTCCGGCCCAGTTTGACTCCACTGAGAGATGGCACAGCGTGGAGAAATGAATTGAGTATATTTTACAAAAGAGATCGGACGGCGGGGTGGAAGCGGTTCATCTGAGGTCCGAGAGTCAATTCACTTTCTATCTGTGAGCTGTTTTCTTTCGGGGTGATGAAGAGGAGCAGAGCGAGGCCACATCAGAGATGTTTATCACATCTGATCTGAGCCGCAGAGGAGAGAAAATGAAAAAGGGATATTTGTGTTTGCTCTCTTGGAAACAGCAACCTGTCCTATTAATACACAAACACACACACACACACACACTTGCTGCACACTCTGAGAAGGTGGCAGCTTACAAATGTCACGTTCTTCGTCACTGTGCAAAAAAATAATAATTGTAGCTCTCGAACAGAAACAGGAAAATATGCAGAGAATGTGTTTTCTTGTATTTTTGATCAAATGGCTTCGGCGTGATGTAAATTGATTGAATGGAAATGTCACGGCGTCTTTCTCTTTGTGCTGCCGTCGTATGTTTCATCACTGATGAGCACAAATCCACGAGGACGCTGCAGAAAATGTTGATCTGATGGAACAAACGCTCAAAAACCAGAATCCAACGTGATTATCATCACATCAGAGCAAACCTTTAATATTCGCTCCACAGAAAAACATGCTAACATCAGCCTCGACTACTCTACAGTATCTACTGTTGATAATAAGATACTTTTGAACTGAATATCATAACCGTTCGTTACAGTTGTCTCTATAATAATCATGTCATCAGGACACCTTGTCTGAGATGAACCCGTGAAAAGTCGGTTTCCCCTCATAAACAGCCAATAGGAACGCCCTCTCCCTGAACCTGACCTGTGATTGGTCTCCTGTCAGAGCCAAAAAGAGGTGCAGAAGTCGAGTTTTCTCTCAGGCCACTTGAATTACAACATGCTGAAAGGTTATTATGGATCCTTGGACCTGAGTATGCCAAAAAAAGCTGCCGACCCAGCTTTAAAGGGAGAGTTCAGATTTATTGAGGTACTAATCCTGAGTCAGTTTGTTATGTTATATTAGATATATAAAGTATTTTCACTTCTTTAACTTGCCCTCAGATAACTCTGTCTGAAGCATATCTGTGTTCTTCACAGTGACCAAACACCCTTGACAAAAGCAGTCACTTTACCGAGTGCCGTCCACTGTAGCTAACACACTGACTGTGTTATGTACCTCATACAAACTCACTTCAATGAAACCCTTTAACCCTTTGAAGGATAAAATAATTAGACCACAGTCAGAAACTCCAGACCAAAAGACCTCGAACATGGCCAACAGCAACTGTAAACAACATTAGACCAAAGTCAGTGGTGGACGAAATACCAAAATCCCAACATAGGGGCATCCAAGAAGTCAAAATATGGAACATGGACCATTCATAACTTTCCATCTCAAAGTATGTTTACTGTTTTACTTCAACTAATATTTCATGTTTCGTAGAAGAAGCCTCTTCCACTTTGTTTTTGCAGCCCGGGCGTCTTAATTAGCAAGAGTGCATTCAGATGAAGTCAGTGAATTACATCACTGCTGTTAGCAAATAAACCACGATAAAGTGAGAACGTGGCGGAGCAGAAATGTGGTGGCCGGTGGTGGAGTAATTTAGTGTAGCCTCATTATGTCAGAGTCTGAACCTGCAGCTAAACTTGGTGCTGATCAAAGCTTTAGTGTGGTGATACAAAGGTCACGAAATCTGTTAGGAAGCTCTCAGGACCAGAACACACAGCAGACGTCATGAAGATACCTGACTCTGCTCTGAACATCACCTCCATCGTACTATTCAGAGATACTCGAGTAAAAATGTGACATTAGAGCTGTTCACACGAGGGCAGCTTCTGTCCGCTGAGCCGTCGCCTCCACTTCCTGCTGAATGTGAAAACACACAGTTTCATTTCCTGCTCTGACAGTGATTAATAATTAGTGAATCTGAATCCTCGTGAAGCCATCAGGGATGTTTTTAAACCTTGGAATAATACAGGTCATGAAGACAATCTCTCTGTTTGCCTCAGTCTCTTTCATCCTCGCTCGCCCACATGGTGTTATTGATTAAAGTCTGACCTTTGAGTTTAATCTGCAGCTTCAGGTCACCTGACAAGACAATCGCTGCTTTTCCTCCTCCGTCCACTCCGTCTTTACTTCTGTCTTTACGACGACGCTCTCCTTACTTTTTAACCTTCTCTTCACCTTTTTGTCTTCCACTTTAATTTGGTTTTACTGAGATGAAGATTAACGACAATGTAAATATAACGATGGCACAATGGGAGAAAAGCAATAACAGGAAGTTGGGGAATGATATAGCAGAAATGTGAGACATAATTAAACAGCGTAACAAAACATCCAGCAAAAGTGGACAAATTGAAACAAATGACTTCCCCTGAAAGAAGAACAAGAGTATTTTTCTAACCCTTTTTACTGCAGTACATCAACGAACTGGACCATCAGGTAACACATATATCTACAATGTCAATCATTGACTGAATATAAAGATGGACGACGTGTCTCCACTTTCTCCCACTGAACAAAGTCAAGTCAAGACCTCCAAGTCTGAGGTCCATGATTCTCTGCCAGAAAACAGTGGAGTGCTCCCTCCAGGTTGGGAGCAAGTTACTGCCCCAAGCGAAGGAGTTCAAGTATCTCGGGGTCACAAGTGACGGGAAAATGGAGCGTGAGATGGATCAGCGCTCATGAGCTTTGGGTAGTGACCAAGGAAGGAGATTGTGGATGCAAGTGGCCCAATGAGCGTCCTCCACCAGGAGGGTCAGAAGCTCGGACATCCGGGGGGAGTTCGAAGTAAAGCCGCTGCTCCTTTGCGCCAAAAGGGCGTGACCCCGGACAAGCGGAAGAGAATGGATGGAATACATCGAAAGGTGTTTTTGTGCAAGCTGTTCCAAACAGCCATTGTTCCATTATAACTTTAAGCCATTCATAACGTTGGAGTTGTTCCGGTGAAAAGAAATTAAAATAGAAGAGGACGACTGGTCTCACCTCTGCACACCTGACCAATCACTGTGCAGAGTGACTCGACTGTCAGCCTCAGGCGCTGTTCGACTTTCTGTCCGAAACATTCAAAACAGCCTGCACAGCTGTGTTCATCTCATCTACGTCTCCATTCTCGTCTCTCGCATTTTCTGGCTTGCTAAATAAGAAGATGATGAATCCGGCCTACAACATTTCAGATTGGTTGATTTTGTCTCCACCCGGCACATCACCAGAATTACTTGACTTGCTGCACAAATCAGAGATGTGGAGGCTAATTCAGATGTCTGGAAGCGTGCTGAAAATGATACACCATCCAGAACCTGGCTAAAAATAATCAAGACTGAAATTGAAGCAATTCTGTGTTAGTGAAGAGCGACTCGTCTGACAAACCAACGCTGTAAGAAATGAGATAAACACTCATTTGAAACCAGGCCACCGTGAAATGTGTACCGTTTCTTTCTTTCTTGTTCCACATTCTTTCCTCCTCCGGCAACATTGTTCTCCTCATTACACCCTCTTCCTCCCTCCCTCGCCCTTGCTCTTCATTCTTTATTGTATCTTCTTCAATCTTTTCTCTTCTCTGCAGATCTCTCGCTCCCATTCATGCCGTCTCCTTCGTGCTCCTCCTCTCCTCTTCCTCCTCGCTCTCGACTCTTTCCCCCCCGTCAGTGTTTTTAATGAGCTCACTCGTCTTCCCGCTCCCTCTCTCTCTGTAAATGAACAGCCACCCTGCTGAATCGCACTCTGAGGCAAAACCTTAAATAAGCTATCATTGCAGATGAACTCATTTTCACCCAACACACACACACACAGAGGAAAGTGCTGCTGAAGGTAAGTGTTAATAAAATTGTGTTTTCTGGCTTCGTTTGGGCGAGATGCTGAATCACACACACACACACACACACACATTCAGGTACAAACAGGAAGTCTTGCTAGTTTGCAGCGCCATAATTGGAGAGTTTAAGAACAATAAAATGTGCTTTGTTCAGCTCAGTGTATGTTTCTGTAACGTCGTGTCAGGACACATGAAAGAAGCGTGTCGTAGGAAAGTCTTCCCTTCAGGCGCTCCGTCAGTCCTTCAGCTCCATCACTTCATTTGACACCACATCTCTGTGGTCTCTTTCAACCCTCCAGTCATCATCGACCCCTCCATCATTTATCCGTCATATATCCCTGCATCAGTGCTCTGTGAGTCCCTTACACTCCTCTGTTATCCTTCCACGTTCTTTTCACTTCTTTTGGTCCACTATAATCTCATTTTTACTCTGCCGACTCCTCCATTATCTCCATCTACTGCTCACCTCGCCCCCTTCTCCATTAGTCCTTTCTCACCAACATAGAACCAGATCCATTCGGGTTCTTGCCCCCCAATTTTGAACCGTTCGGAGCATTACGACTAAAAGTAAACTGGTTCAGAAAAGTCGGACCTCAGCTGGGACCATAAAATTGCAGGTTTTATCTGACCTGAAGTAGAAACCAAAGTGGAAGTCTTCTACTCTACAGGTCATTGTACAATACCGTCTGTTTTTCCCATCCTGAGTTACGATGATTCTGCTCAAAACTGGTTGACAGATCAAACCAAAGTTTGAAGAATCTTGAACTGAACTAGTTCAAGAACCAACCAACATAAAATGTGAGAAACACTACAAGTCCTTCAAACTCCCGTTAATCTCTTTTCAACCCTCTATCAGTCCTTTCCAGCCCTGTACCTGCACCCTGTACCTTTGGATTTTCTAGCAGTTTGGTAAACTCCCAACATCTCTTCATACCTTTTAATTAGTCTTTCACTACCCTTTTCTGCCCCATAATCTTCTGATCCCTACAGCATCCATTGTACCCTTTGATTGTCTCTTCCCACCTCTTCATCAGTCCATTATAATCCATTTTTTAGAAGCTCTATCAGTCATTTTCAACCCTCAGTCATTCCTTTGACCATCCAATCCTACCTATTGCCCATCTGACCGCTCCGTGTGTCTTCCCTTTAACCCCTCAAAGAAGTCATCCCCACCTCCTATCACCTCTTTATAACCCTTGATACCCTTTGACCACTCTATCATACCATTTATAACCTTTAGCCACCCGTTCAATGCCTATACCCTTCTATCATTCCTTTGACTCTCGTAACATCTGTTTACACTCTTCTATCATCATTTTATGAGCTTTTGTCACCCCTTTATACCCTTCTGCCTCCCTTTATGCCCTTATTTACTCTTCCACCATCTTTTTGCATCATTCTTGATTCCCATTTTTCCCTTTTAAATCTTTTAATCACACAACAAGTCGCTTATCACTTCTAGCGCTCTATACTCCCATACTAGTGCTCTAACAATGCTTTCTAGCTTTCTTCCATCCCTCGCTCAGCCTTTAATCACCCTTTTGTACCCGTCTTTTATCCCTTCAAACCTCTAATAAGTCAATCTCAATGATTTATCAATCCTTTATACCCCCACTCCTCTATCATTCGTGTGATCCCTTTACCTCTATCAGTCCTTTTCAAGCCTCTATCATCCCTTTAACTCATCCTCTATCATGCATTTGACCCTTTAATAAAATCCTTTCACCCCTACCTTCACCAATTTATACAGTTAAATAAGTGATTTATACAGCCATAATCAATTCATATACCTCTAACATCAGTCGTTTTGAGCCCTCTATCAGCCCTTTGACCTCTCAGTAAGTGATTTTCACCCTTTTTCTTTGGTTCCTCTTGTCAATCAGTCTTTCATCTGTCCTCTCAGCCCTGTTTTATCCCTCTGTCCAGGGTTCAAAGTTCAGGCATCCATTGCAGAAAGTATTTGCTTTGGCTTCTGACAGCTGCTCCTCTGTTCCCTCCCTCCTTCCAGATTGTGTTATACATGAGAAAAAATACAAAGTTCACCATCTGAAGTGCTGTAATGAGCTGCTGACAACAAGGCCACACAAGCTGATTATATAACTGAAGCAATGAAACAAGGCTACTGTGTTAGGCCTAAAAATAACAGCAGTGTCAAATTCAAACCACTTTCTGAGAGACAGAGGAGAGAGGTGTGGATCCCTCTGAAACAAACCTGCCTTTCTTCCATGTGTCCTCTAACTCATTCCCTCTACTCACTCCTCTTCCTCCAGTTAGTCGATTAGCCGAGGAAGTTCACGATCTTGGAAGCTACACTTTGTCCTTTGGACCAGGACAAAAGTACCAAGGGGGACGGGATGCAACGTGGACATTACCTCACATCAGTCTGCTGCTGTTAGCTAGTTAGCCATGCAGCTCCTATTACCTGGCCTGGTGTTTACGCTGCTAGCACAGGAGCATTATGGTCGAGCGCAGATCCACTGAGCTTTCAGCACAGAGCGCATCATCAGAAGTTGATAAAGTAAATATAAAATTGCGTATTGTTCAATTCATAGTGCGTACTGAACCGAGACCACTGTATCGAACGGTTCAATACAGGGACATGTATTGTTGCACCCCTATTGAGTTAATATCATAAATGTGCAACATCTAGTCGCCTAATGGCTTGAACTATGAGTACGAGTCGACTAGGACCACCTTCAGTCCACTTCACATCCCTCCTTCGCCTCCTTGTCGCCATCTTTCCATCACACACTTCTTCCTTCCTGTATGTTGATTGTATTTCCATTTATCAGCATGTATGTTCTCAAAATAGAGACAAGCAAATCAGATAGGCGATAGAGCGAGCATTTATTTCCGCTGTGTGTTTGTGTAAGCAGCACAGGGTTTATCTGCAGCTCATCAGGACTGCAGCAGGATACTGGGAACACTGGTGCATTTCCATTATCTCCACACTAAACGGCTGGTGAACGCGTTGAATGAAAATGGTGACAATTGAACATAAAACATCATCACTCGAGACGCTCACTGCTATTCACGTACATGAAACCATGTTATATGACTACACACACACACACACACACCATATCTTTCACAGGTAAGAAGTCATTTTCAGGGTGAATATTAAAGATTAATATCAGACATGAAATGTTTGATAGCACGACTGGACTGGAAGAGAAAACTGGCCTCGTTCTGTATCAGTGAGTCATTTCAGCATTTGTAATTTATACCAACCTCATTTCACGTAGTGTCACGTACACGAAGCTATCTGTGCTGTACTATACTGTAGCTGTGTACAGTATGCAACACTGATGTGTGAGTGAACAGCAGCCAAGCAAAGCGAGGATATCAACTAATAACTAACAATAGATTTTAAAAAGGTTGAACTGGACAGTCTTCACACTAACACTGTGTAGATACACAGGTTCAGCATATATATACACATACATATATAGATGTTACATTGATTTACATATAGACTGTGTAATTAGCACATTTAACTGGTTAATTGCACAAAAGGTTAAATGATATGTTAATGAGATATTTTACTGATTGTTTACATATTGTTATTCATGTAGTTATGCAGTTGTGTAATTACAGCAGAGGACGCGGGGTCGGTCCACCTTGTTATTCGCCTGTAAATGTACACGGACTTAAAGTACAGACCGGGGGTCACCAACACAACATACATGAAACCATGTTATATACTACACACACACACACTGCAGGCCTGTTCTAAAAATAACACAGCTCACCAGTGAGCTGCATCTAAAATTTGATATGCGTTTCTAATTAAATTTAATTATTTATTTTTTATACTGTCAAATTTTTATTCCCGTATTGAAGTTGAAAAGGTATAGTTCAAAGGTCAGTTCATGGAGAGTAAGCTAGCGGGCGCAGCGAAGACGGGTGGGTTGAATGTGGTTTCTTACCCCAAAAACATGGCAGAAAAAAGAAAGAAAACTTCATTTTCACAGTGAAAGGGAGGAAAAGTTCTTTTTTAATACTAAGAATAAGAAACCGAATTTGCAGGGCGACTGTGGTGACGGCAAAGCGGCACAATGTGGAGACACACTTCACTACGTCGTGCTAACTACCCACTGGGCAGCGTGCTACGGGCAGAAAAAGCCCGTGAGCTAAAGGCAGATTTGGGTAAGCAGCAGCGAAAAACTCCCAAAAAGCAACCGAAGCCTCGTTTAGAGCTACACATTTTCTGATAAAGAAGAAGAAGGCATTTTCAGACGGAGAAGTTTTCAGAGAAGCAATGATGATAATTGCTATAATAATATAATAATAATAATATTGATATCATCTGTTTCCCACCTTGTTAATTCATTGTCAGCCCTTCGTATGACTCAGTACCTATGAAGTAGCTCTCAGTTTTAAAAAGGTTGGTGACTCCTGATACAGACAAACTCGTAGTAATTGAGACTACAATGTTACATATTTTTATTGGGTGTTTTTGTTTATTTTATGCTGCTGACATGGTAGAATAGTGATGTGACTAGTAAGGCGTATAAGGAAGTCAGGAAGTGTTTGTGGAGAGTTGCGAGTTGGGGTTGATTGGAGTCGGTTGGGTTGAGCTGTTGATCGGATTGCGAGTGAGTTTATTGAAGTGGTAAATTGTTTGGGTGTACAATAAACACTCATCAGCACTGAGATCCAGGAGCCTCCCGGCCGCTCGGACAGCTCACATTGACATTTGTGACAAAAGTGTCAAAGTTTTTGTCGTCAATCTAAAACAGCTCCTAGATCTGAAACGTCCAACAACCATCACCAACATTCCAGGCTTTGGTGACCAGAGAGCCTACATCAATATACTGCTGCTGTTCAGGTTATGGTTGCAGTTTTGATTAGTTCAGACACAAAAGGTCACGGTTTGGAAACCTTTGGGTTAAAGTTAGTATGTTAGTTACGTAAGCTACACACGTGTGACTAAATTAAGTTACGTGTGTTGCGTTATGAGTCAACGTTGACTTCAGGAAACAAACCCCGGCTTCCTGTGTGTTGGTCTGACCCATCCTTCCACCCCCTCATTATACTACGATCGTCTTTGCTTCCTTCATAGACTCTTTAAGAAAACATGACACTGACATGGTATCCTCTCGGGGCCTCTTGGGGCACTTTTGGCCTAAAATCAAGCAACCAATCTTAAAACAAGGAGGGATACAGTGCCAACACAAGGCCAGAACTTTTTCTTTTGATGACTCAAGCTGATCTGTCTGAGCTTGCATTTTTTTTCTTTTTCTATTTACATCACAAGGCTACATTTCATCAGGCACAGATTTTATTAGACCCATGACATACACTGAACCTGCAAGATTGCTGTTATCACACTTTCTACCTTGTTTTTCTTTTTCTTTTTTTGAATGACTGATCTGGCTGTTTGTTGTTAAAACCCAAAAGTGCTGACTGTTGGCAGGACACGGGATGCAAAGATGTCAAAGTCAGACATTTTGTACGTCTGATCAGCCACCACGACCTCCTCATTACAAAGTGTTGTGGCACTTTAACATCGTCATACAGCGGAGGTCTTTGTGTAACAGTAAAATTCACTTTCTTTAATACTTGAATGAACATTTCTTCCTCTTCCTGTTGCTGCTCTTTATTTTACAGCTCATCAGGTGATAACTTTATACTCTCAGTAATAACACATTTCCTCCATAAAATGTTCTATTCTGGTAATATTTGTCATTAAATAACACTTAGCATAAATACTTAATGAATATTAACATCACTATTTAATTCTAATGTGATGTTAATGTTATCCACCTTTATTTGTCCTTCTCTGAAGCCTCTTTTCTTCTCTTACTTCCTGCCATAATGGCCAGTGTGCGTTTTTCCACTTTGCCTCTGAGGCCTGTTGGAGCCAGATGAGTTTTTCTGAGAAATAGTCACTTTTACCTCCTAAAGCTTCTCTCAGATTGGATTAGTTCCTCCAGGCCAGGAGGAGAACTCTAATTATCACTTGATCTGTTTGTTAATTTTAATGTTATTCATAATATCCTTCCATTTGACCAAAGTATTAATTTCAGCTCCTGGTGGTCCGATCATTCTCCGTTTGAAGCGTTTGAGGGGACTTCTGTTAATGTAAATGTGGCAGATGTACTATTTCAACATCAATAAAACATTCGCACATTATCTGTGAGACATTAGTGTAATTACTGTAAAATAACAAGACCATCACTGAGCCTTTAACAGCCTCTGAATTTTACATGCTGCTCATCTGGAGCAGATTTGGAGACAAATCTCCAGGACTTGATCCAGGACACTGTACGTCAAGAACAGTTCACCTTCCTGAGGATCATTTTCATGACCGCCAACAACATTTATGTTATCGCAGCTGGCACTGGAGCTCTGTGTCTGAATTGACGATGTGACATGATGAATTGGCGCCACTTTTAACGAGATTTCACGTGTCATTTAGATGCCAAATTTTGGACGTGCAAAGAAAGTCACTTTGTCTTCATGGTTAATGTTGGGAAATTGTCTGACCAAGTAGTCATAGTGCCTAAACCTCTATAACGTTGTGTATGCAACTAAAAATAAGTCCTTGTTGGCTCTTGGTCAGTAGTCTTCTGGGTGAAAGTCCTGTGTTTGTCTGACAGTGTCTTGCCAATATGTCACACACAAAAAGCAAAACATGAGTTGTGAAAACACGTGAAATGACTTCACACACTGGCGTGTTATCATACACCAGACTTCTGTGGCATGGGGTAACTACTCTCCTTCAACTACAACAAAGGGAGCCCAAACTGAACTACACCATGATTGTTATAATTAGCTCTAACATTGAAGAAGTTTGACGGAAACTGTTGAAGTGTGGCTGAGCTGGTGTTGGTGAGGAGTGATTGTTGGCAGACTTCTGCTCAGTCACACAGAAGTTTTCTAGACAGATAATCAAAATGTTTCTGTCAGAGTTGTTATTTTGTTCGAAGCATTAATTAGTGACTGATGTATCACCTTGTCTACATCACATTCAGTTCACGCAGGAGCTGGTTGCTAAGTGCAGTGGACTCTTCTTCACAGTTTTTGACTGAAATAACGTGTCGATTTAAGAGTTGCTTTTTTCCGTACTGCTGAGATACACCTGAAGACCTGAACAGAAGACTGATTACACCAACATGCAAAGAATTATAGGTCTTCAACACAATAAACTGTCCCTGTGTGGTAGGTAGAAGTCTTTCAACGCCAGCAGATACACTATGCTCGACTTCCCGACCACACACTGTGTTTTGCATCTTTTCAGTCATAAATTTGAGGTGAATTCAGGTAATTGCTGTTTATTCATAATTTCACTGTGGTTTTAGTATTTGTGTTCATACACAATCAACAGGGTCTGCAGATATGAAGCTGTTTATCCATGTTTGTCTGTTGTGTTCTCACAAAAACAAAGAAAGAAATAAAAGGTTGAAGAGAAACTTCGAGTCCGCTCAATGTGTACACATCATATCTCTTTATTCATCCTTATTTTTCTTCCAGCTCTCGTCGTCTGTTTTTCATCCATTTTCCTCCCACTTCATCTTCCCACTCCCTCATTTTCTTTCCGTCCCGATTCCCTCGCTCTGACCTTGAAATGAATAGAAAAGCACCTCAGATAGACGAGAGGACGGTGATGGGAAATGGAATTGAAATGTTATGGACTCAAATTTAGAGGCGAGGAGAGAGGAAAGACAGAGGCAAGGAAAGAAGGAGAGGAAGGAGTGACAGAAGGAAGAGTGAAGAGGCAAGAGGGGGGAAGAATTAGAGGAAATGAGAAGAAAGAAAAACAAAAAGAAAAAGGAGAAACGGAAAGTGGGAAGGCAACAAGACGAAATAGAAGTAAAGGAAATGAGGAAATAGAGAAGAGAAAGATGAATGAGGCAAAGCGATAAAAGGAAATGAAGTGTAGGTGGAAAGGGGGAATAGAGAGAGAAAGAAGGCGAGAAAGAAACAGCACAAAAGGAACAACTACAAGAGGAAGGAAGGGAGTGAAAGTAAACAGCTGCTGTTAGCTAATGTTAGGAGGAGGTTTACAGGCCCAGCAGTCAGCAGCCTCTATGGACATAATGGCAGAGGAGAAGAGAGTGAAGAGGACGCTGACGGAGGAAGCTAAGAAGAGAAAAGGAGAGAGTGAGCGAGCAAGAAGCCGCCGGACAAGAGTAAATCTGGGACTGACTTTTAGTGGTTGGTGAGAGCTTGGTGAAATAAAAGGCTGAAAGACAGACACCGAGCTGGGCTGACTGCTGTTGGACTAGTCAGTAATATTAGCTGCTGCTGTGTCTATGGCGATGGAAAACTGGCGTGGCCATTTTCAAAGGGGCTCTTTGACCTCTGACCTCCAGATATCTGAACGACAATTGGTTCCTGAGTCTCCTCTTTACAGACATGCCCACATTATGCTAATGCCACGCAGCTTTGGACTGAACCATGCAGTATTAATGTGTTATTTTGGCCAAGTGCATTTGAATATTTCTGCATGCTGGGGTCTCTAAACAGTTTTGGAAATGCATAAATTGGGTCTGACTGTGAAGCTCTCGGACTCTTGGACTCTTGTCCAATGAGCCCGGTTTTTATTCATGTGTGATGAACGGGGTCTAGAGGGTCAATGAGGCTTCTGGACCGATTCAGAGAGTTGCAGTGAGGAGTCAGAAGAAGAAGTCAGAGAGTGTTGGTGACCTTGTTGATGTTTGGCTGTTAGAAAAGTTGTTGACTCGCTAGTTTTTGATCAGAAGTAATGTAATCAGAAGCATGGAAGCTGCAGCTTGAATATAGCCACAAGTTCAGGCCATTAAACACAGGTATGGGTTAGGTAATGTTGCAGAAAGATGGTGGTTTAAGTTTATTATTAATCAAGAAATCATACCGAGCTTCAAGTGATCAAGCTCATGGGGTGATCACAGCTTTTTTCAAGTGCTTTTGAGGACATAAACATAACCATTAATCAGGCTGCGTTCACTATAAGCAGATATTTGTATTACAACTGCAGCTATGGATTCACAGTATCAACATTTTGACTTTGTTAACGGCCTCATATTCTGTCCAAGATGCATTTTCCGTTTCATATTACGACTACATGAATACAAGTTCTAGAGGATGGTTGTTTTAGGAAGGCAATAACGAGCATATTTTCATAGTTTGGGAACTTTACGTTCTGTAAGTTGGTTGGTTGGCAGACACACTCCTCATCACCTCCAGGTGAACTTCCTGTTTGAAGAGGAAGCGAGGAAACTATACGGTGACCACTAACATCTGTACAACATGTAAAAGGTTTACAGGTTCAGAATAATGAGCTGTTGTCTGCGGTCGTCGCTCGGCTGTCGAGGCCAAACACAGCTTTCCCCTCGTCTAACCTTGTTTCCCACCTTTCACAAAAGCCTCTATCATCCTCGCCACGCCGTCGCTCTGAAGCTGTGAGAGTAATCACATGTGTGAAAACGGTTCTGGATGGTGCCGGCTGCATCAATAGATGAATAAAAACAGCATGATGGAGGAAGAGAGGGTGAAACTTTTACACCCGGCTGCTAATGGGGAGATGTTGTCTGCAGGAAATCATCAAAAGTGTCTGTGTTTGTTGTCTGAGGTGGATTTTCAGGCGGATATTTGGCAGGTTTCCTCCTGGGAGGAAATTTATGGAATATGGAGGGAAATTGCAGGAGTGAAGGTCGTAGAGTTTCAGAGCTTTAAGAGGCAAGTCAGAGAATATGAAATGTAGATGGAGCTGACAGGTTTGTTCAGAGATTTGTTGTGTTCAGACGGTTTCCTCCATTCTGCTTCTGCAAAAACAAACCGGACTGGTCAATTATTCAGAGCTTCAATGTTGATGTTTTTTATACTCTGTCTGAAATCTACTTGACCAAAATCAATTTTTACTGGCGGTTATTATTAGCAGTTATGTAATGACAACAAAGACTCCATGATATTGAGATGCTGTCAGTTCAGTTTTGGATTTTCTCCATCTCCAACACAACAATAGATTCATCGTACGTGATCATCATGTTTTTATCACAGTTACTGTGTTTATGGTTCAGAGAGATGTTGGTCTTGAGTCACTGAAGAACTCTGTTGCTGTGAAGATATTAATAGAAAACTCTGGTTTTATTAAAAATGAGCTGTTCAGCCGATCAAAGCAGTAAAACCACAAACCACCACAGAACCGGACATAAAGCGTTTACAAGATGTTTTCATGATGTTAAAGCTGCGACTCACCAACAATGACGTGTTTTTATGCCACTTATAATTCTGTGAAAGCAGATCTTCCTCTCTCCAAATATTGGACTATTCTTATAGAAAAGAAAACAGCTCTGATTTGAAGCGCTCTCTTGTTGTTATTTTGCCTGAAGTGGCACTTTCAACGCACCTGATCAAACGCATCACATCCAGCAGTTTGTTCTGACGTGATCTGAAGTGTCTTCAGAAGCGAGGGGGTGAGAAAGAGTGCATCTGAACAACACACAAAGACACGAGCGAGAAACAAACAGTTTTCAACTCACCCGAGAGGCAGATGAACTGAAAAATGAAGACAGAAACACTGCTGGAGGAATTATTGTGGTACTTATGGGCCATGTGGAGCGCTGGTGTTTTTCTAACCGTGAACCTGCACTCGGCCTCGCACTGGCAGCTCGGGAAACCTGTGAAAGCTGATACTGAGCAAAGGTTATCTGCTCATTTGTGCTGTTGATGATATGAATTGAAGCCCAAGGCCAGGCTAGCAGCTCTACATCAGAGGGAAAACCAGGAAACATTTTCTCCATAAAATATGATCCAGTTTCACCAAAATCAGTGAAATAGTTGGTGGTGTGTGACTTAGTGCCGTAAAGCGTTACCCAAAGTTACATAGTGTGAGAACAGACGTACGAATGACAGAGACACCGTTCACCTGATCACAGGTCAGTGCAGATCTGTGAATTTATGGTAGAAAAGTTACTTAATGAGGCTTACACCTCCAGCTCTTATATCTGAATAAATTAAAGCAGCAACTGTATCTAAAAATAAATGCGTAAGAATCCAGGAAGTTTCCAGATCATCGATCTGAACGTTTGACCTGACAATCAACCAGAATATGACTGATAATGACGGTGATTCACGCTCAACGCGCCGTGCATTGTGTATCAGTGAGTCTCAGTGTGCGTTAGTTGTTCACAGGATAAAGATTTAATGTAACGCGTGTCAGCTGAACGCAGCCTTGGAGATGCTGACTGCAGCCATGATGAATTAGCCTGTCACAGCCTCACAAGTGTATTATCTATATTAATGTGTGATTGTTTGTGTGTGTGTTTTCTTACATTTGTAACGTTTATGATGGAGGTTATGTATTCAGTATCAGATGATTTTATGTTGATAAAGTCACAGATTTTATCCCTTGTACTACACAATGTATATTTCATGTATTTTTCACCCACCAGAGTCAGCAGAGAGCAGAGGCTCTGAGTTAAGACAGCAAAAATAAAAACTGAGGCGCTGCACATAATAACCCTGAATATTAAAGTAACACTTTCACTTGTCAGACTTACAGAAATGCAGGATGGAGCACAGACTGCAGCAAAAGCAGCAAAATATCTCACATTGAGCGACTTCCAGCCTCTCTGTAAAGTTTCCTGGGAGGTCCTCTTGACTTTTAACGTCCGTGTTAGTCCGACTAACCCGCCAAGAAATAAGCATCCTCAACGCAGATCTCCAGCAGACGTCTGAAGGTCATACTAACCCCGAGCACAACCCTACGGTGCCTGATTTGGTCTGAATACAGCCTTATCAGACTATAAGCTTGCTGACTCAGATGAGACCACAGAGACATCTATGGCTTCTGAACTGAACCCTGCTGGAAAAACTGCTGACTACAACCACCCAAAGAGTTGAGGGTGGAGCTTTTCCTCTAAGTTTGTAAGTCAGTCTGCTCTCAGATCGACCACTGAGGATTGTGGGACCAGGATATCGCTCTGAAATCAACAAACAATCCGTCATAAATATCAAGAACTTATTTTAAGGAGTCAAATATGACATGCATGATATTGAGCATTCCTCAAGGGCACCTCTCCAGCTACCAGTCCACTTTCCATACTTTGGTCCATACTGTGCCAGAACCGGCCACCCTCCAGTACCCAAGACAACTCCCTACCGACTGAGCTACTGCTGCCCCCAAGCTTCAGACAAGTTTTATGTCTGGGGTCTTTCTCTGGATTATTATTAAGAGTACGGTCTAGACCTGCTCTGCTGAAAAGTGTCATGAGATAACTTTTCTTATGATATGGCGCTATATAAATAAAACTGAATTGAACTGAATTGAATTATATCGTGGTGGAGGAAGCTAAAGAAAAATGAATGGGAATCAGAAGGTTGACCTTTGTGTAAGGTCAGGATGGAACATTTTAGACTGAACAACCTCTGTGCTGTTTTCCTGCTCAGCTCACAGCGAACTCTCCTGCCCTGAAGAAACAAGTCCAAAGTCCTGAACCTCGAACAAACCTGGAAACCCGATTAGATGCGCCTGGTCTACCTCACAGTCTGCATCCAGTGGGAGGGGCGGGGCAGGGCTCTCCCTGTGGAGGGTGTCCCTGTTTACGGGTAGCAGGTGAGGTAAATGAAGTGCACCTGAAGTAGGTGATCAATCACCAGAGAGGTCAGCGTCCGCGTCTGCTGGACAGCCAAGTTCACGTTTAGTAAAATCTCTGTGTCTACGTCGCTCGCTGTCTTTCGTCGGTCCTGACTCAGCACTGTTTCTCAGGCTATTAACAGAACGAGCCAGTCATATTAATTACTGTTGGCCCTGCAGTGCTCACACCTCCACACACACACACACACACACACACACACACACACACACACACACACACACACACACACACACAGGAGTGTATCTGGGTGCTCAGACGGCTGAGGAAGCAAATCCAGACATTAAACACCTTTGGGCGACTGAACTGAACGAGACTTCACCCTTTGAGTTTTTCCCTTAAAACCATTAAAACGGCGTCGTGTACAGATATTTACAGCGTGGTGTGGAGGCCTAAAATATGAAAAAAACATCAGGCTTGGTGCTAAACACACAGATGATGTTGAATTAACAATGATAGATGTTTGTTTGATTTGATTTTCTTGATCTGTCGGGTGTTTAAATGTTCAAACACTGAAGATTTCACCTTGTAAAAAAGTCTTATTCAGCTCATCAGATCGACTTCAGTGCAGTCTGGTTGTCTAAAGCCTTTTACCTGGAGGTCAAACTGAAGGTGAGTGTACCTGAACTCGCAGTGATAATGCGTCATACAATGGGTTCTTTGAAACCCACTTTGTTCCACGATCGTGCATTTTAATCATCATAATCTTCTATTTCTGTAATAACATGAACTCATGTCTCAGCCGAGAGAACACTGGTGTCATTTGCTGTGAATCCAAAGACATTGATGCCCGTTGATGTTTTCTATCCATGTGTGGCAGTCTCACTTTCTCCGCTCATGCATAAACACCACCTCAGCTTTCCCCCCTCCACCTCCACCCAGGCACTCTGCTGGCACACTCGTCACATTTTTGCCTCTGGCAGATTGCGACCATGTGTCGTTCCCCATCAGGCACCGACCAAATTCACAGTTTGAACATGTGAAACTTTTAGTTCGTGTTTGTTTCGTTGAGGAAATGGGGCGTAAATTTCAACCTGGACACCATATTCCCATGAAATTTCATTGTTTCGGGGTGATACACCGTCATAAAAGTGTTTTTGCCACTGACAGACTCAGATCTTATAGCGAGGACTCTGTGGTCTCATGGACAGATCTTTTTGTGAAAGACTAAGAACCAAAACTGTTCGTTCTGTTCAAAGGCACCAGACTCCATTGACAAAAACGGTGATTTCACCTTGTAGAGTTATTTGTTTGTATCCAAACTAAGACAACAAAATCACACAATAATAACCAATCGATTTTGATTTTTGTCAATGGAGTCTGGCGCCTTTGAACATTGATATAACTGTTTCTGTCACAGTCTGTCTCCATAATGTTCTCAGACATGTAGAATGAAAATCGAGCCTGTCAGTGGCTTTAACACTTTTAGTGGGCGTATATTGACAGTCAATGAGACAACACACTCACCATGGCAGAAGCACCGGGCCCGAGCGGCGAGTCTGCCGCGGCGTCATCGTCAGTGGCTCCGGCTAATTTAGCTCAAAAAACCAAACTCGTTGTTTCAAACTTGTTTCAGTCTAATTCTTACTTCACCAGTATTATGTTTATCATGCACCAAACAGCATTATAAGTAATTAATAAGTATTTATAACTTGTACAAATACATTGCAGTTCATAAAAATAATAATAATAATAAAAAAAGGCCGCAGTATCGCGATAATACCCGGAACCGTGATACTTTGTCTGGTATAGTATTGTGGTTACTCATTTTTATATCAAGACAACTCTAGTATACAGTGTGGACAGTGTGTAGTCTGTAAATTTAGGCCTGCTGGTAGCTCTCCATAGTGTCGCCTGACCTTTCACAAAAACCTGTCTCCCTCTCCGGCTGTTTGTCTTCTCATCTGGCTGTAAGAAACCTTTATTATCCCGGCCCCCGTCCTTGGAAACCACGCCACGGCTCCCAGGAGAAACATCCAGATGCATGAAAGTTTGAAGCTGAGGAAAGTTTGCAGACCTCGGGTTGCCAGATAAAACAGCAGTGCCTGGAGCCTGTGCAGGAGGAGAGTTATAAGGACGGGCTCTGCCAGTCTGCCAGCTGACAATAATATCCCCACTTCACACATTTGTGATGGAGGCACTGATGCACAAATGTACTGTTCCTAATGATTGTGTGTGTCACGAGCAGCTCCAACCCAACTACAGACACTCAACCTTGGAAATCCTTTCAATCTCTCACATTGAACCCCTCAAGGATATAAATAGTGTGTGTGTGTGTGTGTGTGTGTGTGTGTGTGTGTGTGTGTGTGTGTGTGTGTGTGTGTGATAGATGTTGGCTGTGATGATGTAAGGCAGTGTCCTGGGTGTTGCTGTCAGCCATCCAGAGGACAGTGAGTGACAGTCGCTCTTTCACAGTCGAAGACTTTTGATTTTTCTTTTTTAAACCAGTTTTTTGGATAATTGCACAAAATGTTTCACTCCAAAATAAAAATATTAATCTGTTTTTGATTTGTTGACGTGATGCTGGCATGAAATGAAATCCGAACACTGGTTTCTGTTGAACATGTGAATCATCTGAAGATGTTCTCTCAGGATAAAACATGTTTGCTGGTGAGTTTTCAACAAGATCGACCCATACAACATGGATGAACAATGAAGTAAACTGTTGCCAGCTGGAGCTGCTGTTAGCTCAGTTTGTTAGCTGCTGTTAGCTGCTGTTAGCTCAGTTTGTTAGCTGCTGTTAGCTGCTGTTAGCTCAGTTTGTTAGCTGCTGTGTTTGGACCACCAGGAAGAAGAAGAGGTTTTTCAGGCCCAGCAGTCAGCAGCTTCTAATGGCAGAAGAATAAACGGAAACCCTTTGCATGCAGATTCCACATTTATATTCAGATATCAGTTCATAGATGAGGTGACTGAAACCACTGAACATCATCGCTGGTTGCACCTCCACAGATAGAAATGCAAATACTAAATACGTTGAACGAATACTGACATCCAAGTACTCGATGTCCATTCCTAATACTTATAAACTAAGTCATTTCAACCCGCAGCAGCTGTGCTAGGCACTGAGGCTGAACATCTGAAACCAGCATCACCTCAAACTGCTGCAGAAACACTGCAGCGCTGAACGCTCAGCAACAAAGGTGTCACTTAACTTCCTCAGAAGTGAGAATCTTCAGGATCGCTGCTTTAAACAGGATGTTTCTTCTCCTCAGAGGCAAAGCAACCTGAAACTAAACTTTTACTTTTTTCCATTTCAACCGTTTGGCTGATACTCACATCCAGAGCGACTTGGAACGAACGCAGCGCTGAAGCACACTCCAGCTCCTCGGAGAACATTTCAAGCGGCCGCGGGACGATCATGTAAAGGAAGAGCCAGTGGAAAGACGAATAAAACATGAGAAACATGAGAGGCTGAGGGAATCTTTAAAGTGATGAGACCAAATTAGAGCGAGCTGATGGGAAAGAAGACACACGGGGGAGAGAGTCGGCTGGGAGAGGGTGAATTAAGTTACAGTACTTCTATTCTTTGGAGGGTTTCTTAAGCCACTGATGGGAGGAACTAACTTTTGGACTGAGCTTCATTACGACACCGATCAAACCTCTGGTGTCTCTGTGAGATGTTTTACATCAGAACTTTATGACGTACTCCACGGTTTCTATCTTTCTTTCTATAATTTAATTCTACGTTTCTTTTAAATGTAATCTGGTCTGATTATAGCTGTTGTAATCTGATTATGTAATCTTAACTACATGAAATCCATCACTGCCCAGCTCTTACTATAATCTTATTATACTTTTTTTTCAAATGTAATCTTGGCTGATTATAGTTACATAAACCCGATCTGTTAATATCCAGAAATGTAGTTAATGTAATGTAATTAATATAATTATGCAAGCAGAACCTAATTAAGAACAGGCCGTCAAGGTTAAATTCCATGTAAAGTAAGAATGAATGAGTTCTGAGTAGAAAGTGTTATTAACCGCTCAGCCAAATCTGAATGATTAAAAATATCGACAAGTTTATGAAATTAGGTGTCAAAATCAGGTAAAAAATTGCTCAGGGTGGCCTCAGCGTGTCATCGAGCCAGCCTTTAAGGACCGCCCACAAAATCCTGAGACTGAGAACTGGTGAAAAACTGTTTGAACCTTTAACTCCACATTTCAGCGATACATCCTTCAAAGTCTTTTCACGTGTTTTCAGAAACTATTTTCCAACATATTTAATGTGTTTGGAAAGAAATCTCAGAGTTGACTTCACACAGACTTTAAAGGAGGAAATGGGTTTGTAAGAAAGAGTCTGCTGCTCCGGTTTATTGACCAATCAAACTTCTTTTTAGTCACCATGTTCAGAGGTCTCAGCTATGAATGTTGTAAGTATAATGTCAATATTAATGATGGAAATGATTCTGAATGATGAACTATCTGACTGAAGGGTTAATCAAAGGAAGGGAAGAATCTGAAGTTCTTTGTAGTTTTGGACGTGAAGGTTGAAGATGAACATCTTCCTTCAACGAACAGATAAAAACTGACTGTGTTGTCAGTTTGTGGAAACAAACAGAGCAGAGAATCAGCTGAACATCGCTGGAAACGTCTGGTGTGTGTGTGTGTGTGTGTAGAAGCAGGTTTCATGAAGCGTGTTCGACTAATGTGACTTTAGTGAAGAAAGATAATGATGACAATATGCGTACCTCCCCTCAGCAGAGAGGATAAGATTACATTTGTGTAAAATTACGCCGCCTCCTAATTGTATCAATGGATGATATTTGTCTTTGTGGAGTTAATGAGTTTTTGGTTTTCCAATTAGAGACTCTTAATAAAGCTTCACAGTCGAAGAACTGGGTGGTGTAAACGAGCTGTGAGAGTAGGGACGTCACGATTACAGATTTTCTTGGTATGAATATTGTCAGAGAAAAAATCATGATATTATGATTATCACGATTATTTTTAATTAATTTCACATGAATAAGTAAAATCACATGAACACTCCTTACAGGTCTTATTTGGATTTATTTCCCTCTTTCCCACAAAAATCACATCTGCTCTGTGAACAATCAATAAATGCTACGTATTAACGATGTGTGTATTCTATGTCAGAGAAAACGTATTAAAGGCTACAGGACCTTCACCTGGACTTACCTGGGAGCGTTCTTTCTGTAAACTACACTGCAAAAAATATTTTTGAACATTTCTTCTGAACCTGAGAAAACAAGGAAAAGACATCCAGCTAGCTTTTCTAACAGCTGCCCCTTTAACATGAACATAACACTGTGATTTTATAGGACCAAATATTAATCCTCAGATATAGTCATATACACTAAATGTTTAAGCTCAAAATCATTTTAATAATTTGTTTGTCTAATCTTATGTGGCCAGATAAAAACATGTCTATTTTTTTTGTCCTTTAATTTAATTTTTAAATTACATTGCCACAAATAAGTTAGTGATAAATGAAAGGGACGTCCCAGAGTGCTTTTACTGCTTTTTGCTCAATACACAAAGCAGAAGGAGGTAATGATGAATGTTCACTGACTGAGGACCTTTAGAAGATTACATTACTTATTCTTACACAGGCCACTGCACAGTGACTCTGAAACTGTTTGAGGACTTACTGTATGAGACACGTTCGGCTTTACGTAACGTTAGCTTAACTTGTCCTGTTGCAGTGTAAAAACAAAAGGCTGAAAGACAGACGCCGAGCTGGGCTGACTGCTGTTGGACTAGTCAGTAATATTAGCTGCTGCTGTGTCTGCTGTTGGTGACCTGGTTGATGTTTGGCTGTTAGCAAAGTTGTCGACTCGCTAGTTTTTGTTCATAAGTAATGTAACCAGAACAAATACTCGAGTACAGCTGAACATAGTTACACAGTGGGATTACACTGTGCTAACTGACAGAGTTTTGTAGTCAGCTTGTGTCAGACTCAGTAAAGTGAAGCTGTGCAGGTTGTTCTAAGTTCACTTGCAGAGTACAGTAGCAATTTCCTGTCCTTGTGTCCTGTGGGCTGCAGTCACAACTCGAGCGCTACGTGGATCTCGCCTTCTGTGTATTCTGTCACTTTATACGACTGTATTTATTCTCCAGTCATGTATCCAGGTGTAAAGTGACAGCACAGTGCAATATCAGCCTCCGTGTACGAGGCAGGAAGCCGAGACGACCGTCCCATCGAGAGTTTGTCTTGACTGATTTGTACTCTTTGCGTTAATACTTCCAGTTGCTGTCACGATTTTTTTTTTTTTGCCCGCTGACTCAAAAACACAGAGCGGCCTGGCGTCGAGGCGGCTGCGAGGCGCTGATATGAGATTAAAAAGTGATATCTGAAGCAGAGTAAATATAGCCGGCATCTCGGAGGAATACTGAACCTGGAGTGCCACTCGTTCAGGCAATCAACTCGGCAATCAGAGGAAGGATAGATGGAGAGAAGAGAGAGAGGAGAGGGAGAGGACTTCTGACAATGGGAGTCTTCAGGTGTGTAAATTCAGACTGTCTCAAAGTGACAAAAACATCTGCAGATGTTTCAAACCTGAACTGCTCTGAGGCTGAAAAACAATTAGAAAATTAGTTTACAGCAGAGGAAATGTTTCGTGCTGCGCTGAGACAGTTTCAGAGGGAGTGCAATGAAAGTTTAATGAACCTTCATGAAGGAACAACAAAACAGCAGTGTTCAGATGTTTGTACGTCTGTCAGGTTTATATTCTGCAAAACACGCCTCAAAAACATCAACTCTCTGTGATTCACAGAGTTTCCTGACGCCACACCGCCCGGACTGTGAGGGAGCACTGAGGGAGAGTTAGTGTTTGTACCACAGGAGGTTTACAGGGCCGGGGCGTGACGGGGAGCGGAGATGGTGTCATGCCAGAACCGGAGCTGGACGAGCAGGCAATGCAGTCAGGCTCAGCAGCCTCTATGGACATGTTAGCAGCCAGACAGTACACAAAACCCTGATGCATCTTTAGTGAGTGCACGGTGCTGAATACAATTGCGATCGACCACCAAGACACCACATGATCCGATCCCTTAAAGGACTTGCTGAGGTGGTCTGGGACACATCTGACCACATGTCTTTCATAGCGTAAAGGCTGGTGCACAATGGGAATGGGAAAATGGGAAAAAAGGTAAGCAATGCAGAACATGTATTCTTCTGCAAGCCGCAAATGTCACAGAAAACAGCCACGGCTGGAAGAACTCCTACATGTTTATTAGTCTGCAGCAAAGACCTGATCAGCTGGACGCTGAAGACGAGATTGTTTAAATGCAAACATCTGTTCAGTTTTAGTTTGAAGACAGAGCAGGAGGAAGTGTAAAGGGAACGGAGGGAGGAGGATGAAAGGAGAGGAGGAATGAGGAGGGAGAGGATGCAAGGAGGCTGTCGAGATGAAAGGAGGAGAAATGAAGAGGGGAGTATTCAGGATCACGAGTATCTCTACCTCCACATCACACACACACTCCAGCGTCCACACACATTTCTGCTGCTCGTGTACATTTAATCAAGGCCACTGCTCGTCATTTCCATAATTCCTGTGATGGTGCTGAGGGTGGAGGAGGGGATGTGGAGATTGAAAGGAGGGGGAGGTAATCTGTCACGATTACAGCTCTGAAATCCTGAAATTCTTTTTTATCTTTAAGGCGGAGGCACACCTCCATCCTGCGCTGTGTAATCACTAAAAGAAGAGCGTCGGCTTTCAAAGGACGGTGTCGGCGGTACGCAGGAAGAGGTCACATGACTCCATTAAACGTGAGGACTTTTAACATTCGCTGCTGTGGTTCGTCCTCCACGAGGAGCGCTTCAGAAGCATTAATCCTCCAGACTTTGTTCACTTGCTCAGATTTGGTGACTTTTCTTGGCTGATGTGCTCCTACCATCAGTCACAGAGTCATGCAGGCTGAAGGAGGTCGACTGTTTCCTTGTTTGTCTGTTTTCATGATCTGGAGTCTGCACGGAGCGTTTTATTTTGAAATTTGACTGGATGCCATTTCCGAGTTGGACACCTTCGACTGCACATCTGACATCAGCTGATCTGACATCAGCTGATCTGACATCAGCTGATCTGACATCAGCTGATCTGCAGACGTCGTGTTGGAAACATTTCCCATATTTCGACTCGTTCTCATTTATTTCAGACAAACGTTTGCTGTTGTCACGTGTATATCTGGAGGCAGCAGACACAAACAGAGCCGCTCATCCTCGTCGTCGTCTTCCTCTCACTTTTATTTGTCACAAGTTGAAAATGGTCTCTGCGGTCTGATATGACGTTAATGAGGAGTGTAGAATTTGCTTTAATTAGAACAACATTAGCCTCAGAACATTGTTAACTTATTACTGCAGCTCTTATTAATACGTTTTCAATCCATTTAGGGAAAGTGTCTGCCGTGTCATTACATTATCCTCCAGTAATTTCATTATCATTTCAAAACAACAAGAGACTTCATTTATTTTAATTATCACACAAACACTGATTACTACTTTTAACAACACCCGCTCTTTAATTCATGTTTTTTTTATAGTGTAGTATGTGAATATGTATTCATACTGTGATGTGGCGCGGCGTGTACCGTGGATGTAACGGATGGAAGTCTGTTGTCGTGTTTCCATGGAAACAGTTTATTCCAGGTACAAAACTGTAAAAGTTGTTCACAACCTGCTGTTTGAGCACAAAGTTCATACAGGCTGTTTGTAGCTGAGGTTACTAATATCTCTAGATATGATTCAGTGGTTGTTTATGACTCTGACATCTCCATGAGCTCTGTTGTCTTAAACTGTCTGAAATCTGATTTTTATCTATAGCTGTCGTGTTAACACGTGCTTTCAGATTTCATTGTCTCGTGTTAACGTACACGTGACAAATGAAACGTTCAACACATCAGCAGACTCTCCCTTTATAACAATAACACGATGAGCAGCTCGGACGTCACGTCAGCGCTCCTCCATCAGCTGGAGGAGCTCAGAGGAGCCTCCAGAGACTGAAGACCAGCTCTTAACGAAGGAGGAGAAGAAAGAGGAGGGTGGAGGAGGAGGAGGAGGAGGAGAATGATTCAGACCTGTAATTAACTGTGGAAAGCCATTTCACACCTTCAACGCTGAATATGTGACATGTGTGCATCAGTGTGTGTGTGTTTAAGAGTGTGTGTCTTCTTCACTAAGTGTGTGTGACCGTATGCAGATTAGCTGTGATGAGTGTGTTTGAGTGAAGGTGTCAGTTCTGAAGCGTTCACGCCTGTAGAGAAACATTAGCCACAGTATGACGACCATTTAGGCTGCACACACACACACACACACACACACGTTGATGAAATTAACTGGCAGCCACACAAACGCGTCTCACGGGTGGAAAATCCCATCCCACCCCGCTGTGACTTCACCCCGCGTGACGCCGCTGAACACAGAGCCGAGGGCGAGCCGACACTAATCCTTTTCAATTAAAACGCCGTCACTGTTCGCCGGGAGAAGCCGGTAAAACACCTCAACTGTCGACAGAAACACACGTCCGGACTTCATTTAGCCGCACGGTGTGGAGGACCAATCAGAGAAGATGTGACGTCGATGACGGGAAGTGTTTACGCACTCATGATCAACCACAATGTAACACACCGCCAACTGTTTCACTGATTTTGGTGAAACTGGATCTGAAACTGAAACTGCTGTTGGACTAGTCAGTAACATTAGCTGCTGCTACGTCTATGGCCACTTTCAAAGGGGCTCTTTGACCTCTGACCTCCAGATATCTGAATGACAATTGGTTCCTGGGTACCCATGAGTCTCCTCTTGCCCACTTTATGCTAATCCCATGCAGCTTTGGACTAAACCATGCAGCATTAATGTGTTATTTTGGCCAAGTGTATTTTGGGTCTGACTGTGAAGCTCTCGGACTCTTGGACTCTTGTCCAATGGGCCTGGTTGATGAACGGGGTCTAGAGGGTTAACGAGGCTTCTGGACAGATTGTTTGACACAGCAGTGAGTCCAACACTTCATCTCAGCATTTCTCAAACGTTGAGTCGAGTATCCATCCATCCGCTAGCCCCTGTCATCCTCCTCTGCCATCTTTTCCTCAGGCCACAGCTCTCACCCATCCATCCGTCAGTCCTCTCTCCACCCTGCAGCAGTCTCTCCCCTCCTTTTTGTTTCCTCTCCTCCTTCTGTCCTTTCCTTTTTTCTTTCTTTCTTTTCAACCTCCAGCTCTGCTGCATCAATCAGTCGTCTCAGTGTGGACTGGCACTGAGGCTTCATTATGCTCTTCCCCCTGCTCTCATATTTATTTCATAGCTAGCAGTCTTTGGAGGAAGCGAGCTCCCACTGGCAAATGAAAGGGTGAATTTCCACATGCATTATTCTCACACTGAGCCGCCGCGGGGCTCGTCACAGCCCGAGACACCCCGCGGCGTCCAAAAACAGTACGCGGACGCCGCCTGCGAGCACACATATGGACGCATGCTAACGCACGGAGCGCTCTCAGGAATTTGCACATTACAGAAACACATGTCGCGTAGAGAGAGACATCACGACACGCCTGTGTCACACATGAACACACGGCGAGGAGGAAACTTCACCTGCCAAAGACACCATTCATGACTTTAAATCAGGTGATGACACGACATTTCCACTGTTTGTTGAGTTTAGATTCACATTTTATCTCCTGTTACGTGTGAACCAATGGAAAAACAAAACATTAACCCCGAGCATCCGGAGCTGTAACCTCACTATCACCACTTGTATTCGAACTCCTGGTTTCTCTGAGCGTCGAGCACTATGAGTCGTCAGGATTAGGTTAGTTAGTTAATTAGTTAAGCTGGGAAATTTTTGAAATATTCCAAATCAGAAACTCCATGGGAATTATGGAAATTTATGGGAACTAACTAGAAATAATTCAAACAAACTGTAACAACATTAACATTTGAAAGGTAACAAAAATGTTTAAAGGTAGAACTTTATCAAGTTTGAATTATTTTATTGAACAATATTATGCAGTCCACCAGCTCACATGTGTGTCTTCAACAGTCTCTGTGTGCTCTGGGCTCTAAAGTGTGGTCCAGGTACAGAGATCACCTGTGCAGGTAGGGGGCGTGGCCTCAATAGCCCTGCAGTAAGCAGTGTGCTTACTGCAGCAGATATTCAAGTGTACCTGCATGAAATCTGGATGTTTTAATCAAGATTATGCTGAAATATATTTTCCCAACTATATTTAAGTTCCCTGTTAAAGGGCCAACCTTCAATTTTGTAAATTCCCAGTTTATTCCCATAAATTCCTGTTAATTCCCATGGAAAGCTTCCAACTTTGAAAATTCTCAGAATATCTCTGTCTGTCAGCGGTCAGTGGTAATTCTGAGCTGCTGGTTGTTGTCGTAGTTTTAACAAAGCCGATCGCCTCTCGGGTGGAGAATACATCTAATTTGTTTAATATTGAAGTTTGACTAATTTCCTGTTAAATCACGTTAGCTTCAGTGTGTGTGTTTGATGCAGAGGAAGAATTTGGGTTGACACACACACACACACACACACACACACACACACACACACGCTCTCTCTCTCCAGCTTCTCCTGGACGTCTCACATCTTTAATGGAACAAATAGGAGGCCGTCACAGCGTTTGGTCGCAGCGATATCTGCATGTAAAAATGTCCTAACATCCGTGTGAAGCACCCGAGTCTGCTGCTGCTGCTGCTGCTGCGTGTTCTCTGCTCCATGATGGCACGTTTAAAGACCCGTAAAAAAAAAAACCCGACATCACTAACGAGCCAGAACGAAAACCGAGAAGAAAGGCGAGGAGAGGAACAGGCCGCGGGTGAACGGCTGAGTCCTTATTAACCTTGTAAATGATTCAGTCGGCCGGCTGGAAGATTGAAGCTCCACCGCTGTTTATTTAACGGACGGAGGGACGATACTGAGAGACGGACGAGATGTACGGCTCGACATCCAGGTTTTAGACAGTCTGCGGGGACGTCACGGAGACTACGTCCAGGTTTTAGACAGTCTGCGGGGACGTCACGGAGACTACGTCCAGGTTTTAGACAGTCTGCGGGGACGTCACGGAGACTACGTCCAGGTTTTAGACAGTCTGCGGGGCGTCACGACACTACGTCCAGGTTTTAGACAGTCTGCGGGGCGTCACGGAGACTACGTCCAGGTTTTAGACAGTCTGCGGGGCGTCCACGGAGACTACGTCCAGGTTTTAGACAGTCTGCGGGGGCGTCCACGGAGACTACGTCCAGGTTTTAGACAGTCTGCGGGGCGTCACGGAGACTACGTCCAGGTTTTAGACAGTCTGCGGGGCGTCGGAGACTACGTCCAGGTTTTAGACAGTCTGCGGGGCGTCCACGGAGACTACGTCCAGGTTTTAGACAGTCTGCGGGGCGTCACAGAGACTACGTCCAGGTTTTAGACAGTCTGCGGGGCGTCACAGAGACTACGTCCAGGTTTTAGACAGTCTGTGGGCGTCACGGAGACTACGTCCAGGTTTTGGACAGTCTGTGGTCACAGAGACTACGTCCAGGTTTTAGACAGTCTGCGGGGACGTCACGGAGACTACGTCCAGGTTTTAGACAGTCTGCGGGGACGTCACGGAGACTACGTCCAGGTTTTAGACAGTCTGCGGGGACGTCACGGAGACTACGTCCAGGTCTTAGACAGTCTGCGGGGCGTCACGGAGACTACGTCAGGTTTTAGACAGTCTGTCGGAGACTACGTCAGGTTTTAGACAGTCTGCGGGGCGTCGGAGACTACGTCCAGGTTTTAGACAGTCTGCGGGGCGTCCACGGAGACTACGTCCAGGTTTTAGACAGTCTGCGGGGACGTCACAGAGACTACGTCCAGGTTTTAGACAGTCTGTATTTCATAGAATGAGCACTGTAAAAATGATCAGTTTTTTTGTTTATTGTGATTGTTTATAGTAAACAAACGTCCGTCAGTATTTATGATTTTGATTCATTGTTGTTGTTTGATGTTTGTACTGTTCCAACAGCTGATTAATGGAGTGATGACAAGCCGACTCATAATACTGTTTTTCATTTATTCTTTCAGAGTAATTAATCTATAAAATGTGTCACCCCTCGAGTCGGCTCACACTCTATGGGCGTACACACACACACACACACACACACACACACACACACACACAGATAATTAGAGAAATGCATTCGAACATAACCTGATACACAAACAAAAAATTAGCTCATGAAGACACAAACACTCCACGAATCACGATTACATATGATTGGATACTTGTACTAATTACAAAAGTGTATGTGAAAATGAACATGCTGAAAGACAGAACACACACACACACACACACACACACAAACAAATGCACACACATCAATACGGAGCCTGGTCAATAGGTCGTCCCATTCGATATCACCTCAACAGCCATCGGCACGGTAACCGATGAAGTCAGCCCAGTGGATCTATAGTCTGTCCACACAAAACACTCTAAACCTGATTTTATATTACATTTATTTAAAAAGCGTCTCAGCTGTGACATTATTCCAGCTCATATGATCATTATTCTGTTTCTAAGGTGAGCAGCTGTGATCGATTCGTTCGCCTCCTCCCTCATCCTGAACGCCGTTTGCTGAAGTTTAAAGGTCATCGGTCGGAGGTTAGAGGAAGTAAACGGTGCCACGCATGTACACACATGGTAATAACAACGGATCCATGCTGAAGATCGATTAATAAACTGGAAGCACTCTGACTGACCTTTGATCAGTGTTTCACAGCCTCATATGATGGATCGTGTATTTGTGGGAAGGACTGATCGATACAGATGCACCGGTGTCAACGGACGCTAAATACGATCGACTGATTCTGATGCAACAATCTGATTAGAAACTAATACACGGCAACATTATTTCTGTCCATCATTTCCTACCTTTGATCATTAGTCTATCATTGATTATTAATCTTTCTTTTTAAGCTGTCAGGCTTTTACCAAAAACCATCAGAACACCTTCCAACATCTGAGATCTGGATACCGTGAACGCATTTCGAGTGAATTCACACTTGTCGACAGTAGTAATAATAGGACCCGTAGCTGAATGCAGAGACCATCTAAACATTTTGCACCTTTATCTCAATGTTTCATGCATTTTAGTGACTTTTGGTAAAATGAGTTATTCATATAAATACTGCGACTGCTAGTGCAGCTTTAATGTGGTATATACTCTACGACACGAGAGAGTTCTTGAACGCACCAACAGGCAGAAACGTTTCTGACAACAACAAAAAAAGAAAGGTATCTTTTGTCTGCTGGATTAGCTGGCCGTCTCCGGAAACTGTTTTTTTGATTTCTGTGCGAATGTGAACTCAAATCCTGTAAACTGTGAAGATATTCTACAGAAAACGTCTGGCGGTGCTGTGAGGTGTCGAAATAATTGGTATGGTCCTTTAAAATCGGTCTCATCTAAATTCACCACAATGAGATAAAACATGAAAGCGGTCTAAATTTGGCGCCACAGAAGCTTCATGTCATGTTTCACTCCTGATCTTGTCTAAAAAATCCTTCATTTTTAAACCTCTTCAGCTTTTCCTCTGGACGGGAACCTGAGGCAAATCTCTCAAATTTAAAGGATTTACAGAAGCCGTGGGAAACCTGTCTCATGTTCAGAAATCCATTTTAAACAGGCTCTCCCAATCCGAACAACAAAAACTGTGATCACAGAATAAACAGACGCAGATGTAACTGCACAAATCCAGCTTTGAAAGAGAGATTTCATCTTCATGTCAGCTTCTGTGAGAGCTGGCTCGACTTCATTTTAATCTACTCGTCCTCTCCATTAAAAGACGTATCCATGAGAACACACTGCCAAGAACACACACACACACACACACGGTATAACGAGGACTAAAATTAGATAAATTGTTGAGGGGGAAACATATAATACAGAGAAATATGTGAGATCAAGAGAAGAAGACTGACACTGAAGAAGCGAGAGTGAGTGCCAGGGTCAGATCTATTCACACGTTGCCAGCGAGAAGAAAAACTAAAATGTGCTCTGATTTCTTTTTCTCACACAAGTCGACATTTATATTCAACTTTCATTGACGTTTTTTTTTTTTGTATTCAGAGAGTCTCTCGGAGAGTTCAGACCCTGGATGTGCTGCAGAAAGGGATCAACAACTCAGCCAAAGTCTGGTCTGACTGTGTTCAAATGAAATCCCTGAACTCAGATGGGCGTGCAGATGATTTCTGAAGATTTCCGTGTCAATCAAAATGATGGTTAACTCAGCTAATCAACGTTCAGTCATGAAATAGACGATGGGAGCTGGTGCTAATAACTGTGTTTTTTAACCATCGAGCCTGAAGGCAGTGAGGCGCGAGAGGATACATTTTTCTTCTCTGTGGGGTGTTATTTCAAAAAGTTACTGCGCAGGAACAAAGTTAGGATAACAACCAAAGAACACACTCAGACTCTACTGACCCGTGATGGACCGATAATCGAGGATCTGCTAAGTTATTAGAAAGCTGCAATCCAGGATCTGCTGAGTAATTACAATTCATGGACCACTTATTCAGTGTGAACCAACAGGTCCAAAATCTACTTCCTATTAGACACCAACAAGTCCAGGACAACACCCATTAGAGACCAAGTCCAGAATCTACTTCTGAGTCAACGCTTCATGGGAGCCTCCACTAACCATCGTGGAACATTCAAGGAAAGACATACACAAGCTCTTCTGGTCTTAACGGACTCTTTTGTTCCCGAGGGTTCAACATATGAGGACAGAACAGCAGTTTAACACCAACAATCACTGCAGAACAGGAGGCGAGTTTGGTTTTCTTACCTTCATTGTCCGAACCACACGAGGAGGAGTAAGCAGGGCAGGAGGAGCAGCCGGCACAGCAGGACAGCACCGGAAAAGAAAGACAATTTATCAGAATTAGAGTCAGAACGGAGTGCATTTGGAAAGAAACACCAACCACCAGCCAACAGAATCTTTTAATCGGCTGCACAGCTAACCAATCAGCATCTGGAGCCACACTAACTGGCTGTTAACGCCTTGAGAGCAGCTGGTATGTTACCCAGGTGAAGCAGTTAGTTTGGTGGGTAATCAGCCATGACTGATTCTGGTTGGCTGTTTGGGGGAACTGGGACTCACAAATGTTTCCCGATTCAGACTTTGTATGTGAACGCACACACACATGACGCACATGCACACACACACACACACACGGGTCATATCCGTGACAAAAGTGTCCCCACTGTGTCGGCCTGGTGTCACTTCCATCACAATGATACCGGCCATCTGGGACACTGACTGGACCACAGAGCACAGAGCGATCAGTGACACTAATATAAAACACAGAAGGGCTCTGTCACTTTGACACACAGATCCTTCACTGTTTCAAGACAAAAAAAAAAGTTTCCTGATGACCGAAAATCTGACAGAAACATGGACTCATTCCATTTAGTTTGTTTGCAGTGCAGTGATGCATCGTCATGCAGCAGCACAGGTCAAAGCCACTGCTGGAAACATCGCCATAATGTGTTTGGTCAGATACCTCAACACTGACACGTAGCAGTAAAAAGTAATGACTCAGTACACGTTTGATTTGATCAAGAGAAGCGTCACATGTGACCTTAAGGACCAGGAGCCGAGGTGTTGAGCTGCATTCAGACAGGATGCTACCACGAGAACTCAGGTTTTTCCGTTCATTTGAAAAAACGCAGCGACATGCGAAGAAGTTGAGGTGGATCCAACTGGAAAAGCGTAACCTGAAGCAACGCTGCAGCCAATCAGACGCTTGGATCGGTCAAACCATCTAAACTCTGATTCTCTGCCTGTTGTGTTCTGACTCCGTTTCATGAAGCAGCTTCTAAATATGATTTACGCTGCAAAATAGAAACACGAAGAAGTTTAATTTGGTTTGAGAGAGCGAGCAGTGGTCGACAGACATAGACAGTGAATGAGTGTGAGCGAGCGTAAGTACCAGATCAGCCCGGGTTCCTTCGTCTGCTGATGACGTCAACGAACGAATGGGAGCACAACTAGATAAGCGCCGTACTTTGGAGAGTTGTGATTGGCTGTAGTCATAACAACTAGTTTACGTTTCACCACACGTTTTTATAACTCGTGTATAACCTCCTGAAAATATAAATCTATGTTTTTGTTACCTTAAAATGAGACTTTTCTACTCAAAAGACGAGAGTCCGCCATGTTGAACCACCAGTAGCCCAAAACAGACAAACTGCATGTTGTTTCTGCTTCACTCTATGAAGTGAGGATGATGGAGGTGGTTTGCAATCAGCACCAACACCACTAGATGCCACAAACACACCGCTTGCTTCGTTCAACAATCCGCCTCCAGAATTCCCCGTGTCACGTCTGAAATCACAGTTATTGATCCGTCATATTGATAATTCATCCGGCTCTGCTCCACCAGGTTTGTTTTCTCATCCATTAAAATCTGAGAAAATCTCAGTGTCAAATAAAAAAACAACATTCAGTATCAAACATGCAAATCACGTCGTGCATGCAGTATGTGATGTACATTTTCACGGAGTTGAAAGGTTTGATGACCGTTGCAGTTTGGCTGTAATCCCAACTGATAACTACATTTTAAATTATGCAGCATCGCCGCCGGCACAAATCAATATTTGGTGTTTTTTTAAGTTAACAATGGATCAGCTGACTGTGTGAAATGTGAAAGTTGTGAAACTCTGCTGAGCTTCAAGAGCCTCTTTAAGATCACTGTTTCCATTTTCCACCCAGAAAACTGAAGTCAACGCTGTTCCAGCAGCAGAAGAACCGAAATATGGTCGTGATGAACGTCTTCATCAGCAGTGAGAGACCGGCCGTGCCTTCACGTCTTCTCTTCTGCTCACCTGTCGCTCATCAGCTCATCAGTATTTCTGCCCTCGTCAGGTAGAGACATGCTTCTAGAGACATCTCTACATCATGCTAACTGTCTTTCTCTGTTCTATGGATCATCCCTCGTCTGCCTGCTAATCCTCGTCCCGGTCCAGCCTGCCCACGCTGCTCGACGATAAATAAACCGTCTTAATCCTGAACTAAACTGTATCACGTTAACGTTATATATGTCACTCTGTAAGATCTCTGAATGGTCGGTTAGCAGCCATCCTGTGCTTTAATAAATGTCTTCTGTAACGAGTGAGAGAGTTCGTTAAAGGGAGGAGGGAACACATTTCTGCCCACGGCCGAGAATCAACTGGGGAACAGCCAAAGTGTGTGTGTGTGTGTGTGTGTGTGTGTGTGTGTGTTTCACCGCCTCGAAGCCAGTCTGATCAAACTGCTGATTGTAGTATTCTCTCTCACACACACACACACACACACACGTTGTGCCCACAGGCAGGTAGATATGAGAAGGGTTAGCGTTAGCCATCACTAGCCTCTATAAGTATCAGAGCTGTCAGTCATCTTCTACTCCAACCACCCCCACCCAACACCCCACAATCCATCCAACCCTGACACACACACACACACAGGTCAAACATTTGCTGTTCACACACACTGTGTATTAAAGGCAAATATTGTCTCTGCACGCACACACACTCTCTCACACACACACACACACCTGTCCGTCCTCAGCGTGTTCTCAATCATATCATCCCATCAGCTGACATGCAATCAGTGTGTGAGTGAGTCAGAGGTCAGAGGTCGTGCAGGTGAGAGTGACAGAGACAAAGAGGAGGATGGAGGATGAAGAGAAATGGTTGTAGAGAGGTTCTGTGAGCGTTCTGGTCATGTTGGAGGTCGTCTCATACAGCCGCCATCGATCGAGGGCCGAACCACCAACAGCAATGTCGAGTGCAGAGCCGCTGTCAGCCACTGTGCAGCCCGACAGCCTTTCAGCCCGTTTTAAGTCGTAGTTTTAGATCTGTGTCCTGCTGCACACCAAAGAAACACTGCAGGGTTCAGAGTCCTTCAAAAAATGTGGAGATGTTACGACGGCTGCACGTTTCTTTTTTTGTTGTTGGTAATATTAACTCATGGCAATAAATACATTATTTTATATTTCTATTTTATTTCTATCTCTACCTCGATATCTCTACCTCGATATATTTACATCTATCTCTACAGTCTCTATCTTTCCTGTGGAACAAAGTCAACGTTAACAAATCTCTTTTTCTGAAGTTATCTCCTGAACACTTCTTAGCTCGTCCACAGTGTTAGGGCCGAACCTTTGACTCTTGACTCTCGCGGAGCTCATCTACACACTTCATGGCTGACTAAAGTAACACTGGGAGACCTGATCAGATCTGTGATAGAAAGTGAGTTTGTGGATTTTCTGTCCTTATGTGGTGTTTCAGAAATATTCACACACATCCGTGCAGTGAAGGTCAGCCTTTATACCAGTCAGTCTGTGTGTGTGTTTGCACTGTATGAAGCAACCATCCAGCCAGACCACCCACACCTCCTCCATATCCACTTTACGAACACACAGATGCCAAACGCACTCATAATTCTCCACACTCGATAAATAAGCGGAGAGAGCCTGCAGGGTCATGTAAAAACATCTGAATACATCCAGAGACAGGACCGTGAGCTCTCCTCCGCGTCCAGAGAGCAGCTTACAGGCTAGCTGCAGCATTAACAAGGCTAACCTTATGCATAATTGAGGAGAGTGATCTTGACCCAGTTACACAGTGGGTGAGTGGGGAGGGCCTCTTATTAAATATCACATCAGCCAATCAGAGTGATTCACCCTCCTGACTTGAGTGTGACTGATGACACGGCCAGCTGGCTGCCGGACGGATCGATGGCTGCACCGGCCGTCTACGTGACGCCTGAGCGAGGCTTTCGTCGTCAGCGTCGGCGTCAGTGAAGAATTTTAGTTCCAGATTATCAAACCAGCAATGAATGTATCTATTGTGTGTGTGTGTGTGTGTGTGTGTGTGTGCCAAAGCCTGATTCATCTTCTTCCTCTGTGTCATTGAGCTCGGCGCACCTGATGACCCACAGCGCTGTTTCCATGAGGATATCCTCAACAAGGACGATGTTCAAAAGGAGAACTGTTAGCAGTTACATGTACACTCCGACTTTATAGAAACAAGGCTGGCAAAACGTTTTCACTGCAAGATCCCTTGAAGTCAATCAGCATGAGGCTGTGTCAGACTCCGACCCTACACACCATTTCTACCTTCAGTCTGGTCTTTCCGTGGGGATTTGATTTCCCCAAACCAGCCGCTCGAGTCCAAAGAATCTGCTTGAATCTAAGAACACTGATGCGGAGCCATGCCAACATGCTGCTTTTGTTGGAGTGAAGTAAAAACAAACTCCAATGGCGACTATGAACGGCTGATAGCAGCGTCTGTACATGAATGCCGGCGTTATTGCTCCTCCTTGGTTCTGGTGCACAGCTTGACAACAGCGCTAGAGTGTTTGAAGAGAGTTTGAAGCTGGTTTTAAACACGACAACAACGTTTGTGGGGAGCAAATCAAAGACCGTCCTCATAAACACAGACGCTCTTGTAGTCCTACCAACACTGTCACTGCCTGAAATAGCAAGAGGAGCCAGTGCATACGTCAGAAAAACAAAGACAAAGAAACACATTACCAAAATTAGTTATATTTTGTCTTAGCTAATGTTAGCTAGCAGCAGCTACAGTTGGCAGCAGTTTACTTCACTGTCCATTCGTGACCTCACTGTGATGTTGGACCAGAATCAGTCACACTTGGTGGCAGATTCAAAGATCTGAACTCAAGCAACCCCAAACACTCACAAGTGTCCCGAATGTGGATTAATCCACCACAGAAAGTAGTCCCTAACAAACATTCCTCCCTGTTCCTGCTTATATGTTAATGAGATGAACTTAGTGACATTATGAGTCACTACATGGACGATATGATGTCACATTGGCTCAGCTGTGATGGATTTACACCAGGAATCATCTCCAGAAAAGAGTTTTATACCGGAGGGAACTCTTTCTTTTCATTCCTGCCACGACATCCGTTTTTGCTGCTCGTCCCTCTCGTCTTTTGTCCAATTTATTTCTTTGCCCTCCGTCTCTCTCTCTCTCTCTGTTAGTAGAAAGAGTGTCGTCGCCTGCAGCCGGCGCTCCGTGCATGGCTGCATTATAAACTGCTCTTTCACTACGCCTGTGTAAATTTCATTGTGTTGTGTAGCAGAGGTGTGAGTGTGCACACATTCCTACACGGTGTAACGGGATCGTTGTTGTGGCCGACGGGCTATCAGACAGACTGAGGATCAGTTATTCCGGTCCACTCGGCTGTGTGATTGGCTGTTTAACCAACCAATCAAACACCAGGCTGTCAGTGCCACAAACACTGGACTTGACACACCCCTCCCTGTCTGTGTATGTGTGTGTTTGTGTGTGATGTATATACACTTTGAGAGCGTGTAAGGATGCCATAAATCAGACTGTGCCGGTGTGTGTGACCTCGTGTCCTTCTCCGTCGCCTTGATGACTTGGAGGTGAGTCCATTATTTTCTACAGGCACACCTCAGAGGTCAGAGCGTGGCTGCTTACTGAGGTAAGAAAAATGCAAGCGGCTCTTTAAATCTCCAGTTTGACCTCAAATCCAAATGGCTTCAGTCTGATTTCTGTTTATCTGTGAGTGCTAACAGAGCGCCACATTTTATTGGACCAGATTTTCCTGCAGTGACGTCAAAAAAGTGTTGCAAAAACTACGATTTTCAGGTTACTATCCCTCCAAACTCCAGAGCGCCAATCATTTTAAAATCATTCCCAGTGTATTAAAACATGGAAAATAAAGTCCTGAGCTTCGAATTTTAGATCATGTAAGTTGTCCCTTTCTTTATAATCTCGTGGATTCTGGTGTGAGGTCGATCCTGACCCCAAAGTGCATCGTGCAACGAAGACATTGCAAACGTTTTTTTGCTTGAAATCACGTCTCATACCGACCTTACCCGGCACTGAGGGTGGTGCGCTGAAGAGTCGGTAGGGAGGACCGGTCAGGTCGCTTTAAGTTTTCCACATAGAAACTCATGATTTTTTTTTCATGAGTTGTCAAAGACGGAAAAACACGTCACATGGGGCGGTGTTTAGCTCAGTTGGTAGAGCAGCCGCCCCGTGTACAAAGGCTCAGTCCTCGCTGCAGAAGCCGAGGGTTTGAATCCGACCTGCGGCTCTTTCCCGCATGTCATTCCCCATCTCTCTCTGTCTCTCTCTCTCTCTCCACATTCCTGTCACTCTTCAGCTGTCTCTGTCAAAATAAAGCTTGAAAAGGCCAAAAAAATATTTACTAAATATTTAGTACGACTGATGGCAGCTTCTCCACTTAGGCTCTAAATTAGATGATTTTTTTTCTCATAAGTTGCCAAAAACAAAATAATAATGCCACATTACTGCTGTGTGGGTTGAAGTACGAGATGCTCCGGTCTTACTAACCGTCGTGACGTCACAGCAGTTTTATTGTCCTGTCGTGGTGGAAGCTGAAGTATGGCGACGTTTCGAGGCTGTGACATCGATCGCAGACCTCAGTTACCCAGAATGCCTTGTCCTCACAAAGGTGTATTGAGCATGTGTGTGTGTGTGTGTGTGTGTGTGTGTGTGTGTGTTGGATAAGGGAGGTCCACAGCTGGGTTTGTTTACACATTTATTCAGGGCTGTGTGTGTGATAAAGGACACAACTGTCTACAGTGTGTATATTGTATTTCTGTTTGGCAATGTGTGTAGATACACAATGTGTGTGTGTGTGTGTGTGTGTGCTAATGAGGATCCGTGTTTGTGTTTAAATTGGCACAATATGTGTATGTTAGCACAGTGTGTGTGTGTGTGTGTGTGTGTGTAGTGAAGGTCATTATCTCAGTTGCAGGTTAACACAGGGCCGGCTTCCCCTCCAGTATTGATTGTTTCCAATAAGCTGCTGATCGATCAGCTGATCAAGACGAGAGCTGCAGAGCTCCGTCAGGTCAGGTGGAGAGTGTTTACAGGAAGCGTCGACTGAAACCTGCTCAGGAAATATGAAATGATATTTTAGTTTACCTCCTGCTGATCCACACTGACCTGTGATCAGCTGAACGGTGTCTCTGTCATTCGTACGTCTGTTCTCACACTATGTAACTTTGGGCTCCGGGTCGGGAGAAGTACGTAACGCTTTACGGCACTAAGTCACACACCACCAACTATTTCACTTCTTATTTCTGTTAGCTGCTGTTAGCTCATCTTAGCTCAGTTTGTTAGCCGGGCTGCCCAGACTGAGCTCAGAGCACCGAGGGAGTGTTAGTGTTTGTACCACAGGAGGTTTGGACCACCGGGAAGAAGAAGAAGAAGAAGAAGAAGAAGAAGAAGAGGTTTACAGGGCAAATGTTAACAGGGAGCGGAGCTGGGCGAGGCAATGTAACCGGGCTCAGCAGCTTCTGTGGACATAATGGCAGAGGAGAAGAGAGCGAAGAGGATGCTGACGGAGGAAGCTAAGAAGATTTAGATTTAGAGTTTCAACTTAACTTTCCAAATTGCACAAACAAGAAACAAGGAAAGAACTCATGCAGAGTTAAATCCTCACAGATCAACAGGACATGAATGAACTGAAAACTAAATTAAAAACTTTGTCTGTATTTTGGGAAGATTTTGTTTAGATGATACAAAATTTGATCGTCTAAATTTCCTCGTCTTTGATTTGAGGTCATAAAAAGTAACATCTGTTCATGTTTAAGAGTCATATATATTTAAATAGAACATAAAAAGTCAAGAAGTCAACGCCTCTAAACAAAACTCATCGTTCTTCTGCTCTCATAAATATGAGTCGTGTGTTAAAGTGGAAATAATAAGTGGAAATGAGATCTGAGCGAGCTGGAGACGAGATGAGGGCGTTAAGGTGAATATTATCAGCAGCAGCGTCGCCTCCCCTGAAAAGACATTTGAACAGAGAGTAATGGATGTGGAGGCGCGCTTGTTTCAGTACAAACAGCAACAGCGGCTCTCATGACAGCTGCAGAGCAGAGAAAGTGACACCGAGGTTAGCCTGTTTCATTACTCCTCCTGATAGAGCTGTCGGGCTAAACATGTCAGTTCAGCTGAGAAGTTCACGTCAGCCCTCGAGACGAGGAGCGGAAAATTAAGATGATGTTTCCACGCACAGTTTTACTTTTCAAATCACACTGTTGTTTGTTTACAATTAATCTCTTTCAAACAATTCCGACAGTTTAAGGTAATAAAATAAATTAAAAATGCCAGTCACAATTATCTGTCTCCAAATGTGGTGACAAAGAGGCTGAATTCAATCAGGAAACTGAATGTTTTGCATGTTGATGAACATGTAACCATGGTGACATGATTCACTTTATTAAGTCATTTTTTTTCTCACTGTGATCTCACGGCGTTTTTAATTTGACTGGGTGAAAATAAGATTCAGACTTTGGAAACGTCCTCAAACATCAAAGTCTCAGCTGGTTTTTAGCATTTAGCATAAAACTGAGTTTTTTTGTTTGCAACTCTGCGATACGATCGTCACCTTTTAAAATGTCAGCTGGGATTGCCTCCAGACCTCTGTGACCCCGATAAGAACAAGAGGTGATTGGAAAATGAATGAAATGTTAAATTTGTTTGCAAAAAGATGCAATGTGAAGTCATGTTTGTGTCACCAGATGAATATTTACTCTCTTTTAGCTCCATTTTTGGTCTCCACCACCTCCTGATTGTCTCTTTGGCTGCTAAATGATTTTAAAATCATTCCCAGTGTATTAAAACATGAAAGTCTGAGTCCTGAGCTATTTTAGGTAATTTAAGTTGTTATGGGTTCTGGTGTGAGGTAGATCCTGAGTCGGTAGGGAGGACTGGTCAGGTCGCTCTGAGTTTTCCACGTAGAAACTTGTTGATTTTTTTTTTTTCATGTGTTGTCAAAGACACAAAAACACGTCACATTATCACCACGAGTTAACAGCAGGACCGACTCAGCTCTTTCTGCCAGAGATGGACAATAATATTCCCCGGGGAAGTGCGCCGAAGAGTCGGTAGGTACGACTGATGGCAACCTCTCCATTTAGGCTCTAATAACGTTTTATCCTTTAATTCAGGTTATGTGTATATAAAGTTAAATTAAAGTGATTAAACCAGGATGCCAACACACCGGCCTGTAATTGCTTGTATTGTATGTATATATATGTTTATACAAGTAAATTTCCCCGTTGTGGGATGAATAAAGTACAATCTAATCTAATCTAATCTAATCTAGTCTAATCTAGTCTAATCTAATCTAATCACGGTCATGCTCTAGTTGGTCAAGTTATAACTGAATCACGTCCTCTGTGGTGGGTCGGTTGGTATGTGGCCTTTAAGTGCAGGCAGAAAAGTGTGTAAATTGCGGTAAAGTGTGTGAAATGAAAATAGTTATAATTTATATACCGAAAAGCACAGTGTGAACTAACTGTGATGATGTAATTAGGATTATGTCAGCTTGAGTTTGGAGATTAGAGACATTTACCAGGCGGGGAGAGAATAATAAAAAGACACTGAAGCACTGTGGGAATTGTAGGCTCCTGTTCTTGGAGCTTGGCTCAGAAGTCAGCGCAGGACGATCCATTAAACATCGACACATTTGATCAGAGGTGCTATATGAAAACAGTGAAACACGCCGAGAACAGTGAAAACTGATTATTTGGTCCCCTCAGAGAAACCTCATTCCAACAGATTGTCGTTTATTAGTGTTAATAATGCAGATTTTTTATAAATGAACTCTTCTTCGAGTCACTTCAGAGTGTGAAATCATCACAATCACTTTTATCGCTCTGTGCCTTCGCTGTTGTATCTCTGTGTGATCTGCTCCCGCTCGGGTGCAGACAGGCGTGACACAGATGAAGTTTTATTCAGTCGTATCTTGAACAAAATCAACTCGAAGCGCTCAGAAATGTCAGAAGCATCAAAGGAAACGCTGTTTTTTAACGTGAGCAGGTGATCGGAGCTGCGATGGGAGGATGAGACCTTTTCAAGCCGACAGACAGACACAGCGCTTCACTACAATTAACACCGACACACACTCTTAGTTTTATAGACTCTTAGTCATACACACACAAACGCACACACACTCTGTGTGTGTGTGTGTGTGTGTGCGTGCTGGAGTTTGTTAGCAGGCATGTTGTCTTGTCCATCAAACATCTCCAGACTCTCACTCTCTCTGACCTTTACTTTAATTAACAGCCTCTCTCTCTCTCTCCATGGAGCCTAACTCATATTACACCACAACCAGAGCAACGTGTGTGTGTGTGTGTGTGTGTGTGTGTACACATGTGGTTTTGTCTCTTTGATTGACACAACTCGTGGATACACTCACCTGACTGCCATGGTAACTGAGCTGTGCTGACTGACAAGCGGCTCGTCAATAAAAAAAAAAAGAAATAATACCATCACAAATATGAAATACTTTCTCCTCCTCAGCACGGAGATAAGTTTGTGTTTAGAGGCCTGGAGAGGTTAAAGCACCCAGGGTAATCCTTTTGTGATCTTCAAGGATTTATCCTGGAAGACTTTGGAAGATCCCGACCCCACAGGTTGGACAACAGTGGTAGAAACGCCAACAGGTCGACCAAACAGAGTCGTGACTCACCGACATGCAGCAGTTTCACCTAAAAACCTCGTCCGGCTGCTGTAAGTAGCTCACAGACAGTAAATGAAACAACACTGCAGACTGAGAGCGCGTACATCAGCTGAACAATCCATTTTCTCAACCAAACCAGAATGTATCACACACACACACACACACACACACACACACACACACACAAACAAACTAATTTCCTACACAGAAACAATCATCATCCATCCGAACAGTTATCAGGAGAAACCAAAAGTCATTCAGGTGGAGAAAAATGTGTTTGTGTCCATAATTAGAGCGCTGCTGGCTAACGGGCATCAATTAGAGGGAGGAGAGGAGAGGAGAGGAGAGGAGAGGAGAGGAGAGGAGAGAGGAGAGGAGAGGAGAGGAGAGGAGAGGAGAGGAGGACACTAAAGAAAGGAAAGGATGTACTGAACTGAGGCCAGATTTAAACCATCAAAATGTCACGACCTCTGGACCTCTGCATGCAGAAATGCACCACGAGTCAACTCCCATCTGAACGTTTAGTTAGTTAATGCTTTAGGTTCTTCTTTCCTCTTCTAACTCAGCATGCTACCCAGCTCCTGATCCAGCTGTGTTCATCTCTGACGGCCTCCCAGCCTGCACAGTGAAACCCCTTCAGATGATCCAGAACATGGCGGCTCGCCTGCTCTACAACCAACCCAAAAGGTCACATGTCACCCCGCTGCTCATTGTGTAAAGTCAAATCTCTAACGCTGACTACAAAGTAGTCTCCGGTTCTTGAACGTCCTCATACAGACATATGTTACCTCCTCCTGGCTCTGCCACCCGTCCTCTCAGGACAATCCAGACTTTTCTCGTCTGTTGTTCCTGTTGGTGGAACGTCCTACCAGCTCCTACCAGATCAGGGGCGTCCCTCTCTACCTTCACAGACCTCCTGAAGACCTCCAGCTCTTCAGAGAGGACCTCCTCTACAACACCACCAACACCTGGACATGATACATCTGTCCTCTCCTCTACGGCTGGACCTTGACTCTACGCGATAAAAGCCTGAGCTAAATGACTGAATGTAAATGTTTTGTGTTGCACTGCAGGAATGAGGCGAGCCAATCACACCAACGGTGTATGTTCAGGAGAATCTACAATACAGGGAGCCCACCGAGGGCTGAAATGGAAGCAAAGTGCCTGTCAGAGGGTTTTTTAGCAGCCTGTGTCGACCACAGAGGAAAAGGTTTATTGAGAAGCTCAATATTGTCGATCTGTCTCAGTCCCTTTTCTTTCCTTTTGCTTCCTGCCATCAGAAAAGTTTCTGTCATGAGTCGGGAATTGATCTGAAAACTGAGAAAAAAGTCGTCGCTTTCTCTCTTGATCTTCAGATCTGACACCTGAATGTGGAGGAGAGAGAAAGCGAGCGAGCGAGGGTTTGTCACTGTGACACCATGACAGTACTGACAGTGATCTGTCACAGCTGCACAGCTGTCACTCAAAACCCCAATCACACACACACACACACACACACCTGAGCCACACAGAGGTCACGTTAATTACATCTGCAGTGAAGCCGACGATGAAGAGGCCACGACGAGTCTGATCAAGGCGACACTGCTGAGTTATATCACACACACACACACACACACACACACACACACTGCTTCACACTTCAGCAACCCAAAAATCAGCTGAAACACAGTTTTTGTGTCCGCACAGACGTCCTCAATCTACCAGTCTTTAGTTCAATGTGTGTCCTCGGATGTAGCTTAAGTAAAAACACACACACACCATAACAGAGAGCAACATGGTAAAGAAAGTAACATAATGTACTGAATGAATAAATACATGACAGATTGATAAATCAATTAAACATTTAAATAAATCACGCAGAATTAAAATAATTCTATCAGGACAAAAACAAGCGTCTTCTCTCATTGTAGTGATGAATAATCGATGAATGATGAATAAATGATGGGAGATGAAATGATGAAAAAGAAGTGTGCTCCACTAAAATGAGATTATGTATGTGTGATAAGGAACGGCTGCTGCAGAGAGTAAGAATGAAACTTAAATGTTCTTTCATTACTCGGCCTGCCAGCCGGAGAAAAGTGCTGAGATAAAATAATAAAACTAATAAATGGCTCTTCAGTATTTATCAGCGAGTACATCTTAAATGGAACATGATTCAGGCAGCAGCAGAGCTCTCCCGCCGTGCTTCCACACTGTAACGGGCTGTTATTAATCATTTGTTCACACAGGTGTCACCGTTTTCCAAAAAAACCTGCCAGGCGGCTCGGAGATATTACCAAACTTTTGTGGGAAGAATCCAGGAAAGTTGATTTTTTTTTCTTCCTGTGTGTGTGTGTGTGTGTGTGTGTGTGTGTGTGTGTGTGTGTGTGTGTGTGTGTGTGTGTTTTGCTGTCAGGCCTTTGGTCTGCTGCTGCACGGCAGCTTCAGCGCTTCGTTAAAAAACCAACAGTGGAGTTTAAAAAAGGTTTCTGCACAAATGATGAAGGACGACCGAGACTCACACACAGGCAGAGAGACACAACAGGCTGATGACTGTCCAAACACACACACACACACACACACACACACACACACACACACACACACACACACACACACACTGTGGCTATAGTTTCATGGTGTTTTTACCTACAGGTTTAGGTAATGTATGTTTGTCTGTCTGTCTATCTGTCTGTCTGTCTGTCTGTCTGTCTGTCTATCAGTGATGAAAATCAGGCACACCTTGGTTTTACCGCGTGCGTTGCCGTAGATACCGTACCGTGTGACGAGTATCTGCACCGGCTCAGCTGGGAATGGTGTGCTGTGCAGAGTGGAGACATTTGCAAACTGCTCCTGTGGCCACAAATTTCACTCTACAGAAATAATTTAAAGATAGAAACGTAGGAAAATTTGTGGTTGTCACTCTGATAACACTGCTGAAGCTGTCAGACTTAGAGTTTTGGCAGTAAATGCACTGATGTGTCAGGATCACTCACCGACAGCCCCACTGACTGCCATGTTAAAGGAGAGAGGACCTTTCTGGGGAAGGAAAGCAGAGGTACCAGGTTCTTTCCATCGCTCTAATGGTCACATTTCTTAACTTTAGCCACATACGTGATATATGCAGACGTTCAGTAAGAGCTCAGGATGCTCACAGTGAAACCCGTTCAGTGATACGACAGTGAACTTGCCCAGAAAGCCTTCTTGTTCGAGGGGTACTTTCAGGGGTTTCTCTCTCTCTCAGCTTAGTTATAACCACTCATAAATATTTGTAAAACAACAATCAGGCTTTAATGCATTATAAACTTACTCATAACTGCATGAAACTGTTACATAGTTAAAGTTTTGAGCACTCATGAATATTAATTAAGCATTTTAACAATATAAACTGCTATAATAGCAACAGTATAACACATGACAGATGTTTATCACAGACATGGCCGACGTCCTCGCCTTCTCCTCCTCGTTCTTGAAGATAAAGAAACTCTTTAAAAACAGCTGACAGGACAGCGACGCTACAAACTTATGATGATCTTATAGACCATGATGCATTGCTGCAGACTGAAGCGAGCTAGCCAACGTTATATAAACGAGTTAACAGGAGCTCAACCTCAAACATCCAAAGCAATAAAATGCGACAAAGACATTAATGCAGCGAGAAAAGGGAACATTTAACCGCACAACTTAGTGTCATCTCGTGGAAACTAACTGAATATCCCTCGCCTCACCATCTCCTTCCATGCAAATAAAGCTTAAACCTAGAGTCAGCGTGGAAAGTAACAAAAACACGACGCTGTGGTTTGCATTTGCCAAACTTGTAAAAATAAAACTGAACTGCATGTTTTTGGTTCATCAGGTACTGTCGCACATAAAAGTTCCACCTGGCTATTTGACTTCACTCTGAATAGGAAACAGTGAGCAGGAATTATCCATTCTCCTGCACACAAAGGTTTCTAATCAGGGCCTGACGGGTGTCACTGAAGCGGCGGGGCTCCTCTGGGTGCTGCTCATTGTGTCGCTGTTGTCTGACTCATTGTATGAGCTGATATTTGTATGTGAAATACTCCAGCTGGCATTTAGTGAATAGATTTTTGCTGAAAGCTCCTGATGTGAAGGTGCTCTTCCATGACTGACCACCACCGCACTGTGTGTGTGTGTGTGTGTGTGTGTGTGTGTGTGTGTGTGTGTGTGTGTGTGTGTGTGTAAAGGGCAGAGTGGTGGGTTTAAGCCTGCATGACTGATGAGTGTAAAATCATATTTCCACTCTGATTTTTGGGATATCACACACTGCAGCAGGTGGACAGGGGATACACTACCTACCTCTGTCTGTGTAGTTACCGCCAGCTTCTTCAACCTCTTCTGCTTTTTACTCATAAAAACTTTTAATGTGATTATTTATGATGCTATTTCACTGATTTTGGTGAAACTGGATCATATTTTATGGAGAAAATGTTTCCTGGTTTTCCCTCTGATGTCCTCCGGCTGCTCCGCCTCAACTCTCTGTGATTTACAGAGTTTATGATGGACAGTGAAGTAAACTGCTGCCACCAGGTTTACAGGTGGAGTGGAGCTGGTGTCGTGTCAGAACGGGAGCCGGGAGAGCGAGCAATGTAACGGTTTTAACTCCACCTTTCCAAGTCCAAACAGGACTGAATGGAGCGGCAACATCCACGTGGAACTGTGTGAACATAACGCTGCAGCATAATTAAATGTGTCCGATTGTTCTAATTAAATAGACTCCAGATTTTCATCTCAACACCGTCATCTTTAAATTAATCTGAGAATATCATTGGTAGTGTGATCTGATGTCTTTAATGGGATTAAACATGAATTACGTGTTCTGTCTGGACGAACATCGTGTGTTTCAAATCTTGTCTTCGTTGCACGGCTGCCGCAGAGCTGAACGGTATCTGTATGAGCACATGCAGTCTAAACAAGTCGTGAGATACAAGCTGTTCGCGAGCGCCGGGCTCCAAGCCCATGTTTCATTTTTAGCATCCATTCAGATCTGCATAAAAAATCTATTTTCTATGAATACAAAGATGAGAAAATGTCATTTTTAAAGATTCAAGTGACGAGATGACAAAGTGAGAGACAGTTTTCAGATTAAAGTCCTGGTCGTGTTTCCACAGTAAACAGCCTCACAGAGTCTCACGTGTCTTCTAAACTGTCAGTCAAACACAACGAGTCGAACCGTGCTGCATAATTAAACTTATTTATGTACCAACGTGAACAGTCCGTCTGAATCGCGCCTCGTTTTCTCCTTCAGGGCGGTGAAGAATGTAATCCCGTCCCAACTGCATGAAATGACCCCTGAACACGAGGGATTACAGCTGGAGGGATGGATGCGGTCTGTCACGCTCGGACAGCCGGACAGAACAAAAGAAAAGCTGCAGTGGAGTTGACACTGCAGGATTCCCTCGAGATGGGAGAGCTTCACATCGTGACATCCTGATGGAGATGGAGACAGAAGATGAACAGATCTCCAACCAGCAGCTCGGTACTGCTACGTGAGCACCACATGACGTGTTTTAAGCCCTTTATTGGCTGAGAATTACTAAAATACCACAAACTCCACTTTTTAAACCCTGCAGCTGGAGTTGTATGTGGACTTTAACCATTTCTCTGCCTTTGTTGCGCCCACGAGACAGGAGACGTGTCCTGGTGACGACTGAGAACTATAACACCATTGCTGCTGTTTGACGGTGCAGAGGCCCTGCAGGTGATTCTTCCTGCACGTAACATGTTTGAGTTACGTAATAAAAGCAGAGCGGCCACAGCCTGATGATAAATACTAAAAAATGACAGTTCACAGTTAAAAAGGTGAATGAATCCAGCCGTCAGGAGCACGAGCATTACTACGACATCATTACTGAAGCCATTATTTCCAATATCGCCCCGGGCAGTGTTAATCTCTCCCAACTAAATGCGATGATCTGCTTTGATCTAAATACAGTGGCTTGCTGCTAATTGCTTAATCAATTTCCACGCTATTAAGCCTGGTATGAGGATAATTCACACAGAAACAATCACCTCCAGCTAATAGGAAAGAGCGATAAAGAGGAGAAGAAAGAACGAGTTAATCTCAGCTGTCTGCTCCGCCCGTCTGCACGTTACAGCCACTTCAGTTAAAATGCCAAATCTGGACCAAACAAGCAGGAAATTAATCTCATGTTTCTGCACGAGTCAGACTACTGAACAACAGCAGACACAGCAGCAGCTAATATTACTGACTAGTCCAACAGCAGTCAGCCCAGCTCGGCTGAAGCTCTTAGCTTCCTCCGTCAGCGTCCTCTTCGCTCTCTTCTCCTCTGCCATTATGTCCATAGAAGCTGTACAATATAAGGATACTGTGACTGAACATCATTTTCAGGTGTTTACTCTTTAACAGAACTGGGGTGGACAGAATATTAGAAACACCTTTAAACAGAGTTTACTGCAGGACTCTTCTATTAGACATCGTCACGGCAGACAACTTGTGACTAAACGTCGGTTCTGATATTTCATGTAATGAAACCAGCAGCTGCCTGGAAGCAAATGAGAATTTGGGCTCCCACGAGAACACACAGCATAAAGCCAAGCTCCGGCTCCATGTGTGGCTGGCAGATTTGGGCTGAGCGGCACTCGGGCCAGCTTTGCACCATTGAAGAACCGTGGAGTCGCCCCAAGTAATGGCATCATTCTAACACGCCAGCATGCTGGATTTAGGTCACGGTCGAGCCAAGACATTAGCTACTCTGGCTGTTTTTTTAGTGGTATACAGAATAATTACTGCAGAACAGAAGGCGGGTTTGTTTTCCTTACCTTTAGGATTGAATCCACGGGTGGAGGAGGAGGAGGAGGAGGTGGAGGAGGACACGGCAGCACCAAGAAGAGACAGAAAGAAACATTTTATTAGAATCAGAGCAGAGAGCGTGTTCAGAATGAGAATCAGCTGCTCGACGCTGCCAAAGACTCATCGGCCAGCAGCCAAACACGACCAGATCTCATAATCCACTCCACAGTTAACCAGTCAACATCTGGAGCCACACGGCGCAGTCAGAGCAGCTGGTTAGGCAGGTGAAGCAGTTAGTTTGGCAGGTAATCAGCCATAACTGAGCAGCCCCACAGTCTGCATAGTTTAACACACACACACACACACACACACTGTTTATTCAGCAGAAATGCAGCCAAACAGAAAGCAGATGTGAACGCAGCTCGGCGTGTTGGACGGTTTGCTTCGTGAAGGGTGATGCAGCAGAATACAAAGCGACCTCGTGAAAACCAACATGGCTGCAGCTGAATGTCAAACTCCATCCTGCGGGCTCGCTGTGAGCTCCCGCCGTCCGTTACATCACCACCAACAGACGCCGGAGGCTCGTTTCTTCTATGGAGAGCCACCGGAGCAAATTCCTGCATGTTAGTGAAGGTTTGCCGAGGAGAAAGAAACATCCCCGACAGCGTGCGAAGAGTGAGATATCGGCGGATTGAGCCTCTGGATGCCGGCGATAATCAGCTCGAGTGTGACCGCATGGCCGCAGCTAATGCAGACCTTAAAGTGTGAGGAGGCCGCGACGCTTTGAGCCGTTAAATGTTACGGTTGTCATCACTATTTGACTCGGGGGAGGACGGCCAGGTCTCTCGGGGAAGGTGGTGAAGAACCGAGACACCAGCAGAACTCAGCCAGCGACCAGCGACGCTCTGAAACTGCCAACACTTGTTCAGCGACGCAAAGCAAACGTCTCTTCTGATGCCGTCTTACTGTGTGATGTGACGTGAAGCGTGTCTTTTGTCAAAACTGCCAACACTTGAAGAAGTTTCAGTCAAGATTCACAGAAAGTCTCAAAGTCATGGAAAAGAGTTCATCGTAGATGTTTACATGCAGCCAGATTTCATATCTAATGCTCTGACGGGATTTTAATGGTGCGTCTTCGCCAAAAAGGAGAAATCTGTTCCAAAAAGTTGTTAAAGGACAAGTTGATTCATTTGTGAGTCGTCAATCAACGGACTTGAAATCTGTGTAGATCAAACATCTTTGAGTTTTATTGTGAAAAAACTCATCTGAAGACTCTAAGTGAACTCTTGGTGGCATTTTATAGACCGGATGATTGATGACGACCGTAAAACTTGTGAAAAATGAAAAATTTGCATTATGTTGAAAAAAAAGGTTCTGAATCTGTTTTATTGCACCGACAGCTCAGACAGTTTCCTGACGCCTGTCAAAAATCACATTTTCAACATCAAAGCAAACAAGCCGGCCGGTCAGTGTTTGACTTTACGTCTGATCCAAACCGCCTCGAGCGACGAGCCAAAAATAAACTTCACTCGTCGATCAGGAATGATTTTAACGTCCACGTGAAGTCAAACGTGACGTCTGAGTGATTTTAAACGTCTGTCACCTGTCGATGACGTCATCCTGCACTCGGAGGGGGCGTGTACTACTTTTACAGCCAATCAAACGCTGTCTCTCTTCTGACGAAGGTTTAACTTTGTTCATTTTTCATCGTTTTCTTCAGCTGAACTACGACGATTTCTTTTATTTATCTTTTTATTCGAGTCATCTACAAGATTTACAAGATTTTCCCTGTCTGCAGGTTTCCTTCAGATAAAGCTGGATGAACAAAACACCGTACAGTTTAAGGTTTCCTTAAATTTCACTTCAGTGTTTCAGGTTTTCTCCCCTTAAACTTAAAGTGTTGCCAAAGTATGTCGACGAATGAGGAACGTCAACGGTTACTTCAAGTTAAATATTAAATATCGTGTTTTTCTTTGATGGTTTTCCTCCTGAAATAAAACCTTCTCTTCCTCTGACCACTTAGATTTTTGATAACAGGTATTATTACCAGCACGAGTGTGAGAAAAACAAACCGTCTCCATGGAAACCGTTGAATTTTACTGCTGTAAAATCTCTTTTAATGCAGTAAACACCTTTGAGGACTATATTTAAGTTGTTTTGTGTGTCCACATCTATGTTTCAAACACACTGAACATGTCATGTGATTATAGTCATTGCTGTGAGAGTAATACAAGAAATATTCAGGATGGAGGCTGCTGCTGCTGGTCGGCCAGAATATTCCCCATGAACGTGGAGATGTAGACGGATGATCATACAGTACGTATGGTGCATACTCCATGCGGTACTCCCGGCTCGTCCACACACACACACACTCACACACACACACTCTCACCCACATTCATCATGAGGTGTTTGATAACCACGTTACGCAGCCGCACCATAATAACCTGTGTAAGTAGAGGTGACATAATAACCGTCATTTGTCAGAGCTAATGATTCCTGCTTGTCACTGTCTCAGCCGCCGTCACTTTAATGGATCGCCCTCGGCCCGCTCGGCTGGTGACACCAAAGGTTACGCCGCTGTTTGCTGGTTAATAATGAGAGGCGACGCCGCTGCTGATGGGAGACAAACGAGCTGTGTACTTCCACCGTCCCGGCTTCTTTTCTCCTGACGGATTGTACTCTGGATTTAAAGTGCTCGCCTGGAAGAAGCTCGCCCGGTCTCTGAAGGAAACACTGCGCTAAACTTCTCAGCTGTCAACGAGTACGTAGGTCTGAGCAGGGAGATGAATGTGAAGGTAAAGGAGTATCTGCTGGTAGTACTACGGATTACTTTTACAGTCCAGTACTGAGTTGGCCTGGACAATCGGGACGCCCTTAAAGCCTCGTGGGAGATGTTGAGTAAAGCCATTAGCCTGAATCAGGCTGTCGTTTTGGTGCCACGGAGAGATTCTGACATTTTTCAGGCCTTATTTTTGGGTATATGACATTCTGTGACAGTTTGACAGATGAATTTATTTTGTCTCTGACAGCAAAATATATAACATGAGCCAGACACAAAAAAAGAACCCCTGTAGGATAAACTGGACACTCTGTGGGGCTGATTGACTCCAGAAGACACCCTGAGCTGTGCAGACGCTCGGAAAGTTTTCACAGACTTTACACGGAGAGGTTTACTAATACAAAACCTTTATGGTTGAAGTAAAAGTTCAAGTTAACCTTGGATGCAGCCCAACGTCTCCTGGCACTTTCACAGGCTTCTCTTTTATACAACTTGCCATCGAGGCTGACTCACACTGCTGTATTAAACTCTTAACATACAACAGTGTGACAAACACTCATAATACATCATGTAACAGGCTCAGCCCCTCACACATTGTGTCCATACAGGCCTGATGACTGGTGTCATCACTGTGAGCATCAACCTGCAATTTACGCATCAAATCATCAGGATACACCAAAGCCAACATCGACGTCTCCAAACAAAACAGACAACTTCATGCCATTCTTCACACTCCTCAGAGGTGCTACAGGCATCAGCTGATGCACATCAGATGTGTTTCAGTTCAATCTGTAACAGAAGAGCTGCTGTTCACTCTGACAGCGTCAAGTCTACCCTCAGAGTATCCATCCATCCTTTACTTTTACATGAGCAATGTCCAGGAGCAAAACTTGGGACGTGCAGTTCACGTGATTCTATTTGAGTATCACATCGAATTACTACTGAATACTCGAGTAAATCAAAGAAGAAGAATACGGTCCGCTGACGTAGACAAACTACATCCACAAACATTGAGATGAGCCAATAACTCAGTCAGTACTTTCATCTGGACCTGTTCGTTTGGCTCTTTGCCGATCTCAGACATCTTCTCACTTCTTGTACTAACTTTACTGTGCAAACCCATCAGCTTGGGAAGCCTCCTCCTTCTGGAGTTAACCTCCGGTCACCATCTTTGTGCTGTTATGAGCCGGCTAATCTTTTCTGAACCTGGTAGCATCATAACGGTGCATGCTCACCGCTAACGTTAGCAAATGAGGAGACGAGAGGTCGCCCGTTTTCTGATTAACTGGTTTATAATCAAAGCGGTTGTTCTATCACACACAAGTTCAAAGCTACACAACTGCTCGTTCATTTCGTCTATGTAACAATCAACACACTGAACAAATGTCCAAACGAGTACTCGAGTACTCACGCCCATCCGCTGATAAAACTTTACATGTCGCCACGCTGAAAACTCTACTGCAGGTGCAAACGAGTTGTATTAATTCTTCTGTGTGAGGGATTTATATGAAAATGTGATGTACTCTTACATGTCTGCACGCTCGCCCTGCAGCGTTTGGAGGGTGGAGGAGGCGTAGCAGCGAATGCAGCGGAGGGATTTGACGGTTCCCACGTGAGCGTCTCCGTCGGTTCTTTTCTGGGATTGAAGCCGACAAAGTTTTGCATGAAGTTCTCTAAAAAAAAACTTGAGGCACCGGCCACCCACCTCACCTCGAAATAAAAGGGAGCAAACAGCCTGTTTGTGGGTTACACAGGAAGACAGAGCGAGCTCCAAAAATGATTCACGGTCTCTGCAGGAGGGGCGATGTGTCATCCTCTGTTTAGTGTTCAATAATTCAGGAGATACAGAAACGAGCATCTCCACTGATGCCTTGTTTATGTGTGTGAAAAGTCTTAAGATAGATTTACTGATGACTCCCCGCTGAGTTTAACTTTAATGCCAGCAAACACTTCATAAGAGCAGGTCGTCACGTTGATCAGAAAGTCGCATTTCGCAGAGATGCTCCTCTGTTGTTTGACTAGTCGAGCTTCTGTTTGCTGCGAAGCTTCTGCAGAATCAAATGAGTAATAAGCCGGCAGAGTGTGTCGGTAAACAGACACACCAGAGACGCTTGGTTTTCCTCAGATTTGCTTTCATTCCAGTAAACATTTCAGAGCTGGATGGACTTCTTTCTGCTGTAATCGGCCGCATCGCCCTTCTCAATGTTTTCTGCTTGTGTTAAATTAAACAGAGTGCCTGTCATTTTGTCTGTAAAGACTGCACACACTTCTACGTTCGGCGGTTTGCTCTTGAAGGCAGCAGACATTATGTTTGACAAGCTGTGACATTTTTCTAAATAACCAACCCGTGGCTCTGTAGTGTCTTTATCGCGCCTGTCTACTCAAAGTTTGACACTCGGCCTATAAAAACACAAAATGAGAGAGTGCTTTTCTGTTAGTGCATTTAAACTGGATGCAGCTTCACTTCCAATTCAATGTATGAGAAGAAGCAGGAACATTTTTCTCAAACTCGACATTTCCGTCGAACACGCTGCGCCCAAAGCTCAACTCAACATCCCACACTTCAACGCACACCACAGGAATGTGGCGGTAGGTCGTAATTTTTAGTTTATGTGTGGAAAACTCTGACCGGTCCTTTCCACCGACTCTTCGGCGCACTCCCCAGAAAATGGCGTCCGCCTCCCGCCTAGTGATGCAAGCTCGAGCAAAAAAACCTGAAACTATCTACAACAGAAAGATCAGGACTTTATCTTTTCTGTGTGTTCATACTCTGGGAATGGTTTTAAAAAGACGAGCGCTCCCAGGCGTTTCGGGCTCGAGAGAGTTAACACCACACGAGCTTTCTTCAGCTGTAAGAAGTTCTCAGGAACATGTGATGTCTTTTATTTTTAGCACTTCTGTTCAGCTGTTCAGGCAGCACAAATATTATCTGCAGATGAGTCAGTCAACATGCGACAATAAGCACATTTTATACAGAATTATGAGGTTTGTTCAGTTTAGTTTAACAAACCTTAATTTGTCTCAGTGTTATTTTTATTAATTTGTTAAACTTAATTATGATTAATACGACTAATTTACAATCTGAGATGAGCGACTCTTGTTTAATCAGGACTAGACGGCGGTTTAAAGTTTACTTTAGCTGATAAAACACTGTCAGTCATTTTGGTGTCTGAGAAGATGTCTCAGTGTTATTTTTATTAATGTGTTGTGTTTTTAACACTCATAATTGAATCGTTATCTGACTTAAAAGTGATTTTAAGGAACATTTTCTTCATTTCTCTCTCTGAACGACATTTCTTCTCTGTGAACATTTTACAATAATCTGTTCAAGAGCACGTTAAGAGCAAACCTGACTGAGCACTCATTTGAATCAGAATCAGCTTTATTGGACGAGTGTGTGTGTGTGTGTGTGTGTGTGTGTGTGTGTGTGCACTCGTCAGTTCTGAGGAACTTGACTCCTCTTAACGTACTCAGACAGAAATAGACAGATTGCTCTCAGGGATGAGGAATCCGCTTGTGACGGAAAAAAAGAGAGAAAATGTTGATCACAGCAGCGCTCCATGCTGGACCTCTGCTGAAGTGTGTGTGTGTGTGTGTGTGTGTGTGTGTGTGTGTGTGTGTGTGTGTGTGTGTGTGTGTTTGCTTCTGGAAACAACAGATGAACACGTCCAGAATTTAACATCAAAGCGTCATCAGTTCCTTCACTCTGCGGTGAACTTTGTGACCTCGCTGAGCTATTTTCAGCAGTCGTAGTAAAAAGTGAGTTAAAGGTCTGCAGCAGTGCGACTCTCTGCATTTCACGGGAAGCCTGAGGTGGACATGTTGCCCCGTGGTAATACGTTACACAAGCAGCAGTGATGCTTTGCCCTGAAGCACGCCGTCCTCCCACACAGGAAAACGCTTACATCACAGACGGCCGGCGAGAACAGCGTCCAGTGCAAACCAAGGTCAATTCAGCACGGCACTCCATCTGAGTCTAACACACTGTACAGAACACACACTCTTACACATGCATGTGGGCATGCAGTGAAGCTGGATTGCAGGGCGGCTCGAGGGGACAAGGTCAGGATCCCCCCAGGCAGCGCTCGTTTGACAGCAAGGCAATGCACGAGAGCCGAGGCTGCAGGACTTTAAATTTAGCTGCTGAGCGTCTCCTGCTGTTTCATGAATCCCTCGTTGCGTACCTCCGCACGGCAGCCAGAGCGGCCATTTGTTATTTTAATCGTGCACCTGTAGGTCACAGGTGTAATAGGCGTCCTGCAGCTTCTAATGTGTGTTCTGTCATCTGACCGGACCGCCCACCACGCTCATAAAGACAGCGAGATTTGTCTCTGGTGGGTGAATCAATAAGGGTCATCAACCCTTTGGGGCGGTCATATTTAAACATATGTGAAGTGTTTTCCAAAGTGCACGCCAGCGTACACTCGCTCTGAGACAGCCGGGATTATAAGAGCAGAACCATGCTCGAGCTGGATTCAGGCATAGTTTTAGTTTGCCCTTGGTTTCCAGCATCGTCCTGTGCTTCTCACACAACAGAAACAACAAATGAAGCATGAAATGTCTCAGACTTTTCAATTTATTTGGTGCTGCAGTCATAAAATACAGCAGAATCTTTAGTTTGAACACTGAATTTCAATCTGTGCGTGCATGAAGAAGCTTTCATGAACTGGAGACGTGCAGCAGGCACAATCCTTTGGGTCATGTGGGTCGGTTGGTACTTCCCCTACTCACATCTGAAGATCAACCAAGGTGAAGGAGACCAGCAGACCTCTGCTTCAGCCTCAAAGTCCACCATGTTGGAGGAACATGTTTGAAATACAAGCTAAGGGAGTTGTGTTGAATGCTGCTTGCAGACATCACCACAGATCGACTCATTCCAGAGCTGCTCGCATATTTAACGAGCTCCACAAGGTCAGACAAAGACGAGACTTAGTTTGGATTTGATTGGCTCGGGTTAATTATGCCAAGAGCCCAATGAATGTAAGAGTGTGTGAAAGGTCGGCTGTTATAATCAAGCAGAGCCAAGATGAACCCTCGACTGACTCTGCATTTATCACAAACTTCCCCTCCTTCATTCCTCTCCTCAAATCACATCCTGTATCCTCCTCGTCTCCTTCTCTTACCCTTGAATCATCCACCATCTTTTCTCCTCCTCGATTCAACTCTTCTGTTCTCCCTAACTGTTCATCCCTCCTCTCCTCTTGCACACCTTGATTTGTCTCCTTAAATCCTTCTCCTTCTCCTGAGAGCCCTCGAATCTTCTCTCCTTCTGTTGATTTATTGGCTCAGCGAACAGTTTCTTCATGAGTTGATGGTCTTTAGTTTCAAGTTTTCTTCAGTGCAGCGTGATGATGAGCTGTGATGTTTTCTGCTAATTACCTTTAACTGAGGCTTCATCTCTGCTCCTCTCCAATGACCAGCTAACCAATCACGAAGCCGCAATGTTAATTGGTGACTTCAGATGGGTCTTTGAACTCCTCACCTCATCTCCATAATGGTATATGGAAATCGTCTTAGTGCCTATGTATCGCAGCAGCGTTTCACAGCCGTGTGTTGGTCAGACGATTGATTTAATCCAGATAAATGCAAGAGGAGGCGAAAGATTCCACCACATCACTGGTACCGACCCCCACCCAGCGTCACCAAAGCTTCACGGGAGGCCGAGAGGCCTTGATATTAAACGATCGAGTCGCCTGCTCATTAAAAACATCTTTACTTACTGCTGTGCTGTTAATTAGATACAGGAACAGATATGATAATAAAGAGCCAACGAAGAAGGAAAACCCATGAATTCATAATGGATCTATGTACTAAAAATTATACCAGGATTATTAATTCATAAGCAGAATAAATCTTCTCTGGATGGAGCGAAATAAACAGAGCGAGAGGAAGTTGATCTAACGTGATTTTACTGTACAGCCAGCGATCGTCAGCAGCTACAGTAACCGATAGAAATCAAAGATGGAGGACATTATTTATTTACGATGTTTTCTCAAAATGTCATCTAAAGGCATGTGAATGGGAGTGAATGGGAATATACAAGTAAAATATGATCTAACATTCGCCTGATACCGTTTTTAAATTACAAATATTGTGAAAAAGTGACTTAAAATTCTGAAAAACTGAATAAATTATAGTCTATATAGCATATTTGGTGTCTTTGAAAACTTTGAGACTTTTACTAGAATTTGAATTAAAGTTTTGCACTTTTGATGAATTCTTGTTTGAAGTTTGAAGAGATGAAACCTCTGCTGATGTCAGCTGAGAAAGCAAACACAACAAACAACATATGTTTATGATTTATCTCACAGTCCAGCAAGCCTGGCTAACAAACTGAGCTACCGCTAGCTAACGCTAGCTAACAAACTGAGCTAACAGCAGCTAACAAACTGAGCTAACATTAATTAACATTAGCTAACAAACTGAGCTAACGTTAACTAACACTAGCTAACAAACTGAGCTAACAGCAGCTAACAAACTGAGCTAACGTTAACTAACGCTAGCTAACATACTGAGCTAACAGCAGCTAACAAACTGAGCTAACATTAGCTAATATTAGCTAACAAACTGAGCTAACAGCAGCTAACAAACTGAGCTAACATTAGCTAACATTAGCTAACAAACTGAGCTAACATTAACTAACAATAGCTAACAAACTGAGCTAATGTTAACTAACGCTAGCTAACAAACTGAGCTAACAGCAGCTAACAAACTGAGCTAATGTTAACTAATGCTAGCTAACAAACTGAGCTAACAGCAGCTAACAAACTGAGCTAACATGAGCTAACAGCAGCTACAGCTGTCAGCAGTTTACTTCACTGTCCATCATAAACTCTGTAAATCACAGAGAGTTGAGGCGGAGCAGCCGGAGGACATCAGAGGGAAAACCAGAAAACATTTTCTCCATAAAATATGATCCAGTTTCACCAGAATCAGTGAAATAGTTGGTGGTGTGTGACTTAGTGCCGTAAAGCGTTACGTACTTCTCCCGACCCAGAGCCCAAAGTTACATAGTGTGAGAACAGACGTACGAATGACAGAGACACCGTTCACCTGGTCACAGGTCAGTGTACATCAGCAGATGGTAGTTTATGAGAGAAATGTTGCATGATGGGACGTTTCGGTTCAGGTTTTATTCTCCTCGACCGGCCCAGTAGAAGATTTGCAATAATCGTCTTTGAACTCATCTCTGATTGTCCTTTTTCCGCCTGTCACACACACTCTCACAGTCACGCCTCTGAATCACGCTCAGAAACACATTTCTCATACTTGCATCTTTCTTTTTCGAGACATCACAGTCAGCTCAGGAAAAATTCACAACACCAGCCCGGCGTTGCAGTTCCCCGTCTCTGTCAATTTGTTCCCATTTCTGGGAGCAGAGCTGAACACGTCCTTTACTTTCTGGGGTTCAGTGAAGCAACACAAAAGGTGAAATCCCACGACGGCGACAGAAAAACACACAAGCGCCCCGCCATGGAGTCATTTAGTAAAAAGAACACTGTGTTGATGATGTCAAGGGCAACAAGATTTTTCTGCTTGTGACTGCGAGATTAGATGGTCACCACATGCTCCTGAACACACACACACACACACACACACACACACACACACACACACAGAGTTCATTCAGGCATGAACACACAAACTGAAGCCCAGATGGCTGCGTGACTCCATCAGGCTGAAAATGGACAGTGTGTGTGTGTGTGTGTGTGTAAGCATCTATTAGTGTGTGTAAGAGAGGAGAAGGGCAGTATGGGGAAATTAGTGAGGGCATGGCATCGTTACCATGGAAACATTTAGATTAATTATGTCTGCATTGGAAACTACGGCACTGTGTTTGTCTACGACAGTCTACTGATTATTAAACAGCTTCAGTTCAACACTGATGTCTCTATGTGACATATGTGTTATATTATAATATTATATTCATATAAATATTTGTAATGCTTGCCAACCAGGCTGCTGACGCAGTACCACTTCTGTCCAAAGGGGCCGCCAGAATCAACACAATAAAAGCTCTTTGGCTGATGAGGTTTTAAAGTCTGAATTATTCATGAAGCATGAGCAGTCATGGTGTGCAGGAGGATTTTTATTCACATTGCACGTTGCATGTATGATACCGTGGGGAAGTGTGAGTCACGCTGAATCTAAAGACATGCATCGCATGTCTCTGTGTTCAGTCTTACTGAGTAATAACTCTGAGAGAGAGAGTGCTAACTAAACTTAAACTTTTGTGATTTCAGGCGTTAATCAATCATGAAGTCAAGATAACCAAAGCATGCAGAGACAACAGGAACTCACACACACACACACACACACACACACACACACACACACACACGCCTGTCCGTACCGCACTAACAAATGTCCGATCGATAGTTTTGTTGTTAATAAACGTTCATACCCTGACTGAAGCTTTTACTGCGTCACTGTTGACATCCATCTCTGCTGTTTGCTTCATGTATTTTAAAGCCTCCGTCCACAGCACCACCCTCTCACTGCCGTCCATACATTATCAGAATTAGCTCTTGAAAATAGATCGAGCCAATAAATTTCTACTTGAGTAAACAACCAATTAGAGTGACTGCAGGGCTGCAGAGTGCCGGGCAGCTTCCTCTCAGCATCAGCACCATTTGTTCAGATGGAGGACAGAGTTTATGGATGAAACTGTTTCATAAGAGCTTTAATGTGATGTAGTTCTTGTTGAAATCAAATGAGTCAACACAGAAGGCTAATGTTAGCAAACCACCAATCAGCCTCATGAAACAGGAAGCAGATGCTGTTTACTTCTTCATTTTGTGAGAGGGAAGGACTTGTTGTGGATATTGTGTGCATCGCAGCTAGCGCTACGTGCTAGTGTCATGGTCTAACCGGGGAGACCGAACAGAGACGACCTGACGAGTCAAAGAGGGAAAAGTCATCGACTAAAAACAAGAGAACTAACTCTAAACTGTGTAAATAAATGTAGAGTGTGTCTGACATACATTATTATTGACACTGCAGTAGCACAGAGACTTCAATAAAGTTAGTCAAAGGCAGGCTTGAGGTTGCCAAGCAACCAGGGTCAGCTGCAGGTCAGAGCAATTAACTGCAGCTGTGCTCTGTCTGTGTGTGAGTGACTGCTGAGAGACACAGAAAATCTCTAAATGAACCCCCTCCAACTAGTGGACACTAATGCCAAACGGTAGGTCGTATCAAAAAGCCCAAATGACCGTGAGCATCCTCATCTTGTCGACCATGTGAATGCCGAATTTCAGTGTCTAAAGTTAAAAATGTGACCTGGGAGAGAGAGAAAGAACAGGTGCCCCGTGCTCCTTTGGGAAATTTCTCCTCTCCAGTTTACATGGGAGTAGATGGGGCTGTCGGTGGGTGATCCTGGCGCATCAGTGCGTCTTCCGCCAAAACTATAAGTCTGACAGCTTCAGCAGTGATATCGCTGCGTAGCCCACGAATTTTCCTACGTTTCTATGTAGAAATTATTTCTGTAGAGTGACATTTGTGGCCACGAGAGCCGTTTGCAAATGTATTTTTTGACTAATGTTTCTCTCCCTCTCCACTCTAGCTCTGGAACATTCTACCAATACACACCCATTGTAAACCCATTGCTATGTCTGTTTATGACACGTTAATGTAAACTTTGCATTGACAATGACAGTGACCAGACAAATGAAGTCACTGAACAGATTTCTACTCTTCAGACCAATCAGAGAGTATCAGAGAGGTTTTAATGTGAAGGTGGGGAAAATCTAAACTACAGCAACAGTCCTGTACAAGAACACACACACACACACACACACACACACACACACACACACACACACACACACACACACACACACACAGGCTTGTCCAGCATCATTCATAATTACAAATGGAGTTGTGAAAACTCTCTGGTGGCTTTAATAGATGAGATGCTGACTCTAATTAACTACTGAGAATAAACACACACACACACACACACACACATATGTGCATGTTGAGTATGGGATGCATATTTCAGCACACATGCACACACACACACACACACACACACACACACACACACACACTGCTGACAGTCTCGCTGGTGACTGTTCTGAGAAGTCGGGCTGATGTTGGTTCTGTGTTCTGACGATGAATTAAAGATGACAAGATCCCGACCACGGCCGAGTGTGTATGTCTCATCGCTAATTAACATGTCCCCCCTCCACCACCACCACCACCTCCACCCTCCACCTTCACCCAACGCTCTACATGTTCACCCTCATTACTCCCAACTTTGCATCTGCGCCGTCTTCTGGACTGAAAATCGCAGCGTTCACAGTGAATATATGATGAAGACTTAATAATTAGTGCAATTCTGTGAAATGAAAGCTGGAGTTTAGCAACGAAAACTGAATCAAACAGCTTCATGTGACATCTCAACGACAAAACATATTCAGCCAAACAAGTAGAGAGAAACTGTGAAGAAAGTGGAGCGAGTATCGCTCATTATTGGTGAAGAATCTGTTTTATGACGAAGAAATCAAACTTTGTTGAGCATCAATGTGAAGAGAGAAAGATATTCTGAGCTGAATTTAAAATGTCAATTCAGCTTCTGCAGTAAAATCTACATTTACTTTGTAGTCAAGAGGAAAAGTGAACGCACCATGATGTGAATAAAAACACTTGATGTCTCGTAGGAATGGACACAGAGTCTCAATGACACCATGTTTTAAGGTTAAACGTTCAGGACTTCTTCAACCAAAGCAACAGCCGACACAGTTCAGTCGTAACAAGCACATTTTCCCACAAACGGTCGCCTAACACTGCCCTCAGGATGCGTTCACTGTCAGCGTCTCTATAGAAATATCATAGAAAACATTTTATTTGACTTTGTGTTTCAAGTTTATAGTTGTGGTGGTTGCCACCTTCTTGCTCCACCTCAGCTGCACCAGTTTGAACCAAATCAGGATTTTCTGGCTCCATTAACCGACAAAGACGGTGGTAAGGGATGAGCCCAAACTCTTCCCTCTAAGGAATCCTCCCAACACTGCTTTAACACCACTAACGTGCTTGTGTGTGTGGTGGTGGTGGTGGTGGTGGTGGGGGGCAGATTTCTCCTTTTACCCAAATGCCTATTGGCAGACTGGCGTGTCCGTTGGCAGGCTAAAGCGTCCGGGGTGGCAGGAAGGAGCTCGGCAGCTGTCAGTCAAATTGATTGGAAATTATGCAGCCTGGAGATACACCCCACCAACCTCCGCCCACCACCCTCCACCCACCACCATGCCTCTCTGGACCAACATGGTGTCATCCTGTCATGTTCACTTGCAGTCTTCTTCTTACATGTCTGTGTTAGCATGTTGCTGCCATGCTAACAGCGTGAAACCATTGGCAGGAATATGTTTATCTATGTATGGATGAATCTCGTCCCACACGTTGCTCCATAGCACCACTTAGTGGTCAAAAACTCCACAGGGTGCCTTTAATTTTAGAAATAAAGACCCTGAATTCATATGAAGAAGCTCTGCAGTGACAAATATAATAATTCTGTCAGTTTTGGGGCTCAAACTGCTTCACTGGACGCAGTTTCCTTTGATAACTCTTAATTATGTTGCTAATTCTTTGCTCTTTAACCCCGCCATCCCTCCCTCTTTATCTCCACCGACCATCCTTCCTCCTCCTCCTCCTCCATCTCCCTCCCATTGATCTCCGGGTTGATTTGCTGCCAGTGTCTTTGAGGAGTCCCTTCGTGGGGGCTCGCTGTACAGCGCCCTGCATTTATTAATGCCTCTTACTGTCAACAGCCTCGGCCTCCGCCAAGAGAGCGGAGGGTGGAGGGTGGAGGAGGGAAAGATGGAGGCAGGGAGGGATGAAGAGACAAGACTGTGAGGATGAAAGAAGAGAGGCAGCGAGTGGTCGACCATTTAAAGATGAAAAGGCTGTTTTTTATAGTCATCTTCAGACGCCACGTTCAGCCTGCTCAGATTCAATCTCTCACAGCTCGAGCCACACTTCAACCTGTGTATCACTTTCCTCAGTCAACAGACTAATAGACTCGCCTAGCTGCTTCTGTGCGACTCAAGGCAAGACATTAGACTGCAGATATAGTATAGTATGACCTCTTCTGGACCTCTCGGGTCTCTTTCCAAACCCTAAATTCACATCACAAAACTACTACATGGAAAATCTATGATCTCTCACATGAAGGAGAGATCATGCGGCGTGTCCCAAATCCACATGACCGTCCAAACTCCACCACATGGACACGGCTTTGTGATGTTACAATGTTTCAGTACTAGTTTGTCTGCCAACTTGCTCAGATTCGGTCATTGGTCTTGGTTTATGTGCTTCTACCATGAGTAAGTAGTTAAATTGTTTCCCTTTTGTCTGTTTTTATGATCTGGAGTCTTCACAGGCTGTTTTATTTTGAAAACTGACCTGATGCCACAGGTCACTAATAGGCGGACCGCAGGACCCAGAGCTGGAACCAACACATCACTGAGAGATCATTCTTCAGAGGGAGATCTTTAAACAACAGAAGTGCTGCAGTAAATTGAAACTTAGTACTTAGTTAGGGACAGGGAACCATCGTGTTAAGACATGTGTCACCATGCTAACCTCCTGTCTATGTGGACCTCCGTCACTCTGACAGACTGCACTCGACGTCTTTGTCAGGTAAACAGAAGCTCAGCTTGCTTTTAGGCATTTTCACAAAGGAGTTATAGAAGTTATGTTGTTTTTCTTGTAAAATGTCTTCCAGACACAAAACTGCAAAATGACTTTGTTTAGAAAGTTTCCCGCTGAGTCAGTCGTGAGTTTTGATCTGAGAAACTTTCCCACCAGTTTGAAGTCAAATCTAATCTGAACCGAAGAGAAAACAAGCCGCTGTGCTCCTCTGCACTCCCGACGATTTCCAGGTAAGAAAATCTCACTGAAGGCAACAACCACCACGAAGACGACGGAGTTTGAAGTGAAAGTACGATGTCCTCCACATTACATCATCAGCTTTAAAAGTTTTCCTCCCCAACATAAACCCGAGTCCTTTCCCTCAGAGAATCGCCTTTATTTGTGAGTAAAGAAACAGAAAGAGCGAGGCGAAAAAGTAATGTACCGTTTTTTTTCTTTTAGGGGGAAGTTGGACAGATTTTTACCCGTAAGCACTTTGAAACTTTCTTTTAAGAAGTGCTCACAAAAGAGAGACGATACTTCCAGATAAACTTCAGTCAACCTGCCGGAGGCTGAAAACCTTGATGGATTGTTTCCTCTCTCCCCAGATGAAGCTGATGTAGCATCAGTATACATCCACCTGTCTGACCCTCCTGAGACACCTGCCGCCCTCGCGCCCAGTTTAAGGTCAGACGAGTCGTTGCGGCTCGTTGGTATTTCCAAAATGAAACACTAATTCGCAGTGGCAGGATGCTGTGAGCCCTCGGCACCGTCCCCCGCGGCCCAACCGGCATTACACCACCCCCCGCGGTGTGGCTGACCTCTCGTTTATCAGTGATACCCTCCCCACTGGGCAAAGAGCGTTTCGACTCAAATGGAGAAAGTCAGAGGAGTTTAAAGAGTCAAGCTCAGGCTGTTTCCCCCGAGTGCTCTGCTGGACTGTGAAACACCAAACTATGAGCAAGACTCTTTTTTTTGTGGTTTTCTTGCAGCTGAGTGGTCCCACAGTGTGGAAGTGAGTCTATTTTCTGTTCCCTTCATGTCTTATCAGATGTGATGGAGCATAAATCCATTTTATTTCAGGACAAGCAGCAATGCAGGAGACTTTCAGATTTTCACTTAGGTAAAGCACCATCACCTGACTGCTTCAAGAACACTCCACTTTCTATTCATTTACGACACAATACAGCAGACGGCATGTGTTTATATCTAAACTTTAATAAATTCAGTGTTTGTACGATGAAAAACGGCTGAACTGAAGAAGAAGTCTTCAGTTCAGCCGAAACTGGATTTTCTTGAAGCATCTATAACTACAGAAATCAAATCTACCATGCATAACGATGTTTTCATGATTTATAATCACCTTTACATCTACAGACGCCTCCATGTTTCCACAGAGAAGCTCAGCGCTGACTCAAGATGGACCATTTTGCATTTTTCACACATGCTATGAAGGAAAGGGTGATGTGAGGGGGTTGCACTCAGCATACATCATCTACACACCGGTCCTTTAAGTGTATAAACATCAGTAAAATGTTGTTCTTACTGTGAAATAATCGATGCACAGTAAACTCGTGATCTCGTGCAGAGTTCATTCTGTTCAGTTCTATTTTAGTTAAAATCCTGACAGCTGTCAGTGCAGAGAAAAAATAAAAATGGATCCAGTCCAGTAAAATGTCAGAGCCTCAAAACAGCATCGTGATCAGATCATCTGTTGACGGACAGCTTGCTCCATGAAATACATAAAAATAAAAATGTCCATCAGAGTTTAACAGAATCTTTTCACAGACTTTTATTATACAATTAAAAAAAGAAAAAACAACAACAGAAAATTAGAACGTTTCGAGCCCAGATTAGCTCTTCTTCTGCAGGTCATGAGACCTGTAAATCACACTCTACAGCAGAGACCAAGATTTTCGAAAACCTGCATAATTATACAGGAAACAAAAAGAATAATAATAAATGTCAGAGCTGCATGTTTCCCTCCAGATTAACTCATATTCCCACTCAGCCTTTAAAACACAAATCAGGCTGCTAATAATGAGCAAACAGTCAACTTTCATGGCGCTGACGATGACCCAACCCCCTCGTGACGCCGTGTGAGGAACCCGAGCAGCTGAGAGCAGTTTCAGCTCCGTCAAGCATCACTCTGTCTTGTTACGCCCTCCGAGCGGAGCACAAAGCAGCGGGCCGCCCACGGCGGAGAGTGCTGGCTCTGGTGTGAACGTGGCGATAATTGGCCTTCTATCCACTTCAGCCGCTGAGCCAAACGCCGGCGGGTCGCTCAGCCAGCCACCTGTGGTGCATTATGGTCCACACTCAGCTCTAATAAGAGCTAATCCTCCATGATGAGCCCCGGCCCGGGCCCCGTGTCAGCACACATCCTCCACACAGGCTGCCGTTCAATGACGGAGGGCGTTTCAGACGTGTTACAGGTGGACCCTCTGTCCAAATGCATCCTCCACACAGGCTGCGTTCAGGAAGGGAAAAAAAAGGCTGCAAATAGAAAGCAAGCCAGGGCAGATCAACCTGGACGTTCAAGAGGGCTAATGCTGTCGGGAGTGTTGGGTATGGAAATGGAGCATGCAAAGATCAACCAAAGGTGGATTCATGCTAGAGAACACGCTGAACTTTGCTAAAAATAAGTTTCAAAAAGTGTTGCAGAATCAACAGAGATGGACCTTAAATGTTTTTAAGAGATATAAAACCTGCAGGGAGGAACTCAATTAGAGTGAAATACGCTGCGCGTGCACGTTATGTCAGCAAAGATCAAGTGAGGGTACGTTCAACAAGAGTTATGAACTGTTAAAAATCAGCATCGATGCACACGATAGGTTCAAGAGAGTAAAAAGTCTAACTGAGGTCAGCAGGAGAAACTTAATTTGAGTTATTCGAGTCTCTCAGGAGTGCGTGCGTGTACGTTATGTAAACAGGGATCAACAGGGTACGTTCAACGAGAGAAACACACGCTAAACAAAAATAAGAGATGAAACTGTGAAAGTGTTCAGCAAACGTGAAACTACAGTGACTCCTTCACAAACAGACAGAAAACATTCAGAGCTCAAACCTCATGCTGGACGTGTACTCTGCACAGAGCAGAGATCAACTGGGGGTACGTTCAACGAGAGTAATGGCTGTAACATTGATTCGTGTCAATGCAAACCCTCGACCTCACCAACAATGAGATTTATATTGCAAAGTTGAACTGTGGGTCCACCTAAGGTGCGTTCAACACATTTGTGAAACTGTTGCAGACCTTATGTGACTGAGGAACGTGAAAATAAATCCCAGCTCGGCTTCTTGCTCGCTCACTCTCTCCTTTTCTCTTCTTAGCTTCCTCCGTCAGCGTCCTCTTCACTCTCTTCTCCTCTGCCATTATGTCCATAGAGGCTGCTGAGCCCGGTTATATTGCCCGTTATAATACCGAGCTCCTGTTCTGGCACAACACAAGATCCGCTCCTCGTCAGCAAAACCTCTCAGCTCACAGTCCAGCTAACAAACTGAGCTAACATGAGCCAACAGCAGCTACAAATATGATCCAGCATTAGCTAACAGACAAACTGAGCTAACAGCAGCTAACAAACTGTGCTAACAGCAGCTAACAAACTGAGCTAACATGAGCTAACAGCAGCTACAGTTGGCAGCAGTTTACTTCACTGTCCATCAGGAAACTCTGCAGGGAGTCAGGACAGATAAAGTGAGCTGCGTTCAATAAAATGCAACATTCACCTGTTGAACTGAGCTCAGAGTTCAGCAGAGATGAACCTGTTGGTGTGAAACATGATGACACACACACACACACTCTCTCTCCTGTAGTCGGTTAAACACGGCAGAGGAAGGCGGGTCATGAACACGCGTCCTGAAGCGCGAGTGAAGCGATTTCTGGTGACACGTTTTTCACCCTGACAGCTTTATTAGTTCACGTTGGAGTGACAGCAGGTGTCAACAAGCTGCGTTCAAGGTGATGTTTACACCTTGGCATTTTAATGTGTGGAGGAAATGAACTTTTTTTTCTTAGGTTTGACATTGAGGAGCAAAGTCAGTCAGAGACGTGAAGTGATTTCTGTATGACATGAAACACACATGACTCCTTTAAAGGTGGGAAATGTTCATTAATGATGAAGTTAGACGGAAATTTTGAGGTTCAGGTGTTTATCCTCTTGAGGCATGGCACTGACATTTTATAATAAACTGAACTATTAGTCATACTGAATGTTGTGTTATTAACAACTTCATTTTCTTAATCTGCAGCTAAAAACCAAGTGGAACGATTTACATTTTTAAACTTTGAATTTGTGTAATGTTTCCATTGTCGATGGAGTATTTGAATGATTAGTAAGTTAAACACGAATATTTTGATAAATTCACAGTAACTAACTGGCAGCTGTTGACAAGTAACTCTACAGCACATCACTGGTTACTGTAATTTTCACAGTAACTCTATAATTACTGTAGTTTTTGACTGAATACACAGTGTACTACTGTGAAATGGTTTACAGTACTTTAGTGCAGGAAATCCAGAAAGACCAACAATCAGATCACAGATTTGATTTCCATATTTGGCAGATTTTGGTTGAAAAAGTCTTGAATGTTGGACCTTTAAATCATTGTTTAAATCGCATTTGACAGAGTGTGTGTGTGTGTGTGTGTGTGTGTGTGTGTGTGTGTGTGTGTGTTTCCCTCTAAATCCTTCCAGCTGAGATTAAACCTCTGAGTGCTGTTTAATAGAAGTCTTCCAGCCTGCAGCGAGTCCCCAGCATCAGCTCAGGAATCCTCTGGAGGTCCCCGCGGTGATGTGGGCACCGTGGGGATTAAAACACTTCCCGCTTCCTGCCGTCCTCTCTGGAGTTGCACACCGGCTCTAAGCTCCATAATGAAACTCGGTGATTGTTTGTCACACTTGGCTCGCCGAGGTTTGATCCGTCCTGATGGGAAATAAGGCAGACGCAGGCAGGGAGCGCTTTCCACAAAAATTTCAAATGTGCACAGAGCGAGGAAGGATGATTTATTATGTTTTCTTTTCCTCTTTTGTTGGTTTGTTTGTTTGTTTGGTTCGTTCCACAAGAAAGATGAAGAGGATGAAGACAGAGGAAGTAAAGTAAGAAGGGAAACTAAAGAAAGAAGACGGACCGGTGGAGTCCAACACTGATGTCGGTGATCAGGTCTGGCTCACAGTTCACCTTAAAGCTGCTGGTTGGCAGTCAGGGCTTTGCAGGCCCAGAAACAGGAAGACAAACTGTTGTTGGAGAGAAGTAAAGTGCAGGAGAAGGTTCAGAACTCAGAACTCGTCTTACTAACTTCAAATGAACTCTGGTGTGTTGACTTCTTTTTGTTTAGGCTGCAGGCCTGCAGCAAAGGCTGGAATCAAACCCGGTCAGGCATGCACACTACGGGCTGCCCAATTAAATCTGTCTTTTAAGAAATATACAAACAAATATGTCCAAGATGTGCACAGCAGCATGTGCACGTTTCCATCCAAACATATTCTAACTGAAAATGCGACTGAACGGTGTTCTCCATCCACAAAGACAAAAAACAACTCAAGTGAGCATGAAAACATTTTTACAGCTGAAACGTGTCAGATGAGTTCAGAAAATGAACATGACTAACTCTGAAACACTCTGAGATGAATTCATCTCTATCTCTCTGCTCGGGGCGGCCTCAGCGTGTCATCGAGCCACCCTTTAAGGACCGCCCACAAAAAACCTGGACTGAAAAACTGTTTGAACCTCTAACTCCACATTTCAGTGATGTATTGTTAACGTTTATAAGTCTTTTCACGTTTTCAGCAACTATTCTATAACATATAAATCTCAGTTCAGTACGTGTATTTATTCATGGAGACGAGTTTAGTCTTTAGTAAACATCTCGACAGCAGGTTGTGTGTCTCTGTATTAAATGGAGGAGGTGAGTGGTGTCATCAATAAAAGGTACACCAGCTTGTTTCCCCTTCAGTCATCCTCTGCTGCTGAAAAACACCAAATCCGGACGAATAAGTGAAATAACTGAGTTTTCTGTGTGTTTACCAGATTGGGAGCTGCTTATGTCAGGAATGAATAATGGATGAACTTGTAATTATTAATCCTGCTTACAGTGGAGCTCGGTGCGACGGGACTGCTAAAGGCAGGACAGAGCACCGAAGAAGAAGAAGAAGAAGAAGAAGAAGAAGAAGAAGAAGAAGAAGAAGAAGAAGAAGAAGAGAGCGAACCTGACAGCCTGAGCATAGTAACACAGTTTGTATTTTAAAAAAAGAAATAATTCAGGTTTTAATCACCGGGATCAGTGGCAGAGCGGAGTGGAGGGTAAACGCAGACGCAGCTACAGTGGGAGTCAATTAAAATCCACAAACGACGCCACGTTTAAAGCTTCAGAGAGTGTGTGTGATCGTCCTGTCCTTCAGCACAGCCACAACATTCTGATCTGTGAAGCCGTGAAATAGCTGATTAGAATAATTTAATATGTTTCACAACATTTCAGGATTTAATTTTCAGTTTTTCTCCAGTGTGAAAAAAAAAAGGTCGTCTGAAACAAATCACTGCATTAGTGTGTCAAACAGGGACTTTAATTACTGACAATTAGAGCTGCAACAACAGAAGAAGTGACTTTGTGTTCTTGTTAATGAAACGCTGCACACATATCAGTAATGACAACATGATAACCTGCCGGTTAAACTCTGAACTACTTTGTTCTGGTGATGATTTTAACACAAGCGAAGCACTTTGAACATAAAGACTTTCTGATTTCATTAAACGTCATTTATTGTTTGATATTAAACAAAAGTAAAATAAAGTTTGTTTTGTCCTGAGTGTCAGATTTAGAGTTCTGGAAATATAATTACCTTAAAATAATCATCTTCATCTCTACACATACTGCAGGGAGTCCACCAGAGCAGACAAATTAAAGGCTTTGGATCGGGTCCTCTGCGTCCACAGTCGTGTCACAGTTATGCTTGTGTGGGTGAGAGGAGGGTGTTGCAATCCACAACCGCACAGCTAGATGCCCCTAAATCCTCCAACACTAAATGTGTCTCCAAACTGATGATATAAATCATGCAAAGACAGAAAAACATCTACTTCTGTCGCACAGACGTGGTACAGATGTTACGCTATAGACCCACAACAGACTCACACACCACGAACATCTTTTAGCACCGACACAACAATCATGTCGAATAATACGGAGACGATCTACAGCCACTAAAGAACCATCGAGCCAAAACAAACCTCAAACTCAGACTCACGTTACTCAACTGCCATGAAGGAATCAAGTAGATGATGTTACCTGCTGCAACCTTTATCTTTCTCATGACTTCTTAATGAGCTTCAACCATCTGAAAACATGCAGTACATCACTGGAAGGAAAACAACCCTCACCAACAGACTGAGCGACAACCTGAACGACTATTGCACAGTACAACACGATGACTTCTTCAAGCCCCAAGATCAGACTGAAGTTGACGAAGATGGCTCGATGGGGCGATTGACATCTATCGTCTATGTATGGCTGGAGAATCCGGTGAACTGAGAAGTTTTAATGACACCCTGGATAGTGAGGAAGAGACTGACAGCTTTATTGTGGAAAGATACCTTCTTTACACCTTCAGGCCTTTGAGCAACGTGCTGAACCAACGTTACTTTATTTACATCGCATGTGAAGAAGACAAAAGGTTTGACATCCATGTATCTGACACACGAGAACATGCAGCAAAGAATCACAAAGGTGGAAGGAGATAACAGCTGTCATTGCATACTGTCTACAGGAGACCTCAGTAGGGTAAAGGTTTGAACCCGCCACTATCCTCACACACTGCCAGCCCATGTTCACAAAGCATAACTCCATTTTAAAGGTGTATCTCATTGTTAAGTGAATCATTGGAGATGTATTGTGAGAGGTCGTCTGGGGGCGAGGCAGCAAACTGTGACAACAAAACACAACGCGATCAGGCTGAGTCAGCAGCCAGCCAGCCAGGTCACATCCGTCACATCAGCCACCCAAACACATATTTCACTCCCTCCACCTACAATGAGTCAGGTGCACCGCCAAAATAAATGTACAGTCAGCAGGAAAAAAACGCTCCACTTTGCATCAGCCTTGTATTAACCCGAGAGGAGGCAGTGTAAGTGCACGATAATAGAGTGTTCACAGCGAGGTCACAAATGAACAGAAAACAACGGAGGAATCAGAGCTGAGGGGGCGAATAAAACCTGATGGAACATGAAATGATACGGTCCCACGTGGGCCACCGTAGGCGATCAGCAGAAGCCAACAACATGAACACATCCTGAAGGCCTCGTAAATGTCTGATCGTTTGTTATTTAAAAGGATGGGCTGAGTTATCTGTAGCACGCCTCTACGAGCTACTGATCCACAGTCAGTGCGTTACTACAGTAGATGGAGGTGAACGCACCCCCAGTTTGAAGCAGCAGACAGCATGACCTGAGCTAAACACGCACGATACATGCAACCTGTTGGTGCTGTTTGGCGACCTGTCCTGGGTGTAGCCTGCCTCTCGCCCAGTGTCAGCTGGGAATGAAGAAAGCGTGAAACAGAAAGAAGTTAAGAGGTGCTCTCAGAGGGTGAATGGACGCCACCACCATCCATCGCTTTCTGTATAAACATGACAACAGCTGAAGCAGCGTGACCGTGTGACCATGGCAACCACAGACTCCAGAGAGAAAACCAAAGGATGCAGAGCATCATGGGATAAAAGTACTCTGACTTACTCTGCTTGAAACCAAGCAACATTCTGTCCTCTTACAGAAACATGATGTTAATTAGCTAAACTCGTTTCTACAAATATTTAAAACTTTGTTGAAGCTCACACTGGTCTGCATTTAAGAGTGTGTTGTCCTCAACATAAGAAACTGTTGCTACACGGTCGCTTAAAGCCGATTCCTCCGATGACAAATTTAAAAGGACAGGTAATCATTCCAAATATTCTTTTTAATATCTTCTACGTTGCTGATTTGAAGTCTCCGGAGAGGAAACAGAATGAAATTATCTTGTGGAGCATCATTTGATGTTACAGTCTGATAAAAACAGCTATTTTCAAAAGTATGCTGGGCCTTTGTGAAGATAGCTGCAGGTTATATAACAACAATAACTGGCACAGGCACACAGCATCTGGAAACACAAGCCGCAGTGGCAGATAATGGCTGACAGAATCTATTTACTGTACATGAGATGTAATATCTTCCAGCTCTCAGCGGGGGAATAATTTGGGGAAAAGGCAGAGATTAAGACAGAATGAGAATGAAAGAAACAGAGAATCAGAGAGAGAGAGCTCCTCGGTGTGTTTCACATTGTTTTCACTTTAAATGCGGCTAAATGCAAATTCGGCAATTGCTGTCTGTGTTCCTAAAACGGTGTTCAGCTCCGGTGTCGAATGGTGACTCATATTCGCTCAGGGCAGCGCGAGGGAAAACACAGATTCATGAAAAAAGCAGGAGAGCGAGGGTTTGTGGTCCCAAATGCTAAAAAGCTCGAGATAAAGCACTTAAACAAAAACCCAATTATCTCCGCTCTGCCTCGGATAATGGCTGTCAACAAGCACTTAAAGCAGGTGGGATCATTGACTGTCACACAGGACCATGATGCTTCATGCTTCAGGCAGCTTCAATAACTCATGAAGGAAACAGTTTAGAAAGCAGATGAAGAAGTACGGACACGCAGAGCTCTGAGTTACGTAACAGCTCCAGTGTGAACGGATTTAAATTAAAGTCAGAGCTGCTGTGAGAGAAAACGAAGAATTTAAAAACATCTCAGAGAACACACTCGTTCTCCTACAAGGAGGAGAGTGAGGCGAGAAGTATTCAGTTGGTTTCATTCAACAACTTCACCACTAGATTGCTCTAAATCCTGCACACTGAGCTCTAATCGTCTGCTGAAGTCAAACTTCATGTTTGTGTGTATTCTTGCTGATGTCACATCCTGCGCCTGGAGGCGAATACTCATTTTACATCAAGCTCCATGAGAGAGAGCCCCTGCCTTTCCGTTAGCATGCTAACAGAACCGGGCTCAGCAGCCGGGCTGGACCGGGTTGGAGCACAGCCTCTGAGACCAACAGGGAGTAACGTGACAGTACCGAGGTGACTGACAGACTTTATGATGGAAACACTGATCAGTAGCTTAAATATAAGTCCCAATAACCTGCTTGCACAGACGACTTACGTTGCTGCGTTCCTGTCTCAGTCTCAGGTGTCATGATCCGTCGTAGTCTCAGGTGTGCAGCCTCATAAACATCCGTCTCTGTCACAGATGATTTCACGGTGACAGAAGAAGACGAGCAGACGTGTCGCGCTGGTAGAACGAGGAGCTGAAGAGAACAGTCGACATAAATGTCACCTCACAGTTGGTCTCCAGCTAATTGGGTTTGAGGTGTTTACATCACATCTGCTGCGAATAACGAAGAACAAGAAAGTTTGCTGGTGTAAAGTTATTTAATGAGTCGGACTTTGGGGAAGAATGATTTTATTAATCTGACATTAAGACAGGGACTCAACCTTTTTTCCTGCCATTGTATCTTAATGTGATGTATGTAGTTCAATAGAGGGGACGAGGCAGTGACAGCGAGGCGTTCAGGGAACCCGCACTAACTATGGCTGCCCTCATTAAACTGTGAGCTGCCTGCTGGGCAAAATGATCCGGCAAATGGAAAATGTTAAATGTTAATTCAATAAGGAGGCCAATAAAGAGCAATATTCAATAGCTAACTGTCTGCTCTTTTCTTCTCCGCGACTGTTTTTAAATGTTAAACACATAAAGGAGCTCCGGACACACCGGCCCCGAGACAAAAGGCTACGTCAACACAGGAAATGAAGGAAGACGCCGTCCTCGAGTCAGTGTGTGTGTTTCCTGAAGTTACGGTAACGCGTCTCTATTATCTATTAAGAGTTAGACGGACAGATTTCCGCTTGAGTCAATAAACTGATACAAAACCCACCAACGAGCAGCTGCTAGCCGAGAGGTATTAAATGGATCACTGTGCAGCACGAGCACCACACCCGATCACACGCGTGAGCGCCGTGAAGGTCATCGTGTCATTTCTCGTAAAGTCGACAACATGCTCCGACCTCATCGCGACCTACGCGCGTACGCTGAGCTTCACCTCCACGACGACATATTGCTATTGTCTCTGCGTGAAATGTCGGGGGTCAGTCTTCAGGGGAGCACGAATATGTGCGACAGACTCCTGCACAAGCTTTTGGTGCCTTGCTCAAGAGAGGAGAGCAGCTCCTCCTCCTCCTCCTCCTCCACCTGGTGTAAATAAGGTGGAGGAGGAGGAGGTTGGGCGCCTCTGTTAAGCTCCGCCAGCGCTTTATCTCACGCGGCGCCTGTGTTTGCTGCTCTCGCTCTCTCCTGTGTGGTTATCTTCTTTTTATTTTGTTTTATTTGGGAGTAAATAAACTCTGAACTCTGTGATCTCTGAGCAAGTCAAATCTTCATCCCGGCGCTCGGGTTATGTAGCGCGACATGCTATCCTGACGCAGAGTTCATCTCAGAGGCCTCGCCGCTCGACGGGAGGGAAGAGGCAGGAGGCAGAGGTGGAGAGCGTGGTGGAGGAAAATACTAATGTATGTCTGCTAGTGTGTGTGTGTGTGTGTGTGTGTGTGTGTGTGTGTGCTATGCATTTCAAACAGCGGTGTTCAACACTCGGACATACAAACACTAAATAAATCATGTGTTGCTGCTAAACATGGAGCTGGGTGCAACACGCCTCCTGACATGTGGCATGGTTGTACAGGTGTGTGTGTGTGCATAGGTGTATGTGTGTGTGTGTGTCTGTGAGAGAGTGTGTTTGAGACAGAGAGAGAGAGAGAGAGAGAGAGAGAGAGAGAGAGAGAGAGTATGATAGAGCGACGAAGAGAAACATATTTTTGCATTCATCACTGATTGAGCTTATGTTTGTATGCATGTATGCCTACTTAGAAGCACTGTGTGTGTGTGTGTGTGTGTGTGTGTGTGTGTGTGTGTGTGTGTGCACTGATGAGGGGCCCGTACACGTCTCAGGGCTCTACATAATGGATGAATTCGCTGCAGCGAGGAGAACAGGCCAGCGCTGGACTCATTTCAAAACGCCTCGAACGCTGCTATTTATACAGAGAGCTGGAAGGACTTCAGGAGCAGCAGGAGGAGGAGGAGGAGGAGGAGGAGGAGGAGGAGGAGCAACAGGGGGGCGCTCGTCGGCACAGCAATGCCACCTCAACAGCGCCGAGCACCACCCAGGTCCACGTTATTCTTCAAAGAAAGAATCACGGCCAACAAACGTGAAGTTTTTCATCCTCCTGTTTGTTTGATTTCAGACTTTCTCCTCCGTCTGTTTGTGGACTTAATTGTACGTTTTAACCTTTTTACTGGAGGTCATTTTTACTGTAAATATGGTGGGCAGCGAATATTTACCTCGCCTGCAGAGAGAAGCGGGCCTCGTTTGTTCTGTTTAATGAGCGTGTTTACCTGTTGGTCTGATGAATTCAGGATGAAGTACGTTTCATCACGATCAAGTCGTACACAAGCGTGTATGTTTTAGCCCGGCGCTTCATTGACTCAGTGAGCGTGCTGGGCAGAGAGTGTTTGAGTGAGGAGCACGCTGAATTAAAGCTTCAGGCCCGACTCTAACTTAAGCTAAACCACAGAACACGAGCCCAAAGAATCAAAGCTCCACGCCGGACTGCATCTCCCAGTCAGCACGGACGAAGCTGCGATTAGCTCGACTTTCACCTCCTGTTTCTCAGCGCGTTCAGTCTTCTGACTCCGACTCCAGGTACCAAAACTAGCTCTCCGAGTCCTTCACCCTTCACATCACACTTCTCCTCACCTAGCAACAAGATGATCTTTGGCTATGAGCCATCCTTGGACAGCACAGTGCCTTTACTGCTCCTGGAGAGTATCATTTCATTTTTACCTCAGGGGGAGTCAATGCTGATTTCAGGAGGTCCGGATAGAGAAAAAATGCTCACGTTCAGGTTATCATCATCATGTTTAAGCCGCATTATAATTTACTTATATATATATGAAGTTTTATGATTTTCAAGGGTTTGTTTTCGACATTTGAAAATGTCATGTCAAACAAGATTAATATAGAAATCTCAAACATTTAAGAAACTGTGGTGAGATCTTTTTAAAGCTGCATGCTCTGAAGCTCGGACAGCAAACGTTTCAGGGAACAAACTTTTGTTTAATTCCTGTTAACATTTCAAGGATCTGCTGATGCAGCAGCCGAGAGACAAAGAGCCAGAAAACAAATAATGCACATCAGAAAAATAATAAAGCCACCGTCAGCCGCTAAAGGGATTGGCATGCTAATTTTAATCACTTATTTGGGCGTCGTATCCTGGAGGCACGTCACCGACAATCAGCAGCCGAGCCGCCATCAAAGCCTCGTTTCTTTAATTTCACATCAGAGTGTGGAGTCACAAAGCTGTTTAGGTTTGTCAACAGCTCCGATCAGAAAAGGAATAAAAAGGATTTAATGAGAGCGCCGCCGTTCAAGAGAAGTGACGGGTTTCCGAGAAAAACGCGACACTGCTGTCTTTCTGACATCTGTGGTGTGTTTGTGGCGCGTCCTGATCCTCTGCGAGGTTTGTTTGAAGAGATCTGAGCACTGTTAGAGTCGTAATGTGTGCCGTGCTTTATGATTTATGCTTTTTAATGGTACTTTTTGATATTTTATGGAGCTTTAAAATATTCTGGAGAACCCGGTTTAATGGTTTGTGGAACTTTGCAGCATTTTTTAAACTTGATGGCACTTTGTGGTTTCACCGCAGCACTCATCGTCTTTTATAGTTAGTGATCTGATTTATGGCACTTTATAGTGTTTCTGATCATTTGAGGCACTTGAAGCAGAAGTTCAGCTAACACCTCCTGATGATGTCATCAGGCCTGTCTGAACCTGGACATGCACGTACATTATAAGAACACGGCGTATCGCAGACAGCACTGACTTCAAACATCAAACACACAGAGAGCTCTTTAAAACTTTAGTCTGCACTCATCACACATAGAAAATGAATCAGGACATTCTGCTGGCATCTTATGAAAAAGCATTTTAATCTAAAGTTGCGACATGATCTAATGTTCAGCCTTTCCCAGATGACACAGGAGAAACTGGACTGAGCACAGACCGACCTCTGTATCTTTCTCACACTGTGTTCTTCTGCACATTTCTTATTTATTTCTTCATTTAAGTTTTGGAGACCAGTCTGATGAAAAACTTTTGTTTTTGTTATTCTGTTACGGAGCATCCTGATTCATCTGTTCCACGTCACCACACTGTAAGTTTTGGGGCCATTTTATGCATGAAGGAAACATGATCAATGTAGGACTGTCTTTCTGGAGCTCGAGTACCTCATCTGCTATCAGGTTGCTTTTACTTTGTAGACCTCTGTGGAACTTCTTGAAGTACTCTCTGTACTTTGGTGTGATACTGAGTAATGAACTAAAATTGGGTGTCCGTGCATCATGTGTCCCACTGAGCGACCCCCGACCTCCTTTAATACACTGCACCAACACACTTGTGTGAAGCTCGTGGAGGCGATGTGATTTCGAGACATGAAAGAGAATCTCTTACTGGTGGGACCGCGAGAGAGCGAGCGACAGATAATCAGGTTTTCTGTGACCACTTTCTCTCCGTGAACTCGAAGCTTCACCGACCTCCATCTGGCTTTGTTTATCATCCGCCATGTTTATGTTTACATGTGCGCACAAATCTGACTGTACCGCAAGCCGGATATTAATATGAGTAAATAATGCAGCAGCAGCCGCACTGTACCGTGCACGTGTCTGATTCTGAGAGAGCGAGGAGTGAATTCATTTCAGTTAATTAAAGTTGTGACATTAAAATGAGGACGTGCAGATTTTATCCACACACTGAGGAAGCGTCACATCAGATAGAGATTAACGACGACTTCTTCTAGTTACAAATATGGACAATGCATTCATGGGTTAATAAACAGACACATTTTCCTACACGTCCCAGAATGCCTGTATAATAAAGTAGCACTCTTAAGATGTTTAGAACAGTTTCACACGAGCGGCTAAAACATTTGGATCACCTTTAAAAAGTTAAATTATCAGAAAGTGTCCCACCTCACCAATATTCAGCCGAGAAAACTGTTTCAAACTATTGTGGATGGAACAACTGACCAAAGCCGCAGATGAAGCATCCATTGTTGATTTTAGGGAGTTAAAAAGAAATTGAGCTGCAGCGCAGCCCGAACGTACGGAAGTGAAGCAGAACTCTGAAGACTTTTCTCAAACCCAGCTGACTCTTAATCTTTGCTCCGAGCTTCTCAAAGGTTTGACGGTTTTCTTTGTCACACACGTTATCAGACTTCGGGCTTTGACGCTGCGGCAGCAGAAGTTTGTTCCTGGCTGCTGCTCTGTCATTGAATGAATCATCTGTAACATTCGGTAAGCTTTCACTGGCAGTGTGAGCGTATCTGAGCACCTGATACAAGGACAGCCTGAAGTCGAAGCATCCCATCGCTCCATCAGTCTGATCACCTTCACTCCAAACTCTTTAACCTTGCCCCGTCTTCCTTCTGTAGGACGGTAAACTGGCCTGTAAATTGTCCCGATTGCAGATGTAACGGGCCCGTCCTTCCCTGTAAACTTTCAAACGGGCAGCTCGTCCGGTAACGTCCTCCTCAGGGGACAGTCGTGGTTTATAACGTTAGTTATCGACGCTCCATTCTTCCACCTTTGTATTAAAACTCCTGCAGAAGAAGTCCATCGGACACCAGCACGAAGAGACCAGAATGCATTTCAACAGCACGGCAGATTTTTCATTTATTCCTCTCGACAGTCCTTCGTACACTCTTCACTTCCTCCATCTTCACCTGCTCATGAACTCCACAGACGACTTGAACAAGCTGAGACATCTCCTCTAGAGGCTGTCCAAAGGCATCATGGGAAACGTAGTGAATCGCTAACCCAAGAAGAAGTAAATGAGTCGAGTTACGGGAACCCGGAAAAGAAGTAAACTTTGAGTTGAATGACACACAGTGAGGCGAGGACTGTTTATCGTCTGCTGTGAGATGGAGTTTGCTCATCAGAGGTGGGTGCTGTTATTATTTCCTGCATCACAGGTCAGACTGAGTTTAGAACAAACCTCAGTTTCCTGACAACGTGTCTGACAAGGCAGCCGCAGCCGGAGTTCATCACCGCTCCAGAAACTGCTGCTGACGTTCAGGTTGGCAGAAGGAAGTTCGACTTTCCTTTAGTTTCGACCACGCTGTCAACCTAAATGTGCGAGTGTGTTTGTGTGAGCAGGCGGTAACACAGGCAGAAGAACCAGAAACTAGTTTTGACACAAACTGTCCGTGTTCGTAAGGCTGAAAGTTTTTAAACCAAGCGGAAGAGATGCTACGAGGAGAGTCGTCGTGTTTTTCTTTAGGATCTGTGGCGTGGAAAGAAAACGCTGCGCCGCGTGACGGAGACAGGGTTATAAAAATATCATATAGCTTTTTGTACGTGTTACCATTCAGTCAGTAAACTCTGCAAATATCCCTTCATCATGACCAGAGTAAGGCACGCTCACCTGTCTCCGCTAATGCTTTCATGAAATGTAATATTAATCTTCAAAGAAAGCACCAACGTCCAAAGGTCAGATATTTAATGAGAGAGGCGACAATTTAGTAACTGAATTCATCACAAGACAAGGTCACCACATGAGTTCATGTTTTATCTCCAGTCGGTCTGTGTTAATTATGACTATAATCAGACGTATTTGAAAAGAGTCACGGCGCTGCTTCTTTTCTGCTCCTTCTCCAAAACATCCAGCGGCTGAATCCACGATAAAGAGAAGACAGCTGACCGGCCCTGGCTCCATTTTCTACAAGTGACCGTGAGATTTCTTTTCATTCTTTGTCAGCGGTCAGCTGCACCTATTTAAAAAAAGGTAATATTTGCCTTGAGATTAAAATGATTTCAATACAAGCTGAAGTCCTTCAATGTCTTGTTTTGTCCACAACCCAAACATATTCAGTGTACCGTCACAGAGGACGAAGAAATCAGAGAATTTGGACAGTTTGTCCTTTAAAAAGTGACAAAACAAGTTAGTTAGAAACATGAGCAGTACACAACTAAACCTGGAGATATGGAGCTTTACTTTACCTCCGAGCTGAGAGTGTTTCCATGATCCGCTGTCTCTTAAACTGACCTGTCACTTCAATGTTTAAATCTAATTTCCCGCCGGGGCGACTCTGTGATGTGACGCCATCCATGTCGGAGGTTAAGAGTCTGCAGCGTGCCGCCACGGCTGACGAGCAAAGCAAGCAGCCCGACTGCAACAATCCCATCACCCAACCACCACCACCACCACCACCGCCTCCTTCCCAGTCCAATCTAATGTTCAGCTAGAGTGCACCCCTGATTTTATTTACCCTGCGCTAAGCTAGTGTCTGATTAATACGGTACAAAGGCCAAGAGAGAGTGAGAGAAAGGGATTGTGGGAAGAGGTGGGAGGAAAGAGAGCTGGGCAGAGAGAGATGCTGTTTGGTTCTGGATTCTATTTTTATTCCCTGATTGAGGCAACGCTCGTTGGAACATGAAGCCCGTCACAGTTTCATTTCCATACGGTGAAATCCATAAGCCAAGAGTTCAGAGCAGGAAGAGAGAGAGAGAGATGAGGAGGAGGAAGAGGAGGAGGAGAAATTAATTATTTGGTGGAGGCGTCAGGGTTGATTTGGCCCAGCAAAGGGCGTACACGAAGCTGACGGTGCACCGGCGTTCATCACCAGGCGGCGGTCAGAAAGAGGAAGACTCAGACGAATCATTTTCACAACCTCCTGTCCCGCCATGTTCCATTTTCATTTCATTCAAAAGTCTGAGCGAGTAATCACACAGAAAGGAGACGATTAAAATTCACTGGATGTTCGGTCCGTGCGGTGCGGCTGCATGTGATCCAGGTTCTAAAAAACATGTTAAAAGGTGAATCCTTCACAGCCGCGCCGATCCCTGAAATAAATAATTAGGAATGTTTTCACAGCCGACGGTGAGGCGAGCCAACGACGAGTAAATACAAATTAGAGCCACAATGCACGAGTCAATGGCGCTCTTCAAAGAAATTGCACTGGACGAGTGGCTAAATTATATACCTTTGTGATGGTGGTGGAGTCTAATTAATGCTCGGTGGCCACCGGCGGCGATTGTACACGTGAAGAGCAGCTGAATTCAGACAGAAAGCAGACGTGGGGCGGCATGCAAAGAGAGTGATTACGCACCTCCGGCTAACAAGTGTGAAATGTTTTTTTTTTTTTGGCACGCAGATTGAGCGGCCTGCAGGTAAGTCAACAGATAGGCAAACAGACGAGTTCAAGTGCTGTTTGAAGTGTTTGAGAGCAAATGCAGGAGCTCATTTCCTCTGGATCCTGATACAGGATACTTTGTAAAGCCGGGATGATCCACAACAGCCTCTGAGCAGCTTATTTAGTGTCGAAAAAAGCAGCTGCTTTACATCTGCTCTGAAAATACTTTCAGCCTTCATATTTTTATTGGATGAAAAGTCACATTTTAGTCAAAATGGTTTCTTCAACAATAACGAACACGTTTGGAACAATTCGTCGAGGCCTGTCGTCGAGTGGACAGGGAAGAAAAGAAAAGAGAGACTCTGGACAGATTCTAGCTGCTCCCAGCAGTAAGTTCAGCATAGGCAAGGCATAGAGTTGGAGGTTTGCAGGTTGGGTTCAGATTGGCTGTCATAATGAAAACCCTGACTCAAGCATCACTACACCTCCATCTCCATTTTCTGACTTACTGGGGAAAATATCAGGATTTCTTTGCATGCCTGACAGCCCGACACGACCATTTTAGTCCTCGTCAGTGAAAACAAACATTTGGTCATAGCTAACAGGTAAAATCCTCCCTCATATTCTGATCGCATGTTCCCTAGAAGTTAATGAAACAAGATGTTTTATATGCAACTCAGCTTCACGCGACTACACAGTATAACACGGCATACTATTCACTGGTCAGGATGCACAGATCCAGTCGATATCAGCACAGATGCTGACCCTAACAGGTGTGCTGGCTGTCGGCCATGACGTGATCCACAGACACTAAATACAGTTTCTTCATCACACAGTGAACTACAGTGTTTAGGAGCAGAGGTATCATTGCAGCACTCGTTGGCAGATATCCTGAACAGATACTGGAATCAATACTGGAAGAGGAAAAGTTAAATATGCATGTTGAAGTGTCCTCATCTTCATGGACCTCCCTCGGTGTGTCGGTGCCAAATAAATGCAGCCGTTTTTTTCAGCCTCTAGTTTCTAACTTTATTTGCCGTTTGGTGCTCGGCACAGTCAGTCCATCAGCTGACATATGATGTAAAACCAAAACAAGGCGCTCAAAGAGGCTAAAAAGCTGAATAGAGCTGCTGATGATCATCGTCACACTCGTGATTTGATCCATTGTTGAGCTTTTAAATCTCCCTGTATAACTGTTAATTCATCATCAATAGAATAACATTTGGTAATACGTAAATAATATATATTTTTATGACTTTTTATTGATTTATCGGGTCAAACTGGTCAAACTGGATCACTTTCCTGCAGGCGACAGCATACTGTGTCTGACAACAGATACAGGCAAGCTTAACTGGTTGACCTTTGCAGCTCACCTGCCGTTAATGAAGCATTAAGTAAGTCTTTCATTAGTAACTAAGAGCTTGTCAGTAAAAATTCAAAGATGCAGCTCTTTACTGAAGCACTCAGCAGTCACATGGGAGTGAAATGTCAGCTCATGGAAGACAAACTTAAACCACCGCCACAAAAAATGTGTCAGCAACCAGAGACAAATGTACAGCGTGCTGTGTTTTTTCTTCTTTTGCTTAAGTACTTAATTAGTTGGACCAAATGCAGGACACTGAGGTCACTTCTAATCTAAGCTAAACACATTCAAAAGAAAATTACTCTCCTAAATACTTGGAAATGGCAGCGCATGGTACGAGAGTTTCGGTGGTTTGTCTTGGATCAGCGGTCATGTAGGAGGAGAGGGAAATAATTGCTAACCAGCAGCTGAAAGCTGGCAAATTAAGACTAAATTTCACTGCCAGCGGCCATGGCAGGAGGCCGGTCATGACTTGGAGGGGCTGTTACGACTCAAAGATCTACCTGGTTGGTAAAATGGTGCAAATGTTCTGGATGATAGAAGAAAAAAAACCTCCAGTTTCCTGCCCTGACCTCAGCGTTTCTTATCATTAAGGAGGAAAATTGGCTCTTCTGCAGAAAACTGACATCGCACATCAAAGTCCCCTCATAGAGTCCGGTGTCTCGGCTCTGTTTTCCCACTCTGACTGACTACTGGACTGGTCAGGTAATCAGTAATGGTTAAAAAAAAACCAGCATGCTCTCAGGCCTGATTGTCCCCTATTGATTTGTATTGGAGGGCTTTAAATGAAATGCCACTAGAGCTGAACCCCTCGCTCCCCTGAACAGCAGGATACCTCCGCTGCTGTCACTCAGGATCTTCCGCCCAATGGAAGTGAATGAACTGCGGGCACAAAAACACTGCTGAGGGCCATTAAGAAAGGGTGATGCACCCAGGATTCAGACACCAACAACCACCCCCTTCTTCTCCGATCCATCCTTCTGTCACTCTCTTCTATTGGCCCACATCCTGCTCCAGTTTAGCTTTAGAGCTCTTTTTTTTAACTGGTGGTTTAGAAATATGACTCCATAGTCTCGTCTGAATCTGTTCAGCTCTGGAAAACTCATTTTAATTAATTTCAACATCCTAAAAGCTCCATCAATCCCTTCTGAATCAACTTCAGGAAACGTCAGGATTGCAGAGAAAGTTTCCGTGCAGACAAATGTTCTGACCGTCATGCTAAAGCAACATCATGTCCGGAGGTCATGGGATTTGTTTTGTTTTATATGGTGCATTAAATGAAAACATCTATCTTCAAGAAGCTCTTCGACGCCACCAAAAGCTCCATTAGGGACTGAAACATTCAATCCATCAATGGATTAGCCTACTGCCAGACAATTAAAGACATTTCTGCATTGAGACGTTCATAAACAGGCCTGTGTGATTACAATGCGTAAATGTTTCCAACAATGTTCAAACCTTGAGAAATCCAGAATTTTATTCAAGGTAATGCTGCGTTGCCTCCTATAACTTACAGGTAAACATAGTATACATCGGATATATCATAAGTATAAATAGGGTGGCTACTTCACACCATCATCAATCTATGTCTTATTGTTTTTATGTGGCAGAAATGACACACTGTACATTTAATAATTTCCACCAATGTCATGCGATGTCATGTAGGAGGAGGAGGGGGGAAATAATTGCTAACCAGCAGCTGTAAGCTTTGAAAAGTAAGACTGCTTTCACTGCCAGCAGCCATGGCAGGAAGCCAGCCTGGACTTGGAGGGGCTGTTACGACTCAAAGATCTACCTGGTTGGTAAAATGGTGAAAAAGTTCTGGATGATAGAAGAAAACTCCAGTTTCCTGCCCTGACCTCAGCGTTTCTTATCATTAAGGAGGAAAACTGGCTCTCCTGCAGGGAACTGACTGCCGCCAGAGACCCTCGTATGTACTGTACGCTTAATTGGCAATTATTCTTACAATCAGTTACTCATTTAAGGTCCAACAGGTACCCAAACCTTTGAAAGTTAATGCAATAAATTTGGATTTTAGCAGCTATCACATGTCGGTGTGCTCATGTCATCATGTTGGAGAGTTTTTCTGGCTCATAGCCACATAAAATATTTTATTTTTATTACTTTACAGTCCTAACGACTGAGTACACACAGGCAAGATATAATTACTGACCTCACTTATTAATACAGCTGCTTCACACTCTGCTGAGACAAATTAACACGGATCCCGTCGTGTTATATCTGCAGTATGTCTTCCTTCTGTTCAGCTTCCCACTCTTCTTTAATATAATGGTACAAGTGTTGAAATCAATGGGGATTAAATAGTGCCAGTGTCTAAACTTACCATCGAGAGGTCGGCGGGTTCACCGGCTCTGTAGCAGTGCCACCGCTGGACCGCTGCCACAGCAGTGCTACGTGTCAGCTGCTGAAGCCAGAGTCTGATTTAGAGATTTCCAATACACCAGTAACACACTGTGCTATACTGAGAGCCTATTACAGCCATAACTCTGCATCAGCAGCCTTCAGGTTTCCCACTGCACACTGTGGAGCTGAGCAAGACCTGAATGTGTTTGGATGTGTGACTGGTCAACCGCTGGAGTACCGGATAATGAAAGAAAATCCCATACACAGTCAGCATACTGAAACTCTGACATAAATTTAATAACATCTTCATGCAATTAGTGCATGAAGGACTTGTGTCAACAAACACATGAGGGTCTACCAAAGATTATAAAAGTTACACATCCACAAATAGAGAGAAGACTAGCAGAATATTTTTAGTTGAGAAGTGCTCGCTGAATCGGCTTGAACTAATAAAAGACGTACGAGATGATTTAAGTCGAGTTTGTTTGTGAAGCTTCGAGGCAATTTAAAATGAAATGCAGGAGATTAAAAATGGATGGATGTGGAGAATTATAAAAATGTGCTTGGATAATTTGTTTGACATATAATTTAATCAAACATTTAAAATAGGTTTTAAATATAAAATCGAGCCACGACGACCCCGATGAGGATAAACAGATGATGTAAAATCTCACATACCTGTAAATATATACTTTGCCAAACTATTTTCACCAAAATAATTTGTAAGAATTAAAAAATATAACAAAAATGATATATGATACTAACATGATGTGACCAAGTGAAGCAGAATGGATAAATCTGTCACAGTTAATAAGGTGAAAAAAGGTGATAAATTATTTTAAGCCAGGCTTAAGGTCCGTGCTCTGTTTGTCTCTCGTCCAAGGAGTCTTTGGGTTGAAAAAGGTTGAAGGCTCCTGCGTTAGACCTTTCCCTGCAGAACATGACTGCAGATTGAGAGCTGACGGTAAAAGTAAGCTGCTAAAGCCAACCAAAAACCACAGCTAGGGTCACGGTCAGGGTCCACCATCAACATTCAGAAGGATATAAGGATGTGTCCTCGTTCAACAAAGTGAAAGAGAAATAATATATAATTATATATATATAAATATATAAAAATAGAAGTTCTGCCCATTATTTTAAGCATTGAACCTCCACTCCTGCATTAATGTACTTACAACGCAGTTAATTTATGTGCTAATCACCGTCCCTGCCTCTCGTTTGACCCCTTCTCTAACTCTGTGACGTTCAGGACGAGAACCACACTCCTGTTGAAGTCAATGGGGATTAGAATTAGTGGCTAAATTGACCGTCCAGCAACTTCAGCAGAGGGCTGGCGCTGCCACTCCAGAGCCGGTGCCAGATCAATTAGAGGCGGAGAAGGGAGTGGGTGCCCGAGGTTGGAGGATGGGGGTGGCTGCTGTGGTTTTTAATTACACAGTAAAATGATCCTGAACGTCCCTTAAGAGAGTCACTGCAGTGTCATGGTGTTGGAGCCTCGCTGGCCTATGAGCAGCACTTTAGACCCAACAAACCGAAGAGGAGGAGGAGGAGGAGGAACAAGTGAGGAGTTGCTGATTCTCCATTTAGACTTAATAGGTAAAGATGTCACCAAGGACACATTACACATTTGTTTTATCTACTTAACCTTTATTTAACTGGCTCGTCCTACTGAGATTAATGTCTTGGTCAAAGGAGGCTGAGTGAGGCCGACAGAGCAGCGTTCAGACGGCATCAGTGCAAAACAGATTTAAGCTTGTTCACAGCTGCAGCAGCCACACAGTCTGTGTTTTCCACAAAGTCTGTATCTTACTGAGAAATACGTAGCGTACCGATTTATCGTAAAATTAAATCAACAGAAATTAAATGATTTTGTAATTTGTCAAGAAGAAATTCCCACAATTTTCTGGTTCTGGCCTCGTTTTTCCACCTCGTTGTAACTTGAATATCTTTGGACTGTTGGCCTCTCTTCATGAACCAAGTGACTCATTGAACCATTTCACGTAAAGGCGACACGCTACAGGCAAGTGGAAAGTTTACCTGACTTCACTTTGTCTGTTTGTGTCTGTAGATTACACTAAAAGTTACATTAGAAAATGCCTCATTTGCATATTTAAACATCAAATTTCATAAACCTGTGAGTAATCAACTGGTGACGTTTCTATGAGTTCGCCTGTAGTGTTTCAAAATGTCTGAATTTTTACAGTCCAGATGTTTGAAGGCCGTTTTTTCAGCAGCAGTTTGATTCCCATCTGTATTCTGAAGGTTTGCTTTGTTCAAACATCATCCAGAGCCTGATTTACAGAAAACATCTGACTCATAAAAACATGGAGAACAAAACATGGAACAACAAGTTTGACTGAACAAATCTTCTGGAAGCTTTGTGGGTCTAATTAAACCAAATATCTCCCCAGGACTCTGAACGGCAGCATTCACACTTAGCCTCATGTGACTCTAACGACCATCGTCAAGACCCGAGCTCAGGTGACCCAGACGACTGTCGTTCACACGAGACCTCAGGTGACCATCAACGACTCTGACGACCGTCGTCATAACAACAACGAGCACTAACGAACCGAGTGGAACAATGGGCTGATCTACGATCCTTTCCTAGGATAAATACTCAGACTTCCTGTTAGATTTGTTGGGAATATCTCAACATCTTAAAAACGTCTTCAGCTCACCATCACAGTAGAACCTCCTCACTTTTTCCAGCTTGTGTTTGGATGCTGTCTCCATGGCGACCAGCAGGTCCGTCCCCGCTCTGGCCGTTTATCTTGTGAATCGCCCCGACGTTCATTCCTTAAAGCCTTTCAGCTCCAATCTCCCCCCGCAGCCAATCCCTGCGCTCTGGTGACATTAGTGCTAAGCCTCCGTCTTAATGCCTCAAAGAGGCTGGAATCAAAAAGTACAGCAGCCATCGAGGAGCCGCAGTGACCTTCAAACTCTCTGCAGAGATCGCTGAGAAGAAAACAAGGCTTTCACTCCACTCAGTGAGCTGATTAGGAAACATAAATCGAGGGATACAAGCTCTATTAGTTGGGTGCTTGGGATAGGCCATGTGAAGTGAGGCACGTTAATGAAACAAAGGGTTAACTAGAATCAGCATGAGTCAGAAGAACTCCATTAAAGTCCAAAAACGTGTAGCCTTCAGAGCAAAACCGATTATTGAGCAAAGCAGCATCAACCTGAGCTGGAGTCACACAGATTTATGTTCGGGCTACAAAGAAGAAGAAAAAAAGAGTTCATCTTGGTGATAATGACGAGCATCATCATCTGTATCTGACTGCAGATTATGCCTTTAAATGAAGCGGCGCTGCACTGTGGCTTTGTTCACTCGTTCAGGGAAATCACAGGAAAGAGAAGAGAAAATATGTTTGTGAAGTTTTGCTCCCACACATTCTTGAACGTCAGATTTAAGGACTTTTCAAGGGCTTTCCAGGGCCGATTTACTCAAATTCAAAACCCAAGAAGCCACAGTTTGATCAAAATGAATTACTGTTACAACAATGAGAATTATAGGAAAGAATTAGTTCATCACTTCAGCTTATTTGTCCTGATCCAGACTGAGCACATGAACATCTGTTCATTCAATAATAAATATGACAAAACCATTTCCCAGAAACAATTATTATGGCCTTTACAGAAGGTCAGGACAAAGTGACGGTGAAGGTGTTTCCACATATCTGTGACCTTTGTCTTCGTTTCCTCTGTGTATTTTTCTACAAGGAAATAAAACAATCCCGCTGATCTGTCGTCTCTTCAGATCGTCTCTCGTCTCCTCATAAGTTTATTTAGTGTATCACCTTTCACACAGCGAGGTCGCAAAGAGCTTTACAAGAGCGATGTTATTATAAAAGAAATAAAAAAACAATATAACGAAGCAATAACAGAAACATGAGAACACTCGACAGCGTGAGGCGAGACAAAGTCCGGTTTGAATAAACGAGTCTTGAGCTGCTTTAAAGGCTTCAGCGGAGAACCGAAGTCTACAGGAAGAACGACCAACAGTGTCGGAGTCGTCGCTTTAAAGGCCGGACGGAGCCGATCTCCCGACCCTGCAGGACTCGATACGGGAGAACAAGAGCCTGAAAATAACAAGTGAACTTCAAATTCACAAAAGGACCAGAAGGAACATCACGACTCAGTTTTATCACAAAAAGTGACTTCATCAGTGTCTCATGCTGCACCAGACCAAAGAGCATCGAAGTCAGACAGACCAGAACCAGTCCAGATTACAAGAATGACTCATAGTTCCAGGTGAACCGCTGAAGAGAGAGAGCAGTAAAAATCTGGATTAGCGTCAGCAGATGACCAAAAACAGAAACCACAGGCTCCTAAATAGAACGACGAAGCATTTGGTGTCACGTTTGAGTCGCCTGTGCCCACAAACATGCCTCCGACAGCCAGACAGGCTTGAAAACAGCAACAAGATGAGACATGGCAGATGTCATAACAAATGTCTGCCTCGGTCTTACAGCAAAATGTGCCATACAATGAATTATTCAAAGTGCTGCTATTAAAAATTTTAATTAGCCTTTGCTGGAATGAGTCTCCCCACCGAGGCTAATCTGGGCAACCTTTGTTCAGACAGATGGCTGCAGTAAATTGCTGCTTACAGTTTGGGATTTTTAAAAAAAACAATATTTTTAAGCATGTTTGCAAAATGATTAACGTGAAGTCCTGTCGTTCTCTGCACACACTTTGTTCCGACCCGACGAGGCGTTATTTTAAATCATTTGGATGGAAAAGTGTCGGGTCAGGTCGACCCTCCATCTGTCGCTGCTGCAGCTTTGGGGAAAAAGGCCAAGTGTAATATTTTGCTATTGTCAAGCTCTCAGAAAAAGCTGAGTCATGTTGACTCATCTCTTTCTCTGCTGCTAATCTGGTTTTTACAGCTATTCAAATAAGCATAAACAGCCATTAGATTCAGAGTTTTTTAAGTAGCAGCTTCCGCTAACGGTAAGCAACATCTGCTGCTGAATCCCCGCTCTGCACCGCATGTAATTAATACTTGCACTTTGCCACGTTTCACAGCCAAAGTGTCTGATCTAAATGCAATAAAGTGTCTGCATGTTTATACATCCCACAGCTGATTAGATTCAGTTTAATTACTTTTATAGTTTCTATATATTTTGAACAACAACTGGTTGAATTCCTTCCATGTGCACTCGCCGTGCAAAGTCTTAAAGAGCTGCTGTGGGTACAGGAAGTCCAACACCTTTAATATCCGAGCACTCAGTCTGAGCTGCTGCATTTAAAATCCCCGTTATCAGCTCCCAGATATGCTTTTATCCTGACTATAAAAATCTGGATGAGACGTCAGAGGCATGACATTATTTGACACGCCGGTGCATGTAAATGTCACCCAGTTTACTGTTGGCTTTATACACTACATTAGCAGCTCTTTCAGACGAGCCATTAAAGTGGAATTCTTTGCAGTTTGTCTCTGGCTCGCTCTGTCTGGATGAATGTTTGTCTTCTTGGCTGTGCAGATCGCACATCGAGGAGTTTTTATTACGTGTGGAGGAAAGTTTGAGATGCAGCTCGTGTTTCAGACTTCGGGGTTGAGTCAACTGGTTCAGATCCAGAAACTTTTGCTGCAGCTTTTCTCTCATTAATTAGTTATAGGAGAATGTATTAAGACCCCCCCTCCATTGATACCTGTCAGGATTTTGTGTTTCTGGTTCAGTATTTCCTGTTTTGGGTTATTTTGCTTCCTGTCTGTGTCTTTCTCGTGCCTGTTTTCTGTCTCATGTTTAATTAGTTAATTAGTTTTCTTGTATTTAATCCATGTGTTTTCCTGACAGGTCGTCTGTGTTGTTCAGTCTCTCGGTTCTGTATTTGTGGTTGTTGGATTTTTCTTGGATGGTTGGATTTAGTTTGTTGCATCTTTTAGCTGCATTAATCTGCCTGTCCTGGAAGTCATTACAGTAACCTGTCTACCTGTCTCTGATTGGCCAGCACTCGTTGCCTTTGTGGGTTCGAGTTGGTGGATTTATTGTTATGAAAGTGCTTTTTATTTATAATTATTAATATTGATAATATAAGTTGAAAATTGACTTTGCTTTGACTTTTCTTATTTATTTTTGCTTATTTATTTGATTTATTTATTATTGTATTTAGCTCTCCAGAAAATCACTGAAAATAAATATTGCTGCCATGACGTTGAATTATAGCTTTCTCTGTTTGATTTGACTTCACACAGTTCAGATGTTGATACAATGACGATGCCGTCATGTTTAATGCAGCGTTAACATGACGATGCTGTGGAACCTGAACGTGAGCACAGTGAGAACAGTACATGCCGTCTCTTTCTTTATGCTCTTAATTATCATCATGAAGACAAACCTGAACACACTGCAAGATATTCGGTGTTTTTATTAATTTACTTGTATCCTTTGATTTATTTCTGTTCATATCTGACCATCCTAATGTGCTATAAAAGTCTGGGGTTGAGTTTGTATGTTCTCTCGTGTATTCCAGCTTCCTCTGACAGTCGTCAGTGACGGTTAATCAGTGACTCTAAAATCTCCCATACGTGTGAATATGAGTGTAAAAGACTGACTCTGTGTGTCTCTTGCCAAATGTGAGCTGAGCTCCAGCCCCACGCGACCCTGCAAAGGATAAACAGTTATGTAAAATGAATGAATGATGCAGTGCAGATAAACAAACTCTCCTGAATCAGACGTGAGGACAAAACCTGATGCTGCAACAAAGACAATAAAAACTGGTGGGGAGGCGTAAAGCAGTCACCGTCATGTCTCTGCGCCGTAAAACAAATGGACAAACAATGCAGCGGGGTTAGCTGACTTAAGCACACACACATCGACCACGTTCACTTCATGATCATCAAACGGTCTCACGCGGCTTGTTAGAAGTCGACAGCGACAGGTTCTCCATCTCGCTCGCTGACCGCCGGGAACAAATCAAAGGCGATGCATCACACGGAGCCTTACAGTGAGGTGAGCTGTGCACGGATCAATACTGAAGCGCTTTGATTTACGCGCCGACACTCCGGGTGAAATATCTATTGTGACGCCCATATCATAGCGATCGATGATCATTTCACTGAGTGACCCGTTGAGCAGAGCACGAGTGTCCCGAAAACATACAGGCACAGGATGGCTGCTATTGACGAGCTGGTTAAATTATGTAGATGAATCGTATGTTAGTGATGATGACATGTTGATTAAAGCTCCACTGTGTCGCTGGTTTGCCTCCATTTTCACATCAATCCTTCACCGGCGATGTCAGAGATCTACAAACAAGACTGCAGCCACGTAAGAGAGGAGAGCCAAACACCAACCAGGTCACCAACAGCAGACACAGCAGCAGCTAATATTACTGACTAGTCCAACAGCAGTCAGCCCAGCTCGGCGTCTGTCTTTCAGCCTTTTATTTCACCAAGCTCTCACCAACCACTAAAAGTCAGTCCCAGATTTACTCTTGTCCGGCTCGCTCCATTTCCTCACCATGACCCACCAACATCAGTGAAATAGTTGGTGGTGTGTGACTTAGTGCCGTAAAGCGTTACGTACTTCTCCCGACCGGAGCCCAAAGTTACATAGTGTGAGAACAGACGTACGAATTAAATGTATATATGGAATATAATATTTCATTCTTGACTAAAATGCTGTTATATATTTTGCTCCTATAGGAGAGAAGGTTGATCATGGTGACGTGAAAGAAAACTAAACAAAAAAAGCAAAGTTGCCAAGAGAAAGTGAAAGGAAGAGAAGCTTGGACATCAGGATGACAAACTTGCAGACAGGAGAGGAGAAAATGGAAAGGACAAGAAAGACAACATGAGAGAGAAGTCTCAGTGATGGAGAGGCTGGAAAAAGGACAATGTACAGAGTGAATCAGTAAGATTTCAAGAGCCTGAAATAAATAGAAGAAGAGAGCAGTGACAGATATGATGGGCGAGAACCAACGAGAAAAGCTTCGCTTTCATCAGGCGCCTCACGGCGGGGGGATTTCCATCAGAGCGGCCGTTGTGTCGCCGCCATCAGGTCATCAATCTCTCCCCTCTCTTCTTACAAGCCTCTTTGCACCCTGCTTCTCTTTGACAAGAGCTCCTCTCCCGCCCTCTCTTCCATCCTGTGGTCTCTCTCTGTAAAACCCTTCAGTCTGATGAGGCCTGATGCTGGATTGATTTTTAGACGGAGGGAGTTAATTTTTGATCGCCATGAGGGCGCCCCCCCCGATCGAGCCTGAGAGAGCACCAGAGAGCAGTAAATGATAGGGAGCGCTGGTTGTGTAGGTTGGTGGATCGTTGGGGGTGCGAGGGGGAGCTAATAATTTGTGATGGCTCCCATGGTGCAGTTTACCTCTCAGGATAATGACAATGTGCCCCCACTGAAGGAAAAGAAAAAACATGAGTCATTTGTATGCTTGACTGAACGCAGATATTCAGTGAAATCCTGCTGCAGAATGACACTCAGACTGATGATGGAAAAACCCCAGAGCATGGTGGAAAAATACCAACCTAAATGAGCCTCCGTACTCGAGTCCTCAACGTGTGCTTCCTGTTAGCTGCTAGAATATATGAAACATCTGGAACGATTTGAGCTTTTCCTGCTATAAAATATACATTTGCTTTATAATTTCACTTCATCATTCTGTACAGCTAACGTACAATGTTTTTTATGTGACACCATGCTGGTGAATTACATTTACATTACATTAATGACATTGACTGTTTATCCATACGCAGTGTAATTACCTTTGAATCTTGCTAGCATTACTTTAGCATCCTTTATGAGCTGAGGGGACTAAAAATATCTCCTGTTGTCAAGTCGTGTCAAAAGTTCGTCCTCTTTACTGAAGTAATGAACCTGATGGGATGGTCATGATTGTTCCAGGTATTAGTCGAACCCTGTAGTGTTGCGAGGGAGCTATGGCTTGTGAACAATTCCCAACTCTGAATATTAATTATAATGTGCCTAATTTCTTCAAGTGAGCATGATATATGCGAGATAATGCAATCCATTATCAGGGATGAACCCATTGCATGTCGGATGGTTCTGTCCATTCGTTCTTGATAATGGACACACCTTGTTGGGCATCGGGAACTTTCTCCAAGCTTTTGTGGATAAAATTGGGTGGAATCATTTAGATAGTTAAAAAAAGATCCAATTCACAGTCTTTAGGGTGGTGACGTTGGAGTTGTGTGCTCGAAATAATGTTGTGCCACGTAACGTTGCTCAGGACGACCATTGTTACAAAGTGACTCAGTATATCTCGAGCTTGTTTTACTATCGAGGAGAATGGACGGAGCTTTGTTTTCAGGTCCTTGAAGGAAAGGGGTGTGTGTTTGTTAGCAGCCGTTCTCCAGACGATTGGGAGGTCCAATGAAAGAACATTACTTTTCCAAGATTGCAAACACCCGTCATCTTTCACTTATATCTTCTTTCCAGAGTCAAAGCCAAGCCTGACAGCTGTCAACATGTTGCTAACACCTGTGAGTGAATCAATGAACCATCAACTGCTTCTACTCAACACTGAAGACCCAATACGTCACCCCTCAGCCAATAATCATATAACTGCCATTCACATAATTAATCATCTTCTGTTCAAACCTGAATGTGATTAGCTGATGGTGACGTGCTCGCTTATTGAAGCCGGTGCTGGATAATGACAGTGAAAATCCAATAAAGCCAAAGTCGATGATTGGCGTTCCAATCACTCTTCCTGCCGCCGGGCCCGGGAACATTAATCTTTTAGTTCGCGCTGTGGGATTTTGACAAGGGATTCCCAACATGAAGCTTTGGTAAAGGTCCCCTACGGAATAGTTTCTACTCAGTGCAAGTCCTTTAATCCAAATCACTGGGAAGCAGCAGGAGGGAAAGTGTTTACAGCACAGGAGGTCACAGCAGGAGTGAAACCCTTAACCGTGGCAACATTAATGCCATCCACTATTCATTAATTCCCAGAGAAGATTGAACGCAGCAGTGCAAGTGTTTTGGTCTCTTCACACTTCAAATACAGCAGTGGTGTTCAAAAGAGTGTTTGATATCTGGATTTAAAAAATGCAGCGTAAGTCAACACCATGGCATCGCAAATGGTGGCGTTGAAAGCAACGAGAGAGTCACGCCAACAAATGCTGCTGTTTTATCGAGGTTGTAGTATTTTGGGGCTTTACACTGCACAACGAGTTTCTGTTTCTGTTTCTGTAGGAAGTGAAGATACGTTTAATTGTATATATGCTGATGACCTGCAATGCTATCAGTGTCAGCCAATTCCCACTTTAATCTTGTATAACCCACAGTGCCTTCTGCCTTCTTTTAAAAGTCCTCCACTTTTTTATGATTTCTTTAAAACATTTTTCTTTTTTTTTGCAGAAGCCAAAATTGATCTCACTTTTCCATCAGTGTCTTAAAATCTCCCACTTGTCGCCACACCTCATACATGTCAGACTCACAATCACACAGAATGACTCCTTCACTCAGAAACAGCAGCTGAGAGCAGCTTCCATTCACGCCGAAGAGGAAAAAGTGTGAATGGCGGACGCCAAACCGTGGACTACGGATTGAGACTTTACTGGCACAGAGCTTATCTCCAACATAATCCAATTATAATAACCAACAGCCCAGTCATAAGGCTGTCAGGACTGTAAGCCTATTACAATAGATCCTGCTCCCTCAGATTGGCGGCAGGGTGGAGGGGTGAGGGCTGGATGGGTGGAACAGGGAAAGAGGGATTGAGTAAAAGAAAGACAGTAATTGGCTTTTGATGAAATAGTATGAATGAGGCAGTGATACTGTGTATAAAAGAAAACAGAAAGAGGTGAACATGTGAAAGGAGGCAGAAACTAAATATGTATGAGCTGCATTGTTATGTATTGTACGCTGCTGTAATAATACGACACATTTCTGAATGTCATACAAATACAGCTTAATGGAAATGAGAGAAATAAGTCGGAGTGACGGAAATCTCTCTGCCCTTTAGCTTACACTCATTTAGAACGGTTGCAGCTGTCGGACATTATTCTCGTAGATTGGAAGACTGCAACATGCACTGAGGCTGCAGTCGAGTTAGTGCTGGTTGGAGGTGGAGGTGATAGGGGGGAGGGTGGACAGTTTCCATCCTGTTCATCCACTCTGCTCGTCCTCACAGGTAATGAGCTGAAACTCACCACTTTCTTCCCTGCTGGCTGTGAAAATTGGATACCATGCAGCATACGTTTGGTTTTACATTTACTGTGGCGTCCCTCAGGGTTCAATTCTAGGTCCTCTTTTCACTTCATATACCTCAGGTCGAATTATCAATTTTGGATTATGACTTTGGTCAACGGCAGAACGTGAGCCGAGAGAAGCAGGGGGAGCGTCACCTTATCCTAAGCCCCAGTACAACTGGTACCACTACAAGGAAGTGGTCTGGTTAATAAAATATGCTGGTTTCACTTTATCGAATATCACTTTAAATGATCTCCCTCTTAGTGTTGGATCTCATCTCAGTACTTCATTTATGGTTCTGATTCGGTGTCTTGTAGTAAGCTGTAAACCTGATAGATAACCTGTGACCCGATAGCTTCTACAGTCTCTGAAAAGCTTGTGTTGGATTTAAACAGTTTTTGGGGGGCGTGACTCCCAGTCCACCGCGGAGGTAAAGACCCTCATGGTTCAGTTCTAATATCTTCCATCTCATATTCTCCTCCACTTGTTTATTTCAGTCCTTTCAATGTGCCGGGCCGTGTTTTGACATTAATACTCAGAATCTGCGGTTAAGCTGCTTTTGTGTTGTTTGTGTTTCGTAAAAACACGCTGACAGTTTTTGTTAATAGAGTTCTATGAATAAACTCCGACTGATGTGAGAGAGAACGAGGCAAAGGCACAGAGCGACAGCCAGCCACACACCACACACACACCGATACACACACACCACACACACATGCATTCGCTCTCTAATCCTGGTTGACAATCTTTATCCCCAGACCTCTTAGAGACCCTCCATCACACAGAGGTTACATCAGAAAGCTGTCAACCATCAACACACCAATTTCAGGCCTGGGATGCTCACACACACACAGGATGAACACACACACACACACACAGGATGAACACACACAAATGCACACAATGCATAAAAGCTAGGACACACTCACAAACAACACTACCTGAACACAAACACACAAATACAAACACACCACATGGAGAAAGACACACACACACCTACACACAGGCTAACAGCACAGAGAAGAGCTGCCACTTCAAACTGACACAATGCATACTAAAATAAACAAGGGTGCAGGTACTCAATCCTGTCCCATAATGCACCTGTGCATAGCCAGAGGCATTCTGCGTCGTCTAGTTAACGAAATCTCTCATCATGTATGTAACGTTTCTAACAAACTGACGTCTGTTGATCCACACTGACCTGTGATCAGGTGAACGGTGTCTCTGTCATTCGTACGTCTGTTCTCACACTATGTAACTTTGGGCTCCGGGTCGGGAGAAGTACGTAACGCTTTACGGCACTAAGTCACACACCACCAAGTTTCGTGTTTTGCATAGTACAAGCAGGTAAAGGTACGTGGCATTTAGACAAGTGTAGGTTTTGAGGCTACTTATCATTGACTGCAAGATTTCTGTTATGTGACTCGAGCAGAGGACGGTATATTTCAGCAGAACAGTGGAAAACGTCAGCCGGTGTCTCTGCTGATAACTCACTTTCATTTACAGTCTCCAGACACGCTGCAGTCACCATTATCTTCTATCTGCGAGGTAAACCATTTTCTCTGAATGATATGTGACATTTACGGGTTTGCAAGGTAACTCAAGCACTTTCTTGATGGCGTCATAAAACTCATACAGAGAGAGTGTTTTATAGATGGTGAACAGCTTCAGATAATTATATTTTCCTCCAAAATGGATTCTCCAGGGCGACGGGAACGGCAGATTAAATTATAAGTTGTTGTAGAGAAATGAGAAGAAAGGCTTTGTTGTTAAGCTGCTTTCATTCTAGCTACATTCATTTGCCGTTTAATTAGACTGCAATTAGAACAAAGGTGAGAACTGAAAACTTAAATTAAATGTATGTGTGTCATTTTGGAAACAAGCTCTTTTCTTTGTACTCCGTGGAGTGCCGGGATCACTCGGTAATTAGGCATCCAGATAAGCTCAATCAATCCTAATGGTCTGAGTGATTGGTGAAATTAGCTGCAGTGATGAGGCGGCGAGGATGCAAAAACCTCAGCGGATGTCAACATTCGAAAGCTTCTTTTTGGATTATTTCCATTGCACTTTCACATTCCACAATAAGTTTGGCTGCAGAAAAAAGTTTAAACATCCCCAAAGACATTTTCACACGCAGTCCAAATCCAGGATCAGTGCTGCAACACCGCCGGAGGGAAGAGTCGATGTTTCCACACATAACAATCCCTGCTGAACCTGATTGTGCTTCATGTGACAACAAAGTTGTCGCCAACGTCACCCTTGCTTGTTTTGTCCGACCATCAGTCCACAACCCAAAATGTTTCATTTAAAATGTCACAGAGAGAAAAGGAAGGAATTGGAAGCAGAAATGTTTGGCATCACTGCTCGATCAAAGACTCAGATGATTAATTGATTCTCAACATTGTTGCAGATTAATTTTTCTGTGTCTCAGCTAAACAATTATTTGTCAAATTGTTTCAGCTCTACTTGATATGGGGCTTAAATTGTGCCAATTCCCCAAACAATTTAATACTGTTAATCAAATTAGCAAAGTCTACCAATGACGTCTAGAGAACGTTGCATTTCTGGGACCTCTGCTTTGTTCAGTTGGTCATTCTTGGGGCCACAGATGTGTGCTCACTGCAAAGATCAGTCGTGATCCTGTGTAAGAAGTACTCTGGGGCGATTGGACAAATACATCTGCTATTGATGTAGTCCATCACCACTTTTATTGGCTGATTTCTATGATTTTATTGTGCTTGTTTAAAACACACCTGCACAAACGATGAAGGAAATGATTTTCTCTGTACGGTGTCTGGGCTCAGCCTTGACATCCAGAGGGAACTCGGGTAGTGCCACTGCTCATTTGCATCAAAAGGAGCCAGCTAGGGTGGTTCAGGGATTCTGGAAGTTTGATATCATTTTAAACCCACAGTACTCCGAGGGAAAGCAGCCTCAGGTGTGGGAAACACCTTTAATGAAAGTGCGCTCAGCATGAAGAAGCCGATCTGACACTCGTGGCTTCTTCACACAACTCACAGTGCATGCGGAGGAGCTCGAATCTCGACTGTGCTGATAAAATCCTGAAGCCGCGATTCATCCGAAAGTTTTGCCGTCAACAAACTTCTGAGGGCCGGATTGTCGGAACAACACCGGGCAGATTTACAGCTCAATTCAGAGGATTGTGTTTGTGCATATATGTGTGTGTGTTTGTTTGTGTAAAAAGTTCACTTCCTTCCTTGGAGTGTGTCCAAGCCTCCTATCTCTCCAGTTTGGCTCACGCCCCAGTCGGCCCAGTTTCTATCCAACAATGACGGTACGTTCTGAGCATGAAAAGTAGCACCAACTGGCTTTGCTCGAAATTATTTCATTTGTTTATTTGTTGAATGGAAAAAGGGGAACCTGTCTCCTGGCTGCACTGGAACCAATTGGCTAAAACATAAGCACCTTTTTGTTATTGGAAGGGGGGCTGAAAGCTCACATTAAACCCACCGTTACCTCAGTCAGCCTCAGCCTCTCTCTGCACACACACACACACACACACACACACAGAAAATCATTGGCCTGAATGGCAGCCATCACCTGGGCAAAGTGCTGTAGGACATTTGTACACTGCAGGGCAGATCACTGCATACTGCGCCATGCTTTAGCACACACTCACACACACAGCTGAAGCAGTAGAGATAACAGCTAAAACGACTGCAGTGAAAAGGTAATCAGGTCTGTTCAGTCATGCAGAGTGTGTGAGAGAAGTTCAGTTGGAAAGTTTGGAGTGATTTTGGAGCCGAGCGTCCCCGATGGGAGGAAGAGGTGGAGGTGGAAGTCTGGACTTTAATCTGCCAAAAGTTACATCTCCATACAAACTGTTGAAACAGTCGGTCGATTCATAAATTAGTCCAGAAAATTAAAAACTGATTGAATTATCGCCTCATCGTTACAGGTCATTTATCAAATCCAAATTTAAAATGTTTGCAGTGTTCAGACGTAATCAGCAACCTGACAACGGGAACTTTGGATCTTGATTACTGTCTGACATCTTATCATGATATTTAATATAAATACAGTTGCAATCAGAAAAAAAAAACATTAACAAGCTTTCAGCTGTTTGCAATAAACAAATCAAACAAGAACAATTTGAGTAGCTCAAGAAAACTAATATTTCAACTGCAGTTTCAAAATTATTCAACCCCTTCACAACAAGCATCTTTAGTGTCACCCGTTTGCTGTTATGACCTGCTGCGAACGTGAAGCATATCCAGACACAGCGTTCCTGAGGAATCTACCATTCCTAATGGGCAGTGGCCTCCAGTTCACTAATATTTTAGACTTTCAATGACAGACGACTGTGACGGCCAATCTAGGATCTTACGCTTACGATTATTGCCCTGTTGGAAGGTCCAATGACGCCCAAGCTTCAGCTTCCTCACAGGCATGAAGTTTCCTCCTAGTATTTCATGATACTTGACTCAATCCATCTCGCCCTCCACACCATGCAGGTTGCCGGGGCGACCGACCAGATGACCGACCGACCACCAAGACTTGCTGTAGGGTTTTTGACCTCCTGCCTCCTCCTCCAGGTAGTGTAACCACTGCTCCTTTAACTTTGAACTTGCAAACTGTATCTTTGGACCATTCAGTGCCTTTTTAAACTTTTTGTATTGTGCAAGGCAATGATGTCTTCTCTCTAAATGTTTGGACACTTCTCTGGACAGCAGTCCAGGTATTTGATGTGTTGTATCTCAAGCACAACTGATGTAACTAATGAAACCCTTGATTGGTTACATCAGGTGTGCTTGAGGCAACTCCATTTTCAAATGTGTGCTGCAGTAGACATTAAAAGTAGCATTTTTTGTTGAATTTGGATAAAACCTTGCTATATTAGTTTTAATGAACTATTCAAACTGTTCTTATTTCATTTATTTCTTGCACAAAGATGAAAAAATGTACATTTTACCAATAAACCTAATTTGCAATAGGGGTTGAATCATTTTGATTGCAGCTGTATGCAGCATAATGTCTGTTTTTAAGGTGAGGACAGAAACAGTTGCTGTAGCTGAGCCTCCTTTATCTTAAGAGCGACTCTTCCTGCACTAAACTTTTACTCCTGTACGTCGTATAAAAACCGATGGCTCATCAAGTCCCATTTCATTCTTTAGTGTTTTTATATTTCCAACACGAGGCGGCTACAAAATGCAGCAGCAGAGGACGACATTAGGAATACTACAGTACTTTCTGTGATCCGTGCGTGCAGACAGTCAGTCCTGCTTCCTCATGTTTCACCACTGTACACACAAAATGACAATTCCTCACAGGAAGACAGGAAGTATTACTCCTTGCTCACACACACATCTACACACACACACACACACACACACACACACACCTACACACACGCTGTGTTTACCAAAATATGTTAAACAGTCTATTTTCTGCAGCTTCTTAAACGTGTCAAACTTCCCATTCTTTGTGCGTCTTGAAGTTCCTCTCTGAAGTGAAGTTTGTCTCCGATCCAAAATTTAGAGCTTTGTCATTTGTAGTCTGTCAAGGAAACACACACACACACACACACACACACACACACAAAACCTCTGACAGCACATCGAGTGCCTTTGTCAAGCGCTGTCATAAACATTTGCAATGTTGGCAGTGGCTCCTGGCATTGAAGGATTGTGTGTGTGTGTGTTTGGGTGTGTGTGTATGCATATGTGTGTGTATGAGTAGCTGCAGTAGCTGTTATGAATGATGAGTTCTCTCTGGAAACACACACACACACACACACACACACACACACATGAAATGGAGCCTGTTAAACAGCAGATTATACGAGCAGTCTCCAGGTGAACTGGAGCTGATCACACCACACACACACACGCACACACACACACCTGTGGTTCGAAACATGTGGTTGATGATGTCACCTTGAGCTCAAACATTAAAATAAGATTATTATTACATTAAAGTAACATGAAATTAATCCTCAGCTGCAGCTCTAAACTCAAAGCTCTGACCCAAACTCGGCTCTCTGGTCTCATCTGTGTTAAACTTTACCGACCATAGGACTCAGTCTGTCTCTGTCAGTATCTGTGGTTGAATGTCAACGAGCAGATTTTTCCTGCCGTGCTGTACGACAGAAAAATCCACCGATCTGTCTGAAGCTACAGTGGAGTCACTTTCTTTCTGGCCGGACACTCGTGGACGTGATTCCCTCCATGTCAAACTGAGGAGAGTGACTGAAACAGCTGACGGTTTCTGTCCACTGTGAATGAAGTTATATCTTCAAGGTAAAACACTGTTTTTGTCAATGGAGTCTGTTTGGCTGTACGGTGTAATTGTGTCTGACAGGACTTGATGATCTAGATCACAGGCCACTAATAGGTGGACCGTGGTCCAGGTCCAGACCCAGAGCTGGAAACAACATGTCAGATTATATTTTGACCGGCGACAGTGTTTCCGACTCGGTGAAAGGGACATCCCACCTGTCTCTGATTGGCCGGTACTTGTTGCCTTCATGGGTTGGAGTTGGTTTTATGCATGAGACTGGTGGTGAAAGAATGTCAGCCAATAACAAGCAGTCTTCACTTGAATAGCAGTGACAGTAAATTCAAACTGTAATGCAACTGTTTTTAATAAGATTGCAGCCAAGTCTATGTATAACTAAATTATAATGCAACTTAAACACGATGATGCTGCTGAACCTGAACGTGAGCATTTTTCTCCATCCGGACCTCCTGAAATCAGAACTGATGCCCCCTGCTCTAGAAGCATGACACCAAGTATAGTATCAACTATGTTGTCAGAGATCTGCTCAAAATAAGTTCAGTGTCTCAGTAGGAACTCTCTGAAAGTCTTCTCACTCACAGCACAACAACATCGTCTCCAGGAAACTAAAAGAAACCATAAACGAGTAGAAATCAGTCTGAAGGCTGCTGTTCCTCAAAAGGAAGAAATAAAACACATGTAGAGTAAAATTCCTCACAAACAACTTCAAGGTCTGCGGAGCAATTCTTCCATTAAGCGAGAAACGTTTAATCGTCTCTGCGCTGCAGTGATTTCATTGAGGCTTCGGGTGCCTGAACAGTGTTATCACGACCTCTTCCCCTCACACTGAGACACGATGAAAACAGCCACCGAAGCCCGGAGGGAAATAACCGACGGGCCGAGCGAGGCAGAGAAAGGAAGGAGAGAGCGAGAGACACACACACCAACCAACCAACGAGGGCTGATTTCCTTTTCTTCCTGTCCTTCCCATTACAGCGAACGCAGCGTGAGAGAGAGAGGTGAGAGAAAAGCAAAATGTCACACATACACACTCTTCTAGTTTTCCAGCTCTATTTTTCTTCAGAGTTAATGTTACCTTTTATTGCTGAGCCAAAACTCAATTATAATCTCCAAAAAAGCATGGCCGGCTGGGGCACGGAGGTGTTATAGCTGACCAAGCTGCCCAAAACCAAAATATAGAAAAGAATAAAACCTAATAAGTCTACAGATACAGTGTCGGACTTCTGACGTGCAATTCAAGAAATTCTGAAGCGATGACAATTCAAGCCGTCACAAACACACAGTAAACATGTTTTTCAGGTGGTTTTATTGCTGCTGTTTGCAGCAGGAATCGAAACCTGTTGAAAAAAAACACACAAAGTGTGTGTCTGCTGACGTGTCTCGCTGGAATAATGGATGAACTGGTACCAACACTTCATTTATCCAATTGAATTCAAGTGTAAACCCCCACAGGCTCGCCTAAACCCCGCTAAAGAAGCGCTGCTGCGGTTGTGATGAGCTAACAGATGTGTTGCCGTGGTAACATTCTTTATCCACAATGTTTCCATTAATCAGTAATCGTGAAAAAATATATAATGATATATATATATATAATATACGTTTGGTTTGTTGGCGGTGTGTTTAAGTCCGGAGCTCCGCCCCACCCTGGCCTGAAGCTCTGCCCACCTCGAGGCTGCGCTCCCTGGGCAGGACTCGGTCTGAGGCCTCCACGACCGGCTGGACCAACACGATAAGGCTGCACAGCACACACACATAACACATACACAACACACACACACACGCACACACCTCGGGGAAACACAGGCCAGCTATTACAGCAAAAGACTTCCATCTCTGACTCCTTGCCTCTTCCTCACATGCTCATTTTTCAACCGCCAGCTGGGGTCGTTCTCAGGCTGTTATATGTGTGTGTGTGTGTGTGTGTGTGTGTGTGTGTGTGTCATGACTGATGATCTACATAATATTTCTGCCGTCTTTATTTATTCCCGCTGTCACAGCTTTGAGATCAGACGCTGACACACTCGGTAAATTTCAGGTCAAGTCAACAGATTGATGACATCATTGACTTCAGCGATGAACGTATAAAACAATGAGCGGACTTAAAGAGCCTCAGACCTACAATGTGCTCGCTGGAGAGTTTTACTGTTTTTCCTGTGTCAGCTGATTTTCTGCCCTGAACTGTTGAATTCTGGGATTTAATCTGAGCAGCAGTAAGAGGCTGAAGCTGGAGCGAGCTGTTTGACTTTAGTTTGCTCTCTGCGTTCGTTGTGTTGCTGGCTGGTTCTGAAGAGATTTTTCATCGTGGAAATGATGAACTGAAAAGTTCTGATCTCACACATTTCTGTTCACGACGCTGGACCTCGTCAGAGCACATTTTGTTTGTCACAGGAAGGCTGCAGAGAATCGTCACCCCGTGGAACAAACGAAGAAGAAGTCACAACTTTGATGAAGCAGAAGAAGAAGAAGAAAGACAGAAAGGGGAGAGAGGAGCCACGATAATTTCACGACTAATAAAAGCTGAAAAAAAAAAGAACCAAACCTCCAACCTTCTTTTTTCACTTTCCCTCCTTAAATTTGTTTACAGGCTTTTTTTTGTCTGACCTTTAAAACGACATCGAAGCTGCAGAACTCGAGAACTTTTTTTTCCTGCTTTTTCAAACAGAAGAAGAAAAAAGATGCAGAAACGTTCCAGCGTGTCAACCTGCTGCTGCACGGGAAAATGGCGGGCTTTAAGTGTCCCACTTGAAATGCCATTTGGGTCACTTAGGGTAATAGCTGATCGCTGCTCTTTTATTATCGACTGGTTTAAGCGTGGCGAGGGACGAGGTTCTGTATAATGACGCTGCAGTTAAGTGCTGTGCAGACGGCACTTTGGATGCTGTATCGAAAAATGCATTCATAAATATTGATGAGGGTATCAGAGGGGCTCACAGAAGGATTCGCAATACAGACTCAGAGACAAAAGTGAAGGTTCAAAAAGTTTACTAGACAAGCTAGGAAAACCAAACCAGGGGACTCTCCTTGACAGGCTTGCTGACATAGAAGATGGGGTGGATGCGCATCGATCTAGGGAGACGTAACCTCACAGCCACAGGGTTAATGACCTTTGACACTGGAAAAGGCCCCGCAAAGCGGGATGTCAACTTACGGGGAATCCCTCGAATGGCGAATCCATGGGTGGATAGCCATACCCTCTGGCTGCAACGGTAGGCGGGAGCTGGGGTCCTACGTTGGTCAGCAGTCTTCTTGTAACTGCTGGATGTTTTTAGCAGGGTCTGACGAGCGTTAAGCCAGGTACGCCGGCACCTCTGGACTTAGGCACACAGATCTCACCCTCAGAGGCAGGAAAAGGGCGGTTTGAAGCCAAAAACACACTCAAAAGGGGATAAGCCAGTGGAGGCACAAGGTAGAGTGTTGTGTGCATACTCAACCCATAAAATCTGTCGAGACCATGAGGAGGGGTTCTGCGAGGAGAGTATTCTGAGACCAGTCTCTAGCTCCTGGTTCAGCCGTTCTGTCTGACCGTTCAACTGCGGGTGGTATCCAGAAGTGAGACTGACCTTGGCTCCCACCAAAGAACAAAACTCTTTCCAAAATCGTGAGATGAACTGGGGACCACGGTCTGACACCACATCCCTGGGGAACCCATGGACGCTCCCTCCAACCAGTGTCTCCATTCCTCCAGGGCCGTCTTCATGGCCAGCAGCTCACGATCTCCCACGTCGTAATTCCGTTCAGAGCTAGACAGCTTACAGGAAAGGAAAGCACACGGGTGAAGTTTATTGTCTTTCACTGACCTCTGGGATAGGATGGCCCCCACCCCGATGGCATCCACCTCTACAACAAACTGCCGGCGAGGATCTGGGAGCACAAGGACTGGAGCTGTGGTGAAGGCCATTCTCAACTTGTTAAAGGCCTGGTCTGCCCGAGATGACCAGACAAACCTGTTCTTGGGGGAGGTCAGCTCATGCAACGGGGCAGCCACAGTGCTGAAGTTCCACACAAACAGCACCAGATGATAGGCGTTGCATGAATCAAGTTTAGTCAATACTTTGGCACCTTGTAACAGTTCAAACACAGAGGATATCAAAGGGAGTGGGTATCTGTTCTTGACGGTGATCTCAATAATACCCCTGTAGTCAATGCAGGGCCGAAGAGTGCCATCCCTCTTACCCACAAAGAAGAACCCAGCACCAGCAGGAGAGGATGACGGTCTGATGATGCCTGCTCTCAGAGAAGTGTCAATGTAATCATTCATGGCCTGTGATTCAGGTGCAGAAAGGGAGTAAAGGCCTCCCTTGGGTGGGAAAGTGCCTGGCAGGAGATCTATGGCGCAATCGTAAGGTCTGTGCGGGGGAAGAGAGGTGGCACGAGACTTGTTGAAAACCTCTTTGAGATCTAGGTAGCACTGGGGAACCTTAGAGAGATTGGGGTAGTCGGAATCAATGTTAGGTAGAACGGCAGAGATCTCCCAAGGAGAACAGAATCATCTTGACAAAAATAGTTTTTGGCACAATCATCTCCCACTTAAGAACTTGGCCCAATCTCCAATTAAAAACAGGATTATGCTTTAGGAGCCATCGGCGTCCTAACACCAGGGGGTACTGCGGTGAGCGAAACAAAAAAAAGGGTAGGGTCTCAGTGTGGTGGTCTGGGAAAGTTACCTGGACTAGCTGAGTGATGTCAGTGACTTGACATAGCATACGACCGTTTAATGCAGTGGGCGTCTGAAGTGCAGCGCTGACGGCTCACAGAGAAGAAGAAGAAGTAGAAGAAGAAGAAAGTTTGTCTGTCCTGCTCTGCGTCTCCTCCGTCAAACTATCTGGACAATTTGAGACAAACTTTTGGAAACGCTGCAAAAAGTTTCAGAGAAAAACAAACGAGTTCCAGGCTGAAGTGAATAAATTGATTTCAGGAAAAAAGAATTAGTTTTGTATCGGAAAACTTTTTTATCATGGCTGTCAGGTGTTGTGGCCATATTTCATGCTGTCTGGAGACAAACACAAAGAAATCCACTAAATCCACGAAGATTTAAATAGTCTTGGACATAAAACTAATGAGAACTTGCTCAAAGGTGCATCAGCACCAGACATAGCAGAGTCTCTTCAGGACTCTTCCTGGAGCCAGTTTCTGCACAAACAGGATGATTCATTAGACCATTGTTTGAATTTCTTTCACCATCGTGCCGATATGATACCGGACTTTTCAGCGCTTGACTCAATACCACGAGCTCTGGACACATTTGGGTCCAACTAAGTACCGACAGTCGATATCAAACTGCGGTTGATGGATTCTTTTTTCCAAAGTGAGCCATCAAACATCGACACAACCCTCCATCTCAGATATTGAGCCTGTTTGGACTTATCTACTGACCGCTCCCATTCACACACACATTCACACGCACATTCACACACACTACACTGCCATGCAGAGTGCCAACTGTTCATCAGCATTCCATCCACCTGTTGTGGGTTTGTACTTAATTTCTTGTGTGTAGAAGTGTACATTTGTTTTAGTTACTCAAAGTGACGAATGCATTTCAGCTGAAACACCCTAAAAATATGTATCGTCCTTCGGAAATTAGCAGTGGACTGGATATTGAACCACATACTATGTTTTCACCATTTATTGGACCAATGTGGCTCCTTTAGTATTTCACCAGAATTTTGTTGACAAAGAAGCTTCTCAATGAGCAAAATGACAAACAGGTTAATCTGTCGTGTATTTTCTAGATTAATCGATGATCTGTTAAAAAAAAAAACATTTTTACAGTAAAAAACTGGCAACTGTGGTTTCCAGAATTCTACCATAATAAATACGGTATAACTTTTTCTAATATTACAGTAAAATGATGTTAGTACTGTTGGTATTTTATTCTGTATTTTAAAATGTCTGTAGATTTTACGGTGAAAAACTGTCAAAACTAGACAGTAAAAGAATAAAAATATGCCATTAAATATTTCACAACTTTTATTTATTCGGCATTTTAGGTAAATATAGTAGTATTTTATATTAGAGACTGTTAATTGTACAGTAAAACACCGTAATATTTATGACATATTTTACGGTCTTTTACTGTCATGGTTTGGCAGATTTTTACCATAAAATCTGCAGACATTTTTTACAGTGTGAGTGATCGTTGCAGCTCTACATGAGAAACATTTTGACCCTTTTAGTATCTGAATAAAGTGCCTTGGTTGCAGTTTGTTACTGACCTGAAGTTTCATGAAAAGATACAAAAAAAGAAGAATTATGTAATTTATGTGTTTGAGTAAACGATGAAACTAACTGATAACGAGAGAAACAAGAATGTAGTTTTTGACGTAGATCCAGGAAGATAGAGTGACATGAAGCATTTGAATGTTATTTCCTGATTAACTCTGACCCTGATGTCACATGTATGCAATGGTTGTATTACTGTGTGCATTTTAATGCAGATCAGATGCAGAATAAAAATGTTTCCATTATGAACAAATTGGCAGAGGGGTGACCTCGAGTTTACAGAAGATTTGGACAGAAACATTCATTCTCCTGCTTCCTCTCTCAGTCACGTAAGCAACAGTGTCAAACAGCGATTATGCAGAATGGGTTTAAACAGTACAGAGGTAATGTGGACGTATAGACACGTATAAATATGTGCATATACAGTATCCGAGCATCTCCGTCTCTAATAGCCCAGCTTTAATGAAACATTCATGAGGTTCGGGTAATGAGGTTGACGTGGATTCCTCTCTTCTCTGCAGCACAAAACCAGCTCTGATGTATGAGGTGAATCAGAGATAGACCCGACCCGGTCAAACCGAACCTCATCACGCACACACACACACACACACTGAGCAGAGAGAGAGGGGGAAGCCACAGATTTGTTCAGAGGCGGCAGAGATTGAATTTGAATCACATAAATTTGAATTTGTCACGCTCGTGCTGAATCTGGAGGAGAAGAGAAAAATCGTTGTGGAATGAATGAATTTGAAAAAGTAGTTTAGAAGAAACTCACACTGGCTTATAAGTGAATCGAGAAGAGATGAAAATGACGTGAGCGGAGGGTTTTTAACTGCAAGAAGCTGAAGGTGTTTCAGAACTGTTGGCAAAATATTCCACATGATGAAATCTGACCAACTTATGTGCAATATTTTGTGTTTGTGCTTGTGTGTGGTGAGTTCCTACAGGTCAGATGATCCCTTCTCCTTCACAATAGTGCCTCAGTGTTGCTGCAGTTCACTGAGAACCTTCAGCAAACAGCTCTATCATCAAAAACAGACAGAAATTTACAATCACAAGTCGTTTAAAACCATTTTAAAAACAAATAGTAAGTGTGGAAAAGTCAACGCAACTTGGTCAGTCTTTCCTGCCGACTCTTCAGTGAACTCTCCCCCAGAAAACAGCCTCCGACTGGGCGGTGAGAGCCACGTTAGACCCTTTATTCATCTACTGTGAACCCACATTGTTCTAACAAACAGTACTGTGGTAGTAGGTTGTGTCTTTGGCAACTTATATATAAAAAGAGATGTTTGAATTTACGTGGAAAAGTCGGAGTGACCCGGGCAGTCCTTCCTGCCGACTCTTCGGTGAACTCTCCCCGAGAAAACAGCCACCAACTGGGCAGTAAGAGTTGTTTAAGTCCCTCTGTTTAAGTCTACGGTGATCACGTGATGAAATTTCAAGCAACCCACATCGTTCTAACAAAGTAATGTGGTAGTAGGTCGAGTCTTTGGCAACTTATATGAGAAAAGACAGTTGATATTACGTGGAAATGTTGGTGACCTGGGCAGTCCATCTGACGACTCTTTGGCGAACCTCCCCTGTAGGCTTTAAACATAAAACATTTGTTTCTCGCAGTTATTCCAAGACGATTGAGTCTTGATTCGTAAAGATCAATAACCGCCATATCTTTTATGGACTGTATCACACTGAAGCCATCTGGTTAAATTCAAACAAACAGTTTAACACCAAAACACAAAAAGAAGCGTCACGAGAAGGCAGAAGAGTCTTTTACAACAGCTCACTGGCAAAAACTAGAGTACCGGGAGAATCATCGATCCTGGTTTTGTCTTTGATAATCAAAATCTAAAGCTTGTTTTGATAGATTTTTGATATAGATCGATACTGTGGCACCTCTATAAAACACTTCCAATGTTTGAAGGCCAGTAGTAGGCCTTCTTTAGAAATATGATTTTAACATCACATGACTGAGACAGACTGATACAGAATGACAAAGGACAGCAATGAACTCTTTCATACCTTTTCTTTAACTCTTTGTTACTCTGCACATCCTCGTCCACTTTCCTTTACCTTCCTCCTCTTTTTAAAAGTCTCCTCACTAAATCAGAATTGCGTCCTTTTCTCATTAGGAATGCAAACAAACTGTTGGATATCACTGAAGTTAACTGCAGTCCTGGTGCAAAGCACATGAATAAAAATATGTTAAATCATTCAGATGTCCCATAAAGGATGCATTCATTAATCTGTATGGAAACTGTGAGCAGAGAAACGCGAGCTTGCGTTTCTCTTTTCTGAACTTATAATGGAGAGATAAGCGGTTTATTGCTCTCATTACGCTGTAATCATGATGTTCATTTCTTTGTACGGAGGCCGATGTGGTGTCTTCGCTGTGCTGAGTCAGTCTGGGCGTCTTACTTAATTGAGTTCTCTCGCCGTTTGTTTGGTTCTTTTTTATTTTACAGCTTTTTATTTCAGATAAGTGCTGCAAGCAGAGCTGAGAGCGAAGCGTAAGTGCATATGCTTCTTTCTGATCAGATACAGTGTGCTGATCCACATTCGTTACATAAATCTGATGAATGGTTACTTGCAATTAACTTATTCCAGTCTTTTCCTTTAAGATGACTTTTGATTTACAGCACGGCTACATGTGCAGCTGCAGCGTGAGCTTCTGAGGAGTAAAGAAGAAGCCATCAACTCTGGTTTCCTTGGATCGTTTCGATAACTGGGGGAGCTGATTGGGTCCTTGTTAACTTCCCAACATCAAAATATGCTTTTAAAGTTGATTACCATTGTGTTTTTCCAGCACGCTGATGTGAGAAGACTCATTATCGGCAGCAGCTGACTGATTGGAGGTCTCAGTCCTCTGGATGGCCTCTGAGGAGCTGGTTTTAGTACTAAAATAACTTGAAGCGAGGACTGACACTATCCTTCAGTTATGGAGTTACTGAGGTCCTGATGATGCTGGGCAACAATCGGCGAAACTGTCCAATGGACGACTGACGGTACCGGTCAATCTGTAACCTCATCTTAACTCAGAAGTAACAAACTGGATCAGAAATGAACCGATCTACAGGTGTGAACGAACCCTGGGTCTTATTTCATGTTGTTTTCTGTCTGACACTGATATTCGTCGTCCACCTCATCTTTAACGCAGTTTGTAATTTTATTAAAAGAATTCCACTTTGCTCAGTCGAGTGTGACCCTGTGGAAACTCTTCATAGCTTAAAGACTTGTTCTGTTGTTGCTCAAATTAGATTTCTGTTCTTTTATTTGAGGCTACCACGCGTCCCCCGAGCATCATTAGATGTTTCATATACAGTAAAATCAGCTTATCATCTTTAGTGCTCGATGTTGAGGAGGTGAATATAACATCTGTATTTTTTAATCCTATTTTAAGTGAGTTATTATCAAAGGATCCAGTTTGTTTTGTGTTCAAACTCCATAAATATTCATTTCCTGCTGTCCATCAACATCTCGGCAGCACAGGTGTGACTTTTTTTCAGGTAAATTCTCCAAATTGATGCAGATTCTTCGGATTGAGAGTCCCTCTCCTCCTCCTGCTCCTCCATCTCTCTGCTCATTTGTCTGGTGATGAGGAGGATCAAGCTTTGATATCGAGGAGGACTCGAGACCTCTCGCCTCTGCTGATGGATGAGGAGGAGTGGATGCAGTGGGGCAGGGGATAAAGGTAAAAATATGAGAGAGATAAAGATATTTGGAACGAATGAAACAAAGCAAGAGCTCCTCTCCAACAGATTTATCTTTTACGAATGTGATCACATATTTTAAATGTGAGGATCTGAACAGTAACGCTTGGATACTGAACACCAACAATTGTTGCGTTATCAGATGACTCTTGGTTGTATGATTAGGAGTAAGACCCAAATGCAAACTACAGAGGCAGAACTGGTGCAGAAAAATGGTTTCATTGCAAATGTTGATGAATAAAAGGCTTGATGGCCGGGAATGATCAATATGAGAGAGAGCAGTCCAAATCCACGAGACGGACAAAGTCCAGAATCCATTAAACAGGTAAGAACCAAGAAAACAAACAAGAGAACGACTGGAATGAAGACGAACGGACCCTGAAAGCAAAGAACACAGAGACTAAATCCACGAGACAACAAGACGCTAATCAGGATGGAAACACAACAACAGGAAGTAAAGTGTTACAAACATGAGAATATGGGTTTTTTGTTTTTTTTTGAGAGATTTAACATTTAGATTTAGATTTAGATTTAACATTTAACATTTTTTTATATATATATATATATATATATATATATATATATATATAATATCTCTAAGTTGACAAATTTTGTAAATGTGCAAAAGTTTTTTTACATTGTTTAACTAAATTTAGATTACAAAATAAAACAGGAAAGCTATAACATTTAACATGGCTGGTAACATATTTAATGTTCCATTTAAACAAAGTGTGGAGACATGGCCGGCTTTACGGGTTTGCCTTCAGAGCTTTGTGATCATGAACCACAGCCCCCGTTTTATGAGGACACCCTGAGCAAGGATGAGGTGTGGGAGGACAACGGGGAGCTGACAAAAGTTTATCGCTGCTACATCGTTCGTTGTGTAACATTACAAAGACACAAGAGGCAGGAGAGGAAGGGGCGGTATAGTCCAATGAAGAAGCAGCAAATCCTCACATTTACCATAACTGTATGACATGATGTGTGTCCTGTAATCCAACTGGTCTGCAGACCGTGTCCCAGCACTGTGATCTGTGATGTCACTTCCTCGTATTCATCATTGCAGTGACAGTGAACAAACACACAGAGAAGAATGAGAAAACAGCAAAGAAGACAGATGCTTGATGAAATGGCTGGCTGGCACAGAGAGTGATGAGAAGGACACACACACACACACACACACACACACACACACAGAGTGCTGTGTTAGCATGTTCTAGAAGCTCCACCATCAGCAGTCTGTCAGCGTTCGCCTGTAAAATGTAACCGAGCTGACACGAGATCAGCCTTCATCTTCTGATGAACTGAGCGACACGCTTACACTCGCTCTGTGTGTGTGTGTGTGTGTGTGTGTTTATCAGTGTGAGGACCTGATCCACCTCGCTCTGTGTTCTCAGGTCGTCTCAGGTTTGTTGGGTTCAGTCTGAACTCGAGTTTGAGCGTCCTTTCTAACCCAACACACCCCCGCTGGCCTTGCGTCAGTTCATGGAACATCTGATTAATGTTTCCCTCATCAAAATGCAGCTGTGATCACCTCTGACGTGGAACATTGTCTGATGGAGAACAACATACAGGTGCCGTCTTATATCTGCCTGTTTTCACAGTGAAGGGACTGAAAGTCGATAGAAAGACGAGATGAAAGAAAGAAATGCTTCAAGTTGAGCAAATCCACACTTGACCCCAGTTTGACACGAAGGAGAGAAGCTGAAGAAAATAACAACGATAAAGAGCGTCAGCTGTCACACAAACTCCAGCTAACGTCTGTGTATCTGACTGTTTGGAGTCACGTTTGCGCTGACACATTTAGCATCTTTCTTCTTCGAGAGTTGATTGATAACGATGAAATAACGATCTTTAGTTGCAGGTCAGGACGTTAAACACTGAATAAGGTGTGTTTCAGGTCCCGTGCTGCTTCGCATCGATCAGCAGGGGGCGCTGTGAAGGTGCGAGTCACTTTGTTCTTGTCATTTATGTTAAACAGGGCTGATTGACATTCGATAATAAATGACACAAGGCGAGAAACAATCATATATAGGAGGTCGCCACACACACACACACACACACACACACACACACACGCTCTTGCAAGTGCCGTTTTAATCATGATCCTGGGCTCCGTCTAATCCACATCAAAGATAAAATTCTGTTTAATCCCCTCACCGCTAACTGTAAACCAACACACACACATACACACAGGAAGGAAAGGTGTGTGTGTGTGTGTGTGTGTGTGTGTGTCAGTGTCTTGGTGATTTATGGTCCCCTGGCCATCTGCAGAAGACTTTGATAACCTGATCACAGCAGCTGATAACAACAGTAACACTCGGGCAGAATACTCAAAACCTCCGTCTCCGTTTGGACTGTGTGTGTGTGTGTGTGTGTGTGTGTGTGTGTGTGTGTGTGTGTGTGTGTTCAGGTGGACAAAATAACAGGAACGCCTCAGCAGTTTTAGTTCAATGCTCTGGCTCGACTCGAGATACCAGCTAAATAAATAAATAGCTTCAGAGGCGCTCTGGTGAGTATTTACAGCAACAGGACGTGTTAGTGGGATTGATTCAATATGAACTGCAGGAACACACACACTGCTGCTGCTAACAACACAACACGCATCAACAACAGAGACCAGCACACACATGTCTTTAACATGACCTCAACAGCAGACACAGCAGCAGCTAATATTACTGACTAGTCCAACAGCAGTCAGCCCAGCTCGGCGTCTGTCTTTCAGCCTTTTATTTCACCAAGCTCTCACCAACCACTAAAAGTCAGTCCCAGATTTACTCTTGTCCGGCGGCTTCTTGCTCGCTCACTCTCTCCTTTTCTCTTCTTAGCTTCCTCCGTCAGCGTCCTCTTCGCTCTCTTCTCCTCTGCCATCATGTACAGCTAACAGCAGCTACAGCTGTCAGCAGTTTACTTCACTGTCCATCATAAACTCTGTAAATCACAGAGAGTTGAGGCGGAGCAGCCGGAGGACATCAGAGGGAAAACCAGAAAACATTTTCTCCATAAAATATGATCCAGTTTCACCAGAATCAGTGAAATAGTTGGTGGTGTGTGACTTAGTGCCGTAAAGCGTTACGTACTTCTCCCGACCCGGAGCCCAAAGTTACATAGTGTGAGAACAGACGTACGAATGACAGAGACACCGTTCACCTGATCATAGGTCAGTGTGGATCAACAGGAGGTAACAGACGGCAGATTATCAGAGGAAAGTTACACAGCTTTACTTTAAGGTCTCTAAAATTGGACTTCTCTGCTAAATAATTGAATTATCTGTCATCCATCATGAGTGTTTGACTCCCCTCTCCTCCCTCATGTGTGTTTTGCTGAGCTGCTATATATAAAACACACACACACACACAGCGTCTGAATGATCTGTGCTTTCATGTCGGCAGGAGTGTGGAGACAAGCTGACCGCGAGGCACCGTGACGACTTCCTTTTTTCATCCTCACATCAAACTCTCACTTTTAGTTCCACTGCGTGTTCCTTTGTGCTTTTCCACATAAAAAAAGTTATAAAAGTAACTCAAACGACCTACTTTTCCTCCATCCCACTTCCTTTTTTCCCACTTCCTCAAAAGAGTGTTAAAATACCGTCTGTCTTCTTCCGGATGACAGCAGGGACGTTAAAGTAGGATATTTTTGTCTCTTGTGGAGATCTTTCGGATACCTCTTGCCCCCGATGCTGACATAAGTACCACCTTTTTCACGCTACTGTTAAAATGAAGAGTCTTTGTTTCTGGGTCATTTAAATGCAGAAGCAGTTCTGTTTTCCACAGAGCTGGACGGAGGGCCTGTAACGAAGCTCCGTGCTCTCCTACAACTGTCAGCGTGAGCAGTGGAAGTGTTAAAGGCCAGCGCCTCACCTCTGCTTCATTATTTATCTGGCCTTTTATCCTTTTGTTTAGTTATTTATGAGCTTCAAACAGGTGGTCCTGACAGGGAGGAAGAAGAGGAGAGAAGAGAGGGAGGCATAGAGGAGATGGAGAGGAGGGTCAGAGGGCGGAGGACAGACTGCAAGTGAAGAGATGGAGAGGAGAGAGAATAGAAGAAGAAAAGGTCAGTGGATGAGGAGGAGGAGACTTCCTGTGAGGTGTATAGTTTGTTTCATGTCTTTGACATTTAAATATTATGAAATGTCCAAAGACAAAAAATGTCATTTAAACTCCTAAAAGAGTTTCTGATCTGTCGCTTCCTCGTTCTGCAGCAACTAATGTCGAGTTTGCGTCAGATTAACAATTCAAAACACCAAAATCACACAAAGAAACAAAGAAACAAAGAAACAAACCAACCGAGGTCAAATATTCTGGTGGCTTTGAGTATAGATACAAACGCTTCATCGTACAGGGCGGTCTGTCTGATGTCAAACTTTTAGATGGCTGAAATATATTTTGTTGCTGCACCCGCCCGAAACCATTCAGCGAGCTGTACGGCGCCACCCGGCAGCACCGGTGGTCAGAAAGTCCACACGGCACCTTTAAGTGATCGTTAAGAACAAAGTACAGCCTATGTTTCTGACTGGATCACAATCACAAATGCAATTTATTGAAATCTAAGTGATGTATGTGTTCAAATACAAACAGTCCAAACAGCGCTGAATTTGTCTGAATTATAAAAGGTGTAAGTGGTAACATGAAGAGCCGGCTCTTCTTGGTGATTCCCATCACTACTCACCAAATCACACATGATCTTTTTAAATGTTCAAAGTTCTTACATTAAAACTCGAACAGCGTTTAGAACCAGAGGTGGAGGTGCAGAGATTATTTTCCCCCAGCAAACATCACTGAGAGGAAAGTGTATTTCAATAAATGTGCATAAATTACAGCAGAGGTGAATTCAAAAGCAGAGCAGCGAATACATTACAGCAGCAAAATGAGCAGAGAACGAGCCATCTGTCCCTTCAGCTGTCCTCAGGTCTGTCTGCCTCTGTGCGTTCTCATCCTCCCTCCTTGTAATTGTTTAGAAATGTCAGCCATGATTGTATTTTCACCACAGAACATCGTCTCAATCTGTCACATCGCCACAATCCTCTGAGGCGATACATCATCAGGTAAGCACCGAACGAGCTTACACCAAAAATACTCTGTAACTCCGACACCTCTGCTCAGCTAAACACGCGTGACATTTGCAGTTATTAGTTTGTGTTGGCATATTGGGAAAGTGTTTAATAATTTTAGACGGCCATGAGAACATGAGCACTCTCCACAGTCATTACAGGAGTACCATGGTTATTATTAATGGGTATTAAAGGGACTGTATCAGATACATATAATCCCATTTTCTATCGGTGTTATTGAAATGTACACATAGCGTGACGTGTTGGCACATCAACACTGGCGCCATGTAGAGATTCAAATGTAGCACGGAGGTCTGGAACATGATGCTGCTGCGGTTTAGAGAGGCTCTCCGTCTGTCTCGACTAGAAAATCTGAACTTTATCCTTTTTTTCTGATGCAAACTTCTTCCTGTTTCCTTCCCACAGTTTTCTCGCAGATTATAAGTCCAGATGTTACAATTCAACAGAAAACATGCAGTAATAAATCAGTAAGTCTGGTTGTAAAATGGTGATCAGCGTGGTTCAGACTTTGCATTTCATCCTCCTCTCTCCCCTTCACCTCCACCTCCACCTCCACACAGCAGGTGGTGGAGCCTCATTACAGTGTAATGAGAAAATCACCACCCCATTTAATCATCATAGGTGGATGGAGGATAGGAATAACTGAAGGAATGAATTTTATGCAGCAGGGAAGGAGCTGCATGGGCGAGGCTGTTTCTCAACATGAGACTCTTCTTGTGACGCACGAGAACGTGATCATGTCGGCTTTGTTCGTTTGGTAGGATCTGATTTTGCAGCAGAGCTCGTCTCTCTCAGCACTCATCTATCATGTATCGCTTACAAATGCAGGAGCATGCAGCCATAATGTAATTCATAGTTCCCAGTGTCCAGCTGAGTGTTTGTCCTGTTTTCTATTGATCCACTTTGCATCAGGAGTCATAACTCAAGCCGAAATTATGCATCTGCAGAGATACATGTGAACGTCTGAGCTAATAATTATGGGTAAGTGTAGGTCGCGGAGGCTCACACAGGTGACACACCTCCAAACAAACAATCCAACAAGCTGATTGGTTGTCAGTTTTTGGGGTGTTGGACTCGAGCTGCTACCATTAATCGATTAGTCAATCACTTGTCAGCTATTAAATGAATCACGGTTAGGATGTTTATTTCAACTGTTCTCAGACTTCAGCTTCTCAATGTGAATATTTGCTGACTTCGTTGGTCCTCTGTGGCAGTAAACTGAATCTCTTTGGGTTTGAGGACAAAATAAGACACTTTAGGACGTCATTTTGCACCATTATGGACCAAAAACCTAACGATTAATCAAGAAAATGAGCCGGCATGGTGGATACAAACCACCCAGCATCCTGTGAGAGGTGGAAGCAGAAAGAGAGGCAACAAGGATGGAGGCTGAGGATGGAGAGGAAGAATCTTAACGTGTGACCTGATTGTAATTTCTTTCTTATTAAACAGCTTCTGTCACAATTAAAGACGATGAACCCTGACGTCTCTCTCTCTCTCTATAATGGATGAGAAATGTGTCTCGCCCCTCGCTGCCTATTCCTCCCTCAGTGCAATCAATGAGCTCTGGCAGCTGACGTATATACGATGATACTTGAGCACTTTCATCCTCCCGCTAAAACTGATTACATTTGGTTACATTTCTTTCCTCCTGCCACAGAAAGTGGAGGGAAGGAGGGGCAGAGTTTGTCTCCTCGCAGTAAGCTGCCTTTTAATGTCTCTGAAATGAGTTTGATGTCAGCTGCTGGGTGACAAGAAGCGAGGGCTGATGGGACGGGAAGGAGGAGTGTGGAGAAGCAGACTAATGTGAAAGAAACAGTGAGATAAGGACAGAAAAGACTTTCCACCTCACTATTTTAGCCAGATTTTACTCCCTTAATTCACTTTTAATTTGTCCTCGAGCAGCTCGGAGTGTTTCAGTTTTATTCTGAATCACAGAACTCAAAGTCTGTGCTCTGATTTCCCTCCGCCTCAACGCTCTGTGATTTACAGAGTTTATGATGGACAGTGAAGTAAACTGCTGACAGCTGTAGCTGCTGTTAGCTCAGTTTGTTAGTCAGGCTGCACTGGGGGAGTGTTAGTGTTTGTAGCACAGGTGTTTTGGACTACCGGGAAGAAGAAGAAGAAGAAGAAGAAGAAGAAGAAGTTTTCAGGCCCAGCAGTCAGCAGCTTTTATGGACATAATGGCAGAGGAGAAGAGAGTGAAGAGGACGTCGAAGGAGGAAGCTCTAATGCTACATAGGCTAAGCTAACAGTTTGAACAGCCTCAATCAGTCTTAAAAATGGCTGAAAAGTTTCACTTCAGGCAGGGATGGACAAAGACGTGAGGTGGGTGGGAACATCGTCGGTCATGATCATCACTTTGTCTGACTCGGTCTGTCTGGGTTTGGATCGTCTTTTTGTTGCCAAAATTCACTGGACGTGACACGAAAACTGATCCTGGCAACAAAGTTTGCCATGCACAACAACACTGCCTCCTCGGAGTCCAATAGAAGTTTAAATTTGGCTGTGAAACAGCTGAAAAATGACATTAATGTTCTGAAAGAACCTCCCAGTGGAAACACAACCGCCCATGAAAGAGCATTAAACAGCGTTTTGGTCCATAACGTCCATAATTTGTCCTTTTACAGTCGCACTGGACATTCTGTATATTTACAGCTGTTCGCTCCGCGTCCTGCTCCATCTCAAAATATGCAACAGTTACGTGTCCGCAACTGCAAAGTTCACTTCTGCTCTCTCTCTCTTTTCCCCTTTGTTGGCTTACCTCGCTCGCCCACCGGCAAAAAGCAACTTTACGGAGATGTCCTCCAAAACACACACACACAGCCGTGTACTGAGGTTTATGAGCCATCACCAACATAATAATGGCTGCTATTGTTGGTGGGTTTGTGTTGAGCATTACTTAATGTTCACACACACACACACACACACACACACACCTCAGTGATGTTATTTGGCTGCATGAAATGAAAACACTGAGGATGTAGGCCGGGCGTGTAACAATGACAGGCACTGTCAGACTGTGTGCCTCAAAGTGTGGTGTGTGTGTGTGTGTGTGTGTGTGTGTGTGTGTGTGTGTGTGTGTGTGTGCACTTGGTTGCCCCAGTTACCGTCCTGATAAAGGAGTAACTGCTTCTGGACGCCTCAGCAGTAAACACACTTTGAGAAACATTATCCTCCTCGCTGTGAATGCTTATTGGCTATTGTGTGTGTGTGTGTGTGTGTGTGTGTGTGTGTGTGTGTGTGCCAAGTTCCTCCAACAGATAAATGCAGATGTATTCATGAAATGCATCACGGCAGTTTACGGCGATAACGCCCGCCTCGCGTTGGGAGAGGACTCTCATCATTTAACAGCTCCACACACACACACACACACACACACACACACACACACAGGGAAGCCATGTTTCTTGGCAGTGCATTAAAGGGTCTGTTCACCCAAATCACTTCTTAACGATTAGTCCAAGTTTTATAGTTTTGCTTCTATCAGCCAAAGTTTGGAGATCAGAGCTGCAGCTTTTATTTTGAAAGGATTAACAACAAAGTCTCATTCCAGAAACTACTTCCTGGCTCCTGCAGGATCGGGACTTAATGACTTCTCCTCGCGATTGTTCCGTTAGCCGGCGCTCACGTGTCTCCTGCTGCGTCCTGCACTGTGATGTCCCGGGTTCTCCACATGATGCAGCCTCGCCTCGCCTCGCCGTCTCAGACAGGAAAGAGGAAAGAGCTTTTTATTCTCTCTGTGATCTCTTCGGTTTCACTGCAGCCACCTGCTGCATCAGAGCCAGACCAGCCGCCTCCCACTGAATTATTAAACACCACGCCTTTAAACGCAACCACTTCACTCTTTCTTTCTGCGTCTCTTCATCCTTCCTGCCTCTCGCAGGCCACACGATGAATTATTGAACGGCTGGACCTGCTGATGTCATTTTACTACGCTCGTCTCTTTCCTCCTCATGTTGCTGTTTTCATTTCTACGCTCAGCTGATTTTATTCTCCATGTTTGTCTGTACTGTCCCCTCCTGATCTATTAGTTTGACTTCTCTTTGCTTTGCAGAGAAATTCACTTTAAACTCTCCTGTTAATCCTGCAGCTGCGACTGGAGCCACAACAACAAAACTACTTGTTTTACTGTGGCTGCTAAATGAAACCTATTCGTAAGCGCCACAAACTGCAGTTCCTCTTGTCGTCCACTAGAGGCTGGCTCCAGAAGTGAGTCAGTCTCCATAAGTCCCCATGTTCAAATGTCCAACTTCACAGCAGAAATACAACTCACCTGTTCAGATTAAGTTCGATAACTAATGTTCACACAAAGACATCAAAAAGAAACGTGAACTTTACTATAAAAATCTCACAAAGCTCAAAACTGAGACCAAACCTACCAAATACTTACAGGTTATGTAAAACTGAACTCATCTTTAAACACTCAAAGTCAGAAGGAAGGGAGAAGAAAACGTCACGCCAGATTTCATTTGGAAACTGGGAAAACGTCGATCATGAAATGCTTCGACACTCTTCGTCTGCTGACCCTCCTCTGCCTTTCTTCTTCCTCTGTTGTGTTGCTGTGTGGTTGCAGTGTCTTGCGTTATAAAGGCAGCAGCTGTATTTCTGCCACCGCGCACCACATGACCCCCACACACCAAAGGCAAAGGCGAAACAATGGAGGAGTATTTATGGTGAAGGATTTTGTGTCTTTGAGGATGACCGGCACATTTCTAATGGGCGGCCGCCCCGCTGTCTTCTTGTGTTGCTCATTTAGCCGCTGCCTTCCAGGATTTTATGGAGATACAACTCACATTTACTGCTGATAGCAGATCTCTGTCTCATGCTCACATTCCAGTGTGTTCAGCTGCAGGTTTCTATGGCATACTTGTGTTTTTCTCTCCATCCCTCTCTTATTAATGACATTGTTGTCTCTCCGTTTGCTTTCATTCCTCAGAAATCATCCAATTTCAGGCTTTTTTGTGACATTTCAGGCTTTGTGGACTTCCGTCATTTCAGATCAGAGATTACAGATTCCCGCTCTTTGTCTCTTTTCTTTTCCCTTTTCTCTTTCATGTATTTATGTTAAAATGCTGCTGTCTTCTCCGTCCTCCATCTGTTTCCATCATTTGTATTCGAAACTCATCCCATTTCAAGGTTTTTCTGGGCCATTTTGATTTGATATATTCATTCTCTTCATCCTCTTTGCTATGCTCCTAATCACATATTTCAGGGCTTTTATTGATCTGTTCCTTCACGGGCATACGTCCCTGCTCAGTAGATGATTTCCTCTTTGTCCTCTTTGTCCTCTTTGTCTGTTATCAGTCTGTTTTGTGTCCCCATGTCTTTTCAACAACAGGTGTGGACAGAAGGAGGGCAGAGACGTGACGTGGAGGCTAAAAGGCTGTTTGCTTGCTAATAGAGAGCTGCAGTCTGAGAAGGTGAAGGGGTGTCAAGGATGAAGCGCAGCTGTAAACGTGCAAGATTTCACAGCGGAGTGCAGAGAAATGGGGGGTGATGTGTCACTTCATGCTAAAGTTTAATTTATTGGTCCTTTCAATGATATTCGGGACCTTGGTCAAAGGATCTTTGACTGTAATCACAGCAGGAGGGCAGATTAAGTTTGACATTAACTCAGAATTTTAATAAAGAAAGATCTGTAGCACCTCAAGGCTGCTACGAGCACAAACTACAAGCAGCGGCACAAGTCCAGTTTGTTCCACATGATAGAAATCGCTGTGTTTTTTTCAGATAAACTACGGTGGAGCTCAAATCGATGTGAATACATACACAATTTCTGAAATTAAAGACATCGTCAGGCTCTTTACGTCATGGTCACTGTTCACAATGCCAAGGCCCAAAAGAAACACTGCAAATCTTCCTGGGTTGTCCTAAAACGACGCGTTAGTCCACCGAGACCACAACAGCCAAAAGTTCGAACCCTTCAGACCAGAAAAATAACAACCGCTAGCTGGCTGTTAGCATTCTCACGAGGAGTGATGTAGTGACGCTGGAGGCCGTCGGGATGTGGAGGTGCTGTTGGACCAGCATTATCGGCATGGTTACCACTTTATTACGATAACACCTAAAACCAGTGACTTCAAGATATAAATGACCATCAACACTGAACATGAAGAGCTTCACAGGCTCCACAGAGCCTCCATATGAACTGCAGACTGTTATTGAAGAACATCTAGATATTTCTGATGCCGATTCACTCTTCACATGTAACATACTCGACTCCAGGTCGAGTCACTGCAAGAAACGTGCCATACTGGCCTCAGACTTAAAAGTAAAAAATGAAAAACTTCCACTGAATCTCACATTTGTGAGTCTCGTCCGTCAGTCACACCCTCACACTCCGTCCTGTCAGACTCTTGAAAGCAGTCGGAGTGATTTTCTCTGACAGTTTGTGTTTGTGTCTTTTTGTGCTCTTCATCATGACAGCAGTAACTCTTCGCTGCTTGACGGGTGTTTCAGTCTCCAGGGTATTTCTGGAATTAAAGACGTCGTAAGGCGCTTTAAGTCATGTTCACTGTTTTTTTTACATTTGTGAGCATGCTCACAATACGTGAAGGAAAGACAATCGAACAGGGAACAGAAAGATCAATCACGTATGTGTTCAATTAGTAATTGATTAATCTATTACTGACACACATCCCAGTGAAGACCACAGAGAAATATTGGACCTACATTAATCATGTGGACACAAACCCTTTAGTACGGAAGCCTGGAAGGGAAACGGAGAAAAAAAATAAATCAGTGGCAGTGTAGTTTTTTGCGAGATCTCGCAAAGCTGCCACTGACCTGCCACGACAACTACTGCTGTCATGGGCATCTGTTTTTATTTTTTATTTAAAAAAAATATGAAGACTAATCAATCAATTGAATAAATGATTTGCAGGTTAATCGTTGATGAAAACTGAAAAAGCATTATGTGGAGCCCAAAGCCAGGTCACCAGTTTGGTGTAGCAGTATTCAAATAAATTGATGTGAGTTGATGATCAAATTCATTTATTTGCTCCACCACATAAAAATCCTGTGAAATAACATGAGGGAAAAGCATTATGTGAAAGTAACAAAACAGGAATGACATCACAGTTCAAAACTCATTTTCATTCAGAGTTTCTGAGAAGAGTTTTAGATCAGCGTTAGTGTTTAATGACTGAAATCTGCCAAAAGGCAAATGATGCAGCCTGTAAATCAATCTGTGGAAAGATTTCATTAGTACTGACTGAAAAAGCAGCAACAGGGAGGTCATCCGCAAACTTCAAACTGATTACTCTTCACATTTTTTAGCTGATTAACTGATAGAAACTCAACTTAAATAACAACAGGGGTGATGAAGCAACTCTTATCTACATTTAGCTCTCAAACAACATGACACACATTGTTTCTAGAGAAATATGAGCACTGCTTTCTGTTTCTATCAGCCATCGCTGTCATCCGGTGTGATACAAACACAAGCCCGCAGAGCTGCGAGAGGCTGAGGCGACTTCAAACGCTTTGGCGGTTGGAGGCTTGCGATTCAAACAAGGCCACAGAAAACGTTTTGCACCGCGGCACAAAGGAATCCTGATTATTCCGTGATGCCATTTTCATTCAGCGCCTGCAACATGAAATGAATAAAATGGAACTACAAAGAAGTTCAAGACAAAGTGGGAAAAAAGGGGAAGAAATGGCACAAAGAAGACGGATTATATCGCGGGGTCAAGACGAAACCTCCTGAGAGGTTTGGTCACAGCAGCTACAAAGAAAAGACCCAAAAGGGTGGAGGAGACTTTGAAAGGCACTAAACCTCTGCAGGCTGCCGTACCTCACCACTGTTAGCCAATATGGATGAGCATGGAAATACAGGAGATACCAATACAGATCAATGGCCACAGAGCAGAGAGATAAAGACGCATAAAGGCAGAGAAAACTCCATTACAGAGACACTAGACAATAGAAAACACTACGAGTTAACAGGAAAACCGTGTGGATCCATCAGACACAAACAGAATCTGGATGTGAAGTCTGACATCTCTGAGTGCATCATACACAAATTGTTTCAAGCTGCATCTGCACAGGGACGACAAATCTGATTTGAAACCCTTCGTGGCGCATCGAGGCTCTTTTCATTGCTGCCTAAACAGGACAAATATCTTTCCCTGGGGTTCACACACACACACACACACACACACATACAAAACTAGATCTGGTCTGCATCAACAAGGGAGGAGGGAAATCTGATTTTACTGTGTTCAGATACAGTAAATCCACCCATTCACTGCTGACACAAATCTGCTTTGCGTCGAATTTCGGGACGATCCAGTCGTCTTCATGTTACTGTTCTTATCTTATCAGACAGAGCAAAGGCTGATTATGGCTACTTCTGCCTCCAGGGAGATAGTGTACATCCCACATTCTCTATAATGTACTACATGTAGACTTTACATATGTAGAGTGCAGTGAAAAAGGACAGGACACGTAAGTACAGCCAAACTGAACGACTACCATGGCTGTAGACTGTTGTTAAATCTGAAAAATGTCACTAGTTTTCACTGGAGCATATTGCTTTAGCTTCTTTTTGTAATGATTATGGTATTCTGCTGGAGTTCCTCTAGCTCTGAAAGGTTGCAGCTTTCCTTGAGAGAGTTTTATGTTGTGCCATGGTCCCTTTGCAACAAGGCGAAAGGTTCCTCTGAGAGTTCCTCCATTGGATCCGGTTCCCAGGCTGATTGTGGGCAAAACGAGGATTCCCCAGTTGTTGTCCAAAGTAGGTGCAGAGCCTTGATGCACTGCAAGAGACGTGTCAATGAATGGGAGGCCTTTTTGCAGTTGGTGGAAGAGAGGTTGAGGTATCCAGTGTGTGTAGAAGACCTCCAGGTTAAGGCGGGGAACGTGGCTGGGGATTGCCAGGATCACTTAGTTAAAGGAACGGAGGTTGAGTCTGGATGAGATACTGACCAATGGCATGTAAATCTCTACTTGTGAGGACGTGGTTCCTGCAGACTATCACATCATTGGTTGGTGTCGGAGTTTCGTATCTGAATATGTAGCTGGCTTGCAATCGGTTCGCCCAAGAATAGTTTTTAGATTGGATGCATCTGGGACTGGGGGAAGCCGAGGCACACTGGAACTATCTGTTTGGGTCTAGGGTCCAGTTGGCCTTTAACTTCATGTTGGGTGAACTTCCAGGATATATGTTGCAGACCTGGACCTGGAGAGGCCCGGGCGACTGCATGGAGATGCACTGTGTCGTTAAGTGGCTAGTGGAGACATGATGGTTTGCAGAGCCCCTTCCTCTGTCCTCAGGCGTTGTATCCAATAATATTCTGGTCCTAGACGGTGAGAATCCTTTTCTTTCTCTTGTCCACCATCTCTTTCTTTCCTCGGCTCCTCTCAGAGGCTCAGTTATTTTCAGAGTAGAAAATAAAGCCATCAGGCAGAGCCTCATCATTCTGCTGTGGGACCTGGGACACAGCTCATATTTTCAGGGCTTGGATGAGTTCTGTCTTGGGTAAATGTTTGATTAAGTCCTGTGTTCCTCTGCTGAAACTCAAACCTCAGCTGAGAGTCACAGTGTACCACAGAGAGCCAGAGGTCAAAGAGAGAACCACGTTAAGATGAAGCTAACTGACGTAACAATTAATGATCGGTCTACCTAATCAGAGGTGGAGGTGATGAAGCAGCTCCCCATGTGAGGCGAACAAAGACAGAGAGGGTTCATATTTAAGGACAGTACTGGACTGAGTCTACTCTGTTATTCTTTTTTTCTGTTCTAATATTCAATACATATTTTCTATCATATTTCTGCAACAGCATCCTGTGACATCGACCATCGTACTGTACCTTTATGGTAGAAAACTGTATTTTAGTGTTCATTACCTAACAGGGCTGTAAACAAATGACAACTAACAAATGACTTGTTCAAATTAATTTGAGAAAAACCCACAAAGCTTCATATTAAAGTTTATCGTGGTGGTGAAATTACTGTCGAGCTGTTAGCAAACACTTTCCAACCTGCATTATTTCTCAGATGGTTTAGTTTTATCAGCTCAGTTAATTAAGAAATAACAATAGTCTAGCTCATAGCTGCCCCTCGATGGAGAGTTTTGAATGTGGGCAGATTATTATGAATCAAATTTCCTGTCTTGATTTTTTATCCATGTATACGAGCTAGAGGCTTCTAAACTGCTTTTCCTCCAACCGTTTGTCTGAAAACTTTTCCCATGAGCATATCTTCAACCCTTTTTAAGGCCCCACAACATTTGAAGGAATCAGCTCCATTCAGAGGGAAATCTTTGGAATAATTCAAGTATGAAGCTGCGATTTACTGCCCCCCAGTGGCTGCTGGAGATAACGACTTGATAACGGCTTTAACGGATGATCTTTTTCTATTGGTCAGACCTATAGCTGTGTGTAATCTTCAGTGTTCAGAGTTTGTAGTAAAGTAGTGCAGTCTGCAGTACGTGTTGCTTTTGGCTCGTTCATCTCAGTGCACCTGTTCCAGGTTGCATAACTTTAAATCCTCCACACACTGTGTCGGCTGAACAGAGAGAGAGATGATAAATTTAGCGCTACGGCTTTGTATGAAGTATTTTTAGCGGTAATGTGAACACAGATTCCTGTGTTTTAAAATTCCATCTTCTCCTGCCTTTAAACTCGAGTCTCTACAAATAAAATCCAACATTCTGTATGAAGCTCAAAAAAGAAGAAGAAAGATGAAGTGAGAGCTAAAGATTTATTTTCCTCTCAAACAACTTCACTCACTCCAAACATTGTTTTTCCTCAAACAGACGAGCCGGCTGTCTGGATTTCAGGTTTTTCAGAGCCGACACACACACACACACACACACACACACACACACACACACACACACACACACACACACATTACTGATGCTGCTGTCAAAAAAGGGTTTTTAAAATTCTTCTGTTGAATTTTTTGTTTGTTTTTTCTCCAAACCAGGAAGTAAAAAGAGGCTGGACGAACTCTTCTGTGTGTGTGTGTGTGTGTGTGTGTGTGTGGAGGAAAAACAGAAACAAGAGAAGGCTAACAGCATGTCTGGGGAGTAAGCCGGCAGCCTGCTGATAACACACACACACACACACACACACACACACACACACACACACAAATGACAGAGTCGGTTAGTTTAACGTCTTTTTTGCAGCTGATTATTTGCTGGTTGTTTGTCAGATTATCTTCATTCACTGGCACCTAAATTGACCTTATTAGGTGTGTGTGTGTGTGTGTGTGTGTGTGTGTGTGTGTGTGTGTGTGTGTGTGAGTAAAAGAGAGAGGGAGAGGAGTGAGACGATAAAAGAATGAGGCTACATTTATATGGGTCTATGCTTATGCATCAGTCAGGGTGTGTGTGTCTTTTCATGTCTGCGTGTGTTTTGTGTTACTCTGCATGTGTGTGTGTGTGTGTGTGTGTGTGTGTGTCGTTGAGGGAGTGAGACACATTTTCGCTTTTCCAATCTGAGGCTGCCGACAAGAACAAAAACAAATTGCCCTGTCAACGCAGATTGTTCTGTCAACTCACTGGGACAGTACACACACACACACACACACACACAAATAACACTCATTGGAACACAGAAATGCACCATCAATACCCCCCACGCCCACTGCTGCCGCCTCGCCCCCCACCCCAACGGGGTAATTGGATTTAAAATTAGAAAAAGCCAACAAATTGATTATCGGGCCATTAGCCGGGCTGCTGCGAGCTGATTGGCTGGCGCTCCTCTGATAACGGAGCAGGAAACTGCATGTGGGCGGCCGCAGGCGTCACACGTCGGTGGACTAATCCATAGAAAGTTCAGATAACAGAGGAAGAAGAAGACAGCAGCTGGAAGGTGTGTCCAACTCGTGTGTGTGTGTGTGTGTGTGTGTGTGTGTGTGTGTGTGTGCTGTTTGTGATGTCATACGTGTCATCATACAGGTGAAGCTGAATGAACGCCTGTGACAACACCCACCTGTCAATCAAAGCGTCCACGCTCTTAATCCTGCATAACTTTAAGCCTTAATATAACCTGAACAGGTGAGTTGTATATAAATTCACCCTCAGTACAGTTGTCATGAACGGGGAAATTAGCTACAGAGACCAAAACTGTTTTTGTACCAGGCTGTAAACATGTTTATTTCTGCTGTGAAGTTGGACATTTGAACGCCTCAAGTGGACTACCATTCGACCCATCTAGACCCCAGCAGCACTGCGCTCTGAACAGCCATGCTGTATTGGTTTCCCGCTGCATGGATGGAGACGGGCGAGTGCGACGCAGCCTTAACGCCATCATAGACGAAGCGTGTTCCAGTCCACAGGGTCTGCCATGTTTTCATAAAAACTAAAGGAGCGATCACACACTCACAGAGGATGCACGGGATCCTCTGAACCACCAAGATGGCGCCGCAGACGGTCACATGATGTTTTGTGTTTAACTCTCTCACCAGAGAAGAGCTCATGAACATCAGGGGAACAACGCCAGGAGATTTATTTCCTACCTTTCTTCTCCCTACACTGGAAATTTTGGACATTCAGGTCAAAGGTGTGCTCACCTTTGTTCACGCAGTGAAACGCAGGAGGTGAGGGAAACGGGGCGGTGCGCTCATGAGTCTTCACCAGCGTGGATTACGCACACCGTTACCGGGAATATAGTTTTTGTCCTTGGTGACTTTAACAAAGGAAACCTCACTCACGATCTCCCTAAATACAGACAGTTTATTAAATGTCCGACCAGAGCGGAGAACATTCTGGATCACTGTTACACCACAGTCAGGGATGCACATTTATTATTAATAATATATGATATATTATTATAATATTTTTTTATGCACCAACGACACCAGAACAAATTCCTTTGCATTAAAGTTTTTTCTGATTCTGATCAGCAGTAAATATGAAAGTTGAAGAAACAAAAGAATTAAAGAGCTCCGAGTCGGTAAAGTTGGCCAAAATGAACCTTGTGTGTGTCGTGTCCTCTGAAGGACGCCGGGGAGCCACTCAGGGTACCCATCAGCCATCTGTCAGGCAGCAGCCTCCTTTTTTATTTTGCTACATCGCCCGATAAATACGACTTCTGGAACAGAAAATAAGCTCAAGTCGACGGACAGTTACCTGCCATCTGCTACGAATGAGTCGACAAAGTTTCTGTCAGCCGGATCTGGTTTGGTCATCTGCACTCGGCCTCCTGCTGATTCACACTTTTTGTGTGTTTGGAAGCCAAACGTAACGTTTTGAAAACAATATTCCTGCTGCACTAAAACTCATTATTTCATCTCTAAACCTAATGTACTCTGCAGGAAGTCAGGAAACAATAACCCGGCCGTTAACTTTCGCTATTGATTCGCTCTTGCAAATCATTCAGAGATCCATTTCAATGTGCTTGTGAGCCAGCCGTGGGGAAATAAATTATATCAGCGACTCACAGCGACTTTACTTCACAAACTCACCAGCATTTATTCTGGGACGGGAGAATAATATGAAAGAGGAGAGAAGTCATCGCACGGCAGAATATGATTAAGTTTGAAGTGTTTCCTGCAGCTGGAGGCTTAATCCTGATGTGTCCCGCCCCCCACGTGTCAGCTGGGGAACGGCGGCGACAGCGCCGTGATGTCATCTGACCTGTCAGACAGCAGTTTGTGTTCGGACTCACGTCGCTGACTGACAGGCGTGAGATGAAGGTCAGGACACTCAGATACCTGTATTGATCAGCTGTCATCGCCTCGCTGTGATTGGAGGTAGTATGACACATGGGCTGCCTGTGTGTGTGTGTGTGTGTGTGTGTTTAACTTGCATCTTATCTTTGTCAGTGTGTGTGAATGGATGGTGTAGACACAGGAAGTGGTGCTACACAGCTCTTTTTTCATGCTGTCAGACGAGTAACGTTACATAGATATGTAATCCCTCTGTGTAACTATGTTCAGATTTACTCTTCTCTTCTTAGCTTCCTCCGTCAGCGTCCTCTTCACTCTCTTCTCCTCTGCCATTATGCTAACATGAGCTAACAGCAGCTACAGCTGTCAGCAGTTTACTTCACTGTCCATCATAAACTCTGTAAATCACAGAGAGTTGAGGCGGAGCAGCCGGAGGACATCAGAGGGAAAACCAGAAAACATTTTCTCCATAAAATATGATCCAGTTTCACCAAAATCAGTGAAATAGTTGGCGGTGTGTGTATCTGGTTTATGTTCATCTCATGAATATCGCTGTAATGTTCAGGCGTCTGCACACTTTTGGCCACTTGTGTGTAAATGATTCAATGATGCACGAATCGGCCTCTGAACTTCTCACTCGCTGTAAATGTCACCAAATGTTTGAGTTGCAACAACAGACCCTCCGGCAGCATCACGCTCCACTCTGTGGGGTTATCATCATCATCGCCATCATCATCATCCCGACCCGAGCTCGCCACCTCCACCCAACACCTTCTGCTCGCATTAAAGCCCGGAGCCGAGCTCGGCGGAGGAGTGAACTTCTAATTGCCGTCTTGTTACAAAGAGGATTACGGGACCAGTTTGGGGACTCTGGCCGGCCAAAGACAGATTATACTGGACATTATCACAAAGGGAGGACGGATAAAGAAACACGGCGCTGCCAGGGAGCTTAATTTGTTCTACGGCGCCTCGGATTCATGGACATGTTACAAATCCCACTAATGAGGAGGAGAGAAGTGAGAAAGGGGGAAAAAGAACAAACAGAGGAGGAGAAACCCAGGGGACGAAGAGAGCCGAGGAGGTGAGAGGAGGAAGAGGAAAAGAGGACAATAAGAGGGGGGAGGCAAAAAGGAGAAAGAGGTGTGATACTAAAGGGGGACAGGAGACGTGTTTCCAATAAATGTGTCGCAGATTTTAACCAAATTTTGAGTAACATGTAAATTGTGATTTGAATATTTGGTTCACAGGATAAACAGTAGGTGGCGCAAATTCACCAGTTCAATTCGACAAGATGGCGTCGCTAAAAGAGCGCCAGTGGAAGCTGAAGGCAACACCTGAGACACACACTGCTTCCTTCCTGTGTGTTTCAGTCCAGATGTTCCTCATTCACGTCCACTGTGTGAAGCTGGAGGCAGAAACGTGAGAGGAGAGGACCTGGAGAAATCAAACTATCTGCATGGACGGACCAGGAGAGAAGGAAGTGAGGAAATGTGTTGGATGAACGCGACGCTGTAATTTAACTTCTCTTCTCTGCAGCAGGAAGACACCGTCCTCATCGCCTCGCCACATCCAGACTCAGATGTTCTTCTGAATTTAAATACACGACAGGACAAGGAAGCAAGGAAAGGAAATGAGGGAGGTGAAATCAAAGAGGAAGAGCACGTATCTCCTACTGAGCACACACACACACACACACACACACACACAGTGTCACAGCGACAATAAGGCTTCAACAGAGTACATCCATTATGTTAACTTACTGCTGGTGACAGTTCAACACGCCCACTGCACCTGAGGTCGACTTCACACACACACACACACACACACACACACACACACACACACACAGCTCTGCTGAGCTCGGTGATTTAATCATTCAGAAAATAATTAAATTCAATAAAGCAGAACAGATTGAAGGAAGTCACACACCTCCACAACTTCTGTCCAATTTTAGTTTTTGTTTGTTCACATCAGTCAGTGAATGTTCATTAAAGTTAAATTTGATGAACTGGACAGAAAACATCCAAATGTCGACAAAGAAAAACTAAAAATGATCAGATGCTTTTATTTTGACACCTCGTGTTGACCCTAAACTGCTGAGTTTCAAACTGTGCAAGCTGCCGTGCATCAACCATGTTTTTATCTGAGAAATATGATTAACGTGGCTGACAGACTGAATTAGGAGAGGGAGCTCCAGTATGAAGACAGCCTGTGAATCAGAGATCCTGACTGTTTGGGACGCCGTCGAGATGGTCGCAGGTCCGTCCTGGAGCTGATTCTGCGAGAATTAGGAGGGTTTCACCAAGAAAATAAAGAACAATTAGAGACAGTAAAAGAAGAAATCATGAATACAAGACTGGACGAATTAAGGAAGCGGAGGAAAAGAAGTCATCCTGGCTACAGCTGCACGTTACTGGATCTGGAGAGCTGCTGCAGGCGCGACAACATAAGGATCTATGGGGGAGCCGAGAAGGACGACGATGGTCTCGTTTGTGGAAAATCTACGCCGCTAACGGAAGATATGCACGACAGATTGAAAGAGCTCACCGGTCGGTGGAACGCACCACCACGCTCCATCATAGTTAAGTTGTTGAGCTTCAAAATGAAAGAGACGTTACTCTGCAGGGCATGGCAGGGGAAGCGATTCACCTGGCAGAGATCCTGATTGTTTGATAGCAGTTATGAAACGCCAAATAAACCCACCACCACATTGCTGACGAACAGCAGGGCTGAATTCGGCCTCATGGTTCTCAGAACGCAGCTGAAATAGTCTGAATTTTTCATAGCTGCTGGTGTGGTGAACATGATTGAGCCTCTTGGGGGCGCTGGGAAGATTTCTGGACTTGAACAAACTAAAACAGAACACACCCGAGGACAGAGAAGAAGATCAGATCCAGAGTTTGACGAGCACAGAGAGAGGAAGAGGAGATGAAGAATATTTAGTCCAGCAGACAGACAGTCAGACAGACAGACAGACAGACAGACAGACGGGCTAATCTGGGGAAGAGAAGAGGTCCACCAATAAAAAGAGGAAGTACTGAGGAGGACAGATAAGAGGGAGGAGGAGGAGGAGGAGTGAAAGATAAGCAGAGGGCAGCATGGAGGAGAGGCCATCCACGAGAACAAAAGACTAATTTGAAGAGCTGCGAGTGGAAAGCTCGAGGGTCTGACGACGAGTTCAACAATAATCAGAGTTTTTAAAAAGTGACAATTTAACATTTAAAGCTTCTATTTGTGTCTGCGTGACGTTTTCTCCTGGATAAATGCACTTTGTTCCGACAGCAGATATCTGCGGTTTGAAATGGAAAATGACTGACAACACGAAGACACTGTGAGAGTTATTAAAGGATGACAGAGCTGCAGCTCTTTTATTGGAAAACACAAATTAAAATGTCGTACTACGACCACTCCCTGAGAAAAATCAATGGTAAAACGCTGCGGTGCATCTTTCAGACGTTCAAAATGTTGACCTGTGTTTCTCAAAACCCTGGAAGACGTCCTTAAACCCAAAGATATTCAGTTCACTGTCACAGAGGACAAGAGGAAGCTGAACATTTCGACATTCATGAAGCTGAAATCAGAAAATTTGGACATTTTATTTGACAAATGAAACGATCAATCGTGAATCAAAACCGTCGTCCATTACTGACTAATTAAAGCAGCTATACTCAATATCAACACTAGGGTGCTACAGACACATTGTGGACTGTGAGTAACCTCATATTATACTGATTACTGTACTAACTTTAATAACTGAACGGTAAATGGTGACTGGACTGCTTTTACAGACATCTCTCATTCACACACATTCACTGATGGCCGCCGTGCAAGGTGCCAACTGCTCATCAGTTTTAGGAGCTAACCATTCACACACATTCACACACCGATGGCGTAGTCTTCGGGAGCAATTCGGGGTTCAGTATCTCGCCCAAAGACTGTGAAACCGAACCTTCACGGCTCGTCACTGACGGCTACACAACAACGCGCAACAAACCCATGAAAACACTGTTACGTGTACGGTACAATCACATTTGGCTTTTCTGGGAACGATTGAAGAGGTTGGTGATTGGTTAACGTGTCCACCCTCAACCAGCTGCCACCTCAGTGTGATCCCGTCCTGCTTTCTGTAATTTAACTTCCTAAAAGTTCCTAAAAGCTTCTGTTCGGACACCAATGTGTTGGTTTTTATCACCCCAACCACCTAAGAATCCAGAAACACGACGCACTTCGGTGATTCAAGTTGGATTCTTCCTTTCAGCTCATAAACTCGACGCCTGAAATCCACCAAAAAACTGCCAATAAAGACCGAAGAGATTATAGCTGTGGGAACGAGCGGAGGTGTAGAAGTGAGAGCGAGGAGTTATTAAAGATGAATAGGAGGCGAGGCGGTGAGTGACAGCAGCGTACGCGCTCCCAGCAGGCCCAGCGTGAATGTGATTATCCCGGGATAATGCTGTTTCTTCTTCGAATAGACCTCGACTCGTCTCAGAGGGGAAGGATTAGATTTAATTAGTCTATCGGTCTGAACGGAGGAACACTCACACCTACACATCTACAACTTCCGTAACAAACTGGGCAGTGATGGAGGAGGTGGAGGCCGAGCCTGTGGCCTGGACTTTGTCATTAAAAACGGCTTTTCTCCGTCACTCGTCGTCCTTTAGCAGCATCACAGCTCGTTGCCATTCTGAGGTATTTATACACTTATAATATAACTACGGAGACGATGATGATGACGGTGCGAATCCACACCGGAGCCAACGTGTTAGAATCACGTTAGCAGCATGTGAACATGTTCAAAGCAGCGCAGACTTTTTCATTTTTCATGTTCCAGTTTATCTCGTGAAGTCAATTATCTCGGAGAACAAAGCCGTTTTCTCAAAAGGATGTTTTCTGGAGATAACGAGATAATTATTTACCCATTCAGTCTGTTCTTTTTTTGGCTGCAGCAAAAATGGCAGATGGTTCATTCTTCATCTGCTTTTTGCATTCATATTCGTACTACACGAGCATTTCCAGGTAACTAGTCGCAGCATTAATCACATCATTTGTACAGTATTACCTTGAAACAAAAAGGACACGAGGGAGGATGAATCTGTATTATGACGTGGCAACAACCTTCATAGTCTGTTATTGTCTGTCGGTCTGCTGCAATACTGCAATACTTTGAATACTGCGTCGTATATTTCAGCCAAAGTTTTGTTCATCAAGTCATTTTAAGTAAACTCAGCTTTACATTCAGTCGCCTTGATGAGCTCGTTACTGAAAACGAGGTGTAAATTTAATCCAGCGTGGCTGTAAATCTGTAAATCCATCGATCAACACCGGATATGTTCTGATCCACTAAAGTTAGACGGATCAATAAATCAGCGTTTCACACAAACATCTGAGACGGGCCTAAAAATTATTTAAAAAACTCTCAGCTGACTTCGTTTTAAAATTAACAAAACTTATTTCCATCAAGTAAATATTAATAAATAAAAATAAGAAGTGTTTCTGTGTTCCACCGCTGATATTTTGAGAGGTCGATTTATCCCACGAGGACACTGAACGCTGTAACTGATTCTGCTCAGGCAGCTTGATTAAATTTCACAAGCACGAGTGAAAATGTTGGTAATTACTAATATTCTGCTCGTCAGCCGAGAGTTCAGGTGTCCCGAGCGTGTCGTCGTTTCTCCTCCAACTAAAAAAGATTTTCTGGATATCAAACGCTGCTTTTCCTAAAACAGGAACGGCGTGAACGGACGGCCAGCAGGAGGCTCTATTTATAGACACACACACACACACAGCTGATATAATATGATCGAGTGCCTACATCAAATCACATTAATGCACCTCGCCAAGAGTGTGTGTGGTCAAGAGCAGAATGTGTGTGTGTGTGTGTGTGTGTGTGTGAAGGCTGCTCAGCATAAATGTCAAACATAGAGAGCGTCTGACACTCCGAATCACATAAATCATCTTTATTTGCTCAATCCATCTCAGGAGGGAAACCCGAGCAGAAAGTTTGATTAATTAATAAATAAATTAAGGTAATTATAAATTTGCTAACGTGACATAAATCAGAAGAAAAGTCAGAAACAGATTTATAGTGACGAGAGAGCGCAGAGATATGAACTGGGCATGTTTGAAAACTATTTTTAATTTCTGTCTTCATCGCTCGCTATATAAAGACACACAACCTTCCCATGATGCCATGCGTGTCCACACACACACACACACACACACACGGGAGACGTGTGTGAGTTTGACAGGATCAGAGCTGGAGGCCTTATTTAGCTCTTGATCAAAGATGAAAGGAAAGAGAGGTCACACACACACACACACACACACACACCAGCCTCATCTTCTCTTTGATGAACTGGTGATGCTCAACAGTTTCTTACAGGAGTCAGACGTGTGTGTGTTAGTGGATTTATTTTTCAGCTGAGTGAATGTGGACACACAGAGAGAGAGAGACGAGAGGCTGCAGGTCAGACTCGGCCTTCGTACGTCACATCGCGTCTTCCTGAATCTCCTTCTCAGTCCATTCTTCGAGGTCTCCTCATCATGTTTCACTTTTCTTAAATAAATATATAACTAGACCTTTTTGCTCAAACTACGTTCCTAATGTGGCATTTTAATGCAGCAGGTATCTTTTTTCTACATGCAGGTGTACCTGAGGACACTCCTCACCTGTCTTTACTCTCTGTTTAATGTCTGCTGAGCCGTTTTGTCCTTCACTGCCCTGAAGACGACCGTCACTTCCAAGAAGCTGGTGAATTATTAAAACCTTTTTGAGACTATCTTCCTCCACACCTGGAGCGGTGTGCAGACATTTTTTTTTAGGGTTTTAAAAGGATCTTAAAATTCATTTTGATGCCACAACAGATGCTTTGTGGCTGCATCGCCTCAGTTTAATCACTGCTCTCTCACATGCTATCTGTATTTCCTGAACGGTGTCCCGTAGCAGCCATCAGCAGGTAAATATAACACTTAGTTAAGCTGAACTGTAATCACTTCCTACCCTGGAGGGCACTTTGAAAAAGAAGCATAAATCCAGCTTCAGCGGTAAGAAGTAGTGGTCTGCAGAGAGGACTGAAGGTCTGAATCAATGTGGGAAAGGGCAGTATCACCCTGAACAAAGCAAACACAGAAATACAACACAGATCTGTTTTTCTAATATGGATTTCAGACGGCGCTTGTTGCGGAGATGAAAACGCCTTGCCATGTTGCAGACGAAGCGCAGGAGAGAAAGATTATCAGCAAGAACTGATTGGTGAAGCAGCGAGAGGAGAGAAGAGGCAGAAGAAAGAGTTGATAACAGTCTCCACCTCCTCCTCCTCTCGGCTTATCGACTGAAGACCAGCCGGCGATCCTCGGCGGCCGAGTTCAGACGGCAGAGAAATGAAGACTCCCCCTGACACTCATGAGCAAGCAGAAATCTTATCTCAGCCGGGGAACGACATGTCCTCCACGTGAACTCGTCCACTGCTGCCAACACGCCGTGCAATCATACAGAAATGAAGAGATCGTCCAGGAGGAAGTGGATCACCTTTCGGAGGATCTGAATGGTTCGCGCTGAACGACCTAACGTTCTCTGCAGCGACATTTGCAGATTTTCCCCTTTTGCAGATGTAGCAGGCCTAAATGAATACATTACACTCGCAGACATGACATTTGGTTATTTTGCAGTCTCTGCACTCTTACAAGAAGAGCGGCAGTAATAAAACAAAGGTCACGGCTTACTTAGAAAATAACAGCTTTTAGACGAAATGGGAGAGAAGATGAAAATCTAATTTTACAAATATCTATACTTTAGATATTTAGACATTTGGAGCATGAACCTGCTGCTGGTAATAATATACTATTATTCAAAATCTTACATCGCCTCATAACTACAATAGTAACCGACTTTATTACCTGGTCTATGGTGATCAGGAGGGGTTAGCAGAGGAATAGTGTGCATCCGTCTTGTGCATCCCAAACGATGTTTGCTCTCCTCCACTGGCAGGGATCAGAGGGAAATTAATTAAAAGATAAGTTGAAGTGTTGTGAAAGTTTAAACAAGAATAATGTGCTGTCGTTATTTATAATTAAATTGTTTTCACAACCTATTACGAATTTTAATGTTCGTCATCTGCGATCGGCCAGCAGTGTAAACATGAACGAATTCAGTCCTCATAAAAAACATTTCTGATGCCGGTTTGGACAAAAACATTGAACATCCAACGCTCCCAACCACAGACACACTTTTGTCCTTTTTAGGGCGGGCAGGCCATCTTTAGGTGGCGATGTCAGGTCAATGGACGTGATCTGAAAGCTGTGCACTGTGTCAAGTCTAGACGATGATATTGCAATTAGCCCGAGCCTTAGTAACGACCTAGCAACGGAGACGCTTTGTACTCCCGTCAAAGATTATGGAGTTTCCCAAACTGAATAAACACACACATAAACACTAAACTGCTCTGCTAGTTCAGTCTTCTAGTGACTAAGAGCACACCTGTATTGCACACACTAACGAATCTGCGAGGCACACACCTGTATTAACGAGACACACACCTGTATAAACGAGGGAGACACACACCTGTATTAACGAGAGACACACACCTGTATTAACAAGGCACACACCTGTAAACGAGCACACCTGTATTAGGCACACATCTGTATTAACGAGCGCACACACCTGTATTAACGAGGCGCACACCTGTATTATATCTGTATTAACGAGGCGTACACCAATCAGATCGCTTGGTCAGACCTACTTGTTGTTTAAGTTTACATTAGTTGTAAGATATCTTATTGCTGTAACTAAACTGCTGAAGTTATAAAGTTCTTCTTCTTTTTCTGGAGTTACTAAACAGTACTGGAGCTCAGGTTTTAATCAGACACACACACATATATATGTGTGTGTGTGTGTGTGTGTGTGTGTGTGTGTGTGTGTGTGTGTGTGTGTGTGTAAAGTAGTTAAGCTAAAGGAAAGTGTATTAAATCACATCTGTATTATCTGTATTATCTGATCTGAGACACTTGAAATGAATGGGGTGTGTAGACGGGGCTGCTGTCTCTGGTTGGTGTGAATTCTGCTTTAAAGTTGAGTGTGAATACACGGTGACTAAGCTGAGCAGATCTGACTCACTTCACAGTAAATCCCTGAAAGTTGCACCGAACGCCGACAACAGTAAAAACTAATCAAAGCTTCTTAAACACTTCTTTGGTTATTAAGTCGTCCGTGATCCAAAGACAAACACACTTCCTGTAATGATCATTTGTCAGCCTCGTGATGAAGCGACAGATTCAAAAAGCTCTTTGTTGAGGAGAAAAAGGAAGTTTATTAATATGCAAACCGGAGTTTTGGTGTCAGAGCTGTTTAGGAATACAAATGACCCAACCTTTGCAGATGATTCCACTGAAAATGAGATGATGTGTTTTTCTTCTTTGTCCTGAGCTTCATTAAAGCCGCCTTGTGTTGCACTTCAAATAGAAATAGATCATTTACACCTCAGGACACAAACATGTCAGAGCTGGTTACCCGGCCTGTAATCTTAATGTTCCTCTGAATTCTGGCCTCATTTCCCATAAACCTTGTTACTTCATACCACCCCCTGAACTTTGGCGTCCCCAAAGGCCGTTTCTTTCTTCCAAAAGTAAGTAGTAGTTCAAAAAGTTTCTGTCGTTTCAGTCTGATTTCTGGACACACATCCTGTGGGAGGATTTAAATCATTTCACAGCATCTTCACCTCCCGGCTCGCCTCAGTTCAACTTTCTCCCTGAACAAACCTCTCCATTACTCTGCAGATACAGTCCAGTGACAGTGACAGAGAGAGCATGACGGAGAGGGAGGGAAGGCGATGGAGGAAGAGGAGACAGAAATAAGATAGAGACACAGAGAGGAGAGGAAACAGCAGCTAACTCTGACTCCACCTCAAACTATCACCGACAGCAAATGTAGAAAAGTCAAACCTAAAAGACTGAATGACACCAGATGACTCAGAAAAGGTTAAATGTTGTAAAATGGCGCAGCAAAGACAGCAGTGTGTTTGGTACGACACCATCTTAAACAGAAATGCAGCAGCTCCTTCAGGTCTGAAGCACCGCTGCAGGGAATTCGACAAAATGGAAGCATGAGGATCGTCAGTGCTGATGCCTGAACTGTAAAAGGAGAAATGCTGAAAGCAGATCTGCCACAATGATGACTGACCTGTTTGTAGTATTTATCCACCTGTCAGCTGTGATCCTCTTCCTGTTTCCTGTCTCTAACAACAAAGACTGACGGAGACTGTCCGTCATAACCGTGACATGACGCCTGTCACCAACATGAAAAAGTCTTAATGATGCAGTTAAACATTAATAAAGTGTCATACTGACATTAACAAAGACGATTATGTCCTCCGGGACAATTATGTCTTTGTAATGACAACCTGACATTGACCAGCCGCAAACATGACACAGCAGATTTAGTTTTACGTGTTAATGCTACATTGTACTACCATATGTGGCTGGTTTTGACACTGGCTGTCGTGGGAACATTATAATGAGAACATTGTTGTGTCATGACTGACTGTTTGAGGAGATTCCAGGTCTTCTGCACCATCGACAGCGTCCTGACGGGGAACATCGCCGTCTGGTACAGAAACAGCAACGAACACGACAAGCTGAACGTGCGACAGGCGGGCGTGCCTGAAGGTTTTTGTTTTTTTCTAGATCATATAAAAATGTGTCTGATTATATGTGACTACACTGTCCGTGTCAACACAATTATAATGGCCCTATACTCGTCGCAACAGACAGTGACAGGTTATGTTGTCTTGATTGTCAAGTTGTCACGACAAACGTCTCCAACAATGTCAACTTTTCATTTAAAGTGATTGACTGAACGACAGTCAAACGTTCATGAAGACTCCTTTATCATCATGTCATGTTTATGACAGTCTGCAAATAAAACATTACCTCATCTTGAATATTAAAGAACATTCTGATGTAAACACAGCATGAACGTGTGTGACATTAGGCTGATGAACTCTCTGATGAACTTTGAATGTACTGTACGTCCTCCCAGCTCACTGATGACAGAAACAAACTGATCACACAGGAGTGTGTAACAGACTGGAAACAGACATGTCCAGTCATTTCCCACTGCAAGAATCTGCACATACAGACACAAAGAAGAACTACTGACAAACAAATAACACTGTGCACAGCCAGAGGCACACACACACACACACACACACACACACACACACACAGCTATAATATCAAGTTCTATCAGGTTAGAGCAGGAATCAGATAATGACTTCTATCCAACAGCACTCCAGAGTCAAATAAAACCTTCTCGTCTTCCTCCACAAGTAGCTTGCAGTGTGTTTGTGTGTGTGTGTGTGTGTGTGTGTGTGTGTGTGTGTGTGCGCGCATAGAAATAAACCTTATTCAGTCCAACAGCAGCTTATGTAGGAGGATTCGTAGCCGCATAACATTTACTGTATTTTGTGTATGTATACATTTCCAGTCTGTGTGTGTGTGTGTGTGTGTGTGTGTGTGGGCAGCTGTGTCCTGACAGAAAGTTAGCCTTCATGATCCGATGGCCTGAGACGTGGCTACTGTTGCTCGTAAATCGTCTCTTTAGGAGGGCAAGCAAGGAGAGGACAGTGTGTGTGTGTGTGTGTGTGTGTGTGTAGGGGTGTACTGTATATAGGACAGTATATAAACTAATGCACAGTGATTTATGACAGTCATTGTGGCACACTGTGACAGTGTCTGAGCCAAGCAGCAGGAGGCGCTGAGGAGCAAGAGTAAGAAGATTTCATAACTTCATAACAAGACACAGTAAACTTCAGTGAAGACACACCACACAACCCGACGGCCAGTCAGAGATACAACTATAATTGCTATAATTAATTCATCCAGCATCTGTCAAAAATGTCTTTTGTAAGTTTGCATCTTCTTTTGTGTGACGAGGTCCCATACGTACATATTTATATATAAATACACTCCTCATATTCAAGGAGCCAGAAACGGAGACATTTCTGTCGATAAGTAATTTAAACCAGAAGATCTGAACCTTTCTAGACGTGTAGGCCGGCAAGTTTCTTCACACTTTCACAGCCGACGGACAGACGGTGGATTCCTCTAACACCTGAGCGCCTTCACTGCCTACAGCGGCAGGAGGTGATGGAGGCTCGGGTGGATGATCGGTCCTTGTTAACTCGAGTCTGATATTTGCAGCCTGTTATTCCATCACCACACATAATTTCTCCATGATAAACAGTAACCAAGACACCGGCTATAAATAAAGCAGGCGTCGTCTCACGTTAAGGTTGTTTGCAGTGAACAGAAATCAGCACATTAAAATTCAAACTACATCAACGTTCCTGCCTCCTCTTTTCACACTGAGCAGTTTCACTGTCCGGAGACATCGTGACAGTGTCTGTGTTTTGTCACGAGTAGCATATTTATGAACGGAAAGTAGCCATCATCCTGCCCCATTACCCATAACGCAGCATTTATTCCACTCAGGTGCCCCGAGTTTGAACCAAGTTTTGTCCTGACTCAGCCTGCCGTCCTTCACCCGCCCTGCTGAGACTAAATGTGACATGGAACGAGACCCCATCTGTCCGAGGAATGTTTGAATGAGTTCAACCTGCAGTGAATGTCTGAGAAACGCTGAGGCAGTGTTAGTGAAGTGGTTACAGAATGAATGATGGCGTCACATGTTTGGAGATGAAACAGTGATTTTGTCTTAAAAACCAACCCGGGTTTGTTTTTGTTCATTATGTTTGATAAGAAACCATCTGCACCGAATCTCAATAATTCCAGTGACTCAGTGAAAGTAGGTTTGAAGATTTAAGATAAGTCTGTTAGCATCATCTTCCCTAGTAAGTACTCAAGAAGTTTGCTTTGGATAGGACAACATCTACAGTAGGACAAACCTCGGCTGCTGTTGCTTCAGATTTAGAACTTTAGGACGGCTGTTTATTTGCGGGTTTCTTCCACCTTTTGGGGACTAAATATCTCACCTACAATTGGATGGATATCCATTACAAATTTTCCAGTAGAGGGTTCCTACTAACGGTTCATCTCCCCTCTTGTGCCACCAGCCATCCAACACAACTGTGTGATGGATTACGATGGATGGAGATGATCTTTCTGCTACTTTTGCCAGATTGTCAGTGGCAAACATTGAGAAATTGGCAACCGATTCTTGGCCTTTGGTGATATTTAAGTTTTGCTGTTTCTGAACCCAAAGCAAACAACACTGTACATGCATTGGTGTGTTTACTTGTGTGCACGATAGCATCTGTTATAATCTCAGACTATGACGAAGCAGACCAAGTCGTGGGGTGAAAAACTCGACTTACCTGTCAACATCACAAATAAATGTGCAAACTGATTGACCAAGATGATCCTGAACAAAAACAAAAAGTCTTTGGAAGTATACCAACGTCTTTGTGCAGGAAGCAACCAGAGTGAACATGTTTACTGACGACACTCAAGTTTCTGTGAAGTATCAGATAAAACAAAAACCACAAAGAATTTCGTTTGGTTAGTTTCTTAGTTACTTAAAATATAAGGACTACAAAAGGCAACCATGTTTTGGCATCATGAGTTTTGGCAACCAAAAGCTGACGCCTGGCAACCAGTTTTAAAAGTTGACTTTTCGGTGCAATCATCAAGTGAAAGATTAAAATTTTCCACAATTGTACAATATGCAGCACAGCCTCACTGAGCTGATGGATATGTTGTGATTCAAATACATACACATCAGGAGCATTTTGAGGCTCAACTTCCTGCTCTAGGTCACTTTGACATGTGGACTACCAACCCTTCAATTAAAGGATGAGCCACTCACTCAGCAGTATTGTTTTCCCTTCAGTGTTTCTAAAGTGACTCTGAGCACGCTGAAATATTATGATCCGCGTTTAGGAGTGCATTGTCAAAACATGCTTAAAATTACAATGACGACATTTCAGCACGTAGCAGTTATCTGCTCCACACTCAGCGTGTAATAACGAGCTTGAAACAGTGGTTATAATGTTGCCTACACACCTCAATTACATCCTACAACTCCACTTTTGTGATATTCGCATTTTAACGTCCTTTCACCTACAAATCACCAAAACAGTGCTCAGAGGATGAGCATAGAAATACATAAGACCACACAAGGAAGCTGTGAGGAGTCAGTCAGGTGTAAAACTGCTAATTACTCAATATAAAAACCTTTCTGAGAGCTATCTACATCAACGGTCCCTGAAGAAAAAGAGAAAGTATTTTATTCTCTATTTCAGAGAATGACCTTTAGATAAAATTTCATGAGCGGTGTGTGTCTATTTCCTGCTGTTGGAAAGTAAAAAAATTAAAAAAAAAGTCCCATTTCACTCTCAGTTTCAAAAGAGTGAACTTCCATTAAGTCATATAGGGATTTTGGAAGAGCCATTAGCTGCATTATCTGGTCCACTGTGAGAGTGTAGAAGTGATTCAAGTGGAGAAAGAAAGAAGCTTTGTAGTGAGTCTCAGACGCCGGCCTTGGAAAAGGCATTTATCAACAGAGCCGAGCTAACTGGATGGACTTTCATATCGGCATCAACAACAACTACAAACGTCGTCTAAAGTGTAAAGTTTGGGTTGTTGGTGCATGCTAGTTAGGAGAACGTGGGAGAAATGCACCTCGTCAGCCTGTGTGAATAGTTTCAGAGGTTTCGTTGACTGTCACATGAATACTTGAAAAATGTCGACATAATATATCCTGTTTTGTTGTTTGTCTAAATTGACTCTGACTGATGTAAACTGAGAGAGATTGACTTGCAAACAGCAGCCAAACACAATATTTGTCACCATCTTGTGAGTTAGTTGACACTGACGGCCTCTCAGGCGGGATCCCAGGCATCACTTAGAGTTGCCGGTCAATCATATTTGCCTGAATAAGCGGTGACAGCGGCTGTTGAACCCGGGAATCTGTCCAAATTCAAAGTCCTCCACTGTGACAGTAAATCAGGGTTTGTAGACGGACTGTGGCCTGTGTGGACACTGTGGAGCCGCTAAAATAGCCATGACCACATTAATTAGAGGATTACCCAGAATGTGAGGCTGAGTGGGACTCAACAGAATTGTATGACAGAAACTCTTTAATTTGACCACAAAGCCACACAATTTGGCATCTTCCCCAACTGGACAGTAGTGCACATTACAAATCTGTCACTTTTAGGTTCAAACATTTATTTTCTTTTACCAAGTACAAAAACAGCCTGTGGTCAGGACATCACCTTGGGTTCTGGTAAACTGAACAATTCATCAGTTCATTGGAAATATAAATCCTCAGACAAAGTTCTATTTAATATCTTCTAAAAATTACTTTTTCAAAGAGAATTATACAACAGTTTGTTCCAACTAAGGATCAAACATTTCCTGCACACTGCTGTCATTCCCAAAATCTACTAGATGCGGACGCATCACATGTAAAAACAGACAAAAGAGAAACAAATGAAGTACGTAGCATATTTACACATGTAGAAACATATTTAGAAGCACACAAACCAGGAAAATGACCAAATCTGAGCAAGTAAGCAAAGTCTGGCGGGCTAAACACTTCTGAAACGCTCCCGGTGGGTTTGAAGTCGTGTGTAGGACGGACCAAAGCAGGAGACGTGCCCGGTGGAGTTTCGGGGTCAGAAACTGAATATTATCAGCTGATAATAAGCCTGATCAGCCACCGTCAGTAATCAATACACAACCATTAATCAAACCAATAGCTAGCAGCAGTCAACTTCAGACAACCTCATCATCTTTACATCCTGGATTTTGTCATTGTAACAACTCAAGAACTCGCTAACAGCTAAACCAACGCAACCGCGCTAAAAGAAAACTCTAAATAAAATTTAAAAATTTGAATTAAGAATTTTTTTGGCCTTTCAGCAAAGTTTCCTGGTTGGTGCTGAAGAGAGTGCACCTTCTGATGATATTAAACATGTCTGATTCTATCTGAACGTCAAGACGAGACTCTTATTCCACCGGGTCATACATGACACAAAGCATTCATCACACGAGGCCTCATGCCAGCGATCAAATCACAGCTGAACTGTTTATTCTTGAAATCCAGTTCAAACTGACAGTACACGGATGAAAGGACTATTACCTCCACACACGTCTTTATGTTCTCCATGTGTTAACCTCGTGAATGTACTCATGTTGTATGTGGTCCTGACCCAGAGGTTCAGAGACATTACTGCCCAAGGACAGCAGTTCTGTGCTCTGATTTAAGGCCTGACGTTTCGTACAGTTCTCTATTGAGATGGAAATTCATATTTCCATGTGACAGACGTCCATGTGAATGCTATTAAAACTGTCGTCCTTGGAGTCGGGGAATGAGAATCCCTGCCATTTAGAAATCCTGGAAACTGCTTTTACAAACTGACTGACAGAAAAATGGAAGAAATTCTGGTACTTTAAGGCGATAATAGGTAACTCAGCTGACAATATGATTACACTTGTGCAGACTGTGTCCTCTACGCTTCATAGTGGCTTGAAGGGAAGCTTTGGGCTTTTTTCAAATGCTCTTTGAAAGCAGCATATGAAACGGGACATCTCCGTCTTCACCAGACATTCACTGAAGGAAAATATGAAATACATAACTTTGAGACGCCATTCTGCCGCCCTCTTCCTTCTGTTCTCTATCTTTACGTCCATCCTGCCACCATTACTTCACTCCCTTTCCTCCTTTCTTTCCTCCTGCCCTTCCTTCCTCCCCTTCCCCTCATTAATAACAACAGCAGATTCAGTTTCTATAACCTCACACTCGGGTTGCCCGGCCTTTCCTCTTTAAGAAGATATATAAGCTACTTTCATCAGTGGAGGTTAATTGAGGTGCTGTGAGGGATCACTGAGCGGTGACTGGCGCGGTCACCCCTGGGCGTCAGGGTCGTAGCAAGCACGCCCGATCACTCGCCCTCTCTGCAGCTGTAAACACAGACTGTCACGGCGAGAACATGTTTTTTTTTTTTTTTCTTTTACATGAATGTTTCAGGTCGTTTCACTGAAGCAAAAAGGGAAAGAAGGTGGAGGCTGTTCAGTTCTGCAGCCTCTGGGCACCATCAATATTTAATGTTAAATTCAATATTCATTCTATGTTTCCTGCCAAAAGTTTGATAATGAAATCTTGAGAAAACAACGAGACGTGCTGAGTTTAGGAAAGATATTTTTCAGTGTTCAATCTTGTGGTGATCAGATGATTTCAGATGCACCAAAAACTGAGTGAAAGGTCTTCTTATAACACCTTTCTGGAGAAAATCTCTCCACAACAACATCTCATCATCATCACTCCAAAACCACAACTCCGTCCACACTCAGGCCAAAGATGTTTTGTTTGTGGCATAGTCAAGGTAGGTGTGTGGTTGCCTGCCGCTGGTTGGTACCAGCTGAGGAAGTGTAGCCATCCCGTCATCAGCCAGAGGATCCTGATTGGAGGGTACCTGGTCAGACGTCCAATCAAAAACATCAAATTTCTACATCTACATCACTGAGTGTCCCTGCAAGGCCACTATTCACTAATCCCCATACTGATTATTCTGACGTATTCCAAGAATTTCGGCGCGCTACTCCTCCCGCTGTTTTGGTCGCACATACACAAAAAAGGTATCAAAACGACCGGCTCGGCCGGGAATGGTGTGCTGTGACTTTTCTAAGAGTTTCACCAAACAGTTTTGTCAAAAATCACCAAAAAAACATGCCAAAATTTACAATGGGTGTGTATTGGTAGAATGTTCCAGAGCTAGAGTGGGTGACATCATCGCTAGAGTGGAGAGGAAGAGAAACATTTGTCAAAAAATACATTTGCAAACGGCTCTCGTGGCCACAAATGTCACTCTACAGAAATAATTTCTACATAGAAACGTAGGAAAATTCATGGGCTACGCAGCGATATCACTGCTGAAGCTGTCAGACTTATAGTTTTGGCGGGAGACGCACTGATGCGCCAGGATCACCCACCGACAGCCCCATCTACTCCCATGTAAACTGGAGAGGAGAAATTTCCCAAAGGAGCACGGGGCACCTGTTCTTTCTCTCTCTCCCCAGGTCACATTTTTTAACTTTAGACACTGAAATTCGGCATTCACATGGTCGACAAGATGAGGATGCTCACGGTCATTTGGGCTTTTGATACGACCTACCGTTTGGCATTAGTGTCCACTAGTTGGAGGGGGTTCATTTAGAGATTTTCTGTGTCTCTCAGCAGTCACTCACACACAGACAGAGCACAGCTGCAGTTAATTGCTCTGACCTGCAGCTGACCCTGGTTGCTTGGCAACCTCAAGCCTGCCTTTGACTAACTTTATTGATCTCTGTGCTACTGCAGTGTCAATAATAATGTATGGGCGCAACGGGGCCACAGTCAGACACACTCTACATTTATTTTAGTTAAAGTTGCAGTTGTGGTGGCTTGTTTTTGGTGTTACGCTCTGTTATACTCGTGAACAATTATAAATGTGAGTGTATTAACTCGTGTTTTAAATTTCATGTTAATCCACTGATGTGCACATGTAGAGATATCTTTGTTAGGGTGCTGTTTCTTTGTGATTTTTGGTTATTAGATTAAAGTTAGATCGGTTTTTCTTCACTGTAAGCTACATATTTTTATGTGAAGATGTCCTCTTGGGCTTTTTTTTACTATTGTAAACACTAAATGATTTAAAATGGTTGACAGCTCGATAATAACCAATGTTTGCAGACCACAAAAGCCACATTTAAAAGAGAAGTGTTGCTCCACTCTCTTGTTTATGTTGCATCACAGTGACATTATTGTTCAGAGAAAGTGTTTAACAGACTCCTCTGGGTGCAGCAGCTCTCCTCACGTCTGAACCATCCTCGTGTTGTTCTACCGTCCTGAGACTTGATCAGGCCTCTGCTTTCCCCTCAGCAGAGCAGCTGTTCCCCTCAAAGCTCTCGTTTCTCTGCCGGCCTTGAAATGTTCAACATCCACGGCTTCTGTTAGTGAAGGAACGCGGTTTCTGATTCTGTAGCAGCGTTTTAATAAACCAACACAGCCTCAGTCTGCAGCCTCCACACAGCAAAGCTCATTAAGGATTCTGGAGAGGAAGGTGTGTGTGTGTGTGTGTGTGTGTGTGATGTTTTCAAGGCCTGGTTAGTGCTAAAATTCCCTTTATCACACACACACACACACACACACACACACACAGTGAAGTACACATCCTCTCTCTTGCCTCACCCCTTATCCAATCACACTTAAGCGTGGTGATGTTGTCCATTAGCATTGACTGGCTTTGCTGATGCTAGCAGAAAAATGGAAGCAGCTCTCTCTCTCTCTCTCACACACACACACACACACACACACACACACACACACACACACACACACACACACACTGCCCTCACTTCTACCCTTGAGAGATTCATTAGCAGATCACAGTGGGAGACTACAACATTTTAGGATATGGAGAAAGACGCGACTAGAAGCAGGAAGTAGTTTGTCGTGGAGCTAACGTTGACACAACGTTTGATTTGGATTTTATGTAACACAGGAAGTCATTTGTTTAACTAAGAAACAATCACAAAATATTCATAAGTTAGTAAGCAAGTATTTTTGGATGGAGGATGACAGAAAAATCCTGATTGACAGGTGAGAGTCATCACAGATGTTTTGGAGCCTCCAAGCATCGTTCAGCTCGTCCTCAGGTCCGCCGATGATCCGCGTCTCAGCCGTGAGGCCGAAGAGGCAGCTTCAGCAACCTGTGGGGGACTGAGAACAGGCATGTCTGTTCTGATGCTCATTTACTTTATTTCAGCCGTTTGTTTCTCACACACACACACACACACACACACACACACACACACACAATGAAGATGACAGAAGGACACTTATAATACACTCTCACACTTCAATGTACTTGGACACACACACTGTCACCCTCCTGTTTTGATCGCTGTCAGTGTATTGATGTGAACAGAAATAGCTGCGTCGTGTGTGTGTGTGTGTGTGTGTGTGTACAACTTGATTATTTGCGTCCTTTACATGTAATTTGTGGCTTTAAGCGCGTGCGTCGCGTTTCATGCACGTTCTGAATGGTGTGTTACCATGGTGACGCGGCAGAGTTATCGTTGCCGCGTCTGCTCGTGGCGATGTTAATTCAACTAATATGGCTGAGTGGAGACACACATCCAGCCTACTGATGAGGAGGAGAAGGAGGAGGAGGAGGAGGAGGAGGAGGAGGAGGAGGAGGAGGAGGAGAGAGGGTGAGCGAGGATGCGTCTGAATGCAGCAAGAGAGAGTGAGAGAGCCAGGGAGGAAGGAAGGAAGGAAAGAGACAAAAGGGGGAGAACAGAGGAGAAAGAGTGGAGGAGGGAGGATGCTAAGCAGAGGAGAAGGTGCAGGTTGCAGAGAGAGGCAGAATAATTAGACCAAATAAATACAAATAAAAACAGGCTGAGGGTGTTTCACACACTGTTCACGGCATGAGACTCCAACAGACGTTTGTTTGTTTGTTTGTTTGTGATTTTTCTCTCCAATCTTTCCAAACCTACGATTGTTTTGAAGGTTTCCTTCAGGGCAGACGAACTCAAACTTTTGCTTAAAGGTTTTAGTGGCAGACTCTCCCACGTCTCACCCTTCTTCTTCAAAGCATGAAGAAAAAACTGTGGCTGTCAAGTTCACATTAAAAGTAAAAGTCCAAATTTAGATCAGACTTTAGTTTGTCTGTTCTGGGCTGCTGTAGAAAAATGGCAGTTCAACATGGCGGACTCCGTAGAAGAGGACCCGCTCTCTCTGTAGATATAAAGTTCTCATCATAAGGCAACAAAAACACAACAACTCTCATACTATTATACACCAATGAAATCGTACTTATGAATATTGTATTCAATTCCTGCAAAGAAATACAAAACAAAACATTCACTGTCAAGAAGCCAGCTATCTCTGGTTCTAACGGCAAACCGTCCACGCGACCTTTGCAGACCTAAAACAACATCGCGTTACTTCATTCAAGTCTCAGAGCGTTGTGGTGAGCAAAGATTGATTTGACGTTTTAGTGCAGCAGTAATTCACTCACTCTGTCTTCATGTTTGTGCTGTAAAAACAAGATTTAGCACAGCGGAGGTGAGTCTGCTCACAAAACCACCATAAGAAATGTTATGAACGGATTCTGTCAGGTCAGGCATCAAAACTACGCGGTACGGTTTAGGGAAAAGGTTACTTTGGTGACTGCCTGGTTGGGTTCAACATGATAAACTCACTGAAATGAAAAAGGATGCAGTCCATGCCGTCGTGTTTCATGTAGAAATTAGGACCTAAAAGCTTTTTCATGGAGAAGAATTAGGAACGAGGCAGAGGAGGCGCTGGTAAATGTTAAAATTACCATTATCTGCGCCGCTCAATGACAGTGTAGTGTGGATGTAGGAGCGAGTGGCAGATAAGCGGCCCTCGGCCTGCAGCGGTTTGATGTATAATAGCTGTGATGTGTTATGAAGCTCTCTAAGCATTCATTAGGCCTTCATGCCTCTGCAGCTTTTGCAATTATTGTTGACCTTTAAGAGGAGGGATTGATTCCCGGAACAAAGCGGTGAGCTCGGCCGCTCCAAAGGCGGGACGCATCCGTTATAACGGAGACCCAGCTCTGTCGCACACACACACACACACACACACTAATACAACACACACATCTATACATTTATCTCCCAGCGGCTCTTTCTACGTTTCTGTCACAAAATATCAAACCGATCGACTGGATGCTCCGTTTGTTTGTACGATAGTGAGAGAGGATAGAAAATTAAGGAAGGAGAGAAGGAAGGGAGGGAGGGAGGGAGGAAGGGAACTAAAGTAGTTATAAACCACATAAAAGAGTAAAGTTTGGACCTGATCCAACCAATCTGACACATTTTCCTACTCGACTCGAGGTCTGGTTACTAGAAACTAAAAGCTGTGAAGACTGAAGCGCACTTTTCAAAGGTGGGTAACAAAAAACAGTAAAATAACTTCAGCAGACTTTCAACTGTAAAACGAAAAGCACAATACGACGACATGAAACTTCAATTAAGAAGAAGTCACGAGGGGAAAGTGTGAAGTGTCTTTATAGAAAAATGTTCAAACACTTCATGAGGAATTTATATGTTTGTTTTATGACGTGTTTACTTACTGAATTGTCCTTTAAATGTTTAAACCATTAAGAATCAGAAGACACCAACGCTCTCAGTAAAAACTCCTCCTCCTTTATCTACTCCCAATACAACCTGGTCCATCGCCATGGCAACAGGCTAAACAGCGAGGCGGTTTGGGTTAAGCATCACTCAGCCGATATTTATCACCCACTTAGGCTTTATGGCCTTATGATGGGAAATCATCAACGCCCAGACCTGTGTGTGTGTGTGTGTGTGTGTGTGTGTGTGTGTGTGTGTGTGTGTGTGTGTTCATTTTCATGTTTGTGGTTGCAGGTGCAGCTGTTGATTACTGAGAGGAACGGAGAGGAAGAAGGAAGGAGGAGAAGGAACAAATAAGGCAGTAACAACGGTAGACCAGCAGAGCTAACAGGGCAGCACGGCTAACAAACTGAGCTAACAGCAGCGAGCAGTTCTGTTTGGGTTAGGGGGCTGTGTAACAGTGTGTGTTCAGGTACAACACACCACTGGCATGAGTGTGTGTGTGTGTGTGTGTGTGTGTGTGTGTGTGTGTGTGTGTGTGTGTGTCGTTGGCTTGATGGATTGTTCTTGACATTCCATCTAATGACTCGTCCAGGTTGACTGCCGCGAGCGAGGCCTGTCGCTTCCACTAAGCGAGGCCCGTGATTGGTCAGGACGTAGAGCTACAGCTCAGATCTCAGATCTGCTTCCATCACAGCGACATGTTCAGGTTCCTCAGGTCAAAAATCACGAATCTCTTCCCAACATAAATGTACTCATAATACAATTCAACCGTCCAATCAACCAACAGCCCTCTGTGTTCATCTGGTAACCGTGGTAACCTTAAACAATCACTGATATAAAAAAGAATGATTGTTGTATTTCTTGTTATCGAGGCGATCATTTATCTTTTAATAGGTTTTGGGTCGTATCATCCATCCCTGATCCGTAAACGTATTATTCCACACACGTCCAGTCCATCCATTTTCCATAAGCGCCTATGTTTATGAACGCCGCGGGGGGCTGGAGCCAGTCCAGGCGGGGTCCACCATGGACAGGTGGCCATTTTTTCCTCCTCATAGAACAGAAAACTCTTTTCTTATGAAATATTCTCAGGAAATGACAGGCCCGAAAATCATCTACATCGCGTGTGAAGTTGTAAAGAGATCCACGCAGTGGATAGTAGCTTCGTAACGGCCTCGTCCGACACCTTTGGGCCCACGAGCCAGAACGCCCAGCATCAGTGCTGGACCTCTGAATGGGAGCGAAGCCCTGCAGCAGGTTCAACATCTGGTGGAGAGAGCGGAGGCTGATGTAGCAGCAGATTAATGTTCATCCGTCACATATGGGTGTCATGTTCAGTAATGTTCTGTATACTGTGATGTAATTATCCAAATCACATCTTAAACATTATCATACTCCTACTCAGCTGTGTTGGCTTGCAGCAGAGTGTGTTTGATGCAGCAGGCTTCGGCCCACAGCGCCCTCCTCGAGGTCTCCCCGTGGTTTATTAGTCTGCAGGTCTATAAAGCAGACAGGGAGGAGACAGGAAAACGTGCTGACACTAGATGTTCTCCGCCGATTCACTCCCCAGAAATACACCGAGGGCTAAAAACGGAGCGGGACTCGGCCAAGAGAGAGAGCGAGGGGGGACGATCTTTAAACACACCGAGTGTGAGCCGGGTTATATGGACTCCGCTGTGCACCCTCACTGTTTGTCCTTCTGTTTAACGCTGAGGCATAAAGTACTGTTGGCACAGAGTTTGTGAGCCGGTTTCAAGGTTGGAAAAATGAGGTTTGGAAGAAGAAGACGGAGGACGACGGTGACGTCAACTATAGTGTTCTTCCAGCTGCTGTTCAGTGACGCTGGTTCTCAGTGCTTCCTCCTGCAACCTGATTGGATGCTGTTCAAACAAAGGGGATCTGGGTAATTATGTTTTGACTTTCTGGTAATGAACAGCGTTTAAACAATATACTGACACAGTTTAAGCAGGGTAACCACGAGGAATAGGACCCAGATCCAGACTCTGAACTGTTGTAGGTCGATGGAAGTGAGAAAACTAATCGTAAAGGAGCAGGCGACATCCAAAGTCCACAAAACAGACACAGGTCAAACTAATCAGGGTGGAAGTGACAGGTGGGAAACAACGACAACGGCAGGAAGTAAACAGACACAAGGAGAATTACAAAATAAAACAGGAAACGCTAAAAAGAAACCATCAAACGTACTTTATAATATTTGGAGTGTCCACCTCAGCTCGAACCCTCAGAATAATATAAAATATAATCACATACAAATCTCGACGAAACAAAGAGAAGAGCATCCACAGACAATGTTTTAAACTTTGAAACATCCTGACATTTCATATTCGAGGTAAATAAACTGAATTTGATTGATTATGCCAAAGTGAAGCTAAATAGCTAAAATAATGAGCTATACAGGAAACATGAGAGTTTATATGAGAGATGAAGCCTCGCTGTCAGCTGCTGTATTTTGTCATAGAGGGTTATTTCATCAGATCAGCCTCATAAGAGCTTTTAAATGAAAAGCTTTACAAATGTTACCGTCCACTGCAGAACTGCACGTCATTTATCTTCCAGCATGGACAGAAAAGTCTTTTTCAGTTTGACTGATGAAAAAAAACACATTAGGTTACAGATGCAGTTGGAACAAAGGTTGGACGGTTCCTTTTTTTTCAACCCGTTGATGCTTTAAAGATTCAGTTACATCACGAGTTAAAGGTCACTGTTAACCCTCCACACGCTCTCATCCCCACAATGCCTCATTCACCAGCACTCGCTCTGTACGCAGCCCGGCCTGACTGCTGCTGCTCGAGTACGGTCCATGATTACAGCGTATTATTTCGTGGCTTCAAAGGCTTTTCATGAAGAGCACTGCAGATTCAAATGAGCGACAGACACACACACCTTCAAAGCCTTTAATCATAGTGTTTGCACCTCACACCGGTCCATTTTTCGTGATTGTAAATGGAAATGTAATGAAACAGGGTGAAATGCGACCTGCCAGAGCCAGGAAGGTGACGGTGGTCAGTCAGTCCACTAGTCAGAGCAGCCGCTTCAAAGTATGGATCACACGCACACAGCAAGCATCTTTGAAAAGAGAGTATTTCCATAAACGAGCTCCTCAAGGGTTCACAGCAACAACGACAGAAATTACATGTTCGATTGCGTGTCCGCGTGAACACGGTGCGTCTGCACATGTGTGCCAGTGTCATTATGTAAGAGTCCATGCTGAGATATGTGATATGATGATGCTTTGTTCCCACGCATGGAAATTAGCTCGAGCAGACCAACAGGCTGAAGAGCTGAGTGGGTGTACAATGTGTGTACAAGTGTGTGTGTGTGTGTGTGTGTGTGTGTGTCACATCAATGCATCTGAAGATTTTCGATTGTTGCTTAAAAATAAGAAACTATTCTTTTAAAAACAGCTCGCTCACTCTCTCCTTTTCTCTTCTTAGCTTCCTCCGTCAGCGTCCTCTTCACTCTCTTCTCCTCTGCCATTATGTCCATAGAGGCTGCTGACTGCTGGGCCTGAAAACAACAACTTCAATTCTTCTTCTTCTTCTTCTTCTTCTTCTTCTTCTTCTTCTTCTTCTTCTTCTCGTCCAAAATGCTAACAAACTGAGCTAACAAGGTGATGCTAACATGTTAGCATGGAGCTAATGGATGACTTTGCCGTCATCAGTTGAACCAAAATGAAAGTTTGAGCACTCGTTTAAATTTAGCATCATTTTATTTTTAGCGCCTTGACAACCGGTTAGCACAGCCGCCGCCGCTGTGCGCGTTGACCTCCACAAACTCCATCACGCTGACAGAAACGAGCAGCGTTCTGGATTTTTAACTTTTTCCAAACAGGAGCAGCTGAAGTCTGATCTCATCAGGTTTCACTGCGAGCCTGGAGGCAACGACAAGCAGGAAAGTGTGTAGACGTGTCGTAACACACACACTGCATGAACAGTACATGCACACCTGCGTACACCTGGAGCGCTTGGTCTCATTATTTCAGGACTATCTTGTCAGCAAAAAGTTAATAGAGATCCCGATACAGGCGCTGTCTGTTCATATCCAGTCACTTCCAGTTCACTACTCGTACGCCTGAGTGAATACAGACGCCGGATGAGCTCTGGAATTATGGGAAATAATTACAAAATGAGAAACGGAGGGAATGAAGGCGACGGAAGAGGAGGACGAGCAGCAGAGAGAAGGATGTCAGAGAAGAGGTGAGCGAAGTCGGGAAGATGACGGTGAGGAAGAAAGGATGAGGATGTCGAAGAGTTTAAGAGACCTTTTTAAATGCAGCCGGAGACTTTAAGATCAACTTAAAGACCAAAATAAAAGAAGCAAAGCCGCCGCTGCTTTTCCGAGCGAACAGGTAATTAAAGCTGCGAGGCGATAAATGGGCAGAATAACAGAGAGGACAGTGGGTTAACCCTCGGGCGACCAGCTCAGGTCAGATCTGACTCCAGGAATATAATTGTCTTATTATCTAAAAAGGGAAGTTTGAGATCTTTCCAAAATGTTTTAACTTTGTTAATAGACTTCTCCTCTACGAGTCCATGCCTCGTCCCTCGTTCCTTAATTCAGACCTGAGCTGATGACGAACGTTCAGGTTAAATTAATGAGTGAAAACAGGACGTACAGCACAGTGTGGAAATCTATATTTGCATGCATCTTTGAGAAGTTGTGATGTTTTTATAGACCAATAGATTCATCAGGGAGGGCTGTGGTTTTTAATCTGACATCTCCCGACACCCATTAGTGGTCACATAGGCTTCACAGGGGGTCTTGAGGCCTTCTTCTATTTTAAAGCAATTTGTCTGCTTGCCCAGCTCCTGTTCTGGCACAACACCGGCTCATTCCTACCCACCACTTCTCCCGGTGGTCCTAAATGCCTGTGGTACAAACACGAACACTCCCCCGGAGCTCTGAACTCAGTCCAGGAGAGCTAACAAACTGAGCTAACATGAGCTAACAGCAGCTACAGCTGTCAGCAGTTTACTTCACTGTCCATCATAAACTCTGTAAATCACAGAGAGTTGAGGCGGAGCAGCCGGAGGACATCAGAGGGAAAACCAGAAAACATTTTCTCCATAAAATATGATCCAGTTTCACCAAAATCAGTGAAATAGTTGGTGGTGTGTGACTTAGTGCCGTAAAGCGTTACGTACTTCTCCCGACCCGGAGCCCAAAGTTACATAGTGTGAGAACAGACGTACGAATGACAGAGACACCGTTCACCTGATCACAGGTCAGTGTGGATCAACAGGAGGTAACAGACGGTAGATTATCAGAGGAAAGTTACAGGATACACAACAAAAGAGCTCAAAGAGGAACTGAATTTATCACCTTTTAAATATGTTTGATCGTACAAAGTACAAGCAGTTCCTAAAAATATCAGTCAAAACTTGTCTGATGAAATATTCACAGGAAATAATAATCCTGCAGTTATTGTTTCACTGTTATTGTTATGAATTGAATTTTATATGAATATCCATCAAATATGTGACTGTCTGTTTACTCAATGATAGAAAAAGAGTCCCTTAAGGAAACAACTCGGTGAATACATAAATCACTCATAGAAATAATACAGCACACAGTGAGACGCTTCTGGACATAAAGCAGCTGGACACACACACACACACACACACACACACACACACACAAATCTTTCCAACTGGTCTTAATTTTGCTGTAGCAACCTCACCTAACAACATATTCCCCGTGCACGTCCGCCGTGTTCCAATCTAATTATTTTTTAATAGTTTTGTTTTATCGCAGGTGTCTGCTAAAAGGTTAGCCTTTAATAAATAAATGATTAATGGATTCTCTCTCTCTCTCTCTCATTCTGTGTTTATATACCAACCTCGCTCGCCGCGGATAGAAAAGCTTTGTGTTCCGTCTCGTGTGATGTGACTGGACGGAGAGGAGGCGAGCAAAGTGTTCTCTCAACTTTCAGAGGTAAAAGAACACAAAGAGAGAGCGAGGCCGTGAGTCTGAGGGGCTCTCGTCTGTAATTGGGTTTTTCTGCAGTAATCCGGCTCTGACGGCTACTTATCCTTCACGGAACACGCTGCAGCCATCTTGGTAATGAGAGGCCATGCCGCTAGCTCTGACAGCTAATGGTTTTGTCTCATGAAGCGGAGTTGTTTTAATGACACCGGGAAGTCCTCACCTCCACTTCTGACCTCTCTCTCTCTTATTTCCAGTTTTAATAACTCCCACTTTCTCCTGTGACATTTTAAATCTTTCATGGAAAATATAAATTCAGAGAGCGTACGTGATTTTCATGTGCTTCGAACACTAGTGATGGGAAGTTCAGTTCTTTTAGGAGTCAGATCATTTGACTCAGCTCACCAAGAAGAGTCAGCTCTGTGTTTTATCACTTACACCTTTAATAATTTAGACAGATTTAGCACTGTTTTGACTTATGATTTATATCTGGACATAAAATGCTGTAGCCAATTGTTTTTATTGCATTTAGAGACCCTTGTAACTCTCTGAATCCACTCAATGCACAAACCTGATAGAAAGACCTATGAAAACTTATGCATAGAAATAAAAAAAAACTATTAGAATAAACATAAGAAAGCTATTGTCACTGCATGTACATAGTGCACCGTAATACTTCACCAAAAAAAAATAAACACTTCAGCTCTTTGAACCGGCTCGTCACGACCGACACATCACTATCCAACACACGCTGCAGTCATCAAGCTCAACCTCCCTGCATGTGAAATATTCCCCCCAAAAATACCCCAAAATTGCATTCACTTTTTTAACAATGGGGGTTCAGATAAAAGGATGAGAGGAAAAGATTGCAAAAATCGCTGAAAACAAAACTTTCATCGACCGAGCCGTTCAATAAAATGGCTGCCATCATTTTGTGACTCGTGTTTATAGCAGCTTGTTCCACAGCAATCTGGAGGACCGCTTGAAAAATCAGGAGAGGAAAAGAAACAGCACCCGACTCAACCAGTGATTTAACGCCGCCGTCGCCAAATGGGCTTTCAAATTCGTAATTTTCCTAATTTTCCCTCTGTGGTTCATGCATGAAACGCGATTCTGAACGGTGGGAGAAACTTCTTCACACTTTACAAGCGATTACTGTTTATCTGCAGTCAGAGGAACACCAAGAGAGCAGAAAGCAGACCTGGAGGTCTCTGTGGGAGTCACAATTCAGAAGCTGGTTAGAGGATTGTGTGAAATGTTACAAGTAGCTGACAGCAAAAGCACAATTTTTTGATTCAGCAGGCTTCAGATCACGTTTGATCGAATTAAACTGAATTTTTGCCACTTTACGGAGAGAAAAGTTCAGGATTCAAAGCATAACTAAACCCTCTAACCTCTTTTATTCAGACGTCCTAATCTTCAGTCATTTTAGTGCAAAGTGTTTGAATTACGCATGTTACGCTATAAATATGCAGCGACCTCCCTCTACTGGTTGAAACCTGGCTGTTTGAATTTAGCTACTGGCTGATCTGTGGCAGGTGATGGTGGCACCAACTGGCTACGTAACCACGCCACGCACCGGACATGTAGCCTCTCTACGTTGCTATCCTCGCTAACGTTACAACACATTTACCGCTCAGAAACTTTTAGAAACGTCAGCAACCGCCCTCTTCTTCTGGTTTACTGACCGGAGAAATGGCGCCACCTGCTGCTCCTCATATTCACATGTTGGCTGATTTTCTCGACGTCCAGGTAAAAGGTGCACGTTCTCCAAACACATTGTCAAATGAGCATCACATTCTTCCATAACTGACACATGGTGAGCCCTGTGTTGTATTGTTTGTGTTCATATCTCTGCAGCGACCCTGTGAAATGTTGTTTTGAGGACGGGAACAAAAAAACGTGCAAGATTGCTCTTCATTGATTTCTCTTCAGTCTTTAATTGCATTCAACCCGACGTCCCGATTCTGGTATTGTTTGCTGTTAATTGATTTTTTTGACAAACAGAGAATAAAGAGTGAGCGGTCGTCTGTCTCGTACACGCTTATCTTCGTCCTTTCCCCACTGTTGGACCTAGTAAAACTGGTATTCTCTTAAATTTCAGGATGACTCTGTAACAGTCTGCCTCGTGCACAATGAGTGTTAACATTGGGTGTAATAATCCAAGCGTGAAAATGTGAACGTGAGCTGTGAAGTCATTGATTTAGAGCCACACAGTAGTAAAGGAAGAAGTTTGCTTTTTAAATTTCATCATTTTGTGTTTGGCTGTAACTAAAAGAACAAAAGATAAGCTTCCAAACACCGAACAAACTAATGAGGGTCGTCCTTAATCTCACGTTAGAACCAAACTGTTTTCAAAGAGCTGTGCCGGCTCCCTGTTCAAGGTAGAGTTCAACTTATCCAAATTATTTTACAGACATTTCAGCTTGTTCGGGTCTCCTGTGGCTCGAATACAAAGGCTGGTGTGTTTAACCTGAAACAGCACAATCTAAGACACAAAGAACGGAGATTTCTCTACAGAGAGCGGCAAAATTAAGTTCAATCTGCTCATTTTCTTTAAAAATCAACTTCATTTAATGAATAAAACCAATCAGTCACGTCCATCTGACCAAACTCCCAGCAGCCCCTGCACAGTGAGGTGTGATGTGGTCTCCTCTGGTTGCCTTAAAGACAAGTAACGATGACAGCAGTGACGTCTGTGTGAAGCTGTGTGGTTATTCATGTCCATATTGTCTGCATGTTACGTATTGATTCATGTTTTGTCGTGTTCTTCATGTAATTACTATCGACTGCTGTCTATAAGCCAAACTGCCCCTCAAGGGCAATAAAGCTTAACTCGACTCAAGCAGCAACCTCCATGTCTGTGAAGTGAAACACAAACTGCAGTTCCTCAATCGTCCACTTGAGGCTGGCTCCAGAAGTGAGTCAGTCTCCATAAGTCCCCATGTTCAAATGTCCAACTTCACAGCAGAAATAAACATGTTTACAGCCTGGTACAAAAAACAGTTTTGGTCTCTGTAGCTAATTTCCCCGTTCATGACAACTGTACTGAGGGTGACTTTATATACAACTCACCTGTTCAGGTTATATTAAGGCTTAAAGTTATGCAGGATTAAGAGCGTGGACGCTTTGATTGACAGGTGGGTGGGTATACAGTCTATGACTCGACTCCATCTTAAGACCAAATTTCCCATCAGCCCATCTGCCTCTTTACCTCCCCTAGTCTTGAGCTGAAGAGAACAACATGCTGGAGAGTCTCTGAGACTTTTTCTGTTTTATTTTCAGCCCGTTTTTTTTCTCACCAAGTGTAATTAATTTTGTTCTGAATTAATTCATCTGATATTTCAGCGATGTTCACAGCTGATCATCAAAGTGCACAGAGAGAGGGAACATGTTCATTACTTCATTTCTTTGGCTGAATATTTCTCTTTTGATTTATGTGACTAGCAGTGAGAGGAGAAGAGGGAAGAAGAAGACAGATGTAACGATTGACAGCAAGAAAAAAAAATCTGGATTGTGAGAGGAATAATTAAAAACATGATTAAAAACAGAACGAGGGGAGTGAGAGCTAACAGAGTGTGATGGAGTGAGGAGAGAGATTAGCTCTCTGAGAGGCTGATTGATAAAAGACCTGATGAACCCGGATCACACACAAACAACAGAGTACACAGGATCTGCTAATCCACTTGTGCTCGCTCAGACTCAGTTTAGATACTCCGACAGTCAGCCTTTAATCTGTTTGTGAACTTTGACTCCCCAGATGAAGTTTGGATTTTCTCCGACCACGATCAGACAGAGCGTTCTTGAAGCATTTTGCTTGCTGCTCACTGAACGCCTCGCGTTTTTGCAGGAGCACTCTGAACAAGCTAACAAAGTCGAATCTAAAATACGGTGCTGATATTAAAACTACTAAAACACATCAGCTGCTCATGCTCAGCGCTGATCAACTCCCTGTAGGTCAGGGGGAGTCAACTCTGATTCCTGGATCAGCTCCCCCTGACTTCTTCTCCTCTTCCTGAGGGTCTAATGTACCCACGTAGGTCTCCGAGTCCAGCCTCTCACCCTCAAGCAGCAAGTGTGGATCTGTGAGTTTACCTCACAGCAAAATCACGGTTTGGCTAAGGACAGGTGATTCACCGGTTGCCTAGCAACATTTTTTAAAAATTGTAGGCTTCGACTAAACAGGCAGTGTGGTGTGGAGCGCGCGGTCTCGCTCTGTCTGATCGGGGCCTTCAGCTGCCAAGATCAGGTCGTTCTGTTCGTGCAGTCCTCAGAGAACTCGTACGTGCTTTTATTTCTTCCAGGCTGAGAAACATCCCCAACATCTTCAGTGCAGAATGCTGCTAACGCACTGCCAGGCGGGATAACGCGCTTTCAAAGAGCTTTTTTTAAAGATCAGCCTCTGAGATGAAGCCGGGAAAGTTTTAATGTCACACAAAATGGATACAACGTCGACGGGAAGGCACAAACTGACAGATGGATCTGACACTTAGAGAGAGATGACTGATGTAGAAATGGAGGAAAGGAAGAGGAGAAAGATGATGGAGCGATGCTGAAAAGGAAGAGAAGGAGATGGATGATGGAGAGAAGGATGAAGGGATGGTGTGAGTGTATGAACGGCAGCTGCAGAGCCTCAGTTTCTTCAGCAGTCTGCTGGTTAGTAGACTCTGAACCTCCTTCAGGCTGTGTGTGTGTGTGTGTGTGTGTGTGTGTGTGTGTGTGTGTGTGTGTGATTTTCTGTTTTCACAAAATATATTCTCTTCAGATGAAAATGAACGGCACAAAGAATGTCGTCTACAAACACCTGAAATCTGAGAATCAAACTCCTGCGACAAGCTGCAACATGTTACTAAGAGTGTCCATCCTCTGGGGATCAAGAATGTGATCAATAAATATTCATGAGAAGAGTCAGGATGTGACCAAAATCATTATTTATCTGCTGCGGACTCGATCAACCGAGAAACTGTTGTCAGATTAATCACTAATGAAAATAACTGTTAGTTTCAGCCCGATGGTGACTGCGATGATAAAAGTATCATCTGAATCTGGTCAGTAGTTGCGGAGACGTTAGATCAATGAACTGGTCCTCTCATTGTTGACAGTGTGCAGAAGTTCGACACGTTTTATGACTCTAGCCTCAGACGTGTATCACAGGTGTTCATTAGAGCGTGCATTAAAAAGTCAAACTTGAAAACACACACTTCATCATCGCCCACAAATATCCATTTAAGTATGAAAGCAAACAATGAACGCTGACGTGACAGCTCTGCGAACACGAGCTCGGCGTGCAGAGACGTACTCGAGCATTACGCGCTAACAAACACACTCTGGTGACATTATGAGCGGGCGTCTCGCTGTGACTGAAATGCTAGCACCTGCTGTGTGAGTGCATGCGGCCGACGCTGGTGGTTAACCTCAGTAATGATGTCACATATACACAGACCAACGGCAGCAGCTTTAAAAAATGAAGTGACATTTCAGATGAATGCTACAAGCAGCAAAAGAAAATAAATATCAGGGTTACTCCATAAACCCAGAGGAAATGAAAGATTCATCAGCTTCTTTATTTTCTATTATCTAATGTGGAGTTTTATGTTATTTTGAACAGATGATATTTTCCAAATAAATTAACAAGTTTAGTGTGAAATTAAACTCAGATGTAACTCTGTGGTGCTGCCATATGAAACTATGAATTTAACTAATTACAGGAAACACTTTACATGTCAACTGCATGACTTCATAAAAGTTTAAATTCTTGAGCTCACTTTTTTTTATTATTATGAAAAGCTAAGGTCATTATTCCTCCAGTGTTCACACTGACATGCAGCTCAGCTAGCTTCTTAAGAAGGTCGGTGTTGTGATATTTAAGTCTTTCACAGCATTTAGACGTCTGTGTGAGCGTTTCTCATCAACAGTCCTGTAAACTGTTGACGAGTAAACAGTATGCATACTCTGAATGCGCGGTGCAATACGGGAAATTTAGCGTGCCTGTAAAGATCATTGTGACAATAAAGTCATAAATTAAGTAACAATAATAATAATTTATATAGAGTGAGGGTACAGCTGGTCAGAACAGACATCATTAGCAATAGAGAACATTCTTACAGAGAGATACTTTTATTAATCCATCAAGGGGAAATCCTTTTTTTCACTTAGTTTTACATTTTAACCCCAAATACACACACACACACGTTTGTGTACACATGGTTCACATGCAAATGTAGAGAGAGATGGTGTAGTGATGGGCAGCAACCCAGAGCGGCGCCCTGCGAGCAGTTGGAGGGGTTCAGTGCCTTGCTCAAAGGCATCTCGGTAGTGCCCAGGAGGCGACCATCTACCAGTCCACCACCATACTTTGTTCCATACTGGACTTGAACCGGCCACCCTCCGGTTCCCAAGCCAAGTCTCCATGGACTGAGTCACTGCCGCCCCTATCAATGTGTCTTTAACACTTCTGGATATACACACAAATCTTCACTCACTCACTCACTCACTCACTCACGTCTTGAGTCTTGTGATGGATTAACAGAGCAAACATGGGAAAGACCTGACGACTGTTGAAATGCATTTACGGCGGTCTTATGAAAAACGAACTTAGATCCTATAAGGTGGAAATTATAGTCGCTCCACACTGCATGTGACCTCTATTCTATGGCAGTTACCACAGTTACCACATATCGCCATAGTAACCTCTGCCCAGCAGTCCTCCACTTGTTATGCACAGCGATGAAGAAATGTTTGTGGAAGTTGTAATTTCCAAAGCGCGGGTGAAGAAAGCATCATCTGGAGGTCAGAGGCTTGTTTTCAAAAGGTTACAAAGGATGTTGAAGGATTTCCTTTATCGCTGCTTTCAACATCATGTTTGAATGTCAGGCTGTAAATCATCCATCGAGGCACAGACTGTTCCACTCTGAACGGCCTGTCCTCGGCCAAAGTGTCGACAAAACGCTGCCCGATTGTCTGATCGCAGCTGCTCAAAGGAAAGCGAGGAGGCCAGCAGACACTGCCGCTACGTGTCCGTGAAAGAACGAGCTGACAGCACACCAAACTTATTCTGAATTTATAACTCAGTGTAGATTAGGCGCAATTAAATAAGCCAGACAGAAAATACACACAGTCATTGAGCAGATGATTCATATTCAGCTGATTGTCATGCTGATGGTGGACATGGACCAGACATTCAGTGTCTGGAAAGAAAACTGAAGAAATACATTTACACAAACATGAAGGAGAAGCATCCGTGAGACCAACGTGACAGCTCTGGCAATAAAGTTGCTTTTAATGCAGCAACTGTTGCTGCCGTTTTGTTTTTCTCTGTGCAAGTTGGTGCAATTTTGCCAATTTTCATGTTTTTAACATGTGACTGAATGTGAAACACATTTCACATTCAGTCACACATAACATGTTAAATACATGAAAATACGTACTGCAGTGTAGCAACAGAGGCAGTAACTGGTAAATATTTCATATATTGCAATTATAACAATTCATAGCAACTATATGATTACACGTGAGTCCATGTATTAAGTGCTTTATATAAAAAAACATTTCCAATCACTAATTAATCCTTGGATATTTCGTCTTCTGGGTGTTTTTCTGTTGCAGCACATCAGACTGTGTCTGAAGTGAAGTCATTTCGTTGAATTAACACAATGTTTAACAAGACAATATATTTTAAGCATGAAAATTCAGATTTAACTGGAACCAAATGATTTACGTTTTATTAAAGAAAAGTTCTTTGCTGGCTGTTCGAGTGGACGACGAGAGAAAGAGCGACAACAGGAAGCGAGAAAACACAAAGAAGCCGGAAATCAGAGGGAGGCTGTCCCGTCCTAATCAGTCTCGTCAGCCGCTCCGGCTTTTCATCCAGATAATGCACCCAAGGTGAAGACATCACCTCTGCCGAACACCGCTCGCTGCCAGATTACTTTCTGCAGACTATTCCTTTAAGTGCAACCCCCCAAAAACATTAATCCAACCTAAAATCAAGAAATTAAACACACACACACACACACACACACACACACACACACACACACAGACATCAGTAAAAGAAATCAAGGCCGTTTATATCCGAGCACGAGCACTCGTGAGCGACGCCGGTGTCTCCAAAGCGTCACATAAATCGCCTTCAGCGTCCTTCAGGGGAGGAAAGCACCGATGGCTTATTAAAGAATCCAAATGGCACTTTTCTCTCGCACTGGATGTCATTGTTTGCACGTTTTGGAGGTTGTTAGCGGCAATGAGAACGTTTAAATGCACTCAGAAACCTTGTTAAAGTGCCGTCGGTTTAGTCGGCTGCTCTGTCACAAGGTCGACGGCTCAAAGTCCTGCTCTCCACTATTATCTTTGAGATGCCTATAAGAAAGGTGCTGAATCCAGCTGCATGAAATATGATTAAACTTCACAGTTACACAGACTTTGATCATCCCCGGGGTCAATAGTAGAGGGCTTTGCCCGTTATTGACCCAACTGACGATCATTTCAGTCCCACCGTCTCAGATTTGAAAGTCACAGCAGCCATTTTTAGCTTTATAAGTGACCTAAAAAATCAGATATGATGAAATCGTGGCGTGGTTAACTCTCTGTCAGTCTACCAACTGATCAATGAATTATTCTTTTCCCCGTCAAAGTTTGCTTTTTGTGTCTTCTGGGTTAAAAAGTCCAAATTGACTTGTCAGCACAAAAAGCTTTCAGCGTCTTCGTGTTGGCAGCTGCTGGAGCATCAATGATTGCACCACCAAGACGCTCCAGCTTGTAACTGCATTACCATGTAATGATAATGTAAAAACATGAATAACTATGCGCTCTGATGGATTAACTCCAAAAAACAAGTGAAAGGAAGCACTGAAGTCTTTGGAAGTCACACACCGTTTACACTTCAAGGTTTTGTCAGAGGGCCAGAAGAAGAAGGAAATACAAAGAAGGAGTTAAGTCAACAGTCCAAGAACCTTTTCACTTTTATTTTAGGATATGAAGACGCTGGATTTGAATAGCATCGCTTTAAGGAGAGATGTGCTCAGCTGAAAGAAGAAAAAAATCAGTCCAAAGACTCATGAAACATAAATGAAGCTGTGCTCCAGCAGGGATGGTTCACATTAATTAGTTAATATTTGGCATTTAACATTTTTAGGAAATGAAGCCAGAAATGTCGTTTTTCTCCTGCTCTGTTTTAGTATCCAACATTTTTTTTTTTATGCCAAGCAATTAAGTTTTACGGTGAAAGCATTAGCAAATGGGGTCAGAAAAATCAATCTGAATAACACTGCGTAATGAAAAAATAGTGCCGGTTATAATGCTTAACATAATGGAAGACCATAACTGGCAATCTACATAAAATATTCAAAATGCTGAAGATGAGCAGGACACTGGCTGCTGCAGCGGGCGGAGGACGCCGGTCCGACCGACCGGGCGGGCGGTTACTGGTCTGAGAACAGTGTGTGTGAGGAGTGTGTCTGCGGTATTCATGTAAAAACAAAGAGTGACTACACCCAATAAAACGAGATAACACTCTTCATTTTGTCAGAGGCGTGCACAGTGGCTCAGATGCTCACGTTCAGGTTCCACGGTATCATCATGGTTAAGGTGCATTATAATTTAGTTATACATTACAATTATTTTATATTTATTGAAGCAGCATTGTCATTTTATCAACAAGTCCTACCCTGCCTGTGATTGGCTGACGTTCTTGCCCTCACCTTGACCAAGTCCTCCTCATGCCTGAACCCAACCAACTCGAACCCACGAGGGCAACGAGTACCGGCCAATCAGAGACAGGTAGGCTGTCCCTTTAGCTGAGAGGCGGTAAACACTGTCAGAAGAAAGTCTGAATAAAACTGGATGGTATGTTTTTCCGGCTCTGGGTCCGGACAGGACCACGGTCCACCAACCTGTGCCGTAGAGGTTGCTCATGCGTATTTCATCAGGAGTGTTTCAGAAGCTTTTCGCCTCCTGACTTTGTTAACTTGCTCAGATTTGGTCTTTTTTTCTCTTGTTTACGTGCTTCCATCATCAGTAAGTAGCTATCTCGTTAAATTTGAATTTAAATTGTAGTCTGCTTCTCGCAGCATCCATGAAAAATAGACCAGCCGCATATTCTTTCAGAGCAGAGAGACGCTTCATCATCAGATCAGCCACGCCCAGAACTCAACACGTTTATGGTGAGTGAGTTTTGACTAACAAATATCTGACTGAGAGGCTCATGAGCCGATGATCTGTCCACAGTTTGAACGTGTGTGATGCATTATGTAGAGAGAGAGGCCTCCACCATGTATTCCCTCTTTTCATTTAATCATTCTCGTCTGCAAGTCTGACTCACAGTCTCTCTCTCTCTCTCCACCGTTTCCCACTCCCTCTTTCATTGTCCTTCCATTTATCCATCCGTCTTCCTGCTCTTCACCATCCATTCATCTGCAGCAATGACACTAAAGGCTAAATTCACTGAAGACTGCCGGATGTTGTATGTCAGTGTCAGTGTGTGTGTGTGTGTGTGTGACAAAGACTAGACATGTTATAACACACAGGTCTTTTTCATCACAATTACACATGGCTGAGTCATATGTATGAGTGTGTGTGTCGTCCTCCAGACTGCGTTTCATTTATACGCATTTGAAAAAAAACACACACTGGCAGGAAGTGGAAGAGGCGGTCCACAGGCTGGACTTCCTGTCACGTGTTTACAGTCGTCTTCACAGCAGAACAGTACAAGTAAAGTTAAGCTAACAACGCAGAGTCAGCCAGTGGCCGAACAATCCTGCAGAAATGATTTTATTACATGATTTTAAATTTGTGATGGTCACAATGTAGTCAGTCAGTTTTTGAGCTTTTCATGCACACACACACACACACACACACACACACACACACACACACACACACCACAGTGCTGAAGAAGTCTTTTGAAAAAGTATTTCACTGCTGAAATATATCCATTTTTAAAGTGACATGTTTGAAGTGAAGCGGACACACTGCGGACCATCAGTCACATTCTGATGTGAAGCTTTTTCAAGGCTCTCTCTAAAGTCACTAGACTTCGTTGAAAAAGGGGAAAAAATGGAATTTTACCTCGCACAACAGTCTGTGGTCTACCGCCGCCTCAGTCCACAGGAAGTGATGTCAGTTTGGAAGTAAACAATGAAGGCAGCGCAGAGAAACTAACCTGATCGAGGCGTCTGGGAGGTAAACTCACATGTCAGTGAATGATGGCTTTTAAGAGAACGTAGATCGATACGAACGCTTCGGTTTCCGTTGCAAACGGTGCCCGGTCGTGCCACTTTGCAGTTTACAACATAAAAAAATCTGACCTCAGCTAACTCAACATGCTACTCAACTCCTGACACAATGTTCATCTCTGACGTCCTCCTGACGTCCTCTCGGCCTGCACAGTGAAACCACTTCAGATGATCCAGAACGTGGCGGCTCGCCTGCTCTACAACCAACCCAAAAGGTCACATGTCACCCCGCTGCTCATCGAGCTCCTCAGTCTACCTGTAGCAGCCCACATTAAACTCAAATCTCTAACGCTGACTACAAAGTAGTCTCCGGTTCTTGAACGTCCTCATACAGACATATGTTACCTCCTCCTGGCTCTGCCACCCGTACGCTCAGGACAATCCAAACTTTTCTGTCTGTTGTTCCCTGTTGGTGGAACGTCCTACCAGCTCCTACCAGATCAGGGGCGTCCCTCTCTACCTTCACAGACCTCCTGAAGACCTCCAGCTCTTCAGAGAGCTGCTGCACTAACACTTTATCGCACTGTACCGTGATTGTTTCTCTTCTCTGTAAGTCGCTTTGGATAAAAGCTAAATGACTAAATGTAAATGTAAACTGTAGCTCTGGCTCCTGTGTGTGAGCAACATTTTGAAGTTTACGGTGTCGAATCAATGAGCAGAATTACACATAATTATTACACAACAAATGTTTTCATTGAGGAAAGTGACAGAAACAGCTTCCAAGTCAGAACCAACCAGATGTTAGACAACATATCAGATATGTACAACCTCAATCGAAATACTTCATACTATGACAGCAAAAACTACTTAAAATACTTAGAGACGTTATTTTTGTTAATTGTAATTATTACATAACGCACCTTCTCATTATTACTTATTGTGATCATTCTGGAGCACATCTGACATGTTTAAGTGTAAAGTGATGTCCTCTGTTTCCATCTGCTTCACTGTCTTTCAGGCCGAGTTTATAGTTTCCCCGCTCGAGCATAAACTAGATCAAATATGGCCGCCGTGGACATAAAACCAATCGTGTCCAGCTGGTTCGAGCTGGCCCGAGACCCGCGGAGCCGGAGCCGGAGCCGGCACGTGGAAGAATCTACATCTAGATTGAATTAAATGGATGGTAGATCTCACACACACACACACACACACAGTGCATTTGATTAGTTGTATATCGGTCCATCTGTCTGTCACACACACACACACAGTTAGGAATCAAATGAAGCAGGCCTCATAAACATTTACAACACGCACACACTGACAAAACATCCACATAAACACACACAAACACACTGGTTGGTTGTCCTCCTCATTCTGTATCAAAACACACACACACACACACACACACACACACACACACACACAGATGGATAAATATGGATTTATGTCACTGCAGGCCTACATTTTTCAAACACACACACACACACAAACACACCCAGCTGTTATTGAGCGCCGCGGCCACGCCAAACAAACAATGGAAAAACAAGATTTCATCGAGTCACAATGCAGAAAGAAGTCTGAGCAGCGAGCAGCGGTCTGAGTCTATACAGCTCTCAGTCTATACAGCCAGACGTCGTCACGTCGGGCTGGTCTGCTGCAAAGACGTACACGCAACACACGCAACACACTCAACACACTGCAGCAAAATGACAGGCTGCAACTCCTTCAAGAGAAAATCCACCTAAAATCCAAAAAGTTCCAGCGCTGGGTGTCCTCTCTGTGCATCATATCAGTTTTTCAGATTTGTATGGTTCACCAAGCTGGACTCTGTACCTGCCACAATTCGACACATTTCCCTGCCGAGTAGTCGTTTACAATCGTACTGGACTCCAGATGACAGCTGATCTGCTGCTAAATCACTGCCACACTCTTAAAGAGGCACCGAGAAACAGTTCTGTAGCCTTCAAGACGGTCTAACAGGAGCCCGCTCAGATCGACATCATGTTGGAGGTCAACGCTGTGGTCATGAGCTCATTAATTAATCTAATTAAACCAGCACCAACAGTAAGACTAATGTTTTCTATGTAATCAGACCATTTTACAGAAGAGCTATCACAGGATCTTCAGCTTTATTAAGACCAGTGACAGCAGCAGGGCGCGACAATAACGAATGCCTGATTCCCGGGCAAGTAACATGCCTTTGAAGAACGTGTTAAAACGACGGTTCCACGAGGCGTCACTTTAGAAAACCAATACAGGTTCTTGGACATATTTCATCAGGAGCCTTTACTGGTTCCATCTGGAACTTTTCGTGAATATCTACCACTGTTGTCACCTGGTTACCTGGCTGACTGTTTGTCCGGTCTGAGTGCCAGATTGGCCACCACAAAGCTGATTCTGGTTCAACTTCTCGACCTCAGGTTTCCGGCATACCCTACCACCAAAGCCTAAAGGCACCACCCTGTTATGGACGCAATGCCTGATTAAAATATTGTTTCAATAAACAGTCTTATAGAATAATCTCCCAAATGAGTGAATCAAGAGCTCAATGATCAATGTCTACATCCATGAGAGAAGGAAACAGCTCAGACTGCAATGTGCCATTGACATGGATGAGTAGTGATGCTTTGGTGCCAATAAATCCACTTTGACATCAGAAATAACAACGTCTCAAATCTATTATTGAAAAAATACTTTTTTAAATTAGAATCAATAGTTGTACTGAAGAATGTTTGCCCATGACAGACAGTCCATTTGAAGTTACAAGATTTCAGCAAAGTCGACTTTAAAAATGGAAAAAGTCCAACAGCAGCTATGTTCTCCTGCACCAAAGGCCGTCATCGGACGATAAATTACAACTGTTGCTAAACACCAAGTTTATACTAGCATAGCTCAAAAGTTCACTGACTCTGTTTACATCTGGACTGAAGACATTTTCCATCTCATGGAAACCTCATGCGCTGACATCCTTCCACTCGCAGACACTCCTGGGTCTGTTCAGGCTGTCAAAAACACCCACCAAAAAAAAAAAAAAAAGAGAGAGGTCAGTTAGCGGACATTCTTGACAGCACCCAGAGGACGCTACGATCAGAGCTGCTTCAGACATGTTCTGGTTCAGAACCGTCAACATGGCTGTGAAACAAAGCCTGTTCGGGTTCAGTCGGGCATTCTGCGAGTCCTTCACAGCCGCTCGGTGTCACTCGGCGTCTTTCTGTTCACACTTTGTGAGAAAAGTGCTGAGCAAACACGAAGCTACGCAGGCAAAGGTTGGCTTTATTATCTCATTAACTTTATTTTTGAAGGACTTTTTGAAGCCAGACTCTAACGGGCTTTACTGAGGCCATGAGAGAAGAGGGAGTGCATACAAATACAGACAAAGGACAACTACTACATAAAAACAAACACCAAGCTTCAGCAGCTGTTATAGTTTGAAGTCACCTCAAACTGTTTTGGCCCCAAAACAAGAATTTAAACGGATTTTTGGTCGATGTCTCCACAGTGATTTATGACCTGAGATCATTATTGAACCACAACAGATCCTCTGCAGTCACTCCGTGGTTTGACTGATCAGAAGTTTTAAGAATAGCTTTGCTAGTAGTGATGGGAATCATTTGGCTCAGCTCACAAGAAGAGCCGGCTCTTCATGTCACCACTTATACCTTTTATAATTCAGACAAACTTAGCGCTGTTTGGACTGTGGTTTGTATTTGAACACATACATCACTTAGATTTCAATAAATTGCACTTACAGTTGTAAGATGCCTTGTAACTCTCTGAAACCAGCCAATGAATGCACTAAGAAGAGCCACTCTGCTACACAAAGCAGCATAGGAATTAAAAAAAAGAACAGCTATTGACATTTTCATTGTTTTATTTAAACACACACACCTAACAGAAGTAAAGTCCTGAAAAAAAGAGAAACTAAACACAGCACTCAAGTAAATGTGCTTTGTTAATTCATCTGCACTCCTCTCTCTCCTTCAGCTCGTCTCCTCCTCTTGTCTCCTTTCACCGTCTCAGCACTGCTACCCCCGCCCCTGCTTGGTGGTATGATCCTTGTCAATCCTCACATGATTGGTTGCACAGCATGCACGTGACACCCGTAGCCAGCGCCCGCAGCGCCCGCAGCGCCCGCAGGCTCGTGGACGGACAGAGCCGGCTCCCATCGCTCACTTAAAAGAGCCGGCTCTTTGAACCGGCTCGTTCGTGACCGACACATCACTGTTTGCTAGAGAAACACGCCTGTTGATTGGAGCTCGTTATATAATCATTGTGCACTTGACACTGAAACAGGAGCTGGCTTCTATTTAAATCTGCACAGACTTCTTTGACCAATTACTGGAGATTTCTTTCTATTTTTATTTAACTGTTGCTCAGAGCTTCTTTGTCTCTTTCTGCCCTTCCAGCTGTCGGTCTGCTTGAATCATTGCACAGCAATTTGTTCAAAATACAAAATAACATGTATCTGTGAAGAGGACTTTCTACAAACTAAAAGCCTGAAACAACATTCACAAGTACAGACTGAGTGTACGCCTTCAAACAAACTTTTGATCAGTGGCGTATATTAAGAGCAAAACTGTATCAATCAAAGTTTTATGAATACAAATGAAACGGCATTCTTCCTGTGGACAGGAGCGAGGACGCTGAACTGAAGGATAAACTGTAAACCAGTGAAATGTTAGTGAGACAGAGGTTGAGTTTGTGTGATCGCCGACTGAGGTCACAACTTTTAGAAAGTAACATTCAGAGCATAAAATACAATCAAATAAAATATGTGTGTGTGTGTGTGTGTGTGTGTGTGTGTGTGTGTGTGTGTGTGTGTGTGTGTGTGTGTGTGTGTGTGTGTGTGTGTGAAGAAGCTCGACAAACTGCTCCCTCAAACAGCAAAGCTCTGACAGTTGGATTGAAACATTTCTCTTCACATTGCAGACCAGATGGATGTTTTGGTTTAAGTGCAGTGAATCAGTCCAACAGATGGTACCCAACAATCAGCCGAGGCTTCTTTTACATTCGGGTTTCCGCTGTCCTGTTTTCAAAGAGCCGAGCTGAAACCAGTTTGAACTAACACACGATGCACGCTCGCTGCCGTCCGCCAGTTTTATTTCAGTTCGATCAGACGAAAATATCTGCGATTGTTTTTTTTTGTTTTACAAATTTAATCATCTGCCTCCGAAGAACGAGCGAGCCACTCCAGACGCAGAGCTTTGGTGAGTTTCACATGGTGCTAACAGGGACATGAAGCTAAGCTCAGCTCACTGAAAGACAGAAACTCAGAAGGTGCACCCACCCCTAAAAGAACGTGCACTGATGTGAGCAGAAACAGTCAGTTACCGTTCTTCACAAAGATATTAGACCTCAGCTCCCTTTTGGGAAATTTGGACTTGAACCTTAACGTAAGGTGGCGAGCTATAAATCCCATCTCTACGTTTCGAAGTCTGCCTTCAGAGAGCCGTGCGTGGGCACACAGATAATGACTGTTTGCTACAGTTTTTCTGTGGAAAGGCCAACTTACTTTAAGCAAAGGCTGCATGATGTATGACGGAAGAAACAACTACCTGCTGTGAAATTCAGATATCGCCCACACATCGACGCAGAGAGAGAGAGAGATCTGGAATTCTGCTAACATGGAGTGAAAATCAAATGTAATAACACGAGTCCTCGTCTTAATGCTTTGGCAGTCCGTTTGGGAGTTTTTCATGCCAATAAAGCTCTACCCACTGAATTGTGGGTAAAAAAAACAAAACAATGCTTGATATCTCCACAATAAATCACAAAGTAATCTTTTGCGGTGATGAAAGCGAGAGCCAGGGAGCCGCAGACAGAACTAAATTGTTTCGTGTTCGTAAAGAGCTTCATTGAGTTTTTTCTGTTGTTTTTTCTCTGGCAGAACGTTCGCTGGCACGAGAGCAGAGCATATTTGAAATGATTGATATGAGCCAATATCTGCTGCGGCTGATGAAGACTTCACACTCTGATTACAGCCCCACATTCATCTGCTGCTCGAGTACGAGTGTGTGTAGGTGTGTGTGTATAGTTTTGCGCTTGTGTGCTAATAACCATAAAATTGTGGATTTGTGATCACGTCTTTCACACCTCCTCCTCCTCCTCCTCCTCCTCCTCCTGCTGAATGTGGCATAACACACCTCCATCATGCTCCTCTTTGTGTCCACCAGGTCAGGTGGGTTAACTGACATACATCACTGATCGTAGGGCTGCGGTGACTTCAGCATCCACAGCATCTTGAAACAGTCTTAGCTTATGATTGTGTACTACAGGTGTGTGTGTGCGTGTGTGTGTGTGTGTGTGTGTGTGTGTGTGTGTGTGTGTGTGTCTCACAAACGTAGATATCTGTCAATGAATCCTGAGTGTTTGCTCTCTTTACTCACATTTAAAGTGTCGATGGAAAAAAAAAGAAGTGAGAGAAGTGTTTGTTTGTAAGTGTGTGTGTGTGTGTGTATGTGTATCAGTTGTACATGAAGTGTGTGTCTGTCTGGGTGTATGTTTGTGTGTGTGCGCATGTGTGTGTGTGTGTGTGTATGACAATGTAATTGATCAAAGGAATGAGCAGGGACAAGCCAACGTGAACTAATTAAATCCTCAGCAGTGCTGCCATCGCTTTTAGCCCAATCAGGATGCCGAAAGTGTCGCCCCTCTGTGTGTGTGTGTGTGTGTGTGTGTGTGTGTGTGTATTTTGTGTGTGTGAGACACCAACTGTATTTGAACTCTCTCTCTCTCTCTCTCTGCAGTCGAGTTGTAGAATCTGTGATCACTGGCAGTCTGTGGTGTACATGAGGGGAGTGTGTGTGTGTGTGTGTGTGTGTGTGAGTGTGTGTGTGTGTGTGTGTGTGTTAGCGTGTGGTAAAGCTCTGAAGTGTCGCTGGCTTCACTGGCGGCAGTCAAGTAGCTCAAAAAACTGCACAACATGTCAACAACCACATAAACACCCACAAAGCAGATCCACACGCACACACACACACACACACACACACACACACACACACACACACACACACACAGGTGTTGGAGAGCCAGATGAAAGCCAGCAAAGGAAGTGGAAAGCTGTGAGATGTGATTTTGCTAAAAGAGAAGAAGCCGTTGTCGTCTTCGTCACCGCCGCCGCCGTGCGAAGGAGAAGCTGTTTACATCAACAAACATGGAGGAGGACGCTGCGGCACCGAGAGAGCACGATGAGATCAAACAAACAGAGACGCAGAGGATTTAAGGCCAACGCACAGTCTGCTGTTTGAGGATGGAGCTATTTTTGGACGTGGAGGTTGAGGAGGGAGGTGATCTCTGGAGAAAGATGGAGGAGTGTGTGACGGCACGGCTGCAGGGTTGAAGTTACTTCCTGTGAGATCTGTGTGAAATACAGCTGTGGGACGTCTGCGGAGAAGAAACTCATCTCCAGTCCACCCAGATGAAGTCACAGGTCTGCTTTAGTCCAAACAGTGTGCGTCCACACAGAGTTAAAACTGAAGCTGTCAGCATGCAGCTGATAAAAGAACGTGATGATGGACAGTGTGCAGAGCTGCTGCTCAGCAGCATGAATGCAGCCGCACAGGAAGCTCAATACAACAGATGGACGTGTTCGTCTCTAATGTTTCAGTCTTCATCAGTTTTTTCGGCGGTTGTGTCATAAACCAGCATTTCATCAAAACTTAATATTAAACACCAAATCAAAGTAATCTGATTACATTAGTTGCATTCATTTTCTCTGGTATGTAACAATAATATCTGACTCCATTAGGGCTGCAGCTATCAAATATTTGGTAATCGAGTATTCTGTCGAATTTTCTATTGATCAATCGAGTAATCTTATAAAATATTATTTTTATTACTTTCGCTTCGCTGCGTTTGCTCATTTTCGCTGTTTTCTGTCCCGGCGTCCGCCGTTCTGAACATCAACACCGTCCACACACGTTACCAAAAGCCCGACGCATAGCCGGTAACGTAAGCACGTCGTGTCACACTAAAAAGAATCCGTGAGAAACGTGAGCTTTAAATTGAATTAAACGAGGCTTCGAGGAAAGTCCTCGCTCATTTTTTGTAATCGAGTTACTCGAGGAATCGTTGCAGCCCCAGACTCCATAACAGAACACTGAAGTGTTCATCAGTGATCCAAGTTGAAGTCCAAACTAACATCGTGTCTCTTTAACCAAACTGCAACAACTGTTTATGATTAATAAACATATTGATGAGTCCTTATTACAAAGCTAGAGGCGATGATTTGAACATGTGCTGATGAGACACACAGAGATGAACCGAAGCGTGCAGAGTTCAGCTGAAAGTCACAGACGCATGTTTTTGTCACATTTACAGCTGATCATCTGAGAGGCGGATCAGAGCCTGAACCAACAGGAGGCAGAACAAGAACGAACAATAACACGAGATAAAACGTGACTAATATTTGGATCAATAATTCATTTCTGCCTGTTCAGGGTCTCCGTTTGTCCGCACGTAAAAAACAAAGAAAAGCTTCATTTCCAGCCAAATGTTAGTAAAACGAGCAGACACTCAACATGGAGACAAAAGTGTGTGTACGTGTGTGTGTGTTGTCCAAATCACTGCGGCAGCACTCCAAAGTCTGCTCGGAGATCGATCCTCTCTCAGGCAAAGACAAAATCCAACTTCATCTATTCCAAAACAAAAAAAAACACATAAATGAAGCAGGAGAAAACAGAAAAACAAACCGCAGGCTCAGCCGCCCTCTCCGTTAGTTATTTGATGCCCTGCAGAGTCTCCCCGAGAGCTGAAAAACAACTTCTATTTCTCCTTGAGCGGCGGATTACCACCTCGCTGAAATAAATCCTTCTTCCCTCCGCGGAGACAATGAGATTTAGAGCGAGTGGAGGCGACCCGCCGACATGCCGAGCCTTTAATTCTATTCAGGAGAGAAGACAAAGTGGATACACTAATTCTGTGAGGTCTAACACACCTTCCAGTGATTGGGGCTGACAGTGAGAGGTGGTGTGTGTGTGTTTTCAGTGTAGACAATATGGGTCAAAACACAGTGTGTGTTACTTCATACTGTATCCAGACCACATGAAACGCACACAGAAGGACTGTAGGTGTATTCCTCTGAGGAATGGAAGCTGCTGTTAGCTAACATTAGCTCAGTTTGTCAGCTTCCAGTACCTGACACTGAAGCAGGGCGCTCCAAACACATTTTTTAAACGTTGTTAGAGGATCAGTGTCTGGGATTTAGTGGTATGTAGCAGTGACTGAAACCCCCTCGCCTCACTCTCTCCCTCCTAGAATGAAGGAGAAACGACGGTGGCCACGGAAGGTGCAGTAGGCTCCATCTAGACGAGTAAATATTTAGTGTTTACGCCGCGTACTGATGACACACCTGCAGGTAGGAACACCTTCATAGACGTAAACACAGGTGACGAGGACGTGACCGTCATGAGCTCACTTCACGTCTGTGTGTTTGTGAATGCACGCACGCTTCAACAGAGACGAGCCAACAGGTGGCTCCCGCATGGACCGGTTGCTCCATCTCCCTGGAAACCGTTGTCATATCAACTGCAAAAAGGAGAACAGTGTGTGTGTGTGTGTGTGTGTCAGTGGACGAAGGTTTATTTTGTTCTCACAGCCGGACGGACTTCCTGCAGCCTGCAGAGTGACGATGCATGAACGCCCTCCGTCTGGTAGAAACACCATCACTGCTGTCCTGTTGTCAGTCCAAGACGCTTCGTATGAAGTGAGAAATTTAAAGAGGTCGTACATACAAAAAGTTAATTTAATTAAATTAGTTAAGATGTCAGTGTTTGTCAGCAGTGTTTTTTAAGTCTGGCACCACCCATATTGACACCTGAGGCGTACTGCAGCCCGCAGTGATCGCGAATAAGCGCCACAGTCAGCTGGACTACTGGAAGCTTTCTGAGGCATGACCTCAAAGGTTTGACACATTACCTCAAAACCTTTTAAGAGACACTTTCAGGTGACGTGACGTATGAAACAGAAGGGCAGCGAAAAGGGCAAGACCAGCTGATTCAGCATCAGATGTGTAATGTCTGCGCATTACGCTTTGACAGATTTATTTCACCACCAAGAGCTGCGACACAAATCAAACCCGACGGTTAGCTCAAGAGGCTAAAGAAGATTTGATCGCTAATTCATGTGAGACTCTCGAGGAATAAAGATTTAAAGCCTGAAGACTTGTTTCCAGTGATCAGTCAGACGTGTGTTCACAGTTCTATTTCTATCATTTCTATAAGAAGACGTCTTCATGTTGTTGGGGTAATTAGATTTTAATGTCATGAAACAAACATTCATGTTATTCACGCCGTGATGCTTCAGTAAAACTTGGTGATTAACTGAAATTACCAACGCTTCTCGTCACTTTGAGCTTTCTGCAACTTCATGATGCCTCAAAAAAATCTGAATTTGGAAAGTGTCACCCACGCTCATTAAATCCAGTTTAGAGTTTAAAAAAACCTCTTCAGACTTCAGCTCGTTCAAAATATACTGCCGCAGCACGACTCGCAAAATACAACACAAGAGACAACATAATGTCTATTTCAGCAACCTGAATTCAGCCTCCAGCAGAGGTCTGCTGGTACTTCATAGGTCGAGCCTAAAAAAACAGAGGAGACCGAGCCTGGGCGACCAGGAGCTCTGCATTGTTACGGTATCAAAGCAGCAGGTTTAGCAGAGCGCTCCAGACGTTCTCCTCCCCAGCAACACATCCCAGCTCCTCCTGGAGGATCCCGAGGCATGCCCGGGCTAGATTGGCTATGTAGTCCCTCCAGCAGGTTCTGGGTCTGCCCGGGGTCTCCTCCCAGTTGGACATGCCTGGAACTCCTCCGAATCAGATGCCCGAACCACCTCAGCTGGCTCCTTTTGGCAGAGGAAGCTCATTTCGGCCACTTGTATCTCATTCTTTCAGTCACTACCCAAAGCTCATGACCAGACGTGAGGGAACGTTGATGCACTGGATGGCTCAGCTCCTTCTTCCCCACGGTGGTCCGGTACAACGTCTGCAGCACTGCAGATGCCACCGATCCATCCCGAACTGACTTTGATCTTTCCAACCACACGTTGACGTGGTTGGAAAGTGTTTTTCGGTGCATGTGCACCTCCAGGAACAAAATCTTTATGCAGTGTGAGACAGTAACCAGGCGCTGTGCTTTGTGATGCATTCTCCACAGTGTTAAAGTCGGGGAGGAAATTTAAATATTTGCTTTCTCCCACACAATCACATCTGTCAGTCATTGTTGTCTCCGACGTTTCAGAAGAAGAACAGGGAGGGCTGAGGAGTCTCTCCAGCGCTGACGCATTTGGTTTCAATTAGACAGCCTGCTGTGGCTGGAACTACTCGAGAGGTTGACAAAAGATGCAATCATGAAGACAAATAATCATAATCATGCATGATAAGCAGAGCAGGCAGAGAGCACTTCAGGTGTTCTATTACCACACAAGCTCTTGGAAGGGAAATTACAAGAAAAGGTGGTGGCCAAGCACTTGTGCTGATTTGATAAATGAGCCTTTACAAGCTGCTCTGGAAAGTATAATGAAGGCTTTTAATTTAAAAAAAAAAAAAAAAAGACTTCCTGTCAATACAACATACATCACGAGACATGTTTCCGTCTAAAGGTTTCAAAAATTTCAAATAATTCTGCTGCAGAAACTCCGGTCAGAACACTAGAAGAAGAACGTGCAACAAGAGAACGCCAATGAAGCAACAGGATGTAAATCAGACGGTCGAGCTTTCTCAACACGTTTCGAACACAATACTTCAAAATGCATCAAAATATGTTGATGCTGTCACGTCATGTCATCGCGAGTCAAAGTTCATGTCGATGCTCCAAAGGGAATTGATCCAGTCTGTGTGTGTGTGTGCGTGTGTGTGTGTGTAACCTCCTATTCATTCACAAACAGACACATATGTGACGTGACAGCCACTAATATAAAGACTAGTGGTGTGATTTTTCTCCACTTCTCATCTTCAAGCACCATCCGTCTGTCCGTCTGTGCTACATGAATGCTGCATATTCACATCAGTACATGTTACATAATATAGTGCATTTAAACCACACACACACACACACACACACACCCCAGCCTTCAGTTCTCCATTCTCACCTCTGATGTGATGTGAAATTGGAGAGACAGATCTGTTTGCAGTCATCTGGATGTGGCAATAAAACAGTACGACTACAGACGAGTACACGCAGATACAGGCGGTGTGTTAAAAAAGCACTTTAAGAATCACCAGGTACCATCGCAGTACTGCTTTCTATTCAACAGTACAAGACCGATCTGTACTCGCATCAAAACTGCTCCATATTTTTCTAAATAAAAGTGGAACATTTTATTTTTATGACTTGCAGAAATCTTAAAAGATACATGCTGAGGTTTTTTCTTCTTGGCTGCTTGACTTCGTATAAACTTAAATAAGCTGATAAATTAACCTGTTTGATACAACTGCTGTGCAGTTTAGAACTTTAACGAGGGCTGAATTCCATTTATCAGGAGCCTGCATTGTGCATGCTGGCTCAGTGTCGTGGTTTACTGCTACATAAAGACAACGAGGCCATTGTTGGTGTTATTAGTCAAAAATATCTGCAGTGAGAAATATTTCATTTGCTCGCTCGAGGCCGCACTTCATCATCATCAGACACGTAGGAAATGAGGATGTTTAACAGAAAGCAAAGTGTAAGTGAACGAGAGGTTCAAGGACACAAAACAGCAGCAACTCATTTCACATGTGACCTTGGTTCTGACCCCCAGACAAAACTCTGCTGCTGCTTTCATATGAGGAAACTTCAGTGTTTCACAGCGAGGACGTCAATCAGAGAAATCTTTACACTTGGACCAGCAAGACGAAGAGCAGACTGTCAGGATGTGTCTGCCAGTTCTGTTTCTGGCAGCGTCTGAAATTCATCACTCATTAACAGCTTTTTTTTTTTTTTTTTTTGTCATTGAAACAGAGTTTGGAAATCTTGCTTTTTGTGAACTGGACAAGTTATTTCTGTACCAGTCAAACTCAAAGACTGACGCTTCATTTTGGCTCCAATCACAGTTTAATGCTTACAAGATAAATTATATGTAGCTAATGTTAGTAAAAAGCAAGCTAACCAACAGGTGATCTACATCAATCTTTAGCTAGATAGCTTAGTAAAAGGCTAGCTAACAACATAGATTGTGTATATATAGTCACATATTAAAAAGGTCCATTATGTATCACCCTTGCCTTCCTAGTGTAAAGGACAAACTAAATACTGACTCAAGACAGGACCCTTAAAGTGTTTGTCTGTTCCAGGCTACTGTAGAAACATTGTATTTCAACATGGCGGCCTCCATGAAAGAGGACCCGCTCCCACTGTAAGTATAAAAGGAGAATTTTAAAGTAACAAAAATAAAAAGATTCTTATTTTCACGTGATTATACGTGCACGAAAACATAGTTATGAATGTCTGCCTTACCCCAAATCTTACACAGCGCACCTTTAAAAAGTCTGTAGCTCAAAATAACAACGGCACCATCGATAACCGAACTTCTGTATGTTCTTGTCATGTTATCATGACAAAGGTTGAGGCACATTGCACTTTGTTACGGCCACGTTAAGAGTTTCTTACTTCAGCTGAGGCTGCTGGTGTTTCCCCGCCCTGCGCGGGCCTCAAGAGACGAGAAAAGTGTGTTGATTTCTGTGCCTGTGACGGTGAACGTGTGGGACCGAATACCCTGCAGAGTTTCTCAGTGACATTATATGAAATGTTTCTGCACGCCCACTGTGTGCCTGCATGTGTGAGTGAGACCCTGTGGAGTTGATCTGTGACTCATTAGTCATGTTTTTACATAGTCGCCTTTTTTTTATTGGACCCAAAAGTGGAAGAACACACTCGTTAAAGGATGAATGATGGAAGACACATACATTACTATTTCAGTATGTTTGATGGGTTTACATATTTAACTAGTTAGCATGTATTTTGACTCAAACTCTATCAAATGCCGCCATTCTCTAACGTACACCCAGGCCGAGACATGAATGAGTGTGAACCTTTAACGTCTGCAGCATGTGAGGGTGACGGGGGAGTATGAGCGATGATTATGTGCTGGATGGATGTGATATCAATCCACCCATGTCATGGCGTGTAAAGGTTAAATCTATATGTGCAAAGCATGTTGAGGACAACGTGCATATGTGGTCCGAACACGTCTGTAAGTCGGAGCTCTTTGAGTAGAGTTGCGGTGCCTTGTTAGCATGAAGCTTGGTCCCACAGGGAAGCTTGTACTTGGCAGAAAGAAGAAAGCAGACCTCGAGATGAGATTATGTTGTCAGCTGCTTTTTCTAAACTTTGATAATCGATTAATGGTCAATTATAAAGCAGAAATGTTAAAGGTCTTTGCTTCCAGCTTGTTAAATATGAAGAACTGCTGCATGTATTTATACATTCAGTATATTTCTTGTTATTTTGGTGCAGCATGGCATTAATCAATCAATGACCTTCCATGTTGATAGATCAGTGCATATAATGATGTAGTCGATTAGCAGCCTCTTCGGTCATGGAGGCCGCTAAGCCCGGTTACACTGCTCGCTTGCCCAGCTCCAGTTCTGGCACAACACTGACTCTGCTTCCCGTCAATGAAGCGCCTGCGGTACAAACACTGACACCAACAGTCCAGGCAACCCGGCTAACAAACTGAGCTAATTTCCTCCATAAAATATGTTTCACCAAAATCAGTGAAACAGTTGGTGGTGTGTGACTTAGTGCCGTAAAGCGTTACGTACTTCTCACAGGTGATCTAAACCTGGATCAGACAAACTGTAAAATCACCTGCAGGACATCATGCATGCAGGTTTTTTATGTTTCAGAATAATTGTTGGACAGCGTGGGGAAAGAAAGAAAAAAACATGAAAGGGTAGAATGAGGAAAGAAGAAGTGAAAGAGAACGAGTGAAAGAGCGAAGTGTATAACTGGCTGCAGGAGGTTGGCTGGTCGCATCTTTGCTTTGCTAATGAGCAGCTCATTTAAATGAAGCGAAGAATTCCTGGAGCGAGAGAGACAGAGAGAAATCCGGTGGGAGGAAAGAGGGGGAGAGAGAGAGAGAGGGAGAGAGAGAGGGGAGGGAAGAAGCAGATGAGAGAGATCCATGAAAGAGAAATCAAGAAGAGGAGAAGATGCTTCACCATCAATGTAAAACTATTTAGACATGAAGAAGATGATTCCACAGCAACACATACGTGATTAATTAGAGAGCAGTTAGTGACACAACAACGAAAACGGACAAAACAATAAGCAACATGTGACAGAGCTACAATATTGTGCTGTTCATTCAGCATCAACATCAGGAACCATCAAACGATGAACCAACTCCTAACACTCACGTAACGTTGGTGGATGGAAACAAGCGTTCAGTCGCACGTTCTCTTCAACATTTCCGACACATTTGGATGAAAACACGGCGGTCTGCGTCAAATGCTGCTACGTACTAATAACTCTGACTGAGAATAAATAAACAAGAAAACAGCTGAATATGTCAGTATCAATATAAGATGCAGTAATTAACCAGGTAACCACTTACTCCATGACATTTTATCTTATGATCTACTATTTAAATATAAAAACCGGTTATTGTTTGACACTTTGGAAAAGCTCGGTTTCATCTTGGTGTGAACCGAAGGCTAACACTGCGAGAACAATGTGTTTTGAGATGTAGCCGGCTGCGTGTGGACGTGGTGCGACAGACAGAGGCTGTGACTGCAGCTGAATCATATTACTCCGAGGTAAAAGGCTCTGATAGCTACGAGCTCTGTCGCCGGCTTCTCCCCGGCCCACCCGAGTCTCTCTGCACAGTTCGTATCGTATGGCTGCTGTGTGGGTGAGCTGTTGGCTTCACTGTGCTGCTGCTGCTGCTGCATTATAATGTGACGGTGACACGGGGCTAACACCGACACCTTTGTTATCTGGAGGCATTATTAGCGCTCATACAAAAAGACAAGTGACTTACAGTCACAAATAAAACTGTGGGCCTCTGATACAGCCTAAAATGCTGCATCGGCAAGTAGAACCCCTACAACCCATGTCTTACCCTGCTGCTCTCGTTTTGTCTCGTGTTATAGAGCTCACCCTTTTCTTTACAGCACCTTCATCCCTCCATCAAAGCCCAAACTCATTCTCAGCCACACTGTGGCACGTTTAGTTCAGCTCGAGCCAAGATGACGGAAAGAGCGTCAGATTAAGAAGAAAGGTGAAACCAAAGCAGCTACTTGGAAACACCTTCAGTTTCAGGGAGTCCGATGACGTCCCACGATGTTTTAGGGTTTAACCTGAGCCACTTTTCACACACTTGCATCGGATCAGCTTTCGCTGTGTTTGGTTCACGTTGCCTGTATTCAAAAAGTCACGGAAACTTCCAACAGTGCAGAAATAGAAGACGTCTAGAAGCTCTCTCTCATCTCATCGCCACAAATTGAGCCACACATCTCTCTTTGGCAGTTGTCAGCAGGTGTTGACGGTTGCACAAACAGACTTTAGTCCATAGATAACGAATGTTTGCTCTGTTTAAACTCCATTTCTTCTCTGTCCATCTGTTCTTTGCATTATGTTGATGCTGTTGTGGTTATTAGCGCAGCAGTCGCTTGGCTTGTTTCCTGCATTCATTGTCTTTTGTGTATAAGTAGTATGTTATGTTATGTTGTGGCACGCTCGTAATAAATTGATTTTTTTTGTGTTGCATTGTATGGCCCTAACACTCTTGCTGTTCCAGCAACAATGATTCATGAAAGTTGACTTCTACGGTTTGCTCCAACTGCCTCTGAGAGGTTAATAAATCAGGAGAGGCACGGGAAGACGAGGCCGCACCCTCCGAGCCTCGCCGAGGTGATGACTCCATCTAGCAGATAATTGCACAGTTTAACCGGCGGGGCATGTTCTGGATAATTGGAAGCTCTTGCCTGCTAAATGGCGGCGAGGTAATTCTTGCAATGTATTCTTCAAGGTGTAATCACTTTCATCTCATTTTCTGAGGCGAGCCTGTGCCGGCTTGTTGTTCTCGCCGTAGATCATGTAAACACAAATGAATGCGCCTCGGGCCAAAACTGGGATGACATATTGGTTTATCTTCTCCAGATCGGAGTCGTGGTGGGATTATCTTGTTTGTTGGCTCCAGTTTTGATTCCAGTGAGTCATTAAAAACCGTAAATTTCAGAAGTCACACTTTATTTATGCTGAGAAAATTCATTGAGCATGCATGGTGTCGTTACAGCAGATATCTAGAAGTAAATTCAGGTCATCCAACAGCACAAGAGGAAACGTGTCTCTCTTATTGAGTTTCATCTAACTAATAAAGAGATAATTTCTCCTCCCTTTGCACAGTTCACACCACAGACATGAAGCTGAAGAACGCTCGTGTTGGTCATTCAGCATTTTGGGCTTTGGGGATCCGACACAAACAGGAGAACTTCTTTCCTTTCACACGCGTCAGCATGATTCTGCTGCAGTTTGGGACTCAAATCTCCAACCTGCCACCCTCGGTAACTGTGCAACGGAAAAACTTCCCATCAGTCTGTAATGTCTGGTGTATTGTGATGGAATTATAATGACTGCTAAACCTACTTTCCTTCAACATGCCTCATTTACTTCACTTACTGACTTCATACAGGCACAGAGAGCTTTCTGAGAAACCCCAGAGGAGTCTGAACTTGTTGCATTTGGAGTGTGTAGGCGGAGAGAGCGGCAGCACCACCACCATAACACTTTCGAATTTTTCCTCTCAAGACAACGAGAGACTTCTTCGTCTTCCAACTGCATTTATTTCGGATCTGGTTTAATTCAGCTCTTTGATGATTGGTCTCTTTGTATCTACTTCTTTGATGGACTCAAAGGATTCTGGCAAACTGACACCAAAGGCTTATGTTCACATTGATGCTTCCGATTGCTGCAACTTTTTCTGCTGTCAAAAGCTCCTGGAAAACATCTGGGACATGACGTCAGCGTCTAAATTTGGCCAGCTTCAGTTTAAACACTTGACAGGTTGTTAACTATCAGTGTTAACTGTGTTAACGGTGAGGAATGTTCCCCAATGACGAAGACGAAACCACGAAGAGCTAAAAGTAGATCTTTGATTATTAAAACTATCAAATGCGTGTTTTGTCTTTGTTGACTAGACGTAACTAAATCCACGACCCGAACCCGACTCGACATGCAAACCACTGAATTTCTGCATTACAGTTGCACAGTTGAAAGGACTGACTCTCCAAGGAGCTGATCCTGCAGCAGCTTGAAGCTGTCCGGACTGAACTGTTCCAAATGTTTCCTTTGCTGTCAAAGCCAAACTGAGGTCAAGTCTTGTTTCTTTATGTTTCAGATTACTGAGTCGTCTCTATATTCGGGTTGTGAATTTACAATCCTCTGTATTTGTTCGTATTATCTCGCTGTGTGCTGGCAGCTGTGACTCAGACTGACTTGTTCTTTTATTGTGCGATGACAGGTCTGCTGAGGCTCATATCAGTTCGCCACGTTCCTTCCCGACCCTCCCCCCCGTTATGTCAGCTCAAAGTGACAGGAAGTGACCTCAATCCAACTGGAACGTTTTTTATCTCTACCCGCCAAAGAGAAGGTGAAAGCCATAAACGGCACATCAAATGACCCGTGCGCTGTCAAATTAAGAACACAGATCTGCCTTTTGTTCCTAAATTGAGCCACAGAAAGCACACTGCACTTTATCTGTAATCCCTCACAAGACGGCCACCATCACCTCACCCCCCTTCAGCAGTTTTAAATCCAGATGCTCAACAGCAAACCACTGTGTAAATCTCATCTGTCACGTTAGTGCCAGAGCAGATCCGTCAGAGGCATCGTGGACCTCTGATACGACTCCCCCATGAAGCTGCTCACTCCTGCTGGGAAGCACTCGAGCGTGTCATAACCATAAATAAAGAAGGCGTCCACACAAATTAACAAAGTGTTTCTGTTTGAATCAGAAGTAATCCTACTGGAAGGCAGAGTAATAACTACCAGCATGTGAAATATGGTTAGCCGGTCCAGTAGTTGTCAATGCAAACATGTTTTTAGAGTCAGCGTGTAGTTCACTGCGTTTCAATCAATCCTGATCTGAGAGTTTGATGACTCTGCTGGACGCGTTGGCAGCTTATCACCAAACAAGTCCAAGAAGGTTCAAAATGTCTAAGACGCATGAAATAAGTCAGCGAGTTGGTCTCTGTTTGCACAGCCTCGAGCAAATCTCTGTGCTTTCACTCCGTTTGTTTCCATTCACACACCACAGACACAGTTTACTACAGCGACACTTTCAGCCTCATGGCAGCACTCACCACATTCACTTGTGGTTGCTGCCATGTAAAATGTCCGTAAATTATATTTTTTCTTCTTTCAAAGACCTGACTTGATCATCATCGGCCCAGACAGTTTCTGCCTCACCACTGACAACTCCACCCGGTCTCCATCCCCTCACAGTCGCAACCTCGGAGTCGTCTTTGACAATAACCTCTCCTTTGAACATCACGTAAACCAAATCACCAGAACTGCCTTTTTTCACCTGAAGACCCCGGCCATCACTCGCCTTCATTCACACCTTCATCACCTCCAGAACTGACTACAACAGTGTTCTCACCATCCAAAACTTTAAATAAACATCCAGAACCTCCACCTCCGCATTCAGTTCGAAATCCTCCTCCTCACACACAAAGCCCTCCATAACCAGGCCTCCTTCCTACCTCACTGACTTGCTCCATCGCCACAATCCATCCTGCAGCCTCCTCCGTTCATCCGATGCTAACCTCCTGACTCCACCGCCCAGGACCAAGCACCGAACCTGGGGCGACAGTCTCTGCAGCTGCCCTCCTCCCTCTGGAACTTTTTCCCCAAACACATCCGTGACTGTACCGACCTTCCAACATTCACATCTCTGACAGAAACTCACCTTTTAAAAACTGATTGATGTTTAACTCAGTCTGATGTTTTTATTTTATGTCTCTGTACAACTAAAAATCGAGTCTCAGAGGTCGACCAATCAATCTAACTTTAAAAACAACCCAAACTGAAGTCAAATTTTATTGAGCCCAATATCAAACAATCATCCAATTAATTACAAGAGTCAGTCGCTTTGTTTAAACCACCCCCAAAAAGATGGTGGGTGGGAAGGGTCAACCTTAGTGGAACGTTATAAAAATACATAGAGAAGACAGCCCACTCAGCTCATTATTTTTTAACAGCTTCACCTTTTCAGCTCCTCACTGCCAGCTCTGACAACACCAACCAACAACCTGCCTGCACACTTTTTAACACCAGCACACTTAATCTAGAGGCCATTCTCTGCTGCGGCCTCTCATGCCTTTCATCGCCTACAGATATTATTTGCCAGCTGGGTGACTGCCGTTTTAAATAAGGTAATTGTGGTTTTGATCCTGGGTTGTTAACATTTTGAGCTGCCTCTGGCTATCGCAGTAATAAACCTAATTGTCCCTGCTGTGGAAATTTGGCAAAAATCAAATCCCTTTAATTATATCAAGTGTTTAGTCACTGTGTGTGTGTGTGTGTGTGAAGTGAGGACAATCTGCTGCTTTCCAAAGAGCCAGGCCAGATCAATCGAGTCGTCTGTCTGGTGTCCGGCAGGTCTTTTCTTTCCTCACCTCTGGACGAACTCCTGCAGCCTTTCTAAACCCGACGATCTCGGTCATCTCTGGTGACTTTAAAAAAGACAGAGCGCCACATTAATGTCCCCCAATCAGAAATGACAGGCAGATGGCCCAATGTTGATCTATCATACCACTGAAGCTCTTACTGCTGTCAGCCCGTCTCCAGTTTAGCTGTGATGAAGAGGAAATATGGGCACATTGCAGGTCCTGCAGTGTTACAGAGCCTTGATGTAAATTTCCCACGTATGAGTGACTCGGGCAGTTTAGGACGAGCCGCTATGGCTGTCGGTATTGACAGAACAGAGATTTATGGAGCTATTGGACCAAACCTTAGTCAAAGAGTGGAGGAGGGAGGACTGCAAACATCCGAGGAAGAGGATGATGTGGGAAAACACACATAATTAAGCTATCTGGAAAATAAGTGCACTCACAATCAGCTAGCATGTGTAGCACCATACTCAGAAGAAATTGATGTTTTGGCGGCGCTGAGCCTTTTCAGACTGGATGGAGTCATTCAGACTCCAAAGGAAGCTTCAGAACACATCAAATTACGTTTTGAGAGACAATTTTCTAATACTGTACACTCGTATTAGACGTTATTTTTGATCTGTACTCTGACATCACATGAGAGTTTCTTTTTGTCCTTTAAAACTGTTTTTCTGACATTTTATTTCCACATTTTTACCTGCAGCTTTCAACCTAAAACAATTCATTTGACCAAAAACATGAAGAGACAACTCAAAGATCGTCACACCTGCATGTTCTCAGCCTCAGCACACTGCGCACAATGACTTCATCTGTGCACGCATGTATATAAATAAGCTTCAAACTCTGAGATGAGACATTTAGCACCAGAAATGAAAATCTATGTCTTTACACAGTCGTCAGTGAACGGTTGAATATTTAAAATGGATTGACGTTACGTGTTTCCACGGAGCACATCAGCCTCAAAGTCATTTTACCATTTTAGGCTGAAATCAGTCAAATCGCGGTGAATGGCCGTCTGACACTGATGTGACTTCAGTTCAGATCAGTGTGACTCTGTTCACAGAGCTCGATTATTTATCCAGAGCTCTCCTCCTTCTGTCTGTCTACACACATGACGGAACAAAACATTTTGTCTTTGGTCAGTAAGAGTCTAAATTTGGACTGCAGATGCAGAGAGCGTGCACGTCATCTGTAGAAAAGTGGACGTAGCCATTAGCGGTCATGTGTGAGATTAAAGAGAGAGATGGAGGTATGTAGAGAGAAGGAAGAGGTAACAAAGCCTCCTCCTCCTGCTCCTCCTCCTCCTCGACAATTCCCTGTGGATTAATAACAACCAGCGAGCTGAAGGAGTAAAAGCCTCCATCACAGAAAAACAGATGGCACTGTGGATTGAGGATAATTTGGCTGTTATTATATTGTGCCATCGATAAACTACAAAAAAAGAAAAGCAGCTAACGGCGAATAATCGCCGTGTGAAGGAAGAGCAAAGAATACTAATGAGGGACTTTCCTGCGTTTCTCCAGAAGACCTCGACGGCTCTCCGAGTTTTTGTGGACTAAACGGAGAGCTGGAAAAGGCTCGGTTCACCTCTGGAGACTCGCACAGATGTGACGTCCGCCATCGTAAAGACGTGTCACATTCATTTACCAAATGCAGAATAGGAACAAAGTGCAGCTCGTTACCGGTTACGAGAGGATTTATGGGCCGTTTTAAGACCTTTGCTTACAAAACAGATTCAATGAGCGCCCCGCTCGTTAAAAGCACAACGCTTCATGTTTACATTTATGAAATATCGTATTATGAATTTAAAGTGGACGCCCACTAAGAACATGCCACATAAAGTCTTATGACATGGTGCCAAAATGTCCATTAACAGCAAATAAACTGCTACGCCTGGAGGATTTTAACACGAGGGAACACTTGAAATACATTATCACAACATATTAACCAAATTCAAAGAGGAACTTAATGTAGTATTATCGATCTGTCCATCCATTTCCTTCCACTAACCCAAGCGTTCCAGGTGTGACCATAGATGACGGGTTGGAATGAGGCTACCATCTGCCGACAGCGGATGTGCACCATTTTCCATCCACTCAGGAACAAAACCACCAGATACATCAGCTCCTTCACTTCAGACACCAACACAATCCCAACCGTCATCGTAACTTTTCCTTGTCCCCGAGGAGGTCTGAGGAGGACTCATGATGAATTAAAAGAAGGAAAACTCTGAGGTGAGCGTCAGTTTCTTGATTTAAAATAACATGTACAGCGACTCAGGCTTTTTAACTGACAGCAGCTGGTAACATGTTCGCCAGCACATGACATGGACAGCACAGAAGACGACGGGGTAATAAGAGAAGGACAGACGAGACAGCTTTAGACAAAAGTTAAATCCATGAAAAGTAACTTCAAGTGGCAGCTCCAGTTGCTGAGGCGCTCGGACACAGTCAACAAAAGTCAGATCACAAACAGTGAACACACTCAGCTGAATGTATGGCAGACAGTGAAGCAGGAGCCGGATCTCCGCCCGAGGCTTCATCTCTGTGTCCTTGTGGATATCCTTCATCCTTCCTTATCTTTCTCCCCTTCCTTCTCCATCCCTCATATCCCCCCGAACCTCTGCCCGATCAGCCAAGATAGTACGATGAGCAACACATGCTCCGTATTTTCGGCTGCTAATCTCGATTGCTGACCGTCTTTAAGACATTTTTGTTTTGCAAGAAAAAAACAAAAGAAGGTTGGAAAGTTTTTACGATGATCAAACAGCAACAACTCTTATGAGAAGCTTCAGTTCAGCGTCGTGAATCAAACTTATGACTTATAAGGTTGCCGGTTCAAACCCTGGACTAGCAGGATACATCGAGGTGGGAAAGAGAAGCCTCAAGACACTTAACGTGTGGACGGCATTCACATTAACGTTCACGTGACAGAAACCAGCTGAGTGTGTCAGCCTTCAAATCCGCACTTCATTGGATCACTGACATCTAACAGCAGCAGGAGATCACACAGTGAAGTGATTACAGCAGAAAACAGCAAACATCAGAGCTGTTAAGTCCGGACGAGTAAAGATCACAGAGTCAACTGACAGTTCAGATTAGCGGCTTCGGAGCGAGAACAAAGTCTGCAAAGTCCGTTCTGTTCTTTGAGACGTTATTTATCAGGATGGAACGAGATGCAACCGACGCAGGAAGTTACAGCAGCTTGAAAACATCAACAACATCAACGTTCAGAGGAAACTCTGTCGGCCTCATCGTCCAGACAGGAAACAAACTGCAGCAGGACTCTGATGGACGGAAGACAAGACGCTTTCTGTCGTGTTGTGATAATTCAGGAAACACAATTTACAATTTTCACACATCAAACAACAAAAACTTCATCAGCAAAATAAGAACACAGGTCCAAAAACTCTCCATAATCGAATGAAACGTGAACAATTTAAAACTATTTACATTTTCACCCAGTGTCACACACACACACACACACACACACACACACACACACAGGATCCTGATCAGTGTTGGCTGTGTGTAAACCTGCTGCCGCGGGACAGATGAGGCCAATTTGTCTGCTGGGATCCAACAGCAGGAGCTGTCACTCAAAGAAATACACACAGGAAGGCAACACACACACACACACACACACACACACACACACAGATCATATCAAGTTGTTCAGCGTTTAACAGGCATTATAACTTAACCGTCATCCTCTGTGACAGACGCTGAGATAAGAGCTGAAAAAAACCTAAGAAGATTTATTATTCTGTGTGTGTGTGTGTGTGTGTGTGTGTGTGTGTGTGTGTGTGTGTTCATGTTTAAGGTGTGCCTTCGTGTGAGCAGCTTCATAAATAATCAAATCTTCTGCAGACTCTGACCCGTTAGAAAAGACTAGATCCCTGAGAACAGTCTGATGACCAACGTGCATCTTAAAATGAAATTAAAAGCTCATAAAAGAAGATTTACATCAAGTAACTATTTGACTGTGTCAAAAGATGTTGAGAGAAGACAGAGACGAAGACAAACGGTATAGAAAATAAAATCTCACAAGACATGGACAAATTAAAATGGAACAAGGAGAGCACGAACGGAAGACATAAACAAGAAACGCACAAACAACCAAAATGAAGCAATTAAAAAAAGTTTGGACAGAAAAGATGATAAATAAATAAAATAAAATGGAGAGAAGGTGAAGAGAAAATGAAGAACATCACATTCAGCCGCCGACTTCCCGCGCCGACTCATTTCTCCTCTAATTACACAGTAATCGAGCTGAGCCGGACACGATCATAATAAGACAATTAGACTAATTTGTTTGAATTGAAAAGCCAATTAAAGAATAAGTGAGCAGCGCTGAAAAGTTCATCAGATTATATCTGTGCTACAAACGGGCCGGGTCAGGCTCTGACACCAAACTGTACCGTCAGTGGAGACAAACAAACATCTTTATTGAAAATTCAGCCGATACGTGTTAAAAGGATTAGAGCCGCTGCAGAGCAGCTTTCTGTCTTAGCCTCTTTGTTGAAAACTCGAGGCATGTAATCCGAGCGGATTTCTCTGACAGATGGTTTCACTGAGATTTTCCTTCGGAGGCTCGAGTGTCGCATATCGGCCCGCGTGGATGAGGAGCTACTCGTATCGGAGTAAACAGCCTCCGTCATGACAAAAGCATCTCTGCTGTGTAAAGAACTGGAAGAAATCAGCAGCTCGACTGGCTGGGATGCTCGAGCTCTTTTCAGGCAGCAGATGGATGCATGTGCAGCGCCGGAGAGATATTTTTAATTTTAGTCTTCTTCTTGTTATTACCTTAAACGTCGTCTAAGTGGGCGATCTCAACGACATGCACTCCCGCCGTGCACTGCTCATGTTTTCTTGTGGTTTATTAATGAAAGTTACAAATATTCTCAACTTTTTAAGCACAAGCTGCAACGTCACATCGGGCCCAGACAGCCAATCAAACCAAGCAAGATGGATAGATACTTTATTGATCACGAGGAGATTCAAGCATCCAGTAGCAGCATGCAAACATACATTAAACACACATGAGAATCAACCTGAAATTTTAAATTAAAACCTGTGCTAAAATATTGAACGTCTGCAGAGAAGTTAGACTTATTAATTAATAATTAAACATCTGCATAGAAATTAAATATATAACTGTGTTTAGAAGTTAACATGTTAACCCCACACACACACACACACACACACGGCAGAGTGTGAATCCCCCTCTCATTACCCATAATCCACTATAGCCCGGGCTGTCATCAGAGTCTCTGAGGACTGAGGATCATGGGAGCTCTGAGAAAAGGTCAGGGCGAGAGAGAAACCAGCTGGGAGCACACACACACACACACACACACACACACACACACCGTCATCCAACCAACCTTGCACCAGGACGTATTAATCACACACTCATTCTTCCCTCTTCTGTCTGCCTGTGTTCACTCTCCACGTTTGGTTCATTCATAAATAATTTACGCATCAATAAAACTCTAAAGAACCAGAGTAATATTAACTTGGTATGATAAAATATAAAATGTAACATATTATAACTGCAGTTAGTTTTCTTTGTGTCTCTCAGTTCTTTATTTTCACGTTGATGTCGTCGGGAACAGCTGCTGCAGGAAATGAAATCAGATGACGTCTGTAGCAAAGAGCAGCAGGCTTTACACCTAGTTAACATGGATCAGGTTCAGACAGTAAACAGAGGGGTGTGTGTGTGTGTGTGTGTGTGTGTGTGCACTGCATGACCTTTAAAGAACAAGCTGATTTGTATTGTGAAAGCAGAAATCAGCATTTCAAAGTCATAAAAATCTAAATTATTTGCAGCTCTGACGGCCTCCATATTGGTTTTGGGGTTAAAGAGCAAAGACAAAGCTGGTGGCTCCTTCCTGCCGTACACGAAGTTCTCTGCTGCACACAAACAGACAAATGTGAATTTATCGCACTGCGACACGAACAAATCCAAAGCTGTCGTGCTTTAACGTTTCCCTCTCAGCCCGACTTTAATCAACGCAATTTCCTCCACACACTTCAAGTTGTAGCTGCTAATGAGAGGCTCAACGCGCCCACTGAAGACTGAAGATTTTTAGATTTACGTCTGTGACAAAAGTGTCAGAAGTCAACAGGCTTTTGTTTCCACAGTCTTTGCTGCTAAGCAGCGTGATCTCCACTCAAGAGACAAAATGGTATTATCATTTTAATGAGTCTTCTGCTTATTAGAAATGAGGCACAGTCAGAGACACATGCAGCCTGAAGACTTTTACAAGAACATCCACATGACTAAACGTTCATGAGGTTAAAGTCTGTTTACTTCCTCATTTTCACTCTGATGGCGAGGGACTGAGTGTGAAGTACACCCTCACCGCTTTGCATTGCAGGTAGCACTATGAGCTAGCATCAGCGTCTACCTTCCAGTGAACACGACCGAACAGAACCTCTGAACCAGCAGTGTCCAGTCTAACAGTGAACACAGCAACAGAACCTCTGAACCAGCAGTGTCCAGTCTAACAGTGAACACAGCAACAGAACCTCTGAACCAGCAGTGTCCAGTCTAACAGTGAACACAGCAGCCTACCGAGGTGGTTTTCTTGCCGGGTTTGGCTCCTGGCATCCCGGGCTGAGTCAGTTCAGTTAGCTACACGGCTGAGTTAGCAGCGGCTTGCTACTTAACAGTCTTTCCTTTGAGGCTGTGCTCGAACCCGGTCCGGTCCGGCTGCTGAGCCCGGTTCTGTTGCCTGCTAACGGCAGAGTCAGTTAGCAGCAGTTAATTAGCGGTTAGCTACTTTAGCTGGCTGTACCAAAACCAGTTAATATGTTCTGTATGAAATATGATTCACAGCAGCGTCATAGATGGATCGTCACGAATGTTCGTCATTGAGGACACCTGTGAGTCGTTAAGGACACCTGTGGGTCGTTATGGTCACCTGTGAGTCGTTAAGGACACCTGTGGGTCGTCATGGTCACCTGTGAGTCGTTAAGGACACCTGTGGGTCGTTAAGGACACCTGTGAGTCGTTGACACCTGTGAGTCGTTAAGGACACCTGTGAGTCGTTAGCTGAGCAGTCAAAGCCCCGAGTGCATGATGACATCATCAATGACGAACTCTAAAACACCATGAAGAACACCTGAAAACACTGAAAACACTTTGTGTCAGTGTTGGACAGACACTGGAGGACAGAGGACAGGTGGATCATCAAAAACACTGATGCATGCTGTGATTTATTATTGTACACCCTACTGCTCCCAGAGCAGTAAGTTTTCTGACAGGAAATTATTGAAATATACTTTCCAAAGTTTTAAAAATTGAATTCAGTTTTTGGATAATTAAGATAATTTACAGTGCTACTTCGTTCATTCGCTCCACTCCAACAGGCAAATGAGCAGAACCTCTCAATCTGCTCTCAAACTTCAATCCATCCCCATCACTTCCAAACACTTCCTTCCTAATGGCTGTACACATTTTATAAACCAGAAGCTTCTATCAACATTTCCTCTCTCACATCTACAACTGCCTCACTCTGCTTCCTGACTTCAGGGAGACGTCCAAGTTTCCAAAGTTCCAGTTGAAAACACAAACATAATTAGTGACAGCTAGTGCTAAGTGGTTTGACTGACACTGATGAGCCTGCTGGAGTAAATAACCAATTAATTCCTGAGCTAATCTTAGCTGACTATCGTGAAGGTGTTTGCCAGGACGGCCTCGCCATCCGAGGTAGTCGTCTGTTTTCAGGCGCTGAAGCGATTTCAGCGACGTTAATTTGCTGCGTGGACAAACGACCGGTGTTGTGACACGGTGGTGATGTGATGTGTTTTCTCTGTAATCGAAGTCGATATTTGTTAACGCGAACCGTTCTCTACGTACTTTACTTAATATTGACGAACCCATCAAAGACAATAACAACTGTGTGTCACCAGTTACTGTCTTCAACCAGCAGGAGGCGCTCTGCTGGAACATCACTGACAGGTCTTATTGGGATGACCTTTGGACAAGCTGCGTGTCAAAATATGATAACAACATCATCGAATGAAAGAAGAAGAATATGACACTGTTTCATTTTCCTCATAATTTATCTCATTTTAGTCTTCAAACATCTTCATCGCATCAGCAACAAAACCTTCCTCCTCATCACAGCATTCATAGAATAATAAAATGATGTCTGTTATCATCACCGCAATCATCCATCATGTTTATTATCTTTTCTGGGACTCCCAGCATGAACATAAACTCTCTTTTCAAAGCCGAGAGCCCTGAAAGCCTCTTTGTAAGCAATTATATGGAAAATTACAGCCGGACTCAACGCAGCTCGACTCAGTGCTTCCCCCTAGCTTCCTCTGCACAGAAGAAACCAGAGCCCAGCACAAAGACACAGAGATAAAGAGGAAGAGGGAAGTGAGTGATAGAGAGGCTCAGATAGAGAGAATCAGTCTCAGAGGGGAAAGATAAGACAGAGGAAAGAGAGAAGGCGAAGGAGAGTCTCTGCGGCGCAGCATCAAAGGCAAACAGCGTCCTCTGAGAGCAGAAACAGAGCGGCGGCAGCAGCCGCCATTTAAACAGCGTTTAGCAGGTCGATACACCTGGGTCATTAGCCGAGAGGATACCGCACCAAGACACAGAACCAGCTCAACCTAAAGATTAACAACCCAAAGCGAGCGAGGAAGACAGACACACAGCAATCTGCATAAAAGCTCTGCATATCACACACACACACACACACACACAGTCACAGGAAGTAAACATGCCGCACACGGCGTCCTTACCTTCCTGCACCGCCTGGAAAGGGTTGTTGGGCTCGATGAGTTTAATAGAGTGTGTGATCTTCTCGCTCTGCAGGATGTCATCGCTCAGACTGAGGTCAGACACGGCGAGCTGGAACACCTCATCGTCCCGCACTGCGTTCTCCTCAAATATTGCACCTGGACAGGTGGACAGGGAGAGGAAATGGATGAGTGAGACGCAACAGAACTCCATTAAATCAATAGTTTCAGCTCCGGTTCTGGACTGTTCAAACAGAACTTTCCATTTTATGAAGCAAAACTTCACACGTGACATTTTAAACTCACCTACGGTACCAAACTGACTGAGACATAAATGATGGCAGCCCGAGAACCCAAACATCATGCATTTTGACTGATGAACGATCGGATGTATCGATAGATTGATGAAGCACGATGAGTTAACACTTCCATAAAAGAGGGAACCTTGAATTCAGAAGGTGAACATGCATCTACGCTTCAACTCTCCTGATAGGACAGATAGCTGTCCACTCCAGCCGACCACTCAAAGCGCTTTTACATTCACACACCGATGGCGCAGCCTTGGGTTCAGTATCTTGCCCAAGGACACTTCGACATGCAGACTGGACTGAACCGGGGATCGAACCACCAATCTTCTGATTAGTGGACGACCCGCTCTGCCTCCGAGCCACAGCCGGACTGGACACTGCTGGTTCAGAGGTTCTGTTCTGGTTTCAGAGGTTCTGTTCTGGTTTCAGGGTTCTGTTCTGGTTTCAGGGGTTCTGTTCTGGTTTCAGAGGTTCTGTTCTGGTTTCAGGGGTTCTGTTCGGTCCGTGTTCTCTCTGCTTTCAGTTTTTATGGAGACTTTAACAAATCAAACACGAAGCAAAGACAAATACCTCGTTATGCTCCAAAGCCAAATTAATAAAGCAGCATTATGTTTCCTTCCTTTATAATCGGTCCCTCTGAAGCTCAGTGATGTGACACAATGAAAAAAAAGTCCATTTAATAAATGTTAGAAGATGTAGAACAGCTGCTGTGTTTCTGTTACAGTAAAGCTGCTAATGAAGTGATTCGGTATCATGGAAATGTTGTGAAATTAACGATAAGCAACCTCGGTAACAATTATATTCATCAGACTGTTTAAAACGCGCCGGGAAATGTGCATGTAGATGAAGGAATATGTAAGAGTGGATGATGGTGGGAAGGAGAGGAACGACACACACAAACCCTTCAGGCTGCCCGTTGAGCTCTTAAAAAAAAAACTGTGATCATAACTAGGATCTCCATAGCAACAGCATCATCATCAGCATCATCATCATGCTAAAGCTCTCCACTGAGAACATTTTCACAATGTTTCTACACCTCATACATGTTAGCTTCGGTCGCTACAGCGACACAGATTAGTGTATGTAACGTTGCAGATTCATTGCATGAACGTTATATTTAGGTTTTTGGTCACAGGCATCAAACATGTTTAGAAAATCTAAAATTAAATGTGACCAAAAAGAGTCTTAAAACTGAACAAATCTCCTCGGGTGCTCGCAGATCACCAGAAGTTGGTTTGCCTCTGTGAGGGTTTAGAGGCCATTTTGAAAATGATTGAAACTCAAATTAAAATCATTTTAATGGAGGAATGAGTCACGTATGAGCACGGTGTATTACTGCTCATGATGTTTGCACTGCAGCAGCCTCAGTGTTTTCATATTTGGGCACATCGACGAGCAGATTAGAAAACCTCATACAAACTGAATGTCTGCAGTCATCTGGACACCGTCCTCTCACAGATCTCTGCAGGTGTCTGTTCTGTACTTTGTAGCTCATATCCAGCAGGTCCGCCATGTTAATTTAGCTTCTTCTTCAGCTTGACGTTATGGAGCTGCTGCTCCTCTCAGTCGCCATTTAAGTCAATATTCAATAAATAAGCCTGTACCAATGATACTAATGAAGGTTCTGTTCCATAGCAGAGTGAGCCACCATGCACCACATGATCCTACTGCTTCATGTCAAAATGGCTGCTGTCTTCATCCTCCATTATTAGATCAGACTGTCAGCAGCTGCCTTCTAATTAGAACAAGTCAAATTAAATGAAGGTGTCACCGCAGTTTAGTTCAAGAAGTGAACCCAAACACAGACATGAAGGGAAGTGAACAAGAAGTAACTTACAGGTTACAGGAACAGTTTAAGTATTTCACTTGATTTAAATGGTGCATATTCCCGAATGTAATTAATTTAAATGATCACAGCATGTTTCACTGCTGGTATCATATTTGATGATAAACAGAGGCTCATTTTTGTGCCAGGACCCCCCCAGCAGCTTAATCTGACCACAGTGAGTGTTTCCTGTGTGTAAAACATATTAACTTCTGCTACATTAATCTCTTGTCGAAGCTCAAGTAATATGATCACCACAACAGCTATTAAATGGACCTCATGGTTGGATTTTTTCATCCTGATTCCAAGGTCAAGAATGAACTTTGACCCTTTAAAGTCGACACGGATGAGAAGTCATTAAAGAGTTCATTAAAATAATTGAAATGTGCACAAACTACAACAACTCCTGCTGATGAAGATTACATGATATGACTGAAAGCTCCAGAGCAGCTGTTAAATGGAGCTTGTGGTGTTTTCTCAACATCCAGGATGTGGACAAAGACAAATGCTGCTGCTTTTTATTAAACAGCGCTCACGAGAGCCGCAGTTGGAATGATGCATGTGTTTCATTTTCATGAACTGGCTGAAGGGCTGAGAAGCAAAACAGACATTAAATGGATAGTTTGGGTTTAAGTGTGGCTGTACTTATACACAGTCAGTGTGTTACCACAGGACAGCGGTCGACACCTCCCTAGTTTAGCTAAACAATGTCCTGCTGTGGACGCGGGCGGCAACAAAACATATTTTAGTCAAACCTCAAGTTGTACACGATATTGTGAATATTCTTACCACATTACCGCTCCACCAGACAGCGCTTTCTGACAGGAAACTACAGTAAAGTGTTTATATCGATCTGTGCTGTCTTCAAAGCCACCAGACTTCTTTGACAAAAACAGTAATGTCACCTTGCAGAGCAACAGAGTTGCCGGTCCGCCACTTCCTCCAGTTTGTTTGACTTCTTTGCTTAAAAATATTAGTTTTTAGTTGCTGTGGATCGAGGCAGCAACTCCTGTATGATGTGAAGATTTGCTGGGTTTTTGTCAAAGGGGTGTGGTGGCTTTGGAGAGGGTGATGTCAGGCTTCGGTTCCCCATCGTAAAGGGCCGTCTGACAGCGAGGTGAAGTGGTTAAAACCCATTAATATAATGTGCATGTCAACTGATATTGATCTTTTTTTTAGGTTGTGGCTAAAATATGTTTTGTTGCCGCCCCCATAGTGCAGCAGTACACTGCTCAACTTCCATGCTGTCCACCATCTGCTACACTGACTATGGATAAGTACCTCATACAACCCCAAACTAACACTCCTTCAAAATGTCTTTCATTATAGGATGTGGAGCTGCTTTAGGCACAACTGGAGATCTTAAATGTGCAGACTGACGAATGGATGAGCAGAAATGGATTTGCGGTGACTTGAAAGACATATGGAGGGACAGACATGTTGACAAACTTGATTAATGGAACTCTCCAGATTCAGTTTCAGACAATTTGTCACGCACAATTAAGAAAACCTCGCCTACGAGTAAGAATTCAATTTGCCAGGCTGCTTGTGCTCATTCAGCTCGCTGAGTATCCAAATGAACTCCGCTCAGCACCGAGAACCTCGCCGTGGATTTCGGCGGCCGTCCTCGCAGGGCGGCGAGGGGGACGCTGTCTAACTTCTGGGCTTGATCAATCAATCATCCGGTTTTGAAATTGCAATCAGTCAGGCGTTTTCAATTAAGAATGAGTCTTGTTGCACCTGTCAGAGACACGGTGAGGGGATTGATGTGAGGTTTATATTTCTCCTTGCAGCAGCCGACTGGGGAGCCTCAAACTTCAACAGGTTTAATTAATAATGAGGGCTGAGGGTGGAGGAGGCTGACTCTGGACCCTGTGATGCCTCCGTGAGCTCAGGATCGAACCTCCATGAATTTTATACTCCTCAGTCTCTCTCCTGCTGTCTGCTTTGAGAAAAGAAGTTAAATTACAGGGTTGGTTTTATCCAACACACATCTCGCTTCCCTCTCGTGGCATCCATCCATGCAGATAGTTTCATCTCTCAGATTTCTGCCTCCACCTTCACACAGCCGAGGTGACTGATGAATGTTTTGGAGTTTTTAGATGTTTTCTCTCAGTGAGCGACACGAACTCTAAAGCACGTCTGGGTCTGGCTCCAAGCTACACAGTAGAGACCCCCAATGAGTCAGTTCACAGCCATGTGTCCTCAGGCTTAAATCTAATTCAGTAATAATAATTATCATGTTTTGTGTCTTCTTTTTGTTTTAGCTCCACATTACTTCTGCCTGGTTGCAGAGGATTGGTCGAGGATCACCGAGATCTACTACATATCTAAGTCACATGTCTGAAAGATCGGCTGCCATTAGACTAAAAGACAACCAACGCCTTCAAAATAAGAGTTCTATGAGCTCTGTCTGATCTTCATCAGTACTGAGGCTGCTGCGTTCTGAGTGAGACCAAACAGGTATTAATAAATACTTTTCAGAAAGATTTGGTGAAACTGGATCAGATTTTATACACAATATATTTGCTACTTTTCCCTCTGACGTCCTCCGACTGCTCAGCTAACAACCCACAGGTGACCTTAACGACCCACAGGTGTCCTTAACGACCCACAGGTGTCCTTAATGACCCACAGGTGACCTTAACGACCCACAGGTGACCTTAACGACCCACAGGTGTCCTTAACGACCCACCGGTGACCTTAACGACCCACAGGTGTCCTTAACGACCCACAGGTGACCTTAACGACCCACAGGTGTCCTTCTGGGTGCACCAGCACACAAACAAACATTTCAGCCTCTGCTTCCTTTAATTAATTCCAATCAAGACACCGTGTTCTCAGCATAGAGTATCATGGGAACTTTACAAAGGTTTACAGCCCTCCAGCTGAGCAGCAGCACTCTGTGGTTCATGTTTGTATTACACAAACACTGACAGAAAAAAAGGATTACTTGGCATTTTCACATCTAAACTGCACTGAAGTGAAACATTTCTTTTCACTGCGTGCATATTCTTTAAGTCCTTAAGGTCAGATTATTGAATTATCAGCCGAGCTGAATGGTTAATAAATGCCACGGAAACGGGGGAAATCCTGTTGAAGCTGTTGGAGGATGAATGTGTGTTTTGAAGTCTGCGGCCTTTGCAAACATTCCCACGTTACATACAAGGTGGGAACTTCACACCAGCCAGCAGCCAAATGCAATTTATTTACCACTGATGCAAAAACAATGTGTTGTAGCTGGTAAGTTTATCAGGCCTCGTCGTCTCTCTGGCAGGTAATCAAGCAGCAGTCGGAGGTTTCGGGTCCCAAAGCTCGGAGAAAGCGTTCGCTTTGCTCTGAGATTTAGCGTCCGCTGTGATCAGCGGCCATAAACTCGGCTTTCATGCCGGACCTATTAATCTCTTTAAGCTTTATGGAGGCCGTGACTCTCGCTGGGTGACAGTATTCTCAGATTTTATTAAAAGCACCTGCTGCCAACTTAAAATATGAAAATATTTTAGGATTTTATTCTTTCATGCTTCAAAATGTAATAATATATTCTCCCTGAATGTCGTTATGATTTGATTCCCTTGTTCTTGTGTGTTCTGTGTATTTATACAAAATCTAATCCTACATGATTTTCTTTTTGTTCAGCACATTTAATATTTACACACATTTCTACGTCTAGTAGGTGAAAGTCTATGAATAGTGTCTGTGGCTTTAAATGCCAGTACTCACTTCTTTTAAATCTCAAGAGAGAGTTAGAACCCGAAGCAGTTCTTCATGGTGATGCCATGGGGGGGAACCTTTAACCCAATGGTTCTTCAAAGCACCAAAAATGCTCTTCAGTGTTGTTGTTCAAACCGTCTCTGTTCCACGGACAGCAACACGTCCGACTCGCTCCACAGATGTAATTTGCTGACATCAGAATAAGGATTTCAGAGAGAATCTGAATATTAGGAGATAATTTACATTTTTGACAGGCAACAAATTTGCTGTGCTGTTGGAAAGACGGACACTCGGCCTCGCTCAGTCCTCAGAGACTGTCAGTCATCTTTACTACAGAGCACGTCTTTACTCTGATGATATTTTTAATCACTCAGGGCCCGTTATTCGACAGAGATGGTCGATTTCTGCACATCTGCAATCCTCGCACATCTTCCTTTCACATCTATTCTCACTGCAGGCTTAATCAGTGGTAATCCAAGAGGTATCATTTATCTTTTCAGCTGGGAGGTAAGGGGATTAACACACACGTAGCAGGTCACTGGATGTAGTATTACATGCAAGAACACAAATTATGCTTCGTTCTTACATTTAATTTTACTCTGAACAAAGTTTCCCTCGCAGAGAGAGAGAGGTGGTGACCTGGAAAACTTCCTGCCCAGCCAAGAACACTAATGACTGAAAACGGACTTTTACATGAACACAGTCGAGTTCTGGTAACGTGTTCATACTACAGAAAAACTCAGAGCTTTTAAAAATCTATTTATGGAACTTAAATTTGTTTGAGAGTTGATTCTTTAATGTGATAGAAATTTTAATAAATCCAAAATCAAGTTTGTACAAATTCTCATTTACATTACCTTCAAGCTTTACATCTTAATATTATTTTTGATTTACCTTGTAGAGATATAAAGTCTGGAACTGAACCATGATTTTAGTGCAGCTACATTTGTGTCTCAGACCACCAGGACAGAAGTATTAAATATAATAAGAGTACAGGTCATCTGAGTGCAGTAAACTGTGTACGTAATGTTAAAAACGGTGACGCTGAGCTAAGCTCCGGCAAAAGATCCGACGTTTGTCAATAGAGTCGTCTGATTTGATCGGGGAATGTTGTGCCAGAACAGGAGCTGGTTGAGCTGGGCACTGTGACCAGGCCCAGCAGTCAGCAGCCTCTATGGACATAATGGCAGAGGAGAAGAGAGCGAAGAGGACGCTGACGGAGGAAGCTAAGAAGAGAAAAGGAGAGAGTGAGCGAGCAAGAAGCCGCCGGACAAGAGTAAATCTGGGACTGACTTTTAGTGGTTGGTGAGAGCTTGGTGAAATAAAAGGCTGAAAGACAGACGCCGAGCTGGGCTGACTGCTGTTGGACTAGTCAGTAATATTAGCTGCTGCTGTGTCTGCTGTTGGTGACCTGGTTGATGTGCAGCAGAGGTGCTAAACCAGAAAAATGTAGCTCACATTGTGAAGGAATCACTGAATTCTTAACTCAATCAGGCATTTAAAGAGTCAAGCGTCCATTCAGCAGGTTTGCTTCACTTCCAGTGAAGCAGAGAAGCTGCTTTTGTCGAGGTCAAGTACTATAAAGAACTAGCCTTCACCTTCACTCTGTTCAAACAGACTAAATTATTCTGATCCTGAGCCAAGAGAGATTTAAAAAGTGAAATTAATAATGTGCAGCTTTAAAATGTTGCAAAACACTAAGTACAACAACAACAAGATTTATACCATGCAGGATGTTGGACGACGTTTCTCCAGAGTCCAAAAAAAAAAAAAAAAAGCACACAGCGGGCACAACAGAGCTATTATTATAATTAAACATCTAAATAAGTGATGTTGCAGCTCTGCGAGCCGTCGCACAGACCTGGAGACTGTGGAAGAAACCCACAGCAGCCTGATTCACTGTTTGTGTATTCCACATGAACACAAAATATGTTTCCACGCTGTCAGACGTCAGCGCGGTTTGGAGACAGATTGAGAGTGCGGCGGAAAATAAACGGCACAAGTCCGCCGAAGCTGAACTCCATCTTCAGATCCCCAGCTCGTCTTTCTTCTGTCAGACGGCCAAGAATCATCACGCCGACAACTAAATGCAAACCAAATGTGCATCTGCTGAGATTACCTCCACGACCCACCAGCCACTTTGGCACGCACAACCAACAATTATATACAAAACTCACTCGATATGATGGATATTAAGAGCCATCGAGTTGCTGCAGCTGTTAAACATCCAGCAGCATCCAACACAAACTCTAACCAGGAGCAAAATGTCTGACAACACGGCTGTAATCACACCTTGTAAACTGCAAATGTGCCGTACTGTAGCTGCGTGTTGAACCTTCCACAGAGCTTCGGCAGCTCGTGTGAGGCACAGCAGTAATTAGACCGAAGCTTATTATTAAAATTTTTAAAAAACTCCAGCTAGCAAACATGCAGGCAGGTCTTGGCTTAGGTTTGCAACTTGTAAAAATTCATTCATGTATTTCTGCCACCCAGTCAGAGTGTGTGCGTGTGGACGGATGACACATTACTCTGTTTGAATGAAGAAACTAAAAAAGAGATTTAGAGAGGAGAGGAAGTGAAAAACAGGCGATCTGCTGCCTCTACAGCCAGCTTTAAGTTCTTCAGCTGCTTTCTAACCTCTTACCGCCCTCCACAGGCGCAGTTTGAAATCATGTCACGCTCGTTAGTTTGTCAGGAAGGAAAGTGAGGCTAAATTTTGCCATTTTCAAAGCGGTCCTTTGACCTCTGACCTTATGATATCTGAATGAAGGTGGGTTCTCTGGGTATCTACGAGTCTCATCTTTACAGACATGCTCACTTTGTGCTGATCACGTGCAGCTTTAAATAAAAAAACATGCAGTATTTTATGTCAATGTGTCATTTTGGTGTATTTGAATATTTCTGCATACAGTGTTGGAATGTCATAAACTGTGTGTAGCACTGTAAGTATGACTACTAGGACCGGAGTCTAGGTTCTAGTTAAGTCCTTTCTCAGTCCAAATGAAGCTCACTGTGTGAGTGTGTGTGCCCACCGTGTGCAGGTGAGTCTCGCAGAACAGGTGACCCAGCTCCAGGTGTTTCACCCCGCAGCGCACACACAGCGTTTTAGCTTCACGTCTATCAGGAGGATACATAGCACTGAAACACACCGGCTGCGTGTTAGCTTTTAGCTACACACTTCACAATAAAAACAGCCACGAAATACACCATCAGCACCGTCCAGACTGCCTTAGCTTAGCTGCTAGTAACATACAACAAAGGAATAACCTGCTGACTCACCAAGTCCTCGTCAAAACTCAGACTGAACTGGATCCAGCGCGGACGGCAGGTGAGGACGGCAGGTGAGGACCAGATATAAAGCTCTTTGAACTTTTCCGTCTCTAACGTCCAGCCTTGCTCTGATTATCCTCCCTCCCTCCTGCACTTACCTGACTGGCTGTTACCTGGCGCTTGTTAAAGGAGCAATGCGCACAAAAATAATGATGATCCGAACAGTCTCACTATTTTAAGGCTTCTTATTACCTGAAACACACTTGTTATTTTATTTGCTTACATTTAGTATTGACCTAGGCTTCTATGAGTTTATCATATTCACCTAGGTTACCTAGGTTACATGTGTCTGACTGGCTCACAGCCTCATGAAACTGTCCAACCACAAACTAGAGACTGGCGGTGTTCAGGGGGAGGATACAATAAGAGGGTCCATCCATCCATCTGTCCATTTTTTTAATCAGATGATGAACCACCTCACTCCCAGCGGCTCTCCAGACGTCCAAGCTCCTCAATCTATCTCTACAAAAAGTGCTCGCCCTCTCTTCACCAAACATTAACATATTAACATGATGCAGTGTTACAGATTCATGGCTACAAAAACAACGCTGAGCTGCAGCGGGTTCCAGCTTTCAGATGACGTGTACCATGTCTGTGTGGTTTATACGCTTGACCTGCTGTCTGTCCCTAAAGATCTCCTGCACCCCCCAAAAAAAGACATTTCTATGGAGCAGTGGCGTGAAATAGGAACACGATCTTGAGGGCATTTCAGCTTTGGGCCCAGTTTTTCTGCAAAATGATGTTTGTTAGTGAAGGCTGGAAGATTTTCCTTCAGTTCCCTTCGTAAGACTTGGTGAGAGGAGAGAGGGTTTGCAAACACAAAAACAATTACTGAGCTCTTTACGGCCTCTTCTCTTACTTAATAACATGCAAGCAGCCCGTCATGCTGCAGGGAACAGGACTATTGATCTATTGATATTTGACAGCACGGCAGGCCGATCGAAGTGGACAGCCATTTCTGGGGCTGATCGGGTTAAACCCAAAACAAATGGAAGTGGACATACTTAGAAACAAATGTTGGAAATCCAGGACGAGGCTTCATCCCAAATCTTACAGTCTGATGACGGAGCATGAATGAATCAAAGATATTCAGTATCAGCACAAAACACAGAGTGTTGGCAGCGTCATTATAAAAACATCAGCATCACCAGAATCTTTCAGAAACCTGTTATCAGTTTCCGTTCCAGGCCTGCTCCTCTGCGTCTCCTCTTCACCTGTTCGTCACTCTGGATTTGAAGGAGCACAAACGTTTCCGTTAATGCCTTCGCAGAGTCAAACACTCCGCTGCACGCCACGTTTATTCAATCCTCCGTGTGAGGCCGCTGCATTATGTTACAAGATGGCTTCACCGCTCTCCGTCCACACCTGCATCTGTACCGTATGTGTGTGTGTGTGTGTGTGTGCAGGTGGTGGAGGTAAATGGCCTGGCTGAGCCTTCACTGAGACAGTGCAGGAAGCCTTTTACGTCGTTCCCTAACTGGGTTAGTTTATCTTATTTAGCGGCAGGGCAAGAAAAGGCCGCAGCTGTTCATTCGCTTTGCCAGCTTCAGCAGATTGGATTCCTGCAGTTCGAGCTCGCCTTTCCAAAACCCGGGCCGCGGATAAACAGGGCTCTCCTTCTGCTAGACGCTACAGCAGCGCCGTAAATCATCCCTCGTCAGCCTGCCTGGCTCATGGGATGGGGTAATCTCTCCTGTGCAGGCTCCTTATGAAAAGTGACTTGTTATCAGCTCGGCCTGAGGGACGTTTAGAGGACCTTCAGACCTGGAGAAGAGCCCACAGGGGACAGGAAGTGCTACAGGCCGAGTCTGACCTCCTGAAGGCCGATACCAACATCGCTTACAGTGAAACTCTCTAAAAATCATATTTTACATGAGAATTTCTTTATTAGTATTCAGAGTTTATTTGTCTCATCTCTTTCCCACTCATGGGACTGATAAAACACACTAACACACTGAATTAAAATGTGGAGACTAACCCAGAGCCGATGTGAATGTGCTTAATGTGAAGCAGCTTTATGAGGTCATCAGTAACACATTACGCCACAGATGTGTCGCGTTATATTGATGAACAAATCTCAAGATCCAAATAAATACGCCTGCAGGAGTTTCCTCTTTTCTTCCATGAAAACAGAACCAGGCCGTGAGAGCTAAAAACCAGACAGACACAAATACCTTGAAAACATCCTTAATTTCACTTCATCCCTAAAGGTTTTCAAGGATCAGAGCTCTGCAGACGAGTCGAGTTCTCTATGCATCCATCATCATGTTGAAACGGTGCTGTCTGTATCTGTTACTGCTGGGTAAGATGTGTCAACAGTATTTCTGTTTACTGAGTCCCGTCAAAGACAAACTTCTGTCATGTATTCTCCAAACAACAGCTCGATATCATCTCCACACGTCTGTAGACTGATCCGTCAGCCTGCGCGAGCTTCTGTCGACGTTTGACAGCATGCTATTTGTCTGCTTTTCATAATGATTTTTACCTTCCTCTTCTCTGGAAAGAGACGTTCTCGTAAACCTCCGGAGAGCGTTTATCATATCAGGAGTGGACCTCGCTGACAGCTTGATATCTGAGATTTAATTAAAGGCCAAAATTGATTGGATCCCTGTTTCCTCCTGTTTGCTGCTCCTGGTCCTGACCTTCAGTCAGACAAACTGACGTTCAGTCGTCCACTGGTTTTTCTTTCAAACTCTGCAGCAGCTGTTTTCACTGATTTGTGCACATTCAATCAAAGAACAGAAGGGGCGGGACTAATTAGAGAAACCAGCCGAACCTCCTGAATCTCGACAGCGCACGACGGATGCACGAGCACAGCAATTGGGTCAGAGGTTCAAGCAGGTCGACAGGGTTTTCATCTGTATCAGCTCTTTTACAGATTAAACCTCCCTCCTGCCTGCCACTGACACTCTACAGGCAACAGAAGAGAGGAAGGGACAAACAAACCGGGATATGTCACCAACGATAAAGCCACAGGGCCGGACGAGACAGATGCTCGGGCAGGGGTTTTCGGTGGCCGAGGTCGGAACACTGTCACATCTGATCTGGGCGTTGCGTTGTGCTGCCAAGTCAGTCAGAGTCAGACTGCCAGTCGGTTCAGGGGAACAACGGAGGCTCTGAACGCAGCAAGCCAACCGCAGATCAGCCACGAGGACTGAGAGGAGGAGGGGGAGGGAAGAGGTTCAAGCTTCAGACCAATCAATTCTTACTGTATGTTCATGCAGCTGCACATGTTTCGTGTTGGTCAGCAACTCCTGCAAGAGGTTTCTCACTGCCTATGGCACAATCTGAATTTTGACCGACATAAACAGACAAAACCATCAGCTGGAAGATTAGCTGTTATCCACAGGAGCTGCCAGAATCAACACAAAATGAAAGACTGTCCAGTTATCAAGATGAAGCCGAGGGAGAAGGTTCCTCAACTGAACTTTGGCAAACCCAAAAAATAGTAAATTAGCATGCGGTGCTACTAAAAATGTCCTTCCTACTCAAAGTGATCTTCATTTTGTGGTTTCAGGGATAAAGACCCGTCAAGGGGAAAATCTCAGAGGAAATAAGAAAGAAACAAACATCTGTTCTGCAAAATTTCAGATCAGTGTTTCTTGTTTTGCTTCTTCAGGCCTTAAAATCCTTAAAACAAGAATCTGAGAAGGAAACGTTACTCTTTGGTTAAACTGCTCACAAAGTCACGTCCACATGATGCAGGGCCACAAGTCATCAGGTGCATTATGATCCAGTTCTCATCCAATGAGATGGAAAGGGACATTTTAATAGAAAAAGACAAAAATGTTGTGGATCTTGAAGGAATGACACAGTGAACGAATCCAGTGAATTGGGTTTGGGTTAGGTTTGGGTTGGGTTTGGGTTAGGTTTGGGTTAGGTTTGGGTTAGGTTTGGGTGTGGGAAGTACTCCCTCCGGTACGGGAAGGAGGGTGCACTGGGATTCAAAATACTATTTTTTATTTTTGCAACAAAATGAAATAAAAATTCAAAAATAAAGTAAAAGCTATACAAATAAAATGCTACGGCAACGTTTATGGTCTTCTTCAGGCCTGCACACCAAGCTAACACAAGCTAACACAAGCTAACACAAGCTAACACGAGCAAGCTAGCTACTCTCTGTTATCGATGCTGCCTGCTCAAGAGTCAACAGAGAAAAAGGTTTGGGTTAGGTTTGGGTTAGGTTTGGGTTAGGGGTAGACAGCTCAGGTTCTTCGCTCCCAAATGAAACCACTAACCTCCAAACTGAGGCTATGCCCTTTGATGCGGAGTCACAAGTAGACTTTGGGTCATTCTAAACAGCCATGAGCCATAAAGGTTGGAAAGCAGCAAAAACTTCTTCATAGGCAGCTGGTCCTTTGTTAATATTCGACAAAAGCATCAAAGAATAGAAGAATACTGCAGGTTTCAGACCTTTTCCGTGGACCAGCACCATGAAGATCCTCCACAAACCCGTCTTTGTGTTGGAACATGGTGGATTATTGCACCAGAAACAAAATCATTAGCGTGTAAAGCCACAGACAACCTGTTATTTATAGCATGTGCAAATGCCTTTGCAGGGACCAATAAGCATTTTCTAATAATTCTGAATTAATCTTCTTTGCACAGACAGACAGGGTGTCCACGAACAAAGACACAGCATCCTCAGGATCAGCAAAGACTTCCCTGCTGCTGCATCACTGGAGTGACTTCACACGTCTCCGAGCTACAAACTGTGATTTGTGCTGCGAGAAGCTGCAGGGGATCCACCGCCTGACCGGCACGAACACGCAACGAGAGCCAAGTGTCGCATGGCTGGATTCACACTCACATGGTACAGCACTTATTTTCATGTTTGCGCTTCAGTTCAAACAGCCACAGAGCTCCACCTCAGCGTGGTTTCTCTGTACCTGAAGAGATATCCATTGAGAGTGATACGTGCATGAGCAGAAAGACTACAGCCACCAGCCAGGCTGCATCAGGCAGGTGATTTTATCCCACACAGCCCCTCAAACCCAAAGAGTGCATTCACCCATAAAATCTGTCAGATTTTGCTGTTTTTATTCACGTTCTTTGCTCATAAATCATCCCACACATCCACAGTACATCAGTGTGGTTTCCTGCTCTCGTCTGGTCTCACCATTTGGCAGCCCACCTCCCTTATTTGTTGTATTTACTGTTCTGTGTTCTCGTTAATCCCGTATCACTGTTCTCCTTTTTGTTTCCATGTGTGGACTCAATGCAGATTTTCTCCTGAGGGACAGTAAAGCATCCATCCATCTGTCCATCCATTCATTCATCCCTCCATCCATACTCTACCAATTCTTAGAAATGTTCCTCAGCGAAGTCTTTCCTCGTGTTATGAAGTGTTGTAGCCTGTAAATCATGTTCATCAAACATGTATGACATCTTTGATGGAGACGCAATCTAAAGTCTAAAATCACGCAAGACAGCAAGTCTTATTAGCTGAATGCATCTTACTCCCCCCCTCCCACACTATCTGCCTCCTCCCTCCTTCCTTCCTTCCCTCCCTCCCCCTCCTCTCTCTTCCCCTCTCCTGGCTAAAACCATACAGGCCACCGCAGTGCTGCTATATACTGCCCGGTGTTCGACGGTGTGAGCTGCAGCAGAGATCTGAAATGTCAAAACCTTTTTGACTTCCTCCTGTTGGCTCTGTTCCAAACTGAATCCAATCATCTGGAGGCGAAGTGGAGCCTCTGAGCGGGATTAGTGCAAACTGGGGGAGTTCATATGAAAAGTGCATGCCGGTGTGTGTGTGTGTGTGTGTGTGTGTGTGTGTGTGTGAGATCAGTCAGCTCCTTCACCAACTCTGACTTTAACTAAAACCAAAGTGACATGACTAAAATCACAGGAAATTAAATGATGAAGAAGAAGAAGAAGAAGAGAGAGAGAGAGAGAGAGAGAGAGAGAGAGAGAGGAGCTCGCCAACTGGCTTTTCGGTTGCCGACGTTGTTTCAGAGCCCAAACAGTCGGCGTTTGTCCCCTTTGTCATCTCATCCCCCGGCAGAGTTGATTAACATTTCACTCACGTCCAATTCAAAGTTCAGGCTTATAGATGAGGAGGAGGCGAGGGAGAGAGGGTGTAGGAGGAGTGAGGGGAAAGAGGAGGAGGAGGAGGGGAGGGAGGGAGGGGGAGGATGGATAAAGCGAAACCCTCCAAACACCCACGTCGGGGCATTTCCTCCTGCCAGCCTCAGGTTTTGTGCATGTGAATGTGAATATGCATCGACATGAGCTCTCTCAGCCTGGAAAGGATGGAGGGATGGATGGAGGGATGGATGGATGGATGGATGGATGATGGAGGGATGATGGAGGGATGGCGCGGCGCAACACTTTGCGGGCACTTCTACCAGGCTGCGCTGCGTGCGTCTGAGTCTGGATGCAACAGCCTCCTTCCTTCCTTCCTCCCTTCCTACACACTATCCTGGCACGGATCGGAATGATAATCAGGTGTGAGGTCGGGTGAGAAGAGAAGATGTTTCAGAATCAGTGCATGCACGAAAAGTCTAATATTCAAATTCTCCCTTAAGTCAACTTGACCCGCTTTCCTGCTCACATCCTGCGTTTTAAATCATCCCCGCATGCAGCCACCAGTCTGTCTCTGCCTTCAGCCAAAGCACTGCACAGCAAAGCCAAAAAAAAAGAGCCCGGTTGGTGTCTTACCAATGTGAATGATGGAGTCGGCGCTCACTGTGTTGCATTGCAATATCCACAGGGAATGAAATAACAATGTCAGCATTTCCATCTCCAGTTTGAGCCAAAAAGGCGCATCCACGGATCCACCTCGCTGATTTTTTCTGGCTTTTTTTCTCTCCAGTGATGAGCAAATCCAAAATAAGCGTCGGTGCGTAAAAGCGGCAGCAGCAGCAGCAGCAGCAGCAGCAGCAGCACCGGGGAGCAGTGCTGAAATCACCACCGAATAGTAACAAAAAAAAAATACAAAATACAAAGCAAAAACAAATCCCAAAGACCAAACTGTTGGCCGAGAGGAAGAGGAAGGGAAGAAGAAGAAAGAAATAGAAGCTTCCAGGGCTCCGCAGAGAAACAAACCCGGGTAAGTGAGGAGGGAAGCGGGGACGGATGAGAGAAGACACCGGGGGTTTGTTTCAGAGGTTGAGATCCGCCAGACGAGCAGCTCTGACTCTCTACCTCCGAGTCTGAGACATAACACACTGCAAACTGCGGAGGAGGAGGGACGCTCTCTCTCTCTCTCTCTCTCTCTCTCTCTCTCTCTCTCTTCTCTCCCGACCCACGTGACTGCAGAGCCTCTATCTACGGCGCTGGAAGCGCGAGCAGAGAAAAGAGAGGCGAGGGATGGAGATGGAGAGAGATGGAGGGGTGGATGGGAGCCGGTGCGCACCGCGGAGGAGACAGGGTAAGAGGGTGTGAGACGCGCCCCGGACGGACACTCGCTTACTCGGTAGGTTTTTTGGGGGTTTTTCGGGATGATTTGGACCCTGGAGAAGATGGGGAGGGAGGGGAGGCGGAGGTCGTCGGTGCCGGTAATGAACTTGCGACAGCTCGACTCCAGATTCCGCGCGATGAACGCGCTCTTCCCTCTGACTGAAGTTCGTTTATCAGCGCCGACAAGAGGACTCGTCAGCACTGCATCGCCGCGTTGCAATGAAGCTGTTGCATGCGCTGGATTTACTCAGAGTGTTGCAGATACGTCTCGTTACTCAGCTCGTGCTTGTGACTCCGGTGTCCGTGCGTAAATCCAAGACAGCGTTGGCTTTGCTTCTTTTTTTTTCTCCCGTTTCTCGTGACGGAAAGACGAAGAGGAACACACACAGCTCTACCACAATCAACCGGAACACTTCAGTCTCAACAAGGGCTGATTGTGTTTAACTCTGGAGCTGAATGAATACCGTCACACCTCATCGTGTGTGTGTGTGTGTGTGTGTGTGTGTGTGTGTGTGTGTGTGTGTGTGTGTGTGTGTGTGTGAGAGAGAGAGAGAGAGAGAGAGAGACAGAGAGAGACAGAGAGAGAGGCGGGTATTTCCCTCTGGAAGCTTGGAGAGGTTGTGGATGACGCGCGGCGCACTGACAGGAGATACCGAGGACCCGAGCAGGTGGGTCCACTTAAGTGACGAGCTCTCTCAGCTCGGAATACCTCCGACATCATGCGTGACATGTTCAGCAATCGTGTTGCGCTCGAAGCGCGCGGATACAAGGAGAGAGAAGCGGAGACTTTGGCGCGTCCGTGCGTAAAAATGATGGAGAGTTGTTTTTTCCTTTTTCAGAAACAGAGAGGTCAAAATAAGAGGAGAGGGGAGGAGGAGCGGCGAGTCCTGATGTCATGGTGAGAGTCAAGCTCCGAGAGGAGGAGGAGCAGGAGCAGAGGAGGAGGGAGATGCGTTCACAACAGGACGCAGCCATGGGAGTTTTAATAAAGTTTGTTCATCAGCAGACCTGAAGGCGTGCATGTGACGTCACTGACCTTTGCCGTGATGTCATTCCAGGTGTCCCTCCACGACGCCACCACCGGTGTGTGACGACCTGTGGAAGCAGAAGGAACACTGAAGGTTACTACACTTGACTTTACAATTAAAGGATATTTCTTGCGAATGATTGTGACTCAGAAATGTCTTTTAATTGTTTGGTCAAGTCTAGTTCGGCGAAAGTCTGGACGTGAATCTGCACAGAACTTCAGCTGGAGGTGCTGCTGCCTGAGTCTGACTTCAGCACCACGCCGGAGCGGACAGCTCCCGAGCAGTCGACTGCGCATGTGCCTGACGTGTTACGGTCTAATAGTGAGTGGGTTATAATGAATCTATTCAAATATTCAAATATCCATATGTTATAGGAGAAGTTGTTGAAAAATAAAGAAAAGTCAGGAAGACATTGTGAAGTTTGGAAGATGTCAAAGACTGAGAGAAGTCTTCCTCATGCACAGACAGACTGTTGAAGGTTTTTACAGTGTCAGATCATAACAGAAGGTTTCTCGTGACACTTTCCACATAGATCCAACAATTCCCATCTCTCTGGTTTTCATGACCATCAGACAGCTTGTTAGTAACATTTACAGCCACAGTGACTCCACAGATTCCCTTTGAATGAAGAAGAAGAAGAAGAAGAGTTATCTCGAATAAATCAGTGTGTGAGTCAGTGCTGAAGCTGTGTGTGATTTGAGTTTTTGAGCTGATCAGCCTCTGAATCGATCAGTGAACTCTGATGAGTGTGTTCAGACAGCTCGAGCTCACACTGATTTAAATAATCAGCATCTGTTCGTGATTATCAGCGTCACTACTTATCAATAACTGTTAATGTCATCACTGTCAGGAGTTTAATATTAATCTATGTGGCACCTTCATCCATCCAGCTTATTTCATGTAGAATGTAATGTATAGTAAACACATGTATTATAATAATAATATTGTTTTCATTCTTTTTATGTGTTTTATTCTGTCAAAACAAATATGTCAGTGCTTCCACACACACAAACACACAGAGCGGCCTCCATCCGTGGAACATCACACCTCCTACTGGCACCAGGCTGTTACTGCGGTGCTTTTATACTGAAAGGGGAAACGGAGAGGAAGAGAGACAGAGAGGTGGAAGTCCAGTCCAGTCCACACACTCTCACACACACACACACACACACACACACACACACACACACACACACACACACACACACACACACACACACACACACACACACACACAGTACATTTACTCAAGTTCTTCATGTACATAATACAGGCATACATTTACTTAAAGGACCAGTGTGTAACCACGTGTTGAAAGTGTTCAAAGATCACGGAGGATCATCTTGTCCAGAAAACAAAGAAACCAATCAAAGCAGACTCCACAGGTACGTCATACTCTGACATGTTGTTTGAACACAGGATCATTTAACATGCATCATATTTTCATGAGGGAGAAGCTCTGAGGCTTCACCTTCATTTGCGTCACGTACACGTATGTTAGAAGACAAGATTTCAGCACCGAGGATCAGGATCAGGCTACATTCATGATTTCATTGAGAATCATTACAAAGTTTCAGGGCGTCCGGCCCTGCGTGAGAAAAATGTCAACGAGCCGGTGTTTAGTTTGTCCATTCTGGGCTGTAACCGGCGTGTGGTTGAACCCAAGGACAGCACAGACTGAGACCAGAGCAGGAACACTTCAGTTTATTGAGCAAACAGGACCGCAGAAATCCACAGCAGGTGAATGGTTCTCGGTTACAGCCTCTCTGCTACATGAAAGTCCATAGAGCTGAAACCTCCGGGGGCGGGAATCCAGGCAGAGGAGTCTGGGACAGAAGGCTGGTCAGGTTACCTGGGCAGAGACGACGAGGACGGGTCAGAGACGGGCAGGGTCGAAACCAGGGAAGCAGTCCGGAGATGAACGCAAGAGAGCTTTGCATGACGCTAAAGACAACCTGGCAGGGACTGAATGGAATGAGTGGGTATAAATGTTGGGCAGGTAGGTGATCAGGTGAGGAAACACAGGCGAAGGTGGTTGCACTGATGAGGTGGGAGTGGCAGGCAGGTGAGTAGAAAAGTAGTGGACCAGGAGCGGACCATGACAGTGGGCTACTGAAGGAACACTTTGCAGTTTGGTTATTGCTGCAAGCCCAAGTTGGTGTAGGGGGGAAGGAGTAGCATATTGTCTGAGAAGACTCAGTCTGGTGCTTCATCGCGGCGTCCTCTGCCATGCCGGAGCATCAACAGGTCCCTGCTTGTTGGAGGCCATAAATCACCGCCATCACTGAGGTGATGCAGAAAGAAGCACGGAGACTCCAGATATCAGATATCAAAGCTTGAATGTAACATCATGAGTCAGACCTGGCTAATCTGAAAATGGGCAAAGAGGTGGAGCGTGGGTGGAGTTGAGGCGGGCAGAATGAAGCCTGGTTACTGAAACCTGTGACGACATCCACCTGTCCATGCTGCATAACGTTAAGCCTTAATATGAGTTGAACAGGTGAGTTCCAGCTCCAGTCCGTGCTTCACTTCACACAAACACTCAGCAGGTGTCAAAGTAACAAAGAGAGGCCTCGAAGTCCCGCCTCCACCCCCAGATGGACTGTGATTGGCTGCAGATTGGCCCACAGTAAATGAAGAGCAATGCACACTGATCATCAAATGTGTAAATGTACACTGCAAACCAGTTACTGTGAAATTCACAGTAACTATATGGCAGCTGTTGACAAGTAACTCTTCAGTAGATTATTTGGTTACTGTAGTTTTCTACAGTCACAGAAATATATATATATATATATATATATATATATATATATATATATATATATATATATATATATATATATATATATATATATATATATTAGTTGAGAGTTCAAACATCTGAAGTGCGTTTCTGCCCGAGTGACCCGTAAACCTGGAGCTCCATTCAAAGTGAAGTGTGACCGCAGAGGAGGAGCCACTTTATTTCTCACCAGTGGAAACTTCATCCTCAGCTCGTCCTTTTAACTCAGCAGCTGAATCAACCCAGAGCACACACCGACACAGCTGATCACACACAATAATCACCGTCCGTCAATCACTTGATATCGTGTCAAACGTCTCGTGCAGTAATCGTCCTCTCACCCTGAAAAGACTCCGCTCCCTCCAAAAATAAAACCCCTCCTTCCTTTCGCTCTGTCGGCAGTAACTCCGGCGTGGATGACAATCTAATTGCATCCTCATCTCTCTCCGGTTTAATGGGCTGTCAGGTAGCATCATTACACACTTTCATTGCTTCCCAGCACAACTCACATACAGACAATACCTGAGGGTGTGTGTGTGTGTGTGTGTGTGTGTGTGTGTGATGGAGGGAAGTAAATATTGTTTGTGTGGGACCATACAGCCAAAACAAAGTGTCTGAACATCGGTTACAGCAGTCAGCTGGTGTGTGCATACTATGAACATTGATACTCGAGTACAGCTGAACATAGTTACCACAGTGGGATTACAACGTTGCAATGTAGCTTTAAAACAATATTGAAACAATGAAACATTCCTCCTGTTCCTACTGGCCGTAAAGAAATCTCTTCATAACTCATCAGCAGTCTGAGCTCAACAAATCAAGCAAACATCTCCCAAAGTTACCTCCATGGGCTGTGAAGCAGGAATGAGAATGAACGCACTGAATGAGATCCACGAGTGTAGTGAGACAAACATGAACGTGATGGTTCCTGAAGAGACTCGGAGGAACATTTGGCTGCCAACTGCACCGCGCTGTTTCTCCAACCAGCAGCAGAGGAGCAGTAATCAAAGCAATAACGCTGTGCAGATTAGGCTGAGCCACGGGGAGCAGGAGACAGATCAGATCACATCCATCAGCAGTGAGACGTGAGCAGGTAACTGTGTGTGTGTGTGTGTGTGTGTGTGTGTGTGTGTAGGGCTTGGAAGTAACTATAAATACTTGTTTCACTGTAACTGTGAAGCTTTTTCAAGTAAAACCTAAAATAAATAATTCTGCTTTCATGTCAGGAGGTTTTTGATGACGTACTGAACTCAGTTATTTTTGGAAAGGAAAGAATCAGAGGCCAGTGTGCCTCATCAGTCAAGCTCTTTTCACATGTGAAGACCAAACTTCTCTTTTCAAACTAGTTTGGACTGAAAAGATTTCAATGTTGCCACTCACTGGTTGACACTGAAGTGATGTTATGCAGAAGGTGTTGTGTATGTCTGACCTGTGTTAGTAAAGTCTTGAAAATGACAAAAAAATTAAAATTAAAATTAAAATACACACTGCTGATGGACAAACGCTGCACAATGTCAAGTCGTTTCTATCACATTGTTTATTTTTTATATAACTTTACAAAAAGGTAAATCAGACTTCGAACATGCTACGTTCTTCATTTGTTTCTCTTTTGTCTGTTTTTACAACCGGCAGTTTGCACGGGGGTGTTTTATTTTGAAAATCCACCAGATTCTCTATCCTGTTTCTGTGTCTGGCTTCCTGTCAGCTCGAGGTGCTCTGTGTTAAATTGACACGGGCTGCTCGCGGCATCCGTCAAAAATAGAACAGCCGCTTCAGGGACGTTTATGAAATGGACCACGGCGGTTCTGGTGGGGTTACAGTGACAACACTGACGACTGCAATTAGCTCCAGCTGGACACGGTACACACGCATCCGTGCCCGCTGGAATTTGACCTTTAACCCCTGAATTCCACTGGACGCCTTGGTGCAGCATTGCGTGTGCGCCGCGGCCACCGCAGCGATACACGGCCGTTCTAGTCAATGTTTCAAACCCCACCGACTCCGCCGTGGTCCGGTTCAAAGTGTCCCATAAGCGGGCCTCCGCTCAGAGCTCACAGTCTCAGTCAGTTAACCTGCACAGAAGAATCCAGTCGATTTTCAAAATAAGACACCCTGTGCAAACTTCAGATAATAAAATCAACTACGTAGCATATTTACATATTTAGAAGCACATGAACCAGAAAAATGACCAAATCTGAGCAACAAAGTCTGAAATGTTCTCGGTGGTGTTTGAGGTCACGTGGAGAATGGACCAAAGACGCACTGCGGCCGGAGACGTGCACGGTGGGGTTTCTCTGTAACAGATGGGCCCGACCAGAAAATGTGAGCCTGAGCAAGCAGGGAGTAGAAGTGATGTTTTCTTCTGGGATTATATAACTGGGAATCAGAGTCTGTGTTATTCTCAGGGGCCCAACAGAATCCGGGATCTTTATTTCCTTCTGGAAAAACCTGCGATCTTCTTTTGGGATGTGTGAGACTTAGCCAGACCATTTCTGACCCAGACAGAACATTAGCAATTAACTCAACAGCTCTCTTTCTAATAGACAAGACACTCATTAGACAGAAGAGTGCGAAAGCAATCCGACAACCAGTGTTGTCAACTAACTCCTCAGTAAAGAAAGTAGCTACTGGCTGTCCTAAAAGATGCTAAATGACGTCATCAACTAATCTGAATGATCAGCCATGTGCACGTAAGTGTAATGGACACTGAAGGAGAGAGGAATAACGTCTTGGCAGATATGTTTAGAAGTACAAATGAACTTCCTTCTGTCGACTCCAACCCTCCAACCCTCCTCCTTTATCCGGGTTTGGGACCCAAAGTGACCCCAAAGAGTTATTTTAGTGCAGTGATTTTTTATTTTAGAAGAAAATCTGACATTAAATGAGCCAGCAGCAGATTCAGGCATGCGCAGTTCATTCACAGTCTGGACGCGGAGGGGTGAACGTCTCCTGCTCTGACTGCAGCTGGGAGGGGCTGCTGCGCGAGGACCGGGCTGCCTGGGAGTGCTTTGGGACGGGGAGTGGCCCGCGGCAGCACCCGCTGCTTGTTGGAAGAACCACACGTGCTTTGGCAACGCTGCCGACAACTCTGAGACTCTGCCTGCCTCTTATCTTGTCGCTTATTTAAGTACTGGAGGATAAAGAGCAAAGATGTAAAGTAAACAAGCAGTCTACTGTTGTCATGTCTTATTCTTTTAAGCCAGCTCTCGGTGAAAAGCCTTGGGCTGTTGCTGCAACTTTTTCAGCTGCCGTCTCTGGAGCTGAGACAACGCTGCAATAGTTGGACTTTAACAAGTAAATCAAGTCATTTTAAGGATGCAGGGACTTGCAGGTGAAGTCAGTGACTCGTCATTATTTACATACATCAAGCAGCTGTCGACATGTTGAACCCTCTGAGATCTTTGGGGATTTCATGAGAAACACTAACCTTGTCAGAATATGAACAGCCACACACACACACACACACACACACACACACACACACTACAGTGTATTCTGACAGACAAAAAAGTTCATGGAAACATCTGAGTCTGGTGATATTCTAGATTTTTGTCAACAAATCCCACAAATAGACCAAATTCATCAATAAATTCATCCTGCTAATAAGAATTATGTGTGTATCAGAGTCTGATGTATTTTCTTCTTCTGTCCAAACTATTAAAAGACAAATTTGCATCCTTTAACTTCCATAATGGTTCATTCCTCATTTTGTGTCACTGTTTCCCAGAAATGTCTTGGCCTCAGTAAAGTTTGTCTTGCTCTGTTGAATCTCTTCTCTTACAAAGAGAACTTGTTTGCACCTGTTTGTTGTTCATAAACAGGTACCTACGATGTAACATGATGTTCAGGAGTTCAAGTATTTTTCACAGAAAGGCTCATGGGGAGGTCTTTATACTCAGTAGGTGTGTTTTCATTTCTGTGGGAAGAAAACTGGCTGTTGTTCAACAGATTTTGACCTATGATGTAACATAATGTAGTAATGCATGCTATTTGGACCATAGGAAGCAAAGGGTATATAAGACACCACACAAGGAGGATCGTGGTTAGTCCTCGGCCGGCTCTCAGGTTCAGGGCAAGCTGATCGATCGACCACATCGGGCATTGCATTTTGAACTTAAAACTTCAACTCAAGAGACGGAGCAGATAACAGCCAAACGTGTTTGATCACCCGGCTATTGAAGACTGATCTGGTAAGAGACTTTTTGGACTTTGGACAAAGTCAGGAGTTTCAACAGTAACCAACAGTATGTATGGGCCTGTATGCCACTTCCTCTTTCTCTTCAAATTCGACATTTAACCCTTCAGCTACAGCCTTTTCATCAGATATTAAGTTCATTATTACTAGTGAACATGAAGAATCAACTTCGAATCAGTTTTAGCTGTATGCTTGCCCTTGCTTAAGTTACAGTTAAAGAGTAAATTATGGACATCAGATTTTTGATATCTCTGTAGGCAATAAATATTAGGTATAGTGTGTCCAACATATTTGAAGGTTGTAACTGGTTACTTCAGCCAAAGCAAATTAAACAGAGCCTTGGGGCTTACTGTACAAGCCACTAAAAATTATCTTAGCAAGTGCCAAGATCAATGAGAGGAGAACGGGCGTGGCTAGTGCAGTATTTGACTCTAGGGCTATTTTGTCAGGTGCTGTACTAGAGTGAGCAGGGTAGGTGTCCAGATGAAGGCAGTTAGAAGCTAGGCGTGTCTCTCGCCAACAGCTTAAACAGTCCTCTGCTGAAGACCTGGTAGGGTAATACCCACAGGCTAGAGGGTCGGACCCTTTAAACCGAGAGCTGGTCCAATAACTCCTGTATAGGGGTAACTCGGGATCTAACAACTTTCACTGAACTCCTGTGTAAAAATATCAGTGTCAACAGAGAGACACTGCAGCTCATAGCACAGTAAACTGTCAGTCTTTGTCGTCCTTTCTGTTTGTGAGCAGAGTTGACTCCTGCTGTGTAAATGTAAATGCACTAGATAACATGAAGGTTGCTGCCCTGGGTCGACCTTTCACCCTGGGAATGCTCTACGATGCTCGGAGAGATGAACTGATCCCAGGTCAGTCTTGACTTTGACTACAATCTTTTAAAGTATTTTAAATATTTAAATTAGGGCTGTCAAGGGATTAAAAATATTAATCTAATTAATTATGGGCTCTGTGATTAATTAATCCAAATTAATCGCACTTTTTTTTTTTTCTGTGAAAACCATCCAAACGTATTCAAACATGTTTCAAATCAAACTGAATTCCGTAGCTGAATAAATCAATGAATATTGGACAGAGAGGTTCTTGCTGCAGGTGTAGAACATGCTGTGTGCTTCGTTTTCACCTCCCTGAAGAGTGCTGACCCCTGCCTTGATGCGATGAACGACTACTTGGATGCTCTTAAGTTAAGACGTACCAATGAAGACCCATGGTACTACTCAGATGAAGTTTTAACCAAAATAAGAGAAAAAGCAGAAGAGGTCCACAATCTGGCCAAAGCACTGAAGAACAACTCCCAATTCTGTTTCCTCATAGCCTCGATTGCAAATGAGAAGTACACAGGAGCAACTATCTACCATTACAAGGACGGTAAACTGCTCACTGATGATTTCACAAAGCCTGAGATCCCTGATGTGAAGACTATCACAGACAGGACAGATCTGATGTGGTGTAAGTCATTTTCCATGTTTCTTCAGTCAAAACTACGCTGTACTAATTACTGTTCTCCAGAAACCTGTTTGACCATCACAAAGAGTAATAACACATTTTGTTTTTGTCTCTCCATCAGATGCCTGTGACCTCACCCTGGACCCAAACACTGCAAACGGGTACCTCACTCTGTCTGAGGGAAATAAAAGAGCAACATGTGGATCATGGCAGAAATAGGTGTTGTGCAGAGAGAGGCTAACTGGGCGTCATTACTGGGAGGTAGACTGGAGCTTTAGCTCCATAGATGCATCGATTTCCATAGCTGCTACATACAAATCAATTCAAAGAAAAGGAGGCAGTTCACAGAGCGCACTTGGTAGTAATGTCATATCATGGTCTTTGCACCATAATGCTTCAGTTCTAAAGCACACACTTGAGCCATGGCATGATGGGAAGTTGAAGGAAACTCGTTTTCCCTCTGGCTGCAGCAGAGTTGGGGTGTATCTGGACTGTCCTGCTGGCTCTCTGTCCTTTTACCAAGTCTCTTCTAACACACTGAGTCACCTGCACACCTTTCACACCACATTCACTGAGCCTGTTTGCCCAGGCTTCTGGAATAGAATAACATCCAGTTATGCATACCTGTGTCCATTTGAATAAGAGCAATGACAAAAGATTCTCGGTCTGTGCACAGAGATAAAAATCATTCCCAGTGAATCAAACAGGTCAAATAAAGTCCTGATCGTTGTGTTGTAGATAGTTAATAATCAATAACCAAAAATATACATCATTACTTTGATATCTGTGATTTTATTTTGGCGGGTTTCCGCCCAGTTTCCTCTGTAAAGCGTCCCCGGGTTTAGAAACTTCTGGAAGCTGTCAGATTGTTTCGATCATTCAAGTCTGGACAGAAAGACCAAAACCAAAAGAAGGAAAGGAGGACTCCTCCGTCAGCCATGTTTGTTTGTATTTTCCTTCATTCATCATTTTATACTTCGATATGTATTCTCTATATGCATGTTTGAGTTGCTCCTATTACACTCAGTTTGTTTCATCTGATTTGAAAGTTAAAACATTTTATTGTGTTTCTCTTTTTTTAACTTTCATTTGTTTTATTTTGATGATCACAATTAAAAATCAGAATCATTGTTGTTACCCAAAGATCTCTTATTGTTTCTTTTTATGTATCATTGAATCATCGAATCGCTTAATTAGCTCATCATTATTATAATTATCATTTATCATTTTAACACTGACATGTGTTACTTACTTTGCATGCTAAGTTTCTTTTATGGGTGAGGCGGCTCTGTTTGGAAAGGTGTGACAGACGATGAGTCAGCAGGACTCACAGCCCGTAACCCCGCGTGGAGTTACAGAGGCTGCATGTGTGAACTTCAGCAGGAGGATAAAACAAACGCCCCCTGACAGCGCGTGGTTGATGTTTGGCTGTTAGACTGTTTGCAAAATTATTATCATTATTATTGTATGGATGCGATGGCTCTCCTGGCCCTACTTCAGTAAAAGAGGTTACAATAATGGTTCAGTCACATGGAGGCGCTGAACAGAACCAAATCAGAACTTTAATCTTTCTATTTTCATTTGAAAGAAAATGATATAAACTTATAAAGTCGTTGTTGGTCAGTTTGATTTCTTCATCCACACCACAACAACACTACAGATAACCTTAGGGCACACACACACACACACACACACAACACACACTGTGGTGTAGAGGACCCGCTCCGGGCCGACCAGCTGTTCATGCCTTCTCACATATAAAATGACAAAAATGCATATAACATATACAATGAGGATAAATAAGTAGAGACAGGTACACTTATTCTAGCATGTCATCTATCTATCTGTCTGTGAGTCAATGTTAACTAAATATGAACCTATCCTTTTAAAATAGTGAGACAACAACAAGGACAGATGCTGGAAATCGAGTCTGAACTGCCTGATATAAATAAATTATAATAATAATATTCTGTTTCTATCGAGTCTCTTTAAATAATATTACAAACAGTCTAGTCATGAGATAACTTCTGTTATGATGTGCCGCTTTATAAATATAATAGAACTGAATTAATATCTTTGGTGAAAGATCAGCCAGGAACTACAATTTAAAATGCAACCTGCAGCTGTGGTTGTTCTCATCCTCAGTCAATCTTCATATTAAGCTAACGAAGTAAAATGGTGGTGGTCAGCAAACAGAGGAAAGGATGAGATCAGGTCGTGTGCTGCCACAAAACCTGAGTACAAACAAAGAAATGTCAGCAACAGTTTGATGTTCTTGCGGGCAAACACAGTCAGAAGGGTTAAAGAGTTTGTGGAGACAGACGGAGGGCTGAGGGGAGGACGGGGGGAGAGAAGCAAGAGCTTTGTAGTTTTCCAACCATGGTTCAGACCAATCATCAGTGTACTGTCTTTCCTGCATGAATGCACACACACACACACACACACACACACACACAGCAAACAGCATACTTTAGTGGTGCTTCAGTGTCCAAGAAATCTGGCAGGCAGAGAGGAGAAACTGAGCTGGTGCAATGTGGGCCAACACAGTGCAACAACAACAACACACCAACGAAAAGCAAAGCAACAGTAAACACGTCGTTCTTTAACTTTTTAAAACTGCTGCATTGTCATGAAGTTTTATGCAAACGTTCATTGTCCCCAAAGGATGAACCCACAATATGACGGTCTCAAAAAAAAAAACGGGACATTTTCGTGTTTTACAGATATTTGTCAGGACTCGGCTTGAAACCGTGACAATCCTGGACAAAGCAGGACATCTGTTCACCGTGATGCAGCGCCACCATCAGGTCACAGTTTCACTTTCTCCAATACTTTGGTTGACTGCAGCTGTAAAATGGTGGACACCCCCTGAGAAATGACTCGTTCCACTATTAATATTTGATCCGATCTAGAGTCTAGAAGAGCTGCACGAGTTTATCATCGTTCAAGTTAGTGAAGGGCTAAACCGGATGTCAGCAGCTCGGCCGCCTTGACCTACGAGGCCAGCAGTGTGGAGGCATATGTGGAAGATCCAGGTCCCAAAAAACTGAACTTTCTTGGCGCCACTGAGCAGTTTTCTATAGGAATGATTAATGGTTCATCCTCACAGAGCTGCTAGCATGGCTTTAAACTCCAGTTAAAGCAAGAAAGACAAAAGGGCAGAAGCACAGCCACGAGCCAATTTGGTGAAACAGACAAAAGAAGGAAAAAAATGAACAAAACAACACAAAACGGGCTAATGAGCAGCCGCCGAGCTCCTGAAGTGCTACCAGTGGACATCTCAGTTGTGACGGAGACGTAACAGAGCCACGGATAAAACCCTGCTCCCACTCGATTGTTAATAATCACAAAAGAACATCGGCGCTGCATTCAAAAGGCTCGTCTCTCAGCTGATGTGACATTTATTCACGTCTGTCCAGAGTCAGTCTGGGTTCAGAGTTGAGCTGCTCGGCTGTCCTCACATGCCTCTACACGTCCTCCCTCCTCGTCTCTCTCCACATTGTTGCCTTCCTCACCCCTGATATCAAACACAGACTCGGCTGTGAGCTTCTGTCTTTTGAGCTGCGTCTGTTTTCTAAAGCCTCTGAAGTGGACAGCAGCAACAGAACAAACAGACGGAGAAGAAAAGGAATGAACGAGGGAGGAAGGAAGAGTAAGTTCCCTCGAAGCGAGGCCACCTCCTATTGGTCGGGTTTGTTTATGTGCCTAGCAAGTTATTTGGCTTTGTGCTGTCAGGTCGCCCTAGTGACGAAACCCAGTGTGTGTGTGTGTGGTATAGTGTAGTGTGTATATACTGTATATATTTTTGGGTGTGTATAAAGTGTGTATCCGGTGCCCCGCAGTACAAGTCTCTGATCTGTGTTTGTACATGTACATACAGACATTACAGGTGTCAGGTGATTCCAACATTACCTGCACTGCTCAGTGATTTTAATCCCACAGCTGAGCTGGTAAGTTGTGAACTGATGGAGTCTGGGACGGTGAACCGGAGTTCCTGCAGGATGAGATGATGAGAAGCAGGTGTGCAGGTGAAACTAGGTCAGCCACGCCCAGCCTGCACAGACAGGTGAGACCAGACAAACAGACACAGAACACAAAGAAACACTGAGAAACAGACAAACCCAACAAATCCTGACAGGACGCTCGTTCTTTGTGTGTACTGGATGTATCACTGCATCGTTTTGGTCTGCAGTTTGAGTCAAAGTGCCGTGCACCGAGCTAGCCCTCGGCGCCTGTCGCCGCACCACTGATTGGAGCATCGCCACAGTTCTTTCTCTGCCGTCCAATTAGAAGAGCAAAGAGACGAACCGCTTCATCTGCACCTTCAACAACAGCAAGAAAAAACAAACCGTGATCTCGCAGACCGCCTGGAAGAACATGAGTGTGTTGTTTGCAGCTTCAGTTTGAGAATTGTTTGACTGGCACACAAGTGGAAAACAGGAAATTGAGTGTGTTGCCTAGCAACAGGAACAGAAAAAAAAAAAACAGGATCAAAGCTGCAGGGCGACAATTTTTGGCGTCAAAGAGCGCTCGGGGGTGACTAAAGTGTGTGGTGGCTCGTACCAGATCGCGGCCCAGTCGCTGGTCCAGTGTCCAGTGTGTACCTGATTATGTCGGCGTGTGTCCGTCTTACAGCGTTGAAGAAGAAGAGGATCGATGAAGACCAAAGTACTTTTTCTTCATCATCCTCAGCTCCGTCTGATCGGGCCCGACAACAGCATTCACTATTCATTAGGAGAAGTTTAACAGGGGGAACCTGGACCACTGTAAGCCTCAGGCACACACACACACACACACACACACACACAGATGAGGATGGAATTAGTCTTAAAAAGTTCAGGTGAGGTGAGCTGTGGTTAGGAAACGTGATCTCTGATGACGATTAAAGATTCAAGTTTAATTCACCATGTGAGCATGAATCTGGGATCCTGGTTTTGTGGCCAGTTCATGAATCGGAGTTTAATATTCGCTCTCCTTATTTCTCTGGAATTCAGCGGCTAATGTCAACGCTGTGTCGAGGTAATCGCACGCTAAGTCCAGCTTAGGCTTCAAAAGTAGCTATTTTCCTGCAGCCTATGAATCAATGAAAGTTACAGCTGATGATGTGACACAATCTTTTCAACGAATTCTGTCATTGCAAACTATTTTCTTTTTCTTCTGTATTCATATTTCACCAATAACGTTAAGCTCCGTCGAGCTGAAGCGACGTGCAGACTTCAGGAGGACAAAATGTCACAAAAGTTTTCTGTTTCTGCTGAATTAGCTCAGGTGAATAAAACTAACGTGGCTTCTCTGTGTGTTTAAGTCTCAGCTGGTTATACACATGGAAACAGATTAAACACACACACGCACACACACACACACAGGTTGCTGCCACACTCGGACAGCATACAGTCAGTTTTGCAGAGCAGAACAAATCCTGAAAATGAATTATTGATCATTGCTCTCCTTATAGCCTGAGCTCTGTTTATGTTTACTTCCTCTGTGGTTTTCCTCCAGCGAACACGACACGTTTGACGTTTTGTATCATTTTGTATTTTTCAGTTTTTGTGCCTTTCACTGACAGACATCTTTACATTCAGTAATAAATAAGTGAAACAGTAACAGTGAGGGAGGCGTCTCCTGAGCAAAGAACCCGGTTCAGAAGTTACTGCCTGTCAAAAGTTTGAAACTTTACAGGATCATGTTTTGAATATTTCTTCTCCGGTGAGGAGAAACTGTGATGTTTAAATTCTGGTGAGGGCGGGCTGGAATAAAACACAATTTTGTTGTGGGCCTAACAACGGATAAATTTGCAACGCAGTCGAAGTCGCAAAGTTGTTTATGAGCATCCAATGAGGAAGTACGGGCAGCTGCAGCACGAGCTGCAGGCGTGCTTTAACGCTAGGTGTCTCTGAAAAGTGACAAAATGCTGCTAGCATCAGTTACATCAAAATGGGAGAACAGCGAAGGACGACAACGAAGGAATTTCTTGATGGAAAAGATCTTTTCCTGACATGATCAGTAAGAGTTTGACTTTTGTGGATTGTTCATTTGATTGGTTGAAGTTCACCCACAGTCAGATGTGTCTTCCAATCACCATCACAAGAGTTTATTTTGAAAGTGGTTGCAAGGAAGCTGTTGGTTCAACAAATGAATAAATGTGAGAGGGCTCTGAGCTCTGAGCTGCCGGCGGCGTCGCCGAGGATCAAAGTGAGCGGCGTGAGTTGGCTCGAGCTGGGCAGGTGAGTATAGCTGCAGGCTAAAACAGAAGTACACTGCTAGATGTGTACGCACAACTGAACTACACAAGGAAAACATCCATACACACACGCTGGAGGACACACATACATACCTCACATTGAGGTAACAACAACACAACCTCTGCACCACCGCTGCATTCACACGCTGTAAAGGATGACTCCACTTTACTGCAACACTCTGTAACTGTAACTGACAAGGATTAGCATTAGCTTCTTACTTCCAGTGATAAGTGTGCAAACAGAGGCGTGCAAAATGTTTCATGAATTATAGATACAGTGAAAATAATAAGCCACCAACACTGTTTGATACGTTGATGTGAATCAGTAGTAGTCGCTGTATTTGCAGTTTAAGCTAAAAGAACAAAACATTTTAAACGGTTAGTCGTAATAAAGAAAAATCTGCCAGCGTTAATTCCCAGAGCTCGTTAAAAAACACTCAGCAAAGCACAGAAATCAACCCGGATTAATAAAACTCTCACAGTGTAATGAAAACAAAGACGAGTTCTCAACACAAGAGAGTCAAACTCAAACCTGCAGTGTGCCGTTAGCATCAGCTCACTTCTCATGTTTGTTTTAAGGAGAGGTGAGTCAGAGTTATTTACACCATCTGTGTGTTCTTATCATCAATAATCCTGATTTCTGTCATATGCCTTACGTCTAAAGTCACTTCTAACTTTTTCTGTCTTAAACTACTCAACGTCCCGAAATGCTCATTAGTCTACGAACAGGTAAATGTGCTGACCCTCACTCAAACCCTCACACGTCTCTACAGGGACCTCAGGATTTATGAGGACCTCGTGTAACTGCTGCAGCAGGATTGTTGGTCCTTTCACAGTCAGTTTACCAGTTTTACTGTATGTAAGAAAATATTTTCACGCACTGGCCTTCGAGGTGTGAGGGATGAATATGAAAAAAATGAAATGATACGACCAGCATGAAACTCGTTTCTGCCAGCTTGTGAGGGGTAACGTATCACGTAACCAACACGAGCGTTTTGACACACACACAGATGTATCAAAATAAAACATCTTTCAGACTTTGATAATCAATAATCAATGTGTTTATTCTTTCTGTGCGGTAAATGATCCCCGGCCCTGCGGTTGGCGAATGAGTGTAAGAACTTTATCATAATATATTAAAAACGTCAAAGCAACGTTTGTATAAAAATCTAATTTAAGGTTAACTCCTTTAAAGGATACTGATGTTTATTTTTCAAGGAATCTATAAGAAAATACAAAATCAATCATCTGTGAAAATAACTTGCACGAGCAGCTGAAAAACGCTCCACAGTTAAGATGTTTGAGGAGGGACGACAAAAAAAATCCAATAAATCCAATTTCATACACTTCACAAAAGACAAGACGACAAAAGATGCAACAGCATTTTCTGTCTGACAAACCAAAACAATAATAACGAACAGAGACAAACACAAAAACTGCAATCTGCCTCAATCTGTTCACTCAGATGTTTTTATTGGCGCCGCTGAAGGAACGAAACTCGTTAAACTTACAAGCTTAGTTATACATGTGCACACACACACACACAGGCTCGAACTACAAGCTGGTCTGTTGTCATACAAGCGCTAATGTTTGTATGAAAGCTACAGTTCCAGCAGCTTTCTCTTGATAAATAATTTGTTTTGATTATTTCAATTACAGCAATCAAGTCTATTCAAGTGTGTGTGTGTGTGTGTGTGTGTGTGTTTGAAGCTGCAGACAAAGGAGCAGATGCAGATAAATGAGTTTTCTTTTGTGAACAAAAAGACAAAATAATCCCGAAGAGCATCAAGCGCCTCCTAGTGGCTGCAATTATCATTGCGCATCACACAGTGTGAAAGAGCTTGCACAGTTGAAGAAACGTCGCAGTGACGATTGAGCTGTTTACACCGTCTGTCATGGGGCGAGCTCAACCGGTGGACCCCAAAGCAGACGAGGAGGTATCGTACACGGAAAGGAACTTTAACATTAACTTAAATTGTTGTACCTTCCGCCATGGCACAGATCTATACGTATGACATGGGGATGGATAAATGCGATAAATGTGCTGTATTGAATGTCCATTCTTGTGGTTATGTTGTGTTGTTTCTATGTATCTGTGTATCTATGTATGTATGTTTGAGGCCATGAAAACACAGAAACAACAAAGACTGAGACAAAACCAAAAACACAGATAACAGCCATGAATCTTAAGGAAGGGAGTTTCAGTGTTTCCTTGTCCTTATCTCCTTCAGCAGAGGACCACCCTTTACCAAAGGTAATGAGCTATTGCCGTCCCACAATTCTTTGGGCAGCACCAAAAAACATCAACGCACCATTCGGTCACATATATAAGAGGTGTTTTTTCGTGGTGTGATGGTGATTCATGGTAAAATTGGCAATAAAGTGCGAGTACGTGTCGGAACATGAAAAAGCAGCTGTTGTGGTGCAGACTAACAAATAGGCTCGCTCACAGGAGCTGACACCGAGCGGTTCAGGTAAGAATAGAAGCACAAATCATCTCGTCTGTTGTGTCCTGGAGTTTTCTCACCTGGAGTTCTGCTGTAAACAAGCAGCTCTGCTCAAACTTTATCCCAAACACAAACACCATCGGTGGGCGACCTCTCTGTTTGACCTCCTTCCTCTGGCTTACTTTTGAAACTTCCCTCTGTTTTCCTCTCTATTCGCAGCGACGCGGCTGTCTCGGCTCTGCACACAAGGTTGAAGAAGATTCTCCCGACGCTCGTCTTCCTCTTCATCTCTCAGTCCTTCTGGAACACTTTGTTTGTTTGTTTGTCTGCAGGGACAGCTTTCAGTGTGGGACATCGGATTAATACATTTCTTAAACATGGAAATTCAATCAGTCTGAAACTTCAACAGATGTTTTATTTTTATAATGAATCTTAAAATGTAAAACTTTCCATTTCACTGACACCTTAGTTAGACATGTGCCTGTAAATTAGTATTGAATGCACAAGGGTAATGCATATGACACATAAATATATAGGATCCTCATTAGAATTGCAAAATTCTAGGAATTCTCTTGGGAAATTTCAAAATTGGAAACTTTCCATGGGAATTAACAGGATTTATGGGAATAAACCGAGAAGGTTGGCCCTTAACAGGTAATATAGTTGGTGAAAATATATTTTAGCATAATCTTCTTGACTAAAACAACCAGATTTCATGCAGGTACACTTGAATATCTGCCTCTACAGAGTCAGATAACACACAATACATCAGCTTGTTTGTGGGCTGAAGACCATTTTTAGAGACATTGAGTAGTTGAAAAAATCAGAACCCAGATCACAGTCAACGGATATCTGCCGCAACTGGTAGAGGTGAGACATTTATGTTGAATAATAGTAGTAGTGATAATAATGACGACGTCAGCAGGCGAACCACAATCCCCGATCTCGGCGTAGCCTCGATCCATGAGAACCTGCAAGACGAGAAAGCAGACAAATTTTGCAAATATAGACACCCATGTCAGTGTCAGCTGTGGGCTGCAACGTCTGGTGGAAAGCCTGACAGGAGGTGATAGCGGTACATTATCACATTCAGGAGTACTGTTGGGCTGTGCTCATGCTTTTGGCCGTGTGGTTGCATTTTTATTCTCTGTTTTCCCCTTTCAGCCTCGCTGAGCCAGTATTATATTTGAACTTTGTTTCTTTTAGCCTGACCTCTCTACGTGTTCTTCCACCTCATTCCTCGTCCGACACTCTCAAACTTCCCTCTCACTCTGTCTGCAGTGCTGCAACCATCCAGCCCTCTGCAGAAACTTGAAGAATTCCCTCGACTCTTCTCGTCCTCCCCCCTCCCCTTCTATCTCCTTCAGCTGTCCGTCCGTCTGTCTGTCAGACAGTCTCTCTGTTTGGCCAGGCTCTCCCTCTTCTAAACCGTGGACAGGCGGGAACCTAGTTTCTCCCCACACAAAACTCCATGGGGGACGGAATTCAGCATTGCACGTTAAATTATTGATGAAGCGTTCCCCTTTCTCTTCTCTTCTGTCCCCTGAGGCTTCGTGCTGAGGGACGCAGAGAGAAAACAGAAATCTCTGAGGACTCCTTCTGCATCTCAACACACCACAGTGTGACTGCAGACACACAGCTGACTGCAGGTATAGACCAGCTTATCTGGCCCTTACATAACATAACGCACACAAAGACACAGTGTATACTGTCGAGGAGAAAATAAACTTTACATGGTTGAATGATCTCTGAGGAATCCATTCATGTCTCTACAAATACCAACGAAAATACAAAACACAGACACACACCCATGACTTATACGGGATGAGTCGCAGTCTAATGTCCCAACAGTGACCCCTAGAGGCTGCAAACTTCATTGCGCCTCATAATAAAAAGTGTTGATGGAACAAACATACACAAAACAATCCCAAACCAGAGTTCAGAGATTTCAGAGGATCTCAAAACCAGTAACTTCACCTGTATGGGTAAATCTGTGGCGGTGGGCACCGCCACGTTGTCCTGCCTCTTGCACCTCCTGGCTAATCTTAAAATGAGAAAAGTGGTGGACTATCATGAACGGGGAAATTACCAGGCTGTAAACATGTTTATTTCTGCTGTGAAGTTGGACATTTTAACGTGGGGACTTATGGAGACTGACTCACTTCTGGAGCCGCTCGAGGGTAATCATTTCCCAGCCACGGAGGTTGCTGCTTGCTCAAAAACAAAAGTGACTGAGCCAAACTATAGAAACAGAGTCATGTGACTCGAGAGCTTAAAGAAGCTGCTAAAAGCTCACCTGTTTTCTCAGAACAGAGTGTAAAGAGTGCTTTAGAAATAGAGCGTACTTATCTCAACTCTATTTACTATCCACTTACCTCGGTTATCATGAAGCGAATCATACATCCTCCGTCTTTATTGTGAGGTTGAGCCAGCCGCTGTCCGTGGTGCTGACTCTCCTCAGGACAGAGACGCTGTCCGTGGTGCTGAAAGTACCTGAAGCCTTTCAGAGCTCATTTTGACCTCTTTGAATTAAACACCTTGATAAATACAGGCCTGTTATTACTTCAGTGTGACAGAGAACTACTAATTAGCTCATCCTCACCAAGACGAAGAGGAAGTACAAGACATCACCTGGAGAAAAAGCTGAACGTTCGCAGCTATGTCGCCTGTTTTTAAGAAGATTAGTTTTAGTTCATTTAATTTAATCACATTAAACGTCTGGATATGTTTTACTGCTGCACTTTCTACCAGCAAAAACTAACTTGTATTTTTAAAAAGTTTTCTCAACAAATCACAGAGAAAGAAGGATTTACACTTTATTTATTCCTCCTTCCTCTCTACAAAGAAACCCACCTGAGGTCAGGTGTACTTTGACTTTATAAATAAATGTCCTTTGTACCTGATCTGACGCTTCAGTTTTCCACGTGTTATTGCTCGTGTCTGTGCTAAATTATTAGAAATCATCCATCACGCTGGACGTACTTCTTCTCTCAGTAAAATCCATATTTGTGCATCACAGAGGTGGAAAATGTTTCTGCTACTTCAGCACAATTTTAACATTTTGACTCCATCACATGTCGCTCACAGTACGTGTGTGTGTTTCCATTTTGTGATACATTGTACTGTGGTAGTGTGTGTGTGTGTGTGTGTGTGTGTGTGTGTGTCCCTGCTGAGTATTGAAAGTAGAACAGCAGCTGGTTTGAGCTGCTGTCTCCGTTTGTCAGCCCCGTTATTAGACAACACTGCCTGAATAACACACTGCTGTGCTGTTTACTGCCACAGGGGAACACACACACACACACACACACACACACACACACATCATACATAGAGTACAGGGACCAGCATCAGCTCCCTCCTCTGCTCTTCTAAGAACAGGAACAAGAAACAAATAGAGCCAGTCACAAACATGCAACATTACGTCAGTGACTTATAAAACAATTATTAATATTTACATATATATAAAACTTAGACTGAGACTGAACATTTACATATGAGCATGGACCCCGTGTTTGCATTCTTCAGTGAGACAGACGATAATGAAAAGACAAGACGACTGTCAGCATGCTGTTCAACACATAAACTAAGCAACAGAAAACCAGATGTACTTGTTAAAATAAAGTTATTTATTGCCAGGATTTCTGATTAATAAGCCGAAGAAGCTGACTACAAAGGAAAAAGGACGAGTGGATGCTGCTCAAACTAAAGAAATTAATATAAACAAGAGTCTGAACTTCCTGAAAGAAAAACCTCATGATTGAACCTTAACATAAGGACGATCTTCTGGACCAAGAGACAAGAAGATGAAGACACACAACAGACGTCAAGTTGACCTTCAGTTGACGGTAATATCAGCGCTGAGGCGACCGCAGACACTCTCAGTCAACATAGAAAGAAACTTCGCGTTCCCGTCTCAACCTGATCCGTTACTCATCCTCAGGCTTCAGGAACAGCACCGACGTACCCGTTAAGAGTTTTACCAGATGTGTTGAATGAATACAAAGTCCCCCAAACTGAACCCTGCAGATTTGTGTGCTGGACCGAGTACCGCTTCAATCGGGGTCCACCAACTCTTCAGAAAGCGATGACAAACGGGGAACCACACACCTAGCTCAGCGATGACAAACGGGGAACCACACACCTAGCTCAGCAATGACAAACGGGGAACCACACACGTAGCTCAGCGATGACAAACGGGGAACCACACACCTAGCTCAGCGATGACAAACGGGGAACCACACACCTAGCTCAGCAATGACAAACGGGGAACCACACACGTAGCTCAGCAATGACAAACAGGGAACCACACACCTAGCTCAGCATACACATGAGTCAAACACAAGCAGCAGCCACAAAGATGTGTTCTTTGGTCATTATAATTGAATCTATAGGATCAAACTAACAACATAAACACCTATGAGTTTTAGTTTAAAGGTCACATGTTGAAACTTGTGAATGACAGTGAACCTCGGCTGCATCGTCTCCTTGAATGGAGAAATCTTCAACCTTTAAAATCTAAGATGTAAATGACAGAAGAGGAGAGACTGTAGGAATTCTTTAGTCTATGAATAATGTAAGCTTTGGAGAGCGCTTTGACGGCACGTCAAAACATGTCACTCTGAATTCACCAAAAGTTTGACTTTTGGCTGCCGAGGAAACACCTCAGTTTCAACGTAAGCAGCCAAGGCAGAGGAACATCTGTCAGTCAAAAGTGTCTGTAGCTGAAGTATGAAGTCAGTCGACACAACTGAGGCCGAGACAAACCGAACGCTGCCGTCTGAACCCGCTAAATCATCAACAGACATGACCTGAAGGGCTTAATCAACTCTCAGCAGAGCATCTCATGTAGAACCCCAAAGTCAGGAGGCACATGGTGACGTGGGTGACCGTTTTGAAGCTTCGAGTTTGGTGTTATTGACGTCCGTCACCATCTTGGTTTATTGGAACCAGAAGTGAACATATTGAGACGAGCGTGAAGCTGGTGGTTAACGTACTGCAAGTTACTTCTCAAGCAGGAAAAAACGTGTTTCTGTCTGGTCTCAAACGTTCTCGTACTCCTAAAATCTGTTTGTGAAAACATCTGAGGGGAGAAAAGAATAAACTCTGAAGATTCATATCTGTTATTCCCTGTTGACGCAACAGTCCAGTTCTGTTGCCTGCTAACGGCAGATTCAGTTAGTAACAAGGCAGGACAACTGGACACAGGTGAAACTAACGAGGCACAGGTGAAACTAACGAGGCACAGGTGAAACTAATCAGGGTGGAACTGAATCTCAACTTGGCGGGAAACCAAAGGCAGGAAGTAGAACTACAAAATAAAACAGGAAACACACAAACAGACTCAGAATGTGGTTGGATTTTAAACTTAGACAAGCCGAGCACATCTGAGACCTGAGTTTCTGAACGAGGCTTCCTCAACTGTGATTGGAGCACGTAGCAAAAGGGCGGGACATCTATTAGATGGATGTTGGGTAAGTTGGGTCCATGCTGGCTCACCGGGACACAGTTAACATCCTGAGAAGAAGTCCAATCAGGTGACATACCTGAAACGTAGCTGTGTGAGTGGATCGTACCTGTGCAGGGTCCATTCGAGGCTAAAGGAGGAGAGTGTTTCACCTCCGCTGAGACACAGTGCTGCACGCAACAAAAGTTTGGATTTGTTGGATTTTCCTGACAAAAAAAAAGCAACAACTCGACGGACTCACCTCGAATGACTCGTCAGGGCAGCTACACCCGAAAGCAGACCCTAGCGGAAGAAGACTTTCAACTACAGACCATAGACTCGTGAGGAAACCTCGTTGCTGCCCCCTGCAGGCCTGAGACAGAATGATACTGTCGGTGGTTCAGATGTGTTTCACTGACTGTGCAGGTAAATATGATCTTAAAGTTCACGATGCTGCTGATGCTTTAACTCTCACCTGTCAGCGTGCAGCCGCTCCAAGCCAAAAGCCTGATTGGTCACTAAGCAGCCATTGGCCTTCTGTTGCTGGGTGTGAGCCAATCACATCTCTTTTGCTTGTGCACCTGCTGGCCAAGATACACCAAACAAACACACACACACACACACACACACACACACAAAATCGCACAAGTGTACAGATGCAAACACCCACAGGTTCTCATATAGACGGTGGACTGAATGACTGCCAAGACCCAACACACACACATTAAATTACACACTGCGAGTCCAGCACAGCCGCACACTTTAATGAGTCGGTGTTGTATTATTTAACTGACATCACTCTGTGTGTGTGTGTGTGTGTGTGTGTGTGTGTCAGTCTCTGCATTGCAGATTCACACACTAACTGCAGTGCCGGTGTTTCCTCTCCTCACCTCATCAAAAATGGAAAAGACTCGGCGTTGAGCAGCTGTTAAAGAATAATGATGTTTATTTTCATAGTCGAAGTTACTGGATGGACAAAAAAAGTTCTGTTTATTTTAAACACACAGCTGTGTGTGTGTGTGTGTGTGTGTGTGTGTGTATCTTGAGCTCTAACAAACATGCAGAATGAACCTCCATCTTCAATTTTCCACCTATTTTAAACTCATCTGTCTGCAGCCTTTGTCATCACTGCCTTTACTGCAGTGGGGGGGAAGTAACTAAGTACATTTACTCAAGTGCTGTAAGTACTTTAAGCAGATCTCACAGCGCTGCAGAGCTGAACGTGGGAGGCAGACGTGTTGCAGGGTGCAACCGAATCAAAAATTGGCAGGAAAACAAAGGCAGGAAGTAGAACTACAAAATAAAACAGGAAACACACAAACAAACGTTGTTGGACTTTAAACTTCGACAAGCCGAGCACTTCTGAGAACAGGAAAGGAGGAAGTGACCTGAGTTTCTGTCCGAGGATTCCTCAACTGTGATTGGAGCACGTAGCAAAAAGGGCGGGACTTAGGTAGGGTCAACTCCAGGTGCATGCTGGCTCACCGGGACACAGTTAACGTCCTAATGACTGTGACAAGTCAAAAGTCCAATCAGGTGACGTCACTGAAACACTGGGCCCTTTCTGCTGTTGCTAGGCAACCGAGAACAAACAGGCCATAGAGTAAAAATGACAGGAAGTCTGCGCCAGAAAGTGACACCCTGAATGCAGCATCTTGCCTTCATGCATGGATCCACCAGGACTCCATGCTCCTGGAGCACGCTCAGGGGTCGCTCATGAACAAATACATTTTGAATGTACGCACACACACACACACACACACAGCAAACACTGATTATGTGTGTTATAAAACAACAGGTGTATCCTCGCTTCTCTTTTTTCGATCAACATGTTGGTGTGTGTGTGTGTGTCTCTCAGAGCCACAGCTCCCTTCAGCTCCGCTGATGTGTCAGCACTAAACACACGTGTCTTCCTCATGAGGACCCCGCTGAAGGTTGGAACCTCGCCTCAGTCCTGAAACCTAAAAAACCAAACAGCCACAGCGAGAGAGGACAAATCATCAGTTTTATCAGTTTTTAGAACGTCGACACAAAATATTTCTCTTACTTCTTAAACACACACACACAGTGTGCACACTACGCCTCCTTCATGTGATCCAGTTCTCAGTTGAAATGCAGCATGCTCAGACACCGTCCATTACTCCACCTCGACATCTCGTCCTCCTCCTTCCTGCTCCTTTGTTCAGACAGGCAGTAAACGCACCACCACAGACTCTCAGCTCATAAATAGAATAGTGAACGTAGCACGTTATAATTTAGCTCCTCATCCTGCGGCTTGTCTTCCTCTCTCTCCTCTCCGGGCAGTGTTCATAATCAGAGCTGACGTTTCTGACACCTCCTCTCCCTCCTGCCTCGTGCATCTATAATTAATCATCAGTGGGTGGAGGTCACGGGGGCAGAAACAGGTAGAGGTGGCAGGGTCAAGTTATCACAGTGAGGAAAACATGCCCTAACGGATCGTCTGTCAGGAGCGCAGACAGCTGAGGGAAGCAGGAGAGACGTGCGGGGAGGAGGTCTGCAAGCAAAAAGACTGAAACCAAATCATGCGACGTGATGCAACGCGCCGACGATGATGTAAGACACGTTTCTGATTGGCTGACAGGTGTCTCAGGGTTGACAATCTTAACTGCTAGCTACACCAACTCTCTTCAGCCACAGCTCACTGTCGCATGCTGCAGAGGAGCGTTTGCTGGGTTGTCATGGAAACGCTCAAACAGCCTGCAGTGTCTTCACCTGCGGGCAGACATTGTTTAATAATGTTATTGATCGCCGTGTGCCTGTTCACGGACACGTGATCAGCCTGCTGAAGACACACACACACACACACACACACACACACAAAGCATCAGAGGGAGGATTCGCTTCCAGCGGCCTCGAGGTGCTCTTCAGATTTCTGCAGACTCTTCGTCGGCACACAGACTTTGTTTTTTAAGTTAGGAAACTACCTGAAACTGAACATGAAGAAGACAGAGCTGCTGGCTGTTGGCTCGCCCGCCCTCTCCACCCTGGCTCCAACATAGCTTGCTCCACCCAGGTGGAGCCTTGCTGTCAGACAGTACACTCTCCTTCAATGCCCGTATGAACTGAGTGTCTCGCAGTGGCTTTTTCCATCTTCACAACCGTATAAGACTGCGCCCATCCCTCTCTCAGCGGACTGCAGAAGTCCTTGTAAATGTCCATCTCACTCCACCGCCTCCAACTAATCCAGAAGTGTGCAGTCAGGATAATAACATGCTCCAGGTGCTGATGCTGCTGTACTATACTATAAAATCCTGTTTGTGGCATACAAGGCCCGACACGACCTCTCTGACCTCCTCGAGATCTACACCCCGAGCCGCTCACTGGAGGCGACTGAAATAAAATATTGTTTTTGGAAAGTTTCATGAATGCATGTGTTTGAGAAGCGAGAGACGTTTTAAATAAACGAGAACACTTTTTAAAAAGTGGAGATATTTTGGGAAAAACACTTTTCGGGTGAACTCAGTACAAATGTGAGTGTTCAGGAGGGAAAGTGAACGCCTCGAAGCACACGGAGAAACACACCGTCAAAGACAAACACTATCACAACACACACACACAGCGGAGATCCTGAGGGGCCGATAGAGGAGGCCGATCTTTCATTAGTGGGGCAACATGCCTGATTAAACTCATGGCCACACACACACACACACACACACACAGCTGGCCTAATCGATGATTGGTAATTGGACCTGCAGGGAGATAGAGCAGGAAGGTCCTGTGATGTATAGTGAAACAAATGAGTGTGTGTGTGTGTGTCTAAAGGCAGATACAATGAGGGAGGAAGGAAGGATCACTGGTGTGAAATGAGACAAATGAGTGTGTCGGGGGCTTTGTGTGTGTGCGTTTTTGTGCCCATTCTTGTGTGTGGTCGATTGAGTGTATGGCCATTGATCTGTATGATTTCTGTGTGTGTGTGTGTGTGTGTGTGTGTGTGTGCGGACCGTGCTGCATCACAACATCAAAGAGTTTTTGTCACTTTGGAGTCCTGACAGGCCGTATGTGGACGAACGTCACCTGTAGTTCTGTCGCTGTCTCTGAGCGACTCAGCATGTCGAATCAGAGAGAGAGAGAGAGAGAGAGAGAGAGAGAGAGAGAGAGAGCTCTGATTGGCCACATGCGTCACAGTTTTAATCAAACTTATGTTTGTTTGAGTTCAAACATACGACAGAAACTTTCCTCTGATAAACTACCGTCTGTTACCTCCTGTTGATCCACACTGACCTGTGATCAGGTGAACGGTGTCTCTGTCATTCGTACGTCTGTTCTCACACTATGTAACTTTGGGCTCCGGGTCGGGAGAAGTACGTAACGCTTTACGGCACTAAGTCACACACCACCAACTATTTCACTGCTGTTAGCTCATGTTAGCTCAGTTTGTTAGCCGCTGTTAGCTCATGTTAGCTCAGTTTGTTAGCCGGGCTGCCCGGACTGTGAGCTGTTAGTGTTTGTACCACAGGAGTTTTGGAGGTTTACAGGCCCAGCAGTCAGCAGCCTCTATGGACATGATGGCAGAGGAGAAGAGTGAAGAGGACGCTGACGGAGGAAGAAGAGAAAAGGAGAGAGTGAGCGAGCAAGAAGCCGCCGGACAAGAGTAAATCTGGGACTGACTTTTAGTGGTTGGTGAGAGCTTGGTGAAATAAAAGGCTGAAAGACAGACGCCGAGCTGGGCTGACTGCTGTTGGACTAGTCAGTAATATTAGCTGCTGCTGTGTCTGCTGTTGGTGACCTGGTTGATGTTTGATCTGAAGTAATGTAATCAGAACAAATACTCGAGTACAGCCTCTGTCGGAGCTTCGATGAGCCTCTTCTCTCTCTCTCAAAGAAAAGTTATCTATGTTATTATTATACACAGTTTAAAACAAAACAGTATAAAACTATTCCTCATGAAATATTTGTAATAAAACGTGAAATATTGGCCGATGGATTTTCTGGTCGACAGCAGATTTATTTTCTCCCCAAAACAAAACAAACATTTGAAGCATTTATCAGCTCGGTGGTCGATGATGCAAGACCATGAAACGAGACACACTGGCTGACATCTAACCTGCCTGACATGAACTACACTGGGACTCTTTGATATGAAAGTTTTAAGTTCTTACTGTTTGAAACTAAAGACGCTGCAGACAATTATGACCCGGCTGATTCGCTTGTTTTCGGCTCATTTCTATGGAAATCATCTCATCGTCAGGTGGAGTTGGAGAGGCGACATCTGAGATTTCAGAGGTGTGAAGCAGCAGCAAGGCCTCGCTGACTCAATGAATGAAAAGCAGTTTGATCTGCAGCCTGTGTCCGTCCGCTGGCTGCAATGAGCCATTTCATTGGGTTTAATAGAGCGGAGCGTGTTAACAACTGAAGCCAAACCTCTCCTCATGAATGACATTTTGTTTTTATTCCTCAACGAATCACAGATTGATATAAAACTACAGGCCAGCTGACCAAAACCTCAAAGCTCAAGCTCACTTTTCTAACGCAATGCTTCAAACTTCACGTTGATGGAAAGGCGGCTACAGACAGGAAGTCAGAAATGATTCATAGAGGACTAACATCATTGATTTTCATCAACAACAAAATATAAAACATAAGTCAACCACCAAAAACTGTCAACACGTTCCTCTTCTGTAAGACTGAAACTTATCGTGTAACACGCTCATCTCTAGATTTCTACATCAGCAGATTTAAAGAGCTAAACTGTCAAAGTGAAGAACAGAAGGCCCGACACGGTCAGAGGACTAAACACTTCTGTAGGTGTCATCTGTATGGGCCCGTCACGGCGGTGTGAGGGTTTGATCTGCGGCCCGTGTCCGTCCGCTGGCTGCAATGAGCCGTTTCATTGGGTTTAATAAAGCGGAGTGTGCCAACAACTGTCATCTGAAGCGTGAAGCCAAACCTCCCCACGTGCTCCAGATTGGAGAGTTAAAAAGAAACGAACCCGCAGCCTCAGACAGCGAGGGTCCTCCTGGCCATAAGGAGTCTATTATGCTCCTGTGTGTCACGCAGCCATCTTTGTGCCGACTCGGTGCCACGCTGAGGCGTTTGTAAAGGCCCGGCCCGGCAGAGTGCTGGCACACGGCGGGCAGGACACGCTGCTAAATCCCATTAGAGTCTGTCCAGAGGATACGACGCTGCCAGTTACTGTCAGTCATCATCAGGCTTTTCCCCTCAGGGAGCCGCAACGCTTTTAATTAACCTAAAAAACAAGACGAGCTGATGAGCTTTAATATACGAGGCAAATATCACGACAGCAGCACCACAACCTGTGGACGAGGCCGAGGAAGTATCGTTAAAGACAAATCTACAGCGGGACAAAAGGACGTCGCTTCAGATCAGAAACAAACACAGCAGGACTGTGCATGAAGGCACCAATCAAAGTTTAAAACAGCAGGGCTGCAGGCAGGACTTAAAAATACTGAAGCCCCAAACACACCACAACATACGGCCCTCTGTGTTGTAGATCGTTTAAGTCGTCATCAATAACCAGAACCAGAAATATTCATCATTAAGTTGATATCTATTGATTTTATTTTGGCGGGATTTCACTGTAAATCTGCCGACTCATCGGTGAACATTCCCCCAGAAAACAGCCTCGGTCTGGGCAGTGAGAGCCGAGTAAGTCCCTCTGTTTACCTACGGAGATTATGCAACATACGTCGTTCTAACAGAGTAATGTGGTAGTAGGTCGTGTCTTTGGCAACTTATATGAGAAAAGATCGTTGATATTACGTGGAGATGTTGGTGCGACACGGTCAGTCCTCCCTGTCGACTCTTCGGTGAACTCTCCCCCGGGAAAACAGCCTCGGTCTGGGCAGTGGGAGCCGAGTAAGTCGCTCTGTTCACTGATGGTGATGATGAACTCTGCACGCTGGGTCAACACAATCTGACAGCTTCCAGAAGATTGGAAACCCGGGGACGCTTTGTGGGCGCTTACAGAGGAAACCGGATGGAAACCCGCCAAAATAAAATCATAGATATCAACGTAATGATGAATGTTTCTGGTTCTGGTTGTTGATGACAACTTAAACTATCTACAAAGCTTTATGTAACGAGTTTGATTCACTGCGAATGATTTTAACAGGTGAACTCCATTAAAATAAAAAACTAAAGTCATGACCATAAACAACTTTTTTCTTTGCTGAACTTCAAACAGGTTTATTTTTAAGCATTACTCATGAACGAAATCACGACCTGTTCTTCGACCGGAGCCGAGCTGAAGTCACTTTGTTTCTTCTCACTGAATGTGAGTGATCATTTTAATTAGAGCAGGAAGTTTGGGGCTTTTATCTCTGACATTTAGCTCATTAATATTCATAAAAATATTAGTTTGTTCCTCCAGTGTCTTTGAAGTTTTTTTAAACAGACCTGAGTGAGATACAAATGAACTCTTTCTTATTAATGGAACTTTGGGTGGAGGTTGTAATCCACTCTGCTTTAAATTGAACACCACCTCTCATGTCTCCTTCTTTCCTTCCTTCCTCCCCTCCTTGGCCGTGCTGCTCTTCTGCTTGGCCGCCTCCGTGTATCGGCCCACAGCGGCGCACTGAGACGCTTCTAATCCTCTTTTGATGAACTTGGTTAATGGACCTCCTGCGGTGAACTTTGGCTCTGTTCAATCAGCAGCACACGACCCTCTCCACGCCCCCCGGAGCACGCACGCACTGCGCGTCCCCGCGGCTCCAAACTGCATAAATTCAGCCATCAAAGTGCAGAAAGTTGAAAGTTCTCAGTGAGCGGAGCGTCTTAGGTTGAAGTTTGTTCCGAGGAAGAAGAGGAGCGATGCCGCCGAGTAAAAGCCTCTTTGCGCCTTTCATCTCTGTGGACCCGGAGGGAGGAGTGGGCCCCACCGCGGCCCCGGTGGCTCTCCACGCCGACATCCACGCCCTGCTCCAGCGGAGCCGTGCGCAGGAGCGGCAGGGGACAGAGCGCACCAGACGCGCCTGCGAGCACCGAGACCCTCCGTGCGCCATCGTGGAGCTCCGGCTGGGCCCCGCCGGCGGCGCGTTGCACTACCTCCAGCCGGACAAGTGCGCTCTGGAGCGGGCGCAGAGACGGAGACGCCTCGCTGCAAACGCCCGGGAGAGGAGGAGGATGCTGGGGCTCAACGTCGCCTTCGACCGGCTCCGGAGCGTCATCCCGAACCTGGAGAGCGACAAGAAGCTCTCCAAATCTGAGACCCTGCAGATGGCGCAGATTTACATCGCCACCCTGAGCGAGCTGCTCCAGGAGGGGACCTCACCGACCCGCGTGACGCGCCCCACGGGGGCCGCTTCGCCCTCACAGGGGGCCGCAGTCAGGGACTTTCACAACGGGAAGAGCAGCGGTGGCCCGGCGCGCACAGAGAAGGAGGTGGAGGAGGAAGAGGAGGAGGAGGAGAGGAGTTATGAGGACATGTGGGAGAGAACGAGCGGGACAAAGTGATATTTAAAGATGAAATGTATTTTTAAAAACTATTTTCCTACAGAGGTTGTCATTTGTGGTTTCTCTTTCTTCATGTACACTTTGTTAGGTGAGCGTCTGGTTTCAAGAAAGACGAAGCAGGAAGTACTGAAAGTAGCAATTTTTATTATTTTAAAATTATGTACAGGTAACCAAAGACATCAGTCTGCAAATTGGTACAAAGATCAAGTTTTCCTGCAGGTGGCTTGTTAAGAAGCTCTCTGTCTGTCTGTCCAAAACAACAACACGACTGGGAGGAAAAAGGCTTTAGAAAATGAAAAATAGAGTCAGATTCAGAAAAAAGTAGAGTCTACAGGTGCTAGATTTAAATTTAATCCCACCCCAAAAACCCCACCCAATAATCCCACCCCAACAATCCCACCCTCCATCCCCACCCGACCCCATCACCCATCAGCCTCTGCTCCTACGTGAGGAAATCAATCTATGTACAAGAACTATGTACAAAAAAAAAAGCTCTTCCATTCATTCTTCCAGGTCTGTGAATAAAGCTCTTGTAAACTTAAAAAAACAGGGAGTGTGTGTGTGTGTGTGTGTGTGTGATGATCACAGAACAACAGACAAATATTAACTGGATGTTTGATGACACACGTGTGTCGAACTTTTACAACCGATGAAATTCAAACAAAGAAACATAAAAATGGAACAAACGTCTCGGCCCGGCAAACGGATCGTCACTTTTTTAACTCATGTAAGTGCCACTGATGTTTTTTCATATTCGATATCTTCCTCTGCATTTCAACATCTTCAACATCGGCATCACTTCCTAAGAACTTGTGCGGCACCGAGCGGCTTCATCCTTAATTATCTTTTTTTTTTTTTAAAGGAGTTCGACTGATTTTAAACGTGACGTTTATGTGTGTGTGTGTGTGTGTGTGTGTGTGTGTGTGTGCGTGTGTGTGTGTAGAGCTATAATGAAAGGCATTATGGGACACGTAGGATCCAGTGTTTTTTTTTTTTTTTGGCATTTCACCTTCTTTAAAAAAAACATTTAATAAAATAAACTTTATCTACTTGCAGCCACATTTTTTATGAGAGCCTCTTTACTAATAACTGAACAGTTACAAGCATTCACGAGCGTGAGCGTGTGATGATGATGATGATGCTGGAGGAGGATGAAGCCCGGCCAAAGACGCGTGGGTCGGTTCACTCACACGGACTCGGATTAATGTTTGATCCACCAGAAGGAAAAACAGTCGAGCTCTCACAGAAGAAGCATCGACACGACCTCTGATGGCTCTCTGTTGGTGGCTCGATTCAAACAACAACAAGAAGCAGCAGCTCGTCCTCACCTCTCGGACCGCGGCGCCTCGGCTGCCTTTGTGCTGTAATTGCACATTCTCACACACACACGCACACACACACACACGCACACACACGAGGGCGGTACATTGAAAGGACCTGGAGGGCGACAGGTTCTGGTCCGGAGGGTTCAGGTCCCACCGAGACACGAAGCTTTGATGTGGCGTGAGACGGCGATCGATTGTTTCAAAGTTTCTACTTTAAGGTGGTTTCAAAAGTTTAAACGACCTCGAGGGTCACTCGGGTGTGTCTGAAAGCGCTCGGCATGCTGGGAGAAGCACCTGTTTGGATAACGGCACGAGAAGCACGAGCAATTTAAGATCAGCTGGTTTGCTGCAGAGGCTGAAGAGGTGACATTTCTGTCTAAATACAGACGAACAGCACCTAAAAACAGACCTCATGCCAACATTCACTTAAAATGCCACCTTAACTTCACAAAAGCCTGCAATTCAGGGCCTGAACTCCTGCCATCTCTGCCCTCTGGGGCCAGAAGAGATCAATACTTTTGATTTGTCCGCCTCAAAGCGGCCTCCTCCCGACAGAGTGGAGAGGTCAGAGCAGCAAAAGAAGAAGAAGAAGAAGAAGAACACAGCGTGTAAAGCAATTATTTTGGTCAGTAGTTGTTTTTTCCTCTAACCACTCGAGTTGTTTTGGCGATTATCAGCTCCAGAGGCAGAGCTGAGGGGTGCAAGGCTTTGATGACAGGCTGGACAAAATGACAGCTCCTCTCCAATCTGCCAGAGGTCGATACGAAGGCGAGGAGGAGGAGGAGGAGCGGCGAGCAGGTGAGAGAAGAGGAGGAAACTCTGACAGGAAATACATCAAAACGTCAGAAAAGGGACGAGGAGAAAGAAAAATACTGGCGTGGACGTATCTTTAAAGAAAAATCTGATCACAGCTGAGGCGGCGAGGGGGCGAGGCGGCGAGGGGGCGGGGCGAACTTCAGGAAGTCACATTAAAGTTCATCTTTTAAATAAAGAGTGGAACGCTCCGTTAGGTGGAGGACGAGGAGACGTGTGGTCAAAGTGACTTATCAGAGGTGATGATGAAGGATGCTGACAGATGAACGAGATGGTGTGTGTGTGTGTGTGTGTGTGTGTGTAAGTGTGTGTGAGACAGGCTTCTCTCTAGCAGTGCTCCAGATAGTCAATGATCCTGGAGATGGACTTCTGTCCTGCGGTGCCGACGTCACACTGCAGAGAGAGAGTAGAGGTCAGATACTGCACACACACTCACACTAACACACACACACTCACACACACGTTAGCATGCTAACAGAACCGGGCTCAGCAGCCGGACTGGACCGGGTTGGAGCACAGCCTCTGAGACCAACAGTGAATAACGTCACAGTGCCGAGGTGATTCACAGACTTCATGATGGGAACACTGGCTGTGGTTAGCTCAGCCCGGGATGCCAGGACCCAAACCCAGCAGGAGAACCACCTCGGCAGGCTGCTGGGTTCACTGTTAGACTGGTTCTGTTCTGGCATTACGAGGTGACTCACGGTGAGGTTCATGAAGTTGAGGAACTTTTTCAGCATTTCTGTCATGATGGAGAAATCTCCTTTGGGCAGGTTCTCCCTCACAGTAGTCACATTCAACTGGTGAGAGACAGACAGAGTCAGAGACATGACACGCAATGTGTGTATTAAATGTGTGTGTGTGTGTGTGTGTGTGTGTGTGAGACTCACTGGGCTCCCCTGACACAGGCAGCCCAGCAGCAGTGCTGTGTATGAGGCCACGATGCTGTCCTCCATGTGCTTCCCTGCATGCTGCAGAGCTGAGAGGAGGAAGACGATGATGAAGAACCGTTTCAGTTATCACATGTTATTTTTCAGATCTACACAAACATCTAAAGAAACCAAACGTACCTTTGTTGAGGTCCAGCTCCTCGTCCTCCTCGTCCTTCTCCTTCTTCTTGGCGGCGTCCTGTCGGTCCGAGTCGTTGTTGTTGTCGTTGGCGTTGTCGTTGGCGACCCACTGGATCTCCCCGCCCGTCTCCTGCCACTCGCCGCTCTGGTCCAGGGCAGGCTTCGGCGCTTCCTTGATGAGGTCATCCGTCTGCGCCTCGGCCAGGACGGCCGCACGCTCTCGCTGGAGGAACAGCTGAGGAGGACGAGGGACAGACGGACAGACGGGTTAACGTGACGACAACTTCCAACAGAAGCGTTGGAATTAAAGCCAACGTCAGAAACAGTCAGTCAAACACCTTCACATCTCCTGCCACACGCGTTTAACGTGTTTTAAATTGTTTTATTTTGAAAATCCAGACTCCTTCCTGTCAGCTCGAGCTGCTCTGCTCGCGGCGTTCGGATAACACGCACCTGTTCATTTACACTCATCGTTCATTCACCTGGACGAGCGCAGCGATGGCGCTCAGCGGGCCGCTGCTCGTGATGTCCTGATGCGGAGGGTTCAGCAAGACGGTGGAGTTGCAGGGACCCTGACCTCCCTCCATCTCCATCTCCATCAGACAGTACTTGTTCCTGGCACTGTACTCCACCAGGTTGATCAGCAGGCCCAGACCCTACACACACACACACACACACACACACACACACACACACACACACACACACACACAGAGTTATAAATCAGTCAGTGTTTCAGATTCTGAGCACACAGTGTGTTTTCTGAAGCGTGGCTGTGTGAGCTACTGATCCATAGTCAATGTGTTACCTACAGCACAGACGGCGGTCAACAGTCGCCCAGGAGGATGAGCTGAAACATCAACATCATCTCTGCAGGAAACTGAAGCTTTCACATCACTTCTATCCAACATATCGACACTCTGCTGAGAGCCACTGACAAAAATAACTGACGGAGGTTGTTGGTCGATCTGTTGGCTGGTTTGTGTTATTTTAACACGCTGGTCTGGATTCAAACTAACGTTTTGTTTTTGTGCATGAAGTCTGGAGGCCGTCTGACAGCCAAATATCACGTACAGACCGATGTAGAGGGGTTTTTGTTTTAGGTGTGGAAAATCTGTTTTGTCCCCGTCCACAGCAGCACATCACTCATCATCATCACTCATCATCATCATCATCATCATCATCATCATCATCATCATCATCATCATCATCGCTCATCTTCTGTGCTGGTCCGCCATCGACACTTCAAGTAACACAAACTATCTGCTGTCAGCTGGCGTCAATCACTTCCACGCAACAAATGATTCATCTTTATGTTTCGGGTCGATTTAATTCTAGTGTTCGTGTCCCAACACAGAGTGTGAGTGTGTGAGTGTGTGTGAGTGTGAGTGTGTGTGAGTGTGTGTGTGTGAGTGTGAGTGTGTGTGTGAGTGTGTGTGAGTGTGAGTGTGTGAGTGTGTCTCACCAGTACTCGGATGTCGAACCTCTGCTCTTGTGGAAGATACTGAGGGACTTTGAGAACACAGTTCAGAGCAGTCACTATTAAATCTTCTTGTTCTCCTGTCTTCGTGCTGCCCCACTCTGCACACACACACACACACACACACACACACACACACACACACACACACACACACACACAGGTTAATACACAGGAGTACACACTGAAATCCAGCACAGGTCATGAATGAAGTGTGTTTTAAATCTGTGTGTGTGTGTGTGTGTGTGTGTGTGTGTGTGTGTGTGTGTGTGTTCTAACCGTTGTCATGAGTCAGGTTGAGCAGGACTCCTATGATGGCCCTCATACAGTCCTCCACTGCTTTCCCCACCACGGCTCCGTCTGAGTTCAGCTCTCTGCTGTAACGCTGGATCATCTCCTCACACCTGCTCAACGCCCTGCAGACGAGGAGGAGAGACGAGGAGGACAGACGAGGAGGAGAGACGAGGAGGAGAGACGGGGAGGACAGACGAGGAGGAGAGGACGAGGAGGAGAGGAGGAGGGACGAGGAGGAGAGACGAAGGACGAGGAGGAGAATTAATTTAAAGAGATGAACACCGACAACATTTTTGTGTGTCGGCCGGTGATGACCGTCGGCTGGACACAGACTTACTTCATGGACACAAACAAAAGATTTAGTCGTAGGTTTTATTATCAAAGATCTATTTTTAGCTCAGCTTCATCACGTCGTGGAAGAAAAGCTGCTGAACATTTTTCATCATAGTTCTCGTTAACGAACGAACAGACTCAAACAAACGCTGTAAATAAAGAGCACGAGGAAAAACACATTTTACAGTCACTATTCAGAGGACTCACATGACATCTGGATCGATCTCAACCTGACCGTCCTCTTTCCTTTTCTACTCCATCATCACACAGAGCAGCATTCAGGACACACACCAACACACACACACTGAGGCCGGCTGCAGCAGCAGCAGCAGCAGCAGAAGGGGTGAAGCAGGTCAGCCGCCTGAATTAAATAACTAGATTACATCTAATGACGGCGGAGTCTGAACGCCAGGACGGAGCGAGAGGAAGGAAAGAAAGGAAGGAAAGAGGAGGGTGGTGTAAAAATGAAATGAAGGACGAGAGTTCAGGGAGGAGCGATGAAACGAGTCGATGAAGCAACGACGTGAGGCTGAGCTGCAATAAAGACGAACGATCCTCGTCACAGATAATCGTGTGTCGAGGAAAAGGTTTGGCTGCTGCCCAGATGCAGACAAGTAATAGTGTGTGTGTGTGTGTGTGTGTGTGTGTGTGTGTGTGTGGGGTTTGGATTATTGAATTAGTCCTGCAGACAGCTGAAACACTCGAGAGGCAGAGGGCTGGTTTGGGTTGAAACAATGAGGGCAGAAGTGAAAGAGAGGAGAAGAACAACACAAGAATACAGCCTCAGTGTGTGTGTGTGTGTGTGTGTGTGTGTGTGTGTGTGTGTGTGTGTGTGTGTGTGTGTGTGTGTGTGGTTGAGGTGCTGCTCTCTCGCTCACCCTGTGGTTTTGGGGGTTAATCGAGTTACTGCAGAGGACAGCTGAGCGCTCAGACGGAGGCCTGGGTCGCCCGCTCATACAGCAGCTCTTTGTTGACCCATTAAGCCTTCATCATCTTCATCATCATCACCACCACCACACACCACCCTAACTGCAGACCTTCAGTTCTGGGGGCGAAGGTCCGGTCAGGCAGAGGGTGAAGGAGGCGGAGCGAGAAGGTGAAGTAATCCAGCACTGATACAGTATGTATTCATATTCGAGGCAGATTATTATTATTATTATTCTCTGCCTGCTCGTGTGTGTGCATCCGCCTGCAGTTCATAGTTATGATTTTATTCTTGATTACCTCGAGGTTGAACATCTGACTGTTTTATGCTGACTGCTTCAGTCTGTCGTCGTGCAGCGTGTCATCCCCCTTTTATTCCACAAACGTCACGCAGACGCGCCGGACACGCGATGCACAGGCCGAGGTTTTATCCGTACATCGGATGCTTAAATATTACAGTTGAAATGAATGAAAATGATCTCGTCTTATTAAAGAAAAGGCTCACGGTAATGAAACACACACTGCAGGGGCAGAGAAAGAAGAAGAATGAAAGGAGAAAACTGACCGTATGTGCTGAAACACTCCAGGACAGCGGACTACACACACACACACACACGCACACACACACACACACACTCTCTCTCTGTGTGTCTGTCTGCTGACGCTGTGAACGGTGGAGGTCGAGGTCAGAGGTCAAAGATCAGCGCTGTGACTGACAGGATGTCACGAGAAGGAAATTGAACAACAAAACCCGAAAATGATTCACATAATAACCACACACACACACACACACACACACACACACACACACACACACACACACACACACACACACACACACACACACACACACACTCACTTTGCAGAGGAGATGATGAGTGATGAGTCTTTGTAGGCGATCAAGTAGCTCTGGTTCTCCGGGTTATGGACCGTCACCTGCAGGTAAACAAACATCACCATCATTAACGATACGAGGTGAGATCATCAACACGAAGCACAGACTGACTTTTTATTTTAAAAAGTTTAAGCCGTGTCTCACTGTGGTCACTACGTCTCCACCATGTTACGTGTTTTAAGGTTTGTGCAGCCAAAAGCACGAACCAATCACAGACGTTCTCTGACGTTCGGCTGAAGATGAACAGATCTCATAAAGAGGTTATCCTCTATCGTCCCCGTGTGTTTGTGTCACGCTGAAGATGACATGCAGCATCAGCCACTGAGAGCTACAGCTACAATGGAAAACAAAGTACCCGGCACCAGAAGCAAGCCGAGTCTCAGCGCGCAGTGCAAACACGGCACGTTCACGTAAAGCGCTGATGTGAAAGTGAAACGGCTTGTTGTTCCTGATCGGACTCCACAGTCTGGATCTAGACGCTGGTTGGGTCACTTACACTCTCCAACACCCGTAAACACCTCTCGGCTCCCCACAGTGACGACACCAGCTTCTCCTTGTCGTCCTCCTGGTTTAAGTTATTGACACACTCCTTCACTGTGGAGACACAAATCAACACGGGGACACAGAATCAGAAACCAGATGCGTCGTCGTCATTATTACTTCCAGACATTCTGAGTGATCATCTTGAACCTTTATCTACGATGTGGTCCAGTCCTCCCAGCAGCCGTAGCTCCTCTTTGAACCAGTCTCCCGCTCGCTTTGAAGTCAGAGACAGTAACGTCTCCATGGCTAAGTGACCCGTCTGCAGGGAGAGAGGAGGGACAACAGGAGGATCAGCGTCAAAGCTGAATTCTTTCTAATGACCAGCAGGGGGCAACTCAAAGTCTGACTGTATCCAGCTGATTGATTGGCGCCCACCAGCTCCGAGCTCTCGACACAACACGGTCGTGTTAGCTCCAAAAAGCCAAGATGGCGACAGCTGTAACGCCAAACTCGAAGCTTCAACACTGATTGTAAGAGACTGACACCACAACCTGATATTTACTGTTAGATCTCATGCAGATCTTCAGCTCTGGTGGAGCTGCTCGAAATATCTTGACACACGTGGGAGGCTGTGAGTCATCGTGACTGAAGAGCTGCTGTGAGAATATCATTAGTCAGTGTCTAAATGCTGTTTAGCGTTGATGTTTCGAGGATTTTCCAGCCCACCAGCTCTGCACGAAACACCGACAACACGACATTAAAATGATCCAGGATGTGTACCGTTATGTTCTGCAGGTCCAGGTGTTTGTTGTGCACGGTGTCACAGAGTTTCCTGATCTTCTCCTTCATCTTGGCGATCTCCCTGGCGCTGAACTGAGCGCTGGTGTCTGTCCCGGCAGCGGTGCCCTGGTCTTGGTCCAGCTCCAGCAGCCGGATCATCAGGTCCAGACATGACCGGTCCAGATCCATGTTCAAGCGGTCTCTGCTGAGGATGTACATGAGAGACGCCGTGCACAGAGCCAGATTCTGCAGAGAAGAAAGATAAGAGATATAAACAGTGAGAGGAAATCATCCGGAGCAGAGTGAAGGTGTGTTTGAATCGTGTGTGTTTACCGTGTGCTGTGGGGCATCGTTGAGTGTTTTGAAGACCTGAGCCACCTTCCCTCGAGCCCTGAGGTGCATCCTGAAGCTGGGCATGGCACAGCGTGTCGCCAGGCTGATCACACTGGAGGAACAACACAACAGCAAACGGTGAAGACGACATCATTTATGTTATTTAACTACTTCACACATGAAGTCTGAGTAAGCTGAACAACAGGTTATAGGGGTCGGGGTGCGCTTCATTCCCTGCAGGGGGCGTGCCGGCTGGTTCTTACCTAAGGCAGCGTGTGTTGAGAGGCTGTCCACTCTTCAGACCGGTAGCCAGATATTCAAAATCGTCAGTGAACTCCTGGTTCTCACCGAACTCCACCACGTCATTGAAGTGCTTCACGTGCTGGACGACTGTATACAGCTGGAAAACACAAAGGCGGGGTGAGCGAGAGGAATATTTCAAAAAATACCTAATAAGAAGTGCAGTTGTACAGTTTTTTACCTCCTTGTGCTCCTTGCGGCATTTGAGTGCAGTGACGGTGTCCTGGTAGAGATCCGTGGGGAGGGTGACACACTTGGTGACCTTGGGTGGAGGTGGAGGAGCCTTAAAAACTCCGTCATCCTTCGGAGTATCGGAGGTCTGCTTACTGGAGCCTCCCGCTGAGATCGGTGCCTGGAAAGATCAAAAATATGTGTGTGATATAAATAAATATGATGTGAGGAGCGTTTAACGCTAAGTCTTACAGAGGCTAAGTGTGTGCTTACAGGAGTCGTCTGTGACCGCGAGAAGAAAGATGGAGGCGGCTCCTCTTCGTTCTCCAGCGTCCAGTGTCTGGCGTTGTACACAGCTTTGGTGGGAGACTGCAACATGAACACACACATACAACATGAGTGAATGTGGCTGTGAGTTTAATGAAGAAAACACACGGCACAGTTGGTAACTAGTGATCAGACATTCGTTTCTATTACGACTGTTACGTGAATATTAGGAGTCGTCTCATGAGATAAGCAGCAGGTGGCGCTAAATCGGAAAACCAGAAGAAGAAGAGGGCGCGACGACCAAAATTAAAAAACTACGATGGTACGAGATGCTCCTTAAACTCTGCGATGGTGACGAACGTTTGTTAATGTCAGCGTGCCGACCTGCTCTGCATTAATACGGTCTGATGAACAGATATATGAGCAGGCAGTGTTTTTAGGATCGCACACACGAAGCTTCAAACTCGCTGAAAGTGGCTGTATGAATGAAAAACTTCCACGTGACCGTCCACCATCTTTGAAAAATTCATCATTTCTCGTGAACTCAACGAGAACGGAGGTTTGCAGACAGAAACAGACGAAGAAGAAGAAACCAGGAGAACTGGATGCACATTAAACTGGTGAGAGTCCGCCAGCACTGATCAAACAGCAGGACACACACACTCACACACACACACACACACACACACACACACACACACACACACAGTCATCCTTGGCTTGTCTCCTGTCCTTTCTATATATTTTTGCCAAACCTGTGGTTGGTGGTTGCCGGGGTTTTCATAATGAAAAACAAAAGAGGGACGGGCAGCGCGGAGGGAAAGAAAAGAGAGAGTTGGCTGCAGAGCGGAGCGCTGAGGGAGGCGAGGGGGGTTCAGCACCGCAGGGTTAATAAGCAGAGACAAAAGAGGAGTTTGGGAATGAGCTGGAACACCAACACACCGAATTAAAGCCTCCTGCAGTAATCTGAATGACACAGACGGACACCTACCACCACCCACCCCGCCCACCTGCTGCTAAGCAGCATGGCAGAGAGTGAAGGAGGAAGGTGGGCTGCTTTTGGCATCGCAGGGCGAGCTCACCGCAGCCATCTCATCGAAGTCGACAGCACGAGCTCGAGGATGGGCAGTGAGGTCATGTCTGTGGCTCTGAGAAAACAACTCCCCGATGATGTCATGGTGATGTCATCATCATGCCTTAAGAACACATCGACCAGCGTTTTACAAACTATAGTTATTGTCTCCGTCGCAGCGCTTCTACTGGTCTTGCCGGCGTTGTAAACCATAACTCAGTGCATGAGCTGACCGCTGCAAGGCGCCCAGTCCGTCCTGAGAGTGAGCCAATAGCTTGCCAAGCGCTGGCAAGGAGCCAACGCCGGCGCGCTGGCCGGACTACAGGAGGTAAAACTGTGGCTCCAAGTCAAACCTCGACATCAAAATATCAGGATATCTGCTCTTTAGTCCATCGTTATTAGACGTTACCTCAGACCTCTGGTTACAAACACGCAACCAAAAGAGAGAGTAAACACATCGGGCTTATTAGGCAAGTCAGCAGGACGGCCGGGTTTCCCCAGTTCAGCTAAAATGAGTTTAGCATTGTTGTAGCGTAGCATTGTGCATCAAATCTAACTGAAATGTGTCCATAACAGAGAGAAGGGACGAATGACGCACATCGTCTTCGTTCACTCGAGGATCTTGACCTCTCCAACATGGCGGCCGTGCTGACGGATAGCAGCGACATACAGCGGGCTCCCTTCGACTGTTTAGGTACCGAAACAAGAAGAGCGAACGAATAATGAACAGAACGTCATTTTTTCCTCTCTTTCCTTGAGGGACGACAAAAACAAATGAATGCTCCATCAGTGAAGAGAGCCACGCTGCAGCTGTGCAGAGGGTCACTGATGTCAAGTAATAACTGTTCGTCCCATAAATAATAAAGCCAACACCGTCTCCTAAATATGGATGAGTCCATCCAGGCGCTGTCATTACGGTAACATCTAATGTCTCCACCGACACAGTTTACTGTAATTGGGGCAGAGTTTTGATAAGTCCTCCGTCGCCTGGTCACTTCCACGGGCTATTGTTTTTATAATGAGCTCAACTCGGCTCTCACTCTCAATTATGTGAACTGAAGATGGAGTGAGAGAAGGTATATTAGAACGGAGGGAGGAGGGGGGAGCAAGGTGGAGAAGATTATTCGGGGAGGTAAAGTAAAGGCAGAGTGGTCAGGAGGAAGAGATGGAGACACACGAGAGGGAGGAAAGTTATTGTGAGAGTCGGGGCATGAAACTGGAGAACAAGAGAGCGAATGAGAGAGTACATTAAGTCCGTTATTATAGTCCTATGGGCGATGTGTCTCTAATACTCTAATAGCTGGTCTGCAGTGGGTAGACGCAGGAAATGAACTTTACATTTGGCACTTGAGAACAAAGTTTTCTCTGCTGAGGTTCACGGACAGGAGTCAGACTTCAGACTAAATGTTGAGTAGACTTTCAAAAAAAAGGGGATGCACTGACGTAACCAGCTTTCTGCAGCAATTAACGTGACTTACATCAGGTCAGTTTAAGATTCATAAAGTTCTTATTAGAGTCTGTGAAACCCTCAAAACCAAAGAACTCATTTGAAATAAATTCAAAACTAAGTTATATGAAAACTGTGATACAGAAACCAGGGGCGATGACTTGAAACCAGTGAATCCACTAAACTCATTTAAATCAACAAATTAGTCTTCCTAATTACAATCATGCATCACTTTTCCAAACGCGGTGCATAAATGCTGCAAGCTGAAAAGAACATTTAACAAGCAGCTGTGAGGAGGAGAGGCCTCGCACGGCAACGCTGCGCTGAGATTCAATTAACATTGTTCCTGCAGCAGAACACGGCAGCAAAAATCAGATTATCAATTCAAAGTTTTCACCTGATGTGAGGCTTTAATCAGAGAGATTCATGGGACAGCAAAACACAGAGCGACGAGTTACTTAAGACTTGCATTTCTGCTGGTCTGGACCGATGACATCGATCGGTCTGTGCTATAAAAAGAGTCTGACATCCAGTCAGCACAGTCTGAGAGCCGAGGAGTGACGGGCCATTAGCACGCTGATAAATAAAAGAGAGATGTTCAAAGACGACTCCATCCTTCCCCTCATCCAACCACCAATAAACCAGAGGTCCAAGAGTGAAAATCTCTTCCCTAGTCAAATCCAGGGTTCGTAAAAATGTCGTAACCATCCATGGTGGACTTACCGCACAGCTGCAGGAGCCACAGACACGCCTGATATCCACCATGTTTTAAGGAAAATGTGTTTCATGGAGAAGAACTACATTACCCACAATCCTAAGAGAGCTGTTACCACGGAAAGGTTTACGGCACCCATGAACGACAAGTGAGTTACACAAAACAAACTTCAATGTAGTACAACACTATTGTTAGTAGAACGTAGGGCTGCAAAATTCCAAGAATTTTCAAATTCCAGAGGATGATGACGTTTTCCACACTTCTCCATGAAAGACTGAAACCAACATTTTAGCAAATGGTGCGTTTGTTAGGGACTATTTTCAACCGTGGATGAATACACGCTCAGTGCTGTGTTGTGTTTTCAACAGAAGAGACATTTAAGGTGCTTTAAAACCTCTCAGAGGGCGTAACACGTCGCCGTCATCCATGCAGTGTGACCCTTTATGTTGATGTGTGTGTGTGTGCGCGTGTGTGTTGTGTGTGTGTGTGCGCGCGTGTGTTGTGTCTGACCTTTTTCTGTGCGCTGAAGATCCTCCGGAAGGAGTCGGGGTTCTTCTCGGTCGCTTTGCCCTGAGGCGGTCTCCTGGTGGGGGGCCCAGCCACCACTCTGAGGCCTTCTTCCGAGAAGTCCAGGACGTCTGCAGACAAGCCAGACGATCTTCACTACACTGCTCTGTGTAATCTAAGTTTTACTGGTCATTCTTTCTGACTACAGAACTAATATAGTTTAGAGGTGACATGCAGCTAGCAGCTCTATGCTATTTAACTGAAGCACCAAGACCCCCAAATAACTGCAGCACAGACCGTGGCCTCCTTCAGACCGGATGGTTCAGAGGACGAAGGAGGAGACATGGGAGGTTAGTGTTGTTAGGGCATCGTGGCCAGTGTGTGTGTGTGTGTGTGTGTGTGTGTGTGTGTGGGAGGATATAGTGGAATGGTGGTAAAAACAAAGTATGGTATGTGAGTGATGGTGTGGGCGCTCTGTGTTTAAACATCAACACTACACAAACAAATGACCTTCAGTGTGTGTGTGTGTGTGTGTGTGTGTGTGTGTGTGTGTGTGTGTGTGTGTGTGTTTTACCTGATCGTATCCTGCTTTCCTGCCTCTCAGAGTACTTCTTGTTCTCCTTGACTGCCGGTCTTTCCAGAACTTCCAGCCTCTCAAACGGATCCGGCGGTTCATAATCTGGTGTTTCGTAATCTGGTATCTCTTCCACGGTAACCACCGGGGTTACCTTGGCGACGGCAGCCTTCTTGGCCCTCCTCCTCTCTTTAGAGCCGCCGTTGTCGTCGTCATCCGCGCCGTCACTGTCGCTCATGTCATCAAAGCCGAAGTATTTGATCTTGTAACTGGAGCCGCCGTCTGCGTTGTCTGCGCCGCTGTCCTCCTGACGCACGTCTGCGTCCTCGAAGCCGAACAGGTCCAGCTTACTGTCCTTCTTTGACTTGGTCTGGGTCTGCCTGAACCTGAGGACAGGTACGCATCAAGACAAACCTGGTTTACATCCTGCAGCCACCGAAAAGACAAACCTGGTTTATGAATTTCAAAACCTAAATGATGCACTCAGACGGCATCTGTTTTTTGTTTCGACATCGGCGGACGTGAAGAGCAACGTGTCAAAGTTTAATGAATTCTTTCACGAGACTCTTCCCTGTTGAGGAAACAAATCTGGTAATTAAACTTTTGTTTGAGGACATCTTGTGTCTCACCTTGATGTGTGACCACGGCTCGTTTTCACCCAAATAAAATGACTGTGAATTTGTCGTCTTTGGCAAAATGAGACCAAAATGAAACACTGCTTTAACCTGGAGCCTCGCGCAGAGATGAAAATATGCAAAAGACGTACGCGAAGTGAAAATCTCCAAAAATACTTCACAGAATGACAAACTGACACACACACACACACACACACACACACACACACACACACACACACACACACACACACACACACACACCTTTCATTTGCCTGATTCATCAGTGTTTCCATCAAGTTATTCAGTGAAACCGTTCAGAACACAGACGGATGAAATCTGCTTTAATCTACAGTGATGTTTATATTTCCCCTCGAGTATCAGTGATCAGAGTATCATCACTCTATAATCAATAATCAATCAGTTTGTTCCAGTTATTTCTGAAGCTATACGATGTTTGTGGGGCGTCAGTCAGATGAGACGTGTTTCTTATCACAGCTGTTCTACTCAACCAGAACCGCCTCGGCCCCGCTGCTGTTCTACTTCTGACAGACACCGCGACCCGCCGGCGTCGATCGGCACAGAACAGCTCGAGCTGACAGGAAGTCAGACACAGAGACAGCATAGAGAACCTGGTCGATTTTCAAAATAAAACACCCCGTGCAAACTTCAGATCGTTAAAACTATTTAGCTACGTTGATTATTGAAAACACGGGACGTGCCCGGTGGAGTTTTAATGAATATTTGGTATTGTTGGAAACTCAAACCTGCAGTAGAAGTGTGAGAAGAGAAACTACCAGGTCTATTTAGTAGCTGTACTTGAGCTTTCAATCATATAATATGATCTTCAGCTGTTCAAACTATCTATTTCCAAACTCAAGAATAAACTCTGCCTCCATCTTTTCTTTTATAAAGTGTGTGAGAAAAGGCCTCAGCGCTCCACCTCGTGTTTTGTTGTTCCGTCTTCTTCCGCTGCCATCCCACCTCTCCCAGCTCTGTCGTAGTGCCGGACCCAGCGCTGCTGCTCCCGCTAGAGGGCGCCGCATCAGTGCTAAACTCCTCCACTCCTCGGTCCTGGATGGTGACGTTACACATCGACACTGAAGAGGGGTGCAGCACCGTGTAGTCCCTCGTCCTGCCCCGTCCCCGTCCCCCTCCACCACCTGTCGTCTTATTACTGCTGTCAGATGTGGATTTGGGAGGATCTGTGCCAAAAACTGCGCTGGAGTCCGAGGCTTTGCCAGAGCCCTGTTTGGTGGGCCTCCTGTACGTCCGACAGTTCGAGTTTCTTACAAGTGACGGGGAGGACGACGTCTGGGTGTAGTCTGACGTCTCCACAAGGAAGTCCGAGTCGCCCCCGAGGTCCTCGCTCTCGCTGGGGCTCTGGAGCCGTGGAGGAGAGGGGGGCTTCTCGTGCCGGGTCTGCCCTCCATCACAGCCGCCCACGGTGACGCCCGCTGTGACCCAAGAGAGCGTGGGGGCCGGGTTGCGAGGTTCCTGGCTCGGCGAGGGGGGACGGAGACCCATGATGGCATCCCAGGAGTCGTAGGTGGACTCCGCCTTGGAGCCAGTCTTTAGGGTGGTGGTCTGTGCCAGGGGCTTCTTGTCGCTCTCAGAAGCGTTTTGGTACCACGAGTAGCTGTGCTGGTTCTCTGACAACGAGGAACTCTGCTGGGACTTCCCTGTGGACGAGGAGAACAGACTCAGGGTCAGAACTGACGGACACAAACTGCTGACAGGAGTCGTTTCATCAAGTTAACGATTAGTATGAAATATAATTACACACAGCAGCTGTGAGTCACATGACGACACAGACCTCGAAGACTACAACAACATGATAATACACCAAATCCAGCTGACAATAATAATCAACAATTAATACTTAACTGGTATAATAAACATGATTCATATTTAACAGTTCAGTGAAGAGGGGAGGACAACAGTGAAGTCCTCCCCTCTGAAAAATCACGTCAGTCGGGCTCTACTTTAATATTCAATCAGATCTCCAATGATCAATAATATAAAAACACAAAGAAGCTGAAATACTAAAAAGAATTATGAAGTCATGCTGCTGTTAAAGAGTGTGACAGCTGTTGGATGAAGGAGTCGAGTTCTGAGCTTCATGTGCAGAATTTTGACGGCTGCTGTTCGATTTGGTGCAAACTTATTTCATAATTTCACAATGTGTTTCAAACATCTGTCTTCTTTCTGTCAGCTGACCTTTTTAAGCCAATCAAATTCAATCGTGCTGCAGTGGAACGACACAGTTTGTTTGCAGAACGATGTAAATAAAACGATTGCACCATTTCAAAGAGCCTCTTTACACCATGAAAGCAGGTCACACACACACACACACACACACACACACACACACACACAGAACAGCTACCGAGCTTCACGTCAAGCGCTCTTTTTCAGTTAGCATATTTCTTCATGAAATCAACAAAAGGGGTCTGGACCTGACTGTTGGGACACACACACACACACACACACACACACACACACACACACACACACACAGCCGACAACACGGGAGCCGCCGCTCTGAGCACAGGCAGGAAATTGCTTCACGGTGCAGCATCAAAGAATATCTGACGGAGCTGTGGTGACGGTGTGTGAGCGGAGCAAAGACTAGAAAGTAGACCACATCCCTACTTCGCCAACCATTTCCGTCTTTGTGTTCAATGCATGCAGTTATCACGTAACAACACGACATGTTTAAGGCCTGTGGGTTAACGTGGGACATCCTGAAGTCCTCAGGCTGTCTCTGCTCAGAAGTTTCATGATCTGGTCTCAGGTTCTGGGTCCACGATGACACCACGGCAGCAGCCAAAACAGACTACTCCCACTCAGATGAGTGGAAACCATAGATGTGTGAACGCGGGCTTAGTCGTGGACCGATTCCATTCCTTTGGGAATTAGTCCAATCCTAAATATAGTCCGACCAGCCACAGACACCTGAAGACAGACACCAACCTGTCGCTCAGAGCGATTACAGACGTCACACCCTGATGGCAGAAATGCAGATAAACTCTTATTTTGTTGCCTCGGCCGGTCTGTTGTTTTAAATAATGACACGATGAAGAGACGGCGTTCACACAGGAAACATCGAGGCCTGTCTGCTCCAACATTATCATCACAATGAGGAGACTCAGCCCAAACGATGAGAAAACAAGGATCAGGATGGACGCAGAGAGGGGTGACACCTCGGGAACAGTTTGGAAACAAGATGAGACTTGATGTCGGGGTGTGTCCCGGCTCGTGAGGAGGAGCGTGAGTCTGCAGTAAAAACCAAACCAAGAGCTCAGAGTGAACCCCACCGAGCACAGAGTACTGCTACGGTGGTCCCAGCGTGTTATGACAACATCAAACTCAAGGACTTTTCAAGGACTTTTCAGGCCCAATTCCCTCAAATTCAAGGACCAAACACAGCACAGCCAGGGACACAGATCAACGTTAATTACTGTTACATCACATACTCTTTTATAATATGGAACCAATAACAGAACTCGTATATACAAACATTAAGTTCAGCTTCTGAAACTTTCAGGGCCTTGAGTTTTTCCCCTCATATTCATAAACTTTAAGGATTTCAAGGACCTGTGGGAACCATGACACACTGATGATATCATCACCATGTTCAGACCACAGCTATTCTCAAGTGTCTCCGCTGTGCAGCAGTTCAGAGCCGGACTGTCACGTGACCTCGTGCATCCAGCTTATCGCTTTTTTATGTGACAGCAGCCGGTGGCAGCGATGCACTTCTCTAAAGAGGTGTTTTACAAACTGCCGCAGGAGGAGAGAGAGACGAGAAAACATGGAGGAGGACAGCCAAACTGTAAACAGTCTCACTTCAGACCCATCAGCAGCGGGACGTACAAGCTGCCCGAGAAATGTGACCAAAATCAAGAGAAGGCGACCGTCGTGGCTCACGTCATTCACTACAACCAGCTTCTGCTTATTCTGTGTTTCCCTCTCAATCACAACACCGAGGAGGTCTGACAGCTGCCGTGCCAAGAACCAATATACGAGTGTATGAAACCAATTTGACCACATGAACTTCTAAACTTTAGATTCAGAAACATAAAACCATTCCCTCACTCTGGACTCGTGCAGTAATAATGAAGTTTTTCCTGGTATTCACAGTGAAGCGCAGCTTCAGCTCTTCGGCGTCGGCACACTTTATCAACAGACGTATTTGCTCGTGGATTTGTTCATATTTACTGAGTCAACACGGCCGGCCTCACTGAGCAGATAACGCGGCTGCTCATGGCTTCATGAGTTTTAGCTGGACGTCACTGTCACGCTCGTTCCCACCAGTGTTCCAACACGCCGTGGAAACGTCACTCTGAGCCCCTGAGTGCTCACCGAGCCGCAGCTCGCTGTTCACTTGGAGTGGCTCGCGTCTCTGGCAGGTGGCCAGCAGCGGTCACGGAAAGCTGAGAGCAAGTCGAGCAGAAAGCAACGCCGCCACTGACTGTGAGAGGGAAACGATCAGACTGATTCCCCTGATGAGGTGAGGTCAAAAATGAAATCACTGAAATCTAAAACTGAAGAAGAAATGAACCACGAGCACTCGAGCTGCACAACACGCAAAAATCACACCGTTAACACGTCACTACATCAACCGATGGGCGATGAGTCCTGAATAAAAACAGTCTGTGTGTTACCTATGGCAGCGCTGCTGCTGCTGCTGCTGTTGAAGAACCGCGCTGTGTCCACCAGCAGTTTGGGCTGATTCTTGTCGTTAGCCAGCCATGACTCGCCTCTAGCGGACGTCAAAGCATGGGATCCTCCCTGGACGCTTGACCTGCTCCCCGCGTCCAAAGACAGGCCCGGCCTCTCTGCCCGGGGAGGCTCTGCCGAGGACGGCTTGGCGGGGGACGACTTGCTGCTGCTGCGAGACGACACCGGCTTGGACTCCTCGTCACTGTCAAATCCAAACGGATCCTCAGAGCCGTCTCCGGACTGACGGGGCCTCTTGTAAACCCCCAGGACGGAGTCGTTCTTGGGAGCGCCGGCGCGCTTGGCGCCCACCTTGGCCTTGTAGGTGGTGTCACCCCATTTGGTACTGAGGGTGCCTCTCTTGGTGGACAGAACCTCGTCGAACTTGGACGTGCCCTCGCCTCCCTTGCGGCTGTAAGTTTTACCGAATCTGGATGTCATTGTTGCCTCTGGGTCATATTCTCTGAAAAACAGACGATCATTTAAGAGGCTGTAATTACATTTTAGGACATTAACACATTAATTTTTAATCAATAACTTCATATCAAGTTTTTATTTAAGCTCACAAACTGATCAGCTGGTTAACTTCTTACACAAACACAGAATCAGAACAAAACTCATTAACTGTCTCATTATTTTCATCTATAATCAGCTGCATGCAGCTCGAGCTCTTCTCCAGCTGGTGTGACACAAACAAGGCTAACGTTAGCATGTCATCGAGCTAACGGCGCTAAGTTCCCTCTGAGCACTGACGGGATGCGAACAGATGAATTCATGCAAACAGAACCGAACCAGCTGGTGGAGGAGAGACGAACCGGGCGGTGTAACGGTGTAATTACGACACGAGGCGTGTGTGTCACGTACAAATAAAGCTCGAGCTCGTTAGCTCGAGTGTTAGCCGCTAGCCGTCACTGCTAGCCTGAAGCTAACGGCTAACAATAACTACAAACTGACGTCGTCTCGCGCAGCAGACACAAAAATACAAACACGCGCCGCTTTCCAGCTGTTAACGAGCGTTAGTCGTTATCCGTATTTCCACTTACTTGGTGAGCTAAAGGGGCCGATCCGCCACAGAACACTCTCCACCCCAGCCCGCCTGAGACGGCCGTTAAACGGGCACAGGACCGGGCCTGCGCTCCAAGCTGCTCCTGCTCAGTATAAACAAGGCCGAACAGACGCCCTGACGGCAGATTGGCGGGCTGTGAACAGAACAGACAGAACAGCGGAGGCAGACTGGTGAGGAAATGTACAGTTTATAACCCAATCGAACGGAACCAGCTCCGGTTTTCAACCTAAATCGGTCCCGATTGTTTCCTCCGGTTCGCGACGAAGGCTTCCATTGGACTCCCCCGCTGCGTCAAGCTAACCGGAGGCAGAAGAGCGTGACCGGAATCCATGTAGTCTGTACTTTCAAAATAAAAGTATAAAGTGACCATACGTAAAGAAAGTTGTAGCTAAGCCTGCTTGACATGGACTTGTTTATATACAAAAGGACATTATCAAACTGTGTATTCAATAACGACCCCTTCTTCTAGATATTATTAAATTTCACGTTCATACATTATTTTATTTAGGCGTTTGGCGGGGTATTTTTTTCCCTTCTAGCCTGGTTTTGTTTTGAAAACTATAACCGGAACTAGATCTGTGTAATATTTCGCGCTTCACACAAGTGGCTTCATCAATCTTATCATTACGAATGCCGCGTTCAGGTGCTCCTGTTAAACTCGTAAAAACGTGAATTTAGAGCAAAATGAGAATTAAAACATAAATTCAACTCAACAAATTTAATTAAAAAAAACATTTATTATTAGAAAGTATGTTTATTATTATTATTATTATTATAGAATACTGTTAAAAATATAAGTTTTATATTTTTACTTAACAGTATGTGTGAAAAAAACAATTTTCCAACAATGTGCAACAACAACATATTCTAGAGCCTCAAGCTGCCACCTGAAGGAAAATAAAAACACCTGAAGTAACTGTATGCATTATACTGACAGGTGTTTCTAATATTGTGTATGTGACATTCATATGTGTGATGGCAGAGCTAGTTTTAGCTGCCTGAAAATGGGTAATTCAGTGTGCATTTGAATTTCAGCTCTGCTGCTGCGTCTTTGCCGTCCATTGTACACATGTGCATGTTAGAAATATGACTGAACAGGTTGTTTGAGGAAAATGACAAGGCACAAAGCATTGTGGGACAGTTGCGGTCTGTCTTCTTTAAATACTCAGAGGAAATTTTGCATACAAGTTTTGCCTACGTTGCTCATACTACTATTAATATCAGCACAGATGGAACTTCCCGTTTCTAAACATCTAGACACATCTAAAACCATCATTATCGTCTTGACGTCTGACTGTCCACTGTTACAGAGACCTTCACAGGTAATATTCTCAGAGGAAGTGCATCCCTGGTGCAAAAGAACGGACACAGTTTCTCAGTGAACGTGTGTGTGAAGGTGTGTATGTGTGTGTCAGTGTCAGGGTCAGAAAACGTCAGCTCTCCTCTGTCCCAGTCCAGATGAACTCGGATCCTCCGGAGCTTCTCTCCGACTGGAACATCAGTGTATTTATTTGCTGGGGAGTATGCTCTGTATCCAACATTACTGAAGTCTACACTCCACGCTGCAGAGCACACAAACTCCTGTCTGCAGACAGACTCTGCTAACACCCCCAGCTCCCAGTCTTTGTTGTCTCCGACCTCGACGTCCCAGCTGTGAGTCCCCGAGTTAAATCCTGATCCCAGGACAGAATCCCAGAGCTCAAACCTCTCTGGGTTTGCAGGACGCTTCTGCGTCTTTCCATGTTTGACGCTGGTCAGATCTTCAGACAGAAAGAGATCTGGATTGGCAGTGTTTGGGTCCAGAATCACAGGACTGTAGGAGACCATGTCCTTCATGTTGTTCCAGATGTTGAAGGTCAGGTTGCCCAGGTGTTTGGCCTCGTCTATCAGAGCTCCTGAGGGCAGCTGTGGATCATCCAGCAGGGGCCGCTGCTGGACTCTTTGCACTGCAGCCTTGTAGTTGTGCAGGAATGAGACGTCTTCAGCTCTCAGCTCGTCCTCTGTGGCTCTGACGGTGTCTGAAAGAGCTGCTATCTCTCTGCTCAGAGCCTCCATCTTCTCCTCCATCATCTGACTCTTCTGCTCCTCTTCCTCCCTCAGTGCAGCCATCCTGGCCTCCTCTTCCTCTTCTAGAAACTGGTGAAGCTTCCTAAAATCTTCCTTAATCATCCTCTCTGTGTATCGAAACTGGACTTTGATGTGTTCTGCTGTTTGATTATAGTCCGCTTTAACGTTATTAAAAGTCTTTAACTTGTCCTGTAAGGGTTTCAGGGATTTCTGGAGCTTGTCTCTGTGATCCTGTGCAGCTTCCCCAATCGGCATGAACCTGTGGTCAGAGTGTATTTTTGCATCTCGACAGACGACACACACCGGCTGCTGATGGTCCAGACAGAAGAGTTTGAGTTTCTCAGAGTGCAGACTGCAGAGTGTCACAGAGTCTCGTACAAAGGCCTCACACAGGTTCTTCAGGGCCAAGTTAAGAGGTGGATCCCTCCACTGAGACACCATCCGACACATTGGACACCGGTGGACTTGTTGTCCTCTCCACCAGCTCTGCAGACAGGCTTTACAGAAGCTGTGGCTACATGACAAGAGGACAGGATCTTTGAAGATATCGTGGCAGACAGGGCAGCAGAAATCCTCCTCTGACCTAGCAGCCATTTTCCTCCAGAAAGACCGGTGATGGTGCCACTTCCTCGTCCAGAAAGCTCTTTCACTTTGAGCTGGGACTTTCTAAAACTCTTATTCCGTTTGTTTGCTGCTGTAAGTGACAGTATACTCCCAGCATCCCTCCCTGAAGCTCTCCTTTGTCAGTGGAAGTCTACTGTTGACCTGAAGCCAAATCTTACAGTCTCCGCGTGCTCATTGTCACAAAGGAAGTTTAACAAACTTAATTTCCTGGTCTGTCTCAAGTGCGTCACACAATAGGTGGAGCAAACACATGTCTGAACCTGTTCTGTCTGTCACGTACTTGTTTAGCCAGGTACGTTTTGAAGAATCCAGAGTCCTGCATGTGGTTTAGATGACAAAAGCACCACGGTTAAAGACGGGAAAGTTGTGGTTAAATGTTCATAAACAGGTTACCAGGTACAGGTACCTCATGTGTCATGTTACTATTGACTTTTTCACTATTGAACCAACCACAGTCTTTCTTTAACCCTGACCAGGTGCAAAGTTTAATCAAGCAGTGCATGTTATTTAGCAATGTATAGTTTCTTGTATATCGTATATTGATATACTCCCATATAGGAGTTCCTATGGAGAGTTTTGTTGAAGCTGACCTCATTTCATTTACTCTGATGAATAAATTAACAACAAAGACGAAATAGGACTAACTTTGTTTATTTGTTCGTCTCCTATTAGACATTTCCACCACAGGTATCAACATTTTGAGATGATTTCATCATTATGTTAAAAACAATCTGGGAAACATCACATGACCAACAAACATATTTGCTGTTGTGAATTAGTCATTAGTAATTACTATTTTCTACACTGGTTCTCAACCTGTGGGCATTCTTAATTTTAGGGAATTAACTGGACGAGCTGGTGTGTTCTAAAATCAGTCAAAATCTGAGTTGTCACACAGTCAAAGAACTATTTTCTCATATAGTAATTCTACTGATTTTTAAATTGACTTGCACTGTTGCACTGTTATTGTGGAAAGATTGTCTTCGTCTTCTTGTTTTTGAGGAGAGATGGGGACACCAGAGCTGGATGGCTGGTCCTTGCTCTTTGCCACAGGACCTGAAATGATCCCAGCGCTTGCTGACATGCACCCTGCTACGGCTGTCTGTTTCTTCAGGGCAGTCGGGTCATCTTGGCATTGAGCTTTGCTTCTTCAAACCTCAAAAACCTGTTACTGCGGAGCTCTAAGCCTGGCTGAAATCCCTGCGTGGCATGCTGCGGCCCCTGTGCCAGCATCAGCCGTCCTGTCGGCCAACAGACTGACGTTACCGTACCATGAGGGGTTCAATATTCTCATAATAAAGAACAGAGTATTTCACAAGGATGCAAAAGCTCCCTGAGCAGGCGTTGCATGTGGAGAACCTGGCAGAGCTTCGTGGTGGCACATGGAGTGTTCAGGCATCATACAGTTTTGAAGAATAGACTGGCACAGGGGCTGGCATCAGTGCTGGCAGTGCCTTCTTTAAAAACAATTAGGCCTTTGACATTCAGCAGATAGCAGCTGGAGGATCAACTCTGGCAGAGACAGAGAGGACGGAAGCCAGATGACTTACCACTCCAATCAACTCACTCTTTTGGAGATGAGGGTTCAGAGAGGAGATTCAGACGTCTCTAAAGACAACATTTTTCTCATCTTAGTTCCATATCTTGTTCACAAAAATGTCTAATCTTTTAGGACTTTGTGGGACCCTGTTGTGGGTGAGAAACAAAATAACATCATCTGCATAGAAAGCAATCTTTACATAGCACTGGCTATCGTGGGATCATGTCAGGAGTGCTAAAACAAATATAAGAGGGGCAAAATGGAGCAACCCTGTCTGGCAAGTATTTCAATCAGAGTTTCCATCTTTTTTAATGGAAGGCTAATGGAGATATTACTGAGGCTAATCATGCAATCATGAGTCCACAAATCTGTTGGTTACACAGTCTACAGTGGCTCAGCTACTGCAGACACAGACCAGTATCCTTAGAAATAACATCCATCTCAAGATTTACATCTAGTTCCAACATTTAGTGACAATGCAGGAGGTAGTATGTCCTTTACATAGTGAGGCCAGTTCTGTTGGATTGGAGATGTGACCATACCTCTAGATCTACCCTATTGCCAAAAAACAAAACACTTAAATTCTGCACATGGTAAGTTAAGGTTAAGGTAAACTTAGGGCAAAGATTGTAGCATTGTAGGTCCAGTGTGTGGGATTTAGTGCCATCGAACAGTGCAGTTACAGATGAAAGGCCACACTGGTCAAAGTTAGGGGTCCACCACCCCGAACTACAGGACACACTGCTGTCTGCATCAGCACTGACTGAACGTTGGCACTGGATGTAAATCATGAGCAAAATCGTCCACTATGTATATAATTTTGCGACACTGGGTTCCCTGAGTGGACAAGCAGTTTTGTCTTTATATTTATATAATAAAGGCCCTGATTACTCCACACTACACTCCAAACGCCTCACAGGACACCTCGCTTTCTTTCCAGCAGGAAGACATTTAATATTCGTGGAAGCTTACCTGAACCTCTGTATGTAGTATGACACAGTACCAAGTTGGACATCATTGACCCACCGTACACGTCCCTACATTTTCCTTCACGTGTAACTTACTGATTCTTCATCTTATTGTGAGCAGGAGCTGTGACTGTTGTTTTCCACCACTAGATGTCAGGACTTACACATAATCTCCCTCTGCTTTTTTAACCTTCTCCACTTGTCTTCAGTCTTTATCTCTCCTCACCTCCTTCCCTTTTAACCCGCCCTCTCGTCTGTGACATTTAACTTCTTTATTTCTTTATAGAAACATGTAAAGTGAGGCACGTAAAATCATCTCAGTGTCTTTAAAAGTTAAGAGATCATATTTTTGAAATATTTCTAAATGTTAAAAACATGATTTCACAGACTTTTTGTGGTGTGCTGCTCAAAAAAACCCACCAAGATTCCTCCCAACAGGCTTGGGTTTGTCATGTTCAGAGAGCCAAAGACAAGTTGAATGGCGTGTGTGTTACCATGCATGCAGATTTCATGCAGAATCATCACAGGCCTGAAAAATTGTGAGAATATTTCCCGTCATGAACGAATGCCTCCCCTGCACACACAGATCTGAGTGCCTTTAAGCAAGACACCGAGTCCTGACTCGCTTTACTTCAGTTGACCTCTGACTGCTGACATACCTGTGCAGGGAAACATTTACATCTATTATTGTTTGTATGAGACTGCATTTACCAGCATGCTTTGCAAAGAGAGTGAGGGGGGGAAAAAAAGCTTGGCAAAACTCTGGCAGTGGATTGGTTAAAAAAAAAATCTGCATCAAGTTTCCAGCAGTAAGACTGATGACATATATTCTGCCTTCAAAATAAAAGCATAAGTTTGTCAGTTAAAGATTTGTTTTTTCTTACTGCCTCATTTTACCACTTCAGCTTCAGCTTAGCTTAGCACAAAGACTGAAAGCCTATCAGCACATCTAAAGCTCAACATTAACACACTTTACTGTGTGCGTGTTACAGATGGTTTTATCACTATTTCAGGTAACAGTCTCCATCTGTTACCTGGCACCTGCTCAGGGCCAAGAAAGTGTCCCCAACATGCTAACACCCAGTAAAGTTTGTGCACGGATGAAACAAACAAGACAAACGTGTAAATTAGTGAGTTTTATTAGTGAGTTTTAGGATATTTTCTTCCCATTTGATAGCTAACATTAGCTTGCTGCCTGGCAACCGCTCAGCACTAAGAAAGTGTCCCCAACATGCTAACACTCAGTAAAGTTTGTGCACGGATGAAACAAACAAGACAAGCGTGTAAATTAGTGAGTTTTATTAGTGAGTTTTAGATATTTTCTTGCCATTTGATAGCTAACATTAGCTTGCTGCCTGGCAACCGCTCAGCACTAAGAAAGTGTCCACAACATGCTAACACTTAACAAATGTGTTAGCACGTGTTAAATGTGAAGCAGCAAATTTTAATTTTTACACTTCAGTGTTTTTGTATGGGTGAAATAAACGAGATAAATGTGTAATACAGTGAGTTTTAGAGGTTCTAGTCTGACTGACAGATAGACAGCTAACGTTAGCTTGGTTCCCCGCTTCCGCCTGTTGCTTAGCAACCGCTCGGCGCTAAGAAACTGTTCACGACATGCTAACTTCTGATATAACCCCTTATAACGCGTCATTTTTATACTTCAGTTTTTGTATGGAATGAACTAACGAGATAAACGTGTAGGTTAGTGAACTTTAGAGGTTTTGGTCTGGATATTTTCTTTTAATTTTTAATTTGACAGACGGCTAACGTTAGCTTGTTTCTCCCCTAGCTTCCAGCCTTCATGCTAAAGCAGCTAGTGGTTGCAGCTACATATCTACAATATTTATTAGTCGTATCATTCTTCTCATTTAATTATCTGATGGTGTTTAAAAGTTTAAAATCTGGACACGGTACGGATACGGTATTTTATTTTGAAGTGCACACACAGGAAGTACCGCCGTTGTGGGCAAACGCTTTTATTTTTAAACGCTGAAACCGGAAGCGGTTTGATACATTTGTTCGTGCGTGTAGCTTGACGCTGGTGCCTGACAGCTGCTGCCTTCCACACTGACTCTGGACCCGGACTGAGCCGAACTGTGTAAGTAAAAACCCGCAAATCCGCCGCCGCGTTTACCGGCTGCATGCCGCCGCACGGCCGCACCGCCTCACTGTGCGTGACCGGAGAGAAACACGGTGTCAGGTGAAGAATAAACGGGACGCGTCGAAGTGTCGGAGAGGCAGCTCATGGAGGCGGGAGAGGAAACGGTCGATGTTTGTTAGGCCTGTGACTGGAACAGTTTGACTGTGCACGGATGGGCTCAGTTATTATTCTAATTACTATTATTATATATTAACATGTGTGATCGTGTGGACTGAACACAGCCAGGTGAGAGGCAGAACACACTGATATGAAACATTGATATGGAGTGTTATTATATTTATGCTGTGTTAATGCACTTTAAACCTCCTGATATCTTCATACAGATGTAAACTGTGTCTCTGACATGTTTGTTCCACCTTTAGACGAACCAGTGGATTCATCTGCAGTTATTTACATCATTTATTCACGTGTTCAGTCATAGTTCATGTGTCAAACGTGCAGCTGTTCATGTCAAATGTGACACATGTTTTTGAAAACACCCGTCAGATGATTCAGTAATGGAAACGATGGTTGACTTTGTGGGTCACGCCTGACACGCTCCCTCTTAAAGTCAGTGTAGTTTTCAGGTCTGTAAAGAGGAACCAGAGCTCATCTGCTTTCCTGTTTCCTGCACGCCTACCTGTGAGGAGACCCGCGAGGTGTGTTTGACATCAGGAGCTGCACTTCACATCCAGATAACACCGTGATCATAAAACATAAAGGACAGAGAGCTGAGTGCAGGTTTACCCGGCTCATCGCTCATCACTTGTTGAAGTTTGCATTACGTCACCGCAGCCTGCAAGCAACAAAGACACACACACACACACACACACACACACACACACACACACATTAACACATAGAATGTGTTAATGTGTGTGTGTGTGTGTGTGTGTGTTATCTAGCCAGCACCTGCTCTGTTAATCCCTGCATTCTTGAACTAGTGCTGTCCTTGTCCACCTCTGTCACAACACACACACACACACACACACACTCATACATCACATGACCTCTCAGGTGTTTTCCTGCGTTTTGAATTTTCTCTTCTGTGAAATCCTGAAACTGAAAGTTGAAGGAACACACACGAGACAGTCGACGTGTTTCATCTGCTGAAGAGCAGGACATGAAAACGGCTGCATCAGTCGCTGACTGCAAAGATATGACGGCTCGTGTTAAATATGAGATGAGAATATCTGTATTCCATCTCAATCCACGTCAGGTTACCTCAGCTTACAGTAAAGACCGGAGGTGCACCAACATGTCAACCTGAATGTCCATGTCCCGGCAGCGTTTCCTGTGATGCTCCAGGGCGGGCTGAGCTGGTCGGGGTCGCGATGCCTTACGTGGACCGACAGAATCGCTTCTGCGGCTTCCTGGACATCGAGGAGATCGAGAGCAGCGGCAGGTTCCTGCGCCGATACTTCATCCTGGACACTCAGCAGGGCAACCTGCTGTGGTACATGGACAACCCACAGGTGAGGCTGTGTGTGTGTGTGTGTGTGAATGAACGTGTGGATGGGTGTGTGTGTTAATAAATATGGTCACGTGATGTCTGTAGGATTCTTCTTTCATCAGTCAGCACTGACACGTGGGCGTACTAAAAATACTTCCTGTGTATGTTTGGTACCAGCTCTTTGATTGAGTGTTTTATTTTGAAGTTCAGATGACATGCTTCCTGCATATCATAGACTGATTTCCAGGCCACTATGATTAACACACACATTTCATTTCACTGTGAACATTAACTTGCAGGGACTTGACTGACTTGGTGGTGAAAAATGTTTCCCAAGGCTCAAGGTGACTCCTAAAAGTTATACCAGGATACTCCAACAGAGGGGAACAGTAACTTTTGTTAGGGACTACTTTCAGCGGTGGATTAATCCACATTTGGTGCTTTAGTGAGTGTTTGTGGCAGCAGGACGGTGAAATAAACGACGACTGTCCTCAACTCTGCAAACTACAAAAGTATTTTAGTGCGCAGTGAAAAAAGGAAGAGGATCCAACCAAAGCACAGAGATCAGGCAGGTGAAAGCGTTAACAATGTCACAAAGGTTTGGAGGGAAAAGCTCTGAAGAGGAAGTCGTGGCTTTTTTAGGACAGATTTGACACACGAGCGTCACATCGGACAGCCTTTATCGAACACATCGACACGGTTTGTGCACGGCCGAGTAGACAAACAGGAACCAGAAGAGAAAGTGAAAACATTTCGTAGAAGTAGTATCCAGAATTCCCACAGTCAGGGGAGTTCCCCAAACACAGCAGGTGAAGCTGTCAGCTGACACCTTTTGAAAACAGTTTTTCAGCTTCCTCTCTCAGATCTTGTTGGGATGACTTTACTTTATTTAACATCATACATCAAATCCAGTCAGCTGTCTTCCACAGACGGGCTGTTCAATGATTATGTTTTTTATTGTAGGATTAATCTTTGATGTGCGTGATGTCACTCGTAACGTCTGTTTTGTCCTCTGGGGTCAAAAATGATCCGTAAAGTATAGATCATATAAATCCGTTCTGTGTCACACCTTTAGTTTTACTTCAGTCCAACACATTACCACATCTGTTTCTGAATTCAGTAGACCTCGTTTCCATGAACGTATGCTCTGTTTCTGTTTCTTTGTTCAGAATCTGCCTAAAGGTGCAGAGAACGTGGGATCTCTCAAACTCACCTACATCTCCAAGGTAAGTCCAGCGTGTACCTGGTGTGGCGATCATGGGAAGCATCACACGTGCTCAGCTGCACCACCTTTTCATCGCCTCTCTCTCTCGTTCAGGTCAGTGATGCCACCAAACTCAGACCAAAGGCGGAGTTCTGCTTCGGTAAGTTCATCTTCACCTCCATCTTTCTGCCTCTCCTCCACCTTCATGTACTTGCGATGCCTCCAGATGTTAGTGCTGCAGTGTACCGTGATATCTGAGCGTGTGGAAGAGTCCAGACCTCGACCCCGTCCAACACCGCTGAGCTGAACTGGAGGGTGTCCATGTACTTTTGGCCACTCAGCGGACCGCTCTCCTCGACTCTTTCTCCTCCATGTCTTCCCTTCGCTCCCACTCCTTCCTTGTTTCCTTCCTTCCTTGTTTCTCCCCTTCTGCCCTTCCCTCTCTTCCTCTGCGGTGAGCTTTATTTCCTCTCTTTTGTCCCTCACTGCTTGTTGTTGTTCCTCTGGTGGCCAACAGTAGCTTTTTGTTGCTCAATAGGAGGAAACTGTACAATATCCCTGACCTGACCCGTGTGTGTGTGTGTGTGTATTTACATCTGGATGGGATGTTACACACACACACACACACACATCCTCTGCCTCTGAGAAACAAACTGATATTTTTAGTTTTCTGCGTGAAGCTCTCCGTCGTCGTCGTCGTTCTTCCTCCTCTCGATGTTTCAAAGTAAGACGAGGCGACACTTTTCTCTGTCCACAGTTATAAACGCAGGAATGAGGAAGTTCTACCTGCAGGCCAACGACCAGCAGGATCTGGTGGAATGGATCAGCGTCCTCAACAACGCCACCAAGATTACTGTGAGCCTCACACACACACACACACACACACACACACACTCACTGATGGATCAATAGGTGACCCTGTTTCTCGTGTTGTTGGAGGCCGCTCGGCCTTCTGCCTCAGGCTGCAGCTGATGGAAAATCACCCATCAGGCCAGAGAGATAGAGTTCAGTTCAGGCTGAGTGTGAGTGGAAATATTATTTAACAGTTTCCACCATGAGCAAACACTCCTTCCTTTAAGAGAACCCAGCTGCTCGTGAACATCTGGCCCCAGGAGGAAATGTGTGTTGTTGGGGACTATTTTCAGCGATGGATTAATCCACATTTAGTGCTCTAGTGAGTATTTGTGGCAGCAGGAAGTGTGTGTGTGTGAACATAAACTACTGTGTGTGTGTGTGTGTGTGTGTGTGTGTTCATGGTAATAAAGACACAGCGTGTTTGGTGTCACTGATGTGTTTTTAAAGGATAAGACAGCTGATCCATCGTTGTCGTCGACTCCACGCAGACGCAGATCTCCTCAGATGACCTTTAAAATTTGAATAAGCGCATTAATTACAGATTTATGACGAGAAAACTCGACACACAGCGCTGCAGATGATGTTTAAAACCTCTGTGGAAAGATAAACTAGTTTAAGAAACCTGTGTGTGTGTGTGTGTGTGTGTGTGTGGTGTTTTTAGGTGCCAAAGCCCGGCGAAGGCCACGCCGCCCACGCCCATGCAGAGACTCCCCAGGAAGCACTCGGAGCCACGAAACAAGTCTCCTACAAGACTGAGATCATTGGAGGAGTCCCCATCATCACCGCTACACAGGTAACACACACACACACACACACACACTGTTAAGAGTCTTGTATTAGCAGCTGTGAAGCAGGTCGGCAGGTCCCGTCCTGTCTGTGATGGTATGCAGCCTCGAACACGCGACCCAACACGCATCGACACAGACGAGTGACGGCTGGTTTGAGTTTTATGACTGGAAGACGTTTCAAAAGTGAAGAAGAAGAAGATGATGAGTGTGTGTGTGAGGAAAACAATGTTTTCTCTGCTCGAGGCTACGTTAGCTGCTACCACCATAACACACCTAGCAGGTACTGACAAGGAAGAAGATCCCTGCTTCTGATGCTTACCTGAAGATACAAATGACCCCCGACTCTGCAGCTCCCCTCAAACAAGCAAGAGTCCACATGGAAGCTCGTGTTGCTCAGTGTTGTAGTCAAGACCAACCGAACCAAGACCAAGACTACAGTGTATCGAGACCGAGTCAAGACCAAGACCAGACAGTGTGTAGCATACTTAAGTAGCTCCTTGAACTCTTTTAGGAAAACAGATTTTATTAGAAGATTCGTCTGACGTCTCCTCCCAGACAACAAACAAATAAATCAGAGTGACATCCTGAAGTTCTGGTCTGGACCCGCAGCTCTAACAAAAGGTGAGGTTTGGTCCTGAGAGGTGGAGGCAGGAGGTCAGGTAGAGTGTGGTGGTGGAGGAGGAGGACTCCGAGGGAGCGGGTGGTGTTCTGATGGAGGACTTTGAGTTCAGGGAGTCAGTCAGACGGGCAGACGAAGGTGTGGATCAACGTTTCAGCTGCAGTGACGGACGGAGATGTGGCCAACATGTCGTTTCCTGAATATCACGCCGCAACGTTTCACAAACGTTCTATTTGTGTTGTATTTGTGTTTTAGGAGCAGGGGGAGGGGCAGAACGGGGCGGAGCGTGGAGGTTTGAAGCGGGGTCAGAATCAACTGCCCTACTTCCTGTCCAGAGGAGCGCAGGACCAGGCCGTCATCAAAGCTGGATACTGTGTCAAACAGGGAGCTGTGGTGAGAGCACACACACACACACACACACACACACACACACACACACACACACACACACACTGATCTGTAACCAATGCTTCGATGTTCTCTGCTCCTCTTCCTCAGATGAAGAACTGGAAGCGGAGGTACTTCATGCTGGATGAAAACGCTGTCAGCTACTTTAAATCTGACCTGGTGAGTGAACTGACCGTCCGGCTAACAGACTGAGCTAACATGAGCTAACAGCAGCTAACAGACTGAGCTAACATGAGCTAACAGCAGCTACAGCTGTCAGCAGTTTACTTCACTGTCCATCATAAACTCTGTAAATCACAGAGAGTTGAGGCGGAGCAGCCGGAGGACATCAGAGGGAAAACCAGAAAACATTTTCTCCATAAAATATGATCCAGTTTCACCAAAATCAGTGAAATAGTTGATGCTGTGTGTGTGTGTGTGTGTGTGTGTGTGTGTGTGTGTGTGTGTCTGTGTGTGAGAGAGTGTGTTTGGCTTGTTTTGCCCTCAGTCAGGCGTGTGTGTCTCTACACGCAGTGGCATGTGTCCTGAATACCTCCTCATACTATCCACGTGTGGACAGATTAGTCCTAACCACAGCCCGTCTGTGCAAATACATGGACACACCCAGTGTGTGTGTGTGTGTGTGTTGGTATTAAAGACACAGAGTGACGTGTTCAGTGTAACTGTTGAAAAATGTCTCGGATCATTTCAAGTAAACGAGAGACAAAGTTTCTGTGTGAGTTCACGAGGAAATGAAACAACAGAGACGAGAGTTTGAAACTTTCTCAGCCGACACGATGTACAACAACAAAGTTAACACGTCATCTTTAGCTGCAGCTCTGGATCGATCTCCTTGAGACGTAGTTGACCTCATATTTATGTCCACAGGCTTTTTCCTTCTATCACATCTTTGTTGTGACGACTCAACCAAGAAAGTTTCATGTTTACCTCACGGGAACAGTTCAGCGGGAACTTTGCTTCTGGAGTTTGTCTATTCAAAATCTACACTACCTGAAAATATCCTGAATTTGTCAGCGTGTTATAAAACACTCCAGTATCACTAATTTAAACTCTGAACGGGAGGTTTGTGCTCGTATGAGGTGCTGGAGGAGGACCTGCATCAGGTGACGTGTACACAATATTTAGAATATTTTCACTGCTTCACGTCGCTGTCCGACAGGAAGCAGCCAGACTCCCTTCACAAAAACATTTAAAATTTTAAATTGTCGGTCTGCTGAACTAACATGTTAAACAGTCAGACAGCGACACTAACTAACTAACCAATCGAGGCAGCGGTGGACTAGAAACTCTGATGTTCTGTCTCAACAAAAAGAGCCGTCTGACATCAGGATGAAGGAGGGAAAATATTCAAATTATAGCATGCACTTTGATGTTTTAGGTTTGTCTGTCTAAGACAAGAAGAGCTTTAAGGTGAAAATCACATGGAGGATGTCAGGGACATGAAATGCAGTCCAACACACCAAGTTCTTTAAATAGCCTGTAACTGTCAGCTGTGATGAGTCAGTAAGCAGCAGAGGAGTGCCGTGTCGAGCCAGGTAGATCTGTGGTTTGGTAAGCTCGGCATGTGAGACAGGTCAGTGTGAGTCTGTTTGCTGAGGTAAGATGAGGCGAGGCATCTACAGATGTGTTGGAGTCTCTACACCTCGCCTTAAGATTGGACGTGGACACAGCTGACCTTTCTTCACCTCTGTGTGTGCACACGCAGGTTCAGAGTATTTTAAAGGTTTCCTCTCTTCTTCCTCGCAGGAGAGGGAGGCGCTGAAAGTCATCCCGCTGAAGGAGGTCCACAAAGTTCAGGAGTGCAAACAGAGGTCAGTGAGCTCTCTCGTCACGCTTGTGTCGATTCAGGCCGTCACATCGCAGCTGATCAAACGTCCTATCTGTATTCTGCAGCGAGCTGATGATGAGGGACAACCTGTTCGAAATGGTCACCAGCTCCAGAACCTTCTACATCCAGGTAACGAGCATGGAGAGGACTGATGGTCCGGTCCGTTGCAGCACCGCTGTGATTTTGTTGCACAAACCTGTATTTAAGTCAAAGGTGTGACGTGACAGCCACCTGGAACATCGCTGTGGACATCGAGGTCGGCGCTCTTCGAGTGGCCTTCAGGTTTCAGAGTTCTGAGGCTGACTTGACACATTTACCATGTCGGACGCATCACGTCATGTGATACCTGCACCTTAAACCAGAAGCAGTAGTAGTCTGCGCACAGTTGATTTTTCTATCAGGTTAATGTAGTATTTCCATTTCTGCCTCGAGAGACACGGCGTATGTCTGTCCGTCCATTGATCAGTGTCCTGTATGTTTAAACTTCTTTCCGTGTTCAGATGTAACATTAAATCAACAGAATAAAGTAAAGTCATGATGTAACTCTCTCTCTGTGTGTCAGGCTGACAGTCCAGAGGACATGCACAGCTGGATTAAGGCCATCTCCGGGGCGATCGTGGCTCAGCGCGGCCCCGGACGCTCAGCTAACACTGTGAGTGTCCCTTCAGACTGACGTATTAATGTTGTATTAATGTTGTATTAAACACTCACAGCTGTCCAAAGACTTCAAGTATGTCTGGTAACATTTGAATAGAAGTTCATAGATTTTGAACTTTGATGTTTGGTACGGATCCTGAACTAAGTTTAAAACCAGCAGCACACATACAGATGTAAGGAAAAGATCACACTAAGATGAACATCCTCCGACTGATCACTGAAGTCACTTTAAACTGTTTCTGGTGGAGAAGTCCAGGTGTAATCAGGTGAAGCGGCTCCACCATGTGGCAGGAAGAGTTACTGCAGCAGACAAACATGAAACGTTTCAGTCATTTTGTTTTATTCCCAGTTTTTACACGTTTCATGATGTTTTCATTCACTCTGAGGAAAAGACTCTTTCAGTCTGACCTCGTTTGTATCGAATATTCAGGAATAAAGTCGTTCAGTTACTGGAGATGTTATGATCAGTAGATTATGTCTGTCTGTTATGTCAGATTTATTATTATTATTATTATTATTATTATTATTATTATTATTATTATTCATTTTCATCAGAGCTACACAGTGTTGTGTTCTTCTTCTACTCACACACACACACACACACACACACACACACACACTCTCTCTCTCTGTTTGAAGAGTTTCTTTCCAAAACCACCTGATGAAAATAAAAACGAATAAGAATAAAAATTCAGAATCATTTGGTCTGCATCAGCTTTTAGAATAATAATCTGACACTGATTGGTTGCATAGACTGTTAAACATTCTGTGTGTGTGTGTGTGTGTGTGTGTGTGTGTGTGTGTGTGTGTGTGTGTGTGTGTGTGTGTGTGGTGTTTTTGGAAAGGAGCTCTTCACGTCGTCGCTGTAACTGAGCTGTGCTGTAAACTGTTTTCAGATCCGTCAGGCCAGACGGCTGTCCAGCCCTTGTATACAGAGGTATACACCATTCTGCAGTGGTGAATGCAGCACGTATGTGACCCCATGCCCTTCCCCAAAACCTCCACCACCACCATCCGCCCCGTTCACCCCGTCCACTATCCACCAGCATCCACCCTGCACACTACAGGAGCTCTCAGCCTGAGCGCTGTAGTGTTCATCCATCCTGAAGCTCCTGCAGCAGAGCTTTAAAGTCACAGCTGGAGTGTGTAGTCACGTTCAACACTTTAAGTTTCCATCTGCATCAACAGGCGTCTTTCATCATCAGCTCGGCTCAACATGAAATCTCTGACAGCAAACTTTGTCTCTTCTTGTCTCGTGGATGTTATAATCTACTGAGAGCTGCAGGATTAGAGTCCGTGCATCAGCTGAGGAACTGAGGAGTTTCTGTGTGAGCCACAGATCTCCACCAAACCTTCTAGTTTGATTCCTGTCTGTAGCCTGAAGGTTTTTACATCATCAGTCTGATTTATTAAATATTTGATTAAAACATGGAGAACATTTGTTTTTTATGGCTGCTGACAGTATTTTCTGAGTCTGTACAAACCTCTGACTCTGTCAACAACATGAAACAGGAAGTCTGAGCCTGGATTTAACCGATGTTCACGGCTCTGCTCTGGAAATATATGCAAATTATTTAATGAGATACTGTCTCATTTGCATATTCAATGTACAGCAGAGTTTGATGCAGGTGGAAAAGTGAGTAGTCCTGAGGTCGTTTGACCTTTGACCTCAGTCCATATGCTGACAGCTGTTTGTCGGCGCCTCCTCCACCATAACTCGTCCCACCGAGGCTTCACCGACCTCTCATTGATTCAGATTAACACTCCGCTCCATCAACATCTCGGCTTCAGATCAGAGCTCCGTCTGTCCGTCCGTCCGTCGGGTCGAACCTCACACACTCCCCTTCATTCTCATGACGTGATGGATGATCTCTGAACTCCTCGCGTCACGTCTTCACTCTGTTCTCTTCATGTTGTGTGTCATTACTCACGTCTTAATAACATTTGCAGCGTTCCTGACGCCCCGCCCAGCAGGACAAACTCACCACGAGCTTTTTTCTTTTGCCCCGCTAACCCTCTGTCATGTTGTCTTTCTGTCTTTCTGCCTCTGTGTGTGTGTGTGTGTGTGTGTGTGTGTGCCTGCTTTTCAGAGAGTGAGGTGTGACAGTGACGTACTAACCTTCCCCAAATGAGCCCCGCTGCTGCCTACTTCCTGCCCCTCCCACCGCTGCCTCATCGTCCAATCACCAAGCCCCACTGCCTCCTCCGCTTCCTTAGCAACTGCTGTTCGATCCTGTCCCGCTCCTTGGCAACTGCAGCATCACTCGTTCGTACGTGTCGCTTGTTAACTGCATGAACCCTTTGTGTCATTTGTGTCTTTGGATGGGTGTTGGGTGACCTCGTATCTCAGTGACAGGACGGGAAACATCAGACAGATGTGTTGGAAAACATCTGTTCAAAGGTTTAAAGTCTGCATCTCTTTCATAATAATCCAATCACAACTGACGTCAGTTTCTTCATCTACGGTCAAAATTTAGACTCTTATTGACCAATGAAAAGACATTTTGTATGTAGTATCGACAGAAGGAGGACAGCTTTGGATAAATGATGTTTTAAGGTTTGATTCAAGGATTCAAGGACCTCTCTGAGCTGAGTTAGTGTTAACCTGGATTACCTGGAGAGTCGCCGACAAAGCTCTCAGTACTTTTAGTTTTAGCTTCATTTTGTGAGCTAGTTTCTGAATTTTTATTGGACAGCGACAGCAGCTCAAATGTCACATGACCTGCAGCCTGAAACAGCCGTACCGTGAGCGTGACGTCTTAGCTTAGTTTGTCTTAGCGGGTCAGATCCAGTCTGCTGTGAGTCAAACTGAGCAGCTCCTGGTGGACGTGTATCAGAAACTCGTGTCATGTTGTTCCTGATCTGTCAACTAATACAAAATGTTTGCTGAACTTTAACCCACAAGACCTGATAGAAAGACATGCATGCTGTTTGAATGTCGATCACATCACCTGCAACATTTATCAACAAAATGTTTCCTTGATCACCAGCAAACAGAACTTTATCCAATCACTGACCAAAGGACAGCTCACACTGAAGTCTTCTCATCTATCGTCTCTTCACTGAGCACCAGCATCGCTGCTGCCTGCCAGACTCCACTGACAAAAACGCTACTTTTACCTCACAGATAGTCGTATCATTGTGACTTTAAACCGTCTTTGTTTCAGCTCTCACCAGCTCTGCTTTGGTCGAGATGAATCTTTAATTCACAGAGTGAGATGAAGTAAAATGATGTTTCTCGTGAAACCTCGTAGTTAAAAATGAGTTTACTGGTGAACAAGTTGACGTTAACGTTCCACATCAGATGCTTTTGTCTCCACTCCGTGTCCATCCATCCTCCATTCACTGAGTCATCGCTGCGTTCATCCATCCGTCGCTCACAAACATCTCTCTCCTCTCTCACTTCCTCTCCCCCCTCCGTCTCTCTCCAGGAGCGCAGTGACCACTCCTCTCCCTCCCCAACATCCTCCTCCACCTTCTACTACCCCTTTGATGAGGAACACCCACAATCCTCCTCCGGTACCGCCTCAGCGGGCCCTGAGCCTCACGCTGGACACCCACAACCAAGACAACTTCCTGGGCCTGCTCCCGTGGAGGCTGAGCGGCGTCCAGTCGGTGATGATGCCCCTCCCGTCGGCGCGCTCCCGCCTATCGCTGCAGGAGACGGTGCAGTCTTCGAAGTAACCGAGGACGACAGCCACAAGTCGCCGTGGAAACGGCGCAGCAAAATCGCAGAGCTGGGATTGGTCGGCAGCGGTGGCGGGGAGGAGCTGAATAGTCGCACCACTGAAAAATCTGACATTCAGATGACCCTGATTTGACGACGAACACGATGATGATTGACAATCTTTTACACACACACACACTTCTACATGTGCTGAGAAAACTACCTGACAACTGATAATCCTTCTACAAAACTTCCTGGGACCATTTATTGTATGTGTGTGTGCACACGTGTGGAATGGGACCTTCTTCTTCCTCTGCTGTTGTTTCTGTCACTTTCGTCTTCCCGGATCTTCTTTACAAAGAATCGATGCTGACAAACAGAAACCACGCCGTCACGCAAAGAAAAGAACAAACATCTCAAGTCGTGACGTGAAGTTTTGTTTCAGTAGCACAAGAACCCAAAGCCCGCTCAGTGCACCGTGACGGTCGGGTTTCATGACTCATGTAAGAAAACCAAAGTTTGCAGTCGTGGTTTTTCTACAGATGTCAGAAAAAACTGGAAGCGTCAGTCGTCTGACTAATCCAGCTTCTCCGTTTATTTTTTAAGACAATCCCGCTTCATGTTAGAAACTCTTTAATCTTTTAGTCTCCAGTTGAAAACGTCATCCTGAGACGTGTTTTAGCGCTTTAAAGCTCCAAAGTCCAGATTCACTGAAGTTCATTTTCATCTTATTAACCAGCACAAATGTGCTGACATCAAGTTAATTAAAAAAGAATAATAATCATAAATCAGTCTAATCAGTGGATTGACTTGTGGAGGCGAAGTGACTCTGCGTAGAGTTACAATTTTGTGAACGTTGACACACTTTTACCAAGCCAGAAAAATGAAAATGGATCGGTGTCATGTCATAACAAGATACCGTCACATTATTACGACACATGGACACCTAAAAACGTGTAAGTTATCGTAATGACACGTGAAAAACATCTTGTTATGACAGTAAACTTTTCACGTTATCGTGACATACAAACATACACGACGGAACACGTTAGAACAAGAAAAGTCTCTTTTTATAACCTGTTATTACGTGTACGTTTGTTTTAACGTTAACTGTTCGCATTATAACGTGATCCTAATCTGAGAGTCACATTATCTGTGTTGCACCATCTAATTTTATAAACGTCTGCTGGCCTGGTTCGAGTGGATGGTACAAATGTCTGTTGACATATTGTGTAGTCAGTGTTGCATTAAGACATAAACTGACATTAAAACATCATCAGCATAGAGTATAATAATCAGTACACCATGAGAAAAACATGAATCTCAAACACAGACGAAATAATTATCCGTTACAGTGAGTGAAACATTGTATTTATGAATCAATGAATCTTTCAACTGAAGCAAAAAAATGAATTTTACCAAAGCGGTGAGATCAGACTTTGATAGATGACGTCGCGCTCTTACGTTAAAACGACGTGAAGCAGCGTTGACGAACCGCTCACCAGCTGAACTCACCTCGCCTCCTGCATTGTACGTTCAGGTCGCCCTTCCTTTGGGACTCCATCACACGTTTGTTTTAGTGTTTTTAGTTTAAAGACGCGGACACGTGACACCAAACTCATATTTTGTCATTTTTGGACGCTGCGAGCGCAGATGGAGACTCTGGTTGTGGGTTTTTGTTTTTTTTCTGTTTCTGATGTGCGTTTAGTTTTAATGATTTTATTATTTACAGTGATGAGATATATATAAAAAAATCTACATATATATGTTGTTTACTGACTTTTATAAACACGTGTGCATGATTGCATGCACACAAACGTCCCTCCCTCCCTCACTGCTGTTGTTCCCTGTCAAACATAAGCTGGGTAAAGTGCCTGCGTTGTTCTTTCTAAAGACTCGATGATGAAAAAGATGTTTTGACCCTTTTTAGCGTGTTGACTTGATTCTAAGAACATGTGCTCCGTTTATTAAAAGATATTTGAAAATAACGTTCACTGGACTCGGGCGTCTTCTTCACATGTAGCAGTTCAAAGAAAAGTTTCTTACTGTCAATAAATCACGAGAAGGTTTTTCATGCAGGCTCAGTAATTTCCTCAAACAGCTTGATAACGTTTTTAGCAAATCACTCAAACGGGAGGAAATGAAGCATTTATCAGGGTCTATTTTCAGCGGTGGATTAATACACATCTGGTGATCTAGGAGGAGGAGGAGGAGTGATGTGTGGAAAGATTGTGGACAACGGTACCAAAGTTGGTATTTAATTTGTGATAGTTACAAACTTTATGTACTTTAAAGATGACCCTTACCAACAGTAGTTAGGCAAATAACTAACTAACTAATCGTTCTTGCCCCCGTTGGACGCCTACATGAGCCCCGATGTGACACAAAGACAGTAAGCCGAGGTGAAATAACTGGTTCAAAAACTTCATCGTGGCTCCAATGATAGACTGTAGTTTAAAGGTCATGATTGTTCTTGCAGAAAACACTTCAAACTGGAGGCTAACTGAATAAAACTCACTAAAATGTCTTTGTTAGACTTTTTCAACATTCACCAGCATCGGTTTGGTCGAAATAAACTCTGAATTCACAGAGTTAGAAGTGAAGATATTATACAGGAAACACGGTGCAATGGCAACTCGGGGACAAATGTGTCCATCAAAGGATGTCAGATTGTGTCTGAACACTTTAACATCGTAACTTCATTCAAAGAAACAAGATAAATCTCACCATAAACGTCTTTGTTAGTCGGTTCCAACAATCACTGGCTCTGCTTTGGTCGAAATAAATCCTCAGTTCACTGACGTAGACGAGACAAAGTCGCTCTCCGTGTACAATAACAGGAAAGGAGTCTGACGCCTGACTCAACTATCTTTTCTTAGCAAATAGTTGGTAGCTGCTAGAATAATGTTTGAAATCTCACACATATAATCTTTTAATCCTTCAGTAAGGAGCAGATCTGCATCTGTCCACTAGGCATCACTATTCCCTGCTGTGAATCTGTGGGTTCGTGCTGATTTACGGCCCGCGGGAAGCTTCCATTCTCCACGCCATTCCTCAGTGGGTGGAGGCTCTCCAAATAACCTCTGCTGAGGCGTTTGTCGGTCATCGGGTCATGATTTCTGGACGACGGCTGCAGAGCGTCAGTCCCACAACAGCGTAACATGCTGCAGTCACGTCCCACACCTCGAGGAGTTGCGTAAGAGGAACATCATCGAGGCAGATTAAGACATTCATCTGTATGCTCAGTGCATGTTGGATAGAAACACTGAACACTGAAGTTAAATCACTTTCGATGGTGACACTTCCTCTGCAGCTTTTATCAGGACAGGACGGAGATGTTTTCTATTTTTCTGTCATTAATCACTTGAGTTCAACCTGACTGCATGTCCCTCGGTGGGACAATGAATCACGGTGCACGGCATCATTGTTTAACTGCTCTCTGTAGGCATGTTGCACGTTTGGCCACGTCCCAGTCGGTGATCTCAAAGCCTGTCCTGTTAGGTATGAAACACAGAAGGTGGCGAGCCAAGCGGAGCCGCCAGCTTTTCATCTATTCTCTGTGAGAAATAAATGAACCGTGACCTGAAAGTGTGCTAACATGTCACATAGTAACTTGTTAGAGTACTTTTTTGTTGTGATAGTAACTCAAGCAGTCAGTTATTTAATTACATTTTCAAATAAGCAGCATCATTTTACTGCGTTTGCCTTTTCCTGTTTCTTTACATTGTGGACGTAACTAAGCACTGAAATTTTCCCTCTGATGTCCTCCGGCTGCTCCGCCTCAACTCTCTGTGATTTACAGCCAGTGTCGTGCCAGAACCGGAGCTGGGTGAGCGGGCAATGTAACCGAACTCAGCAGCCTCTACGGACATAATGGCAGAGGAGAAGAGAGCGAAGAGGACGCTGACGGAGGAAGCTAAGAAGAGAAAAGGAGAGAGTGAGCGAGCAAGAAGCCGCCGGACAAGAGTAAATCTGGGACTGACTTTTAGTGGTTGGTGAGAGCTGACGCCAAGTTACTTTTCTCCGTAAGTAACGCTGCAACGTAATAAGTTACTTTTAAAATAACATGACCCAACACTGGTAACCAATCACAATCAAGCTCTCACAGTTTCAGAGTCCTCTTAACGTGCATGTTGGCTCACTGTCTGTCTGACGTGGTTTACTGGGACACTTGAATCATCATCATCAATAATCATTAAGGTTTTTAGTAACAGAGTCGATGAAAGAACACGCAGACCTGCACACCCCTCTGAGTTATTGATGTAAAGCTGCTAAAGCTGAATTCATTTGTGTGTGTCGATGTCTGCGCATACATCCAAACACTGCCTTTTCTTCATTACGTAACATCTGTTCTCCTCCAGCTGTTACAGTCGGCTCTGTTAATAGCACGATTTCCAAATCAGGTTCAGTTTATCTGGAGCGCCGACGCCTTAAAGAGAAACTCCCCTAAATGACCCTCAGTTATTTATTCCTGAGGGCCAAACATGAGGACCATGACGTCTCGTCCAGATGTTTCCAGCAGCTAGTTTGATATGAAGACAATCTCAGTAAACATCAGGAGTTGTTTGGAGTCAAAGAGCTCCTTCTGAAATCTGTTGTACGATCATACAGAAATAAATGTTTCAAACCTGAAGAGGTTCTTCCAACATGCATTTACAATCCGAAACACCCCGCTGGTTCCACTGTAAGAACGAGAAGTTTCTTTAAAAAAAAAAAAAAGTTCACGAACTCCTGATGAGGCACTAAAAGTGACTTTTTCATGTTCTGTAACAATTTATCATTCTCAAATGACACATTGAAGCGGCCGAGGTTCACTTCAGGTCGGCCCGTCAGCTCAGCCAAAGACGAGCTCGATCCAGAAACCACACAGAACCACGATGAGTGGCTCGTTTGGAGCGGTTGGTTTCGGTCGCTCTCTTCCAGATGAAGTTTGGATGTGAGCTCGTTGGAGGTTGTAATCTCGCCTGGGAATGACATGTAGAAACACCAGCCAACTCGTAGTTCAAGGTGCAACAAGTGAGCGAGCACAACTTCATGTATTATTCCATCCAGGGTCTTCATCAGCTTCCAAAGGTCACGGAGCGCACGGAGATAACACGCAGACACTTATTATCTGTTCTTCTTAATGATGTGTTGTGTTGTCTTACTTGTGGTGTGTCTGTTGAATGATGTTATTTTAATGTGTGTGTACAGTTTGTGTTCAGGACGGGAAGCTTCATCTCAAGAAGTTCTGAATGAACTCCACAGAAAGGAAACCGACTTCCTGCTGCTGCTACTGACATCCATCTACCCTCTCCTATCTAGTGTGAAGGACAACAAGTCTGTATAGAGCTGCTGTAGAAACATGGGTTAGGGTTCTCGGGTGAAGCAAACAGTCTTCAGGGCTCTGAATTATGATGCTAATACTAAACTGAATAACATGTCCCGGCAGCACCTGTCCCATCGCACATGTTGTGTCCCATACTTCCAGTCAGCTCGCCCAGATCTGTTGAACGTTACACACTCCTGCCGAAAGCTGCTTTTTCTTCCCCTGTTACACAACCTGCCATCTCCCTGTGATTTACATTCAGCTGTACACTCAGCCTTTATCAGTGCTGGAGCGCAGGGCTGAGCTCTCATCTGTCTAATGAAGCCACTGTAAGACAAATGTGTGCGAGGGAGGAGCTGGCTTGGGTTCAGATTTTAAATGGGCCTCATGCTCACAGGCTTCAGAGGAAAGCACCATGTGTTCCTTCAGAGAAACAGGCAGAAAGCAGCCAGCGCTGCCAGTTTAGGATTTAAGAAGAAGCCAGTAAGAACATAAGAGCAAAACAAGGAGTCGTGCACCGCGGCCCAAAGCCCGATACATCACAGTTAAAGCTGCTTTATTTGCTCTTAAGTGCAGCAGCATGAGTGAAATCTGAACTGTTAATCCCTGCTGTTGTTTCTGTACCTCACTTCAGGTTCAGGCTTTACTTCTCCAAAGAAGTCAGTGTGGGTTCAAGTTTTTAGACTTTACTCTGCCTGAAGAGTGCAAAGCTGCTCAGAGAGCATCCTCGTCATAACTTCATCATCTTCATCATCTAACACCCTGGACAAGTAGCCACCAATTAACCTGAATGTCTTCTCCGGAGAGAACATGCAAACTCCACAAAGAAAGGCTTCTGTGTTTGGGATTCAAACCCTCGGCTGTGGCCCGATGGTTGCCTGATGAAGGATGCCACAAGTAGATAACTATTGCTCATGTAACGCATCCAAACTCTGCGCACACTTTAGAAAGTTTAAGTCAGACCTGAAGAGGCGAGATGGACCAGAAACGGTTGGCACCTGAGTATCACTGGCCTCATACCTGGTCCAGGTCAGGTCGGGTTCATGTGTTTGACAGAGAACCAGGAGAACGTTTTCTACCAAGGATTAAGATTTTGAAACCACTGCTGTTTCCATTTGGACAGAAGAACTAGTTCTGGTTCTGTTCATCTGTTTTGTCCTGATTCGACGGTCTGATCCGAAAACGTCAGATTCGTCATTGTTTGTCTTGATTTCAACCAAAGTCAGCATCAGCGCTCTCGTGTTTTGAATGATCAGCCAATATCTGAAACCACAGACACACACACACACACACACACACATTGCAGTGGGGAAACTACTTCATTAGACTGTTTGGATGGATGGGAGGAGGCCTGAGTCATCCGAGAGACAAACACACATATACAAACACATTCAAACATATACACAAGCACACTGTGCACAGGCCTGGCAGCAGCTGTGTGTGACTCTGATGCCAACTCTGACTTTGTTGTTCTCTCTTTTGTCTTTTTCACGCTCTGTCTTTCTCCAACTCAAACACGCACATGCATAAATCAAAACATTATTGCTGACTGACTCAACTTGAGTGGAATTAGATTGATATTTCACACACACACACACACACACACACACACACACACACACACACACACAAACTCTCTGTTTCCAGGAAAAGCCGAGCAGAGCGTTTGAATGGCTTCCAGTGGACTTCACATCATAAACAGGAATGATGAGCTGTCCAAACGTCCACCATTTATTACAGTTTATATCAGTTTAATGACTCACTTCATGTGCATGACTCACTGTAAACATTTTAAAAATCATGTTTCCAAGGTGAAGAAATTGGTTTCAGCACATTCATACGCAGAGTTCAGCAGCAGAACTCGACACTTAACGAACATAATTAAGAGACACGTTTACACTTTGAAAATACACGTGAAATAAAATGTAAATATTGCTGAATAATTGCAATTAACAACACGAAACTGTTAAACATAATGTAATTAAACAGTGTGAAACTATAAACGTTCTGTGGCTGTTACACCGCAGTGTCATGTCACAAGAAATGAATCGTGTGTGAGAAGAATCACATAATGTCCGTTTCCCTCCGGTGCATTTATTATTATTTTCATATAACAGAGTTCAATCATGTTTCAGGCCTCAAGGCCTGGGCTCTGTTAAATTGTTCCTTATGATGCTGGCAGACCTTCAAGGGCCGTAGAAACTCCACAAGACTCCTTCAGAAAGTTAGTTGTAGCCCTTCAAGGGCCAACTGAACCCTTTTGACGGTTTGTGGATCTTTGTAACTCATTCAAGACCTCTTGGCCTACTTCAGTGAACATTAGCACCCATTTATAGTCCCCTGGAAGTCCTTCAATGACCACTGGAACACTGCATCTCCCTCATTTAAAAAAGGGGCCACTAGGCGCCATTCAGGACCACTGGAACACCTTCACGGATCCATGGAACCTCCTCAATGATCACCTAAAGACCCCTGCAACCTGTAAAAAGAACATTAGTACCCATTCAAGGAACCCCATACTCCTTCAAAGATCACTGATTCATCAAGTATCATTGGAACTTCTTAAAAGATCCATGGAGTTCCCTTGAATCACCTTAAGTGGAGCTAGTGGAGCCCCTTTAACAGGCAGCCACTGCAAGAATCCATGGAACTCTTTCCAGTGTACCTGGAGGTCCTTGAAGGATCCCTTGAAACCATCACAGTCCCATCACAGACACCTAGAGCCTTGAAAGGAAACATGGATCACATGCAAGCCTTATCTGAGTGGATTCAAGGGTCCCTGCAAGGTCTCCAGGGATCACTGGAACTCCTTTAAGGACCATTTGAATGCCCTCAAAGACCCTGGGTTGGGACCCAATAAAAGAACCATGAACATCTCTCAAGGACCTTGAGAAACTATAAGGAACATACACACATCTTCCTCTTTATCCAGTGTTCAGCTCACTCCGACCCTCTTGAGTACGTCTCTATAGTGATGTGGGTGGCAACGGCAACACACACAAACAGAGAGGCAGAAAGATGGATGACAATCCGCCCTTTGTGTTATGTCTTCTCTCAGACTGATGTGAAGCAGCGCGAGCAGCTGAACGGCCCAGAGCGTTCAGAGCGATCGAATCATCCGACAGGACGTTTATGAAAGCCAAACTAATGATCCGAAAGTCCCACGAGAGACCTCCAGAGGCCGAGCTGCTCCTTACATCAAACCATACTGAGGTTTGTTTGAATGACCGCTGTGTAACATGCTTTAAAGACATGTGTTCTTGTTTCTGGTATTAAAAACATGTGGCCCTAATAGTGCAGAGTCTTCTTGTCTACAGGAACTGTAAAAAGCAAAAGATAGCAAAAGATGGCATTAAAGGGTTGACGTTATATAAAAATCAAGAAATTCTGCATGCCCGACACTCGAGGGGTCAAACTGTTCACATGGAGTTGCATAATTCATTGTTACGTGTTAACCCCAGCACTCAGTTTTGCTCAATGCTGATGAACCAGTCGACAAAAATCAAACAAAGAAGCTTTTCGTTGGAAGTTTTGTTGTGATTCCTACAAATTACCAATGTTCAAAAGCTTGAATTGGAAATAAACATGCATGGACTTGAAAATACTCTGTTACCAGGCAGCCAACAAAGATTCGAGGGAGTTATGCGTAGCAGTCAAGAAATAGTGCAGCACATAACCTGTGAAAAAAACAGTGACATCCATCCTTATTCTTATCGGGGTCGTGAGGGGCTGGAGCCGATCCCAGCTGGCTCAGCTCAACCGAGCGGCAAGGTACACCCTGGACAAGTCGCCAATTCATCACAGGGCTGACACACAGAGAGAAACAACCATTCATGCTTACATTAACACTTACAGGCAGTCACCAATTAACCATCACGTCTTTGGACTGTGGGAGGAAGCCATGTACCCGGACTCCACACAGAAACGCCCCAGCTGAGGTTTCGAACCTGGAACCTTCTTGCTGTGCTGCCCTGTTAATCTGCAAAGTGCCCTGAATGTCAGAAATGACTCCTTTATTCCCTGGAGCTCCCTCCATCGTTCACTATCCTTGGCAACATGTTGAACTGTCCCTCAAGTTAAGATCATCCTGGCCGTCAAAGTTCATCACCTGCCTGGAGGAGTCTATATCAGAGCAACCTTTGGGATGGTCCCTGCCACCTTTTGAAACATCCATTACAGCCGCTTCTGCCTCATTTCAGTGATCCTAGTGGACCAAAATAGACCAAAAATCGATCTGCAGTACCCGTACCGCCAGAAGAGAACCCATGAAGAACGTGCAAACTCCACAGAGAAAGGTTCAATCCCAGAACCTTCTTGTGAGGCGACAGTACTAAACACCGCTCCACCTTGCTTTTTATGGAGTGTTAATGACTGGTACTGTGTCTTTACGTGGCAGCATGCAGTGACGCATGTCGGGTTGCCACTTGTGTGTTTTCACACAGAAAACCAGACTTTTATCTACAAATAAAGATGTTTTGTAGCTCTGTGAGGAAAACTCTTTAAAAGTTGAGTTGTAATGGATAAAATAAGGTCTTTGTTGGACAGTTGGTACTCGAAACAAAAGGTTAGAGGGGTGTATGGTATGCCTGACACCCTGAACAGGAAACAAGAAACAATTCATAAAGACACTAAAAACACTTTTTGTCTCACTTTCACTCACTGGCTCTTTATCGCTGAGATGTATATGTCAACACGTTTCTTTCAGACAACACACAAAAACACACTGGAACACACACACATCCTTTGGGACTGGATCAGACTCTGGGTGGATTTTTTGGCATCCTCCAGCAATAACTCCAAAAAACTCAGCAGCCGCTGACAAACACAACAGCGAGCAGCTCTCTGTGGTGAGTCGAGCCGGACGGGAAGGAAATGAGCCCAGCGGTGGCTGTACAGTCGTATCACGCAGTGTGGAGGGACGACTGTGGAGCCGATTGTTCATTAATTATGTGCAAATATTTACCAACCAGACTAGAAACAGAGAGCTGAGTGAAAAGGCCTGTTGTGGTGTAAGTGCTGTGGAGATCTGCTACAAAAAGTACAGACTTAGAAAATAAAATACACTGAAATATAAAAGATTATTCAAGTCCTACACGAGTCTGCAGGATTCATTGTACCCTACAATGCTTGAACGTGGGCCCAAAAATTGAAGTTGCATAAAGCTTTGTGTTCAGAATAACATTTTCAGGGTAGTTACCGTCATAATACAGCACATGTGAGCTCAGAGCACCGGGGGAGTGTTAGTGTTTGTACCACAGGCATTTTGGACCACCGGGAAGAAGAAGAAGAGGTTTACAGCTAGTGTTGTGCCAGAACCGGAGCTGTCAAGAGTGTATGAACCCCAGCTTCACTGCTGCATGCAGTCACCACAGGCGAGTTGTTGATGATCAGAGTGTCTCTCAGTAGCATTGTTAAAGGTTGTAATGTCTCAGTTTTAATCACTGTTTGCGGTTTCAGGGAGACAAATGACTTCAGCTCTGTCGGAGGAGAGATTCCCTGAAAGTTAAATGACAATCATATGATGTCACATGATGTCATAGATACCATGACATGGAGCGTTTAGTGGTCAGAACAATTGACAGTTTCCAGAACAGAGCTTTTACATCATGCTGCCGATGATGCGACGGCTCTCTGCTAAATAAAAGCGAGCGAGGCGGTGAGAGAAACTCGTGGACGAACCTTTCATTTTGAACGATTCACTTCAGTGAAATGAAGTCATCAAATTGTGTGTTTGTGAGTTGCAAACAGTCATTTAGAGAGCTGTGAACATTGTTATGATGTCAGTGAATATGTATCAACACAGCTCAGGATTACCACAGATGAACATTCCCACCTTACAATCTAAAAATAGTTTGTTATGTTGTGTACTCACATTTTTCAAAAAGTTTCCACCCATGTTCAAACCAGAGAAATCTGTCATTGGTCGTGGCATCATATCCTGTTTACCCGCTATAGTTAGGATAACTAACATCAGAGTAAAAGGGAAGGACGTCAGCAAATATGATTACATGTAACATGGATAAAATGTTAACATTACGTCATCTGAGAACATGATTTCTGTCTGAGCTGTGTCAGAGTTTCAGCAGCAAAGGTGGCTGTTTAACGATGAAGACAACAACTCCCATGATTCACTGCTTCGTGACATAAGTGTGTTCACTGTCAGTTCGGTCTGAAGTCAGTGAGTAAACAGATGGTTTCACTCATAACAGTCAAAGTTGAGTGTGGAACGCGGGACACTTCCTGCCCTGAATTTATATTCATATTTTGGCAGTCCGTTGAAATTCACTGGAAGTCCACAGCGTACTACTTATTCAGATAAAAATGTGAATTTCATGAGGACAACATGGAACAATGATTGATAATGAATCCACTTTAACGTTTGAAAGGAAAGCAAACAGGTGTGTCCTTATAAAGTCTGTAGAAGTGTGGCTCAGAAAATGTGAACCTTGTTCGCACGATGAGGGTTCAAAAGAAACAGGTCTTAAAACTGAGCTGAACTCCTCAGTCAGTGCGTTGAATTGGAGGTCAGAGTTGGACCAGGAAGGATGCAGGCTGACCATATGCATGAATGAAAACTAGGTTTACAGGTAAGTAGTAGTAGTAAGTAATATTAGCTGGCTGCTGTGTCTTGTGTCGTTGACCTTGTTGACATGCGCACAGCTGTCAGACACGCTGTATGCAGAGAGGAGAGAGATGTTCTCCTCTGACATGAAGAAGGTACAAAGATTTTGGTTCAATACTCCAGTAATTGTGCAGGTACTTTCCACTACGCACAACTCTACACACACACACACACACACACACACACACACACACACACACCACCATCCCCTCCTTCCATCTGACAGACGTCACACACGCCCACCAATCGCCTCCCGTGTTTATCCTGCAGCTTTTATAAACCGGGACAGCGGCTCCACTCCGCCTCAGTGTGTGAGCCGGTAACGGTGTCCTGACCTGCGCACTGCACAGCAGCAAACTTGAAGTCTTCTAAAGAGTAACTCAGAGTTTCACATCAACTTAAAGTCCAGCTCCAAGTTTCTTTTCGGACTGCTCCATCATGCGTCTCCGGTTCGTCCTCTGCGTAATGCTCGTCTGCCCGTGCCTGCTCGCCGAGGCGCGGATAGCCAAACGCTTCGCCATCGGCTGCCCGGAGAAGTGCGACAAGTCTCAGTGCGCGCCCATCCCCGCCGACTGTTTGGCCGGGGACGTGCTGGACCGCTGCGACTGCTGCCCGGTGTGCGCGTCCGGAGAGGGCGAGCAGTGCGGTGGCACCGGAGACCGGGAATGCGCAGAGGGGATGAAGTGCGTGGTGACCGACGGCGTGGAGGTGTCCGCCACGGTCAGGCGGAGGGGCAAGGCCGGCGTGTGCGCGTGTACAAGCTCCGAACCGGTGTGCGGCAGCGACGGCGTCTCGTACCGGAACATCTGCGAGCTGAAGCGCGTCAGCAACCGGGCGATGAAGCTGCAGCAGCCGCCGGTGATTTTCATCCAGAGAGGAGCTTGCGGGAAAGGTGAGTGTGTGTGCGTGAGAGGTGGTACTCTGAGCTCAGAGCCTGAAGTGTGATAAGGCAGAAATATTTCAGAAATGCGTGCGTGCGCATGCGTGTGTTTTTGGATGTGAACTTGGACGACCTCAGCAGCAGCTCACACACAGAATGAACCATGAGCCTGTGTCACCATGACAACCTGCTGAAGGACCCTCAGCAGCTCGTCATGGGTCACTTCATGCTGATAGAGGGCTGCAACTTCAAAAAGCACCGAGGACGTCTGTAAATGTCTTCTTCTGTCCGGCTGTGATATTCAAAGAGGACAGTCCAGAAAGGTTTGAGTTTAACAACAAACTGAGTAGGACCAATAAGGATGCAGATTTAGGATGAAGGGACAAATCAGGGTCATAGATGGATGGATGGATGCATGCAGGAGTTCCTCTAACGGCCACTAGATGTCCCTCTAATATACATGTGTCTGCATTGAAGTGAATGGGAAAAACTCAAAACAACAAAAAACTTCAACAACAATCGAGAAACTACAGAGACCAAAACTGTTTTTTGTACCAGGCTGTAAACATGTTTACTTCTGCTGTGAAGTTGGACATTTGAACATGGGGACTTATGGAGACTGACTCACTGAGCACTGATGATGCTGAATGAACGTTATTATTTAGGAACTGCAGTACTGCTCTATATCTCTCTCTCTCTCTCACACACACACACACACACACACACACACACACACACACACACACACACACACTTTGTTATCTTTACAAGGTCATAATGTCTTGAAATTAGGCCAGGATGTCCTGAGTGCCTGCCCTGTGCTACAAAAACAAACAGTGTTCCCTGATGAGGGTGTGTGTGAGAGTAATGAAAGCATATTAAGACACACACACACACACACACACACACACACACACACACACACTTTGTGAAGCTGCAGCTGTGAACACACAGATTTGCTGAGTGCAGTTTGCTTCTGACGCTGAAGGAGTTCATCCAGGTCACTGTCTTTCTTCTTCTCCTCATGCATCCTTCTTCTTCATCCATCCTTTACTCCTCACGTCTCCTCCTCTCCTCCTTTCCTTCCTTCTCTCCTCTCCTGAAGTTTGTGGCGTCTGTCTGAGGATTTGATTTTTTCAGCTGAGGAAAGAAATCTGGAAGATGTCAGCGACACACACACAAACACACACACACACACACACACACACACACACACACGCGTGTTACAGTAAGTCTTCTGTCATGATTCATCTCTTGGATCTGATTGGTTGATTGTGTAACTTCCTGAAAAGACACATATCTAGGTCAGTCACTTTATTTTACCCAGATCTGAACTGTTTTTCTCTTTATCATTTTTCATTGTTCTTTCATTTTTTCTGCTTCCTGTGCAGACCTGCGAGCTCTCTTTTGTCCGATTGACAGGCTTGGATACAGCGTCAACAAAACACGGTTGCACGGTGACTCAACTCTTTCAGGAACTGAAGGAATTTTTTCCCAGTTCGGGCTCGTCCAGCGAGTAATGAGATTTCACATAATGTGCAAAGTAGGGTATCATTTGATTTTTTAAGGGGCAGGCACGCAACGCAAGGCTTGGTCCTCAGTGAGGGTCACTGTGGTGCAACTAAATGATGATTTTAGTTCATGCCTGCAAAATGCAAAGACAAACATTGCTGCAAATACATAATATTTAAAGATTATTCAAGAATAATGTTGTTTTTAGAGGTGAAACCTCAAGATTATTTGGGAATGCAGATCTGGGAAGCTTGTGCTTGTAATTTGGTCTGGGGCTTGGTTAGCTAGATGGAAACCCAGGGTTGAGGGTTGGACTGGGAGCTGGGAAGAGTGAGGATCCAGGGCAGTGAAGCAAGGCTGACTAGACAAGACCAGGGGCTGGAGACAGGGGCTAAAACCACAGAGGGAGAGAGAGATGGGGTTAGACGAGGGGAAAAAACAGGCAAGAAAGATTCAATGAAAATGCATGAAAGAAAAGTGTGTAACAGGCTGCTCAGGGTGGCTGAGTATTTGTAGAGGTCTTGATTATAGATGAGGTGCACCTGGTGACTCCAGCACACCTGTCTCCACTTATACAATCACACGCAGTCAGGAAGTGGCAGCAGGTTAGTGAGACACGTGACAAAAACACAGAAACACCACCTGTGTTAGTGCGTCTAGCTCCTGCTGAACTTTAAAACCACGTCACACTGTAATTTTTGCTAATCTTTCTCAAACAGGAGGAAAAAGCTCGTTTATCTGGGACTATTTTCAGAGACACTGCAGCTCAGTGACATGCTGTTTAATTATGCTGGTGCATTCAAGGACACATGATTAATGATTAAAATGTACCTGTCAGTGTCTATTTGACCTTTCTGACCTCAAATACATGCAGTGCTGTTACCGACACCCGCAGCGCGCTCGTGGTGTTTCTTCGTTCGTCTGACTGGCTCCATTCAGTTCACTTCAAAGCTGCAGCAGCTGGCTCACCACTAATCCTCCAGCCAAACACCGAGCCAGCCAAAAACACATAAACATATCAGTGTCTTCCAGACGGTCTGCGGCACCTGTGGTCGAAGCGAACGCTCAGCTGCTCGAGTCAGAAACTGACTACAGCAGCACCGTTAGGAGATCCTCAGAAAGTCAGTGTGCAGTGGAGGTGAAGACTCGAGCCATGTGAGTTGAACTTGAGTCAGACTTCAGCCTGGATTAGAGTCACAGTCAGACGTCCTCAGACTTCATTTGACATGTTTTTGACACCAAAAAGCACAGCTGGGGTAAAGTGTCCCTTAACTCGTCCCAGAAGATCGAAGCGAGGGGGTTTCAACTTAAAGACGAGCGGTGATGTGAGAAAAGAAAGATCTGTAACTGAAAGATGCTGCAGCAAAGCTGGACTGAAACCAAAATAGAGGTTATGTAAGGTGACAGCAACGGTTACACACGGACATTCACAATTTTGTCCAAAAAAAAAGCATCCTAACTTCCTTCTCCTGCTTATCTCTGCATATCGTTTGAGGCTCTGAGTCATTTCCTTTGTTTTATAAGCATCAGTGGGAGCAGAGCGCCTGCAGCTGCTCTCTGATATACAGTTCATATACTGATCTCCACATCTGGATTCGGTTTAACACAGCAGCTACAGTTTGGGTCGCATCACTCCACCCTGCCCCACGCGCATTACCATGCTTTAGATGAACCTCTGGCGGGGCATCATGAGTTAGACGTTGATCTGCCAAGGCACATTACAGTTTTGAGTATGATGCAGTTCACTGACGTCGTGTTTCGTCCCTTCAGGTCAGCAGAACCCCGACAGTCTTCGTTACAAGTACAACTTCATCGCTGACGTGGTGGAGAAGATTGCACCTGCTGTGGTTCATATTGAACTGTACCGCAAGTAAGTTACCTGAACCAACAACCAGACAAAAAAACACGTTTGTCAGTTTAAAATTTTCACTTGGCGCCTTTTAACACACCTGCAGTAGTTTAGTGAAGCAAGAGTGTCAAAGCAATGTTGCATTCATGTCCTTCCTCTTATCCGGGGTCGGATCGCGGTGGCAGAAGGTTTAGCAGGGTGTACCAGATATACCTCTCCCCAGCAACACATTCTAGCTCCTCCTGCATGATCCTGAGGCGTACCCAGGCTAGATCGGCTATGTAGTACCTCCAGCGGACTCTGGGTCTGCCCTGAGGTCTCCTCCCACTTGGACATGCCCGTAACACCTCCAAAGGAAGGCGCCTTGGGGCGTCCTGATCAGTTGCCTGACCACCTCAGCTGGCTCCAGATGTCCAAGCTCCAGACAACCTGCAGAGGAAACTCCGCTTGTGTCCGCGATCCCATTATTTCAGTCACTACCCAAAGTTCATGACCATAGGTGAGGGTCGAGAGCTTTGCCTTCAGGCTCGACTCCCTCTGAACCACAACAGTCCAGTACAACGTCCACATTACTGCAGATGCTGCACCAACCTGCACTCCATTTTCCAGTCACTCGTCGAAACAAGACCCTGAGATACTTGACCTCCTTCGCTGGTGGCAGCAACTTATGTGATGGAGTTGGATAGGTCTGCTCATATTGTTCAAGTCTCTTCCTCTTTCTGCTCAGGATGATATTTTCTAAGCGGGAGGTGGCTGTAGCCAGCGGCTCCGGGTTTGTTGTGTCGGAGGACGGACTCATTGTCACCAACGCCCATGTGGTAGCCAACAAGCACCGAGTAAAGGTACGCAAAGCAGATGTACAGCCGTCCACTTCATGATCTGTATCATGGTTTGAAGTTAATATGAGAATGGTGAGTCGGGAGAAAAAGGCTGGTACTGAGCAGGTTGATCTTTTCTTATTTCCTTCAGGTGGAGCTGAAGAGCGGAGCCACTTACGACGCCAAGATCAAAGATGTGGACGAGAAGGCCGACATCGCTCTGATCAAGATCGACACTCCGGTGAGCCGTGTGTGAGAGAGAGATGGAGAGATGACGGATGGTTTTTGTTCAGTCTGCCAGCCCAAGTGTGTTTTCTGCAGATCCAGATCGATTTCAAAAAGTCTGGATGGCAGAAAAAAACACATGAAATGTGATTTTTGTAAGTCAGATCCAAGCCACTGTTAAAATGATTCAAAATACGATTCTGATCGGATTTCCACAGACGCGTTTGGACCATTGACAGTATAAAATATGGACATCGTATCTGTGACGGACACACGTTTACAAGTTTCTGAAGAGCCTCTACTGCCGCACTCGTTGTAGATGATGATTTCCTCGTGATGTTTCTGTTGATTCTTTAAAGTCTGCAGAGGTTTTTAGTCGTGCATTGAGCACATGAGTGATGAAGGTCCTTCTTTCGTCCCAGAGCTGCTCGGCTGCAGCGCACATTTACATGTCACGCTTCTTTGAAAGTCTACAGGACTGATAAATCCACATTTTGTATGATATCATCACGTCATGACTAGGACTGTCAAAACTGCTCCAAAATGACGTTCGAATATTCGCTCTAAAAACACACATGTTCGAACCATTCGAATATTGAGATGCCCAGCCAAGGCTCCGCATTTTTGCCGTCTACTGACCAAAATCCGAAGTATTTCCAAACGGGCTCAACTCTCTGCTGCCGAGTTGGGCTCTGAACTTCCTGCCATTTGGTTTTTCTCTCTGCCGTCTGCATCTGCCACGGTTTTTGTCGCGTCTCACTCTCAGCAGTGAGTGACGCTGTGCAAGTGCAGCTCCTGTGACCGTCCCTGACCCGTCATGCAGTGCGGCCACTCGCAAAGCAGCCGCTGATGTGTTTTTTTACCAGAGTCGAATATTAATTTTCACAATCGAATCTCCGTTTTTTTAAATATTTGAATATATATTTGAATTTAGAATATTGGTTGGCAGCCCTAGTCATGACTGATTTGATTGTGGAAAAACTCTGGGATGATGGTTCCTCTGTGTCCTCTTGTAACCTTGCCTCCTTTTTTTCTTCTCTCAGTCAGACTTGTTTTTACGTCTCCTCTCCTCTTTTTTATTTTCCAAAACACATTCAGGTGTTTATTCGTTTTTTTGGGAACATGAACGTTTCCTGAGCGTTCCCCGAACAGAGAGCTTGGTTTTAATTTTAGCTCGGTGGGATCTTTGAGGCGAGGCACCTGGGTGAAATAATATTGTGATTCATGAAAGTGGATATCTGTGCAGCAGGTCAGGAGACAGAGGGAACTTTTTTCATGTGGGTGAATTTTGAGTTTTCATTTGTTCGCAGCACTTTGTGTTGGCCCGGGGATGACTGGACGGCTGGGTTCAATCCAGGAAGTGAAGAGGGTTTCCACAAAGTTTGTGCAATGGAAAAGCATTTTTAGCATACGAAGGTCAATGTGTCTCATTTTTGTGCAAACTTTAGTCAGTCGGATCAACATCCTGCACGAGGTCAGACGCTAAAGGGAATGTCGTCAGATTCTCTCAGAGCCAGCGGCTAAAATATTCAAATCTGTGATCCCGTCTGATCCAAAACATTCATACACAGCCTCTTTGTGACTGAATGAAGCTCATTAAAGTCGTGCATCTATAAATAGGCTGAGCCGGAGAGAGAACAGGTAATATATTAAGGAAAGTGAAGATAAAGTGATGAAGTCCAGCTGTGCTTATGAAAGCAGACAGGATGGATTATGCAACTCTGATCTGGATTCTGTTTTCATAATATTAAAAACAAAAGACCCTGCATGAGTTAATAAAGATATTATATCAGAGCCTAGAAGTATAATGTAGGTTTCATCCTTATTGCAAAAAATAAATAAATTTCCTGAAAGCTGAAGCTGTAAACAACAGGATATGTCTATGATAATATTTAACAGGGTAACACTGAACTCTTTGCCCCCTCCAGCCTGTCAGCGGGGCGGGTTCAGACCTGTTAATGCCATCTACAGTGTACACAAACATCCTTCCTGCCATCTGGAACTGAAATCAGCAGAAAGCACGTTTCTTTTTCTTTCTTTTTTTTCGGGAGGTGAAGATGCTTCAACACAAACATGCAGAAGAAAAGAAACACAAAACTAAACAAACTTTCAGTGTGATGTGTGATGGGCAGGATGAGAACAGCCCGTACACAGACGAACATGAAGTCAGTACACTGACACTGCAGGATGTGAGTTCACGTTTTGCCGGTCAGACGGAGGCGATTTTTCCTCTGCATGTTCGGGCGGTGGCAGTCGGGTGTAACCGGAGCTTCAGGGGACGATGAAGCTGAGCAGAAATCCACTCAGCACTTGTGGTTGTGGCTTACACGCACGCAAAACCAAGATGCAACTGTGTGTCTACACAAAAGACTCACAGCCCTCAACACTCCCACACATCCATCCCAACACACACACACACACACACACACACGAAGCAGCTTACACATGTAATGTGAAATGCAAAAAATGGGAGTACTAAAGTTCACTGACACTGTTTTCTCTTCCAGAGAAGCTTCTTCAGTTCTGAAGTACTGACGCAGATAACTGAAAATCTTCACACACTTCTCAGTAAAAACACACTACACACACACACACACACACATCTCCCTCTGTGCACACAGTGCAGGTCAGCATTAAGCAGCAGCAGTAAAGATATGCAGACGACGCGGTCGGACGTGTAGCTGCACGTTCAGGACAGATAAGCTTCGTGAGTATCAGAGGAGGTTTTAAAGACCTTTCCTCTCCTTTGTCACCGAGCTCACAGTTCAGGTAGCCCGACTAACAAACTGAGCTAACAGCAGCTTCAGTTGGCAGCAGTTTACTTCACAGTTGAGGCGGAGCAGTTTCTTTAATCATTACTTGTTCACCTGTGTTGACCTGTGCTGTCTCTCCTGAGGCAGGTGTCCACTGAGCGTGTGCAGACAGGATCTCTCTAGTTGTTTTGAGTCTTAACTCATCCAGTCGAGCCTCGCAGCGACACTCCACCTTTAATCCAGCGTCGATTATTATTATTATTATTATTTTCCATGGCACGTGTCCATGAGCAGCTTATGCTAACAGCCCGAGACGTCTGCAGGTCACTGGCAGCATCTGATCCATACTGTCATTTACTATAACTACTGCGACTGCAGACATCATTCAAAGTGAATCAGCTCAGCTGGAGTGACGCAGGAGGGATCATTTCAGATATGAAGTTCTGGAGAAAGTTATCTGGTATTAATTATAGTTTGATGTATCGGCTGTGCTGTTATTCCCTCAGCGAAGTCCTCAGAGCGTCAGCTCTGTTCTGTTTGTTTAAGCAGATAACTGAAAGGACCGGTTCTGTCTGGGATGAAAGCAGCACCAAAGAGAGGAAGGAGTGAGAGACAAGAAGAAATGACGGGGGAAAGACAACATTTCATTTTCTTTTGACCGCTCATTGGAAAAGCACAAGTGAGCCACCCTTTATTATTTACACCTCTGCTCTTCCTGATGTAAAGAGACAATGCAAACGGTTGGAGCAATATTAGCATTCATGCAAAGTCGTGCTTCTGCATGGTCAGCCCTTTTCCAAGCTCTGTCCCAGGAATTAGACCTGCTCTAAACCATAGACGGTATAAAACCTGGACGCAGTACTTTCTGAGGAGCCGTTGTGAAGCTCAGTGTGGAGGCTCTGGTCTTCTCCATCTTTGCAGTCCTAATCGGCAAAGAGGTGGAGCTGAGGCGGGCTGATTGACGCCTGAGTGCTCAAACAAGCCACCTGTGACCACACCCAGCTGTCAATCAAAGCGTCCACTCCACGTTGTTAATATAAAAAGTGATTACAGCAGCTTTAAAGTCAGCATCAGACCTCCATATCGTGACACGTCAGTGCTTTGAGGGTCAAACTTCAGCAGAGTGAAGATCCTTGTTACATAAACACAAACTGGACTACATGTATGAGACGTCTGTCTGCGTGTGATTTGAGTCAGCTGACCCTGTAGCATGCTTACTGTAAGCCTGGACCTGGAGAGAGGTAATGAGAAGGAGAGGATGATGGGAAGGTTTGTTCCTTGTGGTGGTGTTTTGTGTTCGGTTGCTTTGTCGCACTCCCTCCCGTGTTGGCGTCTCTTAAATTACTGCTGAACGCAGCCCCTCAGCTTTGTAATCTCCCTGTGGACAAAGTGCTGTCATCCTGAACAACCACAGAGCGACAAACGTGGTCATTTTCCTGACGGGCAGAGCTCAGCCAGCACGGTGGCTTCAGATGATCCGAGTTGTGGTTTTGGTTCAGTCCGGGCGAACAGAGGAGCTCTGATTAGAAGAGCTGAATGAATCCATTCATGACCGGCTTGTTTATGTCTGTATTAGTTATGTATGTGGGGAGTGACCTCATTAGAACAACTAATGCAATGTCCCATTATTATATAACTGCGTTCCAACCCTACCTATGGTCATGAGCTCTGGGTAGTGCCCAAATTCACATCGAAAGGAGCCAGCTGAGGTGGTTCGGGCATCTGATTGGGATGCTCCCTGGGCACCTTGCTTTGGAGGTGTTCAGGGTACGTCTATCAGGGAGGAGATCCCGGGGCAGACCCAGAACCAGCTGGAGGGACTACATAGCCCATCTAGCCTGAGAACGCCTCAGGATCCTCCAGGAGGAGCTGGGATGTGTTGCTGGGGAGAAGAACGTCTGGAGCGCCCTGCTAAACCTTCTGCTACCACGACCTGGCCCTGGATAAGAGGAGAATGGATGGATGGTTGCTCCTTTAGTTTAGTTAGTTATCAGTTTATGTGTGTTGGACTTTCTAAAGCCAGCTTCCCTATAGTCCAAACTTTGTGTCCAAGTTCCTTGACTTTGCACTATGGGAAGAAAGCAAGCCGGCAAACCTCATGTGGACTTTGACACGTCCCACCTACCAAAGCATGGTTGCAGACCATGTCCACCCTTTGATGAAACAGTGTTCCTGATGGCAGTGGCCCTGACACAAAGCTAACACGGTTCAGGAATGGTTTGAGGAACACAACAACCAGTTCAAGGTGTTGACTCGGCCTCCAGATCTCAATCCATTCAATCATCTGTGGGATGTCCGATCCATGGAGGTCCACCTCCACACTTCCAGGACTTCAAGGATCTGCTGCTAACGTCTCAGTGCCAGGTACCACAGCACACCTTCAGAGGTCTGAGGAGTCCTTGACGGGTCAGGGCGGGTCATAATGACTGTAAAGTATTCATTTTGGCACGTTTTGAAACATGATTCATCTCACTCGTGTGGGTGAAGGGTTAACAGAGAGAGGCTGCTGAATGCACGCTTTAATCTCCAACTTTGGCTTCTTCAGGCTCCACATTTTATTTTGCTTTGTCATACGCCATGACTCACCAAGACCACAGGACACACACGCACACACACACTTACAAGGGCCAAAGTGTTGGTCGTGTACAGATGTGTCGAGCATACCTGTGGTTTTTTAGAGAAGCCGTCCGCGAGTGTCAAACAGAGACAGGACAGTTGTCTGGAAATGTCTTCATCACTCCACAGCTGCCCTGAGATTTAACATCTGTCACATCTGCCTGCATCTGTTTCTCTGCTTATTTTCATGTGCCACTCACTCCTTCTTCTCACCTTGTTCCTCCTTTCTTCTCTTACCAAACACAAAGTGGGTCAGGGCGTTCAGGTTTGTTACTTAACAGAGGAAACAGGCAGCAGATGTGTCTCATCATTGCGGAAACAAGAAGCACTCACGCACTTCGCTGACAGACAAACTGACGCCTGTCATGCTCGGCGGAGCGTGGCGTTGATAGTCGGGTCCTAACATCACGTCTGCTTTATGTCTCAGTCTTCTTCTGCTCAGCATCACATCCTGGGCTGAAGTAGGTTAGTAGGACGACATGAAGCAGCCACGACTGCTGAGGGTCAAAGTGTCTGAAGGTCAAAGACGTTTGAAAGAACTGCTAACTGGGCTACAGCAGAACCAGGCGAGGGTCACGCTGGAGTTTCCCAGAGTCTCCTCCATGTTTACTACTCTACAGCCAGTTGCCTGCTTCACGATGGCACTAGACCTATTGACTGTTCGCGTGATCGAGCGTCACTATTTGCACGAGCGGCTAAAAGCCTGCAATGATATCAAACATCGAGACGAGAAAAATCGATGGAGACGATGGAGTGTGCCACAACTCGAGCAAAACCTTCAGTGGAGTTGTAAGACCAGCGTAGACAGAAGGCGACTCGACACCTTAAAAAAACTTACAGTACATTCAGTTTTGAACTGTTGAATCTCGACAAATAAACTGTTGAAATGTAACAACACGCTGCTATAAACTGTCCGTAGGTGGACTATCCAAATAAAGTGCTACCACATGAAACATTTCTGACTAAAGCAGCAAAAATGTCTTTTCAAATAATCAAAACTGGGCGTCGAGTTTTTGATTGACTTTTCACAGCCAGAAGAATGTTGTCTCATGTCATGTGTATTTATCTTGCAAACACACAGTGAACTGGTAACACGTGCACACGCGTGTGTTTGTCTGTTGGCTTAGAATAATTAGCAGTTGCAGATCAAACAACAGTCTGCAGCCCGAGTGTTTCCTGGCTTCAGTGAAGCGGAGAGGGATTGATAGAGAGTGACACTGAGCACTTTTTGAAACTAATTAAAGAATTAAGTTCTATTAAAGTCAGTTTGAACAGATTATTACACATAAAAGTCTTTACTGGGCTCTTCACGCTCCGTGGCAGCAGCTCGGCTGGAAACTGCAGCAGCTCGGACAGAGAAGCTAATAATTACGAGCCGGTTCATCCGAGATGCAGACGGAGCTGCGACCTGCAGCCGTGCAAACAGGGCTCGTAAAAATCTCACAAACTTATCCAGATAGACTTGTCTTGGATCTCTGCTCTTAGCTTAAACAGTAATGACACATTCATTTCTTTGGCAATGTCTTTTTATTTTTTGCACATTTACATGTAGACTGGCTGACAGGAAAGTGCTGCAGCAGCAGCCAAGCCGGCGTTAGAAAACTGCCAACTGACCACATGTTGGTGAGAATCGCCTGATATGATGGAAAAGTGAAAAAACTACAAGTGGGAACATAAAATGGACAGAATAAGTGATTGTTGGGGAGACTTAGTAAGTGTAAGAGATGAAGATCCAACGAAGGTCGAGGTAGTCAGTGCAGTTTGTGGTCTGTGCTTCATTCCCGAAGCAGCCCAGCATCCCGATTTTAGAGTTCTAGTTGTAATATTCGTAAATGTAATATATCGCCTCTCTGTGTGCTGTTTTCATCACTGGTGGTTAAAGGTCAGTCCATCCATCTTCTGTAACCAGCTGACTGAGTTTGAGAGGCGAGGTACACCCTGGACAACGGGCGATTTTATTGACCTCACCAATTGACCTGTATATATATATATATATATATATATATATATATATATATATATATATATATATATATATATATATATATCATCGTAGCTTTGTTCAGATGGGACAGAAACAAAATAAAGCTCATCAGAACTGTCTTTGTTTGTCTCCACTGTTCCAACAATCATCAGCTCTGCTTTAGTTGAAATAAATTCTGTACGTTACATTTTTTTGGCATCCAGGCAGCCTGACAAAGATCTCTGAAACTTCTCTGGACAACATACAACAGGCTTTTGTAATTACCTGTAAATACTGAGTGACAGGTAGGATCTGACGTTAACTAAGTGAGACAAACTGAAGGACTTTAGGAGACTTACATTTAGTCCAACAAACACAGAGCAGAAAGTCTGACTGACGTGTTTGGTGAGTCCTGATGGAAACGAGGCCGCGGGGCTGAAATGAGCCGATGTTTTCTGGTGACTTACAGCTCAGAGTTTTGGTAAGAGTTTGGTTTGTGGATGGAGAGGAGCCACGTCAGGGCTGAGAGCTGCGAGCTGACTCAGCTCTCCACAGGAAATCCACGTCTGTCTCCGACAGCTTAGAGAGAATAAACTGCTGTTTACCTCCGCGTGTGTGTGTTTGTCTCAAACTGCCTCCTTTCTTTCTCCATATGTCTCTCTCTGTTTCCCTCCCGTGTGTTTGCTGGAGCAGATGAAGCTGCCGGTGCTGCTGCTCGGCCGGTCGGCGGACCTTCGTCCCGGCGAGTTTGTGGTCGCCATCGGCAGCCCGTTCTCCCTCCAGAACACCGTCACCACCGGCATCGTCAGCACCACCCAGAGGGGAGGCAAAGAGCTGGGCCTCCGCAACTCTGACATGGACTACATCCAGACGGACGCCATCATCAACGTGAGTTTCATCCAGTTCATCTGAACGGAACGTGACACGACCCAAACTGTTAACACGTTTACGCTGATATCAAACACCTGACTTAGTTTAAATAGATTCCACCGTTTCCTGTTCGGTCCGTCTCCTCTGCATTGATCTGCTGATTGGCTGGAGATTGAAAGTGACGGAGAAGAAACTTCAAACGTGTTTTGATAAGCAGTGCAGCATGGTGCATGCAGATGGAGCATGAGGTCATCGAAGTCCATGGAGACTGAACTGCACCGATCATCACAAACTGTTTGATCAAACCTGATTAATTAATAGAGATTTTCTTTGTTTTCTTGCAGTACGGCAACTCTGGAGGACCACTAGTCAATCTGGTAAGCTTGGTTCTAAAGTAAGATGTTCCTGCTCTGCACCCACCTACCTGAATATAACAGCAACAGCTCATTTTAATCTGAAGCTGAATGTTTTGCAAGGAAGTAACAGCCATGTATTTGTTGAATCGCCCTGAGACTCCAGTTAATTTGATTTCTTACATCACTTCTCACTATCTATGAAACTCGGTGTCTTATTACCGGGATCACATCCATATGTTACGAAACAGAGATATACGTAATCTCATATAAACAATCACCGAGGTCCATAAAGTCCTTATTAGGAAACAGCCGCAGTCCACAGCTGACTCTGATTAAGTTTGTTTTCAGCTGTTGTTAATGAAGAACAATGTGGCGTCAGAGGTGCTGTTTAACGAGCTTCATGAGGACGTTTGACTTTTACTGCTGGGTGTTACTGGTGGAAAATGAATGTGTGTGTCGTGTCCTGCAGGATGGAGAAGTGATCGGCATCAACACTCTGAAGGTCACTGCAGGAATCTCCTTCGCCATCCCCTCAGACAAGATCAGACAGTTCCTGGCAGAGTCGCACGACAGACAGGCCAAAGGTTCGCAACAGTGTCACTCTTTATTTAAGTCGATATCAGAGGCAGAGATACAAACACTAACACACTGAGCTAACATGAGCTAACAGCAGCTACAGCTGTCAGCAGTTTACTTCACTGTCCATCATAAACTCTGTAAATCACAGAGAGTTGAGGCGGAGCAGCCGGAGGACATCAGAGGGAAAACCAGAAAACATTTTCTCCATAAAATATGATCCAGTTTCACCAAAATCAGTGAAATAGTTGGTGGTGTGTGACTTAGTGCCGTAAAGCGTTACGTACTTCTCCCGACCCGGAGCCCAAAGTTACATAGTGTGAGAACAGACGTACGAATGACAGAGACACCGTTCACCTGATCACAGGTCAGTGTGGATCAACAGGAGGTAACAGACGGTAGATTATCAGAGGAAAGTTACAACATGTTGCTTTAAGTTAGCCGGACTTTATTTGTTACACTTGCTCCAGCAGCTCACGGCACACAGGGTGGATAAGATGAATTATTTTTCTGCTGCAGCGTCTTGTAAATTCAAACAGATATTTGGCTTGACAGAAATGAAAAATAAAGAATAAAAACAACCTGTTAGCAGTAAAATGTGGCATGCAAATATATTAAAAGCATGTTTTTATTGGTGTCTGTTTCCTCTCCAGCATTACACACAGTTCAGAGGCTCTGCCTGCAGGTGCTGTAAACTATTTCAGAATATTACGTTTCCTTCATGTCCTCCAGGTAAAGCGTTCCAGAAGAAGAAATACATCGGCGTCCGAATGATGAGTCTCACTCCGACGTAAGTTCCTGGGTCTGACTGCATTGTAACATAACACGAGCCTGACTTTCATACGTAACCAGGGTGGTGATCATGTTGAAGATGTGAGCTCAGTTTTAGATATGTGCTCTCAAATGATGACTTTAAACAGGAATGTAAGTCAGCTGCCTCCAGGTCAGAGTAACGCCCAGGCTGCCGTCCAGAGCAGGTCAGTGTAGGAAACGCCTCAAAGCACCAAAACAAGCTTCGCTTTATTCCAGCTTAAACCGTCCATTCATCCACAGTACGTTACAGGCCTAATGACTGTTCTTCCAAATCTTAGCATCACTCTAAAGATCAACTTCCTTCCCTTCTGGCAGCCAGGAGAATAATTAGAGAGTCCCTCTTGTCGTCCACTTGAGGCTGGCTCCAGAAGTGAGTCAGTCTCCATAAGTCCCCATGTTCAAATGTCCAACTTCACAGCAGAAATAAACATGTTTACAGCCTGGTACAAAAAACAGTTTTGGTCTCTGTAGCTAATTTCCCCGTTCATGACAACTGTACTGAGGGTGAATTTATATACAACTCACCTGTTCAGGTTATATTAAGGCTTAAAGTTATGCAGGATTAAGAGCGTGCTCGCTTTGATTGACAGGTGGGTCCACCTCTTGCTTAGCTTCTGTGCTGCTCCTCATGTCTGCTAAGTAAGTGCACACGGTGGCTGAATGATACAGATGCCCTGCGGACCAATAAGAACTCACATCTGTATCGTTTGATGCAGCTTCTCAAAGCTTGGAGTTCGAGTGTCACAATTAATCAGAGTAATGCTGCACATGGTGGAATTTTAACATGAGTCACAATGCATCATCCCATCAAGATGGATTAAAATCAGACCTTTAGTGCTAAACCTCATGTTTTGGCTGTTTTCCTCCTCTTCAGGCTGGCTAAGGAGCTGAAGGAGAGGCAGTCAGACTTCCCAGATGTCACCTCTGGGGCGTATGTCATTGAGGTCATCAGCCGGACTCCAGCTGAGTCGTAAGTGTCTCTCTCATCACTTCTTATTCCCACGTTATTATCTGGTGCTTGCTGCCCAATATGTCAAATCAACAGGCCAGATTAGAAGATGTAATTCTGCATGAATCATCTGGATGTGAGTTTGATTTTCACGCCGGCACAAGTGGAATATTCTTCAGTTTGAAGCTGTTTGGTTCCACTCACTCCTGCAGGAGATATTCTGTCCCTGGAAAGACTGTTGGTGTTCACATGAAAAGCAAACCACAGCGTTCCACCTGAAGAAACTGCAGTTTGTTTTCTTGTTGTCTGGTTGGGTTCGTGCAGGCAGGACTCGGGATGAGGATATGATCCTGTTGAAAGGACTTTGGAAGAACTTTTCTGGTGTGTGAAGACGGCAGGATATGGAAAGTTCACTTCTGGTTTTAAAGCTGCTGTTTTTGCTTTTGGAGCTGAGGCTGAAAGCTGGCAGCGACGGCAGAATCGTGAATGTTTCCCACTCAGACTGTCCAACTCCAACTCTCCTCTGGCAGGGAGGACAAACTGCTTCAGTCATAGCTGAGTGGAAGTATCTGGAAGTGAAGCTTCTACATTTAATGAACAAAAAGAGAGATAAGTGAACAGCGAGGAATCACTCAGAGAACACAGATCAAAGCTGCATAGCCTCTGTGCAGACGATCCGTCTGCATCGAATACACAGTCCTGAATGTGTCCTGTGATTGTCTGCGTGGTCTTAAAGTTGAATTCATTCATTCATTAAAGCAGCTCTGTGTAGAGTCGACAACTTCCATCACATATTTGCTTGTGATATATTTTAACCTTCACTCTTCTTCCTCGCCGACAGAGCCGGCCTGCAGGAGAGCGACGTCATCATCAGCATCAACGGCGAGCAGATCACCTCGGCCAGCGATGTCAGTGCCGCCATAAAGCGGGACGAGTCGCTGCGAACGGTGGTGAGGCGAGGCAACGAGGACATCATCCTCACCATCGTGCCCGAGGAGATCGATCCTTGACGTCTCAGCTGACTGAGCATCAACAATCAACTCAACACCAATCCCGAGCTGGCTCTCAGTGTTTTTCAACCAATCATGAACACTTTGAAAAACCAAGCAAACCAATAGGGTTGTGTGTGTGTGTGTGTGTGTGTGTGTGTGTGTGGAGCCACACCTACTGCGTTTAAGAACTTGTACTACTACTCTTCCACGGTTTTATGCTCACACACACACAGGTCCGTCTTCACCACCCTGGGAACTGAAGCTTCATCGCTGTCATCATACGTCTCTTATTAGTTTGTTTTTTCTTCTAATCAGCGTACTCTCCGTCATCACAGACCTTTTATATCGTACTAACCCCATCTGTCGCTACAAAGTGGTTACTGCAGGTTACCGTAGTTCTGTTTCATTGTGTGTGTTCTTGATGGAATATTTTTTTAATAGTATTTTTTTTGTCTGTATGTGTTTAATGACAATTTTTCAAAAAAATGGAATAAAATTATTTTCAAAATTGTCGTTTTTATCAGTGTTGATGTTACAACTCTTCAATCAGTCAGCCCGAAGGAGCCACCGAAGTTCTTCCTCTTATCCGGGGTCGGGTCCTCCTAGAGGATCCCGAGGCGTTCCCAGGCTAGATGGACCCTCCAGCGGGTTCTGCGTCCTGTGCCTGGAACACCTCCAAAGGAAGGCGCCTAGCAGACATCCCAGTCCTGTCGACGGTCCGCCGTTCATGTCCTGAATGTTCGCGTTCATATGCTTGGTTTCTTGAGTTCGCATCGCCTGTAGTTCTGACTTTAGGGCGTTGAAATCCTTTGCCAATGCACTCGTGCTACTTGCAGGCCGTGGAGCCATTCATACACATGCACACAGAGATGGTGCAGCACCAGTTTGGGGTTCAGTATCTTGACACTTCGACATGCAGACTGGAGGAGCCAGAGTTCGAACTGATACTGGGCGACTCACTCTACCTCCCGAGCCACAGCCGCCCCGTTGTTCTTTGTTATGTTCTTGTAAAGTTAGCATGTAGCTCGTAAACAGTGAATCATTCAGGTAACTAGAGCCAGATACATTCCTCAGAGTTGGTGGAGACCAAAAACAGCTAAAAGTGAATGAATATTGGACTATTATACGTTATAACAGTGCTGTGTTTGGAGCTGGTTGTGCTGCCCTCAAGTGGCCAAAAAGAGCAAACAATTGTTGCAGGTTTTAGAGTTTCTAATAATTCATCACAGACAAATAATCACGTCTTTATTACAGATGACATTTTACTTAGAAACTGAACTCGAGCAGCCGAGCTCCGTTCACAAGGAGACCGAGAAAACAAGTTGAGAAATAACTCCATCATCTCTCAAACATCTTGCTTTCTGCTCTGTGACTCTCGTGTGCTCTCCCTCTGTGCCATGTTACACGCTTAGATACTGACTTCAACACAGCATGACACAATCTGTTGGCCTCCAGTGTGTGTGTGTGTGTGTGCGTGCAGACTCAGTGGAGCAGAGGTGTTACATAACACAGAGAGGTTCGTGATGTGTTCGTGCAGGTCAGCTGATGCTAAAATGGTATCTTGAACTGGCATAACAGAAACTACGTGTTGTTGTTGGAAGCTGAAAAATAATTCTAGTACAGCTGATTTTAAAGAGACAAGCCCGAGTTACAGTTTCTAATGCAGACAGAGGCTACACACCTTTCAAAACATAACATGCACATTTAAATATTCTGCAGAATGTGAACTTTTGCACATTCCAGCACAAATTTACATCAGCCAGTACTTGATTTTTATCTTCCTTCCACAGTGCTGCAGTGATTAGCACTGTCGCCTCACAGCAAGAAGGTTCCTGGTTGCATGTTCTCCTGGTGTCTGCGTGGGTTCTCTCCGGGTACTCCGGCTTCCTCCCACAGTCCAAAGACACGAACCTTAACAGGTTAATTGGTGTAAACGTAAGTGTGAATGGTTGTTTGTCTGTATGTGCCCTGTGATAAGCTGGTGACTTGTCCAGGGTGTAGGCTCCAGTCCCACTGTGACCCTGATGAGGATAAGTGGAAGGATATTTTACCTAATTATACAGTAGGACAGGTGGTGAGCACTACACGTGCAACTACACAAACACAAAATATTTCTATAAGATGATACTCCTTCTGCGTGTGCACAAAACGTTTTGCACAGAATATTTCTGCAGATTCACAGACTTGAATTTGTGCAATTTTCTTCGTGAACATCATTTCACAAGCTCCAAATCCAAAAATGACCCTTAGACGTACTAAGGCATCGATTTTCATGGCACAAAGAAAGTTACACAAACATGTTTGAGGGTTAACAGAAAGACTAACTCTGGAGGACAAACATTTATCTTCTATAATGTAGATTCTGAGTGTGATCCAGGTTGCTAAGGAATGCAATGTGTAGAACAGCTCATGCAGACAGAGGTGGAAATCTCAAAGACATCTTTTCATCACTAAATACCTCCTGGAATGCAGATAGATGACATCTACCAGCAGGAGGAGACGAGCAGGCAGCTTTCCTTTCTTTTCCACCCCAGTTGGACGAGCCGTGAATGGAAGCAGTGACCCGGTTTGTCCTGATCGACGCAGCAGATTTTCTCCCAGAACTCCCCTCTGCTGACTCAGTGTCTGCTCTCTGCATGCCTAACAAAACATCCGCACACGATTTTATAATTTGGTGTCCTCCTTATGTAATGTGTGACCCCATTTCATTTGTGGTGACTCAGCTCACAGCTGTCAGGCACAGTCCACCCTGGCATCGACCATCTCCTCTGTTTCTTTTTATGCCTTTGACGCAGCAGGATTCACTTCAGATGTCTTCTGTGCTGGACCTCTCCACACATGAAGACTTTCAGTGACCTTGATGGTTCATTTCTCACCAATCTATGAGTCAGCGTTACTGGAAGGCCTGGCAGGAAACATCGGCTAAGTTGGTTTTACCTTTTCGGGAAACTCTTAGGCAACATTTTCCTCAAAGTGCCATTGTCGTCCACGTTAAATATCCATAAATCAGCATTGTCGACTCTTAAAAGAATGTTCATAAATATGGACAGCTGTACACATCAACCAGGTCACCAACAGCAGACACAGCAGCAGCTAATATTACTGACTAGTCCAACAGCAGTCAGCCCAGCTCGGCGTCTGTCTTTCAGCCTTTTATTTCACCAAGCTCTCACCAACCACTAAAAGTCAGTCCCAGATTTACTCTTGTCCGGCGGCTTCTTGCTCGCTCACTCTCTCCTTTTCTCTTCTTAGCTTCCTCCGTCAGCGTCCTCTTCACTCTCTTCTCCTCTGCCATGATGTCCATAGAGGCTGCTGAGCCCGGTTAGCTTTAGCTCCGCTCCCTGTCAGTGGGCCTGTAAACCTCTTCTTCTTCCAAACACTAACACTTTCATGTATCCTGTTCTGTTGCACACACACTTCACACAGAGCACATTCATCTGTATAAATATATTTTTATTAATTTTTATGTCAGCACAGTTATTTAAAACCATCAACAAGTCATACACAGTCCTTTTAATAGTTTACATCAGTTTTATGTTACAGACATGTACATTTAAAACATGACAGCGTCATATTAAAACACTTTTTCCATCAGCTACACCTTCCACACACACACTCCTCTGACAGGAGTGTGTGTGTCTCCATTCATCCAAACCGAACAGTCGTGGTGCGACTGACCAAAACACAAAGAGCAGATCAGTTACAGTACGCAGGGTGCTTAAGTGCATATTTTAACGTGGATAAATGACAAACGTCCTGCTGGTGCTGCGCGTGAATTATTATCATGTTAAAACCTGCCAACGATAACCTGGATCAGATCTCATCACTACAAAACTGCAGAGCTTGTTTTATGATTCTTCTGGCTGCCGGCGGGCCGAGTCTGACTTCGTTCATGTTGCAGTGCATGATGTACGTCAGGATACTTTCTCATGTGGCCAAACCAGACATGTTTTTGTGATATATTTCTGCAGGACTCACACCGTGTCGCATTCATTTGCTATTTTTCCAGAGATAAAAGATCAACAAACCGTTACAGGGGCTGCGTCTGTCACAGCTGGACACACAGTTTAACACAATTTATGTTTTATCTGATTAGTTTTGTCCACATTTCAGCCTGTCTTCATCCTGCTCTGCCTGCCCTCTGACACCAGCATCCAGGTTACATGTTATGTTAGTCTCTTAGTGGTTCTGAACTCATCAGTGGATGGCCGGTGTCGGGGCGGTCTGCTCCGACAGTCCCGTGGATGCAGCTTCTCCCGCCGAGCTGCTCGTGACTCCCTGGTTGAGGGCGAACTGCGGCAGTGCGCTCAGGAGGGCCTTCTCCAGCTTCTGCTCCAGAGCGTCCAGGCGACGGTCCACGTGCTCCTTCAGCCGCCTCTCCATCTCCTCCAGACGACGCTCCATGGCCGAGTCCAGTTCCCTGCAGAGTCAGAGGACGGCACAAATCGATCCACAGCGATGAACAGTCAGTTAAAACACCAAAGTCACACAGAGTGTAGTGTAGAGGAGGGAGAGGGGGTTAGACGGAGAGTTCATGAGTCAACATGAAGCCACATCAGAGCCTAAACCTCAAACATAAACTAAACCACCCACACAGTCCACGTTGGTTCCCGCCCGTCTTACTCAGCCTCTCAGCTGACCTGACCTGGAGGAAACTCCTCAAACACGTCTGGTGCTTTCTCAGCATTATTTTTTCACCCTCAAGGACCTTGAAGGGCCTTCAAAACCCCTGCAAGTCTTTCTCAAGTCGCTCCTGCAACTCTATGAATGCTATCTTCTAATCTGTGCTGCCTGTCTGCTTAGCAAAGAAGTGGAAACCGCCTGAGAAGAGCAGCAGGTGACGTACTTTGAACATCACCAACCCCTCAAACGACATACTTTCCTTTAAAAAGTGTTAGTTCAGCAGTTTCTAACAGCAGATATGATGTGTGTCGTGATAAAGACGTACCAGCGAGCTGCCGTCCTCTCCTCGATGTGGACTCAGACTCAGCTGACATTCTCTCTGAACCCACATGTGCTGCTCGGCTCTCACAAAGAGCTTCATTTATCAAAGCTGCAGTGACACTGATGTCAGCTGTAAAATGACTTAACTCATGCTGAGCCTTCACGTTAGAGTCGACTGAATCGACACTATGTATCCACTGAGGGTTAGTGACACATAGAAAGCAATGCTGACAACGCCGTATCAGCCTCCTCCTCACACTCTAAACAGCTTCAGACTAAACTTGGATCCTTCATCGAGTCTGTCGGACGTTGACAAGAACATGAAAGCAGTGACTTCATTACATAAACAATGCATATACATGTATATGTAATATGTCCGTCAGCTTGTAGATCAGTGAATCTTCTGTCATGAAGCAGTGGGAAATGTTTTGGCGTCAGCAGCTTAACAATGCGAACTCAGACAACCGAAGCTGTTGGGACATCAAATAGACGAGTCTCTGTTACATCCACGCGTCCGCTGACAACAAGGACGTGACTGTGCAACAAAGCTGAAACACGACAGTGCTTTCCATTAAACTAACACAAAGATGTGACAAGCCTGAAGTTCAAGTTCCCTCGCTGCTGCAACAAAACAAGAAGCAGCGGTTGAGGTTGAAAAAACATCAACTGTTGCTCTGAATCTTACTTTGAAAGTTCTTCACTAAAAGAAAATATACAGAATTCATCATTTTATTATATTTATCATTTATTCCTGTAACCAGCGCCCGCTGTGGAACAAAAACCACTGCAGGTTAATGAATATGACGTGTGCAGGAAGTCTGCTGATGCGATCACACTGACGCTTGCATCCTTTTTTTATTGAGTGCTTCCTCTGTTATTGTTAATAATTCATAAAAACTGATGTGAACTTTTTAAACATGTCACGACGAACAATGATTGGACCGTTTACAGAAGAGTCTGTGCTCTTCGGTGGAGGTCACATCACCCCGTGTGTCATCACATACGTCTGTGTGCTTTGGTTTCTTTTATGATTTTTCAACAATCATTGAAGGTTAATACGGTGTCTCGTTGTACTACTAGTACTCTTTCTACTTAACAGTAGTGGTAGTACAGCACACCAGTAACAATAAGAATAGTAAAGTAGTATTTTATCTTTAATGTTTCGTCTTAGTTAGCTGAGTTTGTTGTAGTACCGTCTTTCAGGCACAGGGTGGAGCTACGTCATCTGATTGCAGATCAATAACATGGAGTTACTTCTTCATGTGGACCAGATATAAAATCAGTGTCTGTGTTTTCATGAACTAATTCTAACAGAAGAATCACAACGTGGTCGAGGACCAGCGGGGAGTTAAACTGAGACAAACACACCGTCTAACAGGTCGGACTCGCTGATCTTCACTCACCATGTGCCGTTTCTCATCTTCTTCTCATTCTCCGCCAACGCCGTGGCGTCGTCCAGCCTCAGCTTCGTCACCTGACCGCAGACGCTCTGCAGCATGGGCAGAAACTCGGGGCCGGGGCTCAGGGATTGGTTGTTTCCCTGCCCGCCGTTCAGGAAGTGGGACATCATCTCCGCCAGCTGGGCGTGGCTCACCGGGCCTCTGCTCTCACTGCTCGCTGGAGATACGAGACCACATCGCAAACTAGTCAGCTGCTGAGGTTTGTGGAGTTCAAGACTGAAACGAAGAGGCTGGTTGTGATGATGAGCCTTACTCATATTTTCAGTGTTGACCCCAGAAAGCGGCGGGTCGGGGGAGGACGAGGCAGAGCCGTTTGACATCGCTCCGTTCTGAGCCGGTGGAGCTTCATCTGCAGGCGTGATGGAGCCGAATGGAGGCTGGTGACACAGAGACAAGACAAACTGATGTACAGCATGTCCAAACATCTCATCTCACCATGCCTAGTTGTTCGTCAGCACAGATAATGCTGATACCCTGGAGTCTGCAGGCTGGGGCTGGCGACTGATGGCTGCTGGGGACATCATCGCTCCTTGAGCCAGAGCAGAGAGAGCTCCACTGCCCATCAGGAGAGGCAGGAAGCCGCCCAGAGAGCCGGTCTGGTTCTGGAGAGAAACAAAGACAAACATCTATCAGCACAGTCCTTTAATTTATGTCACTGTTGTTGTTGTTGTTGTAGTTTCCTCTCATCGCCTGCAGGGGTCATTTCAGGTAAGCCTCTTTACTCCCACCTTCTGCTGGAAGTGCACCATGTCCATGAGGTTCTGGGCTCCCGGCGAGAGGCTCGTTCCCATCTCCTCAACCAGACACTGCACCTGCTGCATGTCGATGCCAGGCCCGCGGGCCGGGCAGGGCTGCAGCTGCTGAAGGCCAACGACGAATCGACACACCAGAACGCTGCTTCTACCAGCCAGCGAGAGCAGCTGGGAGAGACAGGAGCAGGTGATCAAACTGAACTCAACAGAAATATAACTTTGTCTGTCTGAACCTGAACGCAGCTCACCTTCACCTCACAGGCTGAGGACGGATGCTCGAGGAGCAGCTGTTTCCTGTAGAAAGGCCCTCTGTCTGAACTGTGAGCACAGAAGAGGAGAGACACTTTCAGCATCGCATCAGACATTCATGTGATGTTAACTCTGTGTGTGTGTGTGTGTGTGTGTGTGGACCTCTCTGGCTGGACACGGTCGTCTCTCTCGCCGCGTACCGTCCCGCAGTATTCTCCCATCTGGCTGTACACCTCCATGGTCCGAGCCTCGCTGATGACCAGCAGGCGGCTGATGGCGGTATGAGAGGACGGGCTGCACTGGAGCGTCAGTACACAAGGAGAACCTTCCTCCGTCTGCTCCAACAGCACCGGGCCGCCGCTGTGAGGAACACATTCATGTTCAACGTGCCAGACACACACACACACACACACTGTTAACTTCTTAAAATCTTTTTACCCGTTTGTCTCGTCTCCCTCGGACTGCCCGAGCTCTCCTTCAGGATCGTCTTTGTTACCGACGTGAACGGGAAGCAGGACGTCGGCCAAGTGTCGTCCCTGAGCGGGACAGACCCAAGCAGCTCCGCTCGCCACGGCAACGTCCACCATGATGCTGCTGAGGCCACACGAGGAGACAAACTAGGACACAAAGAGGAAAACAAGAGTGGATAAGTTAGGAAGCAAGTTAGGGTATGAGTTCTGGAACAAAGCCGGACAGAAGGTAAGTTAGGAGACAAACTAGGACACAAAGCAGGAAACAACTTAGGAGACAAGAGTGTTAGTTAGGAAACAAGTTAGGGTAGGAGTTCTGGAGTGTGGGCACAATTTAGAGAAAAGGTAGCAAGTTAGGAGACAATTTAGGGAACAAAGTCTGCGGGCAAGTTGGGACATTTTTATTTTATATATTTTATTTCTTTTTTCCAAATGAACCTGAAGCAGTAACATTATAATCGTTTATAACATTATAACTATATGTGACATGTGAAGGTTACTGTGTAGAGGCTTTCCCTCCTTCCACCTCAGTCTAATTTAATTGTATAGTTTGTAGTTCTATTTCTTCTTGCTGTAGTTTTTTTCTGTATAAATCTTAATGAATAATAAATAAATCTGCACATGTATCATCTCTTCCTCTCTCCATGCTAACTGTGTTCAGGATAAAGCAGCTGGCAGCTGTGACAGTGTTTTACTGTGAGATGTTAGATTTCGTCCTTTTTCTTCTCATTATTTGATATAAAATAAAATAAAAAGTCTTTCCTCGTCGTGAGTGTACACAAACTGTAAATCTCGCTGGCTAACACTGAGCCATGACGCTGATTTAGCCTTTTACCTTCAGATATCCGGAGCTGTGTTCGTTGTTTAGCTTCTTGTCTTCGGGCTGCTGACTCTCCGTGTTCGCATGTCTCCAGACAAAGCTCCCTGTGGATTTTATTCCCGTTATAATCGATAATCAAACATTAATTTCTGACTCCGGTTAGCTTAAAAAGCTAAAATCCGCTGCGGCGCAGCACAACTGCCGGGCACGCGACCGGATGTTGTGGTGTGACGTCACGCCTGCGTGTGTCACGTCTATCTCTCCGGGCTGTGACGGTGTTCGGGTAAATTAGCATGTTTTAAAGTCAAATAAATAACTTGTACGAGCTGTTTTGGTGTTATTTAAATGTGGTGTTGTGTGTGTAAAGGCTCATGCATGTTTATCGGTGAATATCAGGATATATCGTGATTTATGAGCGTAGTAACGTCGTAGTTAGCGCTAGCCGGCTAGCTGACAGTTAGCTTTGTTTTGATGTCGTCCTCTCTGACTCACCTGTCCGGATCTGACTCACCTGAACTGTCCGGATCTGCCTCTGTTTACAGCACAGCATGGACTTCACGGAGTGCTACGGGGACACCGTCTCCAGTGTCGCCGCTGCGGCTCGCTCGGGCTGCAGGAGGCGGCTGAGGAGGCTGATGAAGAGAGGCTTCAGCGTGGACTGTCGGGACAACCGAGGCTGGAGCGCCCTGCACGAGGCGGCGGCCGCCGGCAGCCAGGGGTGTGTGCAGGACATTGTGACTGCTGCCGGCGGTAAGGAAGAGTTTATACAGCTCAGTGACAGAGAAAAGCAGCTTCACGTCTGGGCTGGAGGAACCAGAAGAGGAAGGAAGGAGTGTTTATTAATCCCTTGAAGGGAAATTTTCGCTCAGTTTTACATGCATTTTTTAACCTGAACACACACACACGTGTTTATGTACACATGAGAGATGGTGGAGTGATGGGCAGCGCCCAGGAGGTGAACTCTCCAGCTACCAGTCCACCACCATACTTTGTTCCATACTGGACTTGTCAAGCCGAGTCTCCATGGACTGAGCAGCTGAAGTCTCTGCTGCACTAAATGGAATAGAGCCATAATTAGTCTCATTAGAAACACCTGTGCTGATTTCATGTCAAAGGGCCGCTGTGAAAAAGGTCGATTACTCCAATAGCTCAGAAACAATCACTTTTATTGATCAGTGTTAATGTAGGCACACAGATACCAACATCAGTTTAAGCAGTATATACAGTATGAAGAGCATGCGTATGCTGTGTATGAGTGATATTTGTTTAAAGAACAAAAACTGAATTTACACTGTGAGTGAATTATTTAAAGGTACACTGAATGTTTGAGACGTTGTTGTTGATAACTTGTTAATGGTTGACTCAGGATGTGTCAGTCCTCTCAGGAATCATTCAAATAAAGTCAAACATGCATTTCAGGTAGACTTTAAACTTTTTCATGTTTCCTTGTCTGACTGTAAGCAGCAGGCTCGTCCGGTGGCTGCCGCGACTACGTGAACTCGTTGACACACGAGGGGGAATCTGCGTGTTACCTGGCAGCGAAGCACGGACACGTGGCAGTGGTCCGACTCCTCCTGAAAGCACACGCCGACATCAACCAGCTAACAAATGACTTATCCTGTCCCCTGTACGCAGGTAGAACAGACCTGTACAGTAGTTACCTTTTACACTGTAAAGTTAAATCTGGTTTGATTCATTCTGTCTGCAGTATTTATCAGCTGTTCACTGTTTTCCAACAGCTGTAGACGGCGGGTACAAGGAGGTTGTAGAGCTGCTGGTCAGTAAAGGTGCAGAGGTGAACAGGACACACACGGCGTCCTGCTGGACGTGCCTTCATCAAGCTGTTTATAAGGTAACAGCAGAACTCACACACACACACACACATACATAACTCTGTGAGATGTATCCTGACTTGTGATGTACATGTTTTGTTCTTTCCCTCAGGGTCACAGTGAAATTGTGAGCATACTGGTCAATGTGTGCAACCTGGAGGCATTAGACGACCACAGGATCTCCCCTCTGTTTGTGGCTGCACAGTACGGACAGCAGGAATGCCTGGAGATCCTTGTTAATGCTGGTAAACAGCTTTTATGCGTGCATGTGTTCCCAGTTTAATGTCGGTCTCCCGTGACACCGGTTTGATTTGGCTTTCACTTCAGGCGCAAATGTGAACACCCAGGCAGCTGACCTAGCCACTCCCCTGCTGATTGCCTCTCAGGAGGGCCACCAGACATGTGTGGATTTCCTGTTGGACCACGGGGCAGATCCCAACGTAGCCTGCAGTCGTGACTGGCCGCAGCTTCCCATTCATGCAGCTGCTGAGTTTGGACACATCAGGTACTGAGTCATGACTTGTCTTTCAGTTATGATTCCAAACCTTTTCCTCAGATCTGTGACACCTGAAGACGTAAAACTATCCAGGAAAATAACATAATAGCGTTCAGAGACGTTATTTATGTGAATGTTCTTTATTTCAGTGTCCTCAGGAGGCTGATAGCTGTTACGGATCGCACGTGTGACTGTGGTGACGGCATGGTGAGTCCACTGTACGTGGCCGTCCATAGGAGTCAGAGCGACAGTGTCGAGATGCTCTTGAGGGAAGGTTATAGCCCAGATGCTCAGGACTGCACACACATCCTTGGCCTCCGTTCACCACTCTCCTTCGCCTTGTGCTTCAGATCCAGCAAACCGTACAGGTTTGTAAGAGAGCAGATTTGACCGCCTCACAGAGCGTACATATAAATAAAACTTTGCTTTCAAATGCCTTTCAGTGAACTGGTGAGGTTGCTGGTAGCTGCAGGAGCTAGTCTGGGCGAGGAGGACTGGATTCACGCCTTGGCCACTGACAAAACAGACCTGCTGCAGCTGATACTTGAGCACAGATGGCTCCCTCGACCGGAAACTTTAACCAGGGACTGCTCTGTGCCACATCATGATGGGAAAACTACTTTAAAGCTGCAGCATCTGAGGGAGATGCTCTGTGTGGCACTAAACCAAGTACACTTCGCCGCCTGCTGGCTTCCTCTGCTTCTGAATGCAGGACTGGAACCTTCTCTGCTGCTGCAGCCACACATGTCAGTCTGTCCTTTCACTCTTTCAGTCTGACTATCAGATGGCTGTTAATACTTGATTAATTTCCTTTTGTCCTCCATGCTTTCTAGGTTGGAACAGGCGGACAGTGAGGTGTTGAATTACCTGCTGGAGTTTGTAAACTGGTCGACTCTGCGCCCCCCTTTGAAACACATTCTGGATCGAAGGCGAGCAGAGAAGACTTGGCAACCATGTCCACAGTTTGGTACGGTGACAAAAACATACCGCAGACCTGTTTAACCCAATCTGTAGTAAACTTTGAAAGAGTTTTAACTCTCTCTCTTCCTCTTCTTTTTCCTCCCCTCCCTTCAGACTCCATCACCAATCTTTCCCACATCTGTCGGCTGCAGGTTAGGTCAATACTCGGACCTGATCAACTGATGAGGACTAATGTAGTGCGGCGGCTTCCCGTGCCCTCCCACTTCATAGCTTCCTTCAATTCAAAGACATCCCAGAAGTTTCCTTCCAACACTCACCACCATCGCCACTCCTGAGTCGAATAGAGGGATACCGCAGCACACACCAGCACAGACATGTTCTATAACCCCTGCAGGTCGCTGTGTTCTGTATCAGCTTGTTACACGATGTTTGAAGGTTTTTGGCTGCACTGCTCCATCAAATGGAAATATTTGAGATTTATTTTGCACACATTTGCTCATAATTCTTCATATGAAACAAGCTGTGACTACATAGGTGGACCAACGAGGTTTAAAAGGACAGACACTTCATGACGAGATTATATTTAAAAACATAAACAGTTCACTCATTTGCATATTGTAATAAACCCATGCTGTTTGTATTCACTTGTTCCTCTGTGCTGGTAATATTTATGATTTAATATTTTTTAATTAAAGTTAATAAATCCCCCCAAAACAAGTGGTGTTGCTTCAGTTTATATATATTATATATGCTGTGTGTGATATGAATTCTGATTGGCGCAGAGAGGTGTCACTCACGCGGAGCCCAGCTCTGATTGGCTAACGTCACATTTTCCGGGCTCGGTATATATTTGACAGGAGGCAGAGCCGTTCAGGGACGAGGCGCTTTGACTTGACATGAACCGTCGGTAACGTGAGGCTGTTAAATCACACGGTGGGGACAGATATGTCTTAATGTATTACATACGTGAGTATGTCACCTGTTTGTGTTTATATCTGTGTTTTCCGTGTGGACACCGTGTGTGTGTGTGTCTGTGTGTGTGTGTTGTTGTTGCTCGCTAGCTTCATTGGTGTTAGCTGTGAACACACAAACGGTTTAACGTCTCCATGTTACATTTTCGCGCCTCAGACTGACGCTAGCTGCGCTTTTAATCCACATTTCCAGCCTGTGTGTCGGAACAAAGAGGCGAAGCCGATGTTTGCCGAACATAACCGAACAGTTTGATAGCTCCTGTAAGCAGGTTAGCGTCAGCTAGCTGCTCATGGTTTGACAGGCACGCTCGCTTTCACCTGCGGTGCGGTGCGGTGCGGTGCGGACACCGGGTGAAGCAGACAGCGGAGCGGGGTGTCACAGCAGCACGAGCCGCTCTCACACATCAGAAACATAAAACATAAATATACACATATTTAAATGTGTATGTTTGCATAAATATAGATCTATATGCACATTGTATCTGTCCACGGACATCTGTAAACTGGTGACCGTGCAGTGTTCTGTGCATGAGCTAGGTGGATATGACAGTATGTACATATCTATGTGCAACAGACTGAATGTAAACAGTGAGGATGGATATATAAATTATACTGCACAGGTGCTGCACAGGTGTTGCACAGGGTATATGTACAGCCTCAGTGAAGGTAGAGTCAAAGCTGGGCTGTGCCGTGCAGACACACACATGAAGGAAGTACACATGATGTTTATTTTGGTGTGAGCTGCACAAAGATTGACTCATTCATGCTTCACGTGCTGCAGAAAAAAGTGAAGGTGTGTGAATGGTCTGACAATAACTGGCCCCTGCAGCACCTCTGCACCCACCCTGGTTGGAGACCCCCTGGCTTAGAGCGTAATTATAATCTTACAGCTGCACACTGTATATTAAGGCTGCTGTGTTGTTTAATCATTTGTCTGTGAAACAGGAGGGCTGCATCACTGTGAAGCAGTTGATTGCTGGCCAGTCACTTGGTTTATATTAAATCTGTTGCAATCTACGTTAATGGATCTGTTGAGCTCTAATCGAGCAGTGTCTCTCAAACATTTGTCTCTCTGAGTGCCACCATCGTGACACATATTAAAATCCCAGTTCAACTGCAGACCGTTTACGTAGGAGGCAGCTTTAATCTTGTTAAGATGAATTATTGTTGACTGTTGCTGGTTCAAGAGGCAGCTGTCTCGGTGGTTCGATCCCCGGCTCCTCCAGTCTGCCTGTCCAAGTGTCCTTGGGCAAGATACCGTAAGTCGCTTTGGATAAAAGCGTCAGCTAAATGACTAAATGTAAATGTTGAAGAAGAACTCGTTTGGTAGAGAGAGCCACACTTTTCTTGCTAATATTTCATGTTTGACCTGTGATGAGCTGGTGACTTGTCCGAGGTGTACCCGGCCTCTCGCCTGAGTCAGCTGGGATCCACTTATTATTTTGTGTCACGTTTGATCTAATCATGGATGTAAACATGTGATACATGAATCAACGTGATGGCTGATATTGGAACAAACAGAGCATCACTACAGGAAGGTCGCGTACCACCAGTGGAATAGACTAACCATTGCAGCTCTAATAGCATGGCAGCTCTCTGATGGAAGTGGGGCTGTTTGTGGGTACGATGCAGATGAAGTTTGTGTAGATCGAAAATGGACATCTGAGATGATTTCTTTTGTTTTTACTTGCAGCTGAGGCCAGCATTAGGGAGTCGACTTCTTGTCCACACGTCATCCAGATGAGGCATGCTGGAAGTATGCAGCCCGTGTACAGAAGAGATGCTGGAGTCTGGCACCAAACTAGAAGTCTTCTCTACAAGAACCTGCTCATCAAATGGAGGACCAAGCAGCAGAGTCTTCAGGTGCTTAGTGTTCGCAGAACTGACTGAGTCTGTTCAGGATGGAGGCTCGACGCTGCAGCTCATCACGCAGCAAACTCAATCATTTGTTTGTATTTAGCTGTAATATACATTGCAGAGCAGGTGGTGTGTAGATAACAGCTGTGCTGGTCTAAATTTGCTTATCTCATGTTTCCATTTTTATTTTACTGGCTTACATTTACATTTTACTTCTTCTTATACTCCTCACAGTTAAAGTAACTCAATACAGGTTTGTTTTTCCGCTGGTGTGTCATTATCTCACGTTTTCTCACGGCTAGCACGCCGTCATGATCCATATTGTGTCTGCCTATGTGAGAGAGCTCCCTCTGGATTTATGCTGCATTCCAGGCAAAGTCGGAGGTTGGAAATTCCCAGATGTAATCTCCAACTTCTGACATCCAAAAGAAACAAAACATGGCTGACCGCGACAAACTGATGTTTATTTGGCAAGTGTGCACATAACTGAAGCCTCTGCAGTGCAGACCAGACGAACCAGAGGAGGGAACACAAAGCTTCTTTAAAATATTCCATTCACTCGATGAATGCAAATGCATCCTCTTCTGTTGATGGAAATGTCCGAGAGAAGTCTGTGTGACGTCTGCTTCTTCATGAAGTCGGGGTTGACTTTAAGTGGTGTACTTTGTTTGTAGAACGTCAGAGATTTTCGATCTCCGCGTTGTCTGAAACCTCAGCTGCAGTTTAGAAGTCGTATAACGACGTGGTCTCTTTGTTTGCAACAGAAAAACAAACGACACCCAAACCTTAAAGTATTTCACTCTCACACAATCTAAATTCTGATTGTGGATTTAAAATAAACAAAAGGCTCTGTGCCTCTTTCCTGCTTCAGTTCCTTCTTGTTGGACCATGCATTTTTCATTTGGCTTTAAGTTGCACTGATGCATTTTTAATGTCTCTGTGTATCAACTTTTCAGCACAGAGGAACATCCTGCAGCTTCCTTAACAGCCGCCAGGAAAGCCCAGGACTCTCCTAATCTGCAGTGTGTGTAATACAGCTTGTTGACTGTTTGTCACTGGCTGCTTAAGCTCATGATCACCATTCAAACTGAGCTGGAGCACAGAATCCAGCTCTGTCGGTTTTAGTTCTGTTATGGAGACAATCCCGGGTGAACTACCTTTACTGGTTGACGTTTTCCACAAGCAGTGAAACATCTCTTGGTCTGAAGCGTTTTAAAGGCAGACAAGCTCCTAAATCAGCTCTCGACATGCCCGTCGCTGCCAATTTATTGTTTCAGTTTGCCGTGTTGCTCAAGGTCAAGCTGCAGCATGTTGTTTATGGATCGGAGGAGAGAAAGAACGCCTGTTGTCATTTGTCATGAGGTTTAAACTGGCTGTTAGAATCCCTGAACAATTTCATCACCAGGAAATAAAAAATATTTATACAGCAGCCTGAAGGTAAAGTGCTCGAGCTACTCAACAATCTATGTTCTGCCTGGCAACGCTTCAGGGCCCCCCAGGTTGAATGAGAGGATGTCAGACTGCTGTGGATAAGAAGCAGAAGATAAATGTTTGTTTGTGTGTGTCTTTGCAGGAACTGATCCTACCTCTGCTTCTGTTGGGTCTCCTGATACTCATCAGCACACTGAATCCTCACGTGTATTATGGAGGCATCAGCACCATGGAGCTGGAGCATGACGACCACTTCGTCAAGGGCCTGGGCTACACACCGATCACTAACATCACCAACCACATCATGGAGGAGGTGGCCCAGGAGATGCGTGAGTGCTCGATGAGCCTTTCATCCTTTAGATTCACTCGTACACGTCTGTATATAAATGTTCTTGTGTTTCCAGACATGCAGGATCGTCTGGAGATGTTTGCCAGCGAGGAGGACCTGGAGAACGCCAGCTTGTACGAGCCTTCCAGCTACGTCGGTGTCGTGTTCCTGGACAGCTCCGCCACGTCGTACAGGCTTCGCTTCCCGTACAACCAGCTGCCCCAACCCAGCGATTACACAGAATCTTTTGGTAAAGTCTGATGGGACCTTCTTTAATTTTATTTTTATCGTGTCAGTTGAGCCGCACTGCCAGTGTTTTTCCACTGCACTGCACAGCGAGGTGAAGATGTTTATGATGACGTGTTGGAGGTGTGTTAGTCACAAACCACAGACAGAGCCTGTCGCCATGCCGGCACACTGTGCCGTTTGTTTGTTGTTGTTGATTTCACTAAAGAATGAAGCTTTGCTAACTTGCTGACAAACACATTGCGGCTTTAGTTTCGGGGGCCACCGCTAGGAAGGAGTGGGTGAGGTGAGGGGGCTGCAGTCAGTAACTACACTGCTTGATGCCGCTAAATCAAACACACTGCTCCTTTAAGTGGCTAATCCAAAATCCAGACTTGATCCAGACATCGCTGCTAATCTGTGTGAAATCCCGGCTGTTGTCCTTTCACTGGTACTGATCCTTCAGGATTAATGTCCAGAGCAGGTGTCACTGAGCTGCAGGGTGCAGAGCATCTGTGTGAGACAACTCAGTTTATTTTAGATGAAATGTGAAGAGAGATTCTCGTCTGTCGGAGCTGAAGTCTGAAGTGTTTGTCGTTGTGCTTGTTCTCCTCCAGCCAACTGTTTCAGCAGCTCAGTGAACTGCAGAGCAGCTAATTACTGGTACTCCGGCTTCATCCGCCTCCAGTCTCTGATCGATGCAGCCATCATCCAGGTGAGACAGGACAGGTATCAGAACCGAGTCCTCCAGTTTGAACCCACTCAGGGACAAAGATGCAGTCGATCAGTTAGAACTTGAAATGGGCATCTTCCACATTTTTAGACTAAATAATTATCAGTTAATGAATAAATATATCCATGATGAAGATATTCATGACTCAGTCATAGTTTGATACCGTTCGACGTGCTGTTGGTTCCTCAGATGCAGACAAAGCGCTCGGTGTGGAGTGAGATGGACCTGAATGTCGTCATGATGGGTCAGCCGGGTTCTGTGGAGGTGCAGAAATTCCCCCACGCCCTCATCTCCATCTACCTGGTCCTGGCCTTCACGCCGTTCGTCACCTTCCTCATTGTTAACGTGGCAGCTGAGAAGGAGCACCGCCTCAAAGACACCATGACCATGATGGGGCTCTACGACACGGCGTTTTGGTGAGGAAGAAGAAGACGTCAGCCACTTCAGTTTGGTTTGGATGAAAATAATCTGTGTGATTGTGTACATGGTTAACTTTTTATGTTGTACCACAGGTTGTCATGGGGCCTCCTGTATGCCGCTCTGGTAACCACCATGTCCATCCTGATGTCGATTATCGCCACGTACACGGCCCTGTTCCCAAACAGTGACTTCTTTGTCATCTTCTTCCTCATCTTCCTGTATGGAATATCATCTGTGAGTAGAGCTGTGATGGAGCTTTGTTTAAAGAGTCACTTCACCCAAACACGCGATGTCTAGCCATGCAGATAGTCTCCGCGTCAGTACAATGGAAGATTTTTGTTTGTGTAGCACACAGTAATGAAAAATGACATTTGAAAATGTCAACATCAGACGTCTTTTGAGAAACAATGTACCCGTTCTTCTGGACTTCACCGGTTTCATCAAAACTTCACATTGTACTGAAGATAAACACTGTTTAGCAAGCTCAAACAGCTCCAGTTCTGGCATGACACCAGCTATGCTCCCGGTCACCCCCAAATTTCACTGGCCGCGGTCGCCGCAGCGATACACGGCCTAGTCAGTGTTTCAAACCCCACCGGCTCCGCCGTGGTCCGGTTCAGAGGCGTCCCAGAAGCGGGCCTCCGCTCGGCTCCGTGTTGAATTTAACACGGCTGTTCTATTTTTGACGCCGCGAGCAGCCCGCGTCAATTTAACACAGAGCAGCTCGAGCTGACAGGAAGCCAAACACAGCATAGAGAAGCCGGTGGATTTTCAAAATAAAATACCCGTGCAAACTGCAAAAACAGACAAAAGAGAAACAAACGAAGTACGTAGCATGTTTCCACATGCAGAAGCATATTTAGAAGAACATGAACCAGGAAAATGACCAAATCTGAGCAAGTAAACAAAGTCTGGAGGGAGAAACGCTTCTGAAACGCTCCCGGTGGAGTTTGAAGTCGCGTGCAGGACGGAACAAAACAGCGTTGCAGCCGTGACGTGACAGATGTGCCCGGTGGGGTTTGTCAGCATTCCTCACGCGACCCGAGCCTGTAAACCTCCTCTTCTTCCCGGTGGTACACACAGTAGCACTTCCCTGGTGCTCTGGTAAAAAACTGAGCTAACATGAGCTAACAGCAGCTACAGTTTACTTCACTGTCCATCAGGAAACTCTGTAAATCACAGAGTCATGGGGATGCATTCAGTTTTAGGTGATTGCCAACGGCACATTTTCTAAAACTGATTTCTAACGTCTCTCTCTCTCTCTGTCTCTCTCTCTCTCTCTCTCTCTCTCTCTGTCTCTGTCTCTGTCTCTCAGATATTTTTCTCCTTCATGCTGACTCCGTTATTTAAGAAGCCCAAGTTTGCCAGCACCGTGGGCTCCATGCTGACGGTGGTGTTTGGCTGCCTGTCGCTGTTCACCGTGCTGATGAAGGACTTCCCACAGCCGCTGGTCTGGCTTCTCTGCCTGCTCTCCCCCAGCGCCTTCTCAATCGGGATTGCACAGGTAACACACACACACACACACACACACACATATGCTTGCACACATCACCACACACACACTCTTGATGTGTTTATCCTGTTATCACACGTCTGTTAACTTCAGCGTGAAGAATAAGAGCTGTGGTTGTGAGGATTTGATCTGTGTGTGTGTGTGTGTGTGTGTGTGTGTGTGTGTGTGTGTGTGTGTGTGTGTGTGTTTACATATGTTAGGTGGTTTACCTGGAGGCTCAGGGAGATGGTGCTGTGTTTTCCTCACTTGCCAACGGCCCCCATCCTCTTTACGTGCCCTTGCTCATGCTGGTTGTGGACTGCATCCTCTACCTTCTGTTGGCTATTTACCTGGACCAGGTACTGCCTGGTAAGTACGCACACACACACACACACACACACACACACACAATGCCTGAACTAATGGAGTCTGCTTTAGTTGGTGTCAGTTCTGCAGTTCAGTCTTTCATTTTGTGTGAACTGCAGGTGAGTTCAGAATGAGGCGGTCCTTGGTGTACTTCCTGAAGCCGTCCTATTGGTCCAAACGCAGAAAGCGTTACGTTGAAGTGAGCTCCGTGTACGACGCCGAGGTGAAAGGCGCTCCTGGTGGGGACGAGTCCATCGAACCAGTTTCACCTGAGTTCAGAGGGAAAGAAGCCATCCGGTAAATGTCTGAACTTGCATCAGTCACATGCAGATTTCTGTTTTGTGTTGTGTTACATTGCTCAATATGTTTACATCATCATGCACAACATATGTGTAAAACATGCATTCAGAGGAGCTCTTTGGCTCTGTGAGAGTCTCCTGTGGAGATCAGTGTCCGGCTCGGTTAAGCCTGGCTCTGTTCTTGGTTCGGTGCCAAGCAGCACTCGCTGTTCCATTCGTCCTGGCTGAGGAGAGCCTGTGGGACCAGCCTGTAGCCCGGGAGTTCACCGTGACACCGCTGCTGTGTTTACACCTCTCTTCTTCTTCTTCTCTGGCAGCATCAATAACATCCAGAAAGTGTACAAAGAGAAGGACAGCGTGGTGGAGGCTCTGAGAGGTGAGCTCCTTTTTAAAATCAAACTGTTGTGATGTGCTCATGTTCTCACAGGATAAATCAGTTCGGCTTCAGAGAAAAACCTTTGTGGGCAGTCTGCTCTGAGAATGAATTAGTTAGAGGTAGAGCATCAGTGCAAAGAGGCTACAGAGAGAAAATAGACAGTTATCCTCATGAAACATCCATCTTTGTTTTTATTAAGTGAAAAAATGATTCCTACAGTGTCCAAGTATGAACCTCATTTACGTGATCATGTTGCACTGGTTCCACTAAATAAAGTATTTTAGACACAAACTTTGCCATCAGACAGCTGAAGCAGTTATGTCGCTCTCTCCAGGACCTCATGGTCTACTGCTGCCTCGACCCGCAGCTGCTAACGCTAATTCAAACACAGAAGTAACACAATGACACAAACTAACCGGTCGACGCGGCGGTGGAGCAGCAGCTTACGCGTTCTGCCATACAACCCTTCTTCAGACAATCCGAACTCTCCCTTTAATGTTCATTTTCTGACTGATTTTAAAGATGCTGTCTTCTCCATCGTTCCATCTCCTCTCCAGGTTTGACCTTTGACATTTACGAGGGTCAGATCACGGCTCTGCTCGGACACAGCGGGGCTGGGAAGTCCACTCTCATGAACATCCTGTGTGGCATCTGCCCGCCCACCAACGGCTCGGCGACGATCTACGGCTCGCCTGTGTCGGAGATCGCAGACGCGTCAGAAATGAAGCAGCTTGTGGGAATTTGCCCTCAGTTCAACATCATCTTCGACGTGCTGACCGTGGAAGAGCACCTGAGGATATTTGCCGCCATCAAAGGCATCCCGCCAGCAGACATCGACGCTGAGGTGATGTGATCATCTAAACACTGATCTGATACAGTGTCGGTCCTTGGTCTGATTCTGCTTCGCTCTTACAGGTGACCAAAGTGCTGAAGGATCTGGACTTGGAGAAGATCATGACTGCTCAGGCCAAGAATCTGAGTGGAGGCCAAAAGAGGAAACTCTCTGTGGGCATCGCCATTCTTGGAGACCCTAAGGTACCTGGAGCTTCAGTCATTCATCAGTAACTCTGTCTAACCAGCACGATAACCTCAGCACCTCGTGCACCTTCTGAGCAGTTTGTATCATGTTCGATCCCGTCAGATTCTGCTCCTGGACGAGCCCACAGCAGGCATGGACCCCTGCTCCAGACATCAGGTGTGGTCGCTGCTGAAGAGCCGCAGAGCCGGCAGAGTCACCGTCCTCAGCACGCACTACATGGACGAAGCTGACATCCTGGCTGGTATGAACTCTGACCCACAGCGCCAGAACCTTCCAAGTCCAGGGTTAACTCCAGCTGCAGTGCCGTCTTCCTTCCGGTTTGGTCCGGTAAACACTGATTCTGTTATTCTTTTGTCCAGATCGTAAAGCTGTGATCTCTCAAGGACAGCTGAAATGCGTCGGCTCCTCTCTGTATCTGAAGGTCAAGTGTGGTGTCGGATATCATCTCAGGCAAGTAGAGTTTATTTATCTTTGAATTACTGCAGTGATCGTTTGTCACAGAGAAGTGACCCTTCAGGTTCTTCAAGTTCTGTGTTGGTTTCCTGGTTCTCCCTCTGCATGTCCTCTCTGCCTCCTCTCTGTGACTTATGAAGTTTAAATATCTTCAGACAGAGCTCGAGGCGCCAGCATTCCTCTGCAGTGGCTCAGTCCGTAGGGACGTAGCTTGGGAACCGTTGGGTGGCTGGTTCAAGTCCAGCTCCACAGTATGGAGCGTGGACTGGGAGCTGGAGAGGTGCCAGTTCACCTCCCTGGTGCTGCCTGGAGCCTTGAGCAAGGCACTGAACCCTGAACTGCTCCCCAGGGTTCTTCTTCTTCTTCTTCTTCTTCTTCTTCTTCTTCTTCTTCTTCTTCTTCTTCTTCTTCTTCTTCTTCTTCTTCTTCTTCTTCTTCTTCTTCTTCTTCTTCTTCTTCTTCTTCTTCTTCTTCTTCTTCTTCTTCTTCTTCTTCTTCTTCGGCTAACAACACGTGAATCAGTGACAGTTGAAGCAGACGGAGGAACATGAAGATAACAACACGTTCATGTTTGTTTGTGTTCCTCCATCGCAGAATGTCTATCAATGAGACATGTGACGCCGAGAGGATCTCGTCATTCGTCCAGCAGCACGTTCCCAAGGCGAAGTTATCCCGACAACACGAGGCAGAGCTGACGTTCACTCTGCCTTTTGAGAGCATGGACACGTTCCCAGGTCAGATAACACGAGCTGGATGAGTGATGTGAGAATATGAGCGTCGACGTTGGTGTCCTTTGATTGTGTTAAAAATATGTCACGGCTCCTCTTCCTGCAGCAGCACGTACTCATTAATGTGTCTGTCATAGGCCTGTTCTCGGAGCTCGACTGTCAACCCAATCTGGGAATTATCAACTATGGCGTTTCCATGACAACACTGGAGGATGTTTTTCTTCGCCTGGAGGCAGAAGCTGAAGTGGACCAAGCCGGTGTGTTACCAAAGTAACAAGGAGGATTTGAGTCCCTGCATGTTCCCTCAGTCAATAAAATGACTCCTCTCTTCCTTCAGACTACAGTGTGTTTAATCGGGAGCAGGCGGAGGACGAAGGCGACAACGCCTCTCTGGATGACACGGACCAGCGGCTGCTGACCTTCTCAGACAGCAAGTCGGACGTTGTGTCGGGTCACGCTCTGTGGCGGCAGCAGTTCAGCACCGTGGCCTGGCTGCACATGCTCAACATGCGCCGGGAGAGGAAGGCCTTCGTCTACACGTGAGTGTTCAGAGGCTGTGCACGGTGTCGGGTCAGGAACTCACAGAAAAACACTGAGCAGTGCTTCTATGAACATTTTAAATGCTCAAACTCTAATGATCTGCTTTACAAAACACTGAGTTTGATTTGGTGGAGGAACTCTGCAGCTGTTGGCTCGTGGTCTTTTGGTTAAACCACGACCTGAACGCTGCTTTCCTCTTTTGTTTCCATGCAGGTGTTCAAAAACTCAAAACTAGACCATAAACAAATTTTTAAACAGTTTCTCAGCTGTGCACGGATGTAGCTTCACCGGAAAGTGTAAAAACATTTTCACTTCATTATGAAACTGTGGCACAGTCGAGGTAATTAATGGGAAACAGGGGTGCAGTTGTGGTTTTGGCGAGACAAAACTGAGATCTTCAAGAGCGATCTAAAGTACTACAACACTGCGTTTAAATAAGCAGACCCGTGCACGTCGTCTCCTTCATCCTGTCTGTCTTCTCTTGCAGGCTGGCCTTGTTCCTGGTGTTCGTCGCCGCGGTGCTCGTCCTGTCTCTGGTCACAGGAAACATCCAGATTCACTCTCCAGACCGTCAGTTTCTGCCCATTTACCTCCTCAAAAAGAACCAGGCGCCCCGCAGATACACCACCAGCCTCCTGGTCCAGAACTCCTCAGGTGAGGAGAAGAACCTGAGAGGACACGGGCCGAACAGCTGAACCTTAGACGCTGTATCAAACGTCCTTTAGATCTTCTTCCTGCTGTAAATATTGTGATGGGATACTGACTGCTATAAATCATGATCGATTAAAGAAAAGTGTCCTGTGGGTGCAATTCTAACCCACCTCCTCGATGGTGATCCTCCTTTACATTCTCCATTTTGAACTCTTGTTTTCAGGCTCTGACATCTCTGACTTCGTCCACAACCTGGAGTCTCAGAACATCAAAGTGGAGATGATGAAGCACAGCGACTACATGTCTGCTGCTCCCCACAGCGCTGCCATCAACGTAACCGGATCCAGCAAGGTCACTGTTAACATCGGACAGTTTATTTTTCGATGTTTGAAACTGGAGATTAAAGCGTCAGCATACAGTTAACGAGCCTCATATTTAACACTTTGTTCACAGGGGTTCAGATACAGTGTCGCGTTCAACAGCACCACAGTTCACTCCTTGCCTATGGCTGTCAATATACTGAGCAACGCTCTCCTGAGAGGTCTGAATGGCACCGGACCGATCCGAACCTGGACCAAACCGTTTGATTATGTGAGTGTTTGATGGCGTCACAGCTGATCTGTGCTGTTTTTATCTGTGATGTTCAAAATATCTGAAATGTTTGTCATGACGTCTCTCAGCAAATCCCCGATGCTACGTCCTACGCTCTGGTGTACATCGAGGCCATCATACTGGGAATGCTGGCAGCTGGGATGCCGGCGTATTTTGCAATGGACCACACTCGAGACAGAGAGGTAATCACGTACTCCCAGTGAGTGTGATTCATTTCATCTGTGCAGCGAGACGTTTAACAAAGAGATGAAATACACTTAGACTAACGGGGTTGTCAGAGTTTTCTAACCAGTGACCAACATCGAGAAACAAACTCATTTAAAAACCTCACAAGGTCAAGGAAAGATGTGAAGGAGAGGTCATAAGAGGTCTGGTGTATCGTTTGCTAAAGGAGATAATAAAGGAAGCATTGAAGCTCCTTTCCTTCACAGATAGAGAATCCAAACAGCTCTTATCATGGTGGCTACGTAAATACTTCAGTGACGAACCTTCACGAGCAAAATCGACTATTCGTCCGCACCCTATGTCGCTCTAATAGTCTAGACTGCTGGTGGCGAACCTGCGGGTCATGACTCCCACAGAGTCACCAAAGCTTCACGGAGCCTTCACTCTCTGCTAACGGCCTCGTCCTGTGTTAGAAAAGTAAAAACAACCAAGAAGAAGAAGAAAATCTGTATAATCTGCTCCTGATTCATCCAAATCACTCGTTTGACTCATGAAAACTTAGTCATGGGTCACTGTAGTAATAATAATACATTCCTCTATATCTCCATCGTGTGTTGACTTGTATATTTTCCTTCTCAGATCAAGTGTCGCTCCACTCTGCGTATCTCTGGTCTCGTACCGTCAGCTTACTGGTGCGGTCAGGCAGCCGTGGACATCCCCTTCTACTACCTCATCCTGTCCTGCATGAACATCATCCTCTTCTGCTTCCACACTGAAAACCTGCTGACCTCCAGCAACCTCACCGCTGTGGTCCGTACTTCCAGTTACACATGATTATTATATGATTAAAGCACTCCTCTTCCATACACCTGTTTGGCAACAAGACCACCTAAAAATGTATAATGGCCGATGCACTGAAATGAAACCTGTCCACTGAGTCCTGATGTCCTCTCTCCTCTCTCAGGTCCTGTGTACTATCGGCTTCAGTCCAGCCATGATTCTCTTCACTTACGTGTTTTCTTTCGGCTTCGCCCGAGTCCAGAGCAACAGGGACTTCTTCTCTGTCATCTCCATGATGGTGAGGCTGAGGGTGTTTACCGCCTTCCAACACGTGAACTCGGCACAACAACATGTGTTGAGATGAAAAAACTGTGATCCAAACGCTTCAGTGTCATTCTGCTGACTTCCCTCAGGTGTGCGTGGTGTCGGCCTCGCTGGTTCAGTTGTCATTTGTGAACGACAACCCCGGACTGACCAGAAACCTGCACAACTTCCTGTGTTTCTTCAGCCCTCTGTACCCTCTGATGGGCTGCCTCAACTGCATCACCAAGGTATGATGTCACTTCCATCAGTGTTTTCTCTGTCTGATCGACAAGTCAAGCTACGTGTCCCATCAGTAAAACGCAGTGGGATGAGAGAGAAGCTTCGTGGTCGTGAGATTACTGTTGCCTGAGTTGACTCAAACATTTGTGAAGATGTGAATGTTTTCAGACGCCGAGTACGAGCGGGAGTCGCCTGACTTTGTTGTTTTTTCTCCGTTTCCAGGCGACCTTCCTCCCCTCTCAGTACGAAGATAACTTCTTTTGGAAAAACCTGGTCATCGCGATCGTAGCTGTACGTATCTGATTAAAAACAATGCTACGTTCAGAAAACACAGACTGTAGAAGTGTGTGTGTGTGTGTTCCACCATCCTGTGTGTGTGTGTGTTTCTGTGCTCAGCCCTACCTTCAGTGCATCCTGCTGCTTTTCCTGCTCCGGTGGCTGGAGATCCATTACGGAGGGAGGACGATGAAAAACGATCAGTTCTGCAGGTAACGGTCAGATTTCAGGTCACAACTCCGATTACATGAAACCTCAGGACAATGTTTTCTCTTTTTTTAGCGTGAAATATGAGTTCATTTTATAATTCTGGATGGTTATTTTAAACCTTCACAGGATCTCATCCAAGCCAAAGCCCAAAGTGGAGAGGAACCCAGAAGAAGGGCTGAACGAGGATGAGGACGTTCAGATGGAGAAGGCCCGAGTGAAGGAGGCACTCACCTGTCAGTCCTGTGAAGAGGTGAGTCAGTGTTTCATAGACTGGTGATCCAGATCAGACCAAAGAGTGTCTGACTGAAAACAGAGCAGGCAGCTTGATAATTAAGTTACTCTCCACTGTGTCTCGTCCACGTAGAAACCAGTGGTGGTTGTGAGTAACCTGAGGAAGCAGCACAAAGGCAAAAGAGAAGGTTTTTCTCTGAACAAGACGAGGAAAGTGGCCACAAAGAACATCTCATTCTGCGTTCGTAAAGGTGCGTTACATTCCATTTTTACCAAACACGAGGAAACTTTGAGGAAAAGTTCAGCCAAAGTTATATTAAAATCCTAAATGCTGTTTCTTCAGGTGAAGTTCTTGGACTGTTGGGACCCAACGGAGCCGGAAAGAGCACCGTCATGCACATGCTGTCAGGCGACACTGACCCCACTGCAGGACAGGTACTGATCCACATTCATGTAACTTTCTGTGGTTAAACAGGCGAGTAGTTCACTGACCGTCTGTTTTTCTGTTCGTCCAGGTGCTCATGGGGGACTACAGTACAGATTTTCATCAGGTGGACAACCCTTTGGAGCATGTGGGCTACTGTCCACAGGTGAACCCTCTGTGGCCCAGGATCACTCTGCAGGAGCACCTGGAGATCTACGCTGCCATCAAGGGCCTGAAAGGACAGGACGTCCCAGGAATCATCAAACGGTGAGTCTCACTTCACGCCAACAGAAACCTTTATCACGATTACTTTAGCGTAAGATGAGAACGTTGCTGACGGTGATTTTGTGGATGTTGTTGTCAGTGTGGTGAACGCTCTGGAGCTCAAGGACCACCTGAACAAACAAGCCAAGACACTGTCAGCAGGACTCAAGAGGAAGGTAAGAACATGTTCACCAGTGTCTGCAGAGTGTTTGTTTTCCATAATCACCTGAGCAAGAGAGATAAAGGACAAGCAGAGCGGCCGAGGAAAGGTTTAAAAGTTGTTCTTCAGTCTGTAGTTAGCAAACAAACACCTGCGAGGGAAAAGAGAGGAAAGTGTTCAGGTCGAGGTTCAACCACGAGACCACGACTCAAACAAAACGAACGTGACGCAGCTGGTTAAAAAAGAAGTGAATGTGAACTAGTTAATGTTAGGACTGTGAATTTAAAATAAAGGCAAGCTGATCACATTAATCACTGATCACGTGTGTGTTCACAGTTGTGCTTCGCCTTGAGTATGATCGGGAATCCTCAGATCGTTTTACTGGACGAGCCGTCATCAGGCATGGACCCCAAATCTAAACAGCGCATGTGGTGAGCCGACGTACTCTGTAATGTGTTCCACCTCGGTTCATCACCACAGGACAGTGTTCTGGTAACTGTGTCTCCTCTGTGTAGGAGGGCCATACGTGCTGCTTTCAAGAACCATCAGCGGGGAGCCGTCCTCACCACGCACTACATGGAGGAGGCGGAGGCCGTGTGCGACCGCGTGGCCATCATGGTGTCCGGCCAGCTGAGGTCGGTACTCGGTGCAGCGGTGTGAGAGCAGATCATCTGTTGACTTCATACTGACTGAGTTTCTCTCATCAGGTGTATCGGCTCCATCCAACATTTAAAAGGGAAGTACGGGCGAGGCTACAGTCTGGAGGTGAAGCTCAGAGAGGAGCTGACGGGGCTCCAGCAGGTGGCGCTGTTGCACAAAGAGATCCTTCGAATCTTCCCTCACGCCGCCCGACAGGAGAGGTGAGAGCAAAGTTACAGACACCAAACAGCCGATTACAAGTCAGTGTAGCATCAACAGGAAGAGCAAATGTACCCTTCAAAATAAAAGCTCTGTAGTAAGTGTGTGACGCTTTGTTGATACACACACACACACACACACACACACACGTGTCTCACTCTGCTGGCTGACTGCTCTCTCTGCAGCTTTGCCACGCTGATGGTTTACAAGATCCCCATGGAGGACGTCAAATCACTGGCCAAGTCTTTCTCTCAGTTAGAGAGTGGTGAGTCACACACACACACACACACACACACACAGAGCGGCCATCTGGGACAAATATCTGCTGACTCATCGAATGTCATTTCTCGTCTCCAATGTGTGTTTTTATCTTCAGCCAAGCAAATGTTCAACTTCGAAGAGTACAACTTCTCCCAGTCGACCTTAGAGCAGGTACGAAACACACACTGCAGGTTCACACACACACACACACACACTGCAGGTTCACACACACAGACACACACACCACAGTATTGATCTCGTGTCTTCCTCCCCCCTCAGGTGTTCATGGAGTTTGCCAAGGAGCAGGAGAACGAGGAGGACGAGCTCGGCTCCCTCAGCACGACTTTCCAGTGGCAGCGTCTCCGTCAGGACGGCCCGGTTTCAGTCAACCACACAGACAGCATCGTGCACCAGCTTTGAACTCCTTTGACTTGAGACGGGAGCGGGCGGCTGGTGACCGACCAGGACTGACCAACACCTGCCTGCCTGCCTGCCTGCCGGGCGTCAGCGCCTGAAGGCTTCACGCCAGCACTCACCCCGTTCCACGCAAACCGACGTTCACCTCCCCCTTAAAGAACGGGACAGTCCTGGGTCGGGTTGGGCTGGGCTGGGCTCGCGTACACTGGGACTGACTGTGTGAGTGTTCAGGCTCAGGGCAGCTGTGGCCTCTTTTTTTTTCCGGGTCTGAGGCGTGCATGCGTGTCGCCCTCGTCCTCTGGTGCTCCTGTTTTCTGAATCGCACTGACCGAGGCGGCTGCCGTCTTTCTCGACACGCTTTCTAACGGTGTTTTTTATCTTCACAGAAGTCAGAAAAAGAAACGTATAAATATAAATAACCATATTTAAGCTTTGTAATCTCTCCATCCTCTCTCTCTCTTTGGACGGAGGCGTCAGAGTCGGTGTGTTTGCTCGTCTCTTCAGATGTTTTCTCGTCCGTCGTGTTCGTGACTTCTTCTTTTATAACCTACCAGAACTGGAATCCATCCACGATCGTACCAAAGCAGCACATCTCTGAACCACACACTAACACACCTCCTCACACTCAAACTGAGATTTGATTTTGTCAGTAGCATGTGCATAAATAGTTTGCATTGTATAGTTGATAGATGGAGGAATTGGAGACGATCTCCGCAGTCTTTAAACCTTTACACACATCCCGAACACGTAACAAACAAACTGATTCTTTCCTCTGAGGTCGAAGCTCTTCTCCTCTTTTTGCACCAGCATGCACGTCGTGACATTACAAACTCTCCAGGACTGTTTGAGGTCAGAGGTCGGTGACAGACGGGACGGGTGGCGTCGTTTTTTTTGTTGTCGTGTGGCCTTCCTCTCTGCAGGTTTAGCTCTCTTTTTTTTTTTATATGCACACCAGTACATGTAGCACACTGCCCTCGTCATGAGCCTCAAACGTGGAGACGAAGCAGAAGAAGTTCAGACCGAGGCTCCTCCTCCTCTCAGCGGGGTGCGTTTGATTTATGAATGTATGTTTGGAGAGCGAGAGAGGGGAGCGTTTGTTTCACTTTGGTGCCACTTTTAATCGCACAGCTGTGTTTTGTTAAATCTATCTAGCCTGTTTTAGGTGTGTGTGTGTGTGTGTGTGTGTGTGTGTGTGTGTGTATATACTGTGTTTGTACAGGCAGGTGTGTCGTTGGAGCAGCAAGCCTCCAATTGTACTTTTTTTCTACAGGTGGGAGGATCATTGGGATTTAAAGGGATGCTTTTATTTTGTTAACGATCATGAATAACTTCCTTTAGGGGTGAACAAAATAATGTGAACACTCGACCCGGTGCAGCAACGGCACACACACAGGCACAAACTCGACACTATACGCTCCACAGTGTGTGTTTGTGGCCGTGGAGCGCGAGTTTTAAAGGTTTCGATGAATCAGATGAGTTTGCGTCCGCGTTCATTCATGCAGCAGCTTCTCTGCACGTGCGCCACTTTATTTGCTGTTTTTATCAGAAGAAGAACTACAAGTGTCAGACACGGACAAACTTTCACTGGAGACATTCGACCGCGTCACGTCACATCCTGAAGATTCACCCCAGAGATGTTGGAGGTCATTTTAAATGTGAAAACTTTATTTAACACATTGTAGCCTCGTTTCCTCTGAGCAGGAGACACGGTGATTAACACTGACTGTAACGTGTGCAATGTGGGTGTTTGTTCCCAAACATTCTTTGAACGTTTGTCCAACGTTCAGTCTCAGTAACATGTAGCCGCCCAGCTGACACCGGCTTGTCTTTGCACTCCTCACGTCTTGTGACTCCTCTGAGGCTCTGTGGAGCGTTTGAAGCATTTAAAGTGGTCGGCCCTGAGGGTGGAGCAGGTTTCAGTTTATTTTCCTGGTGGTGGTAAAATTGCACTATTTCTGGGAAATTTTATAACCTTTCTTTATATTATGCAATCTTTGTAAGATTATCTGTGCACTGATTTTATTTTTTAAAGACTCGTGGTTTAGCTGTGTGCTGTATTTCCCTCCTGTATCGCCCGCATGTCTGGATGGACACTCGTCATTGATGAACTCTACGGTCTCGACACGACCTTTTCATGAATAAATGTTAATCCAAGATATCGTGTTGTCCTTCTTCTGATCGATAAACCAGAAAAATCTGTGTCTAAAAACACAAACACTAACATTAGCTAACAGCAGCTAACAAACTGAGCTAACATGAGCTAACAGCAGCTACAGCTGTCAGCAGTTTACTTCACTGTCCATCATAAACTCTGTAAATCACAGAGAGTTGAGGCGGAGCAGCCGGAGGACATCAGAGGGAAAACCAGAAAACATTTTCTCCATAAAATATGATCCAGTTTCACCAAAATCAGTGAAATAGTTGGTGGTGTGTGACTTAGTGCCGTAAAGCGTTACGTACTTCTCCCGACCCGGAGCCCAAAGTTACATAGTGTGAGAACAGACGTACGAATGACAGAGACACCGTTCACCTGATCACAGGTCAGTGTACTCGCCTACGTGCAGAGAGCTTGTTCAACTGTTTGATTTAACACAAAAGATTCATTTCTAAATATAGATGCAGAGAGATTGTTGATGTGCTACATGTTAATCAGTTAAAATCTCTAAATTTCTACATTATAAATGCACCTTTAAAGGTTGTGGTGCAGACAGAAGCTGCTCTGAGGGTTGGAGGACAGCGCCACCCAGTGACAACATGGAGGACTCATCCATGTGTCATCCACCTGAGAATATTTGAGCTGACTGTTTCCTGTCAGAGGTCAAACTCCGAGATGGACAAGTCAATACTGATCAAACATTAATGTTTGTAATGTTCGTCCTCTGACAGCTGCTTCACCTGTCTACCTTCACCTGTCTGTACCTTCACCTGTCTGTACTTCACCTGTCTGTACTTCACCTGTCTGTACCTTCACCTGTCTGTACCTTCACCTGTCTGTACCTTTACCTGTCTGTACTTCACCTGTCTGTACCTTCACCTGTCTGTACTTCACCTGTCTGTACTTCACCTGTCTGTACCTTCACCTGTCTGTACCTTCACCTGTCTGTACCTTTACCTGTCTGTACTTCACCTGTCTGTACTTCACCTGTCTGTACCTTCACCTGTCTGTACCTTTACCTGTCTGTACCTTCATCTGTTTGTACCTTCACCTGTCTGTACTTCACCTGTCTGTACCTTCATCTGTCTGTACCTTCACCTGTCTGTACTTCACCTGTCTGTACCTTCACCTGTCTGTACTTCACCTGTCTGTACCTTCACCTGTCTGTACTTCACCTGTCTGTACCTTCACCTGTCTACCTTCACCTGTCTACCTTCACCTGTCTGTACTTCACCTGTCTGTACCTTCACCTGTCTGTACCTTCAAACCAACCTATCACTGACTGCATATATTGATGATGATGACGTCATATGATGATGATGATGATGATGATGACGTGTTTTTCTCATCCTCCGAGTGATATGCAAATGAAGGTGGTTTCATCCAATGAGGAGCCTGCATGAAGGTAAATATGTACCCTGGGATCCCGGAAGTCGACTCATTTGGATCCTGCTTGGCTTGTGTTGCCTTCATGGACCGTGGGAATTATTAAAACTCTTCAGCAGACACAGAAAAAAAATATACAAATATATCACGTGACGTTATCACAGGTCATTCTTACAGAAGCAGAAACATAATTTAAAACATCATTTTGTTAGCTTAATGTTAGCCCTAACAAGTCAATTTAGTTTCCCCGTGTTGTTATTGTTATCATTAAATAATTCCAGGGCAGTTTCTTGTTTTTTTATTTATTTATATTTTGTTTTTAGTTTTTCTTGTTGCACTGACGTCGTGAAGCTCAGTGTGGTGGCCCTGGCTGCCCGTCCTGCCTCCTCCTCCTCCTCCTCCTCCCGGCTCATCTAATAATCGGCGTGGGTCATTGGTGGAGCTGCGTGACGCCTGTTTGCTCACTTCTGGAGCCAGCCTCAAGTGGACAACAGCAGGAACTGCAGTTTGTGGCGCTTCCTGTGCTGCAGCGATCACTGTAATGTGTTTTTGTTTAGTTTGTCCATCGTGTATATGATGTGAGTCGATATATCATACAAACATATAATTATATTTACACATATATAAATGACATTGCTTATTTTATTTATCTAGACATACGCTCCCTTGTTGAAGCTGTACTTTCCGAGCCGCCCGTGAAGGCCTCGCAGCGCCGCGGCTGTCATGCTGATGAAGATTATCCTCCTTCAGACGGCTCACTGTTAAAGGTCCGGACGGGCAGCAGGCGGCTCGAGACACAAAAATGGGAAACGCCGACACCAAACTGCACTTCAGGAAGGCTGTGATCCAGCTCACCACCAAGACTCAGGTCAGTCTGTGCCGCTAAAACTGCCTAAAGACAGAAAGAGACGCGCAGCGGCGGTTTGTGGTTTAAATCAGCCCGTGGAGATAAAGTTGGTGCCAGATGGCAGCCTGAAGAGCAGCCTAACCTCACACTGATGACACACACACAGCAGGCAGGTTAGAGACATGATTAAAGGATAAAGTCCAACAAAAATCTCATGAAAAATTCATTTTTTAATGATTATTTGTGCTGGAAAGTTTCATCATGTGTGTTGACTCAGTGAAACGAGTCTTACACAACTTAAACAAGTCACGTTAATATTCAGAAATATTAAATTGAATGTCTCTGTCAGGTGTATTTAAGGTGGACTAACGAGATAAAGACTGCTCTGTGTGAGTTAAACTTAAAACTCAGAATAATTCATGTTAATGTGACAGTAAAGCTGAATGTCTTCACATGAACTGCAGGAAGTTTACTCTTCATGTTTGAGTCAGAAACATTTGAACATCTGTCTGATTCTCATATTTAGAGTTTAATCGATTTGTCGATTAATCGATTGAGTCGGTTGATTCAGGATCAGAACCAGAAACATGCAACATACCCGGAAATATTCTCTGTGTTTGTGATGCAAAACAAACATTAAGTGAAATAATATTTAAAAATCAAGTAAACATGGAAACGTGTTTTTAAAATGTGCAGTGAGAGGTGTGCAGGTCAGTGATGAGGCTGCTCTGGTGTGTGTCATGTTAAAAACACACACACATATGATGTGATGCGTTGGTGTGTGTGTCCCTTCCTGCAGCCCGTAGAAGCCAGCGACGACGCCTTCTGGGATCAGTTCTGGGCCGACTCGTCCACCACGGTCCAGGATGTTTTCGCTCTGGTGCCGGCCGCAGAGATCCGAGCCGTCAGAGAGGAGTCTCCATCAAACCTGGCAACCCTCTGCTACAAGGTAAGCAGCCACGACTCCACCGGCTCTCCATCAGCAACCTATAATAATATATCAATATTTATTGGTTTAATGATCTGAATCTATAAAGTAACTGAAGCTGTCAGGTAACATAACATGACTCTGATCCATCCTGGATACAGTGTGAGTCAAAGGAATGCTGCTGTTTGTTGTTCCCACACGTTAAAACGTTACACACACACACACACACATACGTGTTTGTAGAGGTCAAAGGTTATTCAAGTAAAGTCTTTGACATTTGTAACTTTTTCTTTCATCAGTTCCTGATTAAAGTTCAACTTTGACACTTTTTATATTCAAGAAAGTTTAGGAAAGATTCAATATTTCGGAACTTTGACTTCTTTTATTGAATAAAAATAAATTATTAAATAAAAATAAAGTAAAAAAGATCAATAAAAGTCAAGAATCATATCAGTGCTGGGCAGTTGGAGACGATACATTTTCATTTGTATCTGTTGAATCAGTCGAGTAGACGTCTGGCTTCAGAGCGTCCTCACGGTCTTCTTCATGTGCTTCCTCCTCGTCAGGCGGTGGAGAGGTTGGTTCAGGGTGCAGAGTCCGGCTGCCCCTCTGACAAAGAGCGTCAGATCGTCCTGAACTGCACCCGCCTGCTCACCCGGATCCTGCCCTACATCTTCGAGGACGCCGACTGGAGAGGCTTCTTCTGGTCCACCGTGCCCGGAGCTGGCAGAGCGGGGGTACGACAACTGACTGTTACAGGGACTGTTACAGGGACTGTTACAGGGAGTGTTACAGGGAGTGTTACAGGGAGTGTTACAGGCGGTGTTACAGGGAGTGTTACAGGCGGTGTTACAGGGAGTGTTACAGGCAGTGTTACAGGGAGTGTTACAGGGAGTGTTACAGGCGGTGTTACAGGCGGTGTTACAGGGAGTGTTACAGGCAGTGTTACAGGGAGTGTTACAGGGAGTGTTACAGGCAGTGTTACAGGCAGTGTTACAGGGAGTGTTACAGGGAGTGTTACAGGGAGTGTTACAGGCAGTGTTACAGGCAGTGTTACAGGGAGTGTTACAGAGAGTGTTACAGGGAGTGTTACAGGCAGTGTTACAGGCCGTGTTCTGGTCTGAGTCTGCCTCCATGATTTCTCTGCTAGGCGACGTGCAGACAGGAATGAGGAAGCAGTGATCTTAAATACAAACCAGCCTCTGTTTGTGTGCACTGATGTAGCATTAGACTTCTTTCTTGAGTATGTGGAAATGCCAAAAACTGCAGTTCCTCTAACGTCCACTTGAGGCTGGCTCCAGAAGTGAGTCAGTCTCCATAAGTCCCCATGTTCAAATGTCCAACTTCACAGCAGAAATAAACATGTTTACAGCCTGGTACAACAAACAGTTTTGGTCTCTGTAGCTAATTTCCCCGTTCATGACAACTGTACTGAGGGTGAATTTATATACAACTCACCTGTTCAGGTTATATTAAGGCTTAAAGTTATGCAGGATTAAGAGCGTGGACACTTTGACTGACAGGTGGGTGTTGTCACAGATGGCTTGTTTGAGCAACCAGCTTCATTCAGCCTGCAGATTCATCCTCTGGAGACCATGATTGTCTGTACAAAAGTCCAATAAGTGCTGAGATATTTCAGTCTGTCCAAAGAGCTTTGAATCTCATCCGGATTCTCTCTGTGAAATACAGTTTGTAAACACAAGAAAGCGTCACACTGCACCTTTAATTTTAATTTAAATCTCAGCATTTCGTGTGACTTGAGTCAGCTGACCTTTGAATCTTTGGCTGTATTTCTTGATTTAAAAATAAAATAATCAGTAAAGATCAAATCTTTTCCTCTTTGAGGTGAATAAAGCTCTGCAGTCTGAACCTGCAGTACCAGACGGAGGAACCCGATCCGCCCGCGGACAGTTTGTAGAGTTGAATCTGTCAGCAGCCGTTCAGCTCTCCACACATCAGAGGACTCGAGGCCCTTTGAGACTTTAAATAATCTGCAGTTAGATGTGATGGTGCTCTCTGATTCAGGACCTGCTCTGTAAGATGAGACTGTCGCTGCTGTTGATGCTCGTCGAGGTCACTGTCCAAAACCAACCCCCACCTCCTCCTCCTCCACCCTCCTCCACCTCCCGACGGCAGCTGGTTCTCTGGTTACCTGGTCGGCAGGGGACCCAAAGTCCAAACACTGCCCATATTGTATGCCCCCTCCTCCTCCTGCAGGCCAGTGGTTGAATTAAGGAGGGATTGAATGTCTCTTAATTAAAGTGTGGGACTGAGCTAAAGAGCAGAGCTGCAGCTGACGGGTTGTTTGTGCAGAGAAATACTGATATTGACATTTTAATTTGTAAAAGTGCGAACCAAACGTCTCTTTATGACCATCTTTAACGTAAACGTCTGTAATATCCAATGAAATGAAGTGTTTATGTCTGAGGCTGCAGTTTGTGATGCTGTTCAACATCTTTGAAAACTCATTTGCCTTCTTCTTGCCGAGAGTTCAACGAGAAGATCGAAACCACTGTCACGACTGTAGCTGAAACCAGCAGCCTGTTAGCTTAGCTTAGCACAAAGACTGGAAACGGGGGGGAATGGTTAGCTTGGCTCCGTCCAAAGTTAACAAAATCCACCTTCAGCACCTTGAAAGCTCAAAAATCAACACGTTAAAACTCATTTGTTTAACATGTACACAAACAGAAGTGTAAAAACAACAAGTTGTAGTTTTACGGGGGAGTTTGTGAGGGACTATTTCTTGGCCGTGTGCAGTGACTTCCTTGAATGTCTAACTCGTCTCTTTCACGATGCAGCGTTTGGACGAAGACGACGATGACGACGAAGCCCGGCCGCTGGCTGAGTCTCTGCTGCTGGCCGTCGCCGACCTGCTCTTCTGTCCAGATTTCACCGCTCAGAGCCACAAGAAGAACGGCCTGGTGAGTCCAACCACACGTCTGCATTACACTGAGGTTCATGAGCGGCCTCGGTATCCCACAGTGCACCTGCACTCAAACACCTGCCAGTACTCAGTATTTCATTAAGGAGAGTACCAAACCGTGGCATCAGGCCTTTTTCATTAACTGAGAATGACATTTGGTGGCGCTTAAAGGAATAAGTCAACATTTTGAGATACTCATAGAGTTAGCCAGGCTAGCTGTTCCCACCTGTCTCCAGTGTTTATGCTAAGCTAGGCTAACCACAACCTCCATCTCTGGACTAGAAACAGACGTGTGAAAGATCTTCAACAAAGTGCAGAACTCGTCCTTTAAGAGTCTTTCCACAAGAGGAAAAACAGACTTTACTTCTTTGTGTTTGCTTTGTTTTTGCCCTGAAGCTACAACAGCGTTAGCACCGGGCCGCTCAAATAAAAGAGGCGAGTCTCTGCTGTTCAGCCCCGTGGCGGTACGAGTAAGCACTGTTATCTCCTTCACACAATCTTCCCAGGCGGTAGCTGGAGTTAATGAGTTACTCACAGGAGACGGAGAGAGAGCGAGGAGTGGCTATATTTGTCAACTGGGCTGAGGAGAACTGGGTGGACGCTGAGCAAACGACAGAGAATGGCTGCAGGCCCTGCAGGTCCTATAACCATCCATCCACCATCAGATCACAGCGAGGAGACGTTAAAGTCAGCCGAGCGAGTGTGAAAATGTTCGACAGAAGGTGGAAAATGGCCAGCGGCTGTCGTTTTCTCTCACCTGCCTCTGTGACCTGTGAAGCACGAAACACGTCAGTGAAGTTCAGCTTTCACTTCACAGGTCAGGAAGTGTTGAAGGGTTAGTTCACACAAATTACCCAGACACGCAATCATTGCATCATGGAACAATTTCCTGATGGACAGTGAAGTAAACTGCTGCCAGCTGTAGCTGCTGCTAGCTAATGTTAGCTCAGTTTGTTAGCCAGACTGCCCGGCTGTGAGCTCAGAGCACCGGGAAGAAGAAGAAGAGGAGGTTTACAGAACAGAACCAGTGTCGTGCCAGAACCGGAGCTGAGCAAGCGGGGGCTCAGCAGCTTCTATGGACATAATGGCGTGGCACAGTGTGGCACGGTGTGGCACGGTGCCCTTTGCTGTCAGTTCCCTCATGAAGAACAGCGGCGGCACCTTGTCAGGTCTATTCATGACGCTGTAGTTATCTGTGCCGAGGTGTCACACACAGATATTGTCAGCGGAGTCCACTTGTTGAACCACATGATCAAAGTAGGTGTGAACACACACACACTCTCACTGCTGTGTTCAGCTGTGTGTGTGTGTGTGTGTTCACTGTTTAAGTATTAAAGTGTGAGTGATAGTCAGTCAGTAATCACAGAATAATAAGCAGTCTGTCAGGACTCGTCATACTTTTCTTTGTTTAGTCAGATTTCAGCTGAAAACATTTTGTTCTTGACTTTTTTGTTCTGTGTGTAATTTTCCTTCATCAGCTGCTTTTGATTCAGTTTCTTCAACATTTGAACGACTAACAGAACAAACTGACGCCCGTCTGTCGTCTACACAATGTCAAAAATGTCCTCGTCTTCCTGCAGGACGCCGCTGAGGACATTCGATCCATAGACAGCTGTGAGTACATCTGGGAGGCCGGAGTCGGCTTCGCTCAGTCACCTCCTCTGAACTACGTCCATGACATGAACAGGTAAGACATGAACAGGAAGAGAGAGAGAGAGATTAAAGTGGAATGATGCAGGTTAAACAGCAAGCAAAGCTAGTATTGGTGAACCTGCCTGGAAAATGACGGCTCGTTAGCCACGCAGACACAGGATGTGTCGCCTGCGTGTTCTCAGTACAACACTTCATTTCACAGTGTTGTAATAGTCATAGTAGCATTATTACCTTCATCTGTCTCAAACTATGGCATGTTGGGTCCTTGAAAGGTCCTTGAAAGGTCCTTGAAAGGTCCTTGATTTATGTTTAAGATGGTGTGGGAAACCTGCTAAACCGTTACTTGGCCTAATCTCATACCTGATAACATAAAGATGTAGCCACAGTCCAGTCAGGGTGTCCATGCTGACCAGAACTGGACCACAGAGCGATGAAGGTGGTCCGGTCTGATGAATCACGGCCAGCAGAGGCGGTGTGATGCTTTGGTTGATGTTCTGCTGGGAAACCTCGGGTCCTGCCGTTCATGTGGACTTTGACACATACCTGGCACCTCCTACCAATGCAGAATGTTTGAGGAACACAACAACCAGTTCAAGGTGTTGACTCTGCAGATCCTCATCCAACCGATCATCCGTTGGATGTGCTTGTCAAAGTCCGATCCATGGAGGTCCACCTCCAAACTTCCAGGATCTGCTGCTAACGTCTTGGTACCAGATACCACAGCACACCTTCAGAGCTCTGAGGAGGCCTTGACGGGTCAGGGCTGTTTAGGCAGGTGGTCATAATGTACTGGCAGTAATCAGTGTATGTTTGAGGTATTTTGACGTTTGTCCACCAGGGAGCGCTGACGAGTTGTTCCATCCTTCATCCAGGCTGTAGTTTAAACTCTGTGACCATGTCCATGTTGTTTGTTCAGGACGGAGCTGCTGAAGTTGCTCCTCACCTGTTTCTCTGAAGCCATGTACCTCCCTCCATCCTCTGAGAGGAGAAACCTCAATCCCTGGGTCTCCTTCTTCTGCTCCACAGAAAACAGGTACACACACACACACACACACATTAAGATAAGGCAGCCTGTTTGCAGCCTGTGAGGCGAAACCCAGGGCATAAAGTGCTGCTCGTGCTGTCTGCTGTGCATTAACCTACACTGTGCAACATAAATGCCCCCTCTGAAGAGCCCTTCACTGCCCCCGCCCCCCTCTGAACACATGGATAGCCCTCCATGCTGACTGACCTCCACCCGTCTTTCACTGCTTCACCCAGACACGCCCTCCCTCTGTTCACCTCCCTGCTCAACGTGGTGTGCGCCTACGACGCCGTCGGGTACGGCATCCCGTACAACCACCTGCTGTTCTCCGACCACCGGGAGCAGCTGGTGGAGCAGGCGGTCCAGATCCTCATCGTCACGCTGGAGCACGACGCCGGGTCGGCCGCCGGCGCCGCCCTCCAGGCCCTCGACCGCTCCGCGTCACCCTCAGCTCTGGAGGAGCACGAGGTGAGAGGAAGATGAATGAATCGCTGATTTTATTTTGATACTGATTCTGAATTTCAAATCACCTCTGCTCTTTTTTTCTTTTTCAGGCTGCCGGACCCGACAACCTGTTTGTGAATTACCTGTCCAGGATCCACAGAGAAGAGGTACTGTCAACAGATAACCCTCAGCACTGAACAGGATGATGCTGCAGGACGTTAACGTGGATTCTCTCTGTTTATCAGGACTTGGGCTTCATCCTGAAAGGTCTGGCGCGGCTGCTCAACAATCCCCTGGTCCAGACTTACCTGCCTCGCTCCACCAAGAAGATCCAGTTCCACCAGGAGCTGCTGATCCTCTTCTGGAAATTCTGCGACTTCAACAAGGTGCGGAGCTCGAGCTATGGACGGTCCTGAAGATGGAGGAACGTTTGAACAGTGGTGTCGATGTGTAGTTTTATTGTCAAAGCCGTGACATTCGTAGTTCTCAGATGAAGTATCTTGATAACTTTAATATCTCCTGACATCTTATCTAGTGCCACCAGGAGCTCAAAGGGCTGCTGTATCTGAAATCACTCCTTCCTTCTTCAGATCGTAAATACAAAGTGATTTCAGACACAGCTCGGAATACAACGTCACATAAACCAAACTAAACAAATGTTTGGTTGTTTGTGTGTTTTAGAAATTCCTCTTCTTTGTGCTGAAGAGCAGCGACGTGTTGGACATGCTGGTTCCCATCCTCTTCTACCTGAACGATGCCAGAGCAGATCAGTGTGAGTCAAACTCTGTGTGTGTGTGCATGCATGTTCAGATGAGTGTTAACCTGCATTATTAAAAAGCTCGTGCGTCTCTTTGTTTGTGTGACTCTGCAGCTCGTGTCGGCCTCATGCACATCGCCGTGTTCATCCTGCTGCTGTTAAGTGGAGAGAGAAACTTTGGCGTTCGTCTCAACAAGCCGTACACGCTCCGTGTCCCGATGGACGTTCCTGTTTTCACGGGAACTCACGCTGACCTGCTCATCGTGGTGAGCGGTTGGATGAATTCTGTGAATGGATAGAAAACAGCAGAGTCCTCAAACTTAACATCTCGTTTACTTCTCCACATGTAGATCTTCCACAAAGTCATCACCAGTGGACACCAGCGGCTCCAGCCTCTGTTTGACTGCCTGCTCACAATCATAGTGAACAGTGAGTGTCACACATGAAACAACGCTTCCTGGTGGATACACAGGAGCACTGCAGAGTGTTTTAAAGCCTCTCTTAACCCTCCACAGTTTCACCGTATCTGAAGAGCCTGTCCATGGTGTCGGCCAACAAGCTGCTCCACCTCCTGGAGGCTTTCTCCACACCCTGGTTCCTCTTCTCCTACCCGCAGAACCACCACCTAGTCTTCTTCCTACTGGAGGCCTTCAACAACATCATCCAGTATCAGTTTGATGGTGAGAACAAAGATGTGAACTCCCAGAGCAGGACAGCGTTATGGACACCTCTACCAACTTCTAAATCTCCCTCACAGGTAACTCCAACCTCGTGTACGCCATCATCCGAAAGCGGAGCATTTTCCACCAGCTGGCCAACCTGGCGTCCGACACGGCATCTATTCAGAAAGCTCTGCAGAAGAAGAAGAAGTCCGGGATATCCAGGACCAACTCTGTAGAGATGGAGTCCATGGAGGGCTCCAGACCTGCTGTACCTGCTGAGCCTGGCACGCTCAAAGCCAGTTTAGAGGCCACTCCAGGTATGAAGTTAGACCACTGAAGGTTCCATGTCAAAGATCTCGTAAGGTCATTTTAAAATACATTATCTTGCATCCTTTAGGCATCGATAAGATAACGGAGAAGGCCCAGGTGGGTGAGGATGGTACCATGATTGTTCTGCCACATTCAGACTCTCCAAAGATGACGGCTGTAGCCCGAACCAGCGACGCAGAGTCCTCAGAGCGAGACCACGAGGTACGCGAAGGCTTCACATCCGTGATCCTCTCACTCTGTTTTGTTTCTTCTTCCTGCAGTTAAAGTGATTTGTTCTGTCATCAGGTCTACCACGCAGAGTCAGAATCAGTGAGGAGTCGGCTGTCAAGTGTGTCATCGTCGGCAGCATGGAGCGCTAATCCAGACTGGGTCAGTGGAAGTGTTTTCTGCTGCTTAACGATGAATATTCTGCTCTGTCTGGTGGTTTCTGTAGCTCATGCGTCCTCTGTTGTGTGTTCTCAGGTGCTGACATGGAAAGCGAAGCTTCCTCTGCAGACCATCATGCGGCTGTTACAAGTACTGGTCCCTCAGGTGGAGAAGATTTGCATCGACAAGTAAGAAATTATGCAACTTTTACCAGGCGCCCACTGTCGGAGAATAAACCAAAACAACAAAACAAGAGCTGAAAGATGCTAAAATGCTTGTTGTCGTCCTCAGGGGTTTGACAGACGAGTCAGAAATCCTCAAGTTCCTTCAGCACGGCACGCTCGTCGGCCTCCTGCCCGTCCCTCATCCTATCCTCATCAGGAAGTACCAAGCGAACGCCGGCACCGCCATGTGGTTCCGTACCTACATGTGGGGCGTCATCTACTTACGGTAAACAAACCGAGCCCGTTCATTAGATTTTTTTGGTTTATTTCAAAATGGCCCCCGGTAAGTGTTGAGTAAGATTCTGTTTGTCTTGTCGCCGTAGCAACGTGGATCCTCCAATCTGGTACGACACGGACATCAGGCTGTTTGAGATCCAGAGGATTTAGAGCAGCCGTCACACACTCGCCAAACAAAACAAAACCAGATCTGCCGGTTCACCTTCTCTCCTCACACCTGAACTGTGATCAGACGCTTCACGCCGTGAACGTTAACAAGCAGCGGATTCAGACCAATGTGTCAAACTTTAATGTTACCGTGTATCACATGACCTGTATTCTGAGTGAATGCAGTAGAAGTTCTGCCAAATGCTCATTAAATCTGACAATAGATGTGACATTTATTGAATATTAATTTATTCACTTTGCCAAACGTAAAATTAGCAGGTTTAGGGAAGTTTTTGCACACTCAACACTGAACTGATGGACTGAAACCTGCTCTAAGATGTAAACACACTGTGTCTGTGTTGTACGCAGCATTAAAGGCTGATCAAAACTCAGAGGAAGTTATTTCATGTATACGGCCAAATGTTTGTGGACACCTGAACATCAAACCCTCGTGAGTGCATGGATCGGCTGCGATCACAGCCTCCACTCTTCTGGTTGTCACCCTGTAGCTGATACACTGAGCAGAGATCTCCTCCTGCTCTACATACATCATGTACAATCACGTTGAATTTTAAACTGGATCTAAAATATTGTGAAGCCGATCATCAGTGTTGTGTAAATTATTATAACTGATCTAATAACATGACAGCTTTTGGGTTTTTCTTTTGGGAGTTTCTCACGTGATGACAGCAGAGCCGGTTCTATTTGTTGATGAAGATCATGAAGTGTAGCTGAAAGCTCCAGAGAAAACTAGTAGAAACCCTGAGTTTACCTTCATAGATTATAGATTATCGACTGAGTTTCATTACAAATCAAACTGGGAAAACTTTTTTTGTGTCGCTGTCTTGTTGCAAAAGGACAAAAACAAACTGTTGTATCATTGAGATATTCTTTAATTGGAACTAAACCATGAAAAACAGCCTCACAGACTAAAAGTCCACATAATAAAAAAAAGTCAGCGTCCGTCAAGCAGCGATGAGCAGCTCCATTAAAGCTCCCACTGAGTGCATCCTGTAGAAAACGCTGAGCGGCTGGCCCAGATTCACCAGAACAAACCAGGCGGTGAAGCCAAAGAACTGTTTCCCGAGGCCGTTCTCGAACTGCGGGTGGACTCCGAACGCGGGGATCACCCACAGCTGGAAAGAGAGGGAACATGGACGTGATGGATGAATGTAGAAACAACAAAGAAAACTCAGAAACACGCGTGGCGTTACCATGATGTTCGACAGGATGAGGAAGGCACAGATTTCTCTGATCGCTCTTTTGGTCCAGGAGTTTTTCCCATCATGCTCTTGAGCAGCAGCTGACGGTTTCCCCTCCAGCAGCGAAACATCCGTCGTCTTCTCCTCTTGTTTTTGCTTCTTCACCTGTGGCACAGTTGTATGATTTTCATTGATGTGTACGTTAACCAAACACCCATGAATGCAGGTGAAGCTCGCTCACCTTGAATATGCTGCTGCGCTGCTTCTCTTTCTTCTTGGCGAGGAGCTTGGGGTGCCTGTGGAGGCCCTCGATGATGAAGATGTTCTGGAGGATGAGCTCCAGCAGGCTGAGGAGGGAGTACGACAGGTCAAGGTCACCCAGAGGTCCTTGGGTCCCCACAGCGAGGGCTGCCACCAGGGAGAAGTAAGACAGGGCGAGCTGGCCGAGAGCCGCCGCGACCAGCAGCATCGCGTCCAGGCTGCGAGTTGGGTTGTGGCCTCCTTCGTTCACCCTCCTCTCCAGCCTGTGGACCAGCATCCCAACCAGGCAGCAGAGAGACATGACAGGCATGACCGCTAAATGGTAGCCGTAAAATATGAGGAAGGCTGTGAGGCGAAGCTGCCGCTGGCTCACCCACACCTGGTAGAGAATGAAGGTAGTCACTCCGGCCACGAGGACCAGGCCGCCAAACACAAGGCCGTATATGAGCCCACCTTCGTAGACGATATGAAGGGTCAGCTTCTGAGTAACGTGGTGGTGATCTGCACTCATCCTGCGGCCCACGTTCTTCCACATCACGTAGATCATGCAGCCTGCCATCAGGTAGTACTCCATGTTGAAGGGATAAAGGATTTCAAAGCCTTTCCTGAAGGTGAGGCAGGCTGCGCTCGCACTGCACTGACACAAGGTCGAATTTGCGATTCCTGGAGAAAGCATAGAGGAAATATAAGAACATATAGACAGCACAAGGCACAGGTGTGTGAGTGTACCTGCCTTACATTAACTACCTGTCAAATCGGAGGCGTCTGCTTCAGAGGAGTTGCTGAAGTCGAGCCTGTCTTCTTTTTCTAACTCGATCTCCTCATGGATGGTGTCCTCGGTCACCGCGTTCAGCCACAGCAGCAGGTCAGCAGAGAGGATCAACATGAGGCCAGACCTGCGTCACACACGGCATGTAACATATGAACATATGGAAATATGAAGGTAAAGAAATAACAAAAAACTAATAAATCTACAGAAAATGTATGAAATCTGAATACATGAAGTCAGTAAATATACGTGGATGAACCTGGTGATGATCTTGTGTCTGTGGACGCAGTCTTTGGAGTGAGCCCACAGTAAATATGTCTGCAGATGAAAAATAAGCAGCGTGAAGGCAACAGGCCAAGTATTTGTACTTTGCATTCAGTGAAGATTTTATGTGTCACATTATTATTTGAATAATTTAAGGTTTCTGTAAGCGGCCTGTCTCTTTAACCTTTATAAGTTTTCATGGAAATTTGAGGCATTAAATCGAAGAGCAATTTGTGTTCACTGATAAAAATCTAGTTTCAGGGCTGATTGGATACATTTTGGTGTTTTTAAGGCATTTTTGTACAAATTCAGCTTCAATTTTAGCTGAACATATTGAAATTCTTTTTGTCTGTTCATCTAATGTTATAATTGTGGTTAAAATAAATAGAATAAAAGTACATTTATGGGGCATTTTATAGCTTATTTACTACTATTATTTATAGTAAATAAGATATAAAATGCCACATTGCTCAGCTCACCTCCCTCACTGCAAAACTGAGATCTCATACCTCTGTTTCTACGAGTTCCTGACTTTACTTTAAGGCTTTTCCACTCATTTCTGCGTGTCATGACGGGTGAGTCACTCTAAAACACATACGAGCTGTGACTCTCCTCTCATTTGCTGTTTTACATACGGAAGCCCAAAAAGGTCACACATTCATACATTTTATTTCCTCTGTTTAAGGAGTTATTTATGTCATTATCTTGAAAGAACAAATGTTTTCTCGAGATCTCGTGGTAACAAAACACTGTCAGTGTTTCACTGTTAATATAGATATGATTACCTGCAGTGTGAGAAAGGGAGCCTCTATGAATGGAGACAGCACTTTAACAGCAGGCTTACACTCCCTCATACTGATCAAATATCCGATCCTGCAGATGTACAGCAGCAGACTGAACGCAGCAAAAAGCATGAGGACCACTGCAGCCGAGCAGGAGAGAGAACAAATCCCACATCACATCACAGGAAACATGTTGTTTTATCATATTCTGTCATCACTATAACACACAGAGGCGCTTACAGGTGACAGTGATTCCCCCGGCGTGGTGGTCTTTATGTGGACAGATGCCGGGCTGTTTTCTGGCCCACAGCAGGTACCACAGCATCCAAACCAAGCTGACCCCCATCAGCAGCAGCATGAACACCTGGGGCTCCTCGTGCTTCAGGCCCTCCGGGTTGAAAGCCTGTCCGGCCACCAGAGCAGCTCCGAGCAGCACCACGTTCAGACCCAGCAGGCCGGAGATCAGACGCCTACCACTGGGAACCCAAACCAGCACCGGGTCCAGCTCCTGGTCCTGGATCTGATGGCTAGAGCTCTGTACTGGTTCATTATCGTTGGGGGGATTTTCAGGTGTCACCCAGTGTGAATCCAGCTCAGTGGCTCCAGGATCTGAATTCATATTGACCTTTTCTCTTCCTTTAAAAACACCTTTTAGTTCCAGTCACCCTCCGTCTTCTCTGTTTTCCATCCAGGTTTCAGGGTTTTCTCTCCTTCTCACACTCGTCAGCTCAACATGTGAAAGCATGCGTCTGAAAGGTTCCAGTAATCCACCTGCTCCACCTTCCAACACTGGCGCAGGTGTGGTCACAATACAGCACATTAATAACGACACACCTTAACAAGGAAAAGCAACGTGTTTACTCTACATGTTGACCTTTTATCACCCGTGTTGCAGCTTGAACAAAGTTTGCTTTGTGGCCCCGAATGACCTGAGCAGAATCTTTGTCAGTCCACATCCTGTTTGTCTTTAACCTCACTGACGTTATTTTACTTTGAACGTGTTTATCAGCCGGGCCCTGTGCCAGGTCCTGTCACTGTTAGAGTACAGTCGACACCAGGAACTCACTGACTTAGAAGTGTAACCTCCTCTTATCGCTGCAGTGACTCACACAGTGGCTAAGGGGTCAAACCTGATAACCTGCTGCAGCTGACTTCAAGGAGCTTTAAGTCCATTTCAGACTTTCAGCACAGCTTTTGCTCAGCTCCGGTTCTGGCACAACACCGGCTCAGTTCCTGTCAGCTGGCCTGAAAACCTCCTCCTCTTCTTCTTCTTCTTCTTCTTCTTCTTCTTCTTCTTCTTCTTCTTCTTCTTCTTCTTCTTCTTCTTCACTAACACTGTCCGGACAGCCCGGCTAACAAACTGAGCTAACAGCAGCTACAGTTGGCAGCAGTTTGCTGCTCTATCTGTGTGTTATTTGCACTGATAAATGATAAAATGTAGTAAAACTCTGCAGAGTGTTTCCTGCTTTAGTTGGCTGTATTATATCAAACTGTGGTGTGTGCTTTTGATACCTGTGTGGAGGTTTGGTGTGGTCATTAACTGATTATTTTACATCAGAATTCAGCCAAGGCAGCAACGAGTGAGTCAGTCCTCGCTTTAAAGCAAGCTTGAGTCAAAGTTACTCAATCTTTATTGTTAATGCTGAACTCAGAACTCATCAGCTGTCATCTGATGATGATTGAGCCTCTGTGCTCAACAATCAGTGTTTTTATTCTTCTTGTACAGCCAGCAGAAATCTGAATATAGGTGCAGTGTGATCTCAGTGTGATTCATATCTATGTACCGGGTTTGTTCTATTCTATTCTATTCTATTCTCTATTTCTATTCTATCCATTTCTGTGTGCAGGGTCTGTTCTATTCTATCTATTTCTATGTCCGGGGTCTACTGGTCATAACATATGTAAAGAGGGGCGGGGCTAATCGCTCATAGCCCCGCCCCTGCCTGACAACCAGCACGCCTCGTGTTCGTCTCCTAGCAACCAGCCTGTCAGCCCGCTCCGTGCCGCTCCAGGCCGCCGGACTCGCCGCGTTCCGGGACTAAAAAGTTGCCTAAATACCGGGGCGAACCCACCAGAACCTCCATGGAACCGAACTCAGAGTGAGCCCAGGGGCGCCGCCATGAACGACCGGTACCACCGGGCGGCCCGGGACGGCTACCTGGACGTGCTGAAGGAGGCCACACGGAAGGAGCTGAACGCACCGGATGAGGATGGGATGACACCGACCTTATGGGCCGCTTACCACGGCAACCTGGAGGCGCTCCGGCTCATCGTGGCGAGAGGGTGAGTCCACAGAGCAGGGACCAGGACCCGAACCTGCAGAGTCCTGCAGAGTCCAGTCCATCAGACAGTTATCAGAACCAGCAGAACAATTTCAGCAGTTTAAAATGATCATCTGCTAATGTGACCTCAGCTTATTAAATAGAGAGTCAAGATCTTTACAGTTCTTCATCTTTATTCTTTTATTTTAATATTTCAATCAGAAATTTCACTTATTCTAAGAAAAATGCTCCAAACATGAAACTTTCACATGAATCACACAAATAAGACAGAAAACCTGCAGCTTCATCAGTGAATGAGTGTGTTTACCTGAGCGTGCCTCCTGTATGAATATGAAAATATAAAAACATGCTGCCACAAACGCTCCTGCCTCCATCACTAATCTAATCAGTGCAGCTGGAGATGTCTGCACATTTTAACGGCCTCATTACAGACAAAGGTCACATGCAGCAGGGTATCAAACAGTGTACACACACACACACACACACACACATATATGACGGAGCTGAAAGAAGCGTGATAACTTTACATTTAATCTCACACGTGGCTAATCCATTACATAGCAGGTCAGAGGCAGAGCATGTGCAGGTATAATCTGTTCAGCTGCAGATATGATCTGCTCATACAGAGAGCGTTATAATAAAGGCTGCAGGAGTAAGTCTATATTCTGCTGAGATAAGTTGTAGCTAATGTATCAGAGGAGTCTTTTGTTGGAGGAGACAAACAAAGCAGCCTTTCACGCAGGATAATATTTACTATATGGCAGCAGGCTAACAGCAGGGATCACAGTATGTCATGCAGCCGGTGGCAGGTTTATAAGGCGAGCGGTAAAGCAGGAGGACAGTTTGATGCAGACGCAGGGAAAAGGTCACGGTGATGGATAGGGCGTCTTCTTGGTACGGCCGTCCCTGGAGGATGCAGTGCAGAGTGGACGTGAAGCAAAGGACGACGACTAAAGCTGAGCTGCAGATCAAAGTTCACGGCAGAAGGTAAAGGAAGGGAGAAGATGATGCAGCTCTCTGAGTGACTTTATGTTTGGTTTGAGTTATTATCGCTGCAAATTAGAACAAATCCCATTAAAGACTTTAAACAGCTCACCTATAGGAGAAAGTCATGAAGTCAGGCTGGTTTTAAAGAGTCCTGACCTGTGGTAGCTCCTTCTTACAGGGTGGAGGATCAGTCTGTTGCTGGAGGAGCTGTTTAAAGCTAACATCTGATTATATCAGCTCAGTTCCTCCATCATTCACTCATTTCAATGTCCTGTCTTGTAGAGGGACCGTAGGAAAAATCTCAATTATTTCTGTATAACAGTAAATATTTAGAATAATAATAATAGTTTAAAGATCCAGTTTGTAGCATTTAGCAGCACCTAGCATTGAAGTTGCAGATTAGAACTAACTGAACACCCCTCACCTCAGTCTGTAGATATGAGAGCCTCATTCTGAGGTCACAAAAACATATGACTAACATAAAACTAACTTATGACTAGTATACTCAACATTTAGCCACGAGATAAATCTTACAGACTCGGACCTTTAATATTCTAACAACCAAACAACTGTTGTTAAATTCCTGTTTGGTGAAGTACATGACATCATCCCATCATGGGAAAAATCAGTCAGGATACCAGCATCAGTATGGTTCATCCTCCGTGGACCATGAATGGCATAGACATACATCCGGTCTGGATGGACTGACCGACTGTTAGCATGGCTAAAAACAGGACGGTATTTCAGCAGTACTGGTTGGTTTCTGGGTCTGTTGTGTGCTTGGATGGCGATAATTGACATAGGACAGAGATGGGGGCTTGTTTCTGTCCAGAGGCCCCCTCAGAGGTTTGGTCCGGCCGTGTGAACTTGGTACCGAAGCAAAGTTTTGAAGTTTGACACCCAGCTGTGTGTGTTGCTAGTAAACAGGTTTGTGTGTCATCCCTGAGTCGGAGCTCCTGGCAGCGCCGCTCATGGTCAAGTTACAAGTTGAGATAATTCGGTGTGATTCCTGCTCGGTTTCTACAGTGATACATTTCTTGTCTGTACTTCTGGAATATGATCTGCTTAATTGCTCTTCCAGCTGACAGTCCGTGTTTGAAAATTAAAATGTGGCGGCCTGAACATAAAAAACACGACTTCAGTTTCAGAGTGTGTCATTGCAGGCGAGAACTGAAATCAGGGTTCATGCCGCTAAAGGTGGTGACCTGCAGTGTGTGGTAACAGTGTCTCTGAAAAAAAAAGACTCTTGGTGTGTGGGATAAATAATGCAAAGTCACCTCTGTCATGTTTAACCTGCAGCGCTTTAATTATTGATCAGGGCTCAGCTACAGCGCCACCATGTGGGCGGGGAGTAAACAGGAAGAGGAGCGGCTTAACTTCAACACAAACACAGTCAACATGCTACATCTGTTTCAGTCAAGTGTGACTGATTTGTAACCAAAAGTCCAGAGTGTTGTTGCTGTTTGATCTGTTATTGCTTGCACAGCATATGATTCATCACAATTATACATTTAAACATATAAAAGGTCAAAAGATAGTGATGTCTTCAGTTTCGGTTTAGGTTCATCGGAGCATCTCTTGACTCTCAGGGACATAATTGCAGGTCATATGAGTCATCTTACTTCCTGAGTTTTGCGTGTTGTGTAAGAGGATCGGCAAAGTGAGCTTGAGTTTCTCAGTGAACCTGGGTGAAGTCTGCACCGTGCCAGAAGTCTGCAAGAAAACATCTGTTTGGTGCCGAAATATGAAATTAGAAACCTCTGCAGAAAAGAGGCCACAAATAAGAAGTAAATTTATACTGTAGAGCCATGTCAGAATACTCAGTTATTCTGCTTCATGTTATGAATATTGAAAGAGAGTGCAACTGCCAAACTCTTCTCAATGTTAGGTCAGATGTAGAGAAACTGGACGTCCAGTATGTGTAGAAGTTTTTCAGATCTCAGGTTCTAGCTTCATAACGAGGAAACAAGGCAGTCAGTGTTTAAAGTAAAGTCCGTCCTAAGCAGGATTTAGGATTAGTATCATTTGAGTAAAAGTATTGCATGTGTGACCGCAGTGTTCACCTCAAGACTAGATTACTGTAACGTCCTCCTGACGGGCCTCCCAGCCTGCACAGTGAAACCCCTTCAGATGATCCAGAACATGGCGGCTCACCTGCTCTACAACCAACCCAAAAGGTCACGTTACCCCGCTGCTCATCGAGCTCCACTGTCTACCTGTAGCAGCCCACATTAAACTCAAATCGCTAATACTTGAACGTCCTCATACAGACATATGTTACCTCCTCCAGTGAACGACGCCTGGCTCTGCCACCCGTACGCTCAGGACGATCCAAACTGTTCTCGTCTGTTGTTCCCCGTTGGTGGAACGTCCTACCAGTTCCTACCAGATCAGGGGCGTCCCTCTCTACCTTCACAAACCTCCTGAAGACCTCCAGCTCTTCAGAGAGGACCTCCTCTCAACACTACCAACACCTGGACATGATACATCTACCTCTTTAATCTACCCGTAGAAGAACAGCTAAATGACTAAATGTAATGTAATGTCCTCTTTCTTCCAGAGGTGACCCAGACAAGTGTGACATCTGGGGCAACACGCCGCTCCACCTGGCAGCTGCCAACGGCCACCACAACTGCCTGTCCTTCCTGGTGGCTTTCGGTGCCAACGTGTGGTGTCTGGACAATGACTACCACACGCCACTGGACATGGCCGCCACCAAGGGACACATGGACTGTGTTCGCTACCTGGACTCCATCGCCGCCAAGCAGATCACCCTTAACCCAAAGTTGGTCGGTAAGCTCAAGGACCGGGCGTTCCGCGCTGCCGAGCGCCGGATCAAAGATTGTGCGAAGCTCCAGAGGAAGCACCGTGAACATATGGAGAGGAGGTTCATGAAGGAGTCAGCGGCGATGGACAACTTAGATGCTATTAGCTTTTCTAGCTACACCAGTGGCAGCACATTGAGCCGCAAGTTCAACACTGTCACCTCCAACATGCCATACTCGCAGGTGGTTGCTCTTAAACTTTATGTTAAAGTGGTTAGCTACTGTTCTGTTTTCAACATATTGTATATGTCTAATGTCTAAACTTTCCTCTCAGGCCACCCTGCATTCCACCGCCAAGGGCAAGGCCAAGATACAGAAGAAGCTGGAGAAGAAGAAGCAGGTTGATGGAACGTTCAAGATCTACGAGGATGGGAGGAAAAGTGTGCGTTCTCTCTCCGGCCTGCAGCTTGGCAATGACGTCATGTTCCTCAAACAGGGCACATACGCCAATCCCAAGGAGCGGTCGCGGCTTAACATCCGCGACATGTTCCCCCATGACAATGACGACGATGCCGACACCGTCTCCCGTGCCATGAGCGACCCGGGCCTCCATGAGGCTGCATACTCTGAGATTAGCGCAGACTCCGGACGTGATTCCCTGTTCAACCGACCCGGGCTCGGCACCATGGTGTTCAGGAGGAACTACATGAGCGGAGGCATGTTTGGTATCGGGACACGGGATGAAGGGAGTGTAGCAGGGAGTGAGCCGGTGGGCCGGGCACCTAACGTTCGTCTACGAGGACATCTGCCTCGACGCTCGCCCAGCTTTGATGAGGATAGTATTGGCAGCGCCTTGAGCCTGCAAGAAAGAAACCTTCAGGAGTTGCCCTGGGAGGAGACAGATGTTGAGCTGGATCAGGACTTGGAGCCAGAGAACAGTCCTCTGGAGACCTTCCTGGCCTCTCAAAGCCTCAGTGAGTTCATGCAGATCTTCAGGAGGGAGAAGATCGACCTGCAGGCTCTGCTTCTTTGCTCAGATCAGGACCTCACCAGCATTCATATCCCTTTGGGCCCCAGGAAGAAACTTCTGGATGCCTGCAAGAGACGTCTGGACACTCTAGATGAACCAGAGGGCATTGAAGACACTGAGCTTTGAAGGTCTCCATGAAGTTTAAATGGGAAGCACCGCTGTCCTTTCTGTCACAGATAAGCTACTACTTTAACTGTCATGCTACACCAGTAAGTGCAACACCTTCACTTCCAACATGCCAACATATGGTTAATGATGATGTGATACAGATTCGGCCGTACTGGTTAAAGCTGCTGTTCCATTGGCTTTCGGTTCTCAGCATATTTTCACTTCAGCATGTTAACAAGCTAGACTTAAACCTGCATTGATTGTTTTTTGGTCACTTTGTGGCAGCACAAGGGGCTGTAAACAATGGATGTATTAAGAGAGCTGGATACAGCGCTGTAACTCAGCCTTGCCATGAAAATGTCCCCGGGTCACTCATGGTTGTAAAGCCTGAAAACCTCCTGTGGCCAAAACATAGACTGTAAACAGTGGACGGAGCTTCCGGGTCTAAAAAGAGGTTTTGAAGCGTGTATGCTCCCCAGCTTCACACGTCCAAGATGGTGACGGCCTCACGTCAAACTCACGGCTTTAAAACAGTAGTCCACAAACTAATTTAAGATGTATAATCTTGGGTCCAAAAAGCATTTTCCCCATTTATAAAAGAGAAGTCTGTAAAACTGTAAACAAGGTCAAATAAAACAAAGGTTTTTACATCTGTAAAACTTTCTCAGAGGCTAGAAGACTTAAAGGTGTGACAACCTAACCCTTCAAGCGCAGTGAGCAGAGTAAACTCCTGTCAGGGCTCCACCCGTCTGTGCAGTGATCTAATCAATGACTGAAAGCACCTGTGTGCAGGTGTGTCAGCACAGCCTTTAACAAATGAAGCTCAACATGACCAGAGAGCTGTTTTACTGGCTAAATGGCGCCACCTAGCGATGAGATTTTGGAGGGTGAAAAGACATTTTATCTGCATGACAACATCTAATTCTGTTATGCATACACAATGCTGGCTTCCGTACAGTCAGTGAACACAACATTGAATCTGAAGCTTTGCCACACATACAAACACATGCATAAGCGTCCTGCGTTGTGTCTGCATGGATTCTCTTCCAGTGAAATTCAGCCTGTTACTGTAACACCTGTTATCTTTGCATTAATTCATGCATCAATGAATTATTTATGAATGTACCTACTTTAAATATATTGTACAGTTTTCTTACTTTAAACGCGTCGTTTTACTCCGTGGCACATAAACGGATTTAGTATTTATGGATGAAAACATCCTCGGGCTGACTGTTGCTCTGTAAACTGCGTTGCTACAGTAAAAAACAAGTTGCGGGGTTATGTGAGTTTGTGCTAGATAACGCTGTTATCTCAGGTTGCTCCGGGACGTATTTGGTTTCACTTGAAGTCTGTGTCTGAGATGCATGAATGTACATTTTATGTTGATAAAAATGTTTTTGTATGTGAAGATGTAGCCACAACTGTAATTATCTTTAATAAAATAAAGTGAAAATATTATTGTTTGGTGTGTGTGCATGTATTTTGATTCACTCTGCACCCACCATGACCCGTCTGCACAAACACACACACACTGATGGACGATTAGTGCACGTATCAATAAAAACAACGAGCTCAAGGCTGTGGGAGGATGTAAGAGGAGCCGAGAGGCAGCCTGGGGTTCTTATGTTCCCGTCTCTGCAGTACCTGCTGTCCTGTGGAGTACAAAACACACACACACACACACACACACACACACACACACACACACACACAATCTGTTAAAGTGAACGTTGCAGTCAGCATGCCTCAGGCCCAGAACACTGGCCCGTCCCCAGCAGCACTGACATTAGATATGTGCACGCAGATACATACTAACTACCAGGGCACATTCTTTCACACCAGCATCTTCTCCTCTTCATCCCTGAACCTTTCCCCCAGTGAAGAAACAACTGAACAGCCACTGTTAATCCACTCCACAGCCCTCCTGTCTCCCTCTGCTTTCCCAGGAGATTTGCCAAGGTTACGAGGAGGAGGAGGGAAGCTGACACAAAGAAACACAAGGGGGGTCAGCGACATGCAGAATGCATGAGATACCAGAGAGGAGGGCGAGGAGGGAGGGAGTGGTCTCAGCTGAGCAGCTGTAGTTTAGTGTGAGGATTTTTGGATGCATCACGTCACGGGGCAGTCTCACATCTCTTTTTTTGGGATGGTAAATTCCACTGCTGCTGGATTGCATCAGGAGTCAGCTGACAAGAGGGGGAAAAAGAGGAAACAGTGTAAGAGAGATGAGGAGGAGGTAGGAGAGGAGCGTCCACAAGGCTCTTCAAGCAGCAGGAAGGGGGCTGGGCCTCTCTGACAATGCTCCTCGCCAATGAGACTTTCGCAATGGTAACTCTGACCTGTGGACTTTACGTGCAGGGTGCAGCGTGTAGGCTTCTTTAAAGAGGAAACAAACTGCATGCTGACTTTTGTTTGAGCAGCAGCAGCAGCAGCACAGGCGCTGGCATGCAGAGTGTACCGGAGGAGTGGAGGGAAGGACGAGATGAGGGAGGAGGTGGAGGAGACGGGAAGATGGGGGAGATCTTAGTGAAGAGGAAAGGGGATTCAGAAGGCAGCGAAGAGATGAGGAAGAACGGCGGTGAGGAGGGGGAGAAGGAATCGCTCATGATGGAGCTGACGAGGCTGGTGCAGAAGATGGTGAAGGAGAGCAGCTGGTGGGAGAGGAGGGGGATCGACTGCAGCATCCTGGCAGCAGCATTCCTCTGTCTGCCTCCCGGTAAGAGTGTGTGGAAACTTCACACAGCTGATCAGATTATGGGTGGTTTAAAAGTCTCTAAATGTTGTTAGAAAGCAGAGGATGATGATTACTGAGTTATTTTATGGCACCAACCTGCACAGGAACTGCAGATGAAACATTAACCTGATAATTCAATAAAATATAGGGAACTTTCTGCAGATAGATGCATGAAAATCACCTATCATCATCATACTGCCTGTACAATGCAGAATACATGCTGCATCATTAAGTACGTAAACTGTCAGAGCCCAGAGTGGAAGGACTGCAGCTAACAATTCTTCTATTATAATTTAATCTACATTTTGCGTCCTCAATTAATCATTTATTCCATAAATTGTCTGCAAATAATGAAAAATATCAATCATAAGATCTTTAATTTGCCTTCAAAAACCTCAAAATATTCAGTGTACTGTCACAGAAGCCTAAAAAGTTAATTCATGTTTAATGTTGTACTACACACCGCCTTACACCGCCTCATTCATTCATTTATGTCCTGTGTAAAGTAATCCAAGTTTAAACTCCAAGCAGCTCTTTCAGCCCGGCACTTGTTGTCATAGCTCGGTATCCCATGGTCCTCCTCTGTCTATCTGGGTCACTGGTGGTCAGCGGCTGACCTCAATTAGGACGGGAGCCCATTGTGACCCGCGTCACTCGATCATTGGAAGTGACAGCTCTCGGCGGCACCACAGGACACCTGGTTCAGGCTCCAGTTGTAATCCAGACTCTGTTCACTCAAATGAACCCATGCACCGTCGTATAAGGGCGGAGAAATACTCACATGGATTGGATTTAGTGGCACAGCGGGGTCGAGGAGGCATCTGTCATTGTGCATCCGAGCTTGTGACTTATCACCTCGAAATAGGCTGCTTTGAAATAGGAGGTGTGGTATATTAGCGCTGTTTTATTGGGTTAGGGGGCTGAACCGGGCCTGCCAGAGAAGCCTCTCACCGGCTGCTTGGGTTTCAGGGTTATTAGAGTTAAAAAGACCAATCTGTTACCACAGTGCAAGCACACTGATGCTGCATCTCATTTATTATTCATCAGAGTGAAGTCATTTTAGCACTGAACTGGAACTGCAGACAGGAAGTGAATTATGTGTGAGCAGAAACATGATGTAATCGTGTCAGACAGTCACCTCCAGCTCAGGATAAAGTTTCATTCCTTCACCTGATCTTCCTGCAGAAACACAGCGTGCTCTCAGCCAAACAGTGGCGTTGCCGTGGGGATGGCAGTGTGTGTGTGTGTGTGTGTGGGTCAGTCGGTCTGTTGATCCCACATCTTGGCCCAAAGTCACATGCCTCCACCTCAAGTGTTGGATGGATTAAAACAGCCATTTATGGTCCCGAGAACATTAATCCCAACGTCTCTGGTGGACTTTTTGTGGAGTCAAAATGTCAACTTCTCCAACACTTAAAGGGCCAGCGTGTAAGATTTAGAAGGAACAATATTTATTAGTATGTTTCCATTAGTGTATAACCATCTGAATATAAGACTCACTGTGTTTTCGTTGCCTTAAATTGAGCTCTCACAGCGAGGAGCGGGTCCTCTTCCACGGAGTCTGCCATGTTGAACCGCCATCTTTCTACAGCAGCCCAGAGCAGACAAACCAAACACTGAGCTAGATCTGGACTTTTGCTTTTAATGTGAATTTGACGTTTGAGTTTTTTCTTACACGCTTATCAGGAGAGGGTGAGACTTTAATCTTGCTGAACTTGAGTTCAATCAGTCACACAGAAAAGAAACTCAAACACTGTAAAATAACTTCCCATTAAAGTAAATGTTTAAGTTATGTGAAGTGAATGTAAACGTGTGTATTGTGTGTGCTGTTGCCGAGGTAACACATCTTTCTGAATGCAGACTGTCCTTGTGATCTGTCTCGGTCTTGCAGCCTTCCTCCTCCTCGGCTCCTCTCACATCGTGTGGTTTTCGGCGGGCATGCTGCTGATGGGCGTGGCTCACGCCGTCCTCACCGTTAAAGGGACACATCTGGCCAGCCACGGGGCGCTGAGCGAGTCGCAGGCCTGGGCAAAGTTCTGGGCCGTCTTCTTCATCGAGGTTAGATGTACAGAAATAAACCGAATGATTGTCGTTAAACACACTCGAGCCAAACCTTATTTTTATTACTCTCACATGCAGCAGTGCAGGCGGGAGAGTCAGATAAGAAGATTGATACCACACATGACTGTGGTTAGCCTACAATCATGTGTGGTATCAATCTTCTAATCTGACTAGCTGTAGCTAGAGCTAGCAGCTAGTTAGCTTAGCTTAGCAAAAAGACTGAAAACAGAGGGTAGGGGCAGCTAACGTGGCTCCATCCTCCTAAGAGCACATCTAAAGCTCAATAATTAACAAGTTACAGCTCATGTGCTTATTCCGTACAAACACTGCAGTTATGGGGGTTACTTCCTGGCTGTTGTGGTCGCCTGGCAACCGCACGGTGACAACAAGGAATATTTATTGCATAAATTAAACAAACAATCTATAATATGTTAGCTACCTTTGGTGAGAGATGCTAACTGTTTCTATCAATCTTCTCATCTAAAATGTTTCCATGTTATTTAATAAAGCCTTCGGCTTCCATCGCAGCTGATGTTACAAACAGGTGTGACTGTGTGAGGCCTCACACTCGGTGCGTGCATAAAGGTGAATCGTCAGCCCGTGTGTGACCCTAGAAACAGTAATATTTACACGAGTGAATGATTACCCTTCACGCTCGTGTCGAGCACTGAATCAGGTCATTAAAGCTGTTTGGTGACCTCTGTGCGAGGAACAATCAGTTCAGTGAACTTTTGAACTTGTGAATTCACATGTGGATGTTTACTGAACGTCCAGTCCCTCTGTGAGCAAAACAAAACGCTGTCACAACCTTTTTTTACCTGTCATACTGTCTGTGTTTTGATGTTTGATGTTTCATAAACAAAAAGTCTGTCCTTCATCCATTCAGATCTGCGGCTCATTCTCAGCGCGAGCCGGCATTCAGGGCCACATTAAGATGCATCACGCTCATACTAATGTCATTGGCCTGGGTGACTCCAGCGTTTGGAAGGTCCCCTTCTTGCCTCGCACCGTCTACCTGTTCATAGCTCCCCTGGCCGTGCCCATCATCACTCCACTTGTTGCACTCGGTAAGAGGCGCCACAGGACCAGAGGAGATGTTTTATGGGTTTGCTCGAATATTTCAACATTAAATGTGACTATCAGCATAAAGTTGAGATGGATATCTTACCTTCTGATCCTCTTCAAGTGCCCGTGTTAGCTCGCCTCTCTCACTTATGTGTGAGTTTATTCTCATACCTGTGCTGGTTTCTTTACAGCTCATCTCAAAGGACACTCTTTGGCCCACATCGTCAGGACCATCATGATGGTAACACTGGGTCTGTATTCACAGTACTGGCTGCTGATCCACGTCTCCGGGTTCCTGTCGCCCCTCAGTGCTTTGCTCTGCATGCTTGTTTGCAGAGCAATGTTCTCCGTGCCCTACATCCATGTCAACATCTTCCAGGTGAGAAATACCTGCAGTGACCCGCTGTTCTGTACATGTTCTCCAGTCCACAGCCCCGCTTTTATTTCACCAAGCTCTCACCAACCACTAAAAGTCAGTCCCAGATTATTTGGCCTCATGAATGTCCTGTTCAGTCTCTTCGCCCCTGCCATGATGTCCATAGAGGCTGCTGAGCCCGGTTCTGTTTCTGCCAGCAGTCCCCGAATGAAAACCTCTTGGCCGTAGGAGTCTCCTTTGCTAGTGATGTAAACACCAACACTCCCCCCAGCTCCCAATCTAGGAACAGCTAACTGAGCTAACAGCAACTACTATTAGCAGCAGTTAGCCTGAGAATTAAGGCGGAGCAGCCAGGGGACACCCTGACCCTATCTGCTGAATAAGATCATGTGATATGACCGAAAGCTCCAGAAAAGCTGCTAAAGGGCTCCTACTATGATAAGACTATATTCAAAGTTCACAGATTTGCTAAAGACTGCGGTGTCTTTTCATGCCGCACCTCTTGTTGCTCGGCCTTCTGAGAAACAGTTGAATGCAGCTTTGTGTTCTCATAGACCGGACCGGTCGGGAAACTAAAAAGAAACAATCCATTCATGATTTTCCCAGATTGAGTCTTGAGTCCTGCAGCTCATTGTGCATTGTTCTGATCAAAGTGTGTAGGTGGATTAGAAAACACAGGTTCTCGATGTGAAGTCAGGGGTGGAAATGTTTGTTCTCTCCGGGGAGTCGGACTGAAAACCTGTTCTCCCCTGTCTCCTGGTGCTGTTGTTGGCCGTTGTCCTTATCTGTTTTCCCCTGAACTCAGCGTACTTTAGCCGAGGATGACCTTGGTCTTTGGTCTGATTTGAAGGTTTTGTATTTTCTTCTCATTTCCTCTCTATATTTCAGAGAGAAAATGGACACTATAAAAAGGACACGGTATACTTTATATATCCTTTATACTCTTTGTTTTGTATTCATACAAACAGTGCTGGCAGATTCTGCTTGTGGTCCATCGAAACCAGCCATACAAACATTGAAGTTCGAGGAACTGAAATCCAGTTTAGTTGAACTGGTTTCTGATTTAGCCGCTGATCAAAGCAAGAATTCAGCCAGTGATTGAGGACACCCCTTTACAGTGTGTCAGTTTGTTTGCTGAAGTTTGAAAAGGGCTGATTTTGCACCACTGAACCAGAATTTCAGCTGAAATACTGAAGCAACATTACGCAGAATGGCCTCTTACATTGCCTGACTTAGTGCCGTAAAGCGTTACGTACTTCTCCCGACCCAAAGTTACATAGTGTGAGAACAAACGTACGACTGACAGAGACACCGTTCACCTGATCACCTGATCACAGGTCAGTGCAGATCAACAGGAGTTAATGATGTTAGTTTATGGTAGGAAAGTTACACAGTGTTGCTTTAATCATGAGTGTGTTTGCTTTAATTAAAGATAGAGGAGCTTCACTGGCTTCAAAGTAACTCCTCCAACACTGTGCTCATTAAACAAAGCAATAATCCTCATTTAAGACCTCCAGAGTTTTCTGTGCTGATCTCTCGTGTTCTTACGGAAGCCCTGAGAGGCCAAAATAATCTTGTGATCCATTTTGGAAGTTTAATCTAAATTGTTCTTTCTACTTGATAATCTTTCTAAATGTCTTAAATGTTTGTTTTATCAGTGGATTAGGTTGGAAAAAAAGTTTTGGCAGATGTTGTTGTAATACTCATTTTGACCACAAGAGGCTGAAATGCTCACACACACACTGAGTATAACCTGTGATTTAACATGTGACTGTATACAGACCTTTACCTGTGTGTGATCGCAGCACATCGGCCTCCACATGTTCTCTCCGACCCGTCGACCGAAGAGGATCTACCAGATGACGCACGGCGTCCTGAACCTGCCGCGTAACTTCCTGCTGGACTGGACGTTCGGACACTCGCTTATAAACTGCCACGTGGAGCATCATCTCTTCCCTTCCTGTCTGATAACATGTGTTTAAAGGTAGGACAGTTTACACACATATAACGTTTTATTGTTTATTGTTTTATTATATAATTTGTGAGTGTATTCAGTGTATTGCTGCCAAACAGATCAGCATCTCGTTATTATGTAAAGCGTTTATCGATAAAACAAGATGTTCCTCATGTTAACAACAAAAACGTCGTCTGTCTGTCAAACATTTCTCGTTACAAAAAGATAAATAGACGATTGTTTTTAAGTTTGTTCGTCGTGAAAATATCTTTTTGTCTTAATGTTGTAACAAGACACTGGCAGCAGTTTGCTTCCATACATACCTGACATGGACAGCGTTGCATTATGGGAAGTGTAGGCCTCTGTAGGTGGAGTTTGAATCATACTAAGGCCTCAAACTCGTCTGCTGCTTCAGCCCTGACCAACTTTTAATAAAAATCTGCCTTTTGTGAGCCGTCTAACTTCAAATCCACTTTAAAAAATCAGAACTAAACACACACGAGTACACTCATTTCAGTTTTAATTACATTTTATTTATATAGCGCCAAATCATAACAGAAGTCTCAGGACTCTTTCTACACAGAGCAGGTTCAATTCACAGCACGTGCAAGGCCTTGGTTAAAGTGTCATGGAAAAACTTACCATGTACAGCCTAACTAAATAATATATAGTAAAAATTCATAAACAATCAGAGTTACAAAGTCAGTTATTTAAGATTTTGGTGTAAAACTTGACGTGGTCCTTGTTGTAGTCAGTGTCAGTGAGTGTTTTTTGTATGTTTGTAGCCATGGACGTTCATTTACTGTTTTATATTGTTTTAGCCATGGACATGTACACCTGTAAAAGTGTCCCCGTGTCTCTCCAGGTGAAGCCCGTCGTGTCCAAATATCTGACTGAAAAGAAGCTTCCGTACCAGCAGGACAGCTACCTCTCCCGCCTGAACCTTTTCTTCCACAGATACCAGGAGCTGATGGTGTTCGCCCGCCCATCACGGAGCTGGTCGGCGTGCAGTGAAGGAGGAAAAGCTGCTCAGACTAATGACTGCTGCTGCTCGAAAGCACAAGCTTCAGTGTTTAAGCACATTTCTGCTGACATGTTATAGCCTCCACAGTCCAGGTTAACTTACAGTATGTTTTTAATCATTAGCACATTGACACGTGATGTTAGCAGCTGAACTAACAAACTTTTTTAACTGATTACAGAATGAACACGCTTAGAGGTCATTTCATAAACAGCACAAAGAGAAGCGCTCAACCAAAAGCTGGTTTAATGGACGCTGCATTAAAAGTCACAATAAGGAGATTAATCACGTGTTTTTATCTGATCTGAGGTCTGTTTCATGAAGCAAATAATTCAAGTTAGTGAGGCTCTTTGTGAGGAACCTGCTGGTCCTGAATAACTGGTTACCAGCCGCCTCCTACGACTGGATTTAACTGTAAGGTGCAACACCGAGAGATTCAGAGCAGCATATTTGTGATTGTTGATATGCATTTGGACATTTAATTATTGTATTAATTAACATTAATTAAAATATTAAATATGAATTAGAATATGAAAAATAATACACTAATCAAATGTATGAATGACACTTTATTTTAAAATCAAATCAATCAACAGACAAGCTTCATCAGCCAAAAGTGACGTACACGAGACTGAACACTGAAATTAACACAGAATGCTGGAAAATGAACCACAATCATGTTATTGTGTGTAATATTACTATTTTACTTGGACCGTGATACCAACTGGCTCGCTGTTTGCAAATCACCCCATCAGCCAACGTCACGAAGCCAAGCCACGACCAGCCGGCCAACCACAGCTCAGCTGGTTGGCCTCCGCCTTATCCATATCACACCTTTGTTTTACTGTTTGTCTTAATGCACAAGTTAGCATCATGGATCACGTTAGCTGATGAGGTCATTTGGCAAACAGCTAGTCAGCAAATTTACCAACCAGATCAGCCCCCCAGAGTCTGGAGGAATCAGCTGACGATATCCACCCAAGACGGGGGTTTGTTTGCTAGCAATACGTCCATTTTAACAAGCTCAAACCAACCACAGCATCACAGTCTATTTCACATGCTGTCCAGTAATGTTAGCCTTCACTTTGGACTCGTTAACACTGTAGGCAGAGAGAGAGGAAGCACTCAGGAGCATGAACGTCACATCCTTTGGATGGAAATCAGTCCACAGGTTGTCGTGATCTTACAACCTGTTGACCTATTAGCAATAAAAAGTGATTAAAACATAATGTTAATACATAAAATGCCTCATAATCGTACATATGGCACCTTTAAAGGAAGCGTTAAGATGGAAAGATGTAGGCGTGTGTTGTTTTTGGACGAACTGTCACTGCTCAATCTTAACTAGACGCAGCTCTCTCTGCTCTGAAGCAACCTCCTGTATGTCAGTCGAGACGGTTTGAATGTAATCTGGGCTGATTATCGTTACTTATTTTTTGTAATCTGATTATGCAATCCCAGTTACATGTAATCTGTTACTACCCCACCCTGTGTACAGACCATTTACTGCGGACAGTTGAATTGCACTCGCTGGCTGAAACCACTGATCCCACTTCCGTTTCCATAGTGACAGATGTTGATGCTGTTTTATTGTCAGTGTAAATGTTTAATTTTCTGTCTCCTCTCGTCAATGGCACATTCTTGACTGCACTGTAGTTACAGCACACAAAGACACGGAGGTGTCTCATCGTGCTTTGTTTCTTCTGATAATAAATTTTAACCTGAATTTTATTTTATTGCCTTTATTGACATGACGTCTGTGCCGCTTATATCGTATTAAACTATGCATAATTTCAAAACCTACAGGTTTATTTCAAATTGTGGACTCACATATGAAGTAAAGGTTGTATTAATATATATTTTGCCACCTGGGGGCAGCAGAACAAACTGTGAACACTGACACATTATCACCTCGTTAAGTGAGAACGTTAGCTAACTGTCTCCTCGTTAGATTTACATTGATTCATTGACACATCCAACAGAATCAGAATCAGAGCTTTACTCTCAGTGAAACTTTAATAAATGACGTGTTTGAATGTATTTACTCTCTTCCAGCTCTGTTTTGGTCTCCACCACCTCCAAAGATGAATATCTGTCTCTTTAGCTGCTAAATTCTCCACTGTTTTCACCTGCTAGTCGCTAACTGTCTGCTGTACACTGATTTTATCAGAGTTTGTCCTGCTTGCTGCATCTGGAAACAAAACAAGGAGCAAAAAGAGGCACAAAAACTCCAAACTCAAAGAGTCGGGTGACAACTCTCTGTAGGTGTGTCATAAATATTCACCAGTGAATTTGACTTGTTTCAGAGTCTGTTATGGTCTGTAGATATAGAGACATGACTGAACCATCCGTCATCAGTCTGTTAATATTTCCTTGACACATTTATGACTTTAGAAATGTGTCTGTCTGTCCATGTTTTAGTTCAGAGAAAAATCCATGTTTCTGATTGGTTTAACACACATGTGACTAATCACATGACCACAGGAGAGCTGCATTGCACACTTCACCGTGAGTCACTTGATGAATGAGTCTTAACTTTTCATACTCTGAGTTTCCTTCCGTGACATCCACCGGCTGTGGTCACTTGGTGGCGGTATCTGCCCTCGTTGCTCTGTGTCTGATCTTGCTGATTCACTCAGTGTATTTACATTTTCACTGGATTTTCCACTTGCACTTTGGAGCAGCTGGCAGAACAAAAGGAAGAAGCTGGCAGCGATGATTTCCTCAGCTTTTATCAAGATAATTCAATCAAACTCTGACAGAGAACAAAGAGAGTTGAAGAGTGAGGTAAGAAGAAACATCTGGAAACAATCAAACTTTTAAGTTTAAACATGATGCATGAGAGAGGGACTGCAACTCTACACCTAATTATTTGCTTGTTTGCTCCACCCTGTGGTTTCTTTTCCCTCCAGGGAAGGGGAGGGCAGTGATTGTGCACGGGGGTGTATGAGGCCCGCCTTGTTGCATGTGAGTGCTAAGGGGGCGGATAACATGTAGACTGAAACTATGGGCCATGACTGACATCCTCTAGGTGTGGCTTTACAGTGTGATCCAGGAACTATACCGGCTGACAAAAAGTGGCTGAGCCAGTTATTTTCAGAGAGTATAAGAGAGTGGAAGTGAAGCCGGGGCTGACGCAGAGGCACAGACTGAAGACATGGCAGATACTGCAGCTGAAGAAGCAGCTCCCATCTCCAAACAGCAGCTGTGTCAGGTCTGCTCAGGTGAACTGAGCGGAGACAAGCCGGCAGCCTGCTGTCACTCCGTTTGTGGCTCCTGCCTCAGGGATAAAAGTAAAGGATGTCCTGAGTGTGTGAAGAGCATGGACAAGCCTGAACCTGCTGACGGTCCCAAACAGAACGGGACAGAAACTGACGTGATCAACAGCAAAAAGGAGCAAAGTGAGGACTCCAAGACGGCAGAGGAGACCAAAATCCAAGAAGATCTGAAGGAGTCTGAAGACCCCAAGAAGCCCGAGGAGGAGAAGAAAGAGGCAGATGGTGAAGAGGTGAAAGAAGAGGTGAAGGAGGAACCTTTGGGCCCGGACGATGTGGTGTGTGACTCGTGCATCGAGAGCCCCTGCAGGGCCCTCAAGTCCTGCCTCACCTGCCTGGTGTCCTACTGCGGGGCCCACCTCCGGCCTCACCTGGAGAACCCAAAGTTTCAGAACCACCGGCTGGTGGAGCCGCTCAGGGACATCGAGAGGAGGACCTGCGAGAGCCACAAGTGGCCCCTGGAGCTCTTCTGCTGCGCTGACGCCTGCTGCGTCTGTCAGGACTGCGTGACGGAGGACCACAAGGGCCACAACACGGTGCCTGTGGTGGAGGCTCGTGGACGGATAGAGGCGAGTGATGCTTTTCTATATCTATCCATGTATATGTAAATATATTAAGCTCACGTCGAGCACTTTAAAGTCAGTGGTTTCAATCCTTTTTGGCTTGTGACACCTTAAAACATCTACTTGGTGCGCCTCATCACAGGTTTACACCTCAGTGTGAACACAGACTGTGAGCAGATAAACCAAAGAGTCATCTTTTCTTCACAGATTTGTCACTTTGAAGGATTTTAGAGGCTTTTAGAGGTCACAGTATCCAGAAAAGTCAGAAAAAATCAAGTGATTTCTGAGGATTTGCTGTTTTATATCATTAAGAATTGAACATCTTGAAGTTTTTGGACATTTAGTTGGACAAAACAAGCAATCACTCACCAAATTTTGGCCTTTTTTAAACTAAATTATTGATTAGAACATTCATTTGTTAGCTGCCTCAACATTCCCACATAACACGAGCCACCTGTGCGTTTCCTTTTGTGATTTATGTCTCAATCTAAGGCAAAGATAGAGTCTTACTCTCTTACTGAGTAATGAAATCAAGTTTTTCCAACATCACAATGACAAAATATGACAGGACAAATGCAATTAATTTGCAATTTGAGCTCCAAAATAATCCTTAAATTGTATCCACACTGCTGAGATATATATAGGAACAGTCTAACTGAGCGGCTTTGATGGATGTAACCTTCAGCAGCGGTGGATAACAGGGGATGAAGTGTGCCTTCCAAATGCATCACAGTTGTTCCCGCCTGGCCCACAGCACAGCTTTGATTGATTTAAATTAAATTAGGACACTAAATCTGAATTAATATCCACTTTGGAGCTCAGTAAATGATGAGCTCGCTTCATTTGTCCATCTGGAAACTCAACACTCAGACCTTTTTAGGCCCCTATGATGCAGAGAAAGCTCAAGCTTCAGTTTCGGTGTCATTTGTCTCTGTTTTTGACAGTCCGTGACCCACAGGTTCGAGCATTCCAGTCCAGATTCCTGCAGAGATCTGCAGCTTTTAGCCTACACCTGTTATTTGCAGAGTGCGTTGTTGCAAAACCCCAAAGTGCTTCATTAGGGCTGTAAAGCAAACACCCGAGGGAGGCCTGTAATGTCAATAAAGCTGTTTGAAAATGTAGGTGAAAATAGTACAAATGCTACTCGACCACAGCTGCACTTACTGTGGGACATTATAAACCTCTAATTGTGTGTGAGGAGATAACAAGAAATCACCAGACTAAAGTTAATATGATTTTCAGCTAAAGAGGAAACTTCCCTTTCAGAGAGATTCATTTCCACAGGACAGCCAAAACAACATGGAAGACAATAGAGTGAAAGGACTTCCTGTCCAGAGTTCATGTTCCACATTTGAACACTTAAATTCCTCCTTTTGTAAAACACACTTCTGTTTGCCTTGATCCTTAATAATGCCTTCATGTATAAGCTTTACATTCGAGTTGTGCTGAGGCAAACTTTTGTTTCTCTGAAAGATAAATATCAGACAAAAGTATTTCCAGGAGTTCTTAAAGACTCTTCAAACAATCTGGATTAAACAAATTTCCTTCCGCTGCATAATTCTCAAGATGTTTCCCATCAGGTAGCCTGAAATAACACACAGTACATCCTTACTCTTTGAACACAAGTAAGATCTTAAAGGTCCAGTGTGCCAGATTACAGCATATGTCGATTTTCAAATTTTTCATTAGAGTTTAATCACCTGAAAATAAGACTCTTTATGTTTTTGTTACCTCAGAATGAGACAAACACTGTGGGTCCTCCTCTACGGAGTCTGCCATGTTTCTACAGTAGCCCAGAACAGTCAAACTGAACACTGACTCTGTAGTTTCGCCTTCATGTTACGAGAGCTGAGAGGGTGAGGTGAGGGGCTTGCACACTGTTCCTTTGACACATTATTTTGTATGAAAATATGAAATAACATTTGGACAGTTGTAACTGGTAACACAGTTTTTAACTGTGTATCGTGTACGAATCAAGCAAGAACAGATGATTCTTTGAGTATCAAACATTGTCGTGTATTTATCTTTTAGCTAAAACTTAATAATACAAAAATCTACAAACTGCGGTAGCTCATTTCTGTTGCAGCAGTATGTCACGAATCCCTTCCAGACACTGAAGTCGCTGTAACACTACGAGGTCGTAACGTGACAGATTTGTCACGGAGCCAAACGATGGCTTTGCCGTACCCGCATCATAGTATTTCTGCTGACGTGAGCTGCCACTTGTCAGTACACGCACACACGTAGTTACTACAAATCATGATCAAGATTTTAACCGAAAACAAATACTGAGACACAGTTTTAGCAAAGAAGGTGTCGATTTTTGGTTAAATACACCACAGCATCGTCTGCGTATAAATGATGTCAAAATTGACTTTTAACTGTATTCACTGCATTTTTGTCCACATGGGTCAGGCATTAAAATGTTCATGACCCAACAAATAACATAACTAATCAACATGTGTAACTTTTGAAGTGTAAAGAGGAGTGTGGAGAGATGACATCCATGTCTTGTATCCCTCTCTAAATGAAATTCCTCAGACAATACCTTTTAGCTGTAGGCTGTAATAATTTCACAAATGTTTGGTTGTTCTTTATTAGAGTTCTAATACTCCATCACACCGGCTGAAGCCAAAAAATGCAGAGTTCCCCTCAGGGCCTAAAAAAAACCAAAAAGCAAAAGGAATTCTCCTTCATATCCCAGAGTCGCCTGAACCTGCCCGAGGAATTCAAACTTGAATCTGAACAGGCCGATCCTTTGAAAACTACAAATATCTGAGAGTAGAAAAGGGATGTGTGACCTCCCCACATGCAGAGAGTAGAGGAAACTAGGAAACAACACAGTTTTCCTGAAGAATGAGCCTCAGTGTTTACATCTGCCAAATACATCTGTTAGGATCTGGCATATTTTCAGCATGATAGCATGAGTGTGGTTTCTGTGCGGAGACGTGCTGAATCTTGGTCTGTTCTTGCATTCACAGAGGGAACTCAGGGAGAAGCAGACTGAGATGGTGAAGACGGTGACAGCAGCCGAGAATGCCATCAACAAACTTCAACTCAACACAGTTTCTATTGAGGTAAACACAATGACCGCATGACTAACCTGAAATGAGCTCACTGTGTGTGTGTGTCACATGAATGTCACAATAGATCAGCTATTTTTGGCTTGAGAACCCAGTCAGCTCTGAGGTATTGGAGCCACCCAAACTAGACAGGTTTCCCTCAAATCATTTTTTTATGTGGTTGAAATTGTCGGTGAGGTAATAAAGTATTTCCTCAGTCAGCTTGTAATTATGTTACCCTGTAACAGAGCCTTTGACATGCACTGCTTCCTCTGTCAGAATGTAAAGAATGTGATGAAACCTCTCCCACAGCATTCGGTGACTGAGGTACGAGCTGTGATCGAGAGCCAGTTCGAGGAGCTGCAGGCGGTGGTGGAGAGGGCGAAGCGTGAGGTGACGGAGATCCTGGAGGGCGAGGAGAAGCAGGCGCTGAGGCAGGCCGAGGGCATCCGGGTACATCTGGAGCAGAGGTGTACGGATCTGAAGAAGACACAGGCGCAGATGGAGAAGCTCTCGAAAAACAAAAATGATGTGGATTTCTTACAGGTAACACCTCCAGGAGCAAAAGTCTCACCTAAAGGCTGCATAAATCATCATGTTGTTCATTTCATTGGACACAGGGCACTCAGTGAGTGCTGGTGAGAATAACAGCACTAAGTGTTCTAATATTAACTGAATACTAATAACAAACCTGATCAGCCACCGTCAGTAATCAATACACAACCATTAATCAAACCAATAACTAACATTCAGACAACACCTGACAACCTTATCATACTTAACGGTTATATAGTGTTTCTGTAGCGTTGACAGAACGTTCCAAAATAAACATATTAGCAGTTTGAAGTAAACTAAAGCTCCTAAAGCTCATCACGTGTCCGTAAAAACACAATTCAGCATCAATATAATCCACAGACATAAACTGTGTTTCTGTTTTGGATTTAACAACTCTCTACCAACGTTATTTTCATGTTAGGCCAACGTTATTTTTAATGGCATTGGCTGCCATGTAAGGTGCCAACTGCTCATCAGTTTTAGGAGCTAAGCATTCACACACCGATGGCACAGCCTTCGGGAGCAATTTGGGTATCTTGCCCAAGGACACCTCGACATGCAGACTAGAGGGGCTCGAACCGGGGATCGAACTGCCGATCATTTGATTAGTGGACGGCCCGCTCTACCTCCGAGCCGCAGCCACACTATTTTGGTGTTAAACAAGCGTAGGACTGAGGTGAACCGTTTCAAACATGAAGGTTTTATAATCATAATCTGTCGTCACTTGTTAATTAAAAATAATGGCACTTGCAGAACTGTTGCAGCACAGCCGTGCTGATATTCAGGATAACAGCACTCCTCTAGTGCGATATCACTTTTAATGTCTCTGTGCTTGCTCTGTAGGAGTATTCAGAGTGGAAGAAAGAAGCCACTGATATCTCTCTGCCTGGGGTCTACATCGGCCTGATGGACCGCCTGAATTCCTTCAGCCGTGTGATCGTGGACTCCACGCAGGAGCTGTGCACCATGGTCGTGTCTTCATACATAGAGAAAGTTAAAGACACATGCAAGAACGGTAAGAAATCACACTGCAGCTCTGAGTTACAGATGTACAGACAGACTGTCTGGGCGTGTTCACACATGTAAAGAATTTCCAGCCTGTGTGTCATTGCTCGAGAGCTCAGGTACACAGCGGTGGCTAACACCAGAGATAACATTTGACTAAATATGCCTCCAAGCCACCTGTGTGCTTCATGACTCACCTCTTTTGTTTGTCACCTACAGACGCTGAAAGAAAGCACACACTTGTTCCCCTGAGAGGCATTTCTGTGCCAAGTGAACACAAAGTTCCAATAAAAATCTATTTTCTTCTTCTGTTGCAGACAAAATGGGAATAAAGACAACAGTGCAAGCAATTGTTGCAGCCAAACAGAACATGTCTATACCCGATCCAGTGACGCGGGACGACTTCCTTAAATGTAAGTGTTTTCTGTCATTGAATGTGGAGCATGTTGGGCTGAGCTCACTTTAGAAATGCTGAGTCACAGTTTCCTGACATCACAACAAAGCAGAAAACAACAAAACAACAAAGATCACAGCATGGGACTTGTGAATTCTCAGATCCATGCTCTGGATCAGATAATACATCAGCTGTACGAATCCCTGAAAACAGAAAGAAAAACATACACGGCCCGGATCTTATCTTGTTCAAACACACAGTCGGCTGTAACCTGCAATGTACCAGAGACCCTGAACAGCAGTTTCCCTGTTCGGAGGCCAAAAACATGGAAAGACTAATATAATATAATATAATCTAAATGTCCAAATAAGCATGATGTAAAAGATGCATCAGTGTTAAAGCAGCATTTTGCTGTTGTGGCTCCAGGTGGAGCTCGTTTTAACTACTTTATATTGGTTATTTCAGTTCAGTGAGGAGTCGTGAGATGATGACGCAGAAGTCATGAACAGTCGTGCTTTCACTTCTTTCTTTTTTTTTATGCTGAATTATCTCGTTATCTCAGGATCCTGAGATAACGAGATAATTCATCACAAGAAAATTAGTTGTTTTTTCTTGAGAACTTAATTTGATCAGATCTGGGAAGTGCTGGTTTAAAGGTAACTACAGCTGTGACATAAATGTAGTGTTAACTGGGAAACAACAGTGTGGTGACCCTGTTGACCTCCTTCACACCTTCACACTTACAACATTTTCACAATCCTCTCCCAGATGCCGCCCACGTGAGTTTTGACGCTGACACAGCTCACAAGTTCCTGCGACTGACAGAAGAAAACAGGAAGGTGACTAACACCACGCCCTGGCAGCATCCTTATCCAGACCTACCTGAGCGCTTCGAGAACTGGCGCCAAGTTCTGGCAGCAGAGAGTTTTTATCTGGGTCGGCGGTACTTCGAGGCCGACATCAGCGGCGAGGGCACCCACATCGGTCTGACCTACAAGAGCATCGACCGCAAGGGCAACGAGAGCAACAGCTGCATCACGGGGAACAACTTCTCCTGGTGTCTCCAGTGGAACGGCCGCACCTTCTCCGCCTGGCACAGCGACGTGGAGACCCCGCTGAACGTGGAGAAGTTCACCCGGATTGGGGTTTACGTGGACTACACGAAAGGCCTCCTGGCCTTCTACGGCGTGGAGGACACCATGACGCTCATCCACGATTACCAGGCGGAGTTCCTGGAGCCTCTTTACCCGGCTTTCTGGTTGTCCAAGAAGGAGAACATCGTCGCCTTGGTGGCACCGGGGGAGCCTTTACGGCTCAAAAGCCCCTCTCCACCCACCTCACCTGCAAACGGGGCTGTTGTTTCAAAAACGGCAGCATAGCAACAATTAAAATAATAAAATTTAGTGTTTCCTGCATAAATGTCAGACTACTGTTACAAGCTGTTTGTCTCCCAACCATAGACTCATTATCTGAAGGGGAAAGTAGGAACGTCTTGCCATATTGAACCTGTTTACAGCAGCATGTGCTTTTGGGAAATTGTGAATGTTCATCGCATGTCTCGAGTCATATTTATGCTCCGGTGTACGTTTGGGACTGCTGTTACTTCATCGCACTGTGAATTCAGAGGTCTTCTATATTTTCTCCATGCAAATAAAAACTTCTATCTTCATTTGCAAAAAGCAAACCTGTTCATGTTCTCTTAAATCAACTGTGGGATGAACTGGGAACTTGGATCGACACTGAGAGCATCAGAAAGTCAAATAAAGTTGATTAACCACTGACTGCAATGTCACCAGGCTCACAAACATGTCAGGATCACACATATATGTAGTTTATTTATAAGTTTAGGGTAGAATGTGTCGTCAGTGGCCGATTTAGACACCAGAAACTAACAAAATAAGGTTCAAAGGCAGTAAAATACAGTGACGTTAAGTAGTATAACACAGTGAATTGATGGTAAGATTCTAGTTTTGCCTATTTCAGTGTAGCGGTTAAACAAATTAATATGGAATTTATCCCTCGTTACTTTTCTTAGTACTTCAAAATGACGCTAAAATCAAGTCCAGATGTTTTCCCACTGTGTTTTATTCTGAAGGCCGTCCGCTCTACAACAGTCCATGCAGCAGAAGTTACAGAGTTTGGTGTCATTCAGAACAACACATGTTCTCGAGGTGTACAGAGACATCCATCCATTATCTGTAATCACGTATCTTCATCAGGGTCATGGTAAGCCAGGATACACCATGGACGAGTCACCATAGAGACAAACAACCATTCATGCCTACAGACAATTAACACCAATTAACCTGGCGAGGTTCATGTGAGAGAACCCACACAGAAAACTATAGAAAAGGTAGAAATAACATTAAAAATAATGTGTACAATAACATCAGGCTGTAGAATAATACAATGATTAATATAATAACTAAATAATAAACAAAAATACAATAATATGAATATATGTGTGTTTATATGATAATTACACAATTAAACTTTATTGATCCACTAAATGGAAACGTAGGCAGCGCAGTGACGTAACCGTACACGTGGCACGTTTTGGTCACGTGACCCCCGTGTCCTGTGACGTATGTTCCAGCCGAGCATGTAAGCAGGAAGAAGGCTGCTCAGACTTCACCATGTTAGCTGACGTAAGTGGCCAAATTTCATATTAATCTTTAATCTGACACACAGGACATGTCAGAGGGCTCGTGAGGCTTCACGTGACGAGGCTAAAGAACACCTGGAACACGAGTTTACCCGCGAAAAACACTCACAACAGCTGAGGCGAACAGCTGTCGGGCTAGGGATGCTAGCTAGCTAGCTAGCTGGCTAGCTGGCTAGCATGCTAGGTGTCGTAGCTATTGAGACGTTAGATTAACGTTACTCTAACGTTACTCTAACGTTACTTTAACGTTTTCAAACCCGCACATCGGCTCAGTTATTTTCTGATGAACACACATGGCTGTAACGTGACTGTGTTTACTTATTTATTTATACGTGAGGTCGATAATAAGCAGCTAACGTCAACTTCAGTGTCAGCTAACGTCTCTGCCCCATCATGACGTTCATTAAACTCATTAAACTCATTAAACTCATGAATTAAATCAACAGAAACACTCAGATTAAATCACCTGACGTTATGTCATGTTTGATTTAAGTAAACAAATATTAAAGCAGCAGCTTAAACATGGAGCTGTTAAAAGTTTGTCTGTTATCGCTTTTAAACTTTAAATGTTTAATTTAACTGATTACAAATGAGCCTCTGAACATAAACCGGTCATAACGTGTGTGAATGTGGATTACAACATAAATATGCAGTTATCGCTCATCATCGTGTGACCCCACATGGAAACACAGATGAAGCTTCAGAGTCTCTGAGGGCTTCAGCCTCTTCCTTATTGATCCCTCAGGATGCCAACGATGAAGACGTGTCTCTGTTTGATGCGGAGGAAGATGCAGGGAAGGGGTCAAAGAAGACGAATATTAAGTAAGTCAGCAGAAGTCTGGTGGTTTGAACCACATCAGGACCTTACCATGTATGATGGTAAACTGACTGTTGATCATCTGTTCCCAGGCATCCCGTGGCGTCCTTCTTCCACCTCTTCTTCAGAGTTACCGCCATCCTCGTGTACCTGCTCTGTGAGATATTTGGCAGCAGTTTCATCGCCCCCATGGTGACGATAATCCTCCTGCTCTCGTGTGACTTCTGGGCAGTAAAGGTGTGTCTCTAGTCGACAGCAGGAACTGCTGGTGTTAATTTAAAGCCTAAAATCTAATGTGTGTTTACAGAACATCACTGGCAGGCTGATGGTCGGTTTAAGGTGGTGGAACCAGGTGGATGATGATGGACGCAACCACTGGGTGTTTGAGGCGAGGAAGGTTGGTTTGTTTGGTGTGTTTTGGTGTCACAGTACATGTTCTGTCCCATGTGTGGGACTTTAACCTCTCATGTTGCCGACCTCTTGACCTGTGCGATGTTGATAAATGTACTTGTTTACTGTCAGCACTCATCATAGTCTTTGCAGCTGTGCTAACTGTGAGAATATCCTGTTTTCTTCAGGGCACCGGGAAGCAACAAGCGTCAAATTCTGAGTCTCGAATCTTCTGGCTCGGGCTGATTGTTTGTCCGGTCCTCTGGGTCATCTTTGCTTTCAGTACTCTCTTTTCCTTCAAGATTAAATGGGTGGTAAGTCCTCAACTTTAAGATCTTATTGTCAACACACCAAAAGCATCAATATGTCTGCGTCTCTCCGCACCAAGCCCATCGGTGAAGACGTACATATTTAACATAAAGCAGCATTTGATGTGTGATTTGTTGCCCACAGTGTAATCACTGTGCTAAGTATGTTCAGCTGTACTCGAGGAGGCCAAACCAGGCTGTCAAACACAAACAATACTTGTTAGACAGTCACTGTTGGTTTGTGTTTTAATGTTGACACTGATCTGTTGTCGTCCTCCTCACAGCCTGTCGTCATCATGGGTGTGGTGTTGCAGGGAGCTAACCTCTATGGTTATGTGCGGTGTAAAGTGGGAGGGAAGACCAGCTTAAAGAACATGGCGACCAATTATTTTGGACGACAGTTCCTCAAACAGGTGACTCACACTTTGAGTGAAACTCACTGAACGGTCACATGATTTGTTGTCATGAATCCTCACGTGTGTCGTGTTTGTCGTCCACAGGCGCTGTCTAAAGAAGAGGAATCGTAGAGTCCAGCTCTGTGATTCGAACACGTTTGCATTATTCTTAATGCTGTTATATAAATTCTTTTAGCAAGCGGAGGCGTAGGAGGAAATCTTTTTGCAACATGAACTCAAAATAACATTTCCTTTTTCTGTTTAATGCGACGTGTGCCTCGATCGGTCACACTGTAGTTGTTTTGTTTTCCACACAGAGGTCTGAGGTCTGGCAGCAATAAACCGTCACAGACTTCAACAATACTGAAGTGCATGAGTGAAGAAAAAAAAAGGTGTGAGGGTTTGAATCTGACTGAAACTGACTGACTGTAGTTTGATTTGTCACGTCGCCTCTCCTTTAGTTTGTGTTTAACTTTTATATAATAACATAATGTAGTCTGTGTCTGGGAGGTGTCAGAGTGTAAAGTATTCCAGGAGATCTGTAAATATGTACGTAAAGAAACTATGTGGGACATCTTTTGTGCTAATACATTTGTAACAATTTTCCTGAACAGCGTGCTCGTTTTTTAATTTCAGCAAATCATTATTCACTGTCGACGCGAGAAAAAGTTACATATGATTGATTTTTTTTTATACTGTTGAGACAAAGTATCTGAATTTAAAAGAACGACATGAAAAATGTTTATATATATATATATATATATATATATATATATATATATATATATATATATATATATATATATATATATATATATATATATATATATATATATATATATATATATATATATATATATAAATATATAAATATGAAGTGAGTTTGTTGCAGGTCATTTCTGTTTAATTCGAGTAGTTTTTGTTGAATTAAGAATCAGAATTGCTTTATTGGCCCGGTGTGTGTACATTTGACTCCGGTTCACTTTGCTCTCAATCGTACATACAGGTATGGACATAAGTACAGGGACAGGTGGGTGCAAACATGACATAAAAAACATAAAAATAACTATATACATATTTAAATATATATATTTGCATAAATGAATGAGCTTAAATTTGACTTAACTAATTTTGCTAGTTGTAAATTGAAAATGTATTCTTTCTTTTAAATCTAAAACCTTTTCCCCAAATCGTTAATGAAGTTAAAGTGAAGATGAACGACCTGTTTTAGATTTAAAGTCACATAATTCACCTTTAACTCTAGTTGAGGATTTAAAGCTTTAAATGAGGTTTGTTTTATAATTGATGTAATTAGCTGTTTGGTCTGATTGCATAAACAACCAAAAAATTAATATTTTGAAATATAAAAACAAAATGATGAATTAAAATGTAAAAACTACCTGTAATAAACGTACATTAATATAATATAATTATCAGTAGACATGTTCAGTGGACTGCAGCGACACCCAGCGGTCTGTTTGTGTCACTGCACACAGCATGCCGTCACGTGTTTTACGCAAATTAACAAATAATGACGTCACCGTGAATATGCAGAATTATAATTAGTATAAAGATAATTTTATTAGCCACAACAAACAAACGAGCCGTCAGTTTGTTTCAAACATTTTTGTTCATATTTAAAACAAATTCACCCGGAAGAGAAGCCTCGCCTTTGTCACATACCGGAAGTCGGGAGATGTAACTTTTCAGAATAAAGCAAACAGGAAAACGTTTTTAATTTAAACATATTTAGATACATTTATGGTCGTACGTTATATATCATAGCACAAATTATTTGTATTCATTAAACAAGTAAATATATTTAATATACTGATAAGTATATTTGGAGGAGAAAAAAATCGTATCAGCAACGATAAGTCAGTTTGAATTTTACGTTTTTGGTGTCACTTGGTAAATAAACTTCCAGCAGTATTCATTTCGGCTTCATTATTATTTTCATTTTGGTTCCTGGTAATTAACAAGTTCGTAAACAACAAGGCGTTTTACTTTGAAACTTTAACCGGAAATCCCGCTTGTAACAGCTGACCCGCCTAGCTTCACGTCGCTACATCAGCTAGCAGCAGCAGCCGTCGTCGTTGTTGTTTGTTGATGTTTTACGCCGCAGACCGGCTCCGTTAACCCGTTTGAAGTCACCGGCGGCCGGCCGTCGATGGGCGTTTCCTCCAGGATGATTCCTACCGAGGACGCGTCCGCGAGGAAGCGGGAGATAGAGGAGAAGCTGAAGCAGGTCAGGAAGGAAGCAAGGAAGGAAGCATCCGAGCCGAGCTGTGCACGTCCAACACTTCACACACACTTCACACACACTTCATGTTCAAATGTTTATCTATGAACACACAACATGTCGGTTCAGTGAGTCACTGTTTGTGTGTGTGCTGTTACAGGAGCAAGAGACTCTGTCATTCATCCGGGAGAACCTGGAGAAGAGTGATCAGCTGACCAAGGGCATGGTACGACACACACACACACACACACACACACACACACACATCTACCTGTCACACCCTCATTAAGTTTGGCATGAAGAACTGCTGAGTCCAGTCCAGGTTTCATTAGTCTAAGAACAACATTTTATCAGGTAGACCTGGTCTATGATGTGGTTTGGATGGATCCTTTTTCCTGTCTTTAGAGTCTCCAGGTCAGTGTGTGACAGGTTAAAATAAGACATTTCTCATGTGCGACGTGGTCTGCTTTGAAAAAAACAAACATGAAATCACCATTTAAAAATAGAAAGAAGGTTTCACCGATCTGAAGTCGGGGGTTTGTTTCAGGTCACAGAGGGGACTCTGAGTGTTAGCACTGCCCTCATACAGAACTACATGTATACTTATTGCTGAGTCACTGCAGCACAGTGACGCCCGTGTCTCGCCCTGAAAGGTCTCCATCCTGTCTTCGTTCGAGAGCCGCCTGATGCAGCTGGAGAACTCCATCATCCCGGTGCACAAACAGACGGAGAATCTGCAGCGTCTGCAGGAGAACGTGGACAAGACTCTGTCCTGCATGGACCACGTCATCAGCTACTACCACGTGGCCAAAGACACAGACAGGATCATCAGGGAGGGGTGAGACGACGTGGGCGGCCTTTCATGAGTGGATTTTGAATATTTGACGTAGATGTGTCGTCATAATTCTGGACGTCTCTTTCAGGCCGACGGGCAGACTGGACGAGTACCTTGCTTGTATTGCAAAGATTCAGAAAGCTGTGGAATATTTCCAAGACAACAACCCGGACAGCCCCGAACTCAACACAGTGGTACAGTATTAACATCATATTTCTGTATGGAGCTATAAACCTCAGCACAGATACTCAGCAGGCGTATGTATGTTCCTGCAGAAAGCGCGCTTCGAGAAGGGGAAAGAGCTGCTGGAGGCCGAGTTCCGCAGCCTGCTGACCCGCTACAGTAAACCCGTTCCCCCGATCCTCATCCTGGACGCTATCAGCGTCGACGAGGAGCTGGAGGTCCAGGAGGAGGTGGTGCTGGAACACCTGCCTGAAGCCGTGCTCCAGGACATCATCTGCATCGCCGGCTGGCTGGTGGAATACGGACGGAACCAGGGTACGGCTTCATTTTGATTAGCGCTGCTCGTCTTTGAGCTTTCCTGTCGCCCACAGAGCACGTGCAGCAGCTGTCACAGGTCGTTTCCTCTCTGGAGCTCTTCATCGATCATAAGGGCATGAGAAGGTGACAGAGCAGGTCTGTGGTGTCTCATTATCAGCCCAGCTGAGCAGGTTAACGCCAGATCACACACAGCATGGAGAGAGGACAAGTCTGTAGAGACTTCAGAACACACCCAGGCGGACCGTGACGCACATGAGCTCAGATTATGAGTCACTGAAGTAAATATTAGACTTCTGTAGCTGGGTACAAAACGGATCGAATTCTTTCAGCGTCTGACTGGAGAAGTTTCGATACTTTAAAAGTATTGATGCTCGGCTGTAATCTGGATGAACTCGCAGTCTTAGAGCTCACAGCCTGTTTGCAGAAACATGAACATGATCATGACAGTTTTATTACATTTAACTGTGAGGGACTGTTAAAGAGTCCGACGGTGATGATCAGCAGGGAGGCAGGACGTCAGTGGATCAGTCTGTGTGATTCATGACGTTCTGCATCACCCTGAACATAATTTAAATGAATCTGCCTTGTGTGCTGCGTCAACATGAACATCACGATCAGTCACATGAATTATTAGGACATAAATACAAAGTACCGATTCACGAAGCCTGCTGTAATTCGTCCGTTTGTCCTCAGGCTGATTAATCCACCGCTGAAAATAGTCCCTCTCCTCCTGCTCTTTTCTCCCCCCTGCAGATTTCATGAACGTCTACTTCCAGATCAGGTCCAATCAGCTGGATCGCTCCATCAAAGGTCTGAAGGATCACTTCCGTAAGAACAGCGCCTCCTCCGGGATCCTCTACTCGCCCGCCGTCCAAACCAAGCGGAAGGACACGCCCACTAAAAAGGCTCCCAAGAGACCAGGTCAGCAACAACGGCGCCGCCTGAAAACCAACCGCACCATCACTCCACTCGAGTCTGTCATCACACAAACCCTCCTCGATAGACGAGTCTAACAAAAGAGCACGATCCTGCATAATGTTGATTATCAGATGATAGCAGCACACACACACACACGAGTGTGTTTGATTAAATCACCATCCAGCCACATTATTCTGTTTCAAGGATCCTCCACGACCTCTGTGATGATCCTTCACACTGTGATTGTACCGTCAGCTCACACTAATCCTTCATCCTTTCCTCTTTTTATAATCTCCATGTTGTGATGACAGTCTACATCCCAGGTAAACACAAAGCTTTAGTGTGTGCCTCGTGCTTGCTTCTGTCCGTCGGACGCCACGTTTCAAACAGTGACAGCATGTCGGAGCGTCGGAGTGCAGACGGCAGACGTTTGTTGGTTCTCTGGAGAGACGTTGTAGCTGGTTTTCAGCCTCTGGCTTCACTGTGGTGTGTGCTGCTGGGAACAGTGAGAGAGTTCATTAATGAAACCAGTTAAAGTCTGAAGAGAAACAAGGAACCATTCCTCAAAAACAAGAACAAAAACAATACATGTCCTCAAACTAGGAACTGTAGCGCTGAGCTCTGTGGATAAAATCTACCAGCACGCAGGTGTGTCAGGATATACTGATGATAACAAAGTCAGAGATGATCATTTCATGGTAATATCGTTATCGTGACGTCTTTTGGGCATGAGAATCTTAAACAACGGTATATTTCATTTTATATCTACCTGATAATGTTTTAATTATCGATATGTTTTCATCTTCTGGATCAATTCTTTAATCTAAAAATGTCAGAAGAACTTTATTCATTTATTCTAAAGTGTTTGACAGACAAAGCAAAAACAGGATGCTCAGCATTGGCACGAGTACTCGAGCTGTAATGAGAGTACTTGAATATGTAAATTACTTCAAACGCCCGTTAGACAACATAATGAGTGATTTGACAAACTCGTCCTGATTCTGTGATGAAAACTTCACGTGAGCTTCTCAGCAGTTTACCACCATGAACCTCGAGGCTGCAGAGTTTAGCAGTGTTTGTGTGAGTTAGCTGTACAGGTGTGTGTGTGTGTGTGTGTGCTGTGCCTGAACTGTGTGTAGTGTTGATCAGAGGACTCTGATGATGATCTGGTTCTTCAGGCTGGAATCTGCTTGAATTTGAGTGAACTTCATGGACGTGCTCGTAGCTCACTCACAGCTCGATCCAGCTGCTGCTGCTGCTCGTCCTCGAGGCTCCAGACATTTAGTAAAAGTGAGAAATTAAAAACAGTTTAGAAAAGTTTCATACCGTGAAGAGAGAGGACGGACAGATGTTTGTAGCTGCAGTGCAGCTCAGATAGATGACAGATAATCAGTGTTACAGCTCCAATAATCAATTCATTTTTTGTATTAATGATGAATCAAACGTTTGCAGTGAAGAACCTGACAATAACTGAGCATTTACTGACCCACTGGACCGTACCTGCTCAGTCAGGCTGATTATTTTCACTATTGATCAGTGTGTCGATTAATCGAGTTGTTTGGTTCATAACGACTCGATGACGTCCTCACGTGTCTCGTTTACTGTCACAGAGGACCAAACAGTGTTTTTATATTTTCACACCTGAGAGGCTGAAATCAGAAATGAGACACTCAAAACGATGAATCAGTGATCAGAATAGTCTGAGATGAATTTATTTGACGTTTATGTTTTTTATGCTCAGCGAGTTCGCAGCCAGCTGGTGAAGAAAGCAGCGTTCAGCAGCTGAAGACGTCGCTCTGTGTTTGCTGCATGTTGTGCTACATGCTCACTAACACACTAATCACGCTCTGATGTTTTAACCCTGAGTACAGTAATGTAATGTAAACCATGTAACAACATGTTATGGTAATATTAGTGATGGATGTTAATTGTATTAATTGTGATGGCTGTTTTTAAACTGACCTAACCTGTTTATTCTGCTCTTACATGACCTCTGGGGGGCGCCGTGTGTTCGAGCACACGTGCCCTGCTGTGTTTTCATGACGTAGCTGTAGTTGTCTCTCACCTGGTCATCCTGTTGTGTAGCTGTGAGCTAGGCTGTGCCCCCCTCCACCTTTACATCCACGTACAAACCTCTGCTGCCTGTCTCGGTGGTGGTGTCTGTGTTTCATCACTCACTTCCTAGCTCTCCCTTCTTCTTCTTCTTCCTCTCTTTCTTGGCTGTCTGGACCTCGCTGCCCTCCTCCTCCTCCTCCTCCTCCTCCTCCTCCTCTGGACTCTGTCTCTGTGTTTATGGGACCAGGGACCATTCGCAAGGCTCAGAACCTTCTGAAACAGTACTCACAGCATGGGCTGGATGGGAAAAAGGGGGGCTCTAACCTCACTCCTTTGGAAGGTAACGCACCTCGGTCTTCTCTTCGGTGTCTGTTTCTCGCTCCTCGCTCACAGTGTAACGTTTGTTGTGCTTCCATGTTGTTTCTCATTCAGAGCAACAGGCGCACATCAGTCTGCTCACGACAGTCACAGCAGCTTAGAGACCACGCAGATGTTAAAATGTTTATATTTATATTCATCCTTAAACACTTAGCACTGTTAAAAATATATGTTAGCACATGAATCTACTGCAAACTCTTGTTTTATTAATACCTTTAATACAGTATACAGATGCATCCAGTTTTACTCGAGTATTTGTTCTGATTACATTACTTATGATCAAAAACTAGCGAGTCGACAACACAAGCAGCCAGCTTTTCTCTTCTTAGCTTCCTCCGTCAACGCCTCTTCGTTCCTCTTCTCCTCTGCCATTATGTCCAGAGAGGCTGATGAGCCTGGTTACATTGCCCGCTCATCCAGCTCCGGTTCTAGCGCGACACAGAGCACTGGTGCACTGAGCTCACAGTCCGGGCAGCCCGGCTAACAAACTGAGCTATCATTAGCTAACAGCAGCTACAGTTGGCAGCAGTTTACTTCACTGTCCATCAGGAAACTCTGTTTCTTCCTGTTTGTAAATTTCTAGATTAAAAATCAGCAAAACTGACATATGTTATAGATAAATGACCTCAGATATTAACTGTCAAAACTGCCGATTAATTTTTAATTCTGAAGTCACGTACGACCCAAAGTTAAAGGCGCCTGGTGGCGCTGTTCTTTTCTTTGCAGCTTCAACTGAGCGACAGTCGGTGGCAGTAAAGCACCAAGAAACAGTGAAGAAGAAGAAAACATGGACACAAAAATCGGCTTTTAAAATGTTTTATGAAGATATGAGGGAGAAACACTGAATGTAAACACTTTGTTCCTTTAAACTGAACTTTAATATCCTGTGGAGGGGTGTGAAAGGCATTCTGGGAAATGTAGGAAAGTTGACAAAGCAGGTCATCAAATATTTAACAGTGTCCGAGTGTGAACGGATGAATTAATCCTTTAAAATCTGCGCTGAATGAAAAGCTGTTGTGACGTCTCATGTAGTCTGACACACACTGACTAACTTAGATAGTCACACACACACACACACACACACACACCTCTCTGGGCACTATAGTGGGTGTCCCCTGCTTCCTGCTGGGTGCTTGGTGGTGGTCGGTGCAGATGTTCCAGGTTCAGGTTTGTCCCCCCTCCCTCGCTTCCTCTCTAGGCCTAGTCTCGATCACCCCGGTGGTTTGACTAGGCCTGTGTCCCCGCTGCCCACCTCCCCTCACCCACCAGGTTACGATCACGACCTGCGGGTCAAACATCACTCTGACGCCCTGACCGAGAAGCACGGGGCCGCCGCAGGTGAGTGACGGGAACATGTGGGGGAACAGAAGGAACAAAAACAGGCTGATAAGACGTAAAAGTCTGCAGCTTCAACACATTTCTTTAACAAACAGTCACAGCCTGCAGCATAAACACCTTCATCTGAATATATTCACTCAGCACCATCGAAGTCTTTGTGTGTGCCGGCTGACTCAGATCTGTTCCTCGTCCTCTCAGGAAAGGACGACGTTCTGGACATCGAGATCGACTCCTACATCCACTGCATCAGCGCCTTCGTCAAGCTGGCCCAGAGCGAGTACGCCCTGCTGACGGAGATCATCCCGGAGCACCACCAGAAGAAGACCTTCGACTCCCTCATTCAGGTCAGACACAGAGAGTAACGGTGATGTGACGGCTCGAGCTCAAGTGTGTTAAATACTGGAAGTGTTTTCATCTGGAGATCATACTCAGATCTTGGTTTTACCTCCATGTTGATAGAGTTAACTGGAAATGACAAAAGTATTGATGTAGGAAGCTGATTCACGTGTAATCTTGTCTGTCCACAGGAGGCGCTGGACAACCTGATGCTCGAGGGGGACAACATCGTGTCGGCCGCTCGCCGAGCTATAATGCGTCACGACTACTCGGCTGTCCTCACCATCTTCCCGATCCTCAGACACCTGAAGATGAACAAGTCTGAGTTCGACTCGACTCTGCAGGTATTCATCGTTTTAGTCTTGTTGTTTACGTGTGATCATCTTTTGTAGGAGTGAGAGAACGTTTAAATAAATGAGTTTTGTCTGCAGGGAACGGCAGCGAGCACCAAGAACAAGCTGCCGACACTCATCACCTCCATGGAGACGATCGGAGCCAAAGCTCTGGAGGAGTTTGCAGACAGCATCAAGGTAACACTCCTTCGTGTTCATGTCTTCGTCACCGATCGCTCATTCAAGAGTTTTTTACCGACTTCTCTCTCTCCTCTGACCGCAGAACGATCCGGACAAAGAGTACAACATGCCCAAAGACGGAACAGTCCACGAACTCACCAGCAACGTAAGCATAACGCTCGCTCGCCTCTCTGTTGTGTAACAGTGTCGGATTTATTTGCTCAGTCTGCACTTCAAACTCGACACTGTCCCACGAGGCTGTTTGTCCGTCTCTGGGGATCCAAGGCGGTCTCCATGGGAACGGTGAATGGCAGCAAGCAGAGTGTCTGTTTAATCAATAAGCCGGAGGCGACGCTTACCTTGACCTCTCTCCTGCAGGCCATCCTGTTCCTGCAGCAGCTGCTGGACTTCCACGAGACTGCCGGAGCCATGCTGGCCTCGCAAGGTAGAGCCGCACCAACACGACCGCTGCTAGCGTGCTAAAGATGCTAAGATGCTGCTTCCTTTAGTGCTAACATCAGCAGTGCTCCTCGTCAGATGATCTAAACCTGCAGTGACGTGTTTTGAAAGTGCTGAATGACTTACAGCTTTACTTTAATGATGTACCGTGAAGAACTCGTGAGCTCTGTTTAAAATCACCTCTGAACACGGCAGGAATGTTTGGTTCCACTCGATTTCACAGTCCTATGTTTGCCTCTTCATTCACTCACTCACGTGGCTCAGGAGGGAGAGCGGCTCGTCCACTGAGCGGAAGTTTAAGCTCTCGCGTGTCCGAGTGTCTCAGGAAAGATACTGAACCCCAAAAGGCTGAGGGTGTGTGAATGTGTGTGTGAGATGTGTAGTAGCAGTCCTTTCACCATTCACACACCATGTGTGTGATTTAGGGTTCATTATCTCACCCAAGGACACTTCAGCGTGCAGCCTGGAGGATCGAACCGCCGATCTTCTGATTAGCAGACGACACGCTCTACCTCCTGAACCACAGCTGCCGTCGCCCTGTTACCATAGCAACAATTTAGATGTGACGATAAAAGGCTCAGAGAGTCGACTTATGAACCATAGCGTTAGCATCTTCGTCTATAAAGTGTGTGTTTCAGACCACTATGGTCAACGTGAGAGCTGCTTAGTGGGTTTAAACCACGAGACGACTCAGGCGATCAGCAGCAGTGCACGTACAGCTGGTCTGCAGCAGGGGGCGCTGTAAGCTTCCTGCACACCAAACGAGGCAATAAATAAACTGAGTTTAACTCTGATTATACCGTGAGCCAGTCAGGCTTCTATGTTCGTTGTTATCGGGTGAGAAAAACGTCCAAACTGTCCTGATTCTGAAGCTGAAGGGTCCGTTAACACAGCGATCACGTGGACCGGCCTTCAGTCTCATTCACCAGCTGTGTGTGTCCCATTATCACCAGTCCAACACCGTCACAGGTTTCCTCGTTTCCTTCCCTCACTCATTGTGTTTTTCTTTTCACCTTCGCTCTCTGACTTTTCCTCCTTCTCGCCTCGTGCAGCTTCAGATAACTTCTCTCTCCTCGCACGGAGAGTCTCTGTGACGCAGCATGTGTTCAAACCAGAGGCTGTGCGTCAGTCGCAGTAATATTTAAAAAATAATTTCTTCATTTGTCATACTTAAATTGGATTTATTATGAATTTTAATCCAATCTGCCCTTCTCTGAGGGCTTGTATAAATCTCCGGCTCCCTCCTCTTCATCGCTTTGTGTTCCCTCCTTCGTCGTCATCCGTCTCTCTCCAAACACTCGAGCCCTCGCTGCCTGGCTGATGACTGTTTGCTTACTCTGCACTAACAGATCTCTTCTAACCTTTTTGCACTTGTGCCTCTTTCTCTTTCTCTTCTCTTCTGCCTTGCCTTCGGCCCTTTTTAGTACTGGGGGACACTTACAATATTCCTTTAGACCCCCGAGGTAAGCAAAAGACCGCGTGGAGGCCCCTGATGAGCAGTGGTGGAAGACGTACTCAGCGTCTGACTGTTGTTCAGCTTCAGTTTGACTTTACTACAAAACGCATGTTTAAAGAATAAAATCTTGATCTGAAAAGTAACTAAAGCTGTCAGGTAAATGTAATAGAGTATAAGTATGAAGTAGAATAAAATGGAAAGTACCTCAGATTTGTACTTGAGTAAATGTTCGTTGTTATTTTCCACCACTGCTGATGAGTTAGATCCTGGATGTTTTCTGCCTTGTGAACTTGTTTTCATGCTGATTCTTGAAACTATAATAGCAGCTAATTAAGTCAGAGCGACAGACGAAGAGACGCTCGGCGTGTGCTGAAGAACTACAACCTGAGTAATTAATCATCATGATGAAGGTGTTTGGGTGGAGGTGATCTAAAGAGGAAATGAAAGACGTGTCACTAGATTCAGTTTAGCAGCAGTAATGTGCTGAAACAACTTGAGATGTGACATATATACAGTCTGTTGTAGCATATCTAATAATGAGAACGTTCACTTGCTCAACTCTTATTGGAGCAGAGCAAAAAGAGGCGGGGCTTAGGAGGGGTCAGCTGTGGGTTTATTGAGTAAATTGAAAGTACCACTGGCATTAACAGCTTCTGTGTTTCCTGCAGAGACGAGTTCATCGGCGAGCAGCTACACCTCCGAGTTCAACAAACGGCTCCTCAGCACTTATATCTGTAAGCATGAACAAACACCGCCTCTCTGAAATGTCCAGCTCACGTTCTGGAAACTGATGGATGAGTTGTCTCCTCGCAGGTAAGGTGTTGGGCAACCTGCAGCTGAACCTGCTCAGTAAATCCAAAGTGTACGAGGACTCTGCGCTGAGCGCCATCTTTCTGCACAACAACTACAACTACATCCTCAAGTCGCTGGAGAAGTGAGTGTTCCTCTCGTCCGCCCCGGCGTGCACGCTTTATATTTCACTGTCTGTCAGCAGGCGAGACGTTTCCTCTGAAATGAACGTTCTTTACGTTTTCCTCCCGTCACGCCGACGTGCTGAAGTTACTCGCCTGTGTGAAGCTCAGACTGTTAGTTTGTGATGAACAGCTTTGGCCTCCTAAATTCAATATAAAATGTCATTTTCTCTCATATTTCCAAAGTGGTGTTGACCATTTCTTCACCGCTCTGAGGAAAAACAGTCTTTGCGACAGCATCGCCAACAATAATACCGCTTTGGAGCGGCGGGGTGGGCGGGTCGCTGCCTGTTTTTGTACTTGGACAATTAACAGGAAGTAAACCGGCAGCCATTTTAATGATAAGTCTGTTTTTGATTAAAAAACAGCTCAAACTATTCACAGCTCTCTGCTTCAGCTTCTCCAATGTGAGGAAATGATGCTTTTGTCCGTTTTTATATTGAAAACTATAAAAAGTGAACCAAGAAATCTATGCAAACTTTTTAAATGTGAACCGTATCCTGTGAATGTCTGCAGGTCCGAGTTGATCCAGCTCGTGACGGTGACTCAGAGGAAAGCTGAGAGTTCGTACAGAGAGCTGATCGAGCAGCAGATCTTCATGTACAAGAGCAGGTGAACACGATTAGACGCACTCAAACATCCCGCCGTCACATCGCGGCTCGTTCTCACCTCGTGTTTTTTATTCTGTCACAGCTGGTTGAAAGTCACAGAGCACCTGACGGACAGGAACATGCCCGTCTTCCAACCCGGCACCAAGGTCAGAACTTTATTAACGTTCACTCTTGAGACCAACTTTGGTACACAAGTGTCAGCTTTAACACAGCGCTATGATTTTTGGCGCTGGAGTAAAGTCGGTTCTGTGCCAGTTTAAGCTCAGAGTGACCCCTACAGGTCAAACCAAACCAGCACTCACCACAGAGTAAAACTGAGAAAATCAGATGAAGAATCTGAACTTTCTGCCTCTTTCTGTTCTCCAGCTGAAAGATAAAGAGCGACAAGTCATCAAAGACAAATTCAAGGTGAGTTCAGAGTTCAAATCAAAAGTCCGCGCCGTCTGTCGTGTCGCGAACAAACCACCTGACCTCTTTCCCTCCTCGCTGCCTCTCAGGGTTTTAACGACGGCCTGGAGGAGTTGTGTAAGATCCAGAAGGGTTGGGCCATCCCAGACAAAGAGCAGCGAGACTTCATCCGTCAGTCTCAGAAGAAGGTGGTGTCCGACGCTTACAGGGCCTTCCTGCAGAGGTGAGCTGGTGGAAACACATCCAAAGGGTTTGACTAATTCACCTGTTTAAGATACCTGGGGGTGTCTAGATGGTAACACTAGATCTGCACACATGCAAACTCGGTTCAGCACTCTAAGCCTCATCAACCAGGTCACCAACAGCAGACACAGCAGCAGCTAATATTACTGACTAGTCCAACAGCAGTCAGCCCAGCTCGGCGTCTGTCTTTCAGCCTTTTATTTCACCAAGCTCTCACCAACCACTAAAAGTCAGTCCCAGATTTACTCTTGTCCGGCGGCTTCTTGCTCGCTCACTCTCTCCTTTTCTCTTCTTAGCTTCCTCCGTCAGCGTCCTCTTCGCTCTCTTCTCCTCTGCCATTATGTCCATAGAGGCTGCTGAGCCTGGTTACATTGTCCGCTTGCCCAGCCCATGTCCAGGCCTGAAAACCTCCTCTTCACGGTGGTCCAAAATGCCTGTGGTACAAACCCCGGTGCTCTGAGCTCACAGTTTGGGCAGCCCAGCTAACAAACTGAGCTAACATGAGCTAACAGCAGCTACAGCTGTCAGCAGTTTACTTCACTGTCCATCATAAACTCTGTAAATCACAGAGAGTTGAGGCGGAGCAGCCGGAGGACATATTTGGTGTTTATGTTTCTGCTTCAGTTCTGACAGATGTTCACTGTTTTTTCTTTGTGTTTCATCCAGATGTGCCAACATCTCGTTCACCAAGAACCCTGAGAAGTATCACAAGTATCGGCCGGACGAAGTGGAGGAGATGATTGAAAGGCTGTTCGACACGTCCGCCTGAACCTCGACTACAAACACATCTCAGCCTGAGCTCCTCTGACAAACACTAGTGTCGCCCTCCCTGTGTGCGTCTGCTCAGTGTTTTGTACAAAGATATAAACATGATGTATTTATGTAATTTAGCCGCTCCAGCTTAGCATTTCAAACAAATAAAGGGACCTGTGTGAACTGAGCGTGTTCTAATGAGTTTGGATGACAGTCACACAAAAGAGCAGGTAATTAGAGCAGTCCACTGACACCCATAACACAGCTGAGTGTCTTTTATTATCCAATTATGGATCTCTGCAAATTCATCTTTTATTTTTACATTAAGGACAGTTCAGTGTGTGTCACCACACAAGAGCGTTGTTGTGAACTGAACAGTGGCTGTGCAGAAACACATCGTTAGAGCCGGGAGCGTCCTAATAAGCGCTGAAGTGTTTTCTGTGTGAGAAACACTTGAAAGCTGCTCAGTGAGACGTCTTCGCCACGCGAACTAAAGGAGGACGGCTTGTTTCATTTACATAACGACAGCCTGACGTTTTACTGGCAGATCTGAGTGTTTCCATGGAAAAGACTCCAGCTATAATTCACATGCAGACACAGAATTGGCACCATGCAGCTCCGCTCAGCAGTTTAGCGTCTTTAAGCTCATAGTTTTGGGTTTAATGTCGGAAACTTTGACGTTTTGATTCGTGTAGTCGATTTTTAACTTTAACCAACCTTACATGACCTGCTCAACTGGAGACAAGTGGTGAGCTTCAGATAAAAATATAAACTATACATGAGCATTTAAATTCAAGATGCCAACTGTAGCTGCTGTTAACTAATAGAAGAAGAAGAACAACAACATTTTACTGATTTATGTCAATGAGAATAACACACATAATGTACGAGGAAGTGGATCATTAGCTCTGAGTAACTGGATCATCTGTTGTTTGTCTGAACTGATCAGTAATTCGGTCACAACAACAAGATACGGAGGTTTCATAAGAGGTTGTGTCATCGAAACAACAACACGAACAGAACAGCAGTCAATCCTTCCTTTAAGTCTGAATGATTCGTCTCACACTTGAACATTGAGATTATTTCTGCACATTAAAGGGAAGAATGAAAAACAACATTAATAAAAATAAAACAGTTTTTTTTACAGAGAAATGAAATTTAAAAAAAACTCTGTCCTTTCTCAAACCTGAAGTGTGTGTTGACATCCTGCTGCTCGTAGGTAATGATGATGTTTTCATCACCATGGCAACCAGACCTTCTCAACATCTTCAGGTTGGGTTTCCTGGGTGATAAAAAGTGACCACAGATCAGAGTAACTTTAAGGTTGAGACAAAATGAAAAGTCTGAAATGTTTTCTGGTTCATTTACTGACTTTAGTTTAAGTGTGACCGTGCTCATTGGTGTGGCAGAAAGCTCGAGCAGACCCGGCTCATGGTGGACGAACATTTGCCACGTCCAGCTGAGATCAAGATGCACAGCAGCAAGAATAATATGACTGCTACAGTTATTAATTAACTACTAATTATAACAGAAATATGACTAATAGTTTATTGTACAACCTCTCAGGAGCCATCATGTGCAGCAGGAAGCTGCTCGACGGGTTTACCTATGAAGGGTCAGTGAACACATCATGTTTGAAGTTAATGACACGTGTTGCGAAGCAGACACAGAGAGGAGTTACACAACAACTTGATGGATTTATTATCTCAACAATAATACTGTCGGCATGCATGAAAACACAAAGAAACGTTTCCTCACGTCACGGCAGCGTCAGTTTCATGTTCTGTGATGTTATAGTGGCCCTGCACAGCCTGGCATATAATCAACATACAACACTGATGGCAGTTACATATCATGCAGATGACTAACACTGAAGCTCGTGGAGGTTTCTGCACAAGATGCCAAATTAGTAACACAGAAGACGAATCTGCAGAAGTGCCTGAAAATCTGTCTGGCAACTGGTTGGTTGCATAACATGTTTTTTTTTCCCAGTCCAACACCACCCACAGTACCTCAGACTCTCTTCAAGCTGCTTCCAGACTAATCGTGCTCCACCGACCTTTATGCAAGACTCATCGGAGCTTTTAACTGTAGCTTCATCCTTCCTTCCTTCCTTCCTTCCTTCCTTCCTTCCTTCTTTTAAATTTTAATCAGTGTTTATTCAAAGTGCGACACAAAATCAATATGTTAGTAACACTGTGCTGTAATCCAACAAGTCTCTGTACAATAGTGATTAATATCTCTTCATTACTGCTGTGTTTCATCAGTCAGATGTTTTTTTCCTCTGGGGACCATGAATGTTTGTACCCAGTTTCATGGAAATCCATTAACTAGTTGTTGAGATATTTCAGCCTGGCCCAAAGTGGTGGACTGGTCAACCATCCCTGGAGCTTGCATGCTTTGATCGTTGAGAAATCATGACTGTATTGTTAGGGTTGGGTTAGGTTTTTCTTCTGTAACTGCAGGAGGTGTCGACATCCTGCAGCTCTTCTGTGATCGTGAGGTGTTCCTCATTTACCACCATCGATGAAGACACTTTTTAGTCCAGTTTAAATCAGACTTTTGGATTTTAGATGTCATCTAAAGATAGTTTCTGGGTATGTTCATAGTTCATCATGTTCAGTTGGCTCTTCCTCTCCTTCACCCGGCTCTCGGCAGTCATCTTCAGTTGGACGTCTCCACACTGCTGACCGTGTTCACCGCTGGCACAACGTGCACCTTGTTGACCTCCCTCTTCCTCAGCGAGCAGCTGAACACCTTCCTGAAGCCTTTGCGGAAGTGTTTGGAGACGAGGGCGTAGACGATGGGGTTGAGGCAAGAGTTGGTGTAAGCCACCAGGTGGGAGAGGATGCGGAGGACGTAGGTGGTGTGGTTGAGGGGGAAGCATCCGAACCACATGCAGAAGATGACCAGGTGATGGGGAAGCCAGCAGATGCAGAAGAGAACGGTGACGATGATGATCATCTTAGTGACTTTCCGTTTGGCACGCCTCGACTCGGACATGTCCTTCACGGGATCCACGCTGGTCCACAGGTATCGGATGGTACGAGCGTAGGTGAGGCTGAGCACCAGGACGGGGACGAGGTAGCCAAAGATGAAGGTGCACGCGTCCATTATGATGCGTGGTTTGGACTCCCAGGCAGGGATACACACCACAGTGCCGGCCAGGTCCATCTGTGTGTAGTAGCTGAGATACGGACCAGAGAAAACCAAGGCCAAGGCCCAGACCAGGCAGATGGAGGTGAGGGCATTCTTTGGTGTTCTCATCTCTCTGGAGCGGAGTGGGTAGCAAATGGCCAAATACCTGCCAGAAGAGAGGGAAGAGGTATGATCCAGATGTTTATTACTGAAAGATACGAATCATTAAAGGTGTTAAGCTGCCAGACGTTAGACTGAAGTTTCAGGTGTTGATTGAGGTTTTCTATTAAGAGATTTCAGGCTGCAGAGAATGAATGTGGGGACTGGACTGAGCTGGTTTCTGTCAGGGCGTTATCATATCCAGCTAAAACAGACAAAGTGGACGTGACATAAAATGAACTTCGCAGGCCTCGACGTTAAAACTGGAAAAACCATTTAAAACAGGATGCAGGAAATGATCGACTCCAATTACACTAAGCTGTACGTGAAATCCGGTTTTGGGTGCATACCAGGACACAAATGAAGCTTGGCTGCTAATGGTTGGGTTTGGGTGTGCGTACGTGTTTGGAGGCGTTTGTCAATCATCGCTGATCTGAGCTTGAAGGAAAGCAAAGATCTGAAGTGAAGAGTCGAGACAAAGACGGCCAACGGTTTGAAGCACTCTGCCCTTACAATGATCAGTTTATTTTCTCCCCTTTAATTGTGTTTTGGTTAATAAATCTCATTGTTTCTGTGATTTATGTGGTCAGTTATGTATTTAATTTTCATGCAAAAGTCTAACTTCTCTGCAAATGTTCAATATTTTAGCACATTTTTAAATTTAGATCTAGTTTTAACGTATGGCTGCTGTGTTATAGGTTCATTCTGCATGCTGGACTGGATGCTTGAATTTCTCTTGGAATCAATCAAGTATCTATCTATCTATCTATCTATCTATCTATCTATCTATCTATCTATCTATCTATCTGATGTGCGCCTATATGACTTTTTATTATGCCTTTATTTTAGATCTGTTATTCTGCTCTATTTGTGACAACGTTTATTGTTATTGTGTGTGTGGATAACCATATTTATATACACACATACACACGCCTATACATATACACTGACCGGCCACTTCATTAGGTACGCCTGTACAATCCAATATAATCCAACATAACAGTCAGAAAAATCATAATTCTACTTTATTTATAAACACAATAGTAAAAAAATAAAACTGAAACATTATCAGCTTCAAAAAAGTTGAATTCATATTTATTTAATTTATAGATTGTAGAAAGTTGTTTACAGAACATGGACAGTAGAAAAAAAGATGCCTGTTTGACTCCCTGATCTCACATCAGAACAAACTGTATGTTACTGTAAAAATGTTCTGCTCAAATCAAACAACCACAAAGTATCTCCACAAAGTATTACTCTTTATTTAAAGTGTACAGTTCCGTCAGTATTTGCCTGTGCAGCCCTGAACTTCCCCGTAAAGCTGGTGAAGGTGTTGGACTCACCTGTCCAGGGAGACAGCTGTCAGAGTGAAGATGCTCGCGTACATGGTGATAAAAATGATGAAGTGCACCACTTTACACAGCACAGGTCCGAACACCCACTCATCCAGGGTGTAGATGGTGGCTTGGAAGGGCACACAGAAGACGATGAAGCACAGATCAGCTATGCCGAGGTTCAAGATGAACAGGTTGGTGGTTTTGGTGTTCATCTGTCCGTTACGGAACAGAACCGCGAGAACCAGAGAGTTCCCCACGGTGCCGAGCAGGAAGATCAGCGAAAAGCCCAGAGAGATGACCACAGACTCCGCTTTCCAGGTGGACGAGTTCACGAAGGAGAGATTCATCCTGGTGTTATATTCATTCATAATTCACGCGGTGTGGTGCGCGTGTGTCCAACATTAACGCACGGCTCGTGGAGACGCGCGCCTCGTTTCCAGATTTCCAGACGCAGCGACCCGCGGAATCCTCCCCGTGACACTGATCTACAGGATCCACACACACATCCGCAGAGCAGAGCTCTCTGTGAACACCGGGTGTCACAAAGTTTCTGTGAAGTCTCTGAAAAATGTCTGAAGATTTAAATATGACCAAAAAATGATAAAAATGTTTGATAAAAAATAATATTCAGGAGTGGAAAACATATAACACACAAGTAATAAAAATAATGAAGGCAGCTTTAAGAGTCAGCTGCACACAATCAGAGGTCATATTATAATATCAAAATGTTTGGTCACCTGTTCACCTGTCTGTTCACAATGAGAGCAGGCTGCCCCCCTGTGGTCAGACTGAAGCACTGCAGCGTTAGTGTCTCCATGCTGACTATGTGGAAGCAGAAGATGTCTAAAGATGTTTACATGAAAAAAGTAAATAAAATAAAATAATAATATAAAATAGAAATATATATATATATATATATAAAATTAATACAAATACAAAAAAAATCATGAATACAAAATAAAAAGAAAATAATTGTACAAAACATTGTAAAAAAAAAAAAAAAGTCGGAAAAAACATTGTACAAAAGTCGTGAAAAAGTACATTAAAAACTTACAAAAAATGATTTTGTTTTTACTACCAGACGTAAATATGAGAATCAAGTTTCAAAATTTCTCAAAAAAAAAAAAAATTCAAAATTCAATATACCCAAAACAGCAACAGTTGCCGTGGTGAACATTTAAACAATTTTTTAACATTTTAAACATAAAGTAACAAAAAAAGACGTAATAAAAAAGTCGGAAAAAAAATCGTAAAAAAGTCGTGAAAAATTATGTTAAAAAACTCAAGAAAGTAAATACGAGAATCAATTTTCAAAATTTCTCACAAAAATTTTCAAAACATTTTACAAAAAAATGTTCAAAATTCAACATGCCCAAAACAGCAACGGTTGCCGTGGCAGATGTCCTGAACAATTAAACATTTTCTAAAGTGAGAACAATAAAAGACGTAAAAAAAAAAAGTCAAAAAAATTTTTTTAACTTCCAGACGTAAAGAGAATTGATTTTCAAAATTTTCAAAAATGTTCAAGATTTTCATAATATTTAAAAATAAGATGGCAGATGTCCTGAACATTTAAACAAATTTTACCATTTTAAATATAAAGTAACAACAATAAAAGACGTAAAAAAAAAAGTCGTTAAAAAAAACGGAAAAAAAAGTCAGGGAAAAAAATTGAAAAAAATATTGTACAAAAATTTTTTCAAAATTTTCAAAAATGTTCAAAATGTTGAAAATATTTAAAAATAAGAAAAAAAAAGAAAAAAGAAAAAAATTGTGAAAACGTCGTGAAAAACATTGTACAAAAGGTCGTGAAAAATTACGTTAAAAAACTAAAGGGGACGTAGTCTCCGTGACGTCCTCGCAGACTGTCTAAAACCTGGACGTAGTCTCCGTGACGTCCTCGCAGACCGTCTAAAACCTGGACGTAGTCTCCGTGACGTCCCCGCAGACTGTCTAAAACCTGGACGTAGTCTCCGTGACGTCCCCGCAGACTGTCTAAAACCTGGACGTAGTCTCCGTGACGTCCCCGCAGACTGTCTAAAACCTGGACGTAGTCTCCGTGACGTCCCCACAGACTGTCTAAAACCTGGATGTAGTCTCCGTGACGTCACCCACAGGTTTCTGAAGAGCCGTCGTGAAGCTCAGTGTGGAGGCAGTTTTTGGTTATCACAATTCAGCCGGACAGACAAACATTTTGAGGAAAAACCATTGAAGGAAAATTCAGAGGATCATGAAACCAAAAACTGCAGTCTGAACCAAAATGGTGGACAGAGCGACCCCACAGCAGCAAACAGGTAAAAGTAGAAAGTCTTCATGTTAAGAACTGAAACAGTCAAACACAGCATGGAGTTAATCACCTGACACCCAGTGTGTGAGCAGAAAACTGTAATTAGCCTGTCTGCTGCAGTATTTCCTCCGTCTGAGAACACCGCTGTGACCCTCCATCCTCATTACTGACTCTCACACACACACACACACACACACACACACACACACCTACAGACGAGGACAGGTTAACCTCCAGCAGCTGTACAAATGCAAACACCCTCCCTCGACTAAATTTAACAGGTTGCTTTTTTTACCCGGGAGGAAGCGGCTGCTTCGGTCCTTCTGTTTCCTCCTCTGGGAGTCTGAATTACTCGGCAATCAGACATCCTGGAAGTCTGAGGAAGTTCAACACGTCTAAAGAGCGCACATGATCGCACTGTTCTTCACACGTTGTTGATAAACTCAATGCACGCCTCTCAAAGGTCGAACAACGTTCTTTCATTTTCACTTTTCTCTCCTTTAAATCACACGAACGACCACTGAGATCCAAACACTGCAGGTAAAATGAGCTTTTCTGTGCAGAGACGCTGTTTCAGTGGAGTGCTGCAGCGAGACTCTTCGTGTCCCATCACACTCGTAGGTGCTCCTCATGGGCCGGTCTCACCTCTTCATACCTGTCTGACCTCATTACATCCATGCTGTGCTCTCGGCAGGCTGCAGGGTCTCTTCTTATCAGACCACTTTTCTCTGGATTGACTTTAATCTCGGTACTTCAGGCCTCCCACCTGTTACCATTACTCTTCCAGCAAATCTGCTTCAGTCTCGATGAATCTATGAAGTTCAGTCCATCTTTGTCCTGTCAGCAACATTACTGTAAACTTTCTCAAAGCCACAAGAGTCCAAGCTGTGTCTCTGTCTACTGGACCACCAGCCATCCTGGGACCTCTTTCTGTTGGTGATTTGGATCTGCTTCTCCGTCCTCCAGAAGATGAAGCTGTGGCTCTCTCTGCCTCTGTATGTGTGTTTGTGTGTTTGTTCAGGTCCTACCTGACATACTAAAGCTGCCTGACGTCCTCCTGGATCTGTTTCTGGACAGAAACACCACGTCAACCAAATCACCAGAACTGCCTGTTTCCACCTTAAAAAACACAGTTTGTCCCAACCCGCCACTCTGCGTCTCCAACAGCTTCATTAACAATGACACCTGATTGATAAACTGCATATAAGACAACTGGAAACTGATTAAACTGATTAAACTAATGTAGTTCTTCTCTGATTGACCAGCAGATGGCAGCAAAAGCACGATGAATGCCACCCTGAGTTCCTGCTGTGGCCCATTACACTCAGAGAATTCATCAGTGGATGTTGCCTCAGAAGAGCTACAGATGGTGCTTCATGTTTACTCCTGTCTCAGCATCCACCAATCACGTACGCAGAGAGGCAGAAGGGCACTTTGAGCTTCTGTGATACATTAAGTCTTTGGGTTTTCCATGTGTCAGTGCTGCCGAGCTGTGCTAACAGTTACAACTGACAACGTCGTTTTCGCATGATGTTTGGTCGTAGATTAAAGTCTCCGTGCATCGCGTGCATCCACCAATAATTCACCAGCGTGTATTTTTAAGCTGTTTCGGAAACCCCGAAAGTTTGATCTGAGAGATATTCGATGACTCGGCCCGGCAGGAGGGAACGCTCAGAGGCTATCAGATCAAGACTGACCTGAGTCATGTTTCAGATACTGCTTGCTGCTGCACTGGTAACCATACGGGAACGAGCAGGAGCGCCCCTGGAGCAGGAAATGACATCATGTGTGTGTGTGTGTGATCATTTGGTTGGGGCAGAGCAGGAATGTTGAAAGTAGGCTGCTGGGTGAGAGTGCTAACCACACGCCACAGACTGGCAGTGACCACACATGGGAATATTTGAACTTTAATCAGAAGAAATCATTAGAGTGTGTGGAGCGGGGCAGGTGGAGAAAATGGGCTCTGACCAGGAATGGACGCACTGAATGCATCATTACCTGGAACAGGAGTGCTGCAGGGGACGTATAATTATAGAAACGCCTTCCGAGTTATTTAAAATATGTCGAGAAGTCAAAATGTCACCAGAAAAAGGAGGTTGGATTGATTAGATGCGGGGAACTGTGGGGTGCTGTTCTAGCTAATCATCGGTGCTCGAGGATATGAATGGGCCATGGCGCTTATTCTGTGTTTCCTATGGGCTGCAACCCACACATCATGATTCCCTCATTAAGTATGACTCCAACCCACAAGTGTCAACACTAGCAGGGAGGCGGATCGAGAAGCAGTGACCTCAAAACATCTGCTCTACAACAACACACAGAGCGTGCTCTGCTCATCCGCTCAAACAGCCAAAGCCCCTCATGACAAACCTCCACGGTGAAACTGAGGCAGATAAACCTCGAGGTAACGGTCATTTAGGAGCACTCTCCTCACACACACACACACACACACACAGCCTTCCACATCCTCTCAACTCCCCGCCGCCTCGATAGTCCCACACTTTATAAATAGCGTGCGCTTTTAATATGCGCATGTGTCCAGTGGATAACGTCAGCGCTTTGGGAGAAAGGCTCAAGGAGTGTTTCATTATAAACCTGTACCATTAAAACTTGCTGGCTGGGTCTGTGTTTTGGCTCTCACGTCCCCTCTCAAACTTTTATGAGGCCAGTTATGATCCTAAATCGATGCAGGAAACTGAGATGGAGGAGTTGGGTAAGGTAAGCAGTGCCATGACCTCACGAATAAAAAGGTAGTGTTGGTGATTGTGTGGCTCTTTGCACCATCGCATATTGTATTGTTCAGCTTGAAGGGCTGATACTGCGTGAACCTGTGCATGTTTTGTTGTGTTGGAAGTATTCAGACTGTCATATATATATATATAAATATTAGTAACATCACTCTCACTCCATCATCTCTGCAAAAGTAAAAGAAAGAAGGACAAATGGCCCCTGTGAGTTAAATTATGTCATTAGATTATGATTACTGACGTAATTGTAGTTCGAAGAAACGCTAAACATTTACCTGTGAAATGTGGTGCAGAAGTATGCCAATGTCTGGAAATGGGAATATTCAAGTAAAGTACATGTAAACTTCAGTAAATGTACTTTGTTTCATTCCAACACTGAAAAAGTTACCGTGAAGTTCCCGTGAGGAAGCCAAGCAGCGAGCTTCACTTTCTAACTACCTCGATAGTTACTAGCCGAGCTACTACTCTAGCTTATAGTTGCTATTTTGAGTGCACAAATGTGTTCACACAGTCACTTATGGAAAAAAGCAGTGCACTGTGCACTCGTAACAAAAAGTTAAGTGTGGAAAGCCGGACGCTTCTCGCCCTCAGCGGTCGCCATTTTGGCTACGTAGCAGGGACCACCAACATTGTGAAAATGGCAGCCAAGGGAATGCAAGGTGTACGTATGTTTTATATTTATATTTTGGCAGTCAAATGTTGGCGGTAATGCGCCGCAGAGCTGAACTTGGGTGAAGATAGAAGCGGTAGTTCTGCAGGTGTCGCGGGCATTAAAGAAAGCTTCACGCTCGGGCTGGATCGCATTTGGTTATTTGTGATTTTAGCCGATAAACTGTAAATAAAATGTACTTGACTGTAAGAAGAGCTACTGTTCGCCTTCTTCAGTCCTTCAGCTCAGTTCTAAGATGTTGCAGTTGAGCCAAAAATTAAAAAAACAGACCACCGTCCGAATACCTGCAGACCACGCTGTACCTGTGAGATGACGTAACGACAACTTGCACGTGTCTCTGGCTGAGTTCAAAGGTCACAAAGGTCAAGCGGCGAGGCATGCAGGTGCTTCAGAGAGCTGCAGAGAGGAAGTGAAGGCGAAAGCAGAGACAGAGAAGCTGTCAGAGAACCACAATCACGCAAGCTGCGTGTGGTTTCCAGCTTCTTGCCAAGAGCTCTCACTCTCTGTGTCCCAGACTCTCTCCCTGAGTTATCCAATCCCCCCGTCATCTCCACTGGCTGCCCTCCCCACTCCCACTTTCGACCGCACACAAATGGTTTGAATAAGAAGTCTGCATGACTGGGCTGTGGCTACAGATGAAATCCTGAGGAGTGATAGTTTACTTAGCCTAAATACCCCCGATTAGACAAATTGAAACATTGTTGTTATGCGGTGGAAACTCAAGGACCTATTGAGTGTGTTCACCCCGTTCCGGAAAAGGCTGTGCTTGCGGACTTTCGTCATGCGAAAACCACAAATGCTGGCACAAGTGGAAAAAAAATAAAACAAAACACAAAAAAAAAAAAAAAAAAGAAAAGCTACAACAAAATAAACTCAAGTCCGTCCGACTCGACCAAAACAAAAACTGTAAAAGAGAAAATCGTCACATAGAGATGATTCACAAAGGAGGCAGGCACACGCGACTCGGGCTTCTGTAACTACTGAACAACATGTCCAACCACAAACTTGACTTATGGTATGCTTCATGATGTCACATTTTCCTCTCGTTCTGATCGTCTCCAGGATCACAAACACGGGCTGCATCAATGTGACGCTCCGAATCGATCACGACCTGCTCAGCGAGGAAATAAAGAAATCAATCACAGCGTCACGATTAATGAAGAAATCGTTTAAACACTTCCGATTCCTGCGGCGTTTAAAGTCAGCCAACTGTCAAACCTCCTTCATCCCATTAAAAGCTGTAATTTGTAAGACCGTGGAGACCTTTTTGCTTTTAGCTACTTAAATATTACAACACACACATGTACAGCACATGCACACAGTCAGTAATAATACACCGAAATGATTCTAGCAGACTCGAGCTAAACAGCAGTGGAGACTCATAAAAAAGGAGCGGTAGCTGCTTCATCCGCCAGCGGACTCTGTCTAGCCGGGCAGTCTGGTGTCAGGGCTCAGTGGCTGGACTCAGCACCAGGAAAATGCAGCCGCTCTGCAACTGGAAGAATCTGCATCAACAATCTGCATCTGTCTAGAGATGATTTATCAGTCCATTGATAGATGACACACCTCGATGATGCCCCTTTAGCCAGCTGGGGTCAAAACAAACACCTCTGATCCATGACATCGCTCTGGTAGGTAGCTCATTAGTCAGAGCTCTAGTATGAACACTAAATACTATCATTGTACTAATACAAAGGTGGGACACATCTGTGCATTATATAATCAGTGGACACAGTTTCCAGGTTTGTGAAGTGAAGCCAACATGAAGTGTTTTAAACCTGCAGTCTTTCTATCGGCCAGTAGAGGGTGCCTCCATTGGCTGCAACAATGAGGTCTGATTATATTGAGCCTCATGGAGACTCCTCGTGAGTTTTAAGGATGTGGTCACCTCGTGATTGACAAATCATTCTCAGGGAGTCCCAACAGACGGAGCCCAACTAGCAGTACGTCAACCACCAGCTCCACACTCTTACCGACCTCTGGCTCTGAAAAACCAAGACGGCGGCATCAATAATGCCAAAGTCAAGGCTTCGAAACAGCTGGGTGCTTACACTCGCCTCTTTGGCGGGCTAAGGTCATGGCCAAACTCGGTCTGTCAGTCCACCACTGTGGTCCAGACTCAAATATCAACATCAAAAAAAAATGCCACGAAATTTGCTCAATGCTTTATTTCATGACTGAATCTAAATGCAAAATTTCTTTGTGCTTTAAGCTCAAAGCTCCACAGAGCAGCTGGTGTGGCTGTAGACTCTCACATATCAGCACTTTCAGACATTACTTAAAGAACCTCAAACAAGGAGCGCCTGTATGTATTTTTCTCCGTGGTCATCAGTGTAAATGTATCGAAATAGGCAGAGGACGACATGGCGTGAGAATGTAGCTTATATCAACAACGCAGTGGGCCTCCTGTTAATTTTGCACATGGCTACTCGGCACCAGTTTCCCCTGCAGAACTAAGATTCAACATCCGCACACATTACGTCACTTCTTTCTCCCCCCCTGCTGGATCCACAGACCTCTGGGTGAGATTCGGGCAGCCTGGAATTACGTTGCCTTGATTTTAGTGCAATTAGAGCATCAGGTCCTTTTTTTGCCAAGTCCCCTCTGAGGCTCACGTAAGTCTGCTGTACGTGTGGCAAGGAAGTAAAAGGACTGGAGGACGGTGGGTAATGAACTAAAAGCAGCCTGTTGTGCGAGTGAGCCTTTCCAGGTCTTGATGACACGAGCGCAGGTGTGCTCTCACATCAGCAGCGTTACAGAAATGAGATGAGATGTGGCTTCATCGGGTGGTGATGGGTTCGGGAGGCGAAGGGACACTCAGCAGCCAAGAAATGTGATCAGACCGGAGCCCCCAGGCTGTGGCATCCTGAGTTCAAAGGACAGACTTTGGAAAATTGAGGCCTAATGACCTTGACTGGGGAGAAAATGGCCTCTTGTCCACAGTGTGTGCAGCTGTGGAAGATGAGATGGGGACCTCTTAGGATAACTTTTAGACACAGCTGTCATGTCACCTTGGGAAAGTGAGTACAGTACGAAACACTTCGACCTTACATGCAGAATAACCGCGTTTCATCAGCATTTTAAGGGTTATATAAACATTGCAACAACGGATTTATGGATTTGTTCAGACTGCAAGATTTGTTTCTCAAATCAGTGTCAGACCGTCATTTGCAAGTGATCACGTCAGATTTGTGAATTCAGGCCACTGACAGTATAAAGAATGGATGGCGTCATCGTGACGTCACTTGCCGCTGCCATGTTTGTAGCCAAATGAAGCCTGGTTGCTGAAACAAGCCATCTGTAACCACACCCATCTGTCAATCAAAGCGCCCACGCTCTTAATCCTGCATAACTTGAAGCCTTAATATAACCTGAACAGGTGAGTTGTATATAAATTCACCCTCAGTACAGTTGTCATGAACGGGGAAATTAGCTACAGAGACCAAAACTGTTTTTTGTACCAGGCTGTAAACATGTTTATTTCTGCTGTGAAGTTGGACATTTGAACATGGGGACTTATGGAGACTGACTCACACTGGTAATATTGGTAATTGATTAATTGTTAATTAATGTTTGATATTGTGGGAGCTCAGGCAAAGCAGCAGACATCAGATTATTTGTGTTTATTTCTTGTCTTCATACCGTCCATTCATCCATCTGGTAGAGCTCCACCTTTGGGTTTTCTTTCCTCCGTTCAGCAGAGTAGTTTGTCACATTTCCTCCATCCTCAGAGTCTGTTATTGAAACAAAGCTCTTCCCATGGGTGTGTGATCAGGTTTGAGAAAGTTCAGCGCTGCTACTCAGAGGACAGCCAGAACCGAAGGAGCAGCAGCAGAGTTTTTCAGAGGGGATTTCGTGTGGACTCTGCACCGTCCCTTTCAAGCACCGAAACCACAGGACCTGGAGAGAAGCAGCTCTGTTTTCTCTTGACGTCAGAGTAGCATGCACTGAACCTCATATCACCGGGGCGGATCGATCAGTCTCTCCTCATCTCATTATTACCGTCTCATGTCCAAGGGTTTATGATACACTCGAGCTTGATGATGTGCTATCAAGTGTTTGCTTGTATGCATTTATTATTGTGTCCATATGGCTCCAGATTGGTGTTTCGGGGAATAGACTGACCTGAGTCAAACCTCTCCGTTGCTTGGACCATAAAAATATTTCCAGCCTATGAATACCTTTTGGTTTCAAAGTGACAGAGAACATTATGTTTTTAACAGAGCTCACACACATTGAAATTATTTGGACCTCCTCCCTTTGAGTGACAACCTCTGATTTTACTACAGATTTGATGTTTTATGCCGAACAACAAAGAAATCTGTTGTTATTGCCAGGATTTATGTTTGTGCAAAGCTGCACAAATACAAAACTATGCAAGGATCGGCAGCTGCACTCTACAACTTCATTACCCAGATATGTAGAGCGACTCACTCAGTTTTGACTCATCACTTGTGGTTCTGTGTGCAATGAGGTGTGTGTACCGCCCGTCCTTTTGCTCTGATTGTTGCAGTTCCTCTGTACTCCACCAATATTACATAATGTGCCACTAATGTGACACCTCCCCGTGCGGCAACACGCCCGCCAAAAATGCCTCAGCGGTGGCAGGTGATGAACTGAACCCCCTCTGGACCTCTTTACACTATTAACGACAGAAAATATGTGAGCATTTGGGACACTGCAAAATAGTAAAATACAATCATCACGTGTCGCTTTTTGTCCACACAGCATTCACACCTGACACATCTTACAAACTAGTGTAGTGACACACGGAAGAGTTTCTGATCTGACAACGCCATGGCAGCCGGCGGAGGGACTGTCTGGTTTAGGTACAAAAACAACTTAGTAAGGATTAAGGAAACATCGTGGTTTGAGTTAAAGAAGTACCTGGTTGTGGCTTAAAATGACTCCATTGTTCAGGAGATCTTTGTTGTCATGGTTACAACAATAAAACCCCCTTTTAAGGTTCAGGTGACGTTGCGGTCACAGTTAAGACGGGAAAAGAAACAGCGGTCTCACACATTAAAGTTTGACGTTTTGTCGACTTTGTTGTTCACAAATTAGTACGGTCACCGGAGGGTTTGTCACTTGAACATGAACACATGTCATCGTGGGAGATTCGCTGAAACAACAGCCTCTTTCTGCATTTAGAGGACGGGGACTTCAAAGTTTTGCAAGTTCACATGAACTCAGTGAACTCAGAAATGAAAGCCTGACCATTCGACGCTATGATTCAAACAGAGGAAGTGTGCAAAACCCCACACGCTGCAGGTGACTGAACATGGCTAAATGTTCTACTGCTGCTGCCTATAAAGGCTCAGTTACCCTCCCCACACATGCCTGCCTCACCAGCACTGCCACCCAGTATGTCCCCTCTGAGAGGCCGAGAGAAATAAAGGGGCTCTCTACCACGCGAGGCAGGCAGATTTTCCACTGGTTTAATGAGAATCACAGACAGAAGAGAGGAAATGTGCAGGGTATTTATAGAAAAACGAGAGGAATGCAAGCCCCCTAATTGTGCTTAGTCTATCTCTCTGCTGCAGAACCTGCGTAGCACTGCTGCCCCTGATTTTCTACACGGACTCAAACAATGCCGAGGGAGCAGAAAGGAAACACGGGACAGTAAAGGAAAGAGAAAGTGTTTTGTATATATTTTTAGCCATGCTGGTGATGGGACTCCGGGGATTTCAGTGTCTGTTTGTCCACCACTTCAGTACAGACTGAAAGATCTCAACAACTGCTTGATAGATTTACACAAACTTTTGTCCAGACATGTTTGGTCACGACAGGATGAATCCTGTTGACTGATGAACCTGCTTTCCTCTAGCACAACCATGAGGTTCACATTTGTGGTTTTGAATGGAAATTTGGTTCAGATACTCAGATCCGCTTCAAGATGGACTGTAATCACTTTGGTGATCCTTTAACTTTTATTCTAACGCCATCCGTCCATCCATTTTACATAAACCGCTCATCCTGGAGCTGATCCCAGCTGAAGTTGGGCGAGAGGCGAGGTACACCCCGGACAGGTCGCCAGTTCATCACAGGGCTGACACATGGAGACAAACAACCATTCACACTCACATTGGACAATTTACTGTCACCGATAAACCTGCATGTTTTGGACTCCACACAGAAGGTGGTCGGGTTTGGGTTTGGTGACAGCACTGACTACCCTGCTGCCCCTCTAGCGCCATCATCAGGTCAACATGTCCTAATTTGTTGAATGTTTTATGACCTGCAACAGTAATGACACTCCCATCAGCCTCGGCTGTTGGCTACTTTGTGTTTAGCACTAATAAGCAAATGTTACCATGGTAACACACTAAACTAAGATGGTGAACACGGCTCGACATCCGTCGAATGCTGCTAAAGGTGGACAAAAAGGTTATTTTTGCACCCTGACGCTGGTTAGCGACGGTATTCTGACATTTTCTTATTCGTGTAAACAGACTTTTGCTCGGGGATTTCTTTTGCTGAATTCGTATAAATGTCAACTCACAAAGCTGCAGCAGCTAAATCGAATTAGAAACGAGCTTTCGACTGAAGACAACAAAGTTCAGTGAATGGCAACACAATCAAAAATGTCCTTTAAGTTAAATCCAAACATGTTCGTTCAGCAGCATGACTTCATGAGAACATATATTTTTATTTCCATTGCAGGAGTTTTCCATGTTTCCTTGTTTTCCTCTCGACGTGGAGGTCAGGTGGACTCCTCCTCCGAGTCTGCACAAAGCTCATCCTCGTCTTCCTCGAGGCGGTGAGGGTTAACCTCCCAAAGCAAACTTAATTCAGCATCCTAACCCAAATCCACACACGACCCCCTTTTCTCTCTCTGACTAGGAAAATTTAAGAAGCACAAGGAGCCTTAATGAAACGCACACTCTTTCCTAGGTGCAGTAAATCACTTGCAGCGTGACTGTGTGTTTATGTCATGTTTGTCCTTTGTTGTCACTAAAACACCCTCCCCCCTCCACCACCGCCGATGCCGTCCTGTAAGGTGCACTCAGGAAACAGGTTTTCCACTTCAAAGTGGATTCCTACTAGAAAGCTACCCAACAAAATACGCAAAGTGGAATCAGACTTATCTTAAGTCAGTGATTAAATACATTAAACAAGGCTTCATAATCAGTTGAATTAGGTGGATAATACATCACAGGGATGAGCAGCATGGAAAATGAGTGTAATCTACTTCAGTGAAAAACACTCCCAAACACACACGAGCGTAATGCAAGAGCGTGCGCTGTCAACGTTATGTCATTTTGCATGCAACCAGACGCTCAAAGCGTACACATCTGCGAGTCCAAGATTGGTGGTGTAAAAACACCCAAACATCGGGTACTTGACTGTTTGGATTTCTCCGTAATGAGGTATGATGATAGACTGAGCTTGTGAGGACTACAGGATATTTCATATCGACGAATGGGAGTTCTAATTTTGGATTGTTATTACAGTAGTCCTGCTCCCCTCCACCCACCACCGCCCCGCTCGGGCAAAAGTGTTCTGTCATTTCTTTATTTATTCTGCAGGGCCACATGGTGATATTTACCCTCAAACAGACAGCGGAACGGGAAGGCCGAGAGATTGGATCTCACTATTTACTAAACAGGGCAGTAATACACCTGTTTTTGCCCTTAATCTCAGCCTGACCCCTCGCTGTCCTTTTGTCTTCCTGTTGTGTTGAATGCCATTCCTAATTTCTTTTTTTTTTTCCTCCAAAGTAAGGTGGTCACTTTCCTCTCCTTCCCCCTTCCTTAAAGATGTAATCTCTGGAGTAAAAAGATACATAAGTGAGCAGAGAGATATTTGAAAGCACGTGAAAGTCGAGCCAATGCAAGTCCAGCTCCAGCTGTAAGCATGTAGACTGTGGATGAATGTCTGACCTGAAAGCACGATGATGTCTGCTCGTGTCTTCTGCAGTTGGCTCTTTTTTAAAAAGCTCAAAACAGAAAACAAAAGTAGCACGCACGCACACACACACACACACACACACACCTTTAGTTTCTCTCAGAAAGATTAGTTTCATCGCAGCTCTGCTACAACAGTTTTCCATGTTATTTTGATCAGGATAATCAAACACAGAGCTTTTTTATTCAAGTCCAAAGTGGCTGCAGAAAGAATTTTCATCATTTCTTTCAAAGATTTCCCTTCAGGCCACTCACAGGATCAACTTTGTCAATACAGGAAGCCAAGATGTGAGGCAGCGCAGGTTTAAAAAAAAACAACACCCATATCTGAGCAGTTAGATCAGTCTGCGCCGACGCCCTGATTCTGTTTTGGTCGGGTCGGTAAAAGAAATCCTTTTCCAAGTCGTGATCCAGACTAACTTGTTCTGTCATGAAATGCTTTTTATCTCTAAGAGTTCTCTTGTGTGCAGCACTGCAGGTGAATATCAGATATTGACAGATATCTTCGAGACTGTAAATCAAACTGAGTAAAAATATGTTTCTTGGACCGACAACAGTGCCAAGTGGAGATATTGATATTACTATAGTGCTGTTACAATTAGTTTTCTCCCTTTGATGCCTTTCAGATCTGCATTTTATTCTCTCAATGATCCACTTGACTCAGATCAGCTCAAGTCAACCATGATAAACTGTAATAAGAGTTTCCTTGCCCAAAGGTTACCTCAGTGGAGCTGACGCACTTCTGCAGGGCAGTGAGGTTCAAACAGTCCACGAAACAAAGCAAAGAACTCATAAACTTTATGTTACGATCCGACTATTGACCCGACTCTAATTGATCTTACTGTAAATTTCCAAACTGTATCTGGGTGAAGCCGTTTTTCTCTGAGCTACAACTGGTTACGCCTCCGTGCTTTTTAAAATGTTCCAGCGCTCACCTCAAACCTCATTTTTTGGGTTTTTTTTTGCTACTGTGCCACCTCCATATCTGTTTTTTTTCTCAAAGTTGCAGAAACACTGTGGTTTGACCCGTTACATGAGAGCCCTGTAGACTCACAGCAGTTTTGACAGTTTGGTTTCCTGTCCTGAAACCGCTCACAAACCTGCGCCGTGACTCAAAGTCACCGAAGCTGCCTCGTACACAGTTGATGGGAAAAACACACTTTGATGATATAAAGCAGATCTGATAACTTTTTTTTATGCCACAACGCGATCGAAAGTTGCTCAAACCAACAAATCTGGTAACAGGTGGTTTGCTGTCCGTGATCCAGAACACCATTAAAACCTTAAACGAGGGTTATTGTCTGATTAAGTGTGTTTGCGTTTCTAAAGCACCCTCCATTGATGTGAACGTTAAAATACTCCAAGTCTTAATTCAGTTAAAACCTTTGTCGGGTCGGTATAATCAGAAAATGCTGTTTGCATGAGTTTCTTATTCAGGGTGTTGTCTTAATCAAGTTAATACTGGAAATATTACAGTCCATGTAAATGTTATGTCTGTGTACAGCTGCCAGAAAAAAAGGCTGATTTTTGGCCAGGTTTTTGTCATGTCTAAGACAGGCTATGGGAAGTCGTAAAATAAGCACAGAATATGATCTATTACATGTAGAAAAGATTTGAAAGGGCAAATGGAGTCTCACTCTGACAATGAGACAATAAAAAGTAAAATACTTAGAAGAAAAATGTTTTGGATCTTAGTCAGAGGGAGAAAGTCTGGCCTGCCATGTTACGTTATTCAACACATTTCCTCCTGATCTCACAGCTGTGCAGGTCATTAGCAAACAGTTGCACGGGAACCGCGAGCTCTGCCAAAACCTCTGCTGCAACTCCTGCTGTACATCCTGGGGTCATGGCAGGCCTCTGGGCCCGACTCCATCCCGAGTTCTGAGACTTAGATGGGACACTCTGAAACATAAAAGCTACTGGCGATGACAGATGCCCGAGGCTGGACAGGATCACGGCTGCCGATTCGTGACCTGAGGTCTGAACAGCAGGAAGTCAATAGCACGCAGTGGCACTCTCATACCAAGCTCGGCCAAGTGTAGCCTGGAGAGATGAAGGGTGTGAGGCGGAGCTGTGGACTCCAGAGACCCGACTGCCAAAAGAAGTGACTGGACTCGAGAGTTTAAAACAAAAACATTCAAGTGTTAAGACAGAGTCATCGCAGATTCTTTCTATGATTACTGGGGCCAACACAATGGAAGGACTTAGTCTTAGTCATGCAAATGTAGGTGTCAACAGCCAGCCAGTGAGATGGTAATGATCAGCATGGTCAACGTGTTCAAACTGCTGATGTTTAGCAGGTGTAATGTTCACCATCTTAGTGTGTTAGCATGCTAAAACCTGCTAATTAGCACAAACCACAAAGCCCAGCTGAGGCTGAGGGGAATGTCATCATCACTTTTAATCATATTTTAGGCCATAAAACAAAGAATTGGACAAATAAATGTTATTTCATGGTAATCCATCCGAAACTACCGGAACACCCAAACTATGAGCCTCATGATGGCGCTAGATGAAACCTCTGGGGACCATGAATGTCTGCTTATTGACTTGTGTATTGTCAAATCTTGACTTGGACTTTGCTTCACTCATTTCATGCTTTACTTCTAAACAGCTCTGGACACTAATGAGTGCTCGGCCTAAAGTAGACATGCCACATCAGAGTCGAAGTCTTCACGGGTCGCCTTGGTTCCCAGTGACAGGCCTCTTAGGTCGGGTCCTGTTCAGGTCTGTGTCAATATGTCAAAGCCCTAAATTCCACCGTGCACGGTTCTGTGACATCGCGGTTGTTTTGGTCTGCTCTCCACACGGCTTCATATCATATCGAAGCCAGACTTTAACATTAACTTAGCTTAGATTCAGTCTTTTTGAAAATCAGTTGACACCCATCATATTTGTGCCTACATGAGAGTGTCGACATCCACAAGAGTAAAAATCTATTTCAGGTCTGTGCCGTTTGAAAGCTTCCTAACCCAAAGCCCCAGAATTCCTTTCTTCACTCCAAACTAAGCTTTACTGAGCTCGTGTTTAAGGTCGTCTCGGCGCAGCACGTGTGGAGATTTCAGAAGAAAAACTCAGACAGGCGATCAGACACATGCAGGTATGCACAGCAGATCTCAGCTCGCTGTGTTGTCGAGACGTACTCCACCACACGCTGTGAAATCATCATGAGGGTTACCAAAATACATCTGTAATGGAAGGTGAGCGTGTTGATCTGCGTGTTGCCACAACATGAGGACGAGATGTCAGTCTGACTGTGTTTACCAGCAAAGGCCAACATGTCATTTCTATTGTCACCATACTGCCCGTGATGACAGACGTTCTTTTGAACCTATAGAGCGTACAACAGAGACACCACCGCCTGCTTGTGTTGTGTAAACGACACACGTCACATGACAGAGTGGGGTTATAAGAAAACGTTCATCAGCACAGGGAATTCACAAACTCTCACAGCCAGTTTGTGCTGTATGAATGTGTCAAATACAGAACTGATCACTCCAAAAGTCGTGGTTAGGGTTAAAATAATAAGTCTATAAGACATCTTTCTGATGACACTGGCCATTCAGGATTCAAAATACTGATTATTTTATTAACCACTTCTTAATATTTGACTTTATTTACATGTATCTGCATCCGAAGGTCCTGTGTTTGTGTTTTTTAATCTGTCACCTCATTGGTTTAACATCATGTCAAAGGACTGCAGCTGAAAATTAGCCAGCTGGCTAACACAGCATATGCAGACGTGTTAATAGCTGTCCTTATTATCCTTCTTAATGAAGAAATTAGTTAATAATTAATTCAATCTGGTAGATAAACAAAATAATTAGCTTGTTACACAATAATAAATTATACATTCTAAACTTTATTTCCTTCAGTCTTCCTAATGCAGCAACAAAATGTGACTCACCGTTTAATTTCCTCCAACTATCAAACACAGAGCGGGACGCTAGCATCGTCTCTGTGATAATATTATAAGGAGAAATGTACTCGATATTCTCTGGTAATCATCTTTATCTGCACCGCTGCCAAAACACACAAAATACGAGTCTGCTCGTGTGCATTTGAAGCATTCTTTCCAGCCTGATTCTGAACTCCGATCACGACCTCGAAAAAGCCGCCCCCCCGAGGGCGATAGTTATTCAGCGTCTGCTGTTTTTTCCCCGTGTTTGCTCGATGCGCGCAGTTGGCTTCGGTGACCGTTCAGAGGGGTCTGGGTGAACGAGACCGCACGAAGCCACAGATCATGTTGATACAGTTGCCTACCCTGAGGCTCGACAACAGCCCCTGAAGAGAGGGGCCAGAGAAACGGATTAGGCCCCTGGCACTGACCTTCTTCCCTGTTCACCTCCCCCGAGACTGAAGGGGTCGCGGCCCTCACAGCTGAGCTCAGAGTCCAGTCCCAGTCCTGCTGGCTCTATCCTACTGGCCTGTATTCTGATTATTTACCTGCTGCACGGGCGCCCGTTTGATCTGATGCCGCCCCTGAACGTCTTCCTGGAACCGACTCAGACACGTGACGCAATCGGATCACCTGAGATGTGAAGACATTTTGTATTGCTCCCGCTGAGCACACTTTACATCATAATAATTATGTTGAAACAGAAGAATAAATCCAAAAAATATCTGGGCGGATGCCATGGAACCTTCTCACCAATCAAATGGATTTGCACAACACACAAGACCACCCTTTCGCAGAGGAAGTACTGTAGATCTCTCACACATGAAGGAAAATCTGAGTCATTGCTCACTTCCAATAAATCTGTTTAAATTAGATCAGAGCGCGAGCACATGCCCGCTGTTAGACTGAGGAATTTAACACAATTTCATAAGTAAAGATACTTTCGAAAAGTTACCTGATCTGCTGCTGGATTCGAAACGAGACTCCCAAATTGAAAGGATGACTGAGTAGACAAAAGACAACAATAACAGATGTGATCAGGATCTGCCAAATCATAGATGGAAATCATTTAAACCTGATCAGCGGCTTCTTTGACATAAAGTCACGAATGAAAAACAACTCCTTTCTAACACTAACACTGCTCAAACGTTCCTGATGACAAACATTCAAAAGTACTCAGTCATCTGGCTCCAGCTCAGACGTCAGCTGAAGCTGCTCAGTCACGTGTCCAAACAACATTTCAAGTCAAAGCTACCGAGAGTCGAAGTCAGTGTGTCTCCTCACAGTCTGATCCCATCGAATACGAGGCCTCAGCTGCTGTCTGGTTTTAAGGACGAGGTGGACCATTTAGTATATTAGCATTTAAACTGTGCCACGATACAGTACACAGGGCAGACGAGCGTATGCTGCAACTTATAAGAAGGTGTAAGTGGAGGTGGAGTTGGAGCCATCGTGACGTGAACGAGCAACTTTTAACTACAACCCAGTTTCCAAAAAAGTTGTCCCGCTGTGTGAAATAGCAAAACACTGAAACTCAAATTTAATTAAAAATAGCACAAAGACAATTTATCAAATCATGAAACTGAGAAATTTTATTAATTTTAAAATTATTTTTGATGCCGGCAACACGTTTCGTCAACTCGTCTCTCTGGATGCTCCTTTTAGGCCCAGTCATGTCGGTTCACCTCTTTCATTGTGAGATGTTCCACCAGCTGTTTGCTTTGAGCATTTCACGACTTTTACAGACTTTTGTTGCCGCTGTCCAACTTTTTTCCAACCTGTTACAGCCATCAAATGCCTACAAAGTTGTCTTTGTGTTATTTTCAATTAAATATGGAGTATCGATGTTTTGCACATCATCACATCACACAGCGTACCAACTCTTTTGAAAACAGGGTCATTTATCACACATTTGTCAGAGTCTCTCTACAAAGACTCTCACGGCAACTCGGCAACCAAGCAGCAACCAACGTGGCTGTGAAGTGAAGCGCCAAAAACTGCAGTTCCTCAATCGTCCACTTGAGGCTGGCTCCAGAAGTGAGTCAGTCTCCATAAGTCCCCATGTTCAAATGTCCAACTTCACAGCAGAAATACACATGTTTACAGCCTGGTACAAAAACAGTTTTGGTCTCTGTAGCTAACGTTCATGACAACTGTACTGAGGTGAATTTATATACAACTCACCTGTTCAGGTTATATTAAGGCTTAAAGTTATGCAGGATTAACTCGTCTTTAGATTACAGGAATTCTGCTGTACCACCTTCATGCTCAACATGTCTGACTCTTTAAAGACTGTAATCTATTCTTTTTCAGATGCAGCAAGAAAACGTGCTGCTCTCGAAATAAACCCGACTTCTGCCAACATTTTCAGACAAACCATGTTTTGGACTCCGTCATGGTATTAGACCAATTTCCACATCAAACCTCCTTTACTATAAAAACATGTGAAACTGCTTTTGTTTCCGCTAATTATCCTGATTACTCAATATTAGGATGACAGAAGAAGTCAGTGTCATGAGCTTGAGTTATTATTTGTGCGCTGCTCTCATCAGTCCACAGTGTTACAGGTGGCAGCGGAAAAGTTGCCTCTCGTTAAGCATTAAATATGTGTTGTTATCGTCACCCTCCGTAACGAGCTTCACCATCACGTCAGTGTTACTCCAGTTGTTGCTTTGTGTATTCGTGTTGTTCCTCTGCTCCTCGTCTTTATTTTCTTTCCCTCCGCTGTTAAAAGGTCAGAAGTTGATTTCCTATTTCTATCTGGAAAACAAGGGCAGCTTTTTCCACGAGGCCACTGCTGTGTGTCGTTAACTGTGCGTATGGACAACATGAATCATGTTTTTGATACCGGGGATCTGCTTCAGTCTTTTCCCTCTCAGAGCACGTCAGGTAAGGCGAGTACAAAGAACTGCTGATTAAGATAGATAATAATTAATTCATCAATAGACAGAGACACCGTTCACCTGATCACAGGTCAGTGCAGATCAACAGGAGGTAACACACGTTAGTTTATCAGAGGAAAGTTACAGGATGTTGCTTTAACGCTGTCATTGTGAACATGATGTCAGTATTTCGTGCAGTACAGCCTTGCCTCCATCCAGGTGTATCGTTTTAAAACTTTAAGCCAGCATTTTAAATATGCCAGTGCATGACTGAAAGGTGTTTATGCTCCCCAACACGTGTCTTCATCACATGCTGGGACATCACGGACCCTCTGAAAAGGTTTAAACCCTGGGAGATGGCACAGCGGGGCAGTAACCCAGTCCCTGGGGCCATGGGTGATAATGTTCTACACTGGACACAGCACTCTCTTTCCACTCAGCATGAAGCTGCATGTGTATCCTGCTGGGCTCCTCATTGGCTGCGATCTGTAATTGACCACCGCCCACGTTGGTACAATCGATGTACTTTAAAAGCTAGGAGCAGAGTCATCTGTGTGTCCTCCTCGTACAGTCCGTTGGTCTCTATATTGTCTGGAGGCAGTGATAGGAAGCTGACACAATTTAACACATTCTTCAGTGGCTTTATGTTCACGCCATAATCAGTATAAGGTGTGTTTTCAACACCCTGCCTTGCTGCTCGGGACCTCTCCCCAGGGAGGGAATGAGGTCATGTTGTTCAGGAACCGACTCATCTATCAGGACAATGGACCACTTGCAATTTCCCAGGGTGCAGTGCCCAGTCGCACCAATCAGATGCCTGGGAATCAATGCCCACAGTTTCTTTTTATTTCCTAAGTAGTCAAAAGGGTATAACGAACCATCTGATACCATGAAACTGCTTCCTTCCTTGGCGAGTGTTGAAGGGAAACCAACAAAGCAAAGTTAACACCCAAAAGTGGGCAGTTCCTCGCTCGTGTAACAATAAAGCGTGCAGCTAATTATACAGTAATGACGTTCGACGCTGATGATGAAAAACTCCAATAAATGACCCTCATGAAATAATTTTTCTGATTGGCAACTATTTTTAGAAGTTGAAATTTTAGATCACACAACACATGAACAACTTAAAAATGATGAGCTAATACGATCCAGCCTCACAGTTTGTGTGTTGACACATGGAAACTCTGACCTCCAGGTCTCTTATCAAACACTCGTTGTGATTCTTGGCATAAAATTTGCTAAAGAAAAGAAACCACATTTTTTGGAATACAAAAAAGAAGGATACCTTTTGTTGTACGGGTGTAGCATTGTGTGTATTCGTCACTAACCCGTTGGTACATTGGGTTCGGTAAGCGACTTCTGTGTTTCTGAAGCTGGAGGACCCTCCGATGACATTTAGATATCGGGCATTGCAAAACAAACTGGAAGTCCTTCAGGCAGCCTCACACTGCAGACTGAGCATGACAGTGTAGGCCGACCGAAGGAGGCAGGTTGGTTCTTAATAAGAAGATTATTTATTGTTGACTGCTGCTGAATCCTTGAATCATTTGGTGGAAAATGGGTTCTCCTGATCTGCACTTCTCTTGCTACTATTTCCTGTTTGGAGCCACAATGGCAACCATTCATTTTACGTACACTTACGATCTTACCGTCACATTTTATCTTGTAACCAATCATGGATGTATGCGCATGCTACACGCAATAACGCAGCAGGCTGATGTTGATACCAAATATTACAGGAAATGCTAGTTTAGTTGGAGAACCAGTGAAATATAGGATTTAGTGTTCAAGTGTTTGGCAATAAAGTGAATTAGTGCACATGAATGTTGAAATTGTCCTTTAACAAACCCAAAAGTTTTTTCTTTAGGAAGTTGGATCACAATCTGTGGATTCAGGCCAAACTCACGCTGCCGGCCTCTTCAGCTCGTGGACAACAGAGAAACTAATTTCATCCTCCAGATTGTGTTTGGTTACTAGAATACTGTTGGTACGGTAACGGACAAAAGTCTTGTGTAAGATCTGGACGGTCATCAGAGGAGCGTTTTCTCCTCCAAACCTCCGCTGGTGTGACTGAGAAGATTGATAACGCCTGCGGTGGATTAGGACAGATGACACATTACTCAGGTCTTCTTTAAATAGACGTGTTGACTGTGTCACCTCTTGCTGACCTGACACACTTTGCTCTCTAAGTGTACTTCAGGATGGAGATCATTCATGTTGCCTGAATGGGAAAAAATCTGACACGTGTATCCCATGGTCATCTATCAGTGCGTATTTTGACGCAGATTAAAAATATCTTTTTCTATTGTTATAATAAGATTCTGAGAATTGTGCACCCTTTGTGAAGGCTGGCGTGTCAGGCTCGTTGCATTGTGTGCTTCTCTGGGGAATTATGACGAACTGCACGTTTTAAACTGTGCAGACCCCCAGAATACCCCCGTATGAAAGAACAGTGTATATTCTAACTGCAGTGGTTATGTCAACACACCTAAATCATTTCTTCGTTTATAATTGATGACATTACAACCTCCAAAAGAAGAAAAACCATAAATTCTAAGTCCTTGCAAAGCAAACTGAGAACATATTATACCTCTACAACACTGCACAATTCTCTAAATTTGGTATTTTTATAATAGAAAATGTTAAAACAGATGCAAGTCTTATGAGAAAATAAGACAAACTACTGTCAAACTGCTGTTTCTGAGGTCAAATCACTTGTTTCTTGACCTTCCAACAACATCAACTTTACTGTAGAGCTGCAGTAATTAAAATGAATATCTCTGGGTTCAGGGCTCTTGGATGAGTTGTTCAGCTGTACTCGAGTATTTGTTCTGATTACATTACTTATGATCAAAAACTAGCGAGTCGACAACTTTGCTAACAGCCAAACATCAACCAGGTGACCAACAGCAGACGTAGCAGCAGCTAATATTACTGACTAGTCCAACAGCAGTCAGCCCAGCTCGGAGCTTGGTTTTATTTCACCAAGCTCTCGCTAACGACTATCCATAAATCACAACGTTTAATCTGAACACTTCACCTGGGACATTTTATGAACATCACAACAAAACCAAGAAAATAATCGCTACTAGCACCAAACAAAGTTTACAACTGCAGCTGGAAACATTTAGCACTTGTCTTAGGAGTTGGAGGAGACCAAAGCAGAGCTAAAAGGACAGTGAATATTGGCTTGACATGACTCCAAAGTCATGATGTTTCTCTTTCTGCTGTGTGGTTATGACAGCAGCGTTACCATAAAAACTTTATGGCCTGATGATGGTTGTTTTGTCATTGGGCCACCAACTGATGAATATGTTTTTAAGTTTTAAGACGCCAAATCCAGACAAAGAGAAGCAGAAATGTTATGTATCAGTGATACCACAGATCAGAATAGCAAGATTCAGAAACTATACACGAACCTCCCGGACCACACTGCCTGCACAGCAGCAGCAGCCAACTGTGGACTACACCGCTGACATTCCAGCTGGGTCTAATTTGGCTGCTTTCTCCCCCCCCCTTCTGTAAATTTTATTATTATTTTTAATCATAACTGTTTCCTCTTGCGGTTATGTTAATATCTGGAAATACACTCCCGCAGCCTCAGATCACTCAGAAGTGTTTGCGTGGTGTGTGATTAAAGGGCGCCTGGCGAGCCTGAGGTCCGGCCTTCGCGTGGGTAGGCAGAGACAGCAGCAGTGGCAAGACTTTCCAGGAATATCTCAAATAAATCAGGTGTGATAGCTGAATGGAAAAAACGGCCCATTTTCCATGTCCACTTTCCAAATATTCCCTCTACCAGGAAATCCAAGGTTTAACACCTTTTGTCATAGAACACTTCTGCTGGTATTTCGAACAAAAGGCAAGAAAAAAAAATAGAAAAGGTTTTGTCGAGTGTAAACAACATCTTTTTCCACGGCTTTGTTTGTTGTATTTTCCCAGGCAACAACAGAATCATCCGTTTACGCACCTCCGTCATGCTATCAGCCATCCACCCCCTCCCTCCTCCTCCTCCGCCGCCTCCTGCTCTCATCCTCCTCAAGCTTTTCCAATACATTCTCAACAACACTCTTTGAGTAATTGTAGTGGTTAACGCAGCAGGCCAGATATCCAAACAGGAAACAGGAAAAAGTGCTGAAATTATTCCGATCAAGTGAGATTGGATGATGGAAAACAAGGGAAGAGGAGACATGAAAGGAGGGTCAGACGGTGCACTCTTGAAGTCGGCTTCACACTTGCTGCTTGTTTTCATTGCGCTGATTAAAAAATGGACAGCTGAAGACACAAACTCATCTTGATTTTATCACGGCCGTGATTTAATCCTCTGGAATTATTTTTAGCTCGGTGAACCGGTGTTATCAGAGGTCTCCCGGTGACTGGATTCAGCTGTGAGGGATTATGTTGAGGTGAGAGATGGAGGTCTTTGCATGCAGACGGGCCCAGAGTGCGGTCATGCAGAGGTCTCCGCATCCACACTGGGGCTGCTGCCATTAGAGGCTGGTCATATTGTTGGCCTGTCATATGGTGTTGATGTCTGAATGGAGAAAATGTAAATGGAGTGTAATTTTTGGATGACAAATCTCTCCTCTCTCTCTCCTTTTTGTTATCTTCTGCCAGCCGTATCGATTGTGCAAATTAGTAAATATTGTCTTGCGATTACTGAGGGAAGTGGATCAGATCATTTTCCTCTCACAGCACTCCATCATGTCTCAGTGCACTTGACTGTTCATTGCTACGGTGAGAGGCAAATGAGTTATACTTTTTTTTTCTTCTGAGGTTTGGTTGTCGGGTTGCCATTGGAAACAATATTAGGAGAACAAGGAGGTGAAACAAAATCTCAACCCAGGCCTGTCAGCTGGTCCCAGGTCGGCAGCTCACTGAAGGCTATTTGGTATGAGCCATTGCCGTTAACTGACAGCATGTTTATATCATAGACTGTATAAAACATGGACTTCGTATCCGTGACTACACCCACCTGTCAATCAAAGCGTCCACGCTCTTAATCCTGCATAACTTTAAGCCTTAATATAACCTGAACAGGTGAGTTGTATATAAATTCACCCTCAGTACAGTTGAAATTAGCTACAGAGACCAAAACTGTTTTTTGTACCAGGCTGTAAACATGTTTATTTCTGCTGTGAAGTTGGACATTTGAACATGGGGACTTATGGAGACTGACTCACTTCTGGAGCCAGCCTCAAGTGGACGACAAGAGGAACTGCAGTTTTTCACTTGTTTTGGCCTAACCAGACGGTACTGAGTCACAGAAAATTCAGTTGGATAAAGAGCGAGAAGTCCGACTTCCACCCGTGAGGCTGCTGTTCATGACCTGTGTGAAACCAAGTCAACGCTGACTTATTTTAAGTTATGTAACAAGTAATTTTGGTACCTACTCCTAACTAAACTGCCACTTAACCATGTGTTTAGTATTGTTACCCTGATGACATGTAACTTTCTCCTTTCCTGCCTGTAACAGTTAAATAACAGAGTAAACTTAAAACACATTAAAGGTCCAGTCTGTCAGATGCTCTATTTCCAGAAATGTAAAATAATATGCATGAAAATAAGAACTGTTGTTACTTTAGAACAAAGCTTCTTCTACGAGTCCATCAGTAGAATGGACAAACTGAACACTGCCTCCTGAAGGGGCCTTTTGTGTTTTCTGCGATAAGGAGAACAGGGTGAGACGAGGGGGTTGCAATCAGCAATGGGTTTTTTTTTAATTGATATGCGAAATATCCTTAAAAGTGGTGAATATATAGGACATCCCATGTCTCCATATCTTGTTAGAAGTGTGTTATGCAAACCTGCTGATTGGTTGATCCAACTGCTGTCAGAAGGCGAGTTTGAAACAAACACAGCTTGAACTCGGAGCACGACTTGCAGGGAGATTGAAAAGCAAAAAGAAGAGTGTGCTCTCCAAACTGTGAGGACGATCTCCTGTCGGACTGTTTGTATTTCTTGTTTACTACGTAACCTCAAAGAAAAAAGAGGTTTCACTTTGGTTCCTCGATTGTTCCTCGACTTGAACACGTTGCCTGTTTGCGGCACAAAGACAGAACACATAGTGGAGCTACAGTAGCTGCAATGTGCCAATTCAGCAAACCAAATTGTTGCTTTTTACTGCAGCGTCAACAGATGTTGACCCCGGGGCAATATTACAGCGGGTTATGTTGACGCAACAACGCGCGTCAACCTGTGATCATGTACGGGTTCATACACAAAACAAGAACCACAAGTGTTTTGAGGCATGTCTTATTGTTGTAAACACGACTGCCGTTTAAATGTCACAAACATTAAAAAGAAATTCCCATTCCTAATCCTAATGTTGATCCGAGAGTTCAGGATTTGTTTGCAGTCTGAATGAATTCCACGAAACAGTTTCGCAGTCTCGAGGCTTGTGGTTGACCAGTCAGCTATGTTCAGTACTGTAAACTCCACTCAGATGTTTCCTGGTAGGAAAGTACTCTCTGGAACACTTTTGGGTCCCAGAAACTGAACTTGCATGAAGGTTCCTGCAGGTAAAAAGTCCCTCTGGTGGGCAAAGCGTTGTGAAATGTCACTGACTGCCATATTTAACGCTGAATACACAGGAAAGAATCTGGGGTCAAAACTATATCGGAAGGCCCCGAACGCTCCTGACTCATGCAGCAGCAGCGTGGACTAAATCAGACGGACCTAATTGAAGCCACATTCCTATGAGTGAGGCTTCATTTCCAGAGCTATTCCTGCATACAGTACACACTGGATACCACACACCCACTCACACATGCACACAAAAACACACCTACGAGTAAAGGTGACGGCACGATGTTCAGTTGACGATCTCGATTCGATCAAACCGGAATCAGAGGACGTAACCGACCTCATCTCCTCCCAGACTGATACCAAAGACGGCATTTAAATTCTTCTCAGGATGTGCTCGAGAACTTTTTTTTACAGCTGAGTGTGTGGTTGTGATTCACTGTGTTTACATAGACTTCACCAACAAAGTGGCTTTGGCCACCGAGCCAGAACGGTCCATGAAAACGCACGGTCACGACTTCAAAGACTTTTTCAAGATTATTCCAGTCAGGAGCATGAAATAACACTGTGACAAATACAACTCGCATGGCAGGATACAATGTCCCTCATCCGTTCGCATTCTGTTCTCAATCAGATTGCTTATAAATGTCCAAAATTAAACCAGGCCGCTCCCTGGAATGTGGCTTCATGGTTGTGCTGGAGCTTAACACAAACAGGTCAACACTTAGCGCCATGAACAGACTTTGTCTTCGGTTAGTCAGGTGCTTTTTCTATCTCGTTCGCTCAGACTGGATAAATACTCTCTTACGTAATTGTTCAGAATGGAGTAACGACATCAGACGGACTTTACGAAACTGACGAGGTGTGGAAGAATTTCAAACTTTCTCTTCTTGTACTTCTTCACATTTCTGTCCACAAACAAGCAACAAGACAAGAGACACATGAATCTGCTTTTCGCCTTCAAGTGTGTGTTACTCACTGAAGTGACGACATTTGATGCAGAGAAGAGCAACCCGACCAAATCCATCAACCTGCAGCAGCTGCAATTATGCGCTGTGAACATCCGTCAGTTGAACGATATTAAAGCGAAATCCTGCAACTTTCCTCTGATAAACTGACGTCTGTTACCTCCTGCTGATCCGCACTGACCTGTGATCAGGTGAACGGTGTCTCTGTCATTCGTACGTCTGTTCTCACACTATGTAACTTTGGGCTCCGGGTCGGGAGAACTAAGTCACACACCACCAACTATTTCACTGATTTTGGTGAAACTGGATCAAATTTTATGGAGACATCATCATTACAGAAGTCCTGACGACTCATTTAAAGGCACAGTGTCTCATTACTGTGTGTTTCCACGTGGATTGTGTGTTTTGATACGTTCACAGAACCTTGATCTACTTTAAAAACTACTTTCTTCACCGTGTTTTAGATTTTTCTTACGTGCCATACTTCCACTGAGAAGTTACTGGTTGCTGTGATCACCCCTCCCGTCCACACTGACCCTGAGGTGACCCCTCCCTGACACGACTGCACTGTAACACACAGGGGGGGCATAGTTCACAGCCCTTGTTCGATGCAAAAATACATCTTAAAAAGTTCAGCCAATGCTAATATGAGGCTTCAGCAGTCTGAGTCGGCCAAATCAAATGGATATCTTCGTCCTGGTAGTCGGTGGAGGTTTATTGTCTATATTTTGTCCCGGCAACGAATCTATTTTTGACCACCAGGAAGTATCGCTTCACTGTGGCTCGGCAAGGAAACACAAAGAGGTCATCTGGTGCTGAAAAGACTGCAGAAGCCTCTCGTTTATCAGACTTCTTCTAGTCTGGTTCTTACAGTATCATCACCTGTCTTATCAGGTAATCGCTGAAAATGAATCTCGTTACAGTGACGTGTCACCTTGTGAGTGTTTACGCTGCAGCTCATCCATATTAAATGAAGTCGCCTTGTTGTTTCCACCCTTGCATCTGCTGGTGGAGGTTTGTAATCTGCTGTACTTTCCTTCATCCCTGGAGTTCCGCTCTCTGCTGTGTATACAGGGAAACTTTGGCAGGAAGTTTAGAGTGTATGTGAGTGTGTGTGTGTGTGTGTGTGTGTTGTCTGTGTGTGGGGTTGCGAGTGCACGCAGCCTCGGACAGCTGTGAAAACACCGTCTCTGCACTGACTGCTGGCAGAGCGACGCCTGAGATGCTGCACATGTGGTCCAACCTGGGCGAAGATGAGCACAGGTGAGCTTCAGAGGAGACGTGTCCGTCACTGGAAGACCAGATTTGTTTGGTTACTCGTGTATAATCACTGATACACGACTGTTACAGGACGAACAGTGTGTTTCTGAGCCAGGGAAATAAATTCTGCATTTATTGCCTCCCCCACATTCCCTGGTTCCACTTGTGATTTTCAATTTATTCCACAAATTCGATTCATTTAAAGAAACCTGAGCAAGTTAACGGCTAATTTTCTTTCATGAGAAATTCTCTGCACTAAAATAAGCCTGCTCACAATAAAAGAGAAAACAAAGCTCTTGCCAATCAAAATGGAGCTCCAGCTGCCGAAATAGATCTCCGTCTCAGCATCCTGCCATCAGCGACAAGGTCGGCCTTTACATGCTTCTCGTAATCAGACGGATAGTGAACAAGCCGCCGAGATGGAGTTTGGCTGCACTGGAGTGCGGTTTCTTTATTTCAGAGCGTTCAGTGTGTGTGTGTGTGTGTGTGTGTTTTTAACAAGAGTACTAAGGGCTTTTAACATGCCGTCTGCCATGTAATTAGTGTCTATGGCTAACTAGATCCCAGCAGGCAGTTTTAAACACTTTCCATGGCAGTACACCTCGCAGGCCAAGACGCACTTGTAGAGAAAAGGAAAAAAAAAACGCTTAAGAAATGTTCAGTAACGCTTAAAAAACGCATAACTCACCAATATCAATGTACAGAATCTGAGCTGCAGCGAGCTCTTCCCGTGCTTTAATTTGAACTGCACGTCGCAGGTGGACAAAATAAATGTCATGCTCAACAAATCTCATGCTACTCAACTGGAATTCCAAAAAGTCTGATAAAATATTCGATAACGTGGCTTTCAAAGAGGAATAATCTGACCCTGGAAGTGATGCAGCCTGATAGAAACCTTTGTAAGAAGTCTGACTGCACGGACGAGACATGAAAAAATGGGAACATGTACATTATTACAGATGTGTGTGTGGGAGCATGTATGCATAAATGTCCGTGAGAGAGAGAGAGACAGACTGAGATAGAGCTTCTATGTGTATGCAAAGGCATCTGGATTTGATCAGCATTTCCCCTGACTGAAGCGCCTGGTTGTGTGGTCATACAGTGTGTGGTAGTGCACAGCAGAGGAGCCTAATGTGTTTGAATGGTTCACGGAGGAGCTGTGACATGAGGACATCTGTAAGTTCTCCGTCTGGATGGAGTTTCTGTTGTATAAGAGGTCCCGAAAAGGAAGAGCATCAATCAGAGCCGCGCTCGTGTAAAAAAAGAATGCCTCGTTGGAAAAACACAAGGTGAGAAAGATGACAAAGAACAACACAACATGTTCGGGAGCGATGACTCCGATGTTTGTTCTCGTTGGCAAATTGGAAAACGTGAGAGAAGTGAAAACAAATTTAAATTGAAAACTGTCCTCCTGCAAAACAAGTCAGTCAGGGGAGACAGAAAAATATTTGTGGGTAAAGTAGCCGTCTTTTCCCATGTGTTGAACTGGAGAATAAAATTCAATTACCGAGTTCACTGCTGTCAGTAGGAGCACATGTAAACAGACGCAGGAATGCCAGCCGGAGCCAGGTTAGCTGGGTTAAACATCTTGTGACTCAGACGCAGTTGCGTGGCCTCCCGGCCGCTGATATCTTCACTCATTAATGTGTGGCATGAAGGGAGAACACGTGGCAGCAACGCGCCTTGGCTCGCTCGCACAAGTTTATGAAAGTAGAAGAAACCAGACACGCAAACGGATGCCGACCGGCTCGCTGGCCTCTCTGCGATGTGCGTCTGGATGCCTGGATGTGCGTGTGTTTGTCTGTGAGTGGCTGCTGTATTTCATTTCTCAACATTTATCTGCCCGCGCTGTGGCCTTTGAGGTCCGGCTCTTGTCCACCAGAGCTACAGATGTATGCTAACTAGTAGCAGAGCTCCCTTTCTCTCCCCTCTAAAAAAAGGGTTTGGCCGAGGCCGCCCACCAAACACAACCGCCCATACCAGACGAGTGCATCACCCCTGTTCGGAAAGAATGAACACATTGCTTCCTAATGTGTTCCCAATGGGTGCAGGTATTTGTCAGTGATCTGCAGTATAATTGGTTCTTAAACTAGGCCATGATACTCTGCAGACAAATCCTCCCTCTGCTGTGACATCTGCACATTATACAGCAGAGACATAACAGCAGTTTGTAAACAGTTGGTCCTGTGATCACAAATCCAAACTAATGAAAAAAATTCTAAATGAAAACAAAGAAAATTACTTTCCCATCATCTTGAAACAGTATCTGACAAAGTTTTCCCGCTCATAACATCTTGGAATTTAATGCCTTTTCCCTCGAAAGGGTCTGATCCAAACTAGTGGCCTCTATCGCAACAGGGTCAGCACTGTTTGTTCCTTTAACAGTTAGTGACCCGACTCGGTGGTCCCTCTGATTAGAGCCCAGCTGAGATCAGACAGCAGGCTCCGGCAAGAAGACATCAGGACCACTCTGGAGCCCCTTAAAAACATGCCCTTTAATTATTTTTGTAAGTGTAAGTGAACCAGTGAGTGGAAACTATGCAGAGTCCAGCCTCCCTCTGCAGGGGAGCGGGGCTGTGTGGCACAGCGATGGGGTATGACACACATGAGACGGTGAAGCGAACACGTAAACGCCTTAATTGGCCTGAACGGTCCAGGTGCTCGCCCCTCCTATCGCCGTCATTTATACATTTATTCATCCTTCACGTCGTGTTTTAGTTCCACAGAGAGACCTTCAGACTTTTATTGGCTGAACTCCTAACTCAGCAAACACCAATGACCCTCACGTCTCCGAATACAAACAGCAAAGTCACATTTTTAAAAATAGAGACAAGAGAATCGCCGTGCAAATAAAATAATGCTTTTTCATTTGTTTGTATTTTTTGAGATCGGGTGGCGAGTGTGTTTGTTCCGAAGCAGAACATGAGACAGAAAGTTAGAAATCTCAGCAGCTGCAACTAAGAGATATTTTCACTTAGATTTCTGGTTCAATCAATCAGTCAGGAGACTTTAGATTGCTTGTTTTGCCAAAAACCCAAAGATATTCAGTTTACAATGATATAAAACACAGAAAAATGGCAAGTCCTCACATTTTAAGAAGCAATGAATGTTTCAGAAATTACTTAAATGTGTTTCAAGTTAGCCGGCAAAAGGGTATATTCCGTTATGAATGCTGACACTCAGTTTTCCATCCAAATGTTGAGCAAATTTAACCAAATTTCCGTAAAAAAATTGTAACAGAAAAGACATTTTAATTGGTTACGTGAATATTAAGAGTTGGATTTATCAAGATTATCAGTTGGTGGTGTCACTTCTTCCATTAAACTCTTGCAGAACAAGAAGGGAACTCCGAGAGAGCGCCGACCTCCGCCAAGGCCAACTGACGTGCAAATCTGCAAACACGACTACTATATATGTTTGTATCATGACTGATCTGTGGTTCAGATCCGCTCCAAAATTTTATCCTACACTAAGTTTCACGAAGATCCGGCCTGTAGTTTTTCCGTAATCCTGACAGACAAACAAGCGACACCGAAAACCCAACCTCGTTGGCGAAGGTAATCCGAGAGCTCAAGGAAATGACGCTAGTCTAACCTCAAACGATGGAAAACCATGTGGCAAATGTGATGGAAATATTCTTTATATATTCTATTCTGTTTTTGTTTGCTTTTTTCCTCTCTTCAGAGGTTTGAGTGACGTTTAAGTCGAATGCCTCGCGTACATCTCGTTTCATTTGCTAAGTCTGTTTCCATTGGACTTAATTGCATTTTGTTTTTGTTGATACACAAACATTTCCACCTCGGCTAAGAGTAAAAACTTAGAAAAACTAGATTTTTATTCCAAAAAAAAACAAAACACTGTTATTTCCACTGAGGTTTTGTAATCCGCTAATTGAAAATGCGCAAAGAAAAACCCCAAAACAAGTGGATGGAAACGCACTTTCAAATTTTGGACTGTGTCTCCTTGAAGGCATTCCTGGTGTTGTACTCAGTTGTACTTCCCAAAAAGTGGAAGCAGTTGTGTGAAGCATGAAAAAAAGTTTAAGAGAGAAGTGCGTCACTGGGTGTGATCATCAGTCACACAGCAACACAAATTGTCAACACCTTCGATTTCAGTGACGGAAAAGTGTGGGCGGAGAGACGCTGTTCCAAGAACATTTAAAGCATGCAGACACCTTTAATTTTAACAATACTCGATTAATTTTCTGTCGAGCGACTATTTACTTTTTGTTTTTATGCTTGGTAACGATCCACAATCTTATGAAAACCCCCGCGGACACATTTTTATTTTGCCAGAACGAAAACCTGCTTCTGTTTCTTTCAACATCTTCACTCCTTACATCATGGTGAGTGTGTGGCCCGTCGATCACCCTGTGTCCTTTTCTTTCTGCCACTCCCTTTTCCACAATCCCTTTCTCCTTTCCTGCTTCCCTCGCTCCTCCCTTCCTCACCTCAGCATCTCCACCGCACACTCTGTCCCGGTCAGCCTCTCATTATTTTTACCCACCAGAATGTGGAAAAGCTCCACTTCATGCGAATAGAAAACCACAGGTTTTGTTCTGCCTGGACAGCACCCAGGCTCGAGAGCTGTTTCAGGCTGTTCACTCGCATCTTGACTTTTTGGACATATTAAGAGAAGAATGGAGAGAGGACGCAGGAGATAATTACTTTCTTTGAATCCAAAAATCATAAATCAGAACATATCAATCATTTAAGCCCGTTATTCACAATATATCGCATTAAGTGGGCGAGACAGAAGGACATTGAGAGGTTGAGTGAGTGAATAAAAAGAAAATCAAAACATTCACTTACTGCTCTATTTGTCTCCATGTCAGCTCTCTCAGGATGCTGGCACGTTTCCATCACATTATGAGCTTTACGGTAACACTTGCCAAGAAGTCCAAACACAGTAGTGACCAGAGTTGTGCAGCTCGGTCTGAGATTTACTGTCACTAGGTCAGATCATGAAGGTTTGGTAATGTCCAGGTCGAAACAGCACCAGGACTGAAATCACAATCACCAGTTTAGTTTTGATAAAAGTCTAAAAGACTGGCAGCAGCTCACTCTGACAGGAAACTGCCGGCGTTTTTGGGCAGTGTACAGCCATTGTTTCTTTAGTCAACTGTGATTTATGTTCTGCTTTAACAGTTTTTACGGTAATTCAAATACCCGGAGTTCCTGCTTGATAAACAACAAGCCAATCTCTGTCAAGTCAAACACCTGAGATGGTTTATGATGCTTATTTAAACAACTTGCTCATGGATCCTTGATAGCGTTGTGCCATTACCTCATAAGTAGCCCCGGGTATGTTATACTAGCCTGTCTAACCAGTCTCTCAGGGTTAGCTGTGTTAGCTTAGGCTGCCCAGACGTGCTGGATTGTCCCGGTTTTACGCTGGGTGTCCCACATCCTGGCAAATATCTGAAACGCTTAATTGGCCGGGTGTTCAACACAATTCTGTTAGCTAACCCAGTATGAAAACATCAACTACCACAAGTCCGAACTCAACAATTTGTCTGTATGTGCGTCAAAATGTGTCGTTTTCAAGGCTGTTGCTAGCCTATGAATCACGTTAGCCTATGAATCACAGGCACCATTGCTACTTCAGTGCAAAAACGCTCATAGTGCGTGTTTAAGGGTGCGGTGCACTTAAGGGTCCTGGTTTGGGGGGTTGAAAATGTGGTCCCCCCTTAGCTATATAAACCAAATAAGTGTACACACACACACACAGTGTAAATTATACCTATTAGTAACACTGGCATTCAGCATCCTGCACCATAGAAATCTGTTGGCTACCGTCCAACCCACAAGATGTAAAATGAGGTTTAGCCCCATGAATGCTATGTTAGCTCTGTGTTCTGTTAGCTTATCCAGTCCTGCTCCAGGTAGCTGGTTTGATCATACAAAGCTATCACAATGAACTTGACTGAGATTGATTCATGTTCAGCACTACGTGTAGCGTCTTTGAAAGGACAGCGGAGGAAGTCGGGGCTCTGTTTGACCAAACTGAGCTGTCAGCTGTCATGCAGACTCTATAAACTGAATCTAAAAGTGTCCCGGCATCTGACTGGTGTTTGGATTGGCTGATGAGGAGACCCAGGACAACTCGCAGGGTACGCTTTTCACCACCAATAACCCTCCAACGCACCTGGTACATTTCTCTGAATTCTCTAATAATAGAATATGCTGTACATACAAACTTCTTATACCATATGAAATAGTAAAACGCGTGCACGCAGACAGCTGCAAATTCTTTTAAATGTGCTACATGGCAAGTGGCTCTCAGTATCCCAGTAGATCAATGAAACTAGCCCTTGCAGACTATAACCATAAGCAGAAATCATTTCATTATTCTGTTGGTGTGCTTTTATTTGCCTGGTGACTATATCAACAAGGTATTTGCTGTTCAGCTCTGCCCATGCCAAGAAATACATAACAATGAATAAAAGGGGGGAGAGAGAGGAAGCTCAAATGGCTTTTAAAAGAATAAAAAGGTTGTATCAATTTCCCCAAAAATACATCAAGTCAAATGGGCAAGCAGAGCTCACACTTAAAGGAGTTTCAGGTTCATATAAAAAGGGATATGTTTTTCCATGTCATGTCTCATTTGCTTCTTCAACAATCAAAATCAACCCAACTGGGCCAAATAAGTGAGTCCAGGCCCGAGTGTGTGAGTGAGAAAGAGAAAGCCGAATTGATTTATACACTGAAACATCTATAATCATTGAATACTCGCTATTAAACTACAACAGAAGGCAAGGATTCAATTAAAATGCACCCTTACGAAGTATTACTCCACACAATAATGTGTCTGTGGCCTAACAAGAAACACAACCTAATAAGCTCTTTATAATGAGATGAACACTTACTTCTTGCCTGCAGCGTTCCCCTGCTTTGTTCTAGTGGGAAAGATTTACTATTTGGTTGTTAGTTCAAAGTCATAGCAGTAAATTCTTCACGCAGACAGGACAGGAAAAGTGAACTGTACCCTTGTTATGACTTGATTTTCCTCTGCTATTGCCTTTATAGCCGCAGATTAATGTGAGAAGAACTGGAACACCCTCAAAGTGAGGTCCTGACTGTTCTGCACCTCGCATCCCATAAAGCTAAAAAAGGAAAGTAGAGATGATAAATTGGATTTTTTCAGACGTAAGGTTCTGAGGGCATGTTGAACACTGGCGTCTTATGATAAGCCCTCTAATTGAAGCCCATGGGAACAAGAGGTTGGAAGTCTAATCATTAGTTAATGGTATATGGATCAAATCTGGATAGTGTGTTTAACCGTAATCCATGTAGGTTCATCAGCCACCTTACCTGCTCATCAGGTGAGGCATTAAGTACAAAAGGTAACGATAGTGCCGATCTGTCAAGTTTAGTTTATTAACCGTGGAGCGCTCACATCAGGTCATAGGATATCTATTATATAGACGCCTACGGCAAAAACATCTTCCACCTTAACTGAAGCCTTCAGTTCTTCAAGTGAGTACTCAACATTATACTATCAGGAATAGTCATGTCTTTATGTGTTTAACCGCTAAAGGGCTGGTCACTGCGTGAACTGTAAAGTCATGTGTAGCCACTTTTTTCCCCCTTGGAATAAATTCAACTTACAAACATCAAATTTAAGGACTTTTCAGGTCCACTTCCCTCAAATGTCAGAATTCAGCATGGCATAGTTTGAGAGACGGATCGAGGTTAATCAGAGAAATTATAGCAGTATGAGCCTATTCACTAACGTAAAGTTGAAAGAACTTCATTTTCTTACACAAAACATATAAAATCAGGCACTTTCAATGAGCCGTGTCTCTTAATGTATATTTTCAAAAACCTTCCCTAAAATCACAAACCGAGAACCATGATCTAGTATCATTCTGAGGTATTAATCAGTATCCACTGAGACTGAAAACTACATGAGGGCTGCAGTTGTGGGGTCATGCTGCCTCAGTTACGAAAGAGAAGTCAGTCCTGTCTGAACCGATGTAACACAACTTTGGAAAGTTATCACGTTTTTACGTTTCGTTGCGACGATCAGCAGAAATACGATGTTCAGATTACAAAGTAATCTACCAGGTTTGGTGAATGACTTCTTAGTATGGATCAACTTTGATCTGCATTGGTATTTTTTCAGGAAGGCCCTGCTTCTTCTACATTTGTGCATCTTTACTGGTTTTAGTTCCCTCTGTGTCTCATGTAAAGCACTTTGTACGTCTTTGCTGTTGAAAGCTGCCATTATAAATAAACTTCCCTTGCCTTTGCGTGTCACGTTTTGATGGTGTAACCAGATTTAAACCATTCTGGTTGCACTAAATAAACAATTTTCCATCATTGTCTGATGTGGTGGAGAACAAAGGTCTGACATTCTGTGGACCTCCTCGTGTTCATGCCTTTGCTCATGAAACCATATGATTCTGTGGATGCTAATGAGCACTTTGTCACACAGTGTTAGCGTTGTAGCAGCCGCACATTTTAATGATTTAACGACAAGGTCTGACGGAACGGCAAAGTGTGTATAAATGGATTACTAAACCGCGTTTGCCAAAGAGCTCACTGAACCGCTAACATTCCTCATTAAAGTCTTCACAGTCAGCTTTGAGGTGTTGCTTATATACACACTTTCATAACATGTCTGTTTTTATAAAGGTTAATAAGCACATTAAATAGGGGCACTCATTTGGAATATTGTGTAACATGAATAAATATTGTGCAAGCAAAAGACTGGATAATGTGTGGATAATGTGTTGGAGTGATTGAGCGAATGTGGGAAAATATCATGGAAAATATTAGCAAATCGGAAAATGTTACAGGTAGTTGGAATACAAGAGATATTGTAACAATATAATGCATTCTGAGCTTGTGATGACAAATCTTCCAGAACAACATGAAATCTCACCCTTTACTCTCTCATTTGCTCATTTAGACACACATACACAACAGTGCATGGTGAGGATTGTTTCACTAATGAGTTGGTTTGGCTGCAGTTGAGTTATGGGCATGAGCGCATGGTGGGACCTCACCCCAGTGCAGCCTGGGAGAGTGTACTGAGTGCACCCAACGCCACGGGCTGCCAAGGGTCCTATACTGACTGATTCATCGGCCTGTAACTGTTGACAGCGGTGACACAAGTTCGTAGACGGGGGCTGTCATGACCTGACCACAGGCAGTTTGCAGGAAATATCTGTGTCCTTTGCTTCAAGTGGAATTGCAATTTGAATTCTGGTTTCGTGAAAACAAATCTAAACTAAAGTTCAACAGTGTCAATGCCTGCAGTCTCAGTGGAGCGAGATCCAAAGACACTAATCTCAGAACCCATCGACAATCATCGGATGGCGATTTACAGGCCTCACTGTAGCAAAACTGTTAACTGATATCCCAACCAAGGTTTTCTCTGTAGTCCAATCATGACAATGACGAGAAAGACGTGTTTTGGCTAATCTCCATGAACAGAAATCTTCACACAAACGCAGAGACTGCCATTGCATTCCGACTCTTTTGCTCTTTACACCAACTGTTGCAACCAAAGCCCGCTCAAATGTGTCTGGTCATTGCTACTTGGACTACAAACAGAAACCAGAACGTTCCCAGTACCAAAATCTTGGCTCCTTGCCATCAGATCCTTTGAGCATTCAACATTTGAATGGACCAGCAGCGCTGTTCAGTTTGTATTCAACTAACATTAGCACTAGACGTTACTTTTCATTGTTGTTATTTCAAGTCATTAACAGTCCATCCAAATGTAGCACACATTTTAATTTCCCCGCGTGTTATGTGAATATCAGGAGTTGTTTCATCGTGATAAGCAGTAGATGGCACCAATGCACCAGTCAGGTGTCAATATTTTCAGATCAACCCGAGGAAGTCAGTTGAAGACTTACATCTTTGTGCACAGGCAAATGTAATTTCTATGCTCCCTATCACAGTGCTATGAACTGAAGATAACGAACACCTGTTGAAGTTTGTTACTTTGACTCATTTATTCTCCTTCATACCTGCAGAGACGACTTTTTAACCTAAAATTTTGAGATTGACGTTGACATTTTGAATTCTTCAACAACAGTCGTATTAATCTTTTGTTGTATCTCTTATGTTATTCTGAGCACAAGTCAGAGGCGACGTACAGCCGTTTCAAGGTCTCGTGTCGGTCATAAACGTGCATCACTTTCTCATCTCAGCGTATTGTCTGAATGAATCCAAGGCCACAGTGGACAGAGTCAAAGAGAGACGAAGTGGAAGAGACACAGAGAGTGAAGGAGTCGAGGTAGAGTAAGGCGGGTGAGTGAGTAATTACCTGCAGCTGCTGTGCTTAGTTGGGGGGTATAAATCTGTAACCACATCAGAAATTATCCATAAAATTTACAGCTTAGGAAAACCATGTGTGTGGCTCTTTAACACTCCTTAACCTACAGAGCCGTCTTTTACACTCCTCCGGAAAAGAGCCGGTGGGCAATCAGAACATTGAAGTCCGACTCACGGTACACAGTGACATATGTCGTATAAATTTTTCAACGGAAAAAGAAAGAAAGATCATGTTACCATACGTTAGTGCAAACTGGAACGCGCTCCAAAACAGGTAAATAAACTGGTGGAAAAAGCAAAGCCCCGAGCAGCCAATCAATCACTTTAATGAGTCTGTATGACTTAAAGAGAGTCATAGAGTTATGAGGACTGGGCAGAATACGGTCCCACAAAAAAACACAAATATATAAATGCACGAATAAGCCAGAGGTTGTAAAAAAGAGAGAGCAAGAACTAACTTTCTCACCAGGACTGGAACCATTCACACATCTGAGATCAATTAATCTGTCTGACCATTCATTTACTTCTCAATGAACTAAAAAAGGTACATGTACTTCTGAGCTACTGTACTGTGCAGGAGACACGTACGTATGGAGGACCTGATGTATGTAGAGGAAGGATATCATGAAGCCCTGAGACCGAACCTGGTAGGATGCTGCCCCAAAAACGAACAAAAAAAGTGTTTCGGAGGACATAGCAGTCTTAAAGTGAAGCATTACCATTATTTAGTTTTTCGTATTGAAAGTTCGGGATGGGAATCGAGAACTACTCCCAAATTATCCGATCCATATCATCCATAATCACGTCTTCAACTCCTTTTATCAATGCTGGGATGTTTTCACAGTGACAAAAAATACATCTCCAATACAAATCAGGAATTTTTACACGTCAAGAGCGACGATAAAAGTTTTATCCTCGCGTCTTTGTCCTCTGAATCAGAATGCCTAGAGGTCTGAAAAAGTTGTACAAGCAATGAAGGACCATGAAAAAAAAAGTCTGTGGTTCTGTACCTGACCAAGTTACCAGCTGCAAAACTGATATTTCATCTCTGACACGACGTAAAACAAAATACATATGAATGGCTATTAAAGAGGACATAATCTATGTCAGACCGCCATCAGGATCAGCCGGTCGTCGATGTATCAGCATCGTACTGAGGAAACTGAGTTGGGTTGCAGCTCTCAGACTTGAGTCAAAATGGCACCAAATGAGGTCAAATGAACAAATCAAATATATGGATCAATGAAAAACCTCATTTGATTGTCTGATAAACAATAAATGGAGCAAACAGCTACGTGAGAATTACGTGTTATGTCCGACACTCTCTTTACCAGGTCAGCTTCAGGCGGTTCAGTGTGAATGCATGGGAGTGGAGTACATTTCTGGTCCCATCTGTCCCCAGGATGATCCCAGTGAAAGCATTAAATGGCGTCAGTGGACGGGAGGAGGTAATGAAGCTGTTTATTGTCACAGGTGGGGCAGAGTGTGTGATGCTGTTGAGGTTGTAGGCCCAGCTGGAGGAACCAGCAGTGTTCAGAATGAAGCCCCATCCGGGCCATGCCTGAGGGCCTGCTCCATGATCAAGTGGACATGTTTACATGTGACTACAGTACAGTGACTCCTGGCTGAAGGAAGTAAGGCCAGAACTGTGAGGAATTTAGAAAATAACCAAAACATAAACATGATCTACATTATTATTAATGACCCAGCACAGCTTTCCACAGGTGTCTCTAATATTTTGTCCACCTCAAATTACTGACATAGTGGAATAATTTTTTAATAACTTCACATCTCTGTTTTACAGTAATTGGGGTATTAGTGTGTGATCTCTTTATGTGGTCATATTATTCTCTGTGTGTTATTTTTGTGTTTTGTTGTTCTGGCCCTCCTCACACTCGTTTTTATGTATTTTTTTCTTATTCTACAGAGGAAACTCTGCTGCTGGTTTAGCTCTTAATCACCTCCAGAAGACATGAAGGTCAAAGGAATGCAGTCATAAAAAAATGTCAAGTTACAAAATCAAAAAAAAAACACTTGCAGCTACCGCTCGCTGCCATTTGGTGCAGCAGCTTTAAAGTCGATCATGAAAACAGTGAGGAGCCAAGAGCCAAAGTTCAAGAGTGACACGAAGAGGAAGCGACATAAAACAGCCCGTCTTTACTGTGGTGGACTGTACTGGCCTGACAGCGGCCCTGCAAAACGCTGCGACCCTCTCTGGTGGCCGATCGTGGTTTGCCCCGGGTCAAGTCCCGTCGGCTCTTGCCAGACCACCGCGCACTGGCGAAGGATTCAGTGACAGCGCTGCAGCGGTTTTATTCACCGAGACGGTGGCTGCAACAAGCTACTTTCCACTTCTCATTCTCCTCTTTCCTACAGCTGAGCATCTCGGTGCTGATCAGGCCCATAAATCTCGAGACCTTTCAGCAAAGTCTTTATTACTATTCCCTCGAGAGAGTTGTATTCACACAGGCACAGTTTCTCGACATTTCCTCATCCTCTCTTTAGTCAAATGACTCAACACCCACTTCAGTAGTTCCAGAACTGGAAGATATATTCACATTATTTCTGTGTTTAACTTGACTGGGACTCTCCAGTCTGGGTTCACAGAGTTTCTCTTGCTTGTTATCCAGCTGACTAATGCTTTGAATCCCACAATACCTCTCATCTTACTGTGCTTCTTGTCACATCCTCTCCTACCCAGTTCTTAATCCTTTTGATGTCGTGCTGCTCACAACCAAAAACCATTATGTGTTTCTTATCCTGGTTCTTTCTACTCGTCTTTACTGCGGCCGTCTGATAGAAGCAACGGTCAGTTACAGTGGACGTTATTTTACAATCTAATAATGAAAGTCTGCATTATAGGAATGATCTGTAGTCAACAACCAGAAAAGGTAGATGTCCTAAAGGTGCTGACTAGACCAAAAAGTGAGTGGAAACGGTGGAAAAACCCAAATGGCTGGAAACACTTACAAGCCATTCTCCTCCACTGTTTCAATCTACAAATAAACTCCAGAGAATTTTCCAAAGCTGTGTAGAAGTGAAAAGAGAAAGAGGAGATTGGGGGGGAGAAACACTGACCTTTAATTTGTCTTTCTCATGCTATGTGCATTCACATGATGTACAACCTCCCCTGTGATTTCACCAGAGGCTGCTGTGATCGCTGCAGAGCGGCATGACAGAGTCTGAGGACGAGGGCTTATTTCTGACATTTGAAAAAATAAAGAGTGGACCGGCTCTTTGTGCCGTTAAAGCAACATTATGTAACTACCATAAACTAACAGACCTGTGATCAGGTGAACGGTGTCTCTGTCATTCGTACGTCTGTTCTCACACTATGTAACTTTGGGCTCCGGGTCGGGAGAAGTACGTAACGCTTTACGGCACTAAGTCACACACCACCAACTATTTCACTGATTTTGGTGAAACTGGATCATATTTTATGGAGAAAATGTTTTCTGGTTTTCCCTCTGATGTCCTCCGGCTGCTCCGCCTCAACTCTCTGTGATTTACAGAGTTTATGATGGACAGTGAAGTAAACTGCTGACAGCTGTAGCTGCTGTTAGCTCAGTCTGTTAGACTGTTTGTACCACAGGCGTTTTGGACCCGACGAGAAGAAGAGGAGGTTTTCAGGCCCGCGGTGCAGGGAATGCTGATGGGGAGCAGAGCCGATGTCATGGCTGAAATGGACCTCGGTGAGCGGGCAATGTAACCGGCCTCAGCAGCCTCTATGGACATAATGGCAGAGGAGAAGAGAGTGAAGAGGACGCTGACGGAGGAAGCTAAGAAGAGAAAAGGAGAGAGTGAGCGAGCAAGAAGCCGCCGGACAAGAGTAAATCTGGGACTGACTTTTAGTGGTTGGTGAGAGCTTGGTGAAATAAAAGGCTGAAAGACAGACGCCGAGCTACTAATAAATATAATACCATGTCATTATTATAACTGAATATAATATATACATAATAAAAGTCAAATATACCTTTAAACATTTCACACTCAGTAGTTTAAAAAAACGTTTTGTTCAGCGTTCTGTGGTCCGACGGGACTTTGACCCTGCATGCCATCAGGTCAGTCATTTCTGAAGTCTGAAGTTTAATGTGCAATGAGAGTGTCCAGGCTCATACTGTATGCGTTTAAAGACAACACACAGTGCCATGATAAACTCTGAGAAAGGAACAAAGCTTTATTGATAGGATTAAATGTTTGGCATCAGCGTTTGGTAGTAAAATCTGAGGACAAACCTTGAAAAAAAAGCATCAAACTCAGCCCCAGATTTCAGAGTTATCGGACTGAACACGTCGGAAAAGTAAGTGATTATCTCACACATATTGTCATGCAACTATGTGTCTGAAGAAGATAAGAAAATAGATTTGTGGTTTACTGTTTTTCCTCTCTAAGCATCAGTTTAATCACACAAATCAGTTTGTGAATGAGCTTCAGGTCTCATTAAGCTTCCTAAACAGTCAGTTTTTCTGACTGTGAACTCTTTGGCTGTGTTAAAGACTATTTTTACCTCAGCTCAGAGTTTAAAGCACAACCAAGCCAAGACGTTCTTGATGGAGATTGTGGATGAATTAGGGGCTAAATAAGCAAGCTGCAGTCAAATCATTGAATTTCGACCTCATGCTAAGATCTGAACACTTGCCCTGCAGAATACTGTCAATCTGATTGGAAACTTTGTAGTTGATGTTCAAACCGAACTCTTGTAGCCCGAGACCGCAAGACTACGCTTGAAGTCGATGATATTTTTAGTGCAGCTGGAGTGAGATTGTTTAAACAAAAATATTTCCAAGAGATTCTAAGAGGTTGAATCATTTTATCCAGCGCAGTCAGAAGACATGAAGTTTGGCAGATCAGCGACTGGATGTTAGATCACTGATCGTGTTTCTTGAACTTAAAAAGAAATGACATAATTGTGCAAGAGAGAGAGAACAGATACGCTGCAAAAGAAACACCGAATCAGAACAAAGTCAGCAGGAAGACATAACACGATGTAGTGGGAGCTCCTGCTTCCAAATGTAGCCCTCTTTGAAAATATAGTATGAGCTGAGCAAACACAGACCCTGTTTTTTATTGAGGTACCTAAGAGGCTGTTTACACTGCCTGTATAATCGCCAGTAAACAGCACAAATAGACGAAGGAAATTGTTTTTTGTCGGTAAGTTTCAGACACCTTGATTTTATAGATCCAAACTCCGAGCATGGCACCATAAACAGGGTTTATAAAGCATTTAATCTGTGATTAAAACCAAATAGGTTAATGGAGATTTTAATCTTTTATGAGTCTGTTTGATTAAATTAATGTCTTAAGGCAATAATAGCTGTATCATGAGGCTTAGGCCGCATATTCGACGATGATTACGGCGTCTGAGCCAGGATTGTCTGGAAGGAGGTCGACTGAGTACGTTTGTGCTTTTCTCAGGTCACTGCTCACATGCAAGACGGACGTAAACAAAATGGATTATATGAAAATTAATATTAGACATTCATGTTTGTTCAGTGACGCCATAGAGAAGAACATCAAGTTTATCCGTGTGCATACAGTTTGTGATAATAGCTGCATTACGGGGATACCTAAAACTATTTTAATCATTGCATTGAAGTGACATTGTTTTTATTATTATTTATTTAGTTATGTTTTAGCAGTGATAATGACCCACGTACCACTGACAGTAAAAGTTACTTAACCGACATAAGTGAGCGCTGCAGAGCTCGTGATTAAATTCTAATATGGATGTTATATGCTTCATAATATGAATTTGGCTGTGCTGCGATGTATGTTTACCAGATGAGAGCCGACGGTTTCATTTTTAGTTGAGCTAACTCTAAAATCAGAACAGCTCCTGCACTTTATTTTAACGAGGCAACTGACTTTCAAGTCTTCTTTTGCATAAGGAAGCAATATTGAAAATAAGAGAAATTATAGCTACATGAAGGAGCTGAAAAGCACTGAGAGAAGAATAACAAGTGAAGATGGAAACCTGCAAAGTTCGCCAAATGGTCCGGTGTGATGGAGAGCCAGTACAGAGTAGTTGTTTCTCCCGGTGGTGCTGAGCTAGATTAGCGTCACATCACAGCCTCATGAGCCGTGACATAAGAATGCTCACAACACATTGCAGTTGCTTCTGAATGAAACAAGAGACACAGTGAAATTACTGGAACATCACAGCTCCTCGGCCAGTGCAGAGAGCCCGAAATTCCCTCCTGACCGATTTATCGCATTTTTGGTCTGTACATGACAGTGTGTGTGTGTGTGTGTGTGTGTTGCATTAAGACTTAAACTGCAGCATTTTGAAATGTTAGCCGTACGATCGCGTAACTACGGCTAACCTAAATCTTCATGCAAAAGGTCTAAACATGAGAATAACTATTGACAACCGCAGTATAGATATGGCTGTGATAGCTACAGAGGATGACTGTGGAAGAACTATTCAAATTCAAAATCTTCTTATTAGCAGTGAAATATACCGTTGACTGGTGTTCATCCCACCGGCAGGTCACTGCCTTTTTCCAGAGAAACTGAGTAATTCTACTCGATTACAAGCCCTGCATTCAAAACACGTGTTAGCAAAATGTACTCGAGTATCCCAGAGAACTGGACTCGTTAGAAAGTTGGAGATTAGCTTTGTTGTCTCATGACAACTAGTGCTGCAGTCAACCTTCAAATGTTCCACCCGCTCTTCAACCAACCAATTTGTCGACGGGGAAAGTAAAAGCTGTTGTTGAGTGAGTGCGCTAATGAATGCTAAAGTTCGACAATGTTGCCAAGTAAATTAATTCTGCAGATTTCTTTTTGCACATGTCGCTACATCGTTACCTTCAAGGCCTGCCCATCAGTAAATTTACATACAGCAATGAAACACAGACGCATACTGATGAGTATGGTGGAGCTAAACAGGCTTTCCATACAACAACAAAGCTAAAAGGCAGCATGAAGCCCTGCAGCTCCAGAAAAATCGACTACTTGCATCCAATCTACTACTCTCGTTATATACTTAATGTATGGCTCAAGGATTATAACGTTTCTCTTCACTGTCCTTCAATATTACAACAGTAGTCCAACATCGTCTCAACCCGGGAGAGCAACTTAGCTACACAACCTGCTAAAGTCAGGTTCAGGAGGCTAAACCAACATAAAACATGGCAACACTGATGTCAACTAGTTTGGAGCTGAGTAAATGTTCAGTAACTTAAGTTAAGACGAGTAGTCTTCATTAGGTCGACTTCAGGCGAGTTCAAAGTTGATCTTTGACTTCCTGACTCAGTTCTATTAAAGCAATGTTTCAATGTTTTTTTCTAACACTATCACATGTCTGCAAATGACACCCCCACCCCTGGAAATAATGGATTAATTTGGCTGCACAAGCGACTGTCAACCAACCAATCGAACAGACCAGGCTGGTGAAAGCCTTGGATCTCGCTTTCACATCATTGGAGGACAAACTTTAGTTTGGGTTTCATTCTCTAATGCTAAACTTTATCTAACCAAGTCAATTTAATGGATCCCAAAAACAGAAGATGAAGCCACAATAAAAACCCAGTTTTGACCAAATCTTTGAATCTCGAGGCGTCCTGATGGCCGAGGGTAGCGGTAAACAAACGAGGTCCTGTGAGTCCAACAAAAAATATTTGGCCTCCTGATGAAAGTTTTCACTTTTATAGTTTGCATCAAAACCTTTACATGATTCTTCATAAAGCTGCCGTAGGTAACGATGCAGTAAATACAAGACTCATGTAAATCCCAATAAATATGCCCTCGTAGAACAGCACATGGTGCTGAAATGAAGTCTAATAAACTCAGGAGATTGAATAACACAGGTCAATAATATAATTTGGCCTATTTGACCAGAACAGATTTACAGTTTCAATGAACCACAAATGAAGCAGACGCAGTTTATCGTGTGTGGAAAATTACATCTTTAGTCTTGTAGTAAAACGCAGAACATACTTTATATTCATGTTTATGAGGCTTTTTTTGCCAAATGAGTTCATACATAAGCTGCTGTAACTCTGGAAGCACAAAGCCCTCAGATACACTCCGAAAACTCTTTTATAAATCAGATTTATTTTGAAATGAATTTAAAAAAAGAACAACTCAAAACATATTAAAAACATACCACACCTGTAAATCCACCCCCAAACAACAAAACTGGCCCATGCAGGGTTCAACGTTCATGTTTGTTTTCCACTTATCCGGTCATGCAAGGACAGAAATGCACTTGACTGGACTCCTGAACTATATTTATAATATATACATTGTATGATATTTATTTGATCAGATGTTATTCATAAGTGACTCTTAGCTGCCATGCAACTGTCAGCCCCTGTTATGTCGCTCCAGCACAGTTTTTCAGAAACTTGTCATGCGATTGAACTTTGCTCTCAAACTCTTCATCTACTCCCATCATCAGATCTGTTCAGTTCTTTATTTAGTTGCTAATTTTACCAGCCTGATGAGGCATTTTACTCTTCTAAAGCCACCAAACTTCACACACAAAAAAAAACATTACTTGAAAAACAGTTGCTCTTCAACCACTGCCTCGATATGCAGCAACTTCGCACAACTAACATGTTAAAACCGAGCAGCAGGTTCCGTGTCTGTGACGTGAAGCCGATGTGGAAGTGCCAAAAAGGTTGTGAGATGGCTTTCACCTTACCTACTTCCTTCATCAGCTCAGAAAAAACGTTTAATTCTCTTTTAGTTGCTAAATTTACTAGCCCGACGAGACATTTTACCTGCCCCGGATAATCAGGCAATCCTTTTATTGAGCCTCGTGCTCGCTGATCCTAATTGCTACATCCTCCTCCATCCTCCTCTGCCGTTTACGTTCCAATAAAGGTGCAACACTTTCAGGTGAGCTCTACGAGCTCAATTCACCTTTGTGCTGAGCATAAAGAGGGAGGTCAGGAGAGGCTGTATCCTGTGCTGAAGTGTGTGACGAGCGTTAAAGGCAGGTCGCTCTATACGAGGTGAACCGGAGGCAGGATGTACAGCACAGAGGACTGCAGTGAACCAAACCCAGCAGCTGTTAAACAGCCGACGCGCTTCTTACTGCAAAGCTGTTTGTTTGCTTGTTCTGCCTTTTAGGAGAAGATACACTCTGTATCATTTCATGCCAACCACACTAGTGCAGGCATACACACTACACTACATGCATGCAATTACTCACACACACACACACGCTACACAGATGTCCAAGAGATAGATACATGCAAACACAAGCATGCTCACGCACACACAGGAAATAAATGTGGGATTGAGACATGGCCCGGATTTACCACCAGGGCTTCCTGAGTGGACACCCAGGGGCTCGGCATGACTGTGGGCTCTGGCACGTCCCCAAAGAAAAGACAGGTCTAAAAATATATAGAGAGAGTGGAGCCACCGACAGGTGTGGGCGGCACAGGAAATCCCAAAAATGAACATTTTACGTCGTTATTACACTGAATTTAAGACATCTGCTACACAAAGAGCAGCTACATCGTACACAGGTGTGTCTGGGTTCATAAACCTGTGTTCAGACGTGAGCATGTGTGTTTATGTTATGTTTTTGTGAAGACAGCTGCGCCTCGCTTGAACACATAGATTTGCTTAAAGGGTTAGTTTGGGTTATTTTAAGGGTATTTATGAGGTACTTATCCATGTCGCCCCCGTATGACATGAGGCTGAGCAGTTTATGCTTTATTTAGATTGTTGTCAGTGCTTTTAACAGGAAACTGAAGCGTTTCTATCACCGGCCGCCGCCATCTTGGCGTCATCCTGCCTTTTCCACCTCCTGGTTAATCTAAATATCGGCAGAGACGTGGATCATTGGTGGAGCTGAGGCGGGCTGAATGACGCCTGGTTGCTCAAACAAGCCATCTGTAACCACACCTGTCAATCAAAGCGTCCACGCTCTTAATCCTGCATAACTTTAAGCCTTAATATAATCTGAACAGGTGAGTTGTATATAAATTCACCCTCAGTACAGTTGTCATGAACGGGGAAATTAGCTACAGAGACCAAAACTGTTTTTCGTACCAGGCTGTAAACATGTTTATTTCTGCTGTGAAGTTGGACATTTGAACATGGGGACTTATGGAGACTGACTCACTTCTGGAGCCAGCCTCAAGTGGACGTTTGAGGAACTGCAGTTTTTGGCTTCACAGCCATGGAAGTTGGCAAACAAACTAACCAATCGAGGCACCTTCCAATATTTTGTGAGGTAAAATTAAACTTTTTGTCGAAGAAGTCTGGAGGCTTTGAAGCGATCATAGGTCGATATAAAAGCCTGATGTCACGGTAATGTGTTGGTTGTTCACTGAGACTGATTTTTCAAGTGGCTCAAACAGTTGCTGCCTCCATTGCTCATCTTCTCTCTCTAAACTGGACCTGTCGACGGCCGTCTGCACTGACTGTGGATCAGTACCTCGTATAACCTCGCTCCCAATAACCTGAACTCACCCTTTAAAATACACCGAAACAGAAAATGATCGCTACCTCAGTTCACCTTTTCCTGTGATGCAACTTATCCGTCTGTTGAAGGCCCGTACGAGCCAAGATCCGAACTGAGCTTTGGTTTTGTTTGTTTTTTTAAATATCTTCCTTTTTTCTTGAACTTCTGGAAGAATCTTTGCTTAGAAAGCAGCCAGTGTCTGCATTTCACACCCTGAAATCTTTCTGGCCTCTTTAATTTTGTGCCTTGGCGTTGTGTTTGAACGTTTGATCAGAGCTCTGTGCACAACATCGTGCTCATGTATTTTTGTGGATCATTTTTATTGGGAACAAATTATTTCTTTTTCCTGGAAATGAGGTGATTTGTTATGGGTCCATTTTTTGCTGAGACCCCCGTTAACCCACCAACTGTGTGCACACGTACCACATGCATGCACATAGACACACACGGACACACGTACACACACACAGATTTGTTCACTTTTAAAAAATGCGGTCAGGTTCATAAACATAGAAACTGGCATCCTTTCACAGACATACTCTTAGACACCCAGAGAAATTTACTGTGAGGACCCCCCACTGTGCTCCAACTAGAAAAATAAAACCATTGAGTCATTTCATATGCCTTGCCCTCTTAGTCTGCAGATTTTACAAAGGTGTCAAATAGCTTGCATTACTTAGTTTTCCTGCTGCAGGAGCCAATGAGAGTTTAATGCTGTCACAGCAAAACAATGAAAGGAGAAGTTTCATGAGTGAACGGCTCACAAACTCTCAAACATCTCTGATTTTTGAATCTTTTTTAGCATCGCTGTGACTGCAGGAGGTTGTGATTTTAGCTGACGCGCCGTCCAACATTTGAATTCAGTCATCACATTTGGTTCAGACATTTAAGAGGTTAAACCTGCATGACTCCAACATGCACTTCAATTCATGACGAGATACCTCTTCTAATTCCCGTCAGCTAACATGCTGAATGTCACGGGAGTTGTTTGAGCATCCAGGCGTCATTTTCAGAAACCTGAGGGTGACGTCACGCATATGCTGTCCATTCTTTTCACTGAAGTGGTCCTAATACAGCTGATAATTGGTGCACGGCTGAACGTTTTGGTTTGTTCTCCCATGAGGAGCGATTTTGCCCACCAGACTTTGTTAACTTGCTCAGATTTTTCTCGGTTCATGTGTTTCTACGTAGGCTGTGTAGTTAAATTGTTTCCCTGCTGTCTGTTTCTGTGCAGCGGGGTCACTTCTGGGTCACTTCTGAAATGCACCGCAGCACTTCTGGAGGAATCACAAGCAATATTTATGATGGACGCGATCAGCCCCGGCAGTGCAGCTGCGTTACAGCCGTGCCCGGTTGGAATTTAGAGGCTTTCTTTGTTGCATCATTTACAAGAAAAGTAACAGCTCAGCTAATCAGTGTGAGCTGACGATGATCATAAGATGAACTCTTTTGGTTTAGGTAACAGCAGAAACAAATATCTTGATAACCGCCGTATGGATAGCCATGACATTCTGTACAGATGTTCATGATCCCCAGAGGATGAATCCTAAGGACTTTGGTGATCTCCTGACTTTTCCTTTAGAGCCACCAGGAGGTTTAAATGTTTTGTTCACAATAAAATGACTCCACATCTGTTGGATGGACTGTTGGAGACATTCATGGTCCTCACAGGATGAATTTAATAACTTTGCTGGTCCCCTGATTTCACATCAAACCATCAAAACTTCCACCAGTAGTTTAGTTTATGAACATAAAACTGCAAAACTAACGTTTTCCCCATGTAGGGATGCAACTCATTTTTCTGATTAATCTGCTAAATATTTTATAGATTTATGAATTAATTTTAAGTTTGCTCTCTTGTAATGTCAGAAAATAATTTAAAATGTCACATAATTTGAGGTATGAGGCATTTCTTTTCTCTCAGGTGTCTTTATATTCAGTTTAATATGATGTAAAACAAAAAAAAAAAAGTGAGAAATCTCCATATTGGAGAGTCAATTTTTGCATGAAAAATCTGTGAATTTGTCCATTCACCATCTTATTAACTACAGTGACTCCTGAGAAAGTGAGGCCAGCTCAAATGACAGGTTAAAGGTATAGAACACTCTTAGACAACACCGTTCAGTCGCCTCCACACTATTCATACAACATTAACACCATCAGGGTTTAAAAGTCACGCTGACCCGACGGAAGTCTCCCGTTTCCATCGTCCCAGATCTCCTTCTGGGTAGAGAGGGAAAAATAGCCCAGCATTATCACAATATGCAAGAGCTGCGAGCTGCTTTTCTCCACACCAAGCACAGGCTGACAGTCAATAGATTTCCATGTTTGAAACCTGAGTGAGGCTTTCTGCTCAGGACAATGAATAGAGCTCAGTTGCAAAGCGGTTATTAAGTGAGAGCGGCGGAGATATTCGAGTTAAGCTCTCTAAGGAGTTTCAGGCTGGGAATAAGGGATTCATGGTCAAGAAAAGAGAGGCACAAAGGAGGGAGAGTGTTCAGCAATTTGTTGTTGTGAATGAGCTGAAACTGCGAGGAGATCAAATTCTCATAGACAAAGTTCGATCATCGTTTTAATGTGTTGTCATGCACAGGTTACCGACGCTCGAGTCTGAAGGTTTAAGTCGGGTAGAAACAATCTGATCTGTCTTCAAACCTTCTGGCAGGAACTCTGTGTACTGACCGATATCAAGTATCAACGCCACACCAATGCTCTGTCTCTTTTATTCTTTTTTTAAATGAAAGTCCTGAAACCTCCTTAAAATCTTTATCTGTTGTCAACAATTTCCCATCGCTTTGCTGTCAGATCTGCAGCGTAAAGGTCAGACGGGGAGCGACTCTCCCCCTGTGCATTGGCCCGGATCCACAGGATCCGCATCCCTGCCGGTCCAGCAGTGTTTTCTTTATAGTAGCAACGGCTTAAAATTCATCTTATAGATAATACTGATTCTATAGCTGTGACTGTGATGAGTCTAACACCAAATCAGTTCAGTAAGTCAGTTTACTAGTGAGTTAAGTTAGTCGGATGTGGTGACAGATGTCTTCTTGTTTTGGCCACAACAGTTCGGTTTAGTGTCACAGAGGACGAAAGAAAGCTGAAAATATTCATATCTGAGAGGCTGAAATCAGGGAATTAAAAAAAGACGACACGAACATTGAAAACTGGATTAACTGATCAATTGTTGCAGCTCTGGAGCAAAATACGTCATAATTTATATTACTATTCTACTAATGAATGTATATTTGAATTACCAACAAATCATTTGTCAAACATGAGACAATTTAGACGTTTTTTTATGGTAAATTAAGAAAATGTTTAATATGTTAATTATTAAGACCGTCAGATATTTAATCAACATTCAGACGAGTAAAAACCTGAACGGTGCATCGCTTAAAACAAAAGGCGTCACAGAGTACTGAGTGTAATCAGCCCTAAAGCCTAATAAACACCTGCATGTATGCGTACACACACACACACACACACACACTCATGCATATTCACATTCACCAGCACAGACACACACTCTGACACACAAACACTCACCTGTCTGTATGACACCATGTGATGCTGAAGGGAGGTGTTAATCTTTAGTTTTTGCAGTGACAAGTGGGTCGGCTCATTCCAGCAGGTGACTGTTAGAGCCACTGTACGGCCCCTCGGAGAGCTTTTCCACTCAGGTACAGACAATCCTGCAACTGCTTCAGCAGTTATTTGACAGAAAAGGTAGGAAATGATCTGTGAAATCTGTTTTTTTCTTCTGTTTCATCTCTGCAGGCCAGAAATCACAATGTCAGACTCTAGAAGTCAAATCTGAAGAGAAAAAGACGTGAAATCTGATTATGTAAGAGAGGTTATGTGTCCATGTGTGTTATAATTTATGTAGGACAGTGTGATCTAAGAATTTAGACATTCAGCTGTCTAAACTGTTTATTTGACCTTTAAATGATAAAAAACATAAATTCAGAAGTTGCTTGTTTGAAGGTGTCAGCTGAGCTGACAGAAATCTGTGAGTAAGTACAGGTTGCAGACGGCAGAACAATCGGTAATCTGAGCTGCAGTATTATGAGCAGTAACACAATACCTGAAAAAACAAAACAAGATGTGGTCAAGGTGATAAAAGTAATGTTTGTGATCATGTTTCATGCTGGAATCTGATGAAAATCAGAGCCATGTTTTAGAAACAACGGAGAATAATGTATATGAATGTGTTTGATATGATTTGATGAAGAAAAGATGAGGAGCGTTGTGAGGCGGCGTCACTGCTGACACAACAGGACCGACTGTTTCATAAATAAGACACTATTGTGCGAGGCCGGTGAATCTGAAGGTCACGTCGGTCTTCGAGACAAATCACACGCTCGTTAAAGAGTCATAGAGCAACAAATGACTCGATTAAAAAGTCCGTCGGCTCTCAGATCAAACTTCTGCAGACAAAAAGGGAAGTGAGGCCGCTCACAGACAACGCAGGAATAGAGACAATCGTACAAATCTACAAGTAAGAGGTTAAATCCTGCGTCTGGTTTCAAGTGCTTCCTCTTTAAAAAGCAACATTAAGCTATTTCTGATGAAGCAAAACAAAACTAAACACGAGTTGTGCTCCACTTGACGCTTTGAAGCTTGGATAAACCATTAACCTCCAGGAACAGACGGCTAAAATATAAAAGACACAGCTCCTGACTGATGTAAAAACGTCTTGGGGAGTCTCAGCAGATCAGTGTCAACACATTTCACACTTGTTTCTAGAAAACGTCCTGAAACAAGTGGAGCGATCTCACCGGTGACGAGCGACCGAGAGGCTAAGCGACTTGTTAAGATGGAAATATTTTGCAGCGCTGAGGTTTTGAAGGTCATTAGAGGTGGCAGAAAGCCCCGGGGCAGAGCTGAGACTAGCCACCCGTGCACACAGTTCTGTTCCAGTGAACCACAGATGGGTGGCACAATGTCATTTGCAGTAAGTGAGCATGTAATGGAGTTGTAAGTGCCCCGAGCAGGAGAGGAAACAAGCCAATTGCCTAAGTTGTTTCCAGAGTTCATCCCTCGATTCCTATTGTCAGCCGTGGATGACGGACCTTCAGTCTAACTGCAGAATACAAAAGGACACTCTCAGAAAATGTTGTTGTGAAGAAACAACGACCCAAACCTCAAAAATATAAAGTATCGAAGCTTCGTTCACGGAGAGTGCAGTGGAAACTTCACGGCAAAGGTCAGGATGTGTTTTGGTTGTAAGTGGCTCGTCTGTGTGTGGTGTCTTGTTTTGTACACAGAGACGCTTGTTTCAGGTCATAAGCTTCACAAATGGGCAGAAAATGTGGAGAAAACAGCTCAACCTAGTGGGTCAACACAACACAGGGAACGATCAGGGCTCAGCTCAGTGGGAAAAACCACATGATACAGTAAAAATGCAAATTACTTAATTAGCAGAGCTTTGTAATGCTCAGCATGATAATTGTCCATAATTTCTTTGAAAAACAAAACGAATCCCGTATTTTACAGGAGTATATTAAGCCGACTGCAAGTGGTGGAAACTCCTCCTCAGTATCTTGAACCATTTAAAAAACATTCAGTGTTGATTAAAAAGTCTTTTCATGGCCTGATACTCCAGATGCTATTATGGTCAAAATCACTCCAACAACAGTTACATCACGTTCAAAAATGTAGAATTAATAGTGGATTAATTGTGTCTTTTTGAGGCTGAGTTTATTAGCCGACCACATGAAACAAGATGGCAGGATACTAATTAAAGTTTCACGGCCGGGTTCAGACTTTATTTATTTCACTTTCTTTGTCAGAGAGACAAAGTCGACATCGACCGTCTGAGCATTCATCTTCATTAGTTTGACTCGACAGTGCAGGGAGGTAAAATTAGAGCCCACAGCAGAACTACTGTTTGAACAGTAGCTGAAATATGATATACTTTAGAAAAATGGATAACTAATTATAGTGCAATTAACAATTCAATGAGCTACCAAAGCAAAGAAAGGTATTTTCTACTATATCTACATCTAGAAACCTGTAAATAGTCAGGCTGCAGTCAATAATTGCTCCCTAAAGCCTCAGGTCATATCTTTAAATAGCTTGTTTTGTCCAGACAACAGTCCACATCCCAATGAGATTAAGTTTATTATCAGATATAACAAAGAAAAGCAGCTGAGAAGCCAGAACTGGATGAAAGTCCACAGTCATGTTGAGTGGATCAGGAAAGCTGATGCTCACAGTGACCGTGCTGAAATTCTGACATGGTTATGATGCTAAATAAAAGATTACAGGCTCACCAAAGTTATTACAATTCATCCAAACTGGCGACCTGTCCAGGGTGTACCCCGCCTCTCGCCCAACGTCAGCTGGGATTGGCTCCAGCCTCCAGGACCGTGATAAGGAAAGACAGTTACGGAAAATGGATGGAAGTTTGAACCAAATTTCATGATAGTCCGTCCAAAAGTTGTCAAGATATTTCACTCAGAAACCACAAATGTCAACCTCGTGGTGGGAGCCAGTCTCTGAGACTTTTGTTGCTAAAACTGGGCAGAAGCAATTAGAGAAATAGTTGCATTGAATGCAAAACCAATCCTTCATGGCAGTGACCCGCAGGAGTGTGTGTTGTACCATTTAAAGTTGCTCAGGACAAAGTGATTCAACTGCATCTCCACTCTGTTTCCCTGTGGAGGTCAAAGGAGGGAGAGCATCTTTGAAATAATGTTCGTTTGCGTTCTTGCAACGATTCAAGCAACTACTTTGCATTTAGAAATCCCCAGATGACTGATCAGTGCCGAGATCTCTGATCGTCTTGTATATACCAAACTAACGCCATGGACCAGAGGAGAAGTCCACAGTCATGAGGATTCATCCTCTGAGGGCTATGAATCTGTCTCGTCGAGGTATTTCACTGAGGCAGGAACTTTTTGGCACACCTGCATGATGCTACTGAGGAAGTGCAGATAACTGCATATCTTTGCACATTTCGTCCCACTAAATATATAATGTGCCCGTCAGATAACGGTTTGATTTCAGACTGATAACCTCTGAATGCTGCAGTCACTGAGCGTCTCTTGGTTTTCCAGTAGGATGCTGCGTTTTTCTCCTTTTGTCTATATCAGGGTATTTAGGAGGGGATTATGGGAAGCTAATAGGACGTTATTTCTATGACCTCATGGAGTGAGCTCCACAGTCTGGCAGTCGGGATGTTCGCTGTAGCCAGGAGAAAGTGGAGTCTGTGACTGGAGCCCAGTTCACTCAGTCAGATAGCGGTGATTCAAACCCCATTTGTTTTGGGCGTAGAGGATGCTCTCTCAGTGGTTTGGCTGTGATTGATCCTTCCTCTGCCCGTGATCGCACCATGACACTATTCCAGTTTCCACATTCATTTTTCCCCCGCTGACTTAGACCAGTTCAGTCCTGTGGCGCTTCCTTTATTGGCCCTCTGACAGTTCTTTGACCTCCACCCAGAAAAAAAAAAAAAAAAAAAAAGGAGGTCTTGGGCCATTGCTTTGGACAACAGCAAAACTTTGCATGGAAACAATATCGTATGTTTACAGAGAGTTTAATGTTACCGGGGCAAAAGACATCCTACTGTGGCACAGCAGACCACTCGTCAATAAACAGACTTTTTAAAGTAGAAGTAGAAGGAAATCTTCTGGACCTGAATTTACCAAAATGTACCCGTTTAAATCAACTAATGCACAAGTTATACACTCTTCCACAGAGTCCTCCATGTTCAAGCACCATTTTTCTGCACATTTCGCAGCCACCATAGTTTCTCCTCGGAATGGGAGCGCGAGTCGAGGGGATTGCAATCTGCAACTACACCACTAGATGTCACTAAATGCCACACACTGCTCCTTTAAAAGTGTAGAGCGGAGATATTATATAACATCTGTGGAGTTCAGGTATGTGCTGCACCTTTAGGTTGGTTTATTGTACAAGAAGAGAAATAATCAGTGGCATAAAGTGGCACATCAGCAGCAGCAGCAGAAAAAAAGCAGCAGCCCAAGCAACTGTTGCAATGGGTTTGCATCTCCAGGCAACCGCCCCATTATGATTAAATGTATTGACTCAGTACAAAGAGGCAGGAAAAAGAAAATCATACATGGTAAACATTCCCAGATTTCTATCTTAAAAATAGACCTCCAAAGCAATCAAAGCACGAAGGATGAAAAAAATAAACGGGAGACAAAATATGAAAGAAAACATGTGGAACGGAAAAAAAACAAGACAACATCAACTCTTTTTTCCCTTGTCACCGTCTTACTGTTCTTGTTGTCAACAGAGTGCCGCTCATTATGTATTTATATGAGATGCTACAGTTTGAGATTTCCAGTGATCGGAACATGTTTTTGATAAACCGAAGACTCTGCAGTTAATCGTTTCCTCCAACAAAAGCAGCTGGAAAAAAAAAAGTCGGAAAATGGGCAAGACTGGTTTTAGGTGAATGGCTGTTTTTTCTGTGTAGAGCAACAGGGGAAAGCCCTCTGGAGGATTCTCAATGATCCGAGCAGCATCAAAACATTCTGTCATTCAACAGAGTTTTGTTTTCATATAAGATTTGTAGAAATTTAAAGGCCTGTGTGAAAACACATTCACCCGACTGTCAATCACCACTGGAGTCTCATACTGGCTGTAGTCGTGTATCGTGAATTATTCATGGCCTTAATTTGTGTCTTTACATATACGTAAGACTACGTCTGCAAACTTAGACTTCGTTTTGCTTCAAGACGGACTAAACAATGTGACATGCATATTTGCACAATACTTCAGATTGATGCAGGAGCTCACTCGTATGACAAAACTTGGATTTATGTAACGATTGTGGACTCCACATCATCAGACAGCTTTCAGTAGCTGTGTGGTTTCGTCTGTCTGCTCTTGCTGTCATGACCTGCATTGACCTCCTCTCAATGTCTTGGGTCAGTTGAACTACAAAACAACAGACTAAAGTTTTTAGTCCAAATTGACAAATGTTAAAAAGTTGCTGATTTGAGGCTCTGATCAGGAATCAGGGTTTTGTCAGAGGTAAAGACCCTGACAGAGAAGTTTGGAAGTTTCAAACCTAAATCACTGAAATAAAAGTTCCTATTAGTAAATTTGCTGCTCTTCATATGTTGTCAATGTGTTGATAATATTGATATTTACCAAGTCATGCTGATGTATAAAACTGTCAAATGTTCTTTGCCATCTTCCCAACAGATTCTGCAAGATGAATAAACAATATACATCAGTGAGTCCCACCGACGTCAGTGTGAAGACTGAGAACGGACCTCAACCAAAGAAATACCGCTACGTACGCAAAGAAGGCAACTGTAACGTTGTGTTTCGCCATGTTCCTGAGGAGTGGCTGCTGTTTGTGACCGACATCTTCACCACCTTGGTGGAGATCAGATGGAGGGTGATGTTCCTGATCTTTGCTCTCTCTTACATCCTGTCATGGCTCTTCTTCGGCATCCTCTACTGGGTCATTGCTCTTGTTCACAATGACATGAAAGATCACACAAATGACCCCTGCGTGTACGAAGTGCGCAGCTTCACAGCTGCTTTCCTGTTCTCGCTTGAAACTCAAACCACCATTGGCTACGGCTTCAGGGGAATGTCCGAGAACTGCATGATTGCCATTGTCGTAGTCACTATACAAGATGTCATCAGCTGCTTCATCGACACGTTCGTCATCGGAATTGTTGTCGCCAAAATGGCCTCGGCCAGAAAGAGGGCACAGACGGTGGGCTTCAGTAACTGCGCTGTCATCAACCTACGTGATGGTCATTTGTGTCTTTCCTGGAGAGTTGGCGACTTTCGTAGACACCACCTGGTGGAGGGGACGGCTCGTGCCCAGATTGTCCATTCCACGGTACACGCAACGGGGAAAATGGACGTGACCTACAAAGACCTGGTCATCCAGCAGAGGGACATTGTCCTGGTCACACCTACCACCATTTTCCACAGGATCGAACCCGGCAGCCCTCTCCACAACATGAGTTTGGTAGATCTGCGCAAAGCAGACTTTGAGCTTGTGGTGTCTTTTACTTACACGGACGACTCCACAGGTATGCTGCATCAGACCCGAACCTCGTACACTCCAGCTGAAATCCTCTGGGGTCAGCTGTTTCAGGAGATGATCAGGGTCAGCAGGAGGCACTACAGGGTGGATTACACCTTGTTCAATCACACCGCTAAGGTGCTGGTTCCCGAAGTCAGCGCTGAGGAGTATGAACACAAAAAGAAGCTGCGTCCCTCTCCTCGACATTCACCTCGATCTTCTCCGCGACATTCACCTAGAGTTACCCCATGCCCCTCTCCAAGGTCACAACGGCAAAGTCATCACAAACAACTCCTGAAACCACCAGCAGTAACTGTGGAGCTTGTGAATGATAGTCACCCTGATCCAACTGTTTCAACATCTCAAGCACATCAACATCACGACACTTTGACTCTGCCAAATGACATCACGAGTCAAGAAATATAAAGGCAGATCCACGGTGTTAATTTCTGTTAAGAGGAATCTGAAGGATGCTACTGAATCTCATTCACTGTCAGAATGTTGAAAGTTGTACCATCTGTTTTTTAGCATGTGACACTCCAACATCTGTTTTTGAGTATCAAAGCCTCAACCCTTCTAGGCTTGAAAGATGGCGCCCATTCCAATGATACACACTACTTGTAGGCTATTTGAAGGGATGCTTAGCTGTTCAGGGTTAATGCTAATGTTAGGATGCTAACATGGTCCTAATGACATTGCTAATATTGTAAAGTATTGCATGTATAATGTTTACTATGTTCACCATCTCAGTTTAGCATGTTAGCATGCTAACATTTGCTAACTAACAGTGCAGCTATGGCACACCTACGACTCTTTCATTGGTCTAGAGGACTTTGGCGTGTTACTCAATGGTTGCTCCCTCGATAAACAAAGACCCAAACTTTAAACTACAACAGGAAGTCAGAGTGATGGATAAATTTAGGAATATTGAATGCTACAATATTTACAATACAACATTTAAAAGTAATATGTTATTTGTCCAGAGGTTAGTTATTTAAAATATAGATAAGTTTTAGGTCTTTATAAAGTCACTAAACAGTGAAAGACAAAATGTATATTTAAGTTGGTAAAAATAGTTTTTATACTTTATATGGACCTTGTGGTGAGATTGTTTTATCAGCTGATGTTTCCAAGGTCAAGAATGAACTTTCAGTCTGCTGAGGAAGATCAAGTAATACAATGGAAAGCTCCAGAGCAGCTACTAAATGGACATTTTCTACATCACGTTACTCGACTTTGACTCGCTGAAGTTTAAAGTCTTATCACGACTGGATATAAACAAATAAACAGACGTCACAGGGGAAACTACAGATATGTCCTTTATTAAAGAGTGAAGTTATCAGTTTATATGAAAAACATGTAGAAGTTTTCTGTTTGTGGTGGTGGAATCTCATTTGTTTAGTAATTACTCTTAGATTTCATGAACATGAAGAATATGAAGATCTGACCAAATGTATTTCTAATTTTATTGATATACTACCACCAGATACGATAAAATATTAAAACAATATTGCTTATATGATAATACTAGTGTCAACTGTTTCAATAAAGTGATGTTTAAGCGTCTGGTTTGTGTCTTCACTTCCTCTAATGATCTTGTATCTGTCTGAGACGGGTCATGGTTCTCGTCGGAGAACAAAAGCTCTGAGCAGGAGGTCACTTTGAAGTCATCTTAGCAGACAGAGTAAAGTAAGCAGACGCTGCTCAGTAACGTTCTGCCGTGTTGCTTTGATTCACGTCTCTGTGTAATCTCATTAAAAACATGGATTCTTCTTATCGTCCAATCCGAAGCTTGTGATGTTATTCAGACACCAGACGGACGCGACGTCCTGACAGTGTTGATTTACTGTGATGACCTCATTTCTATCAGTCAATTAACCATCTCAAGTTTGAGGTCCACTTCTGATCCTGTTAGAGACCCAGCACACAAACACTTGATGCCCTTTTCGGTGTTTAAGGCAGTTACCCCGGTCTGCCAAGCTGCTAAGTCAGAGTCATTACGAGAAATCTTAATGCATGGTTATGGAATATAATCCATGTTCACCGTCTGATCGTGTTTCCTGATTTCTTTTTGGTGATGCTGCTGCATCTCCCAGTACAATGTTAATATACAGACAGAAATGAAGGACGGATGCACAAAAACGAGTATAACAGTTTAACCATAAACTAAAAGTTCCACTCCATAACAAGTTATTGGGCTGAATCAGACTTCTTTAAAAGAGCAGTCTTCCACTTAAATATGAGTCATCAGACAAATACAATACAAAGCGGATGTCGATTATTATTATTATTATTGTTCTTCTGGTCAGACCAGAAAGAAATATGTTTAGAGAATATGTAAGAGGATACAGCCGGAGCCAAACAAAACAGTTCCACATCAGCAAATCAACTAAATTTACATGTCTCATGTTAGAGACAGGACGAGAGGCCGGACCCCCATAGAGATGGAACAGTTCTGAAGGCCATGTGATGTTGGAAAGTCCAGACAAACCCCAACAAAAACCCCAAATAATGTCACAGACTTTCAGTGTATCAGCACTGACCAGCGTGGGGTCACGGCTGCAACATGTTTGGAAGTTAAATACAAAGCTACAGCCAGCAGCTCATTAGCTTAGCTTAGCACTCTCACAGATAAATGTGACCAGATCAAAAACGTACGTGTAAAAGTGACAATTCAACAATTTTCAAAATAAAACACCTTGTGCAGACTCAGACCGTAAAAACAGACAAAAGGGAAAGAACTTACTCAAATCTGAGCAAGTTAACAAAGTAACGGACCAAAACAGCATCACAGCCACGACGTCACAGAGCCGGGCCCGGTGGGATCCAGGGTTAACTTCCTGGGCTATAAGTGAGGTTCTGTCAGGTAACAGTATCTACTGTCGATACCGGCCTTTGAAGGAAGATCATCAAGCTTGTATGGATCTTTTTAGAGGCCGCTGGCAAACAACATGATTCATTCATTATGCTAATCACCGGGTCATTTGTGCTAAAATGTAGAAAGAGAAACATCAATATTCTCTCTCTCTGGATGCTGCAGTGACATAAGCTGCATGAAAAGTTCAGATGCAATGTCCTCCTCCTCCTCCTGTTCATATTACAGAGCTGTGTGTGTGTGTGTTAGTGTTAGTGTATGTGTGTGTGTGTGTGTGTGTATGTGGGAGGCAATCACTGGTTAATTCCAGGCTCCTGCTCTCCACCTTGTGGTCCACACGCAGCACTGGCTACTGCATGCATCGTTCTCTTTATTGCTGGAAATTGGGCATGGAAAGCAAACACACAAGGCGCACAGTTCACTGACACAGGTGGTTTGGGCTAAATATACGTGCTGCTATAAATAACCCGACTAAAAATAAGACTCTGGGGGGAAACAAGCACTTCAAAAGCCTTTTCTTAAACAAAACAACAAAAAAAAAAAACGTGTAGCTGTGGGTTAATGTTTATCATGAATTAGTAAGCAGGAAGAATGATTTAGTCAATGGCTTTAAGACAACACGGCTACAGCCTGACCTAAAATTACAGGGCAACAGATGCATAGTCTAAACATCCGAAGCAACTTGATAGCTCAGTGGAGAAAGACAGTCATATCATAATACAGGCATGTAGGCCTTTATTGAGTGAGTCATTCTTTCCAACAGAACACATTTTCCATACCCACATTAAAAAATCAGATCTATAAAAACAACGGATATCACAGAAAGGAGTGTGACGGGCAGTTGGGTCGCACACTGTCAGCAGCAGGTGGTAACGAGGAGAGAAGTCACATTTATACGAGTCACACAGACACATGGCTCTCCAAAGTTTGTCTCGTTCAGGACAAAAAAATGTCAAACTTTTTTCTGCAGAGCTGAAATTGAAACTTTATTTAAGTTGTATTGGTAGAAATATAAATCAGACTGAAGCATCAAAGGAAAAGAACACGTGAATTGATGTTTTCTGATATTCGGTTATCTTCACGTTCCTCTCATCTTTATTTAGAGATTTTACGTGTCATCGCTCAATTAGCGTCAAATTGCTCTCCACGTTGCTTCCATGTTGTGTTCTGCTCACATCAGCCGTGTTGATCAGACGGAATTACACAAAAACACGGTATAATTGCGCCTGTTTTACAGTGCGCGCTCCCCACCTCCCCTCCTCCTCTCCATTGGCCGGGCGCGCAGCTCCGGGGGCGGGGCCGTGCCGGTGCGTGCTGTTTAAAACGCTTTGGGGGAACTCTGCGCGAGGCACATTATCGAGACCGGTCCTCCAGAGATGTGAGGGGAAGTTTCAACACTTGATTCGTGGTTCGGCCAAAAACAAATAACGCAGAGGACGCAGAGGATAACAGGAGGCTAAAAAAACTAAACATAAAAACGTCTGGATTATATTTCAGCAAGCTGAATCCATCCGGTCCACAAATGAGCAGCAGGTAGAGCAATCAGAGTTTCTTTTATAAAAACGTCCTTTGGCTTTAATATGAGATGTGATGCTGCTAACAAGTGCGTTACGCATGGCGGAGCTCTTTCTTTTGGCGCACATGAACTTCTGATGCTTTATTCTCCATGACGCGCTGCTGACTTCCTGGCTTTTACGCACGGCTTGGTGTTGAAACTGTCAGATGACCCGCCAAAAAAAAAAAACTTCCACTTCATCTGCTCAGATTTGGTCTCTCTTCTTATGTGCTGATGAAAGATGTGTGTGTGTGTGTGTGTGTGCGTGTGCGTGCGTGCGTGTGTGTGGATGTGTGTGTGGATGATTGCATCAGAAGTCAGATCCCTTTTTCCCCCCGCACCTGTTAACATTTGTCGCTGGCATTTGGTGCATTCTGAGAGCAGCTCTGTCAGTCTGTCTCCCAACAGTCAGACACTGTTTAAACACAGGGCTGTATGAGTGTAATGATAAAGATAGAATCATAACAAATATGTTTATTATTACAGAGTTATTTATTTGAATTTCTGTCTCATTTTGAAACAGAAAGTTTCGATGTGTCTGCAGGAAAAGAGAGAAAACCTCCTGTTTGGTTTGTTGATTGAAATATTACATAACAGCCATCCTCTGAGGAAAGATTACACATTGCTGAGTAATTAAGCCTCCTCTGTAATTAAGGACCAATGGTGCATTTACATTAGATTCTGAGATATGCCTGTGTAGTTGTAACTTAACACAAACGTGCATTTGTTGTGGTTTTCTGTGTGAAAATCTGGCAGACAAATTGCATCAGCCAGTTTTACTTGCTTTCCTTGCAGGTATGAAACTACAGTATGACTCAGTGAGTCGCAGCGGCGGTCGTAGTTGTTTAAATGTGTGTACGTGATGCTGTGTGCCCCTGCAGGCCTGAAGAAGTCGAGTTTTCAGAGAGAGAAAAGAGAGACCAGAGTGACTGCAGCAGGTCGATTTAGACTTTGTTGCTAGGACAGCCAAAACTAATGAGTGGTGTTTTAGTTGTGCCGGGGAGAATCCTCTCAGGACAGCCATTATTGCAGCAGAGAGAAGAAATCCCAGAGGACTCTGTGAGAGTCAACAAGCTGCGCATCTCTTCTGCACGGCTCACGTTTTCTTGAAAGCTAATTTGAAATAACAGACACTGAACCTGTGACACTGACATGACATCATTTATAAACCTGTCGTGCAAAGTTTCAAGTTTGTCTTCTTGCAGATTATTTACTAAAATGCTTCATAAAAAAACTAAAAGTGCAACTGTGATGATTATTAAAATCGTCAGGTTTATAGAAGGTGCATGTGCAAAACATTGTCCAGCTTTTTCTGGTTTTGAAGAAGAAACTGAATAAAAAATGCACCACTGAGCACTAAAAACAGAAGTCCGGCTTGAAATCCAGACTGGACGTTGCTTTGGTTCAGTCTGCATGGCTTGTGGCACGTTTTCAGCTTCTTGCAGTGTATTATTCAGAAGATGACAGGAAGAAAAATGATCTGCACATTTAAGCTTTCTCAGTTTAACTTTTTAAACTCGATCCATCGGTTCATGGGATCCTGTAGAAACACTGTAACCCACAATCCAGCTAGAAATGATCAAGTCAGCGCAGGGCAGCCAAGAAAAACAAGTCGACTTTGTCATTGACCAATAATGGGACGGGAGTGCAATTACAGGGTGGCCTCTCTCAGTGAAGTTGAAATGTTAGGGTTAAACATCACTGTTGTTGTTTGTCATAACTGGATGAAATATTGTTGGCACAGGCAGGCGAGCTTTGCTGACGCTGGGTATAAAGTTTTTTCTCAGGCTGCACGTTATCAGTTCTGACATGTCATGTTCAAGAAGTAATCACTAAAAATGTTGAAGCATTACATTTTCTTTTTGACAACTTCTTTTCGTTCTTTTTGGAACTGCTTTGACTAACAGACCTCTTCTGTCTCTGTTTTCTTGCAGCCGATGAACTTGATGAGGTCCAGTCAGCTGATGAAAGAGGAGTGACCACTTCACCCTCCTCTTGTTGCACTCCATCTAGGGGCCAGTGAGGCTGAAGACTGCCTTCAGCCCGCCTCATTTTGCCACCATTTCATCTCTGAGTTGGTCCCCAGAAGTGTTTCAAAACTGTTTCTCCAACGCTTTTTCCAGAAACTCAGACTGTTTTCCAAAGCAGAAGCAGCACAGCCCTCCCAGACTGAGGTGATGGGAAGCGTGCGAGCCAGCCGCTACAGCATTGTGTCATCAGAGGAGGACGGCATGAAGCTTGCCACTATGGCAGTACCCAACGGCTACGGGAACAGTAAAGGCAAGGTGCACACGAGGCACCAGCCGCAAAGCAGATTTGTAAAGAAAGACGGTCACTGCAACGTGCAGTTCATCAATGTGAGCGAGAAAGGTCAGCGGTACTTGGCTGACATCTTCACGACGTGCGTGGACATCCGCTGGAGATGGATGTTCATCATCTTCTGCCTCGCCTTTCTCCTGTCGTGGCTGTTCTTCGGCTGCATCTTCTGGCTGGTGGCCATCTTCCACGGGGACATAGAAACTGGCGGCCAGAAGTGCGTCTCCAATGTGAGCAGCTTCACCGCTGCTTTCCTGTTCTCCATTGAGACTCAAACTACTATTGGCTACGGCTACAGATATGTGACAGATGAGTGCCCTGTCGCTGTCTTCATGGTGGTTTTCCAAAGCATCGTAGGCTGCATTATCGACGCCTTTATCATTGGCGCTGTCATGGCAAAGATGGCAAAGCCCAAGAAGAGGAATGAAACTTTGGTTTTTAGCCACAATGCCACGGTGGCCATGAGGGATAACAAGCTCTGCCTGATGTGGCGTGTGGGCAACTTAAGAAAGAGCCACCTGGTCGAGGCGCATGTGCGGGCGCAACTTCTGAAATCCCGGACGACAGCAGAGGAGAGTACATCCCCCTCGATCAGATGGACATAGATGTGGGCTTCGACAGCGGAGTCGACCGCATCTTCCTGGTCTCCCCCATAACCATTGTCCACGAGATCGACGAGGACAGCCCCTTCTACGATATGAGCAAACAAGACCTGGAGAACTCAGAGTTTGAAATCGTGGTCATCCTGGAGGGCATGGTCGAGGCGACTGCCATGACCACGCAATGCCGCAGCTCCTACGTCGCCGGCGAGATCCTCTGGGGCCACCGGTTCGAGCCCGTTCTCTTCGAGGAGAAGAACTACTACAAGGTGGACTATTCTCGCTTCCATAAGACATACGAGGTGCCGAGCACCCCGCTCTGTAGCGCCAGGGACCTCGCAGAGAAAAAATACATTCTCTCAAACTCCAACTCCTTCTGCTACGAAAACGAGATGGCGCTGGAGAACAAAGAGGACACGGACGAGGGAAACGGGGGCAGCGTTGGGCCTGACGGCACCCAGACGGACAACATCTCAGAGACTGAACACAGCCAAGCCACGGTGCCGCTAGAGCCCCGGCCTCTGAGACGAGAATCAGAAATATGACTGTTCAGACCTCAGACCTCACGCGAGAGATTTTCTAAAATCACCTCTCTGCTCCAAAAGGCGCATCGAGCCGAGCTGGGCCTTGGGTAGAGGACAAGCCGAACGGTACTGCTGTGGGAAGCGACAAAGTTTAGGACTTTGTATGTAGGAGTCTGAACTTTGACTACATACAGTATGACAAAACACAGCACTACGAACCATGTGCATATTGCAGGAAGAATTCTCCATGAAGTCCCCATGAATGTGTGCTTTGGTGACTGCAAGATGACAGAGAGGTTGTTGAGATGACTTGAAAATTGCAGGCATGTCTCAGTTTCTCTGGCCGGCATGAACAAGGCGCTTTCAGAAAGGTGTTTTATAGTTAGAATATGTTCTCAAGAGCTGCTAGAAAATAGTGGGAGTTAAACTTTGTGCTTTCTCATAGAACCAAAGAGGACACTAAAGGTAGATGTCTGGAACAAAGGTACAAGTAGAGTATTTGTTCACGAGCTGGTCTCATAGCAGACATCACGGTCGGTTTAGGGTTTTCCTCTTGACTTGACAGCACTGATTTTCTGATCTTCTGCTTCACCCTCTGCAGTTACTGACCTGAGAGACTGTTCATTGCTGGTCAGACTGATAGAAACATGCCTGCTCATGTCAAGAGATAGAGCAGGGTAGTATTAACGGCATCAAACTGACAGAAAAATCATTAATTTAAACAGAGACCGGGGTAATATGAGAATCTGAATGTTCTTAAAAGTGCTGCTATGATGTTGCTTCTTTTTTTTTTCTTTCGTTTTTTTTACGGTTGATAAAAAAAATGCCAAAGAGTATTACTATCATAGTTATGTTTCTTAAAAACAACACCTGGTTAGATTTGGTACAGAGAAGTAGAACGTTTAGGAAGTTTTAATAAGGTTTGTTTTTCAAGAATGTGTGTACAGTTTTAGCTTTTTTTTTTTTCTGATCATCTTTCATCTTGAGCCACTTCATCAAGCCTTAATCTGGAAAGCTGAAAAAGGAGGAAAGTGAAGATGTATAAATCAAACCAAAAGGTGACAAAGGCTTTACTGTAGAGGACAGTAAACAAGAATCACAAGTTCTGTAGTGTTTGCTGAACCAAAACAATAATTCAGTTAGTGTGCCGCTCATGTTGTGGAGGCTTGAACCAAAAAAAGAGTTCGTTTTTAAGCCAAACCTGCTTCAAAGGTTTAAAATATGAAGCCTGTGATGAAAGAACTTCCCCTTTTTTTCTAACGTCTGAATCTGATACAGTGTTATGATTGGAGAATATCAAATCGTTCAGCGATGACACTTTCCTTCTGTGCTGTATGCAGACTACAGATCAGCCTCCTTCATCTTCAACACTACTTGAGTTTTCATTCTCTGTTGACGTTCAAAGCCAAATGTACTGTAAGCCCGGCATATGAAGGTGTACTGCACAAGAGTTTGCATCAATACAAATTTATATCCTGTATCTTTTTTTGTGTGTGTGACGGAAAGCCTCTCTGGGCTCCATCGATCGATCCTACATGTGTAAATACCTCCCTCCCTGTTGCAGTTATTTTGTATCTGTTTGTCTTCCAAATGTACTGCAAAACCACGGAATGTACAGATTTTTGTATTAATATTAATATTAATATTATTATTATTAATTATTATTATTATTATTATTGTACATGATATTATATTGTTCTTTTTTCAATAAAATGTCAGTGGACAATCAGAATCATGCTGTGTGGCTCATCATAACAACAGAACAGTCGATTTTATTCACGTAAACAAGATGGAAAAAAGGAAGTTTTGGGTCACATGAGTTGATTTTTAATAATATTATGTGCTTTAGTACAGTTCTGCGGTACTCGAGTACCTTTCCAGTATGTATTACATTTCAGATGCAAACTTTTTACGACTTTGAGTTACCTCAATCAACATTTCACAGACAATGTAATAAACAAGTAAAATGACATTATAGCAACAACATTAGCAACATTAACCTGCTGCTCACATGTTAATGCATCAATAATAAATCAGAAATATAATAAACACTCCGACAGAGGCCGTTCTGCCACCTAATGCATACTTTAACTTTTTTTATACTCCCATATTTTGCTGCTCATACATACTGTACTGTTTTTATTTTATGGCGCGGTGTTGCTACTTTTACCGAAGAAAAAGATCTCAGTACTTCTTCCAACACTCAACTTGATCAATAAGCAAAGCAACACTGCAAAATCTGTGACAAGTTTATTTTTTGTTGCAGGAATTGGCAGGAAAATGTACTCACGAGTATGAAAGTAAAAGTACACACTGTGACGGTTACAGGTGAAAATTATACTTCACACATAACAGTGATGGAAAGTAAGTGTGACACTGTAAATCTGAAAAGAACCTTTGAGAAAGATTTCTCTCAGCGATCAGCACCTGTGAAAAGTAACTGTTAACTCCAATAATCAAATAAATGTATGAGTAAAAAGTGCAATATTATAGAATATTTCCATCTGTTCCATCATCTCTCCACTACCAGGACCTCAGACTGTACTGGTATTTCAGTAATGTACTGAGTTACATCTGAGTGCTGACATGAGACCAGCAGCAGCGTGTTGGCCTGAACACTGACACTCACCAGCAGCCTTGTCCTGCGTCCTTCACTGGCGCACGAGGGATTAACACCTTCTTTTCTCTCTCTAGCTCTTAACACACATTACGATCATTCATCGCTCATCCTGTCTTCCGTCCTCTCTCTATTTGTCTCTGGTCTTTATAACGTCCAGTGAATGTCTCACAGTGGTGTGACTCAGTCACGTGTTAACAAGTGCTCAAACAACCTGCTTTAGCTGGTTTTCAGCCACGGCTCTCTGGTCTGTCGTCAGTTTTGAGGGTTGAAAATATTATTATTAAACTATTGAATGCATTGATTCAGTTGGGTGCAGAGGATGTCTCCTATTGACTTTGGTGATCTCTGACTTTTGTGTTTTTCATTTAAATGTCTCTGTCTTTTAAAGCAAATGATATACCCGTCAGCCTCCGCTGTATTTTAGAGATATTAAGCAAATTTTAGCACGCTAAAGATGGTACCTACTGTAGCCGCTGTTAGCTAATGTTAGCTCAGTTTGTTAGCCAGGCTGCACGGACTGTGAGCTCAGAGCACGGAGGGGAGTGTTAGTGTTTGCACCACATTGTTGAACAAATACTCGAGTACAGCTGTCCATATTTACCACAGTGGGATTACAGTCTGAAACTAGAGGCAACAAATCACAAAAATAACAATCCCATGTCATAAAATGACTCTGACTGACGCAGGTAGACGTCTGTCTAAATGTTTGAAAGTCTCCTTTATCGTGGCGTTTTTTGTCCGGATAAACATTATAATGTTATTTGTGTTGAATTATCAGAGCAAAGAGGAAATATTTTTTCTCATGCTGGTCACATTTTGTCTTCCACAGCTCTACCTCTCCTCTTCAACTGCACAGACAGACAAGAAGAAGAAGAAGAAAAAAAAGCTGGACGTGAACCCAACTCAATGGAAAATTCCTCGGTTTACCATTAAGGAAGACTGACACTAATGTCAACTTCTGGAGTCAGAACTCCAGTCAGAGCTCGAGCTTCGAACGTAATGCTTCTGTGTGTGTGTGTGTGTGTGTGTGTGTGTGTGTGTGTGTGTGTGTGTGTGTTCCATGCATCTGACACAAAGCAGTTACGGTATCCGATTCATTTCGATCATTTTGAAAGAGGAAGAGAGAGAAAATGAGTCAGAGTTGTTTCAGTTGCTTATTATAATCAGGATCTGTGTTTCATATTTCCTGCATGAGACATAATTTAAAAAAAAAAAAAAAGAAAATAAAAAAAAAAAATCTGATTTCATGCTTTCATGAACCACAACAGACGACGAGTACGGGATGAAATAAGTGAAGCATCTTGAAAAACACAAATACAATAAGAAGAAATTCACCTCATTTATTTATTCTCTCGGCGTAAACAAAAGTTTTTCTTCCGAGCTCAGACGGTGGCACCGGTTTGTCCCCGAAAGGGCGACGCTGGTGGGAAACTAAGGAGTCACTTTCCGGTCACACCATTTAATATTGCATTTATTTATTGAATTATTAATTTAAAGTTGTGACCAGGAAAGGCACATTGAGGTTACTTCCTGGCAGAAAGGAAGAATAGTGGCACATTGTTAAGCGCCGTGCAGTCGAACAGTGTGGCAGCTCTCGCTGCTGTAGGTGAACGTCTGTTTCTATTGTGCAGCTCTGCTCACTCCCTGTTTATGAAAACAATAACACTTTATATCAGCCGAGTAAACATCCAAAGGTAAATGTTAGGCCAACTTCCATTATTTCTGTGTAAACCCCTGAGATATCAAGTATCCAAACAGTTTACTTTTTACACTTTTCACTATTTATTTGTCTTTTATACATCACGCTGCACAGCTGATTGAGCCTTGTTCAGACTCTCAGAGCTACAACGAGAATCTGGAAACAACAATGTCAGAGTAAAAAAGCTTGGACCTGCAACACAAACACAATCCGTGCTCCTGAACTATAACCGGATCCTCCTGGCTTTTATTGAAGCTTCTGGGAACCTGACGTTCAAACAGACCCAGCTCTGGTCCAGACCTGTGATCCTCTGTGTTTTGTCTTTAGCTGAAGCCAAGTCTTCCTGCTTCACACGGACCCCTGCTTAGCCAGACAAAACCATCGCCGCAGAAGGTGGACGCACGGCTCGAAGCCGCTCAGACGCTTCGAGGCTGTAATGAATACAATATCAAACAAGAGCTTACAAAGACTTATTACTCATTTGGACCGGGTGGAAATTATGACTTCCAACTGCAATATCATAACACTCGTGACGACATTTTCAGTGCTTCATACCGTCAGTTTGAAAAATCACTCTCCTCTCGTGTACGTAATACTTTCCACAACAATAGGAGCATAATAACGGGAACACAGATATTATCAGGTGATCCGGGTACAAAGAAAGCCAAAGAGCACGAACCAGAGCTTCAAGTACTCACTATACTTACTTACTATACAAGTACTCATGGTGTAGTCAGGCCTGCTTCCTGCTCGTTAGCCTTTAGCATACATACATCCACCAAACTACACGGTAAACCATGTAATATGTGATTCAACTGGGACTGATCACAGATCAGATCATCCGTAGAACGGCTTAAAACAATCATTTATAACTAAGTTCATCTCATGATCTACACGTCATTGTTTGGATCCTTTTCACCTCTCCTGAAGGGCCTGGGACACTGGAACTGGTCCACTTCATAAGAATCACGATGTGCTGTTAGCAACACTTTCATTTAAGTGGTATTAATATCAGCTTTTGACCGTAAAAATAATAATGTGAATAATAATTGAACGTGTTCGTCTCCAAAGAGACATTTAGTCACCCACAGGTTCATGAAGAGCCGTCGTGAAGCTCAGTGTGGTCGCTCTGGCTGTCGCCATCTTGGCAGTCCTGCCTCCACCGCCTCCTGACTAATCTAAAAATGGACCTGAAGTAGCCGAATGACGCCTGGTTGCTCAAACAAGCCACCTGTAACAACACCCACCTGTCAATCAAAGCGTCCACGCTCTTAATCCTGCATAACTTTAAGCCTTAATATAAAAAATTCACCCTCAGTACAGTTGTCATGAACGTGGACATTACATGGGGACTTATGGAGACTGACCCACTTCTGGAGCCAGCCTCAAGTGGACGACAAGAGGAACTGCAGTTTTTGGCACTTCTGCCTCATGGCTTCATTTCACAGCTGCTTTCTGTTTGGACGTGACTCACTTTCAGTGGACATAATAAAGACCAGAAAGACAACTGAAGACAGGATGAGAGACGGATGAGCACGATGTATGTGAAGAGCTGGAGAGAGAAGAGAAGGCGTTAATCCCTCCTGCACCTGTAAAGGACGATTAGAAAGCCAAGGAGTGCCAGAGCTGAGAATTATCAGCTGGATCTGCAGCTGCCCTCGGCTTTATGAGGCTTTAAAGTGAGTTTTCAGCTCATTGTTCAGCTGTCCGGCCACAACTTCACTGTTATGGTTCACTCTCAGCGCTTTCACTGTGTCGTTTTTGGCTGCAGCAGGCAGCTGCTTTCAGAGACAAAGGCTCTAAAACCTCTCTGAACATTACCTGCTCAACACTAAAACAGCAGACAGACACAGCCAGAGACCAACCGGTAAACATAGCAGAGCATTCAGCAGCTAAAGACACAGAGATTTCCCTCAGATAAAAGAGAGTGAATGCTGCATTACATATGAATAAAACAGTTCTAATAAAATCAAATATAAAACAAGTTATTGCAGGCTTCCAACAGATACACTGCAGACTACCCTGTACCTGATGACCTGACCAAAATACTTCATCCACAGCATCTGAGATACTTCAGTAGTCTTAATTCGACACGACAGGTTTGCTCTCTGGTGTCCTCCTCCTCTGTAGAAAACATAATATCACTCTCTCAGTGAGTGCGGCCTGATCGTCCCATTGTGGCAAGCAAAAACCCGTCATAGGTTTCTGCTCCAAAACCATCAGTCCATAAAAAAAGGTACGTTTTGTGCACTTGTGCACGAATTATGAGTTGAATTTCATATAACAAAGTACTTATTAGTGCCTTCAAAGACATAACATATTTTATTCCAAGTCAAGAACTGCGAATGATAAAAAACACGACTGGTTTTGATAATACAAAAGTGGCGTCATGGACCAAGAAAGAAGTTGATGGAGATCCAGGATTTTTGTTTCTATTTTTAAACATCACAAGAAGAAGAACAGAGTTTTTATTATTTCTCATGAATTTATGAACTTACTTGAATGAAAATAACCTGGAACATGTACTCCAGAGGTGAGTATCACTCTGTATTTCACAGGGCTGCAGCTTTACTTACATCGATTTAACTTCTTGCTGCCATGTTTTTACCTCAGTCGGATTATGAGGATGTGCGTGTCGCTGCTCTGATTGACGCAGCTAACCATGCAACTGAAAAGCCTCGACAGTATTCTTTGACGTCAGACTTTTATATGTTGTTTGTTCATTTGGGTTATCACATATTACAGAAAGTTTGATCAGAGCTCGTGGCGATGAAATCGTTGGTGTGTCGATACTCAAACTGACATTGTTGGATTCACGGCTTGTACTGAGCTTTTCTTCTCTGGGATGTCATGAATTGTAATCTGTCTGTTTGGCTTTGTATCTGTATGAATGTTCTTGTTCTTCCCGTCTTGGCTGGGACTCCCTTAAAAAATTAGTTTTTTTTAATCTCAATGGGCCCCTTCCTGGTTAAATAAAGTTTTTCACTTAATCAAGTAACAGCGTAGTCTATAAATATAAAAAAAACAAGACTTCCCAGAACTGAAGGTGATGTCGTCAGAGATTCCTCGTGTCCAACAAACAGTCCAAAACTCAAAGACAGCCAATTTATGACAAAATAAAACAGAGAAAAACAATCGAGGAGCTGGAACAAGAGTGCTTGGTGTTTTCGGTTGAGAAATTTCTGACTTACTCGACTATTACTAATCATTTTAGCAAGATTATGAAGCAGATTAAAGATTTCTAAACGTTTTCTGATCGTTTTAAAATATGTCTAATCATTTCCAATAACTAATGTTATAAATACCACAAATATCCGACAGCAATTCTCAGAACAAGCCACACTTTCATTTCAGTAATAATAATAATAACGGAGTAGGTAACTGGGCATCCGAGCTACGCAGGCCTGCTGAGAGACGGTGGAATTTTCCGAGGAGCTGACCATCCAGTGGACCTGAAACGCCTCGCTGGCTCTCGCTGGAGCTGCACTTTGAAGCTCTGCCAACTGCTGTTGACCCGTCTTTGATGTGACGCCAAACACTGTCACCGACGGACACGAAACGCCTGTCATCAGACGGCACATAATCGTTTTCTCCTGAACCGTAACGTCTTTTGCATTCGTCAAAACCTTCTTCTCATTGCTGAGATTTTTTAGGAGCAAACCCGGTCGAGCTCTTGCTCAGATCGTCCTGCATGAGTCTTGGCCATCCGGCATACTGCGGAGGTCTTTGTGCATTAGTGGCATCATTTGGCAAAATCCAGAGCAGTGGGGTTGACAGATGGGTGCTTTGTTACATCTCTGGTTTGTGTTGTCAACAAACAGGTCACAGCCAATGTCAAAGGAAGCTCACAGTGTGCAGAGAGAATGAAACAGAGGGCTAAAAAACACCAGAGAGGCTCTCTACGCCCTGACTTCAACAGCAGGTTGAAGCATGTGTGGCAATGTGCAGCTTTCTCCTTTAAACAGGTTAAACAGAGAGCTGGTAAACAATATGCCATTATGTCACATCCTGAATAATTCATACTTTTCTTCCTTGTGTGCAGAATTAGATCTGCCGTGCTGCTGAACAGATGAATCACATCCCCAAAAGAGGTGTCTCCATTTCCTGCATCTGCTCGCTGGCAGCTACTCCACAAACAACCAGAGAAGTTTCACACTTCACAGAGTAAGAGTAGAAAAACGTCCATCTGAATACGGTTTATTTGGTCAGGACCAACATTGTTGAAGGATTTTACTGGACCTGATGTGTTTATTTATCTTCTCTGCTGTCAGAGAGCACACCAAGAAAAAGACGACTAAACTTTACAAGAAAACAGGCACCTTTTATAACGGAGAGCTGCTCTTACACTCACTCTTTCCTGAGTCGACTCTGTTTGAACTGCTTTTTACTTTCTGATGTCTCACTTAAGATCCTGGTGATCTGCATAAATACAGATGCAGCTCATGTCACCTTTTTACGCCTGAAACAATCAGTAATGAAACAATCTACAACTTCTTCATGTGTGTAATCATTTTCAGGATCATAAAAAAGTCTCCTAACCCTCTGTCCTTAATGTCAGATATAACTGGACGCATGCCAAACATAGTCTGGTGATCATTTTGGTTTGGTAATTTTCCCCCGGACGTTGTGTCTGCTTTGCAGTCTGAGACAGGATTAGACCTGCATCTGCCCTCGGCACATGCAGTCTCACCTTGACCTTCGCAGCGGTGTTTGTTGAGGTTAACAGGACACCGGGGCCTCTGGAGGGGGGGCGGGGGGTCACGTTAGGTGCAGCCTGCTCGCAGCAACCTGAGCCTGGCTTTACTGTTTGACAGATGGAGTGTCCTCATATTTAGCTCTGAGCCTTGCGCGGGAGAGATTAGCCTCTTCATGCACGCTGACAGACGAGGAGAATATAAGAAACATGTCGGGATACAAAGCTGCCAGTCAACTGTGATTTGTGATGAGTCCCATAAGACAACGAGCAGGAGGGGAGATATGGACACACGGGGCTAAACTCTGAAGGGTATCCATGTGAAAGACACACGATCCAGAGAGCAACGACTCGGTGCTTTGTGGGTCAAAATCTGAATTTGTAACATTCTAACAATGCTGCTTCATGTTACACAGCAGTGTTCCTCAGCACAGTCTAAGATAAGCTGAGATCGACTTTATTGATCCCACACGGGAAATTCACTTGTTAGAGCGGCTCGTAATAAACAAGGTGGATAAGAAAAATACGCATTAATAAGTGCAACCCAGTCATGGTTGAGCGAGTGGTGTGTGTGCGAAACCTTGCTTAGGGCCACTAAATGCCTAGGGCCGGCCCCGTTCACCTGGGTGAAGAATGCAGCGTTACGGACTCTGTGAACCCGCAATAAAAGGTTTCCGTGTCAAAGCACCACAGTTTGTTCAACAAATTCCAGTTGTGATCCTCCTATTATCCGCCTATAAAACGCCCACTAGAATGTCAGGTTGGCAAAAAAGCCAAAGAATGTGAGTGATGTGAGTGGCGGTTTGATGTCGTTGCGTAACAGCGGAGTGATTCGGTCTTTTGTAGCGGACCACAACAGCGTGACAATGCTTCAGAGAGGGTGACAAGTACGGCTTAATGCACCTTGAACACAGATCTCTGCTGCCTCATCCCACTCATAACAACACACACACACACACACACTGTAACAACCAATTAGGAAGCGTTCCCATCAACATCATCATCACCATCATCATTACGGCCGAATCATTTTGTCAATTCAATCTGGCTTCACTTGTTCTTTTTATAGAGCATGACACGTCGGACAAATCGAATCAGAGAGCAGAGACGCTCTCACAGGTCTGCTGAGGTGGAGGCGAGCAGATCACCATCACGCCATCATGTGCAGGTACACGATGAACATGACGGCATTGATTTGAAAAACCCGAGCGACAATCCAATCAGCTCGCAGCAGGAGAAAGCACCATTCCTTATGAAGGTCCTGGCTAATTAAGAGTAATAATTAGGGATGTCTGTGTGTGTGTGTGTGTGTGTGACTCGGTGTGTCTGGGGAAGAGAGGGTGCTAGCATTGACCGAGAGAAACCTTTGTGTGTGTGTGTGTGTGTGTGTGTGTGTGTGTGTGTGTTATTATTCATATTTACATTCTGTAATTAATAGCCGTTTTCATTGTTGGTGACGCAGTCACTGGATTCATGCACACGATGTTCACAGGAAACAGTCGTGGATCATCAGTGAACCTGAAGCCTGGTGCACGCTCTTAATCCTGCATAACTTTAAGCCTTAATATAACCTGAACAGGTGAGTTGTATATAAATTCACCCTCAGTACAGTTGTCATGAACGGGGAAATTAGCTACAGAGACCAAAACTGTTTTTTGTACCAGGCTGTAAACATGTTTATTTCTGCTGTGAAGTTGGACATTTGAACATGGGGACTTATGGAGACTGACTCACTTCTGGAGCCAGCCTCAAGTGGACGTTTGAGGAACTGCAGTTTTTGACGCTTCTCCATCGGCTTCACTTCACAGCCACGACATAAAAACATCCATGCAAAACAAAACATGAGGCGTGAGGAGGGAAGGCACGGAGAGGAGGGGGGAAGGTCCTGTGAGTTTTAATCAAGAAACAAAGTAACTGGTATAATAAGAAACTGCAACCATACAACATCTGGTGTTTTTTCAGCCATCTAATACGTCTGGTGTCATGTTAATGGATCTGTAGGCAGAGTAAGGAACGGGGAAGTCTTCTTCCAGAAACACAACAACAGAAAAATGACCGCAAGAATGTCAACAAGCGAGTCGATTTACGGAAATCAAAACTCTTAAATGACGAGTGTTTTGCAGCAACCACGACAGCAGCACTTGTACTGACTGAAAACAGCAGAGAGAGGATGGATACGACAGTCACTGATGATTGGGTGTAGCAAAATAACCTCCTCCTCCCCCTCCTGAAGAAATTGGCTAACATGAATGAATGAATGTTGTGAATGAAGTGAAACAAAATGGCAAATCAGGCCACAACCAGACTGCGACATGAAGTAAGGTCAGCGGTCGACGTTCTGGAGGCCTCGCGTGTAAACGAGCGCTCATTGTCTTCGCTCCTCCTAAATTTGGACACAGACGGCGGCTCGTATGCGGCAGCTGCCGGGCAGCTAAATCATATTGTGTAATGTTTGATGGCTGGAGATCTACTGAAGGGGCTGAGAAGAGGCCTTGGCACAAACACAAGCGACAGAAAACAACAACCTGCTGCCTCGCCCGTTAAGGTTTCAGTCCCGACTCTGCTGTCAGCGGAGATCATCCTGCTGCACTGAGTGTTGATAAAGAGAAATTCACAGGCTTTGATCTCACTGGGAATGAATGAGACACGAGTGACGGACAAACAAGCTTTTATTTTTGTGGTTCCTGATGTCGGCTCTATCTGATACGACAGCGTACTCGAATGAACTGTTGAACTCTAAACGCGGAAACGTTTGTGAGAAGACGAGGAACGGGGAAACAAGAACAAGAAGAAATCTGACAAGACGTCAGCTTAGTGCCGAAAGGAAGACGAGCATTAAACTCTACCTGGTCGCTGTCGGTGCAGACGCTTTCTGTTTGAACCAAAGAAACTGTCAGCTTGTTTACAACAGTTTGTTGCCTCATTAGACCCATTTTTAGCAAAGTCCTCATCATATCATAATTAGCTTAGTGAGTCATCATCACTGATATGTGCATCAATAAAAAACAAGACTTAATGATTTAAATATGTAGATTAATCTGCTTTACCAGGCTTGACACTAAATGGTTGCCAGGTTGCCATCGGGAAATGTCCACCAATCTCTTGGCCTTCAGTTTTCATTAGTGGCAACCACTTTTTAACAAATATGAAATAAAGAAAAAGCAAAATGTGCTTCCCCTAAATCTATAAATATTTTTACACATATATTTGTGCGTTCACTCGTGTGCACGCAGGCGTCTGTTTGAGAGACGACGGCAAAGCAAAATAAGTTGTTTGACTGTCGGACCAACCCAAAAACAACCCAAGAATTTCATTTACTTTAATAAAGCTTTATGTCACATTTTCATTATTAAACTTACTGAGAAATGTAAATGGCGAACACATTTTCAGTGTTGCTTTGTTGAGAACGACATGTTGGACCAGAAGGAGAAGCTTCGACCTGTCGGCATGTCACATGCCGCCGTGCTGGCCCGTGCACGGATTGCCATATTGTTTGACACTTTTACACCACATCCTCCTGCACATGGAGGTGTCAGTATTAAGAGGGATTAGTGTGATATCCTCACAGAATCTACCCACTGTTTGCTCAAGGTTTACGGCTGATATCTGACTCTTCCTCCTCTGGGTGGTCAAGTGCGGGGCGAGTGCTTTCATTATGACCAGTCTGCATGTGCTTCTTGGCGTCTTGTTAATGTCACAGTGACTAATTCAATTCAATCCTTTGGTGAGCTAAAAATATGTTTTTTAAAGATCTGGGTTATGATGTCGGCTCAGCTACTTCTTAGAGGTTTACTCCTTTAAAAAAGCAGGTCAGTCCTGCACGCTATTACGGGAACAAAATGCTATTAGCTCCGGATCTCTTCATCCCAGAGCTTTTCAGAGGGCTTCTGTTGCTGTCGCCTTCTTTGACTTTACACGGACACGTGATGAATCTGCAGGGTTCGTTCACCAGAGCTGCACTTCTAAAAATAATCGTCTTGAGGTTTGTTGACGGATGCTGCATGTATGCAGCGACCGGGGTGTAGTCAAAAATAAAATGGTGTTTTCGTCCAGCGGCCTGTGAAGTAACCAATTTACTGATACTGTCAGTGTCGAAAAGAGGAAGTGGTGCAAAGAAAGATTGAATTGTACATAATTTATTTAAGTCCTGATAAGTAAAAATGTAGAAAATTATGTCTTCAGCTTCTCGAATACGAAGATTTTCTCTGTTTTCTATCACTATAAATTGAATCTTTTTGGGTTTTCAACTGTTGACCCGACAAAACAAGACGGGAACAGAACAGGTTATGGTCGAGTATACGGAGCGGGCAGCAAACCTCCGGCAGATGAATTAAAAACAAGCTTTACTGTAAGAACACATCATGCATGACGTGTTTGGAGTTCACAAAGTCAACAATTAGCATTGAAATCGGTACCTGCCGGGCTCCATGCACACTGCCATTCATTTACATTTTGTCAAGAGGGCTCATGGCTTTGTTAGCATGGTGATTTTATCGCACAGGATGCAAGATATACAAAAGACATTGTCAATGATTAAATGGACACCACAGAAGCTCGGGATAAGGCCGCATTGCTGTGTGTGCCAGATATGAACAGACAAACAGAGAGCGGGATTAACTCTTCAGAGTGAGGGAGGAGTGAACGAGGCTGCGCGCTGGTCAGTGCGGTTAATTGGAGGACTGAGGCAGAGAGGAGAGAAAACAACAGCTGTGGACAGGATGGGATTGTTTCAGAGAGAGAGTCTTACGCTGGCAGAAGTCTGGCAGGCACTTCACTTCTCTCACCTTTTCTGAGAGCAGCCGCATCCTGGATACATTACACCAACTCCTGCCTGACCTCAAAACATGTCGGTTAGGACAAACTAGAAGTGTTGGGAGGCGCTTTAAAGAGTCACTTCACCCAGAAATATACTTGTTGTTGATGTTTTACCTGGACTCAACTCCACATTGATGCGTCTCGAGAGCGACAGGTCCAGTTATTCTGTCACAGCCACAGTATATCTTTATTGATGATAACAGTCATATTAAAGAATTAAATATTAGAAATAATCCAGCAGTTTTTTCGTTCTCGCTTTGTGGTTCACACACATTATAATTTTTGCTGTTGTACAGACTTTCTCTCCACGTCCCGACACAACACATACAAGTTGGGGATAAATAGCAGCATTTTTTCTTGAGTTTATAATAGATAATATTCTTATTGTAAGTTATTTTGTAGCACTAGTCATCACTTTGGACTTTTCTGCTTTCCATCTAACTGTATCACACCTTCCTGTTTTATAGGACTGTTCTGCTGGTGTATTAACTGGTGTGAAGAAGATGGTTTGCGATCAGTTATGAGGCAGGAAAGGATAGAACAAGTGCGTTCCCTTAACTTGAAGAACGTTAGCGGTTCGCTTGACAAAGGTCCGCCAACTATAGACAGTACAGAACCTGGACATTTTGCTGTGCCACTTTCTGATGTGAGCAAACACTAACCCCGACACTGTTAATGGAAAGACGCGTTATTCAGTGTTCATGATGATTAAAGTAATCATCTCAACATCTTGGCACATGAAGCTCTGGAATCTGTTTAGATCTCTGGGTTTGGATGAACAGGCTGTTTCAGGACAGACTGAGACAATATATAGGAATTAAAAGTTTCTTATGTTGTCACACTGCACTGTACCTGCACAGGAGAATATCATGCATTCATCTTTATCACTGCATACACCAGAGATGAGATACCTCCCCTCCTCACCCCACTGTGCCCAGTTGTTGCTATGGGCACACAGCCTGGAGTGGGAGGACGCTAACAACCAACCACGTCAGCTCTGAGTCCACACTCCCCCGAGAGAGCCAGATGAAGGAGCAGTATAAGTACACAAGTTAAAAGGGAACATAAAAGAATTAATCTGCCAAAAATACCTGGCCGGCTCGTGATCCAAGCAAACTTGAATTGGTTCATGTAAATGAGTGTTGCTTGCAGGCGTGTTTAAAGGCTGCAGGTTGACTTGAATAGGCAACGTGACTCTGACATTGTGGACAGAAAAGGTTCGGTCGGTTTGTTCACACTGAAAGAAAGCACTGGAGATGTGTTGTTACAGTTAAAAGCTTGAGAAAAATAAAATCTCCTCCAGGACTTGGTAGATTTGGCTTCACTGCTGTGCCAACACTGGCTCACCGCCAAAAACAGATTATGTCATCGCAATTATGCCTGAAAACCATCAAATTTCCACTGATAAACGCTGTAGATCAAAAGGTCTCCTCATTATTTTCACCAAACGGCTTAAACTTTATGACTTTCTGGTCTTTATTTGATTTAATTTTCTCCAAAAAACACAATAAAACTGAACAACTGAACAGATATAAACACAACATAAACCAAATCAACTCATCCTGGCACAAACTGGTTGTTGACTTTAAGGATGAAACCACTAATTAATTAAGTCATCTTTTAAGCAGAAATGCTCACCAATTCCATCATTAGAAATTGAATATTTTGGGGGTTTGGACATTTGAAGACGTCACCTTTTGGCAGTTTTCACCATTTTCTGACAATCAGTGAACATCAAGAAGAAATGTTAGCTGCCGTTCTGGTTAATGATGGCTGCTCAAAGGTTTATGTCCTGATTAAAGACACTTTTAAGTAAGTTTAACTTCTCACTTACTTCACTCGCTAACAAACTTGGACTTTGTGGTGAGTTGTAAAAGTAATTCTTCCATTCAACATGACATCTTTCCAGATCAGACAGCTGCCTGCTCATTTAAACTGGGCTGTTTGGAGGGCTCTCTGTGCTGCTCGGGGCCACGGCACCTTCATTAGTCTTATTAATAACCAAAGTGTGCAGGAGTGGAGTGGAGCACCAGTCTCGAGCTGATGGAACAGACACACTCTTCAATCAGAGGCTTAATTTAATCCTGACACCAGGGCAACCAATGAAGAGGACTCATTTACCGAGCCTGCTGCTAAAGGGGAATCTGCTTAACAGACCAAAGAGGCATTTTACTATAGAATGCTCAAATTACTGCAGTAATTAGGACAGAGTACAGAGGATAATTATGTATTATCTTCTTTGAAACATAAAGAAATATAGTTTGCAGGGAACTAGGCCGCGAAAACAAACAAAAAAACAACCCCACTGACCTCAAAGACAAGTTTTCTATCACACAAATCTGTGTCAGTGAGACGAGATGATCCATCCACCTGACAGGTTTGGCATCAAGATGCTGATCAAACAGCATGACTATGACACATGTGAGCCACAATAAAAGGCCTGCAGCAAAGAGGCACTGGACTTTGCATTTCACAGAGTTGAATGTGGTGCAACTGGACTCACGTTACCCTGACTGAGCTCCACTGTCTACCTGTAGCAGCCCACATTACATTCAAATCTCTAACGCTGACTACAAAGTAGTCTCCGGTTCTTGAACGTCCTCATACAGACATATGTTACCTCCTCCTGGCTCTGCCACCCGTCCTCTCAGGACAATCCAGACTTTTCTGTCTGTTGTTCCCCGTTGGTGGAACGTCCTACCAGTTCCTACCAGATCAGGGGCGTCCCCTCTACCTTCACAAACCTCCTGAAGACCTCCAGCTCTTCAGAGAGGACCTCGATTCTATGTGAGTAGTTTCCCTTTTTGTAAGCCACTTTGCATAAAAGCCTCAGTAAAATCAGGATCTGGTTTGACCCTCATTTGCCTTGTGCGGTGCGACACATCTCCTTTGCTGTGCGAAGTTGCTGGATAGTGGCAGGAACTGGACCCTGCTGTTGAGCATCGAGCATGTTTGGGATGCTCCTGACTACATACCAATGCTAAATAAACTGTAGTGTCGCACAAGATTCAAGTTTAACAGTTTTGGGGCAGTAAAAACTAGAAACTGATTTCACGTTGTGATTATTTCCTGGTGGAGGACAGGGTTTCAGATCGTCCTGCTGTCTCCCGGATCACATGAGCTGTGCACACAGGATGATGCTGTTAGATGTCCATGTACGCCTCCGCTAAAGAGTTCACAATAACAGGCCAGGGGTGATTAATGCTGACAAGCCCTGGCTTTTTATGGATGCTAATGGTGCAGTGTGTGTGTTTGCCACTGTCACCTGGCCTCATGCTCCTGCTGTCGCTGCTGCCTCGGTCCTTAGTCACCGACTCGTCGTTTCGCAGCTCTCGCCTCGCCATAGCGACCAGAGGTGTGTGGAGTCAGGTAAACACATTTTAGACATTCTTGAGTGTGATGTTGAGTTTATTTACTGACGGTTAGATTTTAACCACATTATCTCTGCTTTGATTGGTAGGTATCTAAAAGTGCACCAATCAGAATGTACTGTACTCATTTACAGGTATGTTTTTTTTGGTGCAGAAGTGACAGTCATGTTCCTGGTGATGGGCATTTCTCGCTCGTTTTGAGGTTTTCACTTGTTTCGTACGGTATTTGCACAAACTGCACGGCAGGATTGTTTTCAGTCATCTTGGTTTGGATGTGAATGAGTCACATCAGTGAGGATTCTTGATTAAATGTCAACTCCCAGCGTGCAGAGTGGTCCCTGTAGTCACATGCAGGTCTTCTCCAGCATAAGAAACTAGGGAATCCTTTGAAGGCCTTGGGGCCTTTAGAGTAGGAGGCCCATCCAAGTCCCAGAGGTCTGAACTATAGTAAACACCCTGCTCTTAACTCTGTATGTAAGTGGGAGGCACATCAGGTTGTTCATGTTGACATCACTGTGCTATGGTAGCAGACTTTCTTACACTTTAAATCACAATTTTCTGCCTCAGCTTTCTTGAATTTCACTGACTGGTGAAGTCCGAGTATCTATTTAAAAAGTATCTAATTTAATCTGAAAACGATCAATCCAGATGATGCAATTAGAAGAGGAAGGATGGCACAGATCTTTTTTTCCACATCTAATCAGGATGGCAGGTATTAGGAGACGCCTGAGATGCATCCTGAGATAAGGAGGAGAGGAAAGAGCTCCTCTTCTTCTGTCATCAATAGAGCTGTTTGTTTCTTCAGCTCAGAGTCTCCTCCCAAGCGTCTTTCACACACTTTGAGCGACACATGATCCGAGAAATTCGATGTACGGCCGCAGATTACATGAAATGTTGTGAAACAGGCGTCTAACAATGCAAACGTGTTTCCTCATTGTGAAAGAACTATGCCAGAACTACACCACAGGACAAAGGAGCTTTACATCAGCACACTATCATACTCAGTGCTGATAAAATGATGATTTTAGTGTTCATCATGTTCACCACCTTAGGTCAGGAGTCACCATGCTAACATTAACATAGCACGAAGCACAGCATTAGTTAAACACTGATGAAACATTAAAGGATCACCAAAATTACAATCCATGCTATGGGGAACACAAATGTCTGTACCAGATTTAATAGTCTTAAGATAATTTATTCAAAACTTCATGGTGGTGCTAGACAAGTCAGGGATCATGAACGATATTTGGATGCATCCTCTGGGAACCATGAATGTCTGAATTTTTTTTTTAATACTAAAGTCTGGAACGAAGAGGTAGACTGACTGACTTTAAATATTACCCAAAGCTTTTTAGGACATCTTTACCTCACATGAAATATCACTTGCAAGTTAAGTCTGCACAAGTTTCCTGATGTGTTGATACATAAAATTCAACTTTTCATCAATCTTCATCTTCTTTCATCACCCTCACCCTCGAGAGTAAAAAAAGTAAAGGAGCTACATCACAAGACGGTGTCAGTAATCCAGGTTTCATCTTTATTGAATCAGCATGAAAAAAGTTTCACAGATGATACAAACAAAACTCTGTTTACGATGATGGAGCCTCCACAGGACACCTAACCGCATCATAAATGTTAATATGATTTTGCATGAATACATCACATTTCATAGCTCGATTCATGATATTTTCTACAACTAGTGTCCTGTTCCCTGACTAACTAGTGCACCTAACATTGTAAAACATATGCCAACCATTTACACAGAAGAGATGTTTGTGGTTGGAAGCTTGATCTCGGACAGATTTCACTGAAAGTGGTTTCTCTTCTGAGATACGTGATAGATATTTTTATGGAAATACTTTTCCTTGGTCACTGTGTGCCATATGGCAGAAACTATTTTGGAGAGATCTGTCATTGTTCCTCTGGTGTCAGGCAGCTATTTCAGCATGTTTATGGAAATTAACCAGCAGGCCTCCGTCAGCCAGTCAGCCTTTTGTGCAGTTTGACATGAGCCGGTTGTACTTTTCCACTCGTTCCTGAGATCAGTGGGTAACCTGGGATACATACTTCAAAACCACACGCTCTCTGCTTAAGTTGTGGACCTTTAAACACAACACTGATGCAAAATATCTTTTCTTTTTTTTTTTTTGGACCTCCTGCACTCGGCAGCGCAGCTCGTCATGTGCTGACACAAATCTGTAATGAACGAAATGAGGAAATACCCCACGAGGAGCTGGATGACGGCCCAAAACAACCACCCTGTCCAGCAAGAGTTTTGTAGCTGTGGATCAATTTACATGTTGCTGAGTCACTCAAAAGCAGAGTTGCTTGACTGGCGAGTTATCATTGTAAGAGTACAATGGAGAAGAAGAAACATGGAAAACAAACAGTACTTTGCACTAATAGAGGATCAAGTATCACCTAATACCAGCTGTTATCTGATATTTATTCAGAAATAAACACATTTCCTACATGATTTAGCCAGCTGCTCAGCCTTTATAATACGGCAGTATCTGTGGAGGCATTTATAACCTGAATATCTCTGAAAAGGAGTGCGCTACACAAAGTGTCACTTCAGTGAAAGTTAAAGAGACATTGAAATGAAAGTGTATTAACTTCACTGCGTTCATTTATTCTACCGCCGGCAGTCTCGGTGGTTTGACTTCGCTCGTGTCCATCAGCTCCGTCGAGCGTCCCACAAACCTTCTGAAGCGTGTCTACATGTGATCCGCAGCGCTGACATCGGAAGCAGGGTCAAGCTTTCAGCCTAAAAGGCTCCCATCTTTCCTTTCCTTCTTTTTTTTTTGATGGGAAATCCTACCTCACAACTCCTTCTGTGGCCTGTACTTATCTGAAACGTGATAGTTATTCATTGACACTGACACTGCCTCGAGGCACAGCCAGAGTGACAAAGCGCAAGCTGGCACAATATGGGACACGCAGCTTTGGTGAATTGGAAGATTTAAAATGTGCATATAAATGTGCAATGATGACGTCAAACTTCAGGAAGCCCATTTTTATTATATCCTCATTTATAATGGACTTTTTCTTTTCTGCACTTCTTATGCAGGTAAACCAGGCGATGACGGATTTTCATTACAGACTAATGTTATTTTTTCTTTTTGTCTTTTTCTCGATTAATCGAGTAGTTGTTTGTCTATAAAACGTCAGAAAATGAATGTTCATCGTTTCCCATTGTGACATGTTTAAATATCTTTTGTCCACAACCCAAAGATATTCAGTTTACTGTCATGACGACCAGAAAATATTCACGTTTTAGAAGCTGAATTTGGAAAGAAAATGATTCATTTAATAGTTTACAACTTATCGATAATTTGACTAATCATTGCAGCTCTAATAATAAGCATAATAATAATTAATTATTAATTAGTTACTTAGTCCAGACTTCATTAGAAAGTGGCGCTTCAAAATGCAGATGTACTTTCAGCACTTCACTTTGACTGACTTTAGTTTCTTGAATTATTTTTCTACATTGTGTGTTGTGAATTGTCTTCAGCTGTTAATTGATGCATTTAACTTGTTTAGTTTGGATTATTGTGTTGACCACAGGAACATCAATAATTACCATGTGGGAACACGAAGCAGGCCAACTACAGCAAAGTAATTTAACTCCTGAGATGTTGAAATAAAAAGACAAAAATGTTGAATAAAAATATCCCATTAATAATTTCTGCTCTGGACTCAGGATAATAAACAACATGCAGCTCTGACACACTGAAATCCTTTTTTACAAACTCAGCATTACTTTGTCGACGTCCCCGGTTATCCATCTACAAAGTGCGCGTGCTTTGTGGTTCTGCGGTTGCTATTCTGTTACACTAAAGTGGATTATATGTAAACTAGCTCACTCTGTCAAACGCTTCAGTGGTTTTCCTACGATCAGGTGAAAGATGGAGAGGCGCTGGGGACCAGCCAGACCTGCAGTGTAAGCAGATACAGGGATTCTGGTGAGAGGATTTGAGCAAAAGTCTTGTCAAACAAACAAACGGAAGTATTGAACTTGCGCAGGACTAGCTGACCTTTGACCCTGTGACGCTTCATCTGTTTCGACCTCCCTGATCTGATTTGGGATGTTTTCTGTGATCGCCAGCGTCCCAAACGAAGTCAAAGACGAGCTTTGTCTGCACCATCGGGATGGTTCTCAATGTGCTGCTTTTGATCTTCATGACAAATACAAACCTGTTATTTCCTCAAGCTGCAGGACAAAATCAGCTTTCTAACAAAGTGGCCACACTTCCTCCGTAAAATAGGCAGTGTTGGAAGCTCCTTCTTGGTCACCAGCTGGATAATAAGACAAGTAATTCGATGGATATTTGTACCATCGACTCCTATTTCACGTGTTTTGTGGAGCAGTTTATATCCCAGCAGAGAAGGATTGGATACCATTGGTTTGACAACTAATATGACCTTTCTCTTTGGTTCTCTTGGTTTCCTCAGAGCTCAGCACTGTCAAGAAGGATTGCTACTGTCCAATGGTGCATATTTACATGAAGCTCACAAAGTCGAAATCTGCTGGTGTGACTGAACCTTTAGGAGAAATGTCCAACAAGTCCTCATTCGTGAGCAACAAGTGTTTCCTGATCGCCCCCATGATCAATGCCTGGTTGGGTTTAGGCAAACACTACACGGTTAAAAGAAATCAAGACTGACTGTTGGGAGACAGACGAGAACCCGGGGCACCGGTGCCATACAACTTTCCGTTGATTTAAAAAGAACACAAAGATGTGTTGTGAGAACAGGATACAGTGTTCCCAGATGGCATGCACTCATTTAATAAAGTTTGCTCACAGGGTACATATGCCTAAAAGGTTCTTCAGGATTCGGCATTTTCTGGGCCTGCAGCACATGTGTCACTGTTTTTCTTCCACGATGACACAAACATCACACGATGGCACAGGATTCCTTGAAATCAGGTCCATATCAGACGATTCTGCACAGTCATGAACACTTCATGTCAGGGCTGGAAAATCTGATGATTATACGGAGACTATGTGATCAATGGCGTCGACGTTCGGGCAAATCATAACTTACTTCTGTGTCCAAACACATAATCTCATTGATCTGTGCTACATTAACAAACCAGTAGAGTAGTAGTAGTTAGACTAGTTTAGTCATGGCATCTCAAAATTGAGGAAATTTAGATTGTGATTACGAGATCGTGATATGATTTTTTTGGCCAGATGACCCACCATTCATTCACGTTCAGTGTCATCTTTCATTCAGTGCCAGTGCAAGATGTAGTGTCAGGTTGAAGGGTCAGCCTGTGGGGAGGTCTGGGTGCTGGATGGGCGTCTTCCAGTCACTGACCTGCAGGTACTGTTGACCTTTTTTTTTTTAACTATGTTCATGATCTTTACCCAACCTTGACCATGTTTGAGTCGCCTAACCTGAAGCATATTTAAACCACACTTACATTTACTATTAACAAGATCTTTTCTTAGTTATACTCTGGTATGGCATGCACAGATATTGTAGAAGGTTGTAGAGTTTTGGGTTTTGCAGAATTGTCCAATACTGACAATCTTGTCTGGTGATTGGGTTGCAAAAATAATACTTTTCTTGGTGCCTTTTATACAAATACTGGATATCTAATAACATTTGAATGCTTGTAATGATGGTAAGAGTCTTTCTGGGCCAGAACATATTGGGTAACTTGGAATTTAAACTGTGGTCAGTTCGCCACAATCACCACACAGCCGAGCACCGCTCCTGCAGGGGGGCTCGCAGGAGCTTGTGAAGTTTCTTTTAGAGATTTGTACAAATGAAAATACTCTGCAGGATGTTCAAGGAGCTTTGCGCCTGCATCACTATAAGCACGGGTCAGCTGTGTGTTGTAAATCACATCACACTCTGGATTTCTGCTCAGTCATGGTAACAGGAGCATGACTGGGACAATTACAGGAAAACGGGGGGCATCTATCCTCACTAACCTTTACATAAAAACACCTCTATTACGGGAGGAAAACTTTATTTCGAGAGGCACTTTGATGGAGTTTCAAGTTGCAGTGCAGTTGGCTTGCCCTTCCTACAGCGGCAGCGGTCACAACACTTCTCTGGAATCTTTGGATGACACTGGAAACGGGTCAGTGGAGTCTAAAAACGGACGTCAGCCCTCCAAAAGTCATTGTGTCTTGTCCGTCACACCCTTTTTCCCCTCGCACACACACACACACACACACACACAGCTGTTTCACACGAGGAACATGACAGCTGGTTTCGGGGAACGTGCGCGTTACCGAGGTCAGGGTAGTGTGGAAGAAGTGTGGGAAATCCCAGGCCGGGAGGCTCTGGAAGTGACCAGGAGGAGTTGATGGTTAAAAGTGTCCGTCAGACATTAAAAAGTAATTATTATTAATGATCGTTCACTTTTTGTTTCTGTTTCTTTTTTTGTCAAAGTATACCCGACTTTTGCATCACAGCCACTAAACTGTGGGAGAGTCTGTCTTACAGTAATTTATTGTTTTTACAGTTATTATCTTCCTGCATTTGTTCAGTCTCTGCTTCACATTGTTGCTTTGATTAATCTGTTCGTAGAGCACTTTAACTCTGTTAGAATTGCTATGAATAAAGTTATATTGTTGTTTCTCAGCATTATTAATGACTTTCTCTATTGTAAACTTGCCTACACACTCAACATTCACATTTTTACAACTTGATGAACATGCATGTTAAGAAAATCATTGGTGCCTTTGGAAACAGCAGTGAAGAGAACAATCTCACCACAAGGTTTATTTTGTGTGTTTATGGAGCTTGTGATCATAATACGATCTTCAGAAGTTGGAAACAGGCTGACAGGGGTGCAGATCTCATTAATATGCACAGGACCAAATATGGGCCAGTTAATTCACCATCAACACATTTTAGACACCAGTCACCACGCTGACTCACGTGCTACAGAGATGAAATCTGGGAAATGTCTTTGGTTAAGTTCACGCTTCTCTGATGTTGGAGAGGAATCCCACCCAACCTGCAACTACTGATTACTTCTGAATTAATGGTCAGTGTTACAGAATAATAAAAATACTCATTAAAGTTCTTAGAGCTGAAAGCAATGGCTCTACTTTGTTCGTCTTGTCCAATCAACAATCCCAAAGAAACTCATTACATTGTCGTTAGTCAGGTATTTGTATCCAAACCACCGACAGAACTTTTGATTTCCTGCAGACAGATTTACAAGAAAACTTCAACACGTTTCAGAAAGCATCAGAATCTTTCATATCATAGTTTCATTTAGCGAGTAAAACAAATCAAACTTTCATTTTCTTTTTGTTTTCTCTCGTATTTGCATCATCAGTGTCGGCCTTAAAATCACCGCCTCTCCAAACAATGTTTGCTTCTGCGTGAATTTGTTTTACTTTGGTTGCTCCCAACTTCCATGAGCCATTCAGGGGCCTTGAATATTTCCATGGTGGACAGCTGTGATCTAAATATACAAAGGGACTTCCTAACTTCAGGAAAAAGATAGAAGGAAGGGCCGAATTCAGATCCTCCCGCAAATTTCCTGTAATAGCGTCCCCCAAGAAAAACACACAGTAAAAACAGTGGCAACATCCAGACTGCTGAGGTCAAACAGGGCAGCTTCAGGTCACTGTTTTTTTCCTGATTGTTAATCAGCTCGCAGCCTTCAGACCGGCACTCGTGATCCTCTGTCTTGCCTTGCAGTAGTAAAGGCTCTCTACACCTGTCCGACTCACATTCCTGCACTCACAGTTGACACATGACAGCTTTTCCACACTGCTGCACACGCACACACACACACATTTCACCACCACTGGTGCTGGTCTGACACACCCCTGTGCTGTGGCTTAGGGATAAATATATTCATCTGAATGTGTCCGTCAACAGTAGTCCAGATCTGCTGTGCGGATGTTGTACAAGCTGGACCTCCAGTGATTTCAGAGTTCCTGTTTAAAGGGCATGTAGTCCAATACTGTCGGCTGTGGCTGCAAACGTAAATATAAGAGTCAGACTTTATATTAGAGGGTAAATGTCGGAGAAATATTACGAGAAAATCCACTCAGTGGAAAGTGTGTGAACTCATCGATGCTTCATGTCTAAAAACAGAAATATTCTGTCATTTTTAAAAAGATTCTTAAATATTTGCCGCCATTTTTCGAGTCCTGATGCTGCAGCGAGTTAACAGTTTGAGCCGTGTCATCACATGAATGAAAACATCATTTTCAAGGTAAAGACACGGAGGCACAAAAATATCTGGCGGCTTAAATATGTCAGAGGAAGGAAACAGATACTGCCAGCGTGCATTTGTTGTGTGTGTGTGTTATTTGCTACAAATGTTTGTAAGTGTGATGAGCGCATGCAGCAGAATGAAATATAAGTTATCTAAGTTATCTAAATAAGAAAGAAATGAATAATCCGGTCTCATCTGAAGTCAGATTTTTTTTTAAATTTATAACAACGATATCAAAAATTTAAGTCAAATTCATCTTTAACTTTTATTTATTATTTGTTTATAATAAATTACTCTCAAAATACGAGAGACATGCAACAATTACACTGAGTGGGAACCACAAACCTAGAACAGAAGAAATGTTTTTAAAAAAAGGTACTGGATTATTTACACCATATTCTCACGTGTGTTTTTTAGCATATCAATATTTCATACATACGTTTTCCTCATGTACGCCTCACAACTATCGTCACGTTTTATTGAAAAACTAAAGCCCTTCACAAGGGGATGATTCAACTATCTGCATGATAAAATTTGAACAAACACTAAAACTTTTAAATCCTTCTAAACTTTTGTTCCCTTCATGATTAAATGAAGAGACGGGAGACTCGTAGCTTCAAGCAACAACACAGTGGGTATTGTTGCTTGAAGCTACGAGTCCTCATGTTTTTCACCTGGTATGAACAAAGAAAATTAATGCAACATGTCCACTGATTAAAAAAAGTTTCAGGGACTGGAGCTGGATTTGTGCTGACTCCATTTTTAACTTTGCAGGATGACAGCGTCTGAACAATGCTGTGCATTCATGATCCTTTTTTTTTCTGTTGATCGGACGGTGTGAAACGAAACGAACCATTAAATCAAACAAACCTTTCCTCCACCTTTCATCTCAAAGAACTCCGTTTCTCGGGGCCTCTCGGCTTTGACCTCTCCATTACGCGCTCGGCATCCATTTTCGTGACAGATTGAGATGAATTGTGTGAAAGAGGTGCACTGGGTCGCTCTGGGGACACCCTTGAGAGGTGTCGCTGTGCACCTTGTGACGCTTTCTCCGGGAGTGAGGAACAATAGGTGGAACCAGCTGCTGTGGGAGTCGGTGTGACTTGGTGGAGGAGCTGTTTACAGGCGGTTGGCCGCTCGGCTCAGGCCGGACACCGGCCTACGTCAGCTCTCTCACAGTTTATCATAGTGTGGCCATGCAGAGCTGCAGACCCGTGTATGTGTCCACAGACTAGCAGGGAAAGGTCAGCCTTCATCACAAGGTCTCCATATGACACGCCGAGTACAATGAAGTTTATCGACGGCGTGGGTTTGATGGATAGGACAGAAACATATAAGCTGTGGATTTTGCGTCAGCAGCATTTTAGGCCTGAGACTCGGCTCAGAGTCACTGAGTTGGTCTGAACTCAGGTCAGTTTTATATTCATGTATTAAAAAGACATAATGTGCATTAAATACTGGTTTGTTTAACGTGTTTTCTGTTTGTATATTTTTCATGTTTTGTTGTCATCGTTATGTTCATACTGTTTTGATGAAATGGAACAAAAACTAAAACTAGTCTTGTTTTGTAGAGATTCATGTTACGGTCAAAGGAGAAACAACAATACATAAAAATGAATAATGAACTAATAATTCAGACATGTGACTCAAAATAATTGATTATCAGACATGCAGTTAATTTAATAGTTGATGAGTGCATAAAACTAACAAGGTCGGACGTTCAGGGTGCAGATATATCACTCTTCAATAATCGACTGCTCGTTCACTGACTCCTTTGTCTCTCTCATTGCACACAGATGCCTCCTTCTATACTGGAAATAAATTCTTAAATTCTCCCTTAAAGGTTAGACAAAGAAATTTTATTGTGAAAAATTAAAATTTTTTAAACTTATCATTGCAACCTGTCGTCCTATTTAACATTTCTACAGTTCTCGTTGGTCAGAAATGGACTCCCATCATTTTGTATGGACCTGGACTTGTTGTTGTTCGTGTTCTTGAGCTCTTTAAGAAGATGTCTAATTATGTCTGCTAGCTATGCACACTACAAATCAAAATCAGCTTAAAAGGAGGACAAACTGCAGGGAGAGGGGCAGTTTATTGTTATTTATTTTATTTATTGTTCTCGTTGTCAGTTTGATCATTTTCATGATTACTTCTACCTTCTTCTTCATCAGTATCAGTGTTTCATTTTCCAGCAGGTCTAGGCTGGTGCCTGTGTTGGACTCTTCAGGACACACGATCGGTCTTCCTCTATGGTAATTTTCCCTCACACACGAGTTGCAGTAAACTCTGTTGAAACAGTTTTCTTACTCAATCTCGGTTTAACCAAATGAACCCACGATTGCGACAGCAGAAAGTGTCGATTCTCTGCAGCCTCTAAGAAAACAGACACTGCCTCGATTCCTAGCGGTCCTCCTGACCTCTGTTTGTGTACAGCTTGAGGACGGGCAGCTGTCCCTGCTTTGTGACAGGTAAATATTGGATGTCACCTTCCTCTCGACGGGTCGATTCAAATATAGTTTCTTTAAAAACTCTCCCGTCTTGAGCTACGAGTAAACAGCGCGTGCCACGGATACTCCGGCTTGGGTTACGCTGCTTTGTGTTTCCCACTTCACCTATTAAAAGCTCTGATGGCCATTATAAATCTCAGAGGGGAATAATCGAGTATTTGCACCTCTGGTTGCAGTTTTCCATGTCTGTAATAACTTTCACGCTGATGATGAATCAGCAGGGATCATATTTTTCCACTCTCACTCTGCCGTTGGTGATTATTAGGGGAAGGTCAGATTGATCAGTGGGCGGTAAATGTCATGTCAGTCACACAGAAGTGATTATGACCACAAGCTTAAACTGTGTGCTGTATCCAGGCTCAAAACAAAAGGATGCTGAGTCACTGCTGTGTCAGGATCACACAGGAGTCCCCACTGTGGCAGAGGAGACGAGAGACGTCCCGAGCTGATTTTAATGGCTCAGTATCAGCTTTAAATAAACCTTATTGTGTTTTGTCGTGCTCAGACTGCTGTCTTTAATAAGAGTCGGGCTTTTCACATCCGCGTTGGCAAAATTCGTTAAGCTCTGACAGTAACTAACTCGTTTTTCTTCTGTCTTCCTCATTAGCAGCACAAGACATTCAGGAAACACACTGATCATCCAGTAAAACAGACAAACCACATCAGTGGCAGATGGTTGCAGCATATCTGCAGCTGCAAACACTGAAGAAGTAAGAAGTTAAACTAGAGCTGAGTTTCTTCTAAAAATGACGATACCCATACGAAACCATACCACGCTCGAGTTTACCACCCCAGACTGTTTGTGAAGTATTTATTTTATTAAAAAATCTTCAGAAATATTCTCCATTTTTTCTTCCCTTTGCCTTCAGATGTCAACAGAAACATGTTGCTCAGCAGGATTGTGCAACTTTCTGAATGTTCAGCACCTTTTCTCCGACTTCACAGTGAAGTTTCATATTCATGACTCCACGTCTCATCGACGCCTTTTCCTTCATCTACGATGTTTGCCGTTATTTGAGCACGTTTTGCTGAACGCTGTGCGATGACACCGCGGTTTAAAGCAGCGGTCTTAATGCTGGATTAAATCCATCAATCAAGATCAACTCATCCCTCCTCGCTGCTGTTGCAGGGACACAAATACAGAAAAGACAGATGCACTGACCCGAGCAGATGCAGGAGGGTACGGTCTCCAAGTAGATATTCAGTAAATCTAAATTTAACCCCTGTGCTTCTATTTTCTGTTTAACAAGCGGAAACTGACTGAAATGAAGGAACATGATCGGGCCGGACTTTCAGATGGAAAAAAAAAAAAAAAAAAGAAATACTTCTTTGATGTTTCAATTTTACTCCGAGCCGCGGTCAATTGTGTTGTGTGGTCTCGAGTTACACAGAGGAAGAGCGAGTGGAAAGAAAGGAGGGCAGGAGACATACGATACAATGCAACCACGAGGGGAGAAACATCTCCGCTCCTCGTCCACTCAAAACATTCCTGTTCTTAAACACTCGCCGTGGACGTTACGCTGCTCGGATCACTTCACAGTAAACTTCAGCACTCCTCAGCAGCCTCACTGTACCAAATAAAGCCTGCTGTGATGCTAGGAAGGTCAATTAGACTTTCAAAACAGGTGTGAGATGAACACACAGACAGTGTTTAAGTTTTACAATGTTCATCTCCAATGTCTGACATTCAGAATAATGCTCTATGTAAAAATATGTTCTCATTACACTTCATGCATGCACCAGAAGCTCTTCCAGTTTAATGTATTCCACCTCGCAAAGAAACCAAACGATGGCCGAAGAAGACCGAAGCTAGTAAACATGGAGATAAACGATGCATGAAATATTTAAAAACTTGTTTGTGCACGCCAAAGCTGCAGTTCCTCAAATGTCCACTTGAGGCTGGCTCCAGAAGTCAGTCAGTCACCATAAGTCCCCATATTTACAGCATTTTTATAGAAGTCACCTGTTCAGATTATATTAAGGCTTAAAGTTATGCAGAATTAAGAGTGTGGATGCTTTGATTGACAGGTGGGTGTTGTTACAGATCGTCATTCAGCCCGCCTCAGCTCCACCCAGGCTCCAGTGTTAAATTAGTAGTGGCAGGACTGACAAGATGGCGGCAGCAAGAGTCACCACACTGAGCTTCAGAAACCTGCAGGTGACATCACGGAGACTACATCCATTTTTTAAATACAGTCTATGATCTGACCTGAAGGACACATGACGCACTGTGGTGAGTAACACTGAATGTAAACATAATTTGACACTATGAAAGTCGAGGAGAGCTGCAGACGTTTGCTTCTTATCAAAAATGTTTGCTTATTTTATGGATTTATGAAAGAAATTCAGACAAAATATTATTTTTGAAATCTTAAATTTTATATTAATACTAATACTAACCTTTTCTTCCTTTTCTCGGCATGCACACTATATTTTTTTATGCTGAAAAAACTAAACTCAGACTGAAGACATAAACACTGGCTGCTGTTGCCGTCATGCTTCTATATCAAGAAGCAGCCTGTGTAGAAACCCGTGTCGGGGACGTGGGCACGCGACGCTCTTTAAGTTCCATATGCTGTTTACATTTTAAAGCCTGAGGAGCTTCGTTGAGGCCGTTCACGCAGCGCACGGAGCTTCCACCAAGTCACTCAGTGTGACCTCCACATTGTCACTTTAAGCGCAGAGATGCCTTGTTGTTACCGGGTAGAGGCCGGGCAGCATTGTGCTGAATAGTTCTGCACTGAAGTTAATCCTTAGTTCCTGCAGCAGCGGCCCTGAACCTTTAAAAGCTCAGCACGGCGGCTTCTTTGCACGTCAGTATCAGGTTGGTCACACCTGAATCGAGTGTGTGAAGGTCAACATTGATGGAGACTGTTTACCAGCTATATAGTATTAAAGGAGCATTAACATATCTGTGATATTCACATACAGTACAGGCGGGAAGCGCGCGTGGCACGTATGTGCCGGAGGCGATGTGCAGAGTTGATGTTCGTCACTCTCAGCTTGGAGTGCACAGGTGTCACATTTTCAAGCTTCTATTATCGGCATGGTATTCACAATATTAATGACACTTTCTGAAATATAACTATTACAGCTGACTTATAGCAAAATGACCTCACACCAAGTTTCCACCAAGTCAGCGTTTGGGACTGACAGACTAAAGACAATCAAACAGGTTCTGTGTCAATGAAACTTCAGTTCCCGTCACTGTAAACAGCTCCTAACAGCCAACATGTGACTGTAAGAAATATTATTGTAAGCAGCGCAACGTCATCAATTTCTGTCATCATTAACAGATCATAAACGCTCAGCAGAGCCCAGCACAGACTGGAGACAGACAGCAAACACCATGAACAGTGTGACCACGTCAAGAAAATGCAAATCAACAAGACACCAAAAACATTTCAGCACAGGTGGATCAAAGTTTGAAGCATTGAAATAAAACACACCAATCATCAGCCGAAACATCAACAACTCAATTAACACAACTGCACATTTAAAAAGTGTGAAAAGCAGCATCAGGAGCAGACATTATCACACACACACACACACACACACACACATACCAAACATGAAGTTTGAGGCCGACGGAGAGCAGCAGACAGACAGAATATCCAAACATGATAAAATCCTCCATGCAGATGTCAAAATGCTAACGGCTAACCAGCTAGCTCCTCAATGAGAAACACCTGTCTCCAATGAGCAGCACGGGGTGGGGCGGCCATTTTGAAAGGGGTGCGTTTGTTTTATGTTACGGGGAATACAGCAGGAGAGTGGTGGAGCTTAACTTTACTCAAATGTGAGGCACTTTGTACAGCTTGTTACAACCTGCCGGTTCTTTTCTCAGACACTTGATTTTATTTTTTAAGCTATAAATGTGACGAAATACTGAAAATCTAATAATCTACAATTGACTATCATAACTGAAGCCATAAATCCTGACATGGAGAAGCTGGAACCAGAAAAAAGGTGATTTTTGTTTGTAAAAGTGCTGAAATGATTTTACTGAATCACTGGTCCAGTGACGTCTAACTGTTGCCATAAAATAAAAAATCTAAAATAATTATGGAGTAAATATATTACTAGTTTTTATTCACATCCTTATTCCTCATCCGAGCAGCCTCAGGTAACGATAACAGAGCGAGCACTAAAATAAAATGACGCTGCTTTGATGCTTTGATCGGCTGCAGGATCGTCCAGATGCTGCAGGCTGCGGTCACGATTTTCAGACACAAGGCTGCACACATGCACATTTACTGTAACCATCCTCTCTCTGCACTGATGTATGATATGAGTGAGTGGATGAGATACTGTAAATGCAGAGAACCAAATCCAGCTGAGGCATGGAGAGAATATTTTCTGAAATGTACAATGGTCCAGTATCAGAATTCTCTATTTATTGGGAACCAGTGAGAGGAAAGTGAAGTGCATGTGTACGCAGAGTTCATGTTGCCCCCTCCGCGATTTCAGACAGCTGCAGCATCCAGCTACAAACTGGATGCTATTTATCGCACGACAACAAATGATTGATGACAGAGAGGAGGAGGGAATAACAGAGGGTCAACCTGGTATGTGTTGTGTGTACCCTCCCCTCTCGCTCTGTTTAGGGCATGCGATGTGGGTTGTGCCAGAGGTGAGACTGCCACAAGATGCTTAACAACAGCTGAACCTGTCAGTGCCACTCGCCCTAAACAAAAGACAGTAGGGAAGGGGTGGTGTCAAGGGATGGGGTCTTTGGTGGGGGTGGGGCACATGTTTGGCACCGGGGCACATCACGTAGGCACAGCAGGGGCACCTATGTACACTTTGGACCGGACAGGCAGGCCTGCGCACGTCTAAGCAGACACCCCGGATTAGAGCAGCTTAGACGGGTTTATGAATCAAATAGCTGTGGTGGCACAGACCCGGGCCACTATTCAAACTTTTACCAGAGAAATTTGTACTGGAAGTTATGATGCTTGAAGGGACGCTGCACAAAGATTAATTGACTCATGGTGATGAATACTACTCAGACTATGTAAACGGTTTTATAATGTGTCCTGTGGACCCTGAGGAGCTTCTTCAAGCCGGAGAAATGCTCAACATTTTTTTAGATAAAATAAATAAACACGAGGATCGCTGATGTGGCAGATAAACACGACGTCCATGAAGTGAAGCCAACACACAAGAGCCAAAAAACTGCGGTTCCTCTTGTCGTCCACTTGAGGCTGGCTCCAGAAGTGAGTCAGTCTCCATAAGTCCCCATGTTCAAATGTCCAACTTCACAGCAGAAATAAACATGTTTACAGCCTGGTACAAAAAACAGTTTTGGTCTCTGTAGCTAATTTCCCCGTTCATGACAACTGTACTGAGGGTGAATTTATATACAACTCACCTGTTCAGGTTATATTAAGGCTTAAAGTTATGCAGGATTAAGAGCGTGGACGCTTTGATTGACAGGTGGGTGTTGTTTGAGCGACCAGGCGTCATTCAGCCCGCCTCAGCTCAGCTGGCGACAACCAGAGCCGCCACACCGAGCTTCACAGCGGCTCTTCAGAAACCTGCAGGTGACGTCACGGAGACTACGTCCTGTTTTAGTCGTTGGGTTTTACAAGAAACTACTTTGTACTGCAAAGCAGCACAACAATATTTAGCATTCAGAAATGTTTAACTGCTACCGTCTCACCATCCTGTGTGTCAACGTTTCATTCATTGTTTCATTCATAGTCATTTTATGAATTTAGTGCCTCGATTGCTGTGTTGTGACAGAGAGGTGACGACAAAGAGAAAGGCAGGAAAGAGTCGCATTAATACATTTTTCTGAATAATTCAGTTTTGGAGTAACGCCTGTTCTTCATTCTCTGAAGGTGCTCGGCAGTTTTTAAGGTTGTTTCCTTGTTACACAGAAAAGGGTTTTGTCTTGGCAGCTGCTGCTTTCCTGTGAGTTTTGGTTGGATGTCACGATGAAAATTGTTTTTCCCCCTCGTTATCTGTAATGGTGCTTAAACAACTTCCTGTTCCAGAAAATGGAAACAAAAAGAAAACAACATTTTTCATGAGAATAAAAATGGAGAACTATTCAAATCTAAATTGAATCCCTGCTGCTCGTCAGTGCCTTTAATTGAAGATCACCTCACTGAATGTGGGACATCTCAGTACCTCATTTATTTTCATTTTATCAGAGCGCCAGCAGCGACCAATGTCGATCAATGTTTTCAAAGAGAAAGCTCGTGAAGAGCAGCACACGTCAGTGGTGGCCAAGATTTGAGTCTCGTGCGCCCAGCCGTCTCAATTTAGTGGTCGTTTTTGTTAATTCCTCCTAAATTATGAGACCAATCCAAAGAGCCTCCGGATGACGCCGTGTTGTAATCCTGACCTTTTGTGTTGAACGCCGTGTCCGTGGCCTGGCCTAGAATTCTGAGGTTTTGCAGAGAAACAGGAAGGTGTTGTAATTTTGTCCAGTCTTCCCAAAACTGCACAGGTTTCACAACAGGAAGTAAGTCCAGCATGACATCATTGTCTCATGGTGTCATCGTCACGCTTATGTTAGTGCCACACGGTGAACGCTCGCAGCTCTGATTTCATTTCAAATTTTTTTCTGTTTTAATAGATTTTATTGCACTTCGCTAAGTTCTGATGCATTTCTTTAACTTATGACTGTTGGCTATTCTTCTATGAGCAATTAATCATGTGAATACTTGAGAACTGCTCCCAAATGTGACTCCTACACCTTACTTTAAGGAACAAAGAACTTTGTTTGCATCACATCCTCAAAGGTCCAGTGTGTAGACTTGGTGGCATGGTTTGCTCTCTCTCCTTCCAAGTGTGTAAAAATGCAAAAACCATATTGAGAACCAACATTTGGTTTGTCTGTTCTGGGCTACTGTAGAAACATGGCGGACTCAATCTAATGAAAACGTACTTGAAACATACATAATGTAATAATAAATCCCCCAAAATCTCGCACACTGGTTTCAAAATCTTGTCCTGAGGTAAAAAGTGGAGCATCGAGAACAGAGAGAGGTGCACAGAGGTGTGTTCGTCCAGATCTTTGGATGAAAACATGCTGCACTTATTATTTTGATTTTGATAAACCTCATCAGATCACTGTCGGGCTCAGCCAGGACGTGGAGGCTCAGGTACGACAGGCGATGAGCCAGGAACAGGCTTTGAAAATCCGGCTGCCCTGTTGCATCACAGATTTTATTCAATAATTTCATAATGTGCAGTAATCTGATGTTCTCGTGAGTTTAATAAGCTATCCACGCTGCATGTCAGGAGGGGCCCCATTGCGTGTGTGTGTGTGTGCAGGAATGTGGCTGCTAAAATCAAAAACATGAATTTTCCACTGTGGAGTTCGAGGACCTCTATAGGAGCTCACAGTATAGATGGAGAGGCAGCGTTTTGGGGAGTAGCTGTACTTTCCCGAGGACGCTGCATAGTTTCCACCTGTGTTTGGTTGTGGGCAGGTTCACATGTCAGGAGGTTTGAGCTCTCAGTTTCCCTCCATGCCCCTCTCCACTCTCCCTGCCCTCCCTCTGTGGTTGTTTTGTGTCGTTGGAGGCAGGAGCAGGAAGCATTTGTTGTGCACAGGATGGCCCCTAAACGCACCACTCCCACACGGATAATAACTTTAACACTTCTTCTTCCCCTTGGCTGCACACACACAAACGGGACATGTTCACTTCCTCTTTGGTAGCCACTTCCTTTGTGGTCAGCAATGCTCCACGTTCACTCCAATGTGTGCGGTCAGACTAGTGGAGTACAACATCTTATGCAAGCTGCCTCTCCGGGGACGAGCAACTTATTTTACAACTTTGCTGTTTTTGTCTTTTTTCCTCCCCAAATATTGTAAATTTGGGGATTTCTTCAAAATTGTAATAAACTCAGCAGTTATGAGATTCCTGGATGTGCAAATCATCTTTGTTTGGAGAGTCAGGCACAGCTTGGTGTGCTGAATGCTTGAAATTAAGGGACTGTATGAAAATTATTAGGTGGGGTTAGAAAGAAGAGAAGGGTTATGCAAGGGAGAGGCGTCAGAGCAAGATCTGAGGTGCAGGATTTACTGCAAAGAATCATGAAGACGCAGTTTGTCAAATACAGACGACAAAAATCTCTGTATTAAGACAGACGTGGATCATTGGAGTTAGAATATTAGAGAACGATTGAATCCAACAGTCACATTCAAATTATAACAATTAACTACAGCAAAGTTAAATCTATGCATGTTTAGCAGCTGCCACCTGTCCCTCATCCACATATTCAGTGACAATAATAATAACAGATATGAGAGTCGCAGAATATAAGAAAGTTCAAAAATAGAGAGCAGCTGGAACACTCGATAACGTCAGGCGTTAAGTTCTGGGGACAGTTTCAGGAGAGGCTCAGCCAATGGAAGTGAAAATATGTTACATTAGTTATTTAGAGCCTCTACGTCGGTGCCTGACTCACCGTCTGTGCTGTAAAATAGAGACACTAAGAAGTTTCATTTGGTTTGTGTCCGATGATCGGAGAGAGAGAGAGAGAGAGAGCCGTGGTTGAGCGACGCAAACAGTGCATGATCGATATGGATGAAGTCGGCGAATCAGCAAAATAAAAAGATATTTTCTGATTGCATCATAGCAGTTACATTCAGGACAAACAAACACACTCACAGCACCTCTGCTTTACGTCCCGCTCTCCACCACAATGACTTTCATACAGTCTCTAAATGTTAGACAAATAATTATTAGTGAATAAAATTTGGTCTCATTTTTTAACGTGTGTAAAGATAGAAACTAAATAAGAAGTGAAATATTTCAGCGATCATGATCTGTGAAAATGCTGCCCTATTTTTAAAGCTGTGCTTTTTTATCTTTATTTTATTTATATTAGCTACTTTTATTACCCACATTTCTTCTGTTATCTGTTGCATTATGGTCTTATGATGTAAGAAAAGTTAATAAAAATGATATTTTATAAGCTATAAGCTTTAGGTGTGTTTAATCAGAGCATTCATTTTTTGTGCTCTCCCCATGTGCACTGAAATATCCACAAAGGAAGGAATAAAGGCAGAAAACAGTACCAGGAAACATGTAAGCTACTGTAGGTGATTTCAACAGCACGTTTTATTCAAGGGAACTCCCTCTCTTTCAAAACTTCCCAAAAGGGATCATTACAACTCTGCGAGAACATTAGTCACAGTCAGCAGTCGTGTTTTAAGATTAAAGAAGAGAGAAGACGTGTTTTCATTCATCCAAACAGGATCTGATAAAGCCTTTGTTCCCAAGGCGCCTATTTGAATTAAAAAAGATGAATGAGTGGGAAATCTGTGTGTGTCAGCCGCTGATGACTTGTATGTAGATGACAGCAAAAGCCAGCGAGAAGGAAGCACCCCCACCCTCCTTCTCGTCTCACCCGCCTCCTGCCAAACTCCATCCTTACTCGAGCCTCAGTCGGACTGATTCATCTCTTTCCCACTTTCTACAGAGAGGAGCAGGAAAACAGCATAAACACTTCTGGGATGGGGGAGGACGAGGGGGAGGTTCACAGGATGTTGTTTGACTTTTAGATCCTGTTTTCTTCCCTTTTCCCAAGAAGCTACTCTAACGCAGGTGCACAAGCAACCACCACCACCACCACCACCACCACCACCACCATCACGCCGGCCCCAGTTCCCTCCCCTCTTTTGCCCAAATAAGTACAGCTCTTCCCCCCTTTTTTTTGGTGGCAACTCTCCTCCTCACAAAGCCTTTTATTGTTGTGTGGACTTTTTGGCTTTGCTGATGTATTAGCAGTCTGAGGGGATTAAAGAGGACGGAGGGATCAGAGACTTTCGTGCAGAGGTTTTTGTCTTTTAACAGGATGAAAATATCCACTTGTCCGTCGTATCGCACAGTTTCAAAGCCAGAGGCCTGAGTGGCTCGCCGTTATGCTGCAGAGGCTTTTCTTCTGCTGCACTCTCAGAGAAGACAGAGCGGGTCAAGTGAGGCTTTGTTGGATGATATGTACAGTTAGAAGCTGTGAGGTTAAATATGCATTAAGGCCCCACATGTCTGCAGGCTTTTTTCCCAGCATAAAAAGAAATTCTCCTGCCGGACATGGCAGGATGTAATGTGCTGCTTTTGGTTACTCAGAAGCATAAATGAACGTAAAAAAGCGCCCCGAGTCCAGCGCAGAACCCAAACCTCACATCCCACCATGAAAAAAAAGACTAAGGGCTGCAATTCATTATAAATCATTCTCCAGTTTTTAAGTGCGCCGCTCAGAAGAGTTTCCATGAGATCATCAGCTGTCAGTATGCGAAGCCAGTCGCTTATATTCTGAAATTCAAACCAGGGCACGCAGCAGCAACATGGCAGGCGTGCAGCGGGGGATCTCCCGCTGGGCTCGCTCGGTGTGACATGAACGCTGTATGTGAATGCGAACAGTCCAAGTGTGTTTTTACCTTGAGGGTGAAGCTTAAAAAGGAAGTCACAGCAGCAGGAAAGCGACACATCCCACAGTCAGTGTTTATTGGTGTGGCTGCTGTTTGTTCACGAAAGCCCGATCCGTGATCCGAACATCAAAAACTGAAGTTCATTTTATTGATTTTACAGAGGAATGAAACTCAAAGTCATCACACATGAACCTGATGTCTTCATAACAATAACGTAACGTCTCTGAGGTTAATTAATGTTTATTAGTGGAGTAGAGGTCCTTTAATGTTTCTGCAGAGATCAGGACAACTTAAAGAATTAAAAGATATATTAATAAATAAGATATCTGAAAATGTGCTTAAAGTTTTTTATTTACATAATTTTTATGCCTGGAAATGCATTTTTCATCAAGACCTTTAAAAAACATGTCAAATTCAATTTGGCCTTTAATATGCTTCGACTCCACTGTTTCCTGACAACCTACGATTATATTTATATTTATGTTGTCCATCTGTTATGTGACGGTGTAATCGGATTTATTTAATAAAGAAAAAAGCCTTTAATGTTAACAAATAGAATTAAACCTTTGTTCTTAGAGGACGGCTAAATGTGATTAGTGTGGAGCAAAAATCACATGATGTTCTTAAAATGGCAAACCTGCATCTCAAAATAACATTAATGCTGATATATCATTTATATTTTGACATAAAAGTTTTCTGCATTTTCTTAAAATGTGCATTTGCATATTTAATTAGATGTAATGAGATTTTTATTTGTTTGGTTGTTAAATTGCTAATTCTCTGCCACCAACATCAATTTATAATTTTTATTTATTTATATTATATTATATATATTTATATGTCATCATTTCACACCATGCAAACTTCACTGATGATTCAAGAAATGCACAATAATCAGCTGTAAGTTTTGTTCATGTAACGTTTATGTTTCAGAGACGACGTAAATTATATCTGTGAACTTTAATATACGAATCAAAGTGTAAACAGTCTGTCCCGGCTCACGGTGAGCTTAAAGTGCTGCCTCTCCGACGGTGAAAGAGGAAACTCAGATGACGTTGGAGGATCGGGGAGAAAAGGAGCATAAAAAGCAGGCAGTTGTAGTGTTGGTAAAAATAAACAGAACAACATTCCAGTGACACCGGATAGTGTCGGGCATTTGGAAGAAACCTGGCATCTCCCGGACCCTGACCTCAGCCTTGAGAGGTGGCATGATTTACTGAAAGTGGCCCGAGGGTTCACGGGGGTGTGAAGCAGGCTGGTCGATAATCCTCCAGTCCTCATAAATAATAAATATAAATGTGTCACGGTGCAGGACTTTATTCCACTTTCTAAGAAAGCAGGACGGGGGCTTTTCCAAACTGTAGGATGAACTTTGCTCTGTGAGGTCTGAGAGATGGTCGTGAAAGGAAGGAAGACATTGTGTGGTACAGAATTGAGCTAAAAATATCCCAAAGTCTGAGTCTTGACTTCAGTGGGGGGACGTGCGTCAAAACACACTGTATATCAGAGCAGGTGGTGAGAAACGAGGAGCTGAAGGTAGTTTGTTTTGTCGTCCAATCATTGCTTTGTTTCCCTTTTAGCCCCTCTCTCTCTCGTCTTGCTTTGTGTGCAGGAGATTCTGTGTTTTTATTTTCTTTTTTTTTTTTACATGCATGCATATCCTCGTACTGTATGTGTGTGGAAGTTCAACGGGTCCAGTTCCCAGCCCTGAAGCACACCGCTTTGGAGCTGCTGTGCTACGTGACATTTCTGTGAGCCTGCAGAGGAGTTTACTAAGAAAACACATGAGCCCGAGGCCACGAGGGCAATAAAAAGACAAACACAAAGAAAGAGCCGAGCGGCTGATTTGGCGATATGCGGATCTAAAACACATCGAGACGTCGAGGTTAAAATTGGGTTAAATTGATAAATTGTTTTTTTTTTTAGATGTTAAAACGCTTGTTTCACATTTTCAGCTAAATTTAGTCTGATTTGAACTTTGATATTTCGACTTCTTTTGACCTGCAAATGAACAAATCAGTGCTTAGAAAGAAAGAAAGGAAGTAGTGGTTCGGTGATCTGCAGATCAAAAGACGACGAGCTTCAAAAAGGGCTAAATTTGATTTATAACAGAAATTTGTTTTGGGTGACTCATTTCAAGAGAACTTCAGTGACGTGTTACTAGGACCTGCTTTATATTAAAATACAACCATTTGAATGTGAAGTAAAGATTCGGTTAGTCAGATCAATCACTTCAAGACAGAAATATCTCGGCGGCGGTCCAATTGGTTTGGACTGTGATAACATTTGTAAAATATTCAAAGGTCTCCACAGAATGAACCTGAAGGACATCATCAAGAACACGTGTCCTTATAACCTCGGCGACCTTTTGTCTTTGTGTCATCATCGACTCGTCTCCGGGTCAGCGGCCAGTGTTTCGGGTGTAGCAGATTTCAGAGACCTGCAAAGAGCTCTTTAATCTTTAGACGCAGTTGGACGCCATTTTGTACGTCCCAGTTCGTTCAACGCACACTGAACCCTTCAGGCTTTGTCCTCCCAAGATAAAAGACAGCTAGAACAGAGCAGACACTGAGCTTATTGTGTAAAAATACCTCTTTTTTATTGAATTTCCATCATTACAATTGCACATAATCAGTTTGAGCAATCTAAAATATTTATAGAAATTCATTGAGCTCTAAATGAACAGTCATCAGTCTTTAGCAGAGGCTTTAGAGATGTGTAAATATACTGAGAACTTCACTTCCCATGGGGCAAGGAGATGTAGCCGTTGTAACCCTCCCCGAACCCACCCAACAGCAACGAAAGACCCTCTTCCACGTACAGTAGCATCTCTGGATATATCTTATACTGAAAAAAACAGCCCGGCGCTGCCCTGACACAAACCCCGACCCCGAATAAAAGAACACAACACCGCAACATCAGAAGTCACATACAGCTGTGTGTACCAGCAGTTTACCACCTGCAACAGAGAGACACAAAGCTCCACGGTTCACAAGTCATGTCGTAGTATTCGGCCTCGAGAACGCTCGAGGCCGAAGAAGAAGTGTTGTGCGATAGATGGTGAAAAAAAACGAAGCGTTCAAGAAACCTCAGCACGGTTCACACACAAACAACAACAGATTTACACTTGATATAATCTGGCAGAACACAATCTGTAAAGGGCCGGAAGCGTTATGCACGGGCTTCTTGATGTTTTTGATTCATCTGCTGACACATTTTTAAGGATGAGGAAGAAGGTGAGGAAATTTCCTCTGATTCAAACCTGTATAGGACCTTCCAACACTGAAAATAAAAGAAGCGTCTCGTTCCAGTAAACGCCGCTCGCCTACTGGATGTTACAGACGTGACGTAAATACGTGCCTGTTGTTGGGTGCTCAAATAAACTCAGAGGTTAAGAGGGGAATCATGATGGGATGTGACAATAATCGTCCACGAAGGACAGTTTCCATTAGGATGTCCTGCCCATGTCAACCCCCAGTGACAGAGGTTTACTCAGCAGGTGAACGCGAGCCAGAAATAGACTCGCGGACGGGAATTCCCACATGCAGGCAGACGTATATGAGCGCTCACACAGAAAACACAAAGCCTGACATGTACGAGACAAAAAAAGAAAACTTGCTGCAGGTTTTGAGCAGGATGATGACCGCTTTATCTGCGTGAGCGATGTGACTCACTTCATTATCTCCCCGGAGAGGAACAGCAGGGTAAAGATAGCACTGCGCTCTGGCCAGCACACCGACTGGGACAGGCAAACTCACACATCCAGACAAGCGGGATCACACACACAGGAAAATACCATGTGATTAGTGATTGGACTCGACTCTTTTCTTATTACAGCCTATTGAAAAATTGAATACGAGTCAACGGTGAGCACAAGTGTAAGTGCTGTTTGCTGAGCGAGGAGTTCGAAGGTTCTGAGAGCAGATTTAAATCAAATGTTTCAGTTACTGCTTGAAGGTTTTCCTGTTTAAAAATATATAACTGAACACAAACATAAGATCATTCTTAATACTGTAAATTCTCAAATAATAGCAGACCGCAGCCTGTTGGTTCCCTTTACTAAAGGGAACAACAGTCATGTGTCACGTTGTACTTCCAGACTACCATAAAAATATAATATATATGCATGTTGTGGTCGTATATTTTTCTGCAGTTCCTCTAAATAGATATAATAATAATAATGCACTTCCCCGAAGGATTGACAGTTCATGTTTTATTTCTTTGTTCCCTAAACTTCTCTTCAAGCTGCTTTTCACTTTTCTCCAGCTGTGAGCAGCTCCGCTATCTCCTCTGTGCATTGCATTGTGGGAGAATATTGTCCAGCAAACTGCGCTCAAAATTAAGATTAATTAATTAATTTTAATCACTTAGTTAAAAACTTGAGTTTCTACAAAAAGGTTGCATTGTCAAACCAGGAATTAGTAAATTAACTGAATTATTCTGATTATTAACTTAATGTACTTCAAAAGGCTGCACATTAAACATATTAAATTAAAGAGATTACATTAAATATCAAAGTGAAAATATTATTTCAAAAAATGTTTTATAGGTGTGTCGTTTAGCTCAGTTGGTAGAGCGTCCGCCCCGTGTACGAAGGCTCAGTCCTCGCCGCGGCGGCCCAGGGTTCGAATCCGACCTGTGGCTCTTATTCCCCGTCTCAATGCCTGCATTCCTGTCACTGTCAAATAAAGGCCAAAATAATATCTTTTTAAATGTATTTAAATATGCTTAAAATAACTGAAATAAAAGTATTTTTAGCTACTATTTGAGAATTTACAGTGCTGAGATTTCATTTAAAAACTCCCATAATTCCAAGCTCTCTCAGAGAAGCCAAAAACACCTCGCTGCAGCTGAAACAATGTCCACGTAGACCGTTTTCTTACAGTAACACACCAACAATGTGACTATGTGATATGGCTCCTCAGTACAGTGCAAAACATCACAGCAACATGCAGTGTCAGTGTGTCCCCGGGAGGACCTGAAGGACAAAAACAGTGTTTGAGCATCGTTCACGAGGACAGACAAGTTTAAGTGTTCACCACAGAAATGCATCATCAGGCACTTAAAAGACCAACGAATACTACACACACTGCTACAAGATCATGCACGTGATGATGAATGAAAGGGGAGCGTCCCATTATTTCCAACAGGCGGGATGTCAGAGCGTTTGGACTAGCAGCAGGAGGGCTGCACACGCTGTCCCCCTTCTTGAGCCTGGCTCCATGTGAGCCCTCGCCTTTCCGGCTCTTTGGTCACATTCGCTAAATTAGTGAAAATGATGTTGATTATGTGATGAACAAAGAGGACTCTGACGTGCCGACGCTCATCATGAGACCCTCGGGGACTCATCAGGCTCTTTTCCAGAAAAAAGAAACCCAACGCGACGGGTCGGGACGGACCTGAGACAGGCCACGCTGCACCAAACAACCTTTTCACTCTGCTGAGGAAAAGTGTGACTTGAATTTGGCTAATTTCATCATGCAATTAAACACTAAGGGCAATTAGAGTTTCTCAAGAATAAATCTCCATCCATTCTTTCTCTCCAGCACAAAAATGTACTAATGAATGAGCCCTTACTGTCATCATGGTGTCAGGCAGCCAGTTTTTTCCTCTGACTCACCTCACAAAGGAAGAGAGGCTAAATGAGATGCGCAGAGGAGCAAACATGCAATCGCGCCGCCGTGTATCGGCTGTGGTGAAACTTTCGGTGACCGTGATGGGAGGAACTAATGGAGGTGACATTTTAGTGCTGCAGATAACGAGAGGGTGAAGTTTATGAGTCAGACCCGTGTCTGTTAGGAACACTTTAGGAGTTACCTAGAGGACAGCAAGCCAAAGGCTGTGGGACCTGAGCCCAGCAGGGAGGAGATTACGGTGTGAAGGGTGAGAGGAAAGTTGCCAGTCAGGAAACTCCCCAGTGAATGTGATTAAAGGACAGAGTGTGTGCTGGACTTTAAGAAAAACAAATGTTAATGAGTGTCCTGAACCTTAGAGAGTACAGCCTGCAGTGTGTTAAAGGCCCAATCTGTGAACATTTTATGTTCTAACTATGTTTACTGTGAACATTCTCATCCAGGTCATAGTTCCCATTGAAGGTTATCGTGGACAACTGGACTTAGTTTCTTGAAGTTTCGCCTCTCGTTCAGCTCTGACTGACTGCTGGGGAGTCCCGGGCCTTTGCCTCTGTCTTCAAGAAACTCAGCCAGTCCAGTTATCTACGACAACCTACAACGATTCACTATGTGCAGCATTTTTATTTGGATACAGTATCTTTGAAAGTCTTCTGATGGGAAAACTCTACACATTGTTGCTTTAATGATGAAAAGTTGATCATATTTGAGGGGCTAGGTCTATTTGCCTGATATACCAACTGTGCATGAATCAATGCTCATGTTCTGCATGTGTAAATACACAAACATGACACTTTATATGTCAGTGGTGTGTTCAGAGCGCGTTCTGCTGCCCCCATGTGGCCTAAAAGAAGATCAGTTAACGCAGCTGAAAACGTTGCTGCTGTTTAGTGTTCTTACTGCAACTTTTGGGTGTAATAATAAAATGACATGAACCATTGTGATGCATTTGAACATAAAGGATTTGTTACACTGTTGGATGCCATGTTTCAGCTCATCTATTCATACATACAGCTTATTTTACATGCTCATATTCATGTCATTCTAAATTATTAGTGCTGTCAAAGTCCTACATAGTGGTAGCGTCCAGTGGGTGGTAAAAAGTGAAATAGAAGTCATTTGGGAGCTTTAGCAGATTCAAGTCCTCTTCCATATCACAGATTGAGCCTTTAAGCAACAATCAAACAACTTCTGCACAGCTAAAGCGACTACAACGCAACGAGAACGGACTGAAGACAAACACAAAAAACATCAAGTGATAATCCAGCAACGAAACATTTATAGGCGAGAAGATGATGCAAATGTTCTCCAACCGTGACAACACCCTGCCATCCTGCCACACGCAGTATTTCAAGTTTCCCATTTTGTCATTAGAGTAGTACTTGCATAACAACTGAAGACGTCAGCTGAGCTCGGCGTAGACAGCCGGACACTCTCTGCCAATCAGAAATCACCGTGAGAAAAAGAAAAGCCAAGAACCGGCGAGCAGAGGTGAGTACACACACGTAGAATAAAAATACTGACAGTCTGCAGCTGCATCCACGACGAGAAACAAATGAAGACAAAGATGCCGTGCAGAGTGTGAAGAGGGAGGAAGCTGATATGATGGGAGAGGCTTCATCCTTATTACAACACAATATTTTCCTCGCTATAGAGAGGCACATAGAAGGCTTGCAAGTCACCGTTCAAAAGCATTTACGTGTTTGAGCCGAAGAAGAATGCGACAGAAACACACACAGCCCGCGCAAACACAAGAAAAGTCTCGAGTCCATCGGTCAAGTCTTCAGAGGGAAAACAGCAGTTAGAATAAATAAGAAAAAACTGCAGTAAATAAGTCTGGGGAACAAAACCTGGATCTAAATAATAACAATAATTAATATAATATATCAATAATAATAGTAATAATATCCAGTTCTTTTCATGGTGAACATGGAGTGGAGAGGGTTGTGATTGGCTCAGTACAGACAACAAGGAGAATATGGGCAATCTTCTCCCACAACTGACCACAATGTCAACACACACCTCACTTAATGTGTGAGGTGTGTGTGTGTGTGTGTGTGTGGGTGTCGAGTAGGGCTGCATGATTGATCAGATTTCAATTTTCGCCTCGTACGTCTGTGCAATCTCATCACCGTCACCTTCATTCTTCACAGATACCTCCGTGCAACCATGTGACTGCCTTCAGCGACGCACCGTTAGCACCGTTAGCTCTACGTAATGTCTCGCCCCTCTCCATGACGGCGGGCTTTTCGTTTTGCCTTCACGCGTGGCCGCTTTGCTTTCAGACGCCGATAGTTGACATGTCGTACGAACTGTTTCAATCATTCCCTCGCCTGACCAGCATGTCACTCCCAATTCAACAAATATGGCGTCTTTTACAATAAGGACGCTGTAGGTACCCCGCTAGCATCAGTTCAGCACGTGCAGAGCTCCTATAGAAAAGATGGAGCTAAATAAAGTTTGCTGAGAAACCAAAGTTAAACTCTCAGTTTGGTGAGGTTTGTGCAGAGGTCGTGGATTTGGGTTAAAATAACGTGATTTATGTAATCTAAGCTACAAAGAAGCCAACGAGATATAAGCAGTGGTCTCCAGAGTGAAAGTGGGTTTGTTTGACCAGTCTTCCTTTAATGTGGACTTTCTCGCTCCTTGTACTACGTCACTTCAAACATGCATCAAAAGTGATGCTACAGGGGCACCAAGCTGCCATGGTTGAAGACTTGGCAGTCAGGACAGGCTGGAATAACAGGCCTCTGTGAACATGGTTCACATAATCTGCAGCTGCAAACAAAGCTCCAGACAGACACATCTTTATTATTGTTAGAACAGAGGAATTAATTCATCCAACCAAAGTTTACTATCTGAAACAAAAATTAACGGAAAATCTCTGCCCGTAAGCCACAAACCACCGAGAGACATTGTTGTGATTCCAATGAAAAGTTCTGCTCCTGTTTGTTCGGGCCGCAACACAGCGAGAGAAACAACCACGGACAAACAGAATCAAATAAATAACGAGTCAGAACCGAGGAAATTAATGCATCCATCCGAAGCTCTAACAACCTTTACAAACATCTGAAAAAGAAGCCACAAATTCTTCAGACAGGAAGTGATTCAGGTTCAAACACAATGAAAACATGCATGTGCTGTGCAAGCAGTGTTTGGACGAAATACATACTGCATCGAAGAAAAACGCTACCAAGGCCACGGAAACTACCCCGAAAACGCCGCCGCCTGGCCACAGAAGACATAAATAAACAGGAACTTCATTCATCACTATAACGGACGAGCTCTCGCAGGCACGACGAGACTGCGGAGGAAACATTTCATTCAAAAGAATCGTGACAAATCTCAAAACTCCGAGCGCAAAAATTCATCCAAAATTGTGCAGCCCTACAAACACACACACACACACACACACATATATCATGCATCAGCTCACACACATACAAACACACTTAACACACACTCACAGGCAGCCAGAGCCCAAAAAAACAAAAACACACATGTAGTAGACCTCTGCTGTAATCAAGGGAAAGCAGTTGAAGTGCAGTACCTATTTTTGACCTCTAGGAGGGTTAGGCCTTGAAGTGTACATCTGCAGGTCTTCAACTATCAGCTCATCACGTGTGAGCCGTGTTTCACCCAGAGATATATTCTGTACATGCAGTCAATTAATAAACCGATGCAACACTTGCTTTGAGTATACAAACATTTAGATTATACATGGATAGCATTATAGCATTCATCTTTTTTATATAATCTGAACCTCTTCTCACTTCTTTCAGCAAAAAGAGAAAAAAATAATAATTCACCATTATGACGCTTCAACTGCACACGCGCTCGACCTGCTGACTGATAATGTTTGAGAAGTAGGCGGTGCACAGAGGTGGGACAAATCTAACCAAAGAGGGTTTTTTTTTTTTTTTGTTTTTGCATACACGACATCTTAAATTATTCCAGATTATGTGTGAGGCGCACCCCAAACCACCACCAGCACCCCTCACATGTCCGGTAACGTACAGAGGACATGCAGGTCCGGTTCCGTCTCTCAGCTTCTCCTCAGAGAGTACGGCGAGGCAGGGGGAGTCCTGCAGGTGTGAGGGGCTGCGATTGGTGCTTTTTTTGTTTGTTTGTTGTATTTCTTTTTTTTTTTTTTTTTTTTTAACAGATCTTCCCTCCCTCCTGTGCAAGAGTGCAGCAACTCAGTCCCCCAAGATGACCTTCACGAAGCTAGCCACGTCGGTTTCTTTGGCCTCATGGGAGGTGAAGAAGGGATGTTGCTGAGGAGGAGAACGACATTCATTTAGTCTGAGTGCAGTTAGAAGAAATGAGAATATCAGCTCTGTGTAATACGACAGCTGAAGCATCACAGGACGTTCATCCAACGGTCTTAGTACGCCCCCCAGTGTCTCACTGAGAGCATTACAAGGCGCAGGCAGGTTTTGTTCTAACAACCAGAGGAAGATTTGAAGAAGACGACACTCACCATGAGTTCTGTGTAAGTCGGCCGCTCTTTGGAAACTTTCTTTAAGCTGCAGAAGCAAAAAGCAACAAAGTGTGACCCAAGAGTGATCCCACAGAACAGCCAGACATCAATGTGAGTCAGGAAAGCATTTATGTGGACAAAGCATTCATATCGTGTGTGTGTGTGTGTGTGTGTGTGTGTATCTACCGGCCAGTCTGTGCAGTTAGTAATTTTTGTTCTCAGCAGATCTAATAAATCATTTTTCTTACAAATGAAACCACCAGGGACGGAAACCAAGAGCCTGCTCCAAACTACCTCATCGTCACCTTTAATCTGCACACTGCAGAATAATGACGCTGCTGGAAAACGAAGAAAAATAACAGCGGAACTAATTTAAGTCTGTAAAATAAGAGTAAAATTTCCTGCAGAACACAAGCTGAAGTTGCAGAAATGTTAACATATACATCAGACAATGCACGGGCCAGTTAGTCCTCTGTGTCTGACACTGAGACAAGACTGAGTACGAGAGACGAGACCGTCAAAAAGTGGTCTTGAGACCAACATCGGTCTCGAGTACTCCAACATTATGGGATCTTTAAGACAGACACATTCCCCAATATGGCGCCTTATATTGTGTTATTATATTGTATATTGTGAATAGGACTGGATAAGACTTTTTTAAACAAACTTTATTAAAGAATATTGAAGTGAAATATTCTTTAACATGTTTATGTGCTGCTTAGCAATGACACCAAAATCACCACAAACATTTTCTACGTTATCTAGCAGTTTTCATATCTGCACGTATCAGCTGATACGATACGTCGACTCTTCCATCCTCCAGATGTGATCAGATATGTCGCTCTAAAACAGAATCTGAGGAGGACGTGAGCGTGAACTCACGCGTAACTCACAACAATGTCGACGAACATTTATCTAACCGCGCTGACGGGACATTAAATCTACCACGAGACGAAGACTGGATGTGTCTAAGTGAATGTCAGGTCAGTGGAAAACAAAAACCAGAACCAGGAAATGAAATCTGATACAAAGGAACACTCAGTCTCAGGAATCTGGATCAAAACACACAAACAGCAGAGGAGCGATCAACTGCTCAGTGAGGACGACAACAGTTAGCACGTTACATCTTCTGTATGTCTGTACGTGGTGGAAGCTGCTGACATCCTGACACTTTATGAGGGTTTCAGTGAAATCTGAGCGGCCATTATCACAGGAAAGATGCATTGTGTTAAAGTGATTCTTGGATAGACGTCACACAGCGAGTGTAAACGAGGTCACGTACTGCGAGCTGAAGGCGTAAGACGGATTAATCATCAAATAATGATTTGATCGACGGACATTTAAAGGAGCAGTCTGCGGGATTACAGGCAGTGTCTGTAGATATAAAAGTCTCATTCTGAAGTATTTAGAGACGCATTATTTACTTTTTTATTTTAAAAAAATACAGTTTATTCTAACTTTATTTTCAACTTAAGTCACTTTAGTTTCGAATAAATGATATTCACAAACATTTATTTGATAAGTGTATTAACAGAACTGGATTCAAATCTTGTCAAAGCGTACAGAGACTCTGCTGGCCTCACAGATCTGCCTTGAGTGGGTCACCGTGTGGAGTAAAAGAAGCGCTTCTGACTAAAAACGTACCACAGAGAGGTGAAGTCCACAAACTCAGGGGAGAACTGGTCAGCAGGAAGCTGGGGCGAAGGTTCTTCCACCACCTGCTTCAGCTGCTGGAAGGGCGTGCCCCACGAGTCGTACGGGAAGCGCAGGATGGCGAGCTCGATCTGATCCACGGGGAGAGAAAAAAAAGGAGGTGACTTGCTGAGAACATGAACTGTACGAGCAGAAGGGGTCTGACTTACAACACACTCTGCTTCATGGCTGCATGAACTCTGGATCTTCATCACTCTGACACTCATCCACAGACTTTTTGTTTTACTGACTGACCGCTGAGGACAACACTCAGCTGCACACAGAATCAACAGCAAGCTTCTCTAAGTTCTCCTTTTATGAGTTAGTCCTTCCTCTGTTTCTTCATTTCTGGTGCTAATCACCATTTATACATTTATCACACGAATATGAAGTGATGAAACAAATTCACTGAAGTGTATCGACTGTTTTAAAATACATGATGAATTGTTGTTTTCTGTCTGTTATTTCTGTGTAACAGACCGGACAACAACAGGCCGTTGCTATGGATGCAGTTCTTCATATAGACTCTGGAGGACGACAGCGGACACAATAAAATCATTTTTAAATCGATAATTTGCCACAAAATAATGATCAGCCGTGTGATCAGTTGGATACTGTAATAAATTCAGTCATGGTGAAGGTGAAGCGAGGCTGGGCTTTATTTCGCAGTAATGACCGGCTCGCTGTACGTCGTGGACGACTTCAACCAAAGCCAGCGTGCAACCGGCCAATGTGTCATGAATCTGAGGATTACTGTTGTTCTTTGGCCACTTTTATCACTCTGAAGAGTCGTCTGACGACGTTCCTTCTGATGCCGGAGTACGTCCCATGATGCACTGAGCTCTTCTCTCCATCTGGACACACTCATGTCCCATTAATGCATGTTACTGACTTTGTTATATTTCCATTAAAATGTATAGTTTTCATTATTATGCAGATGTCCGTCCACCATGATCCGGGTTCTGCTTGAGGTTTCTCAAACAGGTGCTTACTGATGGTGGAAGTATTGAGTCTCTATATTCTTTTTTTGCCACACACTCTGGTTTCTGTAATATATTTACATGTATATACAGTAAACTAACAACCTGGTCATAACCAGAATAACGAGTCGGCATGTAAACCCACTCACTAATTATCCACATGTTCTACAGGAACTGCTCAAACTTCACTTTATTTTAGTACTCATTGTCTCGGTGGCTCTTACTGTAAGTTCAGCTCTCGAGGAGTAACAGATTCAGCTCGCTGATTGCTCGTTCTGCCTCGTCCAGTTTTGAAGACGCGCCTTCTCTCCACTCAGAATTTATAATAAAACAGTTTCTTAGGAAAACCTGAGCTCTTCTCTTCACCTCTATCTTTTAAAGCCCCTCTCTTCTACACACCAAACGCTCAGCGCTCTTATTAGCATCCAAATTAGACTCGTGCTGGAACATTCGCCGCTCGTCTGAGGCCAAAGGACGAGCCGGGTTCAAATGAGTGGAGACTGTCGTATAATTCTGAATCCCTGAAGCCAAAATATTCTCTGGGCTGAGGTGGAAATGAGAAAGCTATGAATGTTTAACAACTCATAATAAGACGTCTAGACACTGCTCTGAGAGCGTGCCTCAGATTTCTTTCTTCATTATGAATCATGTCACCCTTCAGGTACGTTTGTTCCTCTGCACTGATGATAAACACGTTAAAGAAATGAAAAGTGAGCGAGATGAATGAATCATTTACCATCGTGATGCCTAAACTCCAGATGTCAGATTTGACGTTGTAGCCTTTCTGGTTCGTCTCGGGGTTGATCCTCTCCGGCTGCGGGACAGAAGGTCACATGATGTCACTAATGGCGGCGGTTGTCAAGGACGACCTGCACACACCTTTGTCATCCTAAACTACTTCACACACACACACACACACACACACAGACCGCCTAACCTGACCCTAAAAGCCTCCCAGCCAATCAGCAGCCGAGCAGATGCGGTTAAGAAGTAACCGTGCTCATTAAACGTGTGGACGATAACAAGAGACGAACCTGCTCGCCCAACCACTGACGAGCCGAGGCCGCAGTCATAAAAAGCACTTAAAGAAGTTGTGATGTGTGAATTGGAGGTTAGACTTACTATTCAGAGCAAAGATCTTTCTAAAGAAGCTGAATCTTTTCTTCTGCTGACAGATCGTCTCTGTAAATAACAGCAATAACACATTTAAGTGAATATTCCAAACATGCTCACCGCCATGTAAGGTTTACAGCCGGCGTCCATGGTTTTAGCCACGGAGTCGACCAGGTAGCCGCTGATGCCAAAGTCGCACATCTTGACCTGGCCCTGAGTGTTGATCAGCACGTTGGAGGGCTTCACATCTACGACGGGACAGAGAGACGACACGGCAGAGTTAGTTTGAACGCAGACTGATGAGATCAGAGAGCGCAGCAGGAAAAATTCAACCAAATATAAGATGAGTGATTCTCATATACATTATTCTATCTCCCCTGATGCAACACTCTGGTAATCATTGATGCAGTTCATGAAGCAGATTGAAAAAACACCTGAAAACGTCACTTTGACAAAAATAGACGCCGACTTGATGTCACAGATTATGACTCACGCCACACAAGAGGAAATGAGACCTGCGGCTGTCTGAGCGGTCGGACAAAAAAAACATTCAGATTTATGAAACACGGCAGCGTTTGTGACTCCCAGTTAATGAGCTCAAACACCGGCGTGGTCCTTTAAGTCGAGCTGGATGGAGGAGGAGGATGAAAGAAAGAGGAAGAAAAGAGGAAGGAGCAGCTCAGTGCAGCTGAGTGATGATGCATCACAGAAGTGGATATTGACACTGTCTCTGAGAGGTTTAATGGGCTTCCACTCAGGCTCTTACCTCTGTGTATGACTTGCAGATTGCTGTGCAGATGCTCCAAAGCTTTTACTATCTGTAATAACAAAGCCCATTAATAAGCAAATGAGAGTTACATAACAGATATCTGTCATTAAGCTAACATCACAGGAAGTATGTCACCAGGAATTCATTTTTAATCGTTCACATTACGCTGTTACAAGTGTTTGTGTGTGTGAACCCACTGAGACGGCGATCTTTCCCAGGATGTCCTCGGGGATGGTCATGCCTTTCTCGATCACCTGCTTGTAGAACTTGTCGAGGGAGGTGTCCATCAGCTCCATGCAGATCCAGACGTCGCCCTGGCAACAGACAAGTGGAGTTTGGAAAGAGATCAGGAAGAAATGGCAACAAACAAACAACAAAAAAAAAAGCACCAGGACGCGTTCCAGACGGACGGGAAGCCACAGACTTTTTTCCAGCGTGCTTAGTCACGGCGAGGAAATCCTGAAATCTGCTGCAGGAAGTGATCTGCATCCGAAAATCCTCAGAGCTGTCTGACTTTAATGTCAATAATGAATGAAGAGCCACTGAAACGCTGTCAGATATCAGCTGAGAATCAGCATTAATACTGACAGAGATGAAAAAGAAACTGCAGTGTCGGAAAAATAAAACTAATTTAGACACACGAATAGTTTTTACACACTAATGAAAACAGAGTTATTAATATTATATTCAATTTCTGTCATACTCTGCAAACAGCCTCCTGAATCTGGCACACTTTAAACATCAGAAGGAATAATCAGTAGAACTATCACTGTATGCATCTCCACATCAGCGTTACCTCTCTGAATAATGCTCCGTAGAAGGTGACCGTGTAGAAACAGTCCACCGTCCTCATGGAGATGTCCAGGTCCATGAGCAGCCTCTTCTGCTCCTGAGTGTTCACTGTGGCGCGAATCCGCTGAGGGAGGACGACGGGAACGAGAACATTACATGTTTCTTTTTACTATTTTTCTACTTTCTGTCCACACAAACTCAGTTTTACAAAATAACGCAAAAATAATTTCAAACGCTAAAACGATCGTGCCGGCCAGGAGGTGGCGATAACGTCTACATGTGTCAAATACCAAAGAAGAAGAGTCTGAGCATGTGCAGTGAGCTTTTTCTTCTTTGGTGGTCATAACTGAACGTGAACAAAGATGCACAGTTTTCAGACACGTCAGTTTTAGTGTCACAAACTCCATTTAAGTGTCGACGAGACGCCAAAACGTGAAGAAAAACCGCCGTGCACTCACCTTCACGGCCATGATCAGGCCACTGGGCACGTGCCTCATCTTGTCCACCACACCGTACGCTCCTCGGCCGAGCTCGCAGATCTGCTCCAGGTCATCGGCCTTCACCTCGAAATTCTGCTCAGACGCAACAATGAGAGAACGAGATGAGGTCAAACACGGACGGAGCTGCGATGACTCGACTACAGAACACGTGCAGCTACACAACGAGCTGTAAAGGAAACACCACGTCACAGACAGAAAACTTTTCTACATGATTCAGGCAAAAAAAAAAAAATCATTCACTTTGACTTGCCAACTCGAGCAGAGAAAAATCAGGCGCCTCTACCAACGGAAAATTCCACTTATTTGATGAGTTTAAAATAAATATTTTTACTGCCTGATGGCCAATAAAAAGCATTCCAGTCTCCCCGCAATCAGAAGTGTTCAATTCGGCTGTAATGTTCAGCGGGGCGTTCTTTATGAAGCCGGCCTCTGTGCTGAGAGAGCGAGGGACTAAACTCGACCAAAAATACACTGCGAGGAGAGCGAGGAGTTACGTAAGAGTCCAAAGTGAGAGAAGAAGAAACAGAAACCTTGAATGGGAGGAAAGATGAAAGTAAACATGAGAAATAAAATTACCTTTTCTCCGATGGTTACACAAGCTTTCGAATCCAAATCTCTGGGGGGTCTAAAACACACACACACACACACACACACACTCGTTATCAGTGATAAACGGACAGAGGAGGTGACAGCAGGAAGTAAATCTCATCACATGATGTTCAAGATGTCTGAAAATGTTCTGAACACGTCTGAGGATCATTCGAGAAAATAAATAATACATTAAAACTTCATTTTATCTATTTAAACTTGTTTAATGTTAATATTTGTTTATATTGGACCTCAGGAACAGAAAAAAAACGTCTATCTGAAGGTCTTTCTAGTATTTTCTGGAGCTTTCGACCACATCTCATGGCCTTCATCAGCAGCTCCTCTTTATGAGCCATATAAGTGCAGCATCGTCAGCGGACCTCGAGTCGAAGTTACAAAGTGATTTCCCAAAGAAATAAAATAAATGAAATAAACAATCATCAGCATCATTAACTTGGTTCAAAATAAGACGGATGTGACGATCAGTCAGAAACCTTTGCAGTGAGGTAAACTCGGATGTGATGAAGCGTGATCATGAACTTACACTGCGGCGGGAGGAGGCTGCTCAAACACCTCCTTGGAGAGCTTGAGCACCGGCTTCTTCTTACCTGGAAACACAGAACACAGAACATCGTCAGCACGGAGGGAAAACCTCGGAGGCTGAACGCCATTAAAATATATGAGTCAGCTGTTTGTGTCCTTTTAACGTCTCCGGTCGAGTTATAAATCAGATTTGTTCATATTTGCATGAATGTGGTGAAGAGTGATTTACCAAAACAATAAAAAAGTTTTTAGATTTTCTTTGTCACTGATTCATCGAAAATGCTCATCACATGTCCTTAGAGCCTCTTCAAAGCAAACTTCATCCAGATGAAACTGAGATTCAAATCAAATCAGATTTTATTTGTATAGCCCAAAGTCACAAAGTACATTTTACCTCTGAGGGCTTTACAATCTGTACAGGGAGTGACACCCTCTGTCCTTAGACCCTCGGTTCGAGTGAGGAAAAACTTGCCCACAAAAAACTTTTAACAGGGAAAAAAGGTGGAAGAAACCTCAGGAAGAGCCACAGAGGAGGGATCCCTCTCCCAGGACGGACAGACGTGCAATAGATGTCACGTGTACAGAACAAATCAACACAATGACTGATACAATGATTACAGTAGATTATTTTTATAATTCAAATTGTGACTAATTCATTTTCTGTTGGCTAATCGGTTGATTTACTGCAGCTCTAAAACTAATCAGGGTTTGATATTTTTACGACACGTGGACGGCTGCACAGCTGGAAGCATGAAAAACTGACGTGTTGCAGATTAATAATCTGAGCTCTACTTTAACGCCCAAATGTGACTCAGCTGGTCAGACTTCACCCTGGTCAACCTTTTACCCTCTCTGCCTTCAGCAGCAGTGTGCAGTCTGTGAACCTGACCATGAGAACGTCTACCAACATTCAGCTGTGTGTCTCCATCAGGCACATTTGTGCTGAATATCTGCAGCGCTCCAGCTCCTGTAAGAGTCGAAACACTGACCAGAGAACAGCCACGGGGCTCTTCAAAACTCCCACTGATGCAAAATGACTCAAACTTCCTGCGGCCATCAGTCTAAACAAAGACCGACTACAGAGTCCCTCAAACGTATCACATCCAGTCTACAGCTGCTTTTTTACATTTCCTGTTGATATAGCAACCACAGCAGCAGCGAGCGGAGCTCCATCTGAGATTTGACACTTACGGTTGGATGCAGTAAGTGACTCCAGATCCTAATTGAATGAAACAGGCGCTGAGAGCAAGAAGAAGAAGAAGAGGAAGAAGAGGAGGAGGAGGAGGAGGTCTGGCAGCCCAGGTGTGCTCGCTCCATCTGGAGGTGCTGCACTGAATGTGGTGCCTTGTTAACGAGGCGTCACAGGTCTCTCAGGGTGTGATCAGGCTCAAACCTCCTCAGACCAGCTGAATCTGGTCACAGGTTGTGCAAGTAAACCTGGACGCCGGTAGGAGAAGCAGCCATGTTGGATCTGCCTCTGATGCATTGTGTTTATTTTTCCTCTGTATGGTGTGTGTGTGTGTGTGACGCACAAAGTTTAAAAGGTAATATTTAAAGTCACCCCACTGCGCACGCCCTGTGATGTCACAACATGCTATTATTAAAAGTAAAACTGAAGGTGTGTCTCTTCAGACGTGGAGCGGCGCCAGAGGAATAACTGGAATTTCTCACATCGCTGCCTCGTGAGAAAACACAAACACATGGAGCCGTGGAAAGATCGAAGAACTGTCCTGAAGGCATATGACTCAAACACACACACACACACACACGGTGCGTCCAGTGTGTCCTGGTTTGTTCAAACAGTGCAGGGTGTGACACTGCTGTGCTATGCGGCCCTCCACCGGCGGGCCTCTTGCTGCCTGCCTCCTGGTCTCGGCTTTCCAAAGCAGCTTTGTTGCACTAAAATGTCAGTTCGAGCCCCTCCTACATGCATTTACACAGACAACAATAGTAACTGGAAACCAGCGCTCTGCGAGCAGGTCCATAACAACACACACTGAAAAGCAGAAAACACTCAGAGAGAGAGAGAGAGAGAACACCTGCACCACGTCTGCACAGTGTGTTACCTTAACATGAGAAGAGTTTCTGTTGGACACAGTGTGACGGAAAAGCACGCTGATGGAGACATTTAAATGTATCACGTTACTGCACAAGCAAACAAATGTTAAAGGATCACAAAGTTAAAGCAACATTTCAGTCTCTGTCTCTGTCATTCGTACGTCTGTTCTCACACTGTGTAACTTTGGGCTCCGGGTCGGGAGAAGTACGTAACGCTTTACGGCACTAAGTCACACACCACCAACTATTTCACTGATTTTGGTGAAACTGCTGCCAGCTGTAGCTGCTGTTAGCTCATGTGTTGATGTCTGGCTGCAGGCAGGAGGAGGTTTTCTGAGCTGGGACAGACGTACGAATGACACCGTTCACCTGATCACAGGTCAGTGTAGATCAACAGGATTTGACAGACGTTAGTTTATAAGAATTTGAGGGCAATATGGCGTACCTTCGTACTCCAAGCATAAAATGTGATCCACAACAGAAACTAATCAGTTCCTCTGAGCTCGCAGTCAAACCTCTGAGATAAACTGCACGATTGAAAAAAACCCACAAAACTCGTTAGCAGAAGTAAGTACGAGGTTCCATCTGAGGACAAAGGATCAATAAATACTTTCATGTGCATTAACCAGAACTCTGTCAGATGATTGACCTCAAACGACATCAGAACAAAAGCTTCAGTGTGAGATTACAATGAAGCGACAGCATCCTTTGAGTGCGTTAACCGACTGAAAAACCTGCCTTCACTGATCAGGAGACATCATGAGAGGCAGCGAGCGCCTCAAAACGAAGAAGACACATTTATTCTTCAAACCTCAGCACGCTCATTAACATGCACAAAGCATTTTAGTTAATGCACACAGACGAGACACATCATCAGGAACACCGAGGGCTGCAGGCGCAGATTTGTATGTAAAGTGCAGTAAGTCAGAAGGTGCTGGTGTCGTGCACGGTGTGGTGGTGATGCACGCATACAGGAAAGTGACATGTCGCCCAGCGCTGCATGCACCATGACACGTCTGAACCAACAGTGCTCGAAAACCTGCTGCTGCTGCTGACTGAGGAGAGACGAGAGGAGTAAAGAGAGGTGTAAGAAAGAGAGAGGAGGTGGTGGTGGTGGTGGTGGTGGAGGGGGTCGGAGGGCCGCTGGATTATGTAATCTACAGAGGCTGGCAGGAAGAAGCATGTGCTGTGCTTTGTATCGTGATACAAAAGCAATGATGGGAAAGTATTCAGATCGTCGGTGTGAAGTAAATTTAAACGAGAAAATTCACCAGCTGTGATTTTGATCATCGATTCATCAGTTCAAGCTTCATTATGTCATTATTATTATTAATAACAACTAAGTCTGACAGTAAACTGAACATATTCAGGATTTGGAGCTACTGATAATTAAAATAATAAACAAGAATAAAAAATATTCAATTAGAACGAAAAGATCCAAAATTACTTAGTATGAAAAGTAACTTCAGAGTGTTATTGTTCTGTATGTAACGATTATTAATTCATCTATTGGACATTTATTTGTTAACTTATTAATAAATGACTACATTTAGTTTTCTTTAATTCCAATAAGCTGAAACAGACAAGACAATGCCACAATGAAATGTTGTCCTGCACTAATATCATATACAGTATATGATATGATGTTGTGTCTATATCTACAGACGTCGCAGGTCCTCTTCCATGTTGTTCACTACATCTTATGACACTTTCCATACAGAGCAGGTGTAGACTGTACTCTTTATAATAATGTAAAAGACTCAACAGTTCCCACCATGAGCAAACATGTGGCGACTTCCTCTTAAGAGGCAGAAACCTCGAGCAGAATCTGGATCGTGGTGGCCGACCATCTGCTTCTATAGAAACCACCGTGTTTCTACAGTAGCCCAGATCAGACAAATTAAACACCGGCACAAGACAGACTGTTTCACACTTTCCACGGCCACTGTAGTTTCTGCTTTCAGCTTGGAAAGCAGAAACTAGCCCACTTGGTGGCACTAAATCCTGCAGACTGTTAAATGTTGGAGCTCACTGCTTCTCAAACTGTGGCACATAAACATTCACTATTAGAAAAGAGAGAATTATATTTAACGTATCAGCCTGCTACGTGGTCACGTTCATGCACGTAGCATGTGCAAACATCCATGATTAGTTACAAGCCAAAATAATAAAACAGGTTAAACGGCTGGTTAAAAAAAACACTGCAATCCAAACAGGAAATATTATATTATGCCTACGCTGTCTGTCATCATGGTGGGATTTGGAGAGGTGTGAGGTGTGCATCATCTTCCTGTGAGTAAAAAGTTTCCCTCTGAGAAGCATCAGAAGTACTCGAGTAAAGCTTGTCGTTCTGTACTTTCAGTAAGTACTTAGTTACCTTCCACCAAGCTGACCAGGAAACATGGTGAGCAATCTGATGTGGAGCATGTTGCATAACTCAAATACACAATTCCTTCCTTTATTCTTGCTGAGCTCAGCATCAAGCTTGCATACTGTGGCGGGCAGTGTGGGTTAATTAAAAGCAGCAGTACATATCATTCCCGGTGATTTGCAGCACATGAGCTCAAGTATGCAGCAAGATGCCAGAGTGAGGCCACAGGAGATGGGTGTCTGTGCTCCCAGTTTCTGCCACACCCGATACGAGCATGCAATCAGCCTCGTCATGCACGCGTGTCCGTTTGCGAGCAGCGAAAGGGGAAAAAAAATAATGCTGACAGGAAGGTTTGCAGGGCGGAGACGGAGACAGCGTGCATGCAGAAAGCCTCGGCGTGTGCGGGCAGGTGACGGCCGGCCTGCGTGGTAATGGTAATGAGCCCCCTGATCATGGGGACAGGCGGTGCGCTGCTGCTAACCCACACATGCACTCTGACTGGAATTCCAACAATCCCAAGAGCTCCTCAATGGAATTCCACAGAGCCAGAGGAAGACAGATCAATCACAGACGGTGGGAGGCAGCGAACCACAAACATGTGTCACAAGGAAGGACGGGAAGAGAGAGCAGCACAGAGGAGAGGAGGGCTGGTAGCAGAAAGAGATTTGAAAATAACTCCAGCCGGAGCCCTCGGGCTGTTTGGCCCCCTCCGACCGCTCTGGCAGGTTGTGAGATACTCTACACTTCCAAAGACGGCAGCTCCTTTAGGTTACAGCTGTTGGAAGCTCCTTTGGGAAGCATGTCATCACCGGCTCACACTACACTTCCTGTGAACTCAACTTGAGTGATGCTCGCAGAAAGCGGAGAATGTCGGCTTCAGGTCGCCTCAGAACAAGATAACAGATCTTTACAGGCTCTTCTTGCATCAGTCAGTTTAGTCCGGGTCATTTCGTGCCGTACTCTTACGGGTTAGGTCGAAGCAGCAGACCAAAGACGTGTCAGCGTGCGACCCAGCGAAAATCTAAAACAACCCGAACATACAGTATCCAAATTTTAACCCAGTTCTCCTCGCCAGCATTGCCAAGTCGCTGCTCATGGTTGGAACCGCTGAGTCTCTGTAAATAATATTATAAACAGTACAGTGTCACAGGATAGCTTCTGTTATAATTTGGCACTACATAAATAAAACTGACCACTGTTACGTGATTATTAGGACTTCATGAGATAAGCTGTAGGTGGCGCCAATTCTCCAGTCGCAAAACCAAAAGAAGAGGCCATTAAAAGACAGCTGATCAGTCATGTGACTTCAATGTTAGCTACAACTTTTTTTTTTTTTTAAGAAGAAAGCATAAAAACATTTTGTGTTTTTGAGTTTGGTGTTCATCAAAAAGAATCCGCTGATGGAAACATTAATGTTAAGTTAATGCCAACAAAAACCTGAAAATCAAGAATCAGTTCAGACACTAAACGAGAGGCAAACTGTTGTTTTCTGTCACTTCTTGCAACACCCAACCGGCTCTATCAAACGTAGTAAACATGCACAAAAGCCTTTCAACGCGGCTCCAGCCTGAATACCACAGCATGAACAGACAGGCTATAATGCACAAGGTTCATTTATTACAGGATCCTCAGAGTCGACTCAAAAGAGAGGCCTTCAACTGCAAAACACTGAGTCACTGACACAGCCTGTAACTGATCTGAGAACAGACGTAAACTCACATATGAGACCACGAGGCTCCGTGCATGTCGTGCAGACCAACCACAGTTATGTCTTTGATTTGATTTAATAATGTTTACCAATGTTTTTGACAGCTGATTGGACAAATCAAACAAAACTTTGGGTTCTGGCAAAATTCACATTAGTTTTTCGCCATTTTCTGACTTTGTCCAATTTAAATAATTAATCAAAAATGTACCAAGATGTTAATCAGTTATGCAAATCATGTTTAGTTGCAGCTCTGTCAGCTCGGAGCACATACAGGATCTAAAATCTTCCACACACACTTTCAGACACATCACCAAACATAAGATGCCAGTTTGCTGAAATTCTTTTTCTTTCCAATCACTGCTGAGGTGCTAATTGGAGCCGGTGATGAGTTGTTTTATTCAACACGAGCAGAAAAAAAAAAAAAGCAAACAGGTGTAAAAACTGCTGACTGTTGTGTAATGTCAGCGTGAGGAGTCGCTTCTGATTGCTCCCATGAAATCTATAACAGTTTTAAAAACTGAATCCAGAGAGAAGAGCTGCCAGTGCAGCCACTTTCCTAAATCACCACCCGAGCGTGGAGCGAAATGTTTGGCAATGACGAGTTAAATGATTAATGATATTTCCCTCCACAGTTAGCTTCAATCTTTAGATCGATGTCTTGATCAACCTGAAATAAATGACAATATTAGCATCAGGATACTATGCTACTCGTGCTAACCCTGCACACAGGAACAGGAATTATTTAAAATGTCCTAAACATTGTTGCTAATTCTTGCCATCAGAGAAGTTGTTGCAGTCAGATGCATGCATGCTTACTCAGTCAACCCCCCCCCCACACTCCACCCTCTGAAAAGAGAAGTACAGTTAGTGGATCATCTGAACAATGCTGTGAACAATTCTACTGTTATTGCAGCAAAAAAAAGGACACTATAGGCCTGGAACCGGACCAACAATTGGCCCGTCGAAACAGCAAATTTAGTATCTGTGCAGCTGAAAAACGCAGCCTCCATTTGCATGACAAACAGGACGTCTGTGCAGGGGCGCGAGGGCCGGCCGAGGCTGCAGGAGGGGGGGGGACACGAGCTAGGAGGGCTGCTGTCAAACTGCCATCGGCCAGCCGACCACGCTACAACACCGAGCGCAGCACGTAGCACAGTGATGAGGGCAAAGACTGTGCGGGCACACACACACACACACACACATCTGTGTAAAATGATATGAGGATAGAAGGAAAGCAGTGGCAGGCTGAAGTGACTTAGCTCAGTCTGGTGTGATTTAAATAAAACGTGATGCTTATTTTATCTGCAGATTTCAACTCTTCTCCTTCAGCAGCTGTAAGTTATAAACCACGTCGTGTCGTTCAGTCTGCAAATAACAGTTCACACAGCCTGCTCGGTTTTATTTGGTACCAAACAAAATGTGAGTATCAAAAACTGTCGAGTAAGTTGGTGTCAAATGTCGAGTCAGGTTTCTAACGATGTTTAATTATTCTTCGATCAGATTTCATTACAGGTTATTTTATTGAGGCCGAACTCTTTTTAGCGGCTTGTGTTTACACAGAACGGAACATTAAAGAGGTCAGATTTCTTTGTTAAATAAATACATTTAAACTTGTTTTGCACAAATACTTTCTTTAAATGTATCTTTGTTTTTGTTTTTTTGCCCACTTGGGGGCAGTGCAACAAGCTGTAAGAACAGCACTGACATATTATTGTCTTATTAAGTTGATACGTGTTAGAAACATATCTGTCTCTTTAGCTGCTAAATGTTTCACTTTCTGCACCGGCTGGTCGCTAACTGTGTCTGCCGAGGACGTAGCGTACGGCTGTTTTTTTTTTTTTACTCAGAAAACAAAAGAAGATGGAGGCCGTGAAACAAAAACAACGAGCTAAAAGACACTAAAACGCTCCACAGAGCAGTGAAGGCACCACGAAAGAACCCCAAAAACATCAACATGGTTGAGTCAACAACAAATCACAATCAACTGTTAGCAGTTCAAGCTAACCAAGCCAATAATTATAACTATATTCAAAATATTTCAGTCAGACAACAATGAAAAACGTCCATCACAAAACTGAAACACATTCACACTGATATAAAACTGAAAGCAGCAGCACGTCGTCACACTGCAGACGCTGAAGAAACAAATCTTATTTTGCTTTTTTACTTTAGAAATTATATAAATTACTTCAAACTATTTTCATCAATTCATCGCACGGCTGCAAAAACCTGCCAACCGTGTGCAGTGAAAACATTCACAGAGCTCAAGACGATGCCATCAGATTGTTTTTGTTCGACCAACAGTCCAAAATTAAAAGAAAATTATCTAATTAACAATCACATGAGCAGCAGAAAATCAGGCTGGAACACAGAGAACGTTTGACTTCATCGATGATTTAGAATAGTTGCAGATCATCGATCAATCAATGCTGCGTGTTTAACATCATGTTCTCGCACAGCTGCAGCAGAAGCACGGCTGCCATTTTGTTCTCGTTTGTTAAAACTACAAAAAGTTTAGAGGAAAAACTCGGAGTGAATAACCAACCGATCGATTAATCGATGGCTCCTCTGAGCGCTGTGAGTGTGCGTGGGGGTCATTTCCTGACGCACGACATCGATGAATGAAACAGAAAGCGACGTCAGGAAAGTCCCAAACCGACTCATTCATCTCCAAATGATGAAAATGACGAAGAAATATGTGTGTGTGTGTGTGTGTGTGTGTGCATTATTCATCACAAGATGAACCGGCTGCAACAAGACAGTTCCTCTGTGTGGGAGGACAATTGACTGAAGCAGATAAACAGTGTGAGGCTCTGACCATCAGGGGCTCTCTCTCTCTACCTGTTCATGTCCTGTACAGCCTCTGTGTGTGTGTGTGTGTGTGTGTGTGTGTGTGTGTGTGTGTGTGTGTGTGTGTGTCTGCATGTTGTGCAATGATCCAGCCTCACTTTGGACTTCTTGGAAAACACGGTAAGGGGAGGAAGAAAAAAAAAAAAAAGCTGCTTTCACTGCAGCTGTTTTGTTTTTTCCTCTGCAAAGCTGCAGATGAACTTAAAGAGCCTGCAGGACGGGTGGAGGTGGTGGTGGTGTTGGTGTTGTTGTTGTTGCTGCTGCTGCTTCAAGTTGGGGTCAAAGTGTGACGTGTAGCTTTTAAATGCATGCTGAGGACAAAAACAGCTGAACATCAGTGGACACACTCACCCAGGGGTTTGACACATATCCAGTTGCCTGGACAGAAGCAGCAGCTGACAGAATGGGACGTTCAGGAGCCTGTTCCTGAACTCACCACCACTTAAATGCTCACAACTAAATTCTATTATTAGCTTTTCTCCCTCATAAGCAGAAATCTGCTTTCCAATAAACTTGACAGCTGCAGGTTACACCTTTAAAAAAAAAGCCCCGCACGCGACATGGCTTTCATTATTTACCTTTGAGAGCAACGTGCACGAGCCGTGCACCAACTCGTGCAGAGTTTATTATAAAGAGTTGCAGTGTCCTTGTCTATCTCGTGACTATTAAAGGCGCCCTGTGCTCCACATCTCTGCCTGTGCGCCGCTAATAACGTCAATATGAGTGAGTACATACAGCATCGTCTTACCAGGAACTGTGCAAAGGGGAAGATCTTAAAACAGGAAATGCAACTGACCCTTCTAAACCATCGAACTTTAAAATGCACCGGCCGTGCTCGAGCTGCAGCCGTGCATGTTGCACGGCGTGCAGCAGTGATTGCACGTCGGTAGTTGTGCACGGATCGGTGTGATATTCTTACCTCCCTTTGGCTGAGACATTTCCCCTTTGCTTTGATGAGGGGAGGAAGCACAAAAGACTTTGCCTTCTCTCTCACTCCCTCCCTCCATCGCCCTCTCTCAGGAGCTTCAAGCGGCTTGCTTTGCAACAAAAGATGCAAAAAATACAAGCCTCGATCTTCATGCACTTGGAGCCTTTTTGCGTCCGATGCGTGCGTGTCCGCGCAAACCGCGGCGGTGTGATTGCACAAATCCCGCAGGCGTCGGGAAAAGAGCGAATTTCTGCAAAATGCACTGCAAAGAATTCTCCGCAGCACTTACATGATGGGCCAAGGCTGGCAGCTGAAAGCTCCTAACTTGGATCAGTGTGAGCCCCTGCGAGAGAACGTTCTTCCTGCTTGGAGCGCAGAGGATCCTGGGAGGTGTAGTCCAGGCCGTAAAACGGCGTCCAAGGCAGCGAAGTTCTTTACACCTCAGTACTCGAGTATTACACAAGTTTGAGGTACTTGTACTTTATGATATGTTACTTCACGCTTTCAGAGGGAATACGGTACTTTACACTCCTCATTTATTATGTAATATTTATGCAAATTAAAAACAATATAAACAAAACATATCATCAGCTCATTATTGCAGAGTACACACATTTCATTCATTAAAAGTAGAAATGTTTTATGAGCCAAAGATGCTTTAAAGATCAAAGTATTTAATATATTATTAGAATATTATATATATTGTAAACTTTAGCTTGTCGAGGAGGAGCTAACTTTAATTACTTTATATGCTAATGAGTATTTTAATCTTTATTATGCATCATATGTTTTTTATGTTAAATCTAAAAGAAACTGATATAGTATAGTAAATATTAGTTATAAAGTTTTACAGAAGTTTTTTTACATTTTTATACAGAAAAAATAACTAAATTATTTATACATTATATTTTTTCTACAAGACAAACTTTGGAATCAGTTTACTTTTAAAACTTTAGTAAAAAATCTTTATTATGAGAAAACATGAATTAGTGCAACAGGTAATGACTTCAATCATTAATAAGCTAATGACATCTACTGCAGCGTGAAGGCTTAGAAGAGTTTGTTATATATTGTTACATGACGACTAAAGTAAAAGTGCCTGTTGACGCACCAGGATGAACATTTGGTGTCCAGGAAGTTCAGAAGGTCAAAAATGTCTGAAGGTTGGAGAAACCTAAACATTTTAATGACTATATTTCATTTTGAAGCAAGTCCTAACAACATGTCATTAAAAAGCTGCTGAAACAACAGTTATATGTAACATGAACGTCAGCTGTGACCTCTGAAGTGTAAATGAGGTTTAATAGCACCAAAATATAAAAACAACACAAAGAAAAATGTTGCAGGAACAGAACATCAGACACACAAAGGACAAGACAACAGAAAAATCTTCAAACTGCTCACAAATACAGAGTTTTATTATTTAAAAAAGTTCAGTTATTTCCTTTAACAGCTGCTCGCTGCGGTTTTTATCAGACGTTACTCAAACAGAAGGAAACATTTGTTGGGGACTATTTTAAGCTGCGGATTAATCCACATTTTCATGGGAGCATCAGATTTATTCATGTTTCACAACGATTTTAACACTCAGCGTGACTTCCAAACAGCAAACATCACACACGAGGACAATTCAGATCCACATCCTCGTGATGTGATATGAGTTGAGACGTCGCTTCAGTGGGCTGGACGTTCAGAGGATCAGTTCTTGGTGGTTATGAGGGTTTGGTACAGCGGCTTCACCACAATATGGAGGAAGAGGGAGCTGTCAATGAGGTACTCAGACGTCCGGCGGTACAAATCTGCTTCGGCCAAGAAATCCCCGTTCTCCTCCGTGCTCTGATGGAAGTTGTAGACGTGTTTCACCACCACCTTCCCCTGCTGCTGAGCCATCACAAGCACCGTCTTCTGGAAGTTCACCCCGGCGAAATCAGTGCTGGACGTGGCCGGCGTGATGATGATTCGAGGGCGCCCTCCATCTACACGTGTTGGCTGCATGGCGCCTGACTCCGTGTACATGGACCTCATGCTGAGGGGTAACCACCGCGGCGAGAACAGAGCGTTCCAAGTCACCCGCTTGCTGGCGTCATGGCCGCTGGGCCCCAGCTGGGTCTGGAAGCTGGTGCTGCGGTCATCTCGAGATGGGTTGCTGATGATCCAGGGCGACCCCCACATTGGTGACAGGTAGTTCCTGGGCACGAAGAGGCTGCAGTTGACGTCAAAGTATTTGGCCATTTGCAGCGGCGGTGCAGAGTGAAACTGGTAGGACATGTACAGCAGGTCACGCACTGACTCCTGATACTGAGCCAGGACTGACGACTGGGTCTGCAGGCGGAAGAGCTCCCGTGGTGGCATCATGGCATAACGCACAGCTCTCAAAGCGTTCTCTGCTGTCAGACCGTCCGGCTCGTTCTGAATAATCCAGGCCTCCAGCGCTGCGAAGAGCTCCATCTCGCTCTGCAGGATGAGATCTGAGCGCTGCAGCAGCGACATGAGCAGCTGGCTGCTGATGGTCACCCACTCTCCGCTCTGCAGCACCGACGACAGGTTCCAGGCCATGTACTGAAGACAGCTGTCCCTCAGGGTCACGTCCCCGGCCTGCAGGGCGTACTCGTACCAGCCCGCCACGTGGCCCGAGGAGGAGTCCCGGGCCAGATTCTGGGTCATGTACTGGGTGATGCCCTGCTGGAGAGCCGTCACTTGATATTTAGTGGCCAGCTTGTGTAAAGGTGTGGCCTGGTCCAGACGCAGAGAAATCTCTCCACAATACAGATACCTGCTCAGAGAGAGGAAGTAGAAGTTTGAAAGCACAACATGGACCTTTTCTCTACTGCCCGTAAATGTTTTTCACATCAAGACATATTTTAGAGCTGCAATAACTTATTTTCCAACACTTGGGGGCAAAAGAACATCACAGTAAGCTGAAAACTCAATCCACGTATACGCTGACCCACATCAGTTAAGGTCTTGGTTTTGTCTTGGAATCAACCAAATGTTTGCTCGGTCTCAGACAAAGAGGCAATCTGTAACTTCAGCAATGCAGCGCTTTAAAGCATAAAGAACAGTAAGATGATGCCAGCAAAGCTAGGTAGCTAAGTCTTTCTTACTCTTGGTCTTGACTTGTTCTCAACCCCTCAAAGTCTTGGTCTTGGTACACTTTCATCTTGGTCTTGACTACAATACGTGCTAACATGTTAGCAAACAGTTACACATCCAGCAGACAGAACAATATTATCATCTCATTGAAGTTTTTGCTCTGTTTTAGTCTCCACCAACTCCTGAGGGAAGTATCTGATAAATACTTCACTATGTTCACCAGCTAGTCGCTAACTTTGTCCAAACTTAGTGTCGTGCAGGTCGCAGGTCGTGTACGTGGGTTTATGAGCACTGAGACTGAACCAAAGAGTGAATGTGCTGTAAAAGAAAGCGATGAACTCAAAGAGGCGAAAAGAAAAGTTTGTAGAGTTGGATGATAATTCTCGTGAGTTTGTAAGGACATCATCTGATTAGTGCAGCTTTAAAGAGTCGTCATGGTCTCTGTGAGGTCAGTTTACAACGTGAACACAAAGATTCGTCTGTATTTCAGGTTTTGATCAACCTCATTCACATTTGAGATAAAAATAGATTTTGTTATTGATCTCTGTTGCAGCGTAGGCTCCGCAGTGTCTCGCTGCTGCACCACAGGAGCTGCAACTGAGCAACCCAGCAGTTCACTAATTGATCAGTTTGTTTTATGTTCAACTCATCATTGATTGTTTGTCTCAGATCCGGGGCTGCAGTTGCACAATTCATCCCTCTAGAGGGCGTGATGTGACACCTCCCTCACATTGAGGTGGAAGCAGAGTCTCCTCCGGTCTCACCTGATGAACTTGTCAAACGCGGCAGCACAGTCGGAGCTCTCTTTCAGGACCAACGTGCTGCCGTTGCGGTTCAGCAGCGCCGCCTCGAACACGGGGCTCTGCAGGGAGAGCACCAGAGAGTGAGCCTGGATCACCTTCACCTCGTCAGCGTTGGGCGTCTCCACCCTGAGCGACACGTCACTGCCGTTACCCTGAACCAGCAGGGCCTCCAGGCGCTGCACCAGGGTCAGGGAGTGGCTGATGGTGTCCGCACCACCACTACCACCTCCATCCTGGGCCCCGTCAACTCTTAGCATGCCTGGTGGAGTAGAGTTATCAGATTAGGAAGCAGTACAAAGGAAGGCCAAAGGTTGGCGTCCTAACAGACATGTTCATGCATTGGGGCAGATAGTGGGGCAGAATCATCCCAATCCATGCCATTGATCAACCCAGCTGCACTCACTGTCTGGATGATGAGGGATAGTGGGTCACGTTTAATTAAAGCTTCGTCTCAGCTGAGGCGGTTGTAGCACACCACCCCTCCTCCACCCTCCTATCCTCTGCAGACTTACACTACTGTAGCTGCCGGGATCTGAGCCTGGATTCATATTAGCACAGAGTGGTTCCTCTTTCTGATTCATGATAAATAGTTGGTACTTCCTTCCTCTCCGCTGATAAAAACAGAACACAACACAAACTCAGTTGTGGTGTGGCTCCGATGTTCCCTTTAAATCACAGTCTGGACGTTAGTCAGAAAAACTGTCAGATTCTGTAGTCAGTAATAAATCAGTCAGAGATCTCCTTTGTTTTCATCAAGGTCTAAATCATAGAGGAAGGAAGATGATAAAAGGTCGGTTCACTCAACAAATAAAGAGGATAAAGTTGTAGTTTTTCCACTCTGTTGGCTTTGTGTCAAAAAATGGACGTAGATAATCTGAAGTTACAGATTTCACCAAAAAGCACCTTATTAGGGACTGTCTAAAATTTTCTAACATTTTCTTTGCACTGCTTCGTCCTCTCCCCAACATTATAATTCAACAGCACACAAGTCATATCCGTACCCGAAATGAAACCATCGTATCTTATTGCAGTGTAACCCCGGGCGCCATGGGCATAAGGAGGAGTCCTCTGCGTATGTCAGAATACACCTGGATGTTTGCATGATTTGATATTAGCTAAACTGCAAGTGGAGGCTTAACTGAGACACTTCACTGCCGCTACACTGCCCTCTCTTCATGCAAAAGAAAAATCCTTTTCTGCCTTCATAATAATTTGCGTACAGTCCTTAATAAGGTGCGTATGCTGGAACCTGTAACTTCAGATCATCTACGTCCATTATTTGACACTGAAAAGCTGACAGATTCGAAATACCACGACTCTATTCTCAAAATATCACAACTTTGTTCTCCTTTTTCTCTTCATACGTCTCTTTCATACGGCCCCTTATTCTGATTTCTTTAGCAGAGTTTTTCCAGTGAAAGCTCTGCACAGCAGTGTGTTATGTTTTTGTAATTTGAGAGAACCAACCCTTAAAATTCACTCCTGAATGAGCCATAATTACTATTATTCATTTAAACCCACAACAAACACTCATTTACAATCTTGCCTCTGGCTTACACACCCAGAATCAGCGAGCAAACAAAGCAGACTCTGAAACTTGTCTCAGATTATAACCAGATCAGACTACACATTATTCAACACAACAACAACATCCATCAGCCTGCAGCTGAACTTACTGAACTCACCTGCGGCAGCTGCCCCCAGGTGCACACACAGAGCCAAAAACAGCATCCCAGCCTGGATCTGAACTCGTTTCACCATCTTCCTCCGTCTGTCCTCACCGCGTCTGGATTTCTGTGTGCCCCCTTCTGTGGAGGGCGAGCGGGGGCGTCTGTGTCTGAATGTGGGACAGGGGTTCTCCTCGCCACATCCGGCCACACACACACACACACACACAGAACCTCATCGATTTGTGGGTGGAAACAGACCTGGGTTGTTTCCATGACTACCACTTTGATTCTGACTTTCCCGTCCTTGGCTATCAACGCTTTGTGCATGACATTGATTCGCCTGGGGAGGCCGAGGGGACTCTCAGGCAGCTGTGGAGTGGGAGACTGGGGGCTTTGAGAAACAGCTGGTGTGTTCAGAGTTTGATATTTGATCTGCAGGTGAGTCTTCATTGGAGGTGTTTGACTGAAGCTCAATAATGAACCACCAATATTAAGAATTTGTGTGTTTTTGTGTGTCAGTGTGTTCACCCAGTTCACAGCGTGTGCGTGACACAGCAACACGAGCAATTTATTCACAGCTTCAGGCTACAGCACGCTTCATCACGGTGGACTGAGTTATACGATCAATAATTCTCCTCAACACTTTAAAAAAATACACACAAAACCACAAACCAAAATTCAAGCTCTGTTCACGAGGACAGTCATGAGAATGACTCCACACCCGGCCTCCGTCATGTTCACGATCTGTTTCATGGTGTCAGAGTCAGGACGAGTTCTTCCCGTCTGAAGAGATCTCGCTCTGTCTGCATGGAGGTCAGGCCTTCACTGTGCACGGACAAAATCATGGCTTAAAATTGAGCTTAAATATGACTTTTCCAGCCACTTCTGGGCAGTATGAGTTGGTTGATTCATCGAAATTACAAAAAAAAAAAACATTTTCTCCTTCACCTTGAGTATTAATCAAAAAAGTTTTAGTTTTATGTGTCTAGATCCATCCATTGGGACTCCTTTCTACAGAGGAAACAGTGCCTATAAAAGGTGTTCATGGTGTGTGTTAGGATCTCAAAACATGGACACACACCTAGTTGACATGTAGTGTCACGAGTGACCCGCTAACCTAACCTCACTCGCGTGTTCTGGACCCTGACTCAGTTCTGGAGGAAGTCTGTATTTGACCCATCACATCTGCCAAAATCCTCCCGGTCTGGTGTCCTGCCCGCTGCCCACTCGCTGCCATCCCACTTCACCAAACTGGCGTGTTTCCACACATTGCCAGCGAGGCGCATCGTTCTGGTGCACTGGAAGAACCCCCCTCCACCCTCGTCCCGTACCCAGTGGATAAAGGAAGCTTTATCCTTTATGAAATCAGAGAATATCACACACTCCCTCTGCGGCTGCAAACGGAAAACTTCTTCAAATTTGGCAACCCTGATCAGCTGGACGCCGTCCCCACCAGCTGAACGACCCACCAGCTTCCTGTGGCAGCACAGTGTGTCTCCTTTTTATGTTTTTATTATTTCACCATTAAATCAAAGTTAGAAAACATATTTTTGTAATTCGGGTGAACTCCCCTTTAATATTCTGACATATGGTTTTTATTGGATGTGTTCATACCTGTGTGTGTTTGACCGTCTCAAGTCTTTGCCACAGGCGTACCAGGCCATGATCTACAGAGACAGGCTGCAGTCAAAGTCACCGTGTGCTCCATCAACCATCGACTGCAGAAGATACCACAAACTGTATTTACATGTTGTGTCCACTAGAGGGCAGACAAACTGCATCTCAGCAGACAATATTTGAACCCGTGAAAGCTAACGAGAGATTTTGTACACAGAAAAACATAAAGCAGAGTAATACTACAAAAAAAACAAATCATAAGTTCTCATTCACAGTGATGCCCTGTAAATATATAATCAAGATCAGTTCTATAATAAAAGTTCTTTCTTTATATAAGACATCTAAAACATAAAAAAAAAATCATCCTCCATCCTCCATCCAAAGTGATGATAAATAAAATGTTAGTTTATTAAAGATGGCTTTGTAAATAAAACAAAACAACTGCTGTTCCTTTCAGGTGGAGAGAAATGATGATGAAAAGTGTCTGCTGTAATGCACAAAGACAAAATGTTTCTGGTGCAATCTGCAGCATCCTGCTGACACAGAGTCACTGTGTATTTATAAAAACAAGCTTCGGTACGATCGATGACTGTCGCCCAAGAAGAGCTTCATCATAATAGATTTCAAAATGTGCCAAGCTGTTCCACATTTTGTGATTTTTAGTTATTTATTCATCATGAAGAGGAAACATTTTCTGAGGACACACACAGCCTGTTTTTGTATTTTATCAACCATGAACTGAAACCTGAATGTGTGTGTGAACCGTACTGTTTTTTTTTTTGTCCTAGTTGCAAAGATCTGATCTGATCAAAGAAAATCTGATGGGTCTGATAAAAATGGTATTTTTGAGATTTAGCCCCCCCAGTTTCAGAGTGTTACACAACTGCCACCACTTACATTGTCCACTTGCCCAGCTCCTGTTCTGGCACGACACCGGCTCCATTCACCATCAATATTTTAGAGATAATTACACGAATCATGTTTTGTGTGTTCACGTCTCCGCCTGTAGTTTGCACTCAGTCCTCTTGTTAATGTGTGCTGGTTGTGTTGTCCATTTCAATCAGTTTAAACGCTCCATAATCACATGAAGCATTCATTCTTTCGTAGTAGAGCTCGATTACGTAAGCGTTTGTGTTTGTTTTACTAAAAAAAGGCAAATGCAGCTCTTAATTGAGTGAATGATGCAGGATGTGTGCCAGATAGAGTCACCGCTTTGGTATGATCTGAACAAATAACGAAGAAATATGATATCAGTCAACAAGATAATCTTTAGATGTTTCATGGTCACACAGAGTTACCGTGAGAGCAGCTAACAGTCCTGCAGCAGCTGATCAATACGTTCCCTTTGTGTTTGATTTAATTTGAAGTGTATTGTCGTATGCATCAGAAGCAGTGCAATAAGAAGCTTAAAGTCTGGCCAAAGAATACAGAAAATACAAGTAAGTGTAAAACAAACTATAAGAAAGAAACTCTGCCCTCTCTTTCATAACTGTGCAGAGTTTCTTCTTTACAAACAAGCATCAGACTGAAGTATTAATCAAACACATGAATCAAAAATGAAGATTCTGAGATTTTTCAGCACCATTAGCCGTGCAGAGCGAGCATGAAGTCATGATGAGTGTGTCTGAGCGGAGATAAGATGTTTGTCTGGAGAGCTGCTCGTGTTACAGCCGCTGAGACTCTTATTGCTTGAAAGCTGCAGAGAGCGACAGTTTTGAAAGCTGAGGTTATGGCAGGCGTCCAGGCTGAGGTGACCTGCCTCAGCATCAGTTTATCTCACTGCAGCAGCTCCATTAACTCTTCCTCTTTTTCCCCTCATCCGGCATGACTCGAGCTGCACAGGAAGATTTGTTATTCACTAGTGGATGAGCAGAGAGAAATTGACTATAAATCTGAGTTGCCAATAGATTCTGCAGGCGTGAAATTGGATCCATGATTTATTCATCTTCTCCAGAGATGGTCTCTATATATTTGAATAAAACCTCTGGATGTAATGAGAGGTGTGAAGCAGCTAAGTGGATTCAGTCTAGTGTAGTACAAATTTGTGGGACTTTCGACCACTGTATCTATCTGATGGCTGCAACTTACATTCACCATTTGATAAACTCATAAATCATTTTTAGCGAGTTGACAACTTTTTCTCTTCTTCCGCTTCCTCCGTCATCCTCTTGGGTCTCTTAGCCTCCACCATGTCCACAGACAAACAGAGAGTTTGGAAAACCAGAAAACATTTTCTTCATAAAATCTGATCCAGTTTCACCAAAAACAGTGAACAGTTGGTGGTGTGTGAGTGTTTTTCTGCCTTCTCTGGTTGAAAGTTTCATGTCTGTTTCAGAAATGGCACCTGCTGTCCGTGTTGTGAGGGTTCACCTGTACATCAGCGCAGTCATCTTTCAAACAGACGGTCTTGACTTTGTACAGAAGTAATTAAAAGCAGTCTTCTCATTTTTATTTAATGACTCTTGATTTTAGCGGCTGAAATAACAGTTGTTTCTGGCAGAATCTATTCGCTGTGGCTAACACTAACAAAATAAATTCTGTGACTTGGCTGAAAATTCATCGCCTGACTCGGTTTTTTAATGTTTCCGGCTGACATGCATATCAGTGCTAAGTAGTTAAAGAAAAGTGATGCCAAAGCTGACAGTCTTACCTCTTTGGACTTAACGAGGATTGATTTTGTGCTGCAGGACAGAGCTGTTACTTACTTACTTAAAGTAAAGTTACTGCATCGGTGACACGCTCAGTTTTCGAAGGTGATTTGTGTCCATAAAAGGAAGATTTGATTTCTGTTGACCGTGGTGATGAATATCTGCCGCTGTTTCACAGAAAACATTAAGCTTAGCCCGTCAGATGCAGCTTGAGCCTTATTCATTCCCTCGGCATCCTCTGCCTCCGGTCTAAGAACAAGTCATGTATGTGCATGATAGCTGACTGCTGAGGTTCATTATTTGCTCGAGTGACCCCTGTAGCAGTGTAATGTCAGAGGCATAATACTGCATGTCAAATAAACACATAAAATGATATGCAGCTGCACGGTGAGGGAAGCCAAACGGAGACAGAGCGACCTCACGTAGGCTTCAGGTTTGCAAATGGTTTGTCAACAGACTGAACTGACGGATGAATTAGTTCTTCAAATCTGCTCCTTTAATGCGCTGTTTGCTTTGGAGCTTTGCTATCGTCAACAATTTGCAGTCATGAGACGCGGTTTGTCGAAGGGTTTAGCTAAATTAAGGGCACATTTATCTTGAACAAAACAACTCTGCTCCCAGATGCACTGATCTTATTTCCTTGCTTGTAATTGTGTTAGTTTCAAGCACTGTTAAGAATTCATACATGAAATTATGAAGCTGCTGCTGCTGCTGGGTGCCGTTAGTCTTTGGTCCCTGCCTGTTCTCAGTGTGTTTGTACTGATGACGTTATGGGGACGTATCTGCTCTCTGGTCCCATCAAGGTAACTTTATTTTTTAATGTGACAATGTGTCTAATTGGTAATGTGTTATGCATGTATATAATCTGCTAATTGTTGTAATTTCTATCTTGGTTTGTGCATCATAAATTATACTCAATGCATTATTAGATAACTTCCCCCTGGGATTATTAAAGTATTTCTGATTCTGATGTTTTCTTTACTTTTCCGTCTGTAACTGGATCTTCAGTCTGCTTTGTCTTTTGTTATCGTGTTTTCTCTGTGCATTGCATGAGGGTTTATTCACATCATTCATTTATTCACTTTTTAGTCTGCACAGACTTGTTACAGTATATTTTTAGCTATGACAGCGGCATGGCTCTCGGGATGGCCGGCACTTTTTTCCAGACTGAATTACTGCCATTAGTTACTGATTACATCCACCTCATCTCACAGTCTCCTTCTGAGCATGAAGGACAAACTAAGACAAACGGTAGCTGTAAAATGAGCTGGGCTACTGTATATGTTGGACTCCGTGTCATAAAAATGGACTTTCTCTTCTTAGCTTCCTCTGTCAACGTCCTCTTCGGTCTCTTCTCCTCTGCCATTATGTCCATAGAGGCTGCTGAGCCCACTCGCTCTGGTTCTGGCACGACACCAGCTCCGCTCCCCATCAGCATTCCCCCGCGTCCTGGGCCTGAAAACTCCTCCTCTTCTTCCCGGTGGTCCAAAACACCTGTGGTACAAACACTAACACTCCCCAGCAGTTTACATCACATCTGTTTGTTTCACAGTATTAATACTGACATATTGTCTCTTTCCGGTCAAAGAAACATTTCCACTTTTTCTTTCCTGTCAGACCTGATGTAGTTTTCCATCAGTAGTTCCTGTATTTCTCTCTTTCCCATCTCTTTGTGTTTATTTTGATCTGTTTCCTCCCTCATTCACCTCTTTCTATCCACAGATCAATCCCTCCCTCCTCTCTCCCCTCCCTCACCCTTCCCACATTTTTACTCCCCTCTGCCTCATTTCTCCTCTCTCCCTCTGCTCACTCGTCGCAGTGATGTACCGGCTGCCTGAACTCTACTTCTCCTCCTCTTCCTCCTCCTTCTCCTCCTTCTTCTCTTCTTATCCGTCCTCCTCCACGTCTCCTCAGCGGGTGTCCTGCAGCGATGTCGGGGATTCTGTAGGATCCTCCGCGGGGGGCGGCAGAGCAGAAGGCTGTAACCAGGTGAAGAGTCGCTGATGTGAAGGTAAGACTGCAGACAGTGAGACTGACCATGCAATGGCAAACAAAGCCAAAGAAAACTCTCTCCATTCACTGCTAAAAGGATGAAATGTTTCTGTTTCTTGTGCAATCAGGACCGTTATACATCACTGACCTCAGATGGTGCAAGGTACAGTCTTATTATGAAAGTTATTTCGGGAAGCAGTGAGTCTGGATTGTCTCAATTCAATTGTTTCATAATTTACATTGTCTTGAACTTTTATATGAACAGACTTCACTTGACGTGTCTTCTTGTTATTTCATCCCATTAATCTTCTGAGAAAAAGACATTTGTCATCGTAATCTGTAATCTGTGGTGCCAAAGTGTACTTCTGGATTCTGTCTTCCTAACAGCACTGACCACAGGTCAGCGTAGCCTCATGGATGAACTTTGAACAGCAGCGCAGCTCACGATCTTCATGACGAGGACATTTATTTCAAGCCAGATTCTTGTGTTGGCCTGTCAGCCATCGATTAGATAGATCAAGAATCTCCTGCGTCTGGGATAAAACCTGACATGGCTCTCACTTTTCTCATGAAATGCATCCTGCTTGCTCTCATGTGAAACAGTGATATGTTTGCTGTACTGTTATGCAGGCAGAACCCTTTATTTCCCAGCGCTGTTGTTTCAGGTGCTCCGTCTCTTGATGAATAATTAAGAGGACTCAGTGGAGCACAGATAAAGTTCAGTTCAGCTTCCTGGGCACTGAACCCCCCCCTGCAGAGCCACATCCTACAGCCTCAGCTGCATCTCGACCCTGGGTCCATCCAAAATAGAGTCTTAATCAGAAACATGCCTCAGCCTCTGATCTTCACTGACTAGTCGCTCATCCGTCCTGGTTAAAGTCGATGTTTTTAGGGGGGACTCTTGTGTTGACACTTGACAGGAGCAGTATGATCAGCCTTTTCTGTCGTCACATCAATGTTCGTCATTTCCCTTGTGTAGGGAGCCAGTAACAGCCTGACAGTGGATTTAATAAAACACCTCTGAAATGAGAACGTCTCCAGTCCCACCTAGAATCTGTAGCACCCGAGGGACTGTGTGGTGATTAGTCTGCACAGGAAATTTGTGATGAAGAGCAAATAGAGCAGAACTCTCCAAGCTCCAAGATTTCATTTGCTGCTTTGGGGATTAAAGAGGACCTCGGCCGGCGTAAAAGAAGAAGTGGCTGCAGGGATATCGATTGGTCAGTATAATTAACTGTTCCCTCGTGCCGTGTCTTGCTGGCTACCTCACAACCTTCTCATTCATAATGATCATCTTTCTTACCGCTGGTCCTGGGACGGCGCTCGCAGGGAAACAGATCAGGTGTCTGAACGAGGCAGTCGTGTCACTCTTGCAGGTCTGCAGAGGTGATTTTAGCCTGTTTTTAGAGTGAATGGATGCAGTGGTGGTGTTTGAAGGAAATGTTAGCTGGCTTCAGTTTTTAATGCATTTCTCATTTTGCAAAGATAAGTTCATTGCTGCAGTGGTTCTTGTACAAGCTATTAACGTAACGTGGTCGAAAATAAAAGAAAATTGGGTCATTTTTGATCATCAATTAATTGTTGAAGTCAGTTTCTAGACAAAAATGCTTACTGATTGTAAATATTTGCTAGTTTTCGACTTTCTTCAGACAAAAGAATCAATTTGAAGCCCTCATATTGGGCTTGTAATGGGTACTGTTCACTATTTTCTGACTCTTAGACCAAAGAATCGTCAGTTCTAATAATTAATAAGCTGCCTAGAGACATTTTTGACAGTCTTACATGCAGTTATATGTTATCATTCAGGTAGAGGTAAGGAGGTGTGTTCTTCTCTGAGGTCAAACACTGTTCAGATGAACGTATATGTGCACCTCCTATGGGAGTTGAGTGCCTATTAATACTGAATAGGACATCCTATCTCGGCACGTGGGATGCTGTTACAAAACAAAGAATGAAACATAAGAAGGTTTCTTTAATAAACAGAGTAAATCCCATCATACTGCAAACTTTGGACTCATGTTTATTGCAGAAGTCTGGGAGTGTCATTTAATTTATGGATTTGAGTCTTTGTGCCAAAACGCTGGAGGCATGTAACGTTAGACTTCTTATCACGACACGTCTCAGCAGCTCTACACATAAATTCAGGGACAGCATCGTTCTGTCCTGACCTCATGTTAGGTTAAATGTTGACGTCAGCACACACTTTCTTCCTTTCACACAGATGTTTTTTATAGACAGCACTTGATAATCTCACTTCTACACGCTGCTGATCTGAGACTTTTTTTTCCACATTTTACCTTCGTGTTTGAACGGACACGGTGATCCGAGGTGGCTGCAAAATTTCTGATATCTAAGACCTTCAGGTGTCTTTGACTGGTGTCGTCAACCAGGGAGCCAATTTTAGACGTTGTGGGAGGTTCACACGTGGTCGTCTCCAGTGACAAATATCACAGTCTGTCTGCCAACTCCAACACGAGACGACCACGATGCATCATCTTACTCATCTCACGTAACTTCCTCGTCATTACAAAACACAAATAATACAGTTTTCATGCAGCTGTCTGCTCATTAAATGCTGGAAAATTTCATTCCAGCTTGAGACAGTTTCTATCATACTGACCCTCGTCTGCACAGCTACATGGTGAATTACACTGCTGATCTCGATTATCCTCGCTTTCCTGCTAGTTTATAGTGCATATAGAGGTGAATTAAAGCAGCCTGGTACTAACATATTTGATGCCAGTCAATTTTATGATCGCATTCCTGCTACAGGCCATAAAATGTGCCACTCATATAATGCACATGCAGGGTTTTGGCACTTAAATAGCCTTTACAATGGCAGTAACTAAATATGACCAACTGTTATAAGTAGTGATTGCCCCGCTCACATCATGAGGCTAGTTTCACCGATTGGGTGATCGTGGCTTCATGATGATGTTTATGTTGGTTAAGCGTCCACAAATGGTTTGTCACTGAAAGCTCGAGAGATAGCGCAGTCCAAATACGGCTTCATGGATGAGTGAAGTTAATTGGGAGGGCAGGCAGAAGAGAGACAGACGGAGAAAAACAGGATGGATGACTCCCAGGTGAAAAGGTTAGATGGGGAGACGGGATGGTAATGACTCAGGGGAGGGTGGAGGGTGACAGGGTCATCGCTCTTAGCCCATCTGTTGTTGTGGACCTGCACTTTAATTGACTGAGTCCAAGCTCATTAACTGACTTTTTGTTTCCACTGTTTATCTCTGAAAAACAGCAAACAGGCCGGACGTTACCTCGCTCATCGTAAAATTCAAGATGCAGAAACATAAATCGGCTCATCGTCTGTATAATAGTGAGTTTTTGATCATTGATATGGCATGAGACTGACAGCATGTACAGTATACACATTAACATGAGCCTGGTCTTTCTCCAGTCACTGATATGATAGTGAATTACTTCCTGAACACAGCTATGTAAACTTCTAAAAATATTTTATTTATATTAATGAAACCTAATTTTAAAGCTCATGTGTGTCAGATTTAGGGACAGAAGTTGTAATATCATTGGCATAGCTATGTTTTGATGAGTGTATAATCACAATGTTGAGCCATGCTGAAGCTTGGTCAGTGGACGCTGTAGGTACGGCTCTAGTGTCACTTCTGGACGTGCTCGTTCAATGTTAGGTTTTGATGTGTCGTAGTATAAAGCTCGATAAAGTCCACATGAGAAGAAGGTCGGGGTAAATGGCTGAAATAAACGCAGGATTTTAATCCAACCTGCTGTTTGTGTCCTGTGTGTTCCTTTAAACTCATAAAATGTGAGATGTTTCTGCCTTTGAAGAGTTTTATTAATCTGCTTTTATTCTTTGCAAAGAAGCTCAGCAGTCTGCAGAGTGAAAAGACAAACGTTTACACGTGAACAGACTATTTATCAGAAACTAACGATATATCAGTGTCCAGGAGAAGCACCGGTTTACACAGGTTTGGACCTTATCATAGTGTAAGGTGAACCTGTTCCAGTAAGGAGAGGGAGGTAACCACAAGACAGAATAACAGAAAAATCTTTGAAGAGAGAAAAAACAGCTTACATAACTAGTTTATACAGGAAATTGTTATTTTAATAGATTTCCACTAGCACACGTCTATAATTTGAAGTTTCTTCTTTGTGCTTGCTCGAGGCGAGGGGTATGTAATTGGTCACAATCTCACTGCTAGATGGCACTAATCATTTCTTGAAACATCTGCTCACTGTAGTTTTTCTCAAACGTTTCTCAAACAAGAGGAAAGGAAGTCCAAGAAACATTTCTCCATCTCAATTTTATTTTCCAGGGGAAGCGCCAAGGTCATGATCGACTGGCCCAATGTGACAGCGTCCGGCCACCGGGAGCTGGGCCTGAAACCGGAGGAGCTGCAAAGGTCCAAATGTGTCCTGGGCTTCATCCCTGTCATCTACTACAGCATTCTGCTCTGTGTGGGAGTACCAGGTACACTGTCATGATGCCGTGTAGTGAGAACTGTGTGCAGGGTATCATCTCATCGGGGTGGTTTCTACTGTCACAGTTAGTTTTGGTTTTCCATGCCAAAGTTTTGAGATTTCTAAAACGAGAACGTCTGCCTGATCCACAGACAGCAGACTGAATTTCATTGTGCAGAAAAAACTCTCCTTTATATATATATATATATATATATATATATTGTACTGTAGGTGAACTGGCATTTTAAGGTCAGAATATTAACTGATGCTCTACGTGATTTTATTAGTCGCATTTGCACTCAGTCACAGTCAGTGTGTAAACTGAGCACAGTCTTTGATATCTATTTATAACAGAAGTGGGAAAAGAAGAAGACAGAGAAATCAATACGCCGGTGGGTTTGAGGTACATTACAGCATTCTAAGTCTAAGGCAGTGTTTCTCAACCTGAGGGGCTTGGACCCCCGAGGGGAACACAAGATCATTTCCTGGAATAAATTCAAATAAAACATTGTGTGACAGGAAGCAGTTCTCGGCGATGCCAACATTTAACTCAGGGGACTCAAAACATTACAGACTATAGGATATAAGTCAAGCAGTTGTTGTTCTGTCTGTGAGCAAAGCATTGAGTTTGTGTTATATTACAGTAATCTCGGAGCAGACTCGAGGGAGCTCACTGGGGTGTTTGGGTTGAGAGCCACTGTTCTAAAGGTCCAGCACGTTGTTTCAGCACATAACTGAGCACTGATGGCTCCTTTCACAGGTTAAAATAATTCCATTATCTGTGTCTGAGTCTGTATGCATCTGTCGATCCGTCAGCCAGATGTCACTTTGATGGACACCTTGGTATTGTTTTCATTACTGTGCTTCGTCTACCAGTCGATAGCGGTCATTTTGGCATTGATCCTGAGGAGATTTCGACAGAGTGGTGTTCAAAACAAGAGGACGTGTCACCACAGCATCCAGATGCGTCATGTGATTGTCCCCAAAGGGACATAAATATAAAGGCCAGTGAGCCAAAGTCAACAGCTGAATGCATGACGGGGTCTTAAGACTGGTTATCCAAATAACTACAGTGAAAATATCCTGCTGCTGACAAGATGTTAAAACAAAAACAGATCACAGATACTGTACGGGAGAAAGTTACACGTGCAGAAAGGAGACGCACTGAAAGAAAGGAACACTGAAGCTGAACCACAATCTTTAAGACGTTTACACAACGACCTCTATCTGACTTTTTAGGATTTGTTTTGAACAATAAAAAAATGTCTGTGTGATTTCTGTGAAAACATCTTCACCTGCAGCCAAACTGCAGTATCTCTGAGCTAAAGCTAATCTTAAATTAGCTTGCACACAGCTAACTTTGATTACGACTTTTTCCGCCTAGCTTTTTCCTGTAATTAAAAAAAACCTGAAAATATTAATTTTGCTTGATGTTGCATAAATAAGGCAGAAGTTAAATTCAGTCATTATATAAAATAAGTAGCACAATTATCAGTCCTGCTAAAAGTTAATTAGCCTAGCTTGGCAGAGTAGCGGTGAACATGATGTGTTGTGTCATGTGGTTAGGCTACATTTAAATCAGATATTTTAATGGATCAAATTTGACATTGGTTTATTAGACTAATGTCTTGTTCTTGATTTGATCTAATGTCCTCTTCTTTTTCTTTCTGTCAGTGAACATCCTCACTGCAGTGGCTTTGTCCAGATTGGCATCCCGCACCAAAAAAGCTCTGTACTACTACTTATTAGCAGTGACGGGTTCAGATATTCTCTCCCAGCTCTTCATCATCTTTGTCGGCTTCCTGTTGGAGACAGCCGTTTTTCACCGCGACGTCCCTGAGCTCCTTCTGCACTCCGTCAGCGCTGCCGAGTTCGCCGCCAACCACGCCTCCATCTGGTCCACCGTGCCCCTCACCGTGGACCGCTATGTGGCGCTGTGCCACCCCCTCCTCCACCGACAGATCAGCTACCCGGCTCGGGCCAGGAAGATCATCATGGTGGTCCTGTCGCTATCCTTTGCATCGGGCGTCCCGTTCTTCTGGTGGTCCGACATGTGGAGGGACAGCCACACGCCCACGTCGCTGGACACCGTCCTCATATGGACTCATGTAACTATCATCTATTTCCTGCCCTGCAGCATCTTCTTAGTGCTGAACTCTTTGATAATCCACACGCTGAGGGTGAGGCAGAGGCAGCAGCAATGCGAAGAGGAGAGCGGGCCGAAGTCTGCGCCTCCACGCCGACTTGGGAAAACCACGGCCATGCTGCTGGCCATCACCTCCGTGTTCTCGGTGCTGTGGGCTCCCAGGACTATCGTGGTTATCTACCACCTGTATGTGTCCTCAGTTCACAGAGACTGGCGCGTCCACCTGGCCTACGACCTGTCCAACATGCTGGCCATGCTCAACACGGCCGTGAACTTCTTCCTTTACTGCTTCGTCAGTAAGCCTTTCCGCAACGCCGTGCGGGACGTCGTGCTGCTCAGGGGCGGGGCGCTGTATCCTCGACGCACTCTGCCGCAACAGCAGGCCCCAACCAACGCCTCCATCTCTTCTCTGTACAGTGGGAACAACAAGCGCTCACAGCGCGACTCCACCCCCTTGACACCTCACAGGGCCAAAAAGCCCTCATGACCCCGTGCCCCTTCCTCTTAATCCAAAACACCCATCCTCCCACGGTCCCCGAGCTCTCCTGACCCCAGGGACGCGCACTGCGTTCCAGCTACGACCGTGGACAGCTGCCAGTCAGCCCTGGAGCTTTCTCAAAGGGCCTAAAATGAACTCACAAGAAGAAGTATGTTTTTATGTATTATAATAAGTCACCGGGTGTTGCTTGCCCATGTAAATCAGATAAGCGTATATTTATTTTTCTTCAGAAGAATTTGACAAAATAAAAGTAGGTTTTTTAAATGTTTTTTCTTTTCCATACATGGTCGTAATGTGGCAAAATATTTTTTATATTAAAAGAAAAGAGGAAAAGAAGTAAAGTTTGTTTCCTCTGCAGTTAGATTCACGGTCCGGACTATCATGTCACGTGGTCTGCTTCAGTCTGGTTTAATTACCCTCCTATGACATCCACTCTGGAGGCAGCAAAGAAGGAGAAATGAGAGTTTTAATATGAATCAGTTGCTATTCTGCAATTGTGTAAAGATGCTGAACATCCAAAACACAATCCGCCCCACTGAGCACAGCCAATCGAGCAAAGAAATCGTACTCCGTCTCTGCAGGCACAAAACCCACAGCTGCTAAGGCGAGTGTTTATTTTGCATGAAACGCAACTCGATGGAGCCTTAAATGAAAGCTCGCTGTTTAAGCGGCAGGAGTGAAGACCCTGCTCTTCAAACAGCCCCTCCGCTGCATCACTAACATGGCCTCAGCTCTGGCTAAACAAACCACAGATTAGCCTGATGGTCTGCACAAACACACGCTCACACACACTCACATGAAGGAACACACTCTCATGCATGTGCGAACACACACACACACACACACACAGATCAGTCATGTCAGCTAGTACATTTCCATTCGCTACAACAGGAATTTTCATGTCATCGCAATTTGATGATAAAAGTGTTTGATCTATTGTTGACATAGTTGTATTTTTAATGTGCGTCCTCGGTTAAAACGAGCTTTTCCATGCAGCACTAATTTGTTCAGTTAAATGCCTCGGCTGAGTTTTGAAACAACAGTGCAGGCACTTTTAAATCTAGTGTAAGGATGGTGATAACAAGTCTAACAAGTATACATACTGTATATGTGTATGTATATGGATATGTCAGTTTTCCATACTGTGGAGTTGACAGTGAGGTATGAACAGCTGTTGTAAATTACTGGATTGGTCAGTGTGTGTTTTTTTGGAGTCACAGAGTCTCTGAAACAAGTATTATCTGATTTACGGGGGTGTCACGATATCAGATTTTCACTACACGATTATCATGGCCAGAAGAATTTATGATGAATAAATGAATAAAAATGCAATCAGTCAAATTCATTTTTAACTTTTATTGTGTGTTTTTCAGCTTTTGGCAAATGAATGACACACTAAAAAAAAATGACAGAATGGAGGTGGGAAGAAGTTAATTTTTTAAACTATCGCTCTTATCGTTAACGGTAATCGGTATATCGTGACTCCCCTAATCTGAGTCTACAGAAACATTTCACTCCAAAATTTGAAGGTTGTGAAATGTACATCCCAGGCTCTGTAGCTGTGAAAACATTCAAGCTTTACATGAAAGATTTATTAGTTTCATTTCCATTAAAGCAACGTTATGTAGGAATTGGTATTTTTGCGATTTAGCGGCGCCAGTTTTAGAGTGTAATCCCACTGTAAAACATCAACCAGGTCACCAACAGCAGACACAGCAGCAGCTAATATTACTGACTAGTCCAACAGCAGTCAGCCCAGCTCGGCGTCTGTCTTTCAGCCTTTTATTTCACCAAGCAGCTAACAGCAGCTACGGTTGGCAGCAGTTTACTTCACTGTCCTTTAAGCTGCTAAAACTTCATGGCTGTCTTTGCATTATCCTTTTTTCTACTTCGTCTGCCCACAACGGTAAAACAAGATTCATGTAGCTTTAATATTTGCAATGAAAGTCATGCAAACAGCTCTGTTTAACTTATTCAGTCATAAATCTTTCTGCATCATCGCAAACAGTTTTAATGCAGTCTTGAGTCCAGCATATATACATCTGCCTCTCAAAGTTTAGCTCAGTCTTCTGTTTACTCCTCTGACCACCCATTCAGGTTTAAAGTTTCCGACGCACACCACCTGCCTGCTCTCATCCCTCCACAGTCCTCATTGTGTTTACTGTAACAGTAAGAGACACAGTGTTAGTTCCCCTGTGTGTCCCCGTGTCAGTCCGCTCACGTCGCCCCGCGGTCATCCCACACTGAGTTCTGAGAGTCCGTACGCAGATGTAGATACCAACCATTTCTTTGAAGAAGCCTCCTGCTGCCTGACAGCAACAGAGGGGAGAGCGAGGGAGCGTGTAGTGGCGACGACCTTACACTGGTTAAGACAGTGGGGGTCGAGGAGATGACTGAATAAACAGCTGAGACAGTAATATGACGCTTAAATGTCCGAGCATGCTTTGATTAAAGTTTAATGCCTCTTTCGGAGCTGTTAGGGAGGAGAAGGGTGAGGACGTGGGACCTGGAGGGGGTGAGGAGCGGGTAAACTCCGCAAGCCACACGTTCCCTGGCTGCCTGCCACCTGTCCTTTGTGCCTGTTCAAACACCTGGTTATGTCCCCCGACACTGCTCCTATTCAGCCCTGCCAGAAGGCATCAAATGAAAAGACACAGAGAGTGACAAGTGTATCCTATCAGAGGCAATTGTCTAAAGCAAAGGAAGTACTTCAAACATCGCTGCCTGTCCTTCACCAAGCTCCACTAAAAGTCAGTACCAGGTTTACTCTTGTCCAGCGGCTCCTTGATGATTTTCTTCATCAACGCCTTTGGCCTCTTCTCCTCTGCCATTATATCCATAGAGGCTGCTGAGCCCGGTTACATTGCCCACTTACCCAGCTCCAGTTCTGGCACAACACTGGCTCTGCTTCCTGTCCTTGCCGTTAAAACCTCCTCTTCTTCTTCTCATTGGTCCAAAACTCCTGTGGTACGAACACCAACACTCCCCCGGTGACGCTCAGACGCAATTGTCTAATAGAAAAGGAAGTACTTAAAACATGGAAACTGAAAATCGTCTTTCCCAGAAGAGTCGCTGGCTCAGATGTTTATATTTCCTGACGTTTCATGTGAATAAAAGGCATTGCTTATGTTTCCAGTCAGCAGCAAAACAGGAAGAGGCACGACATTCTTAAGCTTGGCAGCTCAGACTGAACATAAACAGAGAACCCACCAATCAATTCTGTAAATAACATTGTGCAATATTATAAACTGAAAGCAAAATAAACAATAATATGGAGCCTCAGATGCTGGTAAAGATGAAGTTAGTACGTCAGTATTGACTCAGCCACCACGTTTAGAATACCTTTTCAGTAAAATAAGCTCATGACAGTTAATTATAAATCTTTTGACAGCGTCTGATTGGTTCTTTTCTTCACCTGAACTTTCGTTTCAGTTGCTTGAGCTGGTATAAATCAGTACACGTGTCCTGTGGGTGCCTCGGATCAGCAGGACATTCAAACATCTATGATTGACATGCAGTATATATATATTACATAACTTTGACACCAGAGAGCAGAGTTCATGTCCTACATGTGGTTATATGTTTAGATACGCTTCATGTTAGAGAAAGACTGTGAGTCAAATTAAATGTACAAAGAAAGCTCTGATGATTACTCTGAACAACCAGTGCATTTTTGGTTCTGCAGTAACTGTTTGCACTTTTGTTATTGTGTAAAGAAAAATGCAAAAATGTGTCTCTGTACTAACGTGTTTGACTTTAATATTGAACATCCTGACATGAATCCGTTGCTGTCACTTTGCATGTACGGTCAATAATGTTTCACTGCTTCAGTGATGTCGGAAACGTTGAAGGGCATGGCCTCCGCATGTCGGCCTGCTGTTGTTGAAGTGTTCATGTGCATCGTTTACAATGTTCCTCAGTTTTCTGTTGGTGGAGCTGAAAAGCAGAATGATGTCTGCTGAAGAGAATTTTATACGGAGAGGAAATAAATGTTTAAGACAGGACTGGTGCAGTTTATTTTACACTGTGTGATCACAGAGAAGAACAGCCTGGGAGACACTGTGTATCAGGTGAGTCTGTTATACTTCAGATTACAGAAAAGAACAGAAAGTGCACGCTCAGGTGTAAAACAGAGGTCAGATTTCTTGTACAGATGATCCCAAAGCATGAAAACAGTTTCTGCTCCGAGTCGTCGAATCGTCCTGCAGAGTTACAGGATGAAAAATGTTCTGCAACAACCGAGGCTGACAAAACAAACTTAGCACTCAATGTTTTCATTGGTGGATGTGCTCTTCAGCGCCCCCTCGCTCATGTGATTGTCAGGTGTGCTCCATCAATCATGTCTTCTCTGAACTCTTCAAAATAAAGGCCTTGAGACAGCGCAATGTCAGCACATATAAATATAGACTGCGAAACATAGACAGACAGACCTGAAGTCAGTGTTTTGTATTATGCAGGCTCTGTGACTGACCAAGTGTCCCTGAAAAGATAGGTCATCTAAATACTATGTTTACGTCACAGAGCATGATAAAAGCCACTTCAGGTGCATAACTTTGATGTCACCATGTTGACATCATGCCTCTGAGTGACTCTCCCTGCAGGTTGTCAGAGGATGACATTAAAGTGAGCTGGATCACTGCAGCATACCTCTGACCTCCTGGTGATGAAATATTGATCTTTTTGTGTATTTAATAACAACACAGTCGATGATCCCCTCTGCTGTTCATGTCGTGTATGTTATATTAATGTGCTGATCATTTTTTAGATGAATTTAATGCCTGTTTGCTCCAAAGTGACGTCGTCAAATCTTGTTTTTTCCACAACACGAGGAGATTATTAACGTTTACTGTCATGGAAAGACTGAATAAATAGAAAATATTAAATAAATGCTGCTGCTGTAAACAAACTATCATTAACATCAGTTGTCAGGAGACCAGTGTAACTGTGTCATGAGTAATTCCCTTGACCTCAACGATCCACAAGCTGCTCTGCTGAAGAAGCAGCGCCCCCTTCTGTCTGTAAAGAGAAGCGGCCTCATGTTTCCAGGCGGTATCTCACCAGGCACCGAGCGCCTGAGATGGATGTGTTCAGGGTGGTATGGCCATAAACCTTCATGAACATATGAGTACACTTATGTCCAAAGAAACATGAGTGTGTTCTGACCAAGAAGCTGAGTACACTGATTCAGTGTTACACAGCGTGGTACTTTAGAAGTAGACAAGTGAAGTAAACATTTGATACTTGTAGTGAAGAAGTATACAGAGGATATTCAAGTAAAGTACAACACTTGAGTATTCAGAGTATTCAGAGTACTGCCACCTTCATGTGGCTGAATGGATCTGACACTTTTCACCAGCAGATGTCCCCACACACACACACACACACACACACACACACACACACACACACACACAGTCTGTTTATCATAAATGTAAATAAAGATTTAAAAAAGTACAAACAGTTAATCAGATTAAAACTAATATTAAGATATAAATTATATGGAAGAAAATACACTGTATATATATATTCATGTATGTAAATGTGTGTGTGTGTGTGTGTGTGTGTGTGTGTGTGTGTGTGTGTGTGTGTGTGTGTGAGAGAGAGAGAGAGAGAGAGAGAGAGAGCATCAGTCGCAGTCGGGTCGTGTCTCTCCTGGAGGATTCTCAAACTTTCGTTTCTACATTAAATTTGCGGTGAACTGATCTGAGATCAGTCTGAGGACTTTTCTGTCAGATCTGGACGTAGAGTAGAAACTTTTTTTTAATTTTTATTTTATTTTTTGACTTCTCTTTTTACTCTCGGAGGATTTTTACCGACAACTCTGCCGTTTGTTTGCTGAAGCAGGTGAAGAAGAGTCTGCAGACAACATCCAGGTAGATTTAGAGTCTTTTTTATATATATATATGTTTTATATATGTTGTTCTGTGTATTTAAAACATGTTCACACAAACAGTCATTTCACTTTAATATATTCGTGTTAGTGTGATGGGACTACATGTTGTGCTTTATATGCCGATTTTAAAGCAGCAGAGGAAGTGTCCGATAACAGAGACTCTCACTGGGGATAATCAGGACTTTGTGCGGGTCTAACATGCAGGTTAAAGTGTGTGAAACAGTGTTTTCAAAATGACTGCAGCTTAGTGAAGTAAACCTTTTATTTCAAAATAAAAGCATCCCCAGCTGCAGTTGTATAATCATAAAAATGAGATTATAGATGAGTTGATGATATGACATACATGATATATGTCATGTTGTGTTTAGGCACCGATCAGGATGCTCACATGGAAGACTCGTTATGTTTTACCTGTGTTAGTTTGGAGTGAATCTCTGGAGCTTTTGATCACACCACATGATCTTTACCAGCAGATGGAGATCAGCACAGTTGTCATGGTGTTCAATATTTGTTCAGTTTTTGTCAGAGCTCTCTGCAGCGACGTGTGAAAATGAACAAACAAATCTTTTTTTGCTGGTGAAAGCATCCACACACCTAATCCTGCCATCACCCTGTCTGCCACGGCGGTGCAGTCACTCAAAACACAGACATCATTGTCTCCAACAAGAGCATCAACGAGTGACTCGAGTCGAGTTGAGATCTGTTCACTTGAATTGGGAGTGCGTCCTGTTTTATCTTTATTATTGTAAAGTATCAAAACTCAAAAGGTTCAAACGGCTCGAAGGGTTTTGTACAATGACATGTTCCAACTCAAGGAAACTGAGTCTGTGAAAAGAATCACCATCCTGCTGATGAAGATCATGTGATATGATTAAAAGTCCAGATAAGTTACTAAATGCACCGTGTTAAACTGCTGTTTCCAAGGTCAAGAAGGAACTTGACAGAGTAGTCTCAAGTCTCCTGTTGCAGAATTGTTATTTTATTGTTTTGTTTGAAGGAATCAAAGTAAGTCATCAGTTCGAGGTCCGGCTGCGTCTTTTGGTCTAATCTTCATCAGTCGTAGGTCGTTTACGTGAGATATTTCTGAAAGCCTTGTTCCTTCATTTGGAATGAAAACCTGCCGTGTGTTTCCACCTTGAGCATTCAGATGTTTCCATATAACAGCTGGTCCTTGAGCTCACCGTGGTAGCGGAGATGAAAATGACATTGATGTTTAAAGAGTGAGAGGTACGGACCGTTTCTTAATTTGACAGGCCCTGAAATCTCGAACAGAATTCTGTAACACCTTCAAGCCAGTGTGTTTGATTAGAGGTTGCACCATCATGTGAGCTAAGTGACTGACAGTGCTCACAAAGTCACTGTCAGAACTAAGAGAACAACAAATCCTGAGTAAATAGAGACAGAAAAAAGGCTGATTTCTTTGTTGCAGAAAGATCTTTGTTGTGATTGAGTCGCAGAAGTTAGAAAGACTGATGAGCCTCAGAGACTGTCCTGTTCAGTGTAATTGGATCTGATGGGGACAAAAAGAACCAGCCAGACACGGCAGAAAGACAAGACTGAGGCTGTGGAGATGTTCATTCACACATTTTATGTTGTTCAGTATGAAACACTGAACTGTGACTCTTTGGATTGGAAATGTTGAAGCTACAGTTCTGCTCACAGAGCTTTACGTTAGAGCACTTTCACCCCATCGATTCAGGTGAAAATGTACAGAAACAATATTTGTCGACAGATGCCGTTAATGATTAACGTCAGAGCTGGGAAAAACTCCAGAGTGTGACATTCCTCTGTGACTGTTGGATTCAGCTTTCTGACAGTTATGTCACATGCTCTCTGTGTAAACATCATTACAAAGGTTTTGTTTAGAATCCTATGTGTTGCTGTGTGTATATTGACTCATGCTAATGTTTTATTTGCTTAATTGGGTGGAGACTACAGTATCCCGCTCCAGTTTTGGTGACGTGTTTGAGTCTTTGTTAAGATCTGTCCACATCCCACTTTTCTCAGACTCCCTGTTTTCCTCCCTGAACAGATCAGAATCCCGGAGAAACTCATCCAAACTGAACTCTCTCTCAGTAGCCATGGCTACCAACTTCACCCCTCGGGGTTGTGGCCCTAACGTGGACTCACTCTATTACAACCTGTGTGACATTAGTGCCGTGTGGGGCATTGTGCTGGAGGCCTTCGCAGCAGCTGGAATCGTCTTCTCCATTGTGCTTTTCATCTCACTGCTGGCCAGCTTGCCCTTCATGCAAAGCAAGAACCGCAAGAGTGCCGTGGCGCTCAACACCTTCTTCCTGATCTGCACAGCTGGCCTCTTTTGCCTGACCTTTGCCTTCATCGTTGGAAAGGACTTCTCCACTTGTGCTTCGCGGAGGTTCCTCTTCGGGGTGTTCTTTGGTGGCTGCTTCGCTTGCCTTCTGATGCAGTGCGTGAGGCTGAACATCCTTGCCAGGCGGAACAGCAGTCCCCAGGCTTGGGTCGTATGTCTGGGGGCACTGGGACTATGGCTGGTGGAGGTGGTCATCAACACAGAGTGGCTGATCATCACAGTGGCGCGCTACCCACTCGGGCCACTCAGTAACACAACTGCAACTGGCAGAGCCACGGCTGTACCCTGCAACATCGCCAACGAGGACTTCGTCATGGCGCTGATCTATGTGATGACCTTGATCCTGGCCGTGTTGGTGGCAAGTCTGGCAATCATGGCGGGCAAACACAACGAGTGGAAGAAGGACGGCGCCTGTGTCCTCATAACCAGCTTTCTCTCTGTGTGTATTTGGGTGGCGTGGATCGTCATGTATGTCTACGGGAATCCGAGGACCGGAGGTCCCACGTGGGATGACCCCACCTTGGCCATCGCCTTGGTGGCGAACGCGTGGGCATTCGTCATCCTCTACATCATTCCTCAAATCTGCTGTTTGACCGGTGACGACGAAAGCCAGGAAGTCTTCGGGGAAGATCTGTACCCGAACCGAGGAGTCGGCTACGAGACGATCCTGAAGGAACACAGCACCCAGAACATGTTCGTGGAAAATAAGGCTTTCTCTATGGACGAGGCAAACCAAGGTATATAGCCGGTTGAAATCCCAGAGCTTCTCCGAGAACTGTCGATATCAAATGTTGTTTATTTCATTTTGTAGTTAACTTAAAACTCTCTGTGCAGTAGGAGAAACTTCCTCTACTGGTACCTACAAGTAGGATATATAACTTTTTTGTTGACTTTGATATATCTTTGCACAAGTGTATTTCACTGCAGTCTGTCAATAAAACCCAAATCCACCGTCCTAATTATAACGATCATTACAACTGTATCTCTGAAAAAGCATTTGGGCTGCATTTGATTTTTAAAGTTCGCACCAAGCACACCAATATGTTTTCCATTTTTTGAAGTGTTACATGACTGATCATCATGCAAACCTGAGCAAGAAACAGTTTCACTCCCTCCTCTTCCATCTAAGTCAAATATTTGCCTAGCTGACATATTTGGTTAGTTTCAGTACATTTGTGAGGTAATGTGAGGGGAGTTTAAGCAGTTAAGTACACAGTACACACACTTTGCATTAGTCACACAGTAACCTTCCTGACTACATATCAAACACAGTCAAACTAGAAATTCATTACAATGTCTGCCGGGGCTTGCATCATATTTTACTGACCCACAGTTTGTCGAGTGAATGGCTGGGAACACTGAATTGTACATTCTGTCCTTTGTCCCATCACTGACTGTTTGTATTACAATATACTTATCATCAGAATATACAGAATGACCTTGGAGGGATGAAGCTTTCGAGCCCACAAAAACATCAGGACAGACTGATTACCCTGCTAAAATGTCCTCAAAAAAGGTTGTTGTGCATTTGCGTGATGATCCCACAGAATTTGATACGCTGCCGTTTAAATCCCGAGCTGAACGGGATCTGATGTTGCAGTAAAAAAAAAAAAAAAAAAAAAGAGCAACCAAGATCAGAACAGTAAGTCCCATCACAGCTCCCTGCTCATCATCAGGGCTGTCAGTAGAGTCCATGGATGATTGATATCGATTGACAACTAATAAAAGGTGTGTGGCCGGGTTAGAGGGTTACAGGGTGTTTTTTTACTATAACCATCTTCTCTACAAGTCATTCAACGTAAATACAGCTGTTCGTTATTTAAAGAGTTTTAGTATACAATGAGACTTCTTCTTCTCTCTCCTTCCTCCTCATCTAACCTGAAAACAAAACAACTTCCTAAAACTTGAGCTATGATATGTTTGTTTTTCACACCTCACTGAAACCGATACGTTCTCTCTTCACTGGCCATAGTTGAGTACATTTCACAAGCACTGCTTGTTTTCTTCCTTAAACTCTTCAACTCATTTTTAATTTCAGAAAGATTAGTCCATTTTTCAAACCTTGATAAATTTAACATTTAATGTAACAGTAAAATATGTGGATCTGGGTTCATGACACAGAGCAGCAGCATTTGACCTCATCCCTAATCAGTAACTCCCCAGTTAACGCCCTAGTCTAAGTCATTTTCTTGAAATGTTAGCTATGACTAAAAGGTCAATAATTGTCAGTACCAAGACAGAAAGACTCCATCGAACGTATGCACACAATGCTTTCCCAGAGTAGCACTCAGGTATTCAGAGGCAACACGTCCTCTGACTCATTCCTGTTAATGAGTGTCTAGCATCCAAATGCATCTCTAACCACTGTATCGCACGTAATCACTCCCACGCTGACTCTTGATTCCCACCAGAGACATCATGCCTTGTGTTTGCACTCACGTCTCCATGGCAACTGAGGTGTGGCAACAGTCTCATCCGGGGGAAAATATTTGTCGTGTCACAAAGTGTGACAAAGTCATCTCTCACATCCATCTCTGCAGGGCGTTTCAGGACACTCACTGAGAGCACAGGCAGGATGAAGGACAGATCTAGATAAAGACTTAAGAGATGGTTGCTGATAGCACTTAAAAGGCCTAGAGATATCACACAGAGGGCATGTTGACTGACAAAATAATTACATTTGTTGTCTCTGTCTGTCCATTATAGCATCCAAACCGGTGTCTCCGTACAGCGGCTACACCGGGCAGCTGCGTAGTTCAGTCTACCAGCCCACCGAGCTGGCTCTCATCACCAAAGCAGTGGGAAACGTGAGTATAGACACACATGATGTTTGTGGAGTGGATAAAATGGACTGAACCGGTCAGACCAGATTAATATTATGACCTGTTACATACATCGATCAATCAGACTTTATTTTTAAGAGAGACAGTGACTCTGCCTGACCCTGACCCTGACCCTGACCCTGACCCGGACACTTTGGGGGAGGTCATCCCCTCCCTCCCTCATTTCCTGGATGTTTTTGTCATGGCCCGTGTTATGACTTCACGCAGCACCCTCTGGACGCCTGTGACATGGTCATTCCCAGAGCGTCCGCCAACTCTGCAGCCAACAGCGGGAGCAGCACCCCGTCGACACACACACGGATCGGGAACAGTCCTTACACACAGACAAACGGAAATAGCGTAGGTCGTACCCTGAACCCTCGACGCCTCCTTCCTCCTTCCTCCTTCGCTCCGCTCGTGTCCTCCTGTCACTTGCTTACCTCCAGATGCTTTTCTATTCTGTGCATGTCCACCTCTCAGCGCCTGCTGTATCCATAGCAACTTCTTCTACAGGTTGACTATGAATCACTTCTTTGTCTGGATTTTTTTTTCTTACCTTGTGGAGCTCACTCTTTCAAGGCCTTGTGTCTTTCACTTTGTCTGTTCAATATGCCGGTTGCACTCAGTGCACTCTTTCTCTGACTGAAATGCAAAAAATATGTTACTGATTTGATATGTTCTGACTCCTTTTGGCCTTATCGTTGTCTTTTTCTATATTTCTTTTGCTGTACTGAAAATGTATCTTCTAAAACTTTATCACAGAGTGTTAAACTCTAAGCTTTAAAAGTGGCTTTGGAAAGTTTTACAGCTCTCTAACTCAGTGAAGATGGCAGCTATACTCAGTTTAGATTCACAGCAGTTACAATAAACTCCAACTAGACTAATCTGCTTTATTATGAGAGATATCAGACATTTGAATCATCATACAGCCGCCTGACATGTCAGTGTCACGTCCTTGAAAGGCAAATCTTTACAGTGTTCTTTAAACAAAAATTAGGATAAATATTATAGACTTTGCCCTTTTTTTGTTCCATTTCTGCAAACTTTGCTCTGAGAATTCAGAAACTCAAATAAAATGCAGAGTAAATATCCTTTTTCTCGCTACGTTTGCCGAGTGCTTGCACATGTTGGGAATTGTTGAGTCTGTAAATATTATGAAGAGTATGATCTCGACCTGCTCTGTATGGAAAGTGTAACTTCTGTTATGATTTGGCGCTATATAAATTATATTTAATTAATTAATACATTAATTAATTTAGACATTTTGAAGCATCATACTGGCCAAAGGCAAAAGGCAAATGCAAATAATTGCTGTAAGATATTTTTATGCAAAAATAGGATAGATACTAAAGACCTTTTTTTGTTCCATTAGGGAAATTTCTAAGTAAATTTGCTCTGAGAATTCAGAAACTCAAATAAAATGCAGAGTAAAGCTGCGATGCAAAGCGTGCATACAGCTGCTGTCTGAGCCACTTTTAAACATGTTTTCAGTTTCATTTAAAGTCTCATTAACTTTCTGCTTGATGAACATCTCTACCATGTCTTCTTCTGCAGGGGAATGGTCTGCATAGGATGTCCCAGTGGTGAACACAACACTCAGTCACTATATCTTCAGTTCATGTCTTTTCATTTGCACTTGCTGTTATCCGCGGTTCCTGAAGCTGGTTCTACGAGGAACCTTCAGCCGTGACACGATTGGGTCGTGGCAGCTGATGGAAAACAGCTAAACCTTCTTTTGATTGATTCCCCACGTGCCACCGGGTTTCAGACAGTATAGAGCTTCATTTGGAAGTCAAAGCGAGGGGATGAAGCCGCGGCTTTGCTGCAGAACAAAGACTTTTTCGGTTGCCATTCACTGAGCGTGAACTGTGGAGCTCTCCACTGGACCCAAATGCACAGATGAAGAGCGACGCTGCTGACACGGACAAACTAAATAAAACAAAACATCTTTGGCCTAGTATGGAACTATATAAAAGTGCACCCATCCCCACACAAACCATAAACAAACCTTAATGGAACATGACTCAGTCAGTTTGGTATGAAGGCGAGTTTAATTATAGCAGTTATAGACGATATATATTTTTGTGCCTGGATTGTGAATATTGTTAATAACCGTGAGCTTCACACATAAAATGGAGCTACTGGTGATGAATTCATGTAAATATGTTGTTAATGTGTCAACAAATCTGCACTGCATGGAAGTATGACTATGTATATTTAATACTGTTAGCACTCCTGTGTGCTATTTAATTATTTTATCTAACTACACATCAAACAATCATGAGAACATAGAGGCGAAACACGCCTGTGATTATCTCCTTTCACTAGCTTCATGTCATTTCTCCTGAAAGGTTTCTTTCATCGTTCTTTCTGAAACAAAAACAGGATGCGAGGTGACGTTCCCACTTTTTTACCTGACAGTCAAATTTAAGAACTTCATTTTGAGAAAGATAAAAGAGCATTTTGTTACAACAAAGCCTCATGGGGGTTGTAGTTGTTGTGTTGTCTGAATGTATAGTGACATTAATCTATTGCACTCAAATTATCCTGCACTGCATCATGAATAATAAATCTATAGGAACCTGAATGTGGCTGCATCTAACTATAGATGTCATGAATGATTGATCTGATTCGTTTGGTCTATAAACTCTCAGAGTTAAAGTCAAAGTCAACGCTCGCTTGTTCTGTCAGTCCAAATCATCCATCCATGAGGGGCACAGGGGGGCTGGAGCCAATCCCAGGCAGAGGACGCTCTGTTCAGTCAATCACATGACACAGAGACAGACGGTCATTCACACCTATGGGCAGTTTAAGCTAACCTGCATGTCTTTGGACTGTGGGAGGAAACTCAGAACCTTCTTGCTGTGAGGCGACCAAAGATAAGATAGAAAATCAGTGGACTGTGAATGTTTGGCAGCATTTCTTGATTAACCTTCAACACTAAAAAACATCTGAACATCTTATATTGAATTCTCTTCACGACGTGTCGTGAACACTAAACAACGTTGTATCTTTATAACCTGATTATTGACAAAACGTTATGTTTCAACTTTTCGAGAGACAAATGAACGAAACCCTTCAAGAGAAAATATATCGTCTGACAAAGCAGGATCAGCTCTCACACGGCTTCAGCTGTTCGTAATGCCTTTATTTTAATGTATTGACATGTTTGGATTGCTCAGATCGCAGTGAAATGTGTGATTTGTCTTGACAGCAAATAAATATTCACTTGTGATGTGATGAATGGTGTGTTTTCTAATCAAAGTATTACATCCATGTGAGGTGACGTTTAGTGAAAGAAGCGTGACTGGAGTTCTTGCAGGACGCGCTGCTGTTTGGTTCAAACCTAGACGTCCTGTGCAGGCACACAAATTCAATCATGGGTTCATCAACTCGTGCAAACAGATTTATTGATCCGGCCTCACTGACAGCCAATGGCTCAATTCACCAAGGTCATCAGAGGAGACGGAAATAATTGATCACGGTTTCAATTATCTGTTCCCTGCAATGTCGAATCATCTTCAGTATCTCTGTGGGAGAGGAAAACACTGCAGCGTGCTATATTTAAATGACTGAACATCCTCTCTAACTCAAATACTAAACGGGATTGATGCAGTGCACCGTCTACACTCAGGAGAAGCTTCATTTCTCTGTTAGAAACATGTTGTTTTGTTGAAGTGTGTCCAGGTTCTCACCATCAAACCGACTCACAAAGTGTCTGTTTACTCTGCGGACTCCGCCATCAGTGTGTCATCTCAGCTATCAAAACGTCAGGGGTCAGCTCGCGGAGTCCAGGGCTGTAATTCACAGCCGCTCAGAGGCAGACGCTGACTGGCTGCAGTGCACATTCAGAGCACACAGACAGCAGGCTGATTGTGGTGTGTAAATAGCAGCTGTGTGTTCACATGAAAATGTTTTTAGAAAATCCTCTCTCATGCCGAGTTTAGAGCTGGATCCAGGAGGTTTTTAGCTTAGCTTAGCATAAAGACAAAATAAATAAAAAACACCTTCCCACATCTATAGAGCTCACTAATTAATGTTGTGTCCTTCAGGGGAGATTGCATGCTGTAATTCTCCTGCACATAACTGCCCCTAAATTTCTGTTTGTGTACGGACCGAAGAAACTAAAGTATACTGTGATATATAGTCAACCTGTGTTGGAGAGAGCTAGGCTAGCTGTTTCCCCCTGCTTCCAGTCTTTAAGCTAAGCTAGGCTAATTGCCTCCAGCTCCGTACTTGACACACAGACAGCGTTGACCTTTTTTATTTAACCCTTTGGAAGAGAGCGATAGTCAGTGTGTGTCCTGCTGCAGGAAGCCTTGAGATGACGCGTTTGGTCACACACTACAGGACCCATCAGACTTTAAATGGACATTTATGACGTATGCTCATAAGTCAACAGCTGCTTCAATCTTGTTTCTGTGTACGTGACAGTGCCGTTAGATTGGTGGTGTGCATAAGTATATGAGTATAATATTGAATAAACAAATAATAAAGTGTCGTAAGAGTTTCAGCCAAAGTTTAAATGTGTTTAAGATGCAGGTCACAGAGGATGAGAAACTCCCAGGAGCCGTCAGCAGCTCCACCGCAAAACCTCCTCAGAGCCACAAAGACCTGGACGGAGCACAGTCTGCACGAGATGACAGTCTTTTTTTAAAGTCATAATTTGTGGAGTGTTTTATTTCGTTTTATTTGACCCAGTTAGAAGCATCATTTTTCAAAGTTAGCACAATTCCCTGCTGTTACAACATCAGGTGCCTCAAGACCTTATGTAATCTTCTGACATGGATCCCTCACACACACACACACACACACACACACACACTCCTGTACTCATATTTCATGTGTCGTTACTGAGCTGGCTCAGGCTGCTTGCTGCTGTGGTGACACTGTGGCTGAGAGGCTGGACTGTGATTTATAAGCGATCCAACTGTTGTGGCCTGATAACCTCCAAGTCTCCTGAGGAGGTGACACAAGGCCACGTCCCAGCTCTATTTTAGGCTCAGCAGGCCCTGCTATCACATGTATCAGTGGTTCTCTCACTTAAACATGATAGGGAGGAGCAGCATAAATTCTGCTGGATGATACTGCAGCAGGCCAGATAAGACACGTGGGAAAATAAAGAGAATATGCAACAATATGCTTTGTCTTTTTCACCTCTGATGTCTGTGATAATGTCTATTTACAAAAGCTCCGACCTCAGTTTGTTATACAGAGGGTAGGAGGACCAGGACTAACATGTGATGGACGGTTTTCAGGGTCAGAACAGGACGTGCAGCTCTTTGTTTTAGACCTGGTTCAGATCACTATTGATTCCATATTGTTTTATGGAGCCATAGAAACGCTTGACTCGATGATAGCACTGAAAGTTTAAACATACTAAACTTTTGTCATGCTGTGTGTTGCAAACAAACAATTTTGCACCATAAAAGGAATTATTTTAATTTTTTTAGAAAGTTGTTTTGTCAGCTCACCTGTGGAAAACATTTGGACAATTTTTAATGTTCTGATGTGTATTTATCAAACTAAACTTGAATATATAAGGTGTCAATCAGTACTGATTATTGCTGTTTATTGGCAATATTCAGAGAAAGGTTGCACTTATTAGGGTCCATTTTATGTCTGAGCTGGGGTGACTCCTTCATCATATTACAAATTGAGATATTATTCCCTGATTCCTATATTTGTAACCACGTTGCTTCACCCGAGTCTTATTATCATTATTATTTATTTTGCAGCCTGAAAATTGACTGAAACTGCCAATTCCATCTAAAACAGCTGTTGTCGAGACCCCAGATTGGTAAGAAACAAAAGAACAGCATCCGCATCTACAGTTTTAGGAAGCACAGTCATCGTCTACCTTCCCTTTTTTAAGAATAAAGCTACGTTTTATGAGTAAGTAAGGAATACAATGAGGCCTTGACAGCTAGCATTGTTTCCAAATTAGTCTCGGAGGATTTTTTTCTGCTTCTGCCAACTCTGACATCTAAGTGCTTTTCGTCATTTACTTTTCACTTATGGGATTTTACGCCTCTGGAGTAAGCCTTGCTTATTTCCCACAAAGTTGAGGGAGAGATGTCGATTGTGTAAAATATCTTATCTAAGTTCCTTTAGAGTTAGAGCGATGTGATTCATTCCTTACAGGAACAGTGCTGGCTGTCCTCCATCAGCCTGCAGCATTATTGGATCTTTCACGCACACACAGCTGCAGATTTCCCCTCAAATAACTGCTTATCTCCGAGTGCCAAGTGATCATACATGGATAATAAGAGGTCAAGGCCGAAGAGAAAGGCATGACATGCTTTGTGAAAACATTTAAGACACCTTTATGTTTGTAGAACCTTCAGCACACTGTTTCATACATTCATGGAGGATGAGGTTGTGTGTCCAGGGGAATATGGAAGGCACGGCGGCTTCCTGGAACAGCAGCGTCAGGAGTGTGTCGGACATCTTACTGTGAGCTAATTGGTGCTAGAAGCCAGCGCCTGCATCCTGCTGATATCACCGGTATCTGAGACACAGAGAGGTTCGTCCAATCACAGCAACACACACACACACACACACACAAAGTGCACGATCAAGCTTGTGAATATAGGGTGAACTATCTGAACCTAATGACAAGAGAAGCTTTGATATTCTTAACTGACACACAGCACAGAGGACATAATGTAGGTTGGTTGGTGGTTTTCATCCTGAGGGTCCACACTTCACCGAGGTGTGTTCAGGTGAATCTTTTTGGTCTTGAGACGTTCGACAGAGAAAGAAAGTCCCTTATTTCTGGAGCTTTCAGCAGCAGTTTGTGCTCTTCATCAGGCTTAGTTGTCATATAGATTTAGATCACGCAGACTTATGTAATCTCGTTGGCGATGACGATGTGTGGACATTTACAAGCTGCTAAAGGGTTGCAAAGTTTTGAAACCACTGATTTAATCTATAATGATGCCTCACTAAATGTGTCTGTGCAGATAGCACACGGGGTGTTTCTCACTAGATACAGCCACCTGCTGGAAATACAGCTGATGAGAGTGGCGAGACTGAAACAAGACAATAAGCTGAAAGAAGCTAAAATGCTCTGTAGGTGAAGGTCATCATTGTTAGAGGACCCGTGTGCAGGATCTATCAGCATCTCGCCGTGCAGTTGCGTCCCTCGCCTTACTCTGTCCTCACACTGAGTCGAAGCTTTGGAGGCTGAATGTGACACACTGGACCTTTAATATAAACATATAGCAGCTTTAAAATGGAAATACTCATAAAGTACAGCTACGTCAGACTTTGCACTGAATTAGAGCACTTAAGTAAATGCCTTGTTATTTTCCATGACTGCATTTTGCTTTGCCTTTTGTTTACCCCACTAAGTCCCTGACTGATAAACTCAGCCCAGCATAGTTGGCAGCCAAACCCGAGCCCAGAGCTCTGGCACTTAACAGGCCGAGTCAAAGCACCTCTGTCTCTCCAAAATAACACCCACCACCCCTCCTCCCGGTTAGCACGCCTCAACAAACTGCAGCCATCAGTGAGTTCACATCAGGAGCCAAGGTACGCATTTACAGCCCTCCACTTTTCTGCCTCTCTTTGGCCATCTCATGATGCACGTTAAAAACATGTTCAAACTCTTTTATGATTCCAGAAAGTAAACTTCATCTGTTGTTTATTAGCAGCTTTCCGTCCTGCTACTGCTGCACAGAGCTACTGGACGGAGCCACGGGTTCGAGCAGTGAAGGTGTTTAGTGACTGAGGTGTTAATATCTGGGGCCACTGAACGGTCAGTGCACCTTTACTTACAGCACAGCTATGCATTCAAGCCCCTTAATCCGCAGTTACCCAACCATCACAGACCTTCATGTGACCTCACCAGAAAACTAAAGAATGATTTACCAGCAGAGTGACCTGAGCTGTACTCCGGTAAACAAAGAGTGGGTTCACTGAGCAGTTTGGTTCAGACTAGAGGGGTCAGCAGAGCCTAAACTCTCATATCATAGGCACAGGGATGAGCTGTAGGTTAACACCAGTAGTTTCCCACGTAGAGCGCTCATGAAGTCTATTTTGTTGCATTCTGTAATGCAAATATGCACTTTTGCACCGTGTAAGCAAATTTCCAGCATCATCAGTCAAATCAAATACAAATTAATTTCCCTGTGGCACTTTCTGGTGACACCGTGTGTATTTTCAAACCGCTCGTTGAGTGGATTAAAGAGCACTGCTTCTCAGCAGCTGTAGTCGTTTACCTGGAACAGCTCGCTGCTCGTTTGGGCTTAATTAGACTCTTCCTCTAATGACTCCCTTGTTTGCCTCGTTACCGGCACGTCCTCTGAGGGAAAAGGCTTTGTTGTATTATGAAGGTCTAAGACGGAGAATAACACAGTTTATTCAAATTTAAACAAATACGCAGCCAGGTGAGCAGAGAAGGACAGGTAACTGCAGGGCTGATGAGAGAAGTGGGAACAGGTGAGTGGATGGACGTGGCAGCCAGGTGATGGAGAAAGGAGAGAAAGTCTGAGGCTGTCTGGTGGAGTGGGCACTGTTTTAAACAGTCTATTGAAGCAGAAAAGTGCAATAAAAACTCTTTAGGTGAGACCCGTCCAGCCTGAGTTCACCAACATGAACACGCCTGACCACGATGATGATCCAGCAAGGCTAGGCACTTTGTCCACAGCTTTTATAGACAGGTGTGATGACTTGATAGCAGACAGGTGTGCAAAGAGAAGAGAGCCAGACCTCGCAAACACAACCAGAGAGACAGAAAGCTGTGGCATCACAGATGACCACGTCAGATCCAAAGAGAGAGACCAAACTCAGCAACACAAGGTCCAGACAGAACTCTGTGTTTTAAAGCATGACGTGGAGTAAAGGTGGTGATGCTACATTTCATTGCAAGCCAGCAGTTCCAGTGGAGTTATATGACTTCTGATGATGTTAACAACGGCTCTGAACATCATGTGACATATCAAAAAGGCAGAAAAATAGATAAATGACAACAAACAAAAACAACAAAAACAAAGTAGAATTTTCAGCTCAGCTTTGTATCCAGTCTTCCTGTTTCAGCCTCTTCACACAGACACTGTGACAGGTCACCATCAGAGGTGTGTCATTCACTTGTCATTTTGGGGCAGTGGCTGTAGCGGCTGCTGTCCACTTCGGGTAAATGAACAGTGTGGTCTTTGTGCGCTCAGGACAAAGCTGGTGCTGTGAGTCAGCCAGAAGGACCTTGAAGAAGGACACCTGAGCACCAAAACACCTCCCTGCTACCTTTTTAACACAGGCTGTCAGATTTTGAGCTCATCCTTGCACATCCACAAATAGAAAAGATACTTAGTTATCAGAGCCGCTGTTGTTTCAGCACACGAAGTGGGTGCAGTGGAACAGAAAGACCTTGTTACCACTTTTCCCTGTTTCGAAGGACTTGAAGCTGTTTGCCCAGAGTGTTGACACAGCTGAAGCTAGAAAATACTTCTTCACAGGGTCCACTACTGTATCAGAGGTACATCACATGAACCCAGATAACCTAAACTCTGAGCAACCCTCAGCTACACCTTCCAGGAGGGCCAGATCAAACCGTTTGTCTCTGATCCGAGGTCACAAACTGCAGATTTCACTACAACCTCATTTCTAAAATACTTTTTTAAAAATATTTCCCTGTGTTGCATTCCTGGGAAATCTTTCCCATATATAGTGGGACAACACAGTGCTGTAGAATGTGCAACAAGTTGTTAGAAATACTTCCAGGCCTTTTTGTGCGCACAGAGTTTATAAGCGATGACGCTAATCCTCAGGCAGAACGCCTGCAGCAACAGAAAATCTGTGTGTTGTTTAAGTTGATATGAGCTTCTTCTTAATATTAAGATTCCCTCCAAACATTTCAGTGTGATCAATCCCAGAGCCACACGTGACAGATGTCCTGTTGTTAATGCTGAGAGATGTAACTGTGCATTGAGCTGAGCAAACAGCAAAAGTCTGAGATTTTTGGAGCAGTAAAATTCAGGAAAGTACCTTTGTTTCTGACTCCATGAAATGCTGCATAACTGTACACAGTATGTCATAAAATTATAGGTAAACTTGGCATCTTTATGCTATCTTTGTGCCAACTTTCACATTGTAAAATAATGCTGATATGATGATCTCATCCTTACAAGTCCTCTGGGAATTCTTTTAAAACCCGTGGGAGTCCTCAGGCTGTACTTTGGGAACCAATGGGTCATGTGAAACGTTCAAAAAGTATCAAATTGTATCAAAAAATAGCCTCTTTCCCTCGAGCTTCTTTGCTCTATGTATTTGTCATGTGTTTGACTTAATCTATCTTTGCAAGCAAAGGGCCCCTCAGGAAATGCCTGCCAGAGGTAAAGCAGGGCTCCAGGATTTCCAGGAGAAAAGGTGTTGAGAGAAACTTAATCTGCAGCGAGGCTGCAAGGGGACTGTTTGTGAGGAAATCCTAGTGGCAGTCTCAGAGAAAACGGACCCCTCAGCCTCCTGGGTGCTCACATACCTGACATACTTAAGAAATTCTCTGAGCTGACTTACACAAGCTGATACCAAACACTCTTAACCATGAGCTATATTATATCACGTCACAGATGAATGCAACCTCTTTGTGAAAATAAACATTTTGTGTCGCATTGTTGACTGTGACTGTGTTTGTGTCCATCCCTGAAGTGTATCCTCATCATAAGATAATAACGTGCAGTCAGTCACAGAAGTCAGAACTTACAATAAGTAAACGCAGGAACACCGCAGTGTAAAAACACTTATTTATTGTTATTATAACAGTGGAACAAGTGACTACATGTAAGAGAATTATCCCTCCGCTCTTCAGGGCGTTTTAGCCTCTTTGAGCTCGTTGTTTTGGTTGTATAGTCGCAGTCTTCATGCTTTGATTGATCGTCACCTTCCAGCAGCCGTTCACAGCATCAGACTGAAGAATGGAAATATTACTTTGCATCTTTTAGCTAATTTTTTGGTTGTCCATAAATCTATCTGCTCGCTTCAGATGACACGACTGCACCACTGTACACTCTATTACAACATCAGCTGATTAAGTTCAGTTTGATGAGACTAATCCACCCATACAGCTTTATTATCTCCACGTTATGGTGAACAAAGTCAAATCTGTTCTGTCTCTTGTTGCATTTGGATTGAAATATGAGCCATGAGACACGCCTCATGACAACAAAAACCTCTGTGGAATCAAATCTATTATGATAATCATAAAATCATTGTCATGAGACAAAGACTGGATCACTGAGGCTATTAATACTCCAGCTTGTGTCCATTCTGCTGCCTGTGTACACAGCTACCGTCTATAGTTTGATACCACGATCCACCTCTTCTTTTGGAATGATATAATCTGCCTTTTAAGTGTGTTTGAATAAAGGCCTGAGTTTTTTTATGAAGCATGACTGTGACCGAGGCAGAGAGCCTCTCCTTGGAATAAAGTGTGTCATTGTGATCGAGGCCCCTGGTGAGATAACATGCCCCACCACACACCTGGTATCTCATGCCAGGCCGAGCAGCTGCTGTGTTTCCACGACACGTTACCATGGATGTGGCTTGCAAACACTGAAGTCTGTGGGGACCTCGGACTCACTCTCCTTCTCTTCTATAGACTAAACACACACACACACACACACACCTCCTCACGCATCAGTGAATGGGTCAAATAGTTAAGAAATTGGCAGAGCATGGTACAGAATCATTGAACCACCCTCACACAAAGAAAAACGACATCAAAAGAGGGTTTGATTTCACTCATGAGCCTGAAGGAGCCGTCTCACTCACCAAATCTGCTTTATAGACGTAATGCTCCTTCAGAATTCAGTGCAATGAGACGTAACTTCTCCAAAATAGGCCATGGAAGTGCCTTAAGGAGAAAGTCTTTAATAATGGTTTCTGCTTACATTATGTAACTGACCGAAAATATGACTCCAGCTTAAATACAGGTGTATGAAACATAATGTCTCCTGCCAGAGGTAGAAAAAGTCTAAGGCCAAGTCCTAAACTTTGTGTTTTGAGTCCTAAACAAGTCATTATACACCCATAACTATAGAGTATATACAGTCTTTTGTTATTCCTAAGTTGAATATTTTGCTTTTTGTTGACCACAGCAGAGCCTTTAAATTCAAATGTGATCATCCGTTGGATCGTCTGTTGTCTGTCTGCTGCTCGACAGTGCCAAACACACTTTTACCTCTTGCTTGCTTACAAAGTGCGATTGGCTGCTGCCACGAGTGGCTACAGTCCAAATGAAGTCATGAGTCATTGGTGTTCAAGTCAAAACCAAGTCACAAATCTTTTTAGAGTCTGTCAAGTCTAAATTCATCATGACTCGAGTCAAAGTCATGTGACTCAGGTCCTCTGCATGATATCAGGCTTGACCTGAGACATGGCCTCACCAACACATGCAACCAAAACATGGCAAATCTTAAAAGTTGTAACAATTTATTTGAATGAAATTTGAAAATTGTAAACACATAATAATTAGGCCCTCATCACGCTGAAGCTGATCTGTGCATCTGAAAGGGAAACTGTGTTGCTCGGTGACAGCATCTGATGACACGGCCCTGAACAGGCACAGCAGTCTTTCATCTGTAGTCAGATTCAGTGTAATTAGCTGTGCTGCTAAGTGCTGCATGGCAACAATACAAAATAAACATGAACCTCAGTTACAGTGACCTCTCCTGACTCCTGACAAACAATATATTCTTTATGAAAGCTCCAATAACGTGTGAATATTATGATATTCATTTATTTATTTAGTTTGGTGTTTCTCACCACGTGCTGTGAACTCTCTAATGTTTCTCTCCAGGTGAAATGCGACACCGACACCTGCTGGACAGACACCGGAATTGCAGCCCCTCTTTTTGAGAGACCGCCCAGAAACCATCCTACGCTTTCTATTGGTTCAAACTTTAGAAGCGCGCTGTTTGATTGGTCACTTTGCGGTTTGTCGGCCAATCAACGTTTTTGTTTACAGCCACGCTCAAAGGTCGAAGTTGAGGAAAATGTTGAGTGACGCAGTGAACCTGTAAGACAGGTGAAGCTGAGGAAGGAGGCACTTTGTTTAAACTACACCCGAGAAATGAAGCGGACAGACACGTAAACACACCCCGCCACTCCTCTCACCATGCTGGGTTTGGCTGTGAACGCGGCACGGGCTTCACCGAAGGTTGGTAGCTAAGCTAAGCTAAGCTAAGCTAAGCTAAGGGCAGCTAGCTGGCGTAATTTTAAACCTGAGCAGGTGTGACAGGCGTGACTTTGACACAACCTTTACCTCATTCACACCTGTTGGTAACACTTACAGGTGTGAACAGAGTGCTGTTTTTACTGTTTAACAGCATTTATAAGACAGAGGAACGGCTAACACACACACACACACACATGTTGACTTATAAAACACATGTTGGCTGCCTCATCTCATGTTGAAGTATTGCAGCACTGCAGTGTTTTCTGTTTTCTGTCGTCACTTAATCAAAAGTTTGATTATTAATCATGCTTCATATTCTGTCGTGTTCCAGCTGTGCGTCCTCTCGCTGCTCCACGTGACACATCATTTCCATCACGTCCCCCTGCAGTCGTGGTGTAGACGTCCACACCTCGGCACTGTTCGCTGCCTCACCACAGGACCAGACTCACCTCCCCCTGCCGCGCTAACGGACCCCTCTGAGTGCACTGAACCAGAACCCAGCCACAGAACCTCTGCCTGGTCTCCTGACCAGGGTCCACCATCTGCTCCCACCCACTGCTGCATGAGCGGCTGTCATAACTGCGTGTGGATCGAACACGCCGAGCAGCTGCTGGAGTACTACCACGACGGAGGCGACCGGGCGCTCGCCGCCATCGAGGAGAACGTCCTGGACGAGAACCTGAAGACCTACCTGAAGATGGAGATCCGACTCCTGAAAAAGACGTGACTGATTCTTACTGCCTGTAACTCCAACCTCAGTGTTCACATGGACCGACTTTTCAATGAGTGTAAGCACTAAGAACACACTCCACTCACTGATTTATCTTCCTCCTCCTGTGGGTCGCACGCTTCATGTCTGCAGAACGTTTCAGAAAACTGACCCCAGGTCAGCAGAAGAAAGGTAAAGGTAGCTGTAGGAGCCCACCTGTCCTTCCTGGTGAATTCCAGGAAAGTTTCCAACCCGCCTCACTGTTCCTGTTTTTTAACCTCTGATCATGTCTGACGTAACATATAATGTCAAATACTGGAGGAATCACAGCTCAGTTATATGAAACTGGAATTGTTATTTAAAGGGACAGTTCAGGTTATTTGAAGTGTCGTAGTAACTCCATAGTCAGGTTAGAGAAGCAGCATGAAGCTGTGATGTGCTGAGGATGTAGACACGGGCAGCAACAAAACATGAAAATATCAACAGTATTATCAGTGTGTGCTATGTTTAGAATATTTCCACTGCTGTACTTCGCCGTATGACAACATGACGGGAAACTGAAGCGTTTACATCGACCTCCAGACTTTCTCCTTGATCTGCAGCCGCTCTGTGAGCTGAAATGATGCTTTGTCGATGAAGTCTGGTGTCTGTGGAGAGAGCACAGGTCGATATACACGCTTCAGTTTCCTGTCTGACGGGAAGATGTGAACTGTAGCACACACATGAACCGATGCTGAGTTTTTAACTCTGAACCTGAGCTGTCTCTTTAAGTTTTAACTTGAAACGTCGTCACATTCACGTTTGCCATCGCAGATATGATTTATCATATGATTTATTAGTACTTTTATTTTCTTGATTTTTTTTTTTTTTGTTACCGCCTGATTCAGTAATTCACGAGTAATTCATTCATATAATTCATCAGTTTATTGTCACTTTTCTTTGAGTCGTGAAGCATTTTTGCACATTTGTTTCATCAGTTTGAAGTGTTTAAAAGTATATTTTTACTCTTCATGATATTTAAGGATATATTTACATTATGTATTTAAAACTTGTTTGTTAAATAAACGATCTTTGTAAGATGACGTGACAAACTGTTTTTTCTTCAGTACGAGGACAGACCAGTAGAGGGCGCCAGATAGACATAAAACTGTGTGTGTGTGTGTGTGTGTGTGTGCTGTGATGAGGATAAAATATTTTGACTGATCCTCTTGTTCATTTCATCACTGTGTGGATTTATCCAGCACTCAGTGTTCAACCAGGGACAGTGTGTCTGTCTGTGACTGTAATAAGACAGGAGTGGCTCAGTCCACACATTTAAAAGAAAACAAAATAGTAAATTCAAGGACCTTGAATAGGACCAGAGCTAATGACCTGATGGATGGATGGATGGATGAATGTCAGGAAAAGAAGCCGAGCATCTTCAGATGTGAGAATGACGTCTGTCAGTCAGCTGACGTGCAGGCCGGCCACTTTCTGAAGTGACGGTGACCCTGATCTCCCTGACTGAGTCAGCACTATAGTCCGGTAACAGTGATGCACTTTAAGTCCTGATTACAGCGATGCCAGTGGGCAGCTAGCTGCAGGCTGCAGTTATTCTTTGACCCGGGTTATTCAGAGGATTACAAACCGATCATAAACTGAACGCAGTGACTGACGTGGTGGAAAAAACTGGAGACAGATTAGTGCCGGTGCCATCGCTGCAATGTGTCACTTTGGATCATGCCAGTGTTTCATATTCTCCCAACATGAAACTACATCTGATCACATGATGAGTCAATCACAGACAGGGTCACCTGCTCAGGTAACTGACGTGAGAAGCTGCAGCCAGAAAACAAAATGCTTCACTTTGTCTGTTTGTGTTTGCAGATTTCATCAAAATGTAACATTAAATAAAAACCAAATTTACATATTTCAACTGGAAACTTTGACATCTGTGAGTTTTTAAAGGCCGCCTGTCATATATATTATATTATATTATATTATATTATATTATATTATATTATATTATATTATATTATATTATATTATATTCTGAAGGTTTGTACAGAGAGCGTCATTCAGAATCTGATTTATAAAACATTTGATTCATAAAAACATGGAGAAAATACATTTTTTATGGCTGTTTTCTGATTTATGGAGTGATGAAAAGAGATATCTAAGTTCACATTTCTGTTATTTTTACTTAGACGGTACCTCATTTGCATATTTAAATTTCAGAAAATCAGCAGTACAAACAGTAATTGTCTTAATGTACAGTAAATAATCAACTGGGGAAGTTTCATGGAGATATAAGGTAGAATTCATACCTGATCATTCATTTAAAGTCCGGATATCTCATCATAATTAGACTGATGATGTTGACTGATGTTTCATTTAATTGGCAGTCTACATACTAATTAGTTCACGGTGTGTTTAATGGTTAATGGTGTACTTTTAGATGATGCAGATATCACATAGCTCGGTCACAGATTTTAAACCTTTGTCTATGATATGAGAGTCATCATTAACAGTGTACAAAGAGCCGCACGTGCGCCCCCCTGCTGAGAGTTAGGGGCTGTGACGTCAAACCATTAGCTCCTCCCACTGCACGAGCATTTTATATTTTATTATTTATACGGAGTGTTGAACATTTTTAACAAGTTAAAGGTAGCAGCCTTCACTCTAACATGCACTGAAATGTCAGCGTTATTTGTGTGGCGCTCTACTGATATTACACTTAAAGGTCACATGAGGAGCACTATAGACTGAAATATTACCTTAATGCAGTGGCAGCAGAAGGTTTGTGCCTCCATCACACAATATTTATCAATCTATGAACAATAACTGGGGCAAAATCTAATAAAAAGGTTTAATTTTAGTGAATTAAAGGTCAGTACAATAACATCCAATTAGTTTCACTCACTGACGATATAAATTATGGACAGCGTATCCATGATGTCACACACAGGTTTCTGAAGAGCCGTTGTGAAGCTCAGCGTGGTGGCTCTGGCCGCCATGTTGGATGCACAGCTTCTTCCACCTCCCGGCTAACCTAAAAATGGGCAAAGACGTGCGGTTCATGGGCTGACCTGAAGCTGGCTGATCATTCAGCCTGGGGGCTGTACCAGGCTGCAAACATGTTTAAATGTAGGATTTACAGCAGATTTTGTTTCTCCGTTTGCAGTAATGTTGAACATGTTTTTTTGTATTCTGTCTCTTATGAATACTCCAACTTTACAGGCGTACAGTGTGGTGGTTGATTTCTAGGTGTTGAGGCTGGTGTTGGATTATTGCTCAGATAAACGGGCACTCTCTTTGACAGGATGGAGGATTGAAGGCTTTTGCCTGAGGCAGATGGTGAGACGATTGCATAACAAAGAAGGAGCTGCTAGGCCTTTCGGGAGGTTTCCTGCTGCATCAATAATCTGCATCAACATATTCAGTAACTGTATTAAATGACTGTATTATCTCGCGTATCCTATTGTCTCGTGTTTTCTGAATTTTCTGCAGACAAACATTACAGCAGGCCGAGATCAAGCAAACAAGGTCACAGTTATCTTCTTCTGTTGTTTTTAATGCGTTACATAAAGAACTCTGAACTGTCCTAATGGATGAAATGTGTCTTCTGTTGACCACAAACACTTTAAACACAGTTTGTTGAAACCTGTTGATCCAGAGTTGACGCTGAAAACTACAAATGTAAAACTACACAATGACATCACGTCAACGTGACATACCAAAATGGAGTTTGGATACATGAGTGCATCATATGTTTTGTTGATGTACCGTTGACATCCGAGCAGGGAGGCGGCGCATCGGTAATCTTCTGGAGGGCATATAAGAGGGGCCCTAAGCCCCGACTGGCCCTCACAGCAAGCCCAGCATAGAAGTCCACTGATCCGTTAGACAGACCGGGGCTGCACTCACACCCGCTCGTCTGGCTGTCCTTCACCTAAACAGCCGGTGAGTAGACACACCATCATCACCACTATCATCATAAACAATGCTTTTACTGGAGGTATTGATATTTTATATAGTAAACAATGTGAAAGATGATGAACTCTTCTGGAGCTGCATGGAAGTCAGTGGATTTTATTTTCTGAGCTGAAATGATCTGATGATTTAAATGAGGTGATCATAACATGAGTGAACAATAAGTTACCACTTTATGTCTCGATTCATCGCAAAGGAATTGTTTGAGCTGCAGACTATGGCACACTTTTTTTATATTAACTCCAGCTTGCTAAAGGATTAGAGCCGTTTGGAGTGTACATGGCAATATATGAGATCAAAATAATATTTCTTCTTTCCTTTACTCTGAGATTTTGAGCTGTTGTTTTTTTTTTATGTAACAAAAGAAGCAAAAATCCACAAATATGAATTATTATTGTTGTTAATATTGTGTTCTCCAAACACGAGCGGCTGTATGAAAACCTTCCTGGGTTCAAATATCTGATTTAAAGAATTACAAATTTGATGTCAGCTTTTCATATTTAACTGAACATTCAGGTTCAGTTCTTTGCACTTTTAATTTTCAATATAGAGAAATATATTCTTGAGCTTTACAGGAGCAGTGTGTAGGATTTAGTGGCATCCAGAGGTGTAATAACCCGGTCACCTCTCCCTCTGCTTCCGAGCATGAAGAAGAAACTTCAGCGTTCCTATCTAGAGCTAGTGTTTACATTGTCTCTTTAGACCGACTCCGTCAAAGAAGTCCTGCAGTGTCTGTAGATTTAAAAAGTTATACACTAGAGAAATATATTCTGTAAGTAACAATGACACACTGGACCTTAAAAGATGTTCTAAGTGTGAATACGTGTTTGCAGATTACATACAGTCTACACACGTCAACATTTTATCATTATATGTTGACTGTACAGTCTAAACGTACATTATCCTTCGCATGAATCCAGTCTGTGAGGCTACGAGGGCTCGGTTATGAGCAGTCACATTGTTATTAAAGCAGCATAACCACATTAAAGACTTGCTCAGTGTCATTGTCATCAGGACACAGTGAGCGGATTGATCATTTAGACCCTCAGTGCGTGCTCAGCATATCTGCTGTGTTGTCCTTGCTCTAACGAGATTACATGTGGGCAGAATAGAGACGGGAGGGTGTGAGGGGGGCTTATTAACTTGAGCCAGGGATTATGGGAAAATTGGGTCATCCTCACAGAACACACTTGCATCTCAGACATTCAGTTGCTTGGAAATATGAGTGTAAATCCAGGCAGATCGATAAGAGGATTAAAGCCTGTAATGTCAGACAGAGGTGACATGAAATGGAGCGTCTTGTTTAAAACAGATCTGCAGAGACTAAACAGGTGAAAGTTGCTCATTCCCTCCATTATTATTCTGTAGCCTGACTTTCTCTGTCTCCTTTCTCAGGTTTCATCACGTCGACTCCACGTCACAGAGGTGTCTCGAAAGCCGAAAGGTACACTAACTGCTCAAAATGAATCTTGAGCCCAAAGCTGAGATCAAGTCGGCCACCCGCGTCAGCGGAGGCCCCGCCACCCCACGCAAGGGACCACCCAAGTTCAAGCAGAGGCAGACCCGTCAGTTCAAGAGCAAGCCTCCGAAGAAGGGAATCCAGGGGTATGCATGAATGACGAACATCTTCAGAGGTTTAGAAATGATGCCAAATTCTGGTTTGTAATTTCTTTTTCTTTGCAGCTTTGGTGATGACATCCCTGGTATGGAGGGCTTAGGCACAGGTGAGTACACCTTAAAGTTTAAAACGTGTTTCAAATCAGTTTCTGTCGTCTGCGACAGCCTGGATGACCGCACACTTCTGCGTTTCTGTTGCAGACATCACTGTCATTTGCCCCTGGGAGGCCTTCAATCACCTGGAGCTGCACGAGCTGGCCCAGTACGGCATCATCTGAGCCTTCCATGCATCTTCCTGCAATCCTCTGAGGATTACAGGACACGTCCATGCACTTCAAACCATCTGCCTCAGGCTCCATGTCCTAGCTTTAAATGGAACTATTCCAAACAAACCAGAACAACCTGTAACAAAAAAAAATGGAAACAGAAAAAAATCTACAAAAAAACAAAACAAAACTTTCTGTCCTCTTTCACTGGACTTCTTCTTCTGAGTCTGCAGTTCACACAAACATCTGCTGTGCTTAGGATCTTTTGATTTGAGTCTCACATCTTCACTAGCTCTGCACTGTTATTACATATATGTTACATATATATATTATATATAAGTTACTCTTCTCTTGCTGTCCTACTTTTTCTTTCCTCCTTTCCTCTTCTTTTCTTGTCACGGACAAAAACCTGAAACTTACGCAAGCAAGGCAGCCTCAAATTGAGTTTAAGTGACAAACCTGTGAAGCGGCTTCACGTGCATCTGCGCCACTTTGGCCACCACAGAGGCTTTTCCATCAACGCCGAAACATACAACACAAAACCTGAATTCTGTAGAGACAGGACAGCAGCTTGCCATTGCTGAGCGCAACCTTTCAGTTGGATAACATTTAATTAATTGTCATCAGACGTCCCTCTTTTCCCTCTGTTTGAACCAACCTTTAACTGCACCCAAATTTCCTACAGTCATAACATGTGGAAGCCTGATGCATGTTGGGAAGTGTTGTCAGGAAAGAAAACCAACTCAGCAGAGAAAAAAAAACATCCAGGAAAGCAGAATTCCTCCCTTGCAGTGTGTGATTTGGCAGGGCGGTAGTGTTTGTAGTTCATCATTTGCCCAAGCTGACAACTCATCTTAGCCGAAGAGGTACAGCGTCTCTGTTCACATTAGTGTCATATCTCTTCCCTTGTATAATATGAATTTATATGGAAATTTGTATTTTATGTTTGTTTATTTCTCACACTTTCACACGACCTGTGTGTTTCTATCTGTTTTTAAGCTCAATATTTTAGCTCTCTTTTGTTGTTATCTTGTAGATTAGGACGTTTTTCCTCATCGTCCGTCGTCGTCATCACTGATTTGTCACTGTGTTCGTGTCTAGACAGTAAAGTCTACCTGAGATCAATGCATGTGCACCTGTAGATGCATTTAGCCTGTCATGTCTTGTCTGTAATCTTGACTTTGTTGTTTTAATCAACAAGCTAATAACAAATGAGTTGATTTCCCTGATGATATAAAAACTGGAGATGGAAGAGTTGGTGGGTTTTTCTTCAAATGATGTTTACAATGATTGCACTGTGGTAGTGAGGGATGGCAGAGGGATGAGCGGGACACACACACCCAGATCTGAAGAGATGTGTAATGGACGGAGCTTTGACCTCTCTACAGGACGAGGGAACAAATAAAACATAAAAAGAGGAAAATACAAACGGAGAATTGTTTATTCTCATCCATAATGCTCCTTTGATTGTGAGTCTGTGGTTTGATATCTATCAGTGACATTTCATTAAATTCTTTCCATCTTCTTTCAGTCTTGAAGTCAAATAAATGGACACTGCGTATACAACGTATACACACTTTCTAAATGTATCACAGCATCACACCAGAAATAAAGATGAGCTCGTGTGCTGACAGAACCGCATACATTTTAAAACAGTGCTTGACACAGTGCGACACCTACTGGCCGTTATTTGTAACTACACCTGGCACGTCCCTCTGATGACCAGACAGGTAGAACCTTTATTATGATGGTTACAGTGCACATATAATTAATACAGCACACTAGCCAATCATTAAGAAGGAAACATTTAAACAGAAATATATTTTTTTTTGCTTTTTATTTATTTATTGAGAGAGAGCTGGAGAAAACCAACACACTCAGACTCACACAGGTGTAGTCCTCACAGCAGCAGGGTCAAGACTTGGAACTGAACCCTGATTACAGCTGTGAGGCTAAGGTGCTTAATTCACCCAAATCAAACCATAAAGACCAGGCAGGAGGAGTATATATATGACTGCATATTTCACTGTGTACCATTATTGATTGTCTCCTTTCAAATCATTTGTTCTGAAAATAAAATATCAATACCCTCTTTTATTGGCACCTTTATGAAGATATAAAGTCACAGTAGTGTTTTCTGTGTCTTGCAGTGGAATGAACGACCCAGATATTTATTATGCTGTCATTTCTTGCTGTCCATATTGAATTTAACGATCAAACATATTTCAGTGATAACTGAAGAGTTCACTTTCATTTTGCAGCGCTGCAACAAAACTTTATTTTCACTGTTGATTAATCACTTTACTTTAAACCCAGCCTCACTTTGAATGAATGTCTGCGGCTGGTCCATTCTTCCAACATATCTGCTCACTGCTATCATTTAACCAAGGCCACACTGTCTAAAATATATGGTGATGTTCATCCTATTTGACAGATGTGTACCCGGCTACCTATTTTCATATGCTTTCCCTGAATACCTTTTGGATGGATTTTTTTTTTTAGATATTTTTTTTTTGGCCTTTTCAAGCTTCTTATTGTACAGAGACAGCTGAAGAGTGACAGGAATGTGGAGAGAGAGAGAGATGGGGAATGACATGCAGCAAAGGGCCGTGGATCGGATTTGAACCCTGGGCCGCTGCGGCAAGGACTGAGCCTTTGTACACGGGGCGGATGCTCTACCAACTGAGCTAACTGACACCCTGGATGGAGAATCTTAATACTATTTCACACATCACCTCTGTCTCTTTCATACCATCGGCGGTTACTGCCCTATTTGGAGTCACCTACTTCTGTGCTGCAAATACTACAGAAAAAGAATTTATAACAGAAATGTTTTTTTTTTTTTTTTTTTTTTTATTTGTTTATTTTTTTATGGCAGGTAGTACAGTGTGCTCAACTTTTTTGGTGTTGCCCTTTTTTTCTTTGAATGGATAATTCAAAAGTGGAGAAACCGAAGCACTCGGAGGAAACCACAGCAACACCGTGAACGCTGTAAACTCTTCACAGCAAAGAGGACAAGGTCCAGAGCTGAACCCTGACCTCATCGCTGGGAAGGCACAGTGAACACTAAAGGCCTGCAGATCTATGGGGCCTGTAGTTGTGAGTCATGTCCAGGTTGGTTATTTCCATGTTACTTTGATGGGGTTTTTTTAAGTGGAGAAACCGAAGCACTCGGAGAAAACCACAGCAACATCACGATGTCACGTTATTTTGATGTTACTTTGATGTTTTTTTTAAGTGGAGAAACCGAAGCACTCGGAGAAAACCACAGCAACACAGTGACCTTACAGTTAAAGAGCCAAAGTGTTGAACACGAAGGCCTTGCAACTGTTTTTTAGTCTTTTATGCCTGTGCAGGCATTGAATGGCTTGGTCACTGTGTTGAAAAGTGAGGTGAAGAACCTCTTAATGCCGGTCTTTTTGGGCTTTACCAGCTGTCTTTTCAGAGTCTCGATTACACGCTCATAAACAAGTGAGTCCTTTGACTGCAGGCCAAGCGCCACCAGGCTTTTGCTGCCCATGCCTGCACACAGATCCTTGTGCATGGCCCTGGCTATCTTCTTTATCTGGTGTCCTGTTGGCTGGATAGATTTAAAGTCTATACCGCCTGTGCACAGCATGTCTTTCAGAGTTAAAATCATCTTCTTCCTTTCATCATTAGGCACTGAAATCTGTGCCTTCTTCAGGCACTGCTGTACCACCGCCGCCGCTATCGTCACATGGTACAGTTCTGCAGGTTCAGTTGGCTGGCTTCTGTCACTGAGAGCTGGCTCATCAGTGACTCTGGGTGTTGTGGACTCAAACGTGGGTGATAAGTTTTCATCGTCTTCATCAGCGATGGATGGCGATCTATCACACACAGGTGTGACAGAGTTACCTTCATGGCTGACACCTGGTTCAACGGTTATGGATGGTGATCTTAACTCAGTTACAGGTGTGGTAGAGACGTCTTCATCATCTGGCTCATCGGTTATGGACGGTGATCTTAGCTCAGTTACAGGTGTGGTAGAGATGTCTTCATCATCTGGCTCATCGGTTATGGACGGTGATCTTAGCTCAGTTACAGGTGTGGTAGAGATGTCTTCATCACCACTGACACCTGACTCAGCAGAGGTGGGAGGTGCTGCTGATGCCACAGGTGTCACGGTGTCCTCTGGGAGCTCTGGCAGATCCAGCGCTCCCCGAATCCTCTTCAGACTATCGTCCACACGGTTGTTCTTCTTGGTCAGCTTCTGTGTCTGCTGGTTGAGCCAGTTCCGCATCATCTTCATGAACTTGTCTACCTCATTTTGGATCATGACCAGATTTACCTTCCTGGCTCCGAGGACACGTTGAAGGTTCTCAAATATGACGTGCCCCAGCTGCTGAGAATGCACTTCATGTTGGCCGTTGTTGATGCAGATGGCCATGGTTTTGTAGGTACACTCATCAGGGTTTTCTGGGATCATGTCCTGCACCACTTTGTCTGCTGCTGGAATCAGGACATCCAGTGGTGCCTTCATGCAGTTCAGCTTTGTCCTCAGCTTCACTATGAAGTTGGCGATGGCCTCCTTGGCAAATTTGCGGGCAAAAAGGGTTTTGATCTTGTTTGCCACGACGTTCCAGCAGATTAACCTGCTGGACTGGGCCTCTGGTCTTGGTGTGCCATCGTTATTCAGTCCAAACTCCTCTCTGGTGCTCCAAATGTAGTGAGCAATTTCACTCGCTGCTTCATCGGTGTCTTCATTAATGCTGTTGACAATCTGCAGATGTTCCTCTTCTGAAATGTCAGCATTAGATTTCACTTCAGGGTCACTCACATGTTCCAGCAGGATCTGCTTAACAGCTTCGGTGGTCGTATCAATGAAGCTTCCTACTGAACAGCGGTCTTCTGGTCCTATCAGAGAGACCGGGGTCTGCTCCCGAAGACTCTCCTGCTCTGCCGGACTTGTGCGCTCAGCTGCCGCATCTGGACTCCGTGAATCAACCGTACGTGAAGTGGACGCACATGACATCTTTGCTTTGCAGTTTTTAAGCATGCTGCCCACGGGTTTCGCCATGCTCTGCAGTCTACGGGTGAGCTGTGAGTTGATCCTCTCTGTAACTTTTTTGCTCACCAGGTCCGTCAGTCTTTTTGCACTTTCTCTGGGCACTGGGCTGCCAGTCACGGTCACAAAAGCGTCACTGATGCAGTTCCCCAGGTACATCTGGACTTCTTCGTCAGAAATCATTTCTGGACTTTCTGGTGGAGTCTTGCTCTTTCTCTGTGCGAGGCGGTTTTTAAAAGCCTCGAGAATAACTTTAGACACAGCATTAACTATGTTCACACATATGTCTGTTAAGACATCTTTGGTTTTGTCATCTACTGAGCAAGATTTCACTTTGTCCCACTGTGTGGCCATCAGCTGGTCCAGGACCAAGTCGACGAGTGGCCGAAAGGTCTCTCTTGTGACCTGTGGAGGCTCCTGATCCATCGTATCGTTATTTTCTGAACTCATAGTGTCAGTTTGTGGTCGCTGTCGACTCCTCAATGTATCGTGGAGGTTTTCTGAAAAATACCAACGAAAGTAAAATCTTCTGGATTCTTGTCCTATTTATACCCCGACCAAAACTTTGGGCTTTAAACTTTGGACGACGTCACGACATTCTAAGTCCAATCAAAGGTATTTCTACATCAAAACAATGGAACGCAAACGAAGCCCCGCCCACAGCAACGGTTGTCCAGAAGCTACTTAGCAACCGTAACTAAGCAGAGCGAGCAAACCTAACATAGGTTTAAAATACACACATACACACAAAGACTAATTAAATTAAATGTTTGGATAAGTAACTGAACTATACTGTCTGAAGTGAACGCTGCCACAGTGTTCAAGGATTTATGACAATTATTATTATCATAAGTTCATCATAACTGTTTGGAGTTTAATACGACTTATATATGAAAACTATTCTAAAAGTTTCAAAACGTTATCTTCTTGTCAGATTCAATGTTTGTAACTATATACACTTTAAAAGATATACATCATATATCCGCCCTACACATATTTCTAATATTTTACATAATCCTTTAATATTTGCTGCGCGGTGTTTTCTGTATTATAACTGTGCTGCAGAATGAACTGCACTGTAAGCAAAGTGGAACTTTGTTTCAGCCACAAAGAATCAAAACAAAGCTTGTTTCCGCCGTGGTCGCTTCAGTGTGGGACCGGTGGGGAAACGGTGAGCCGGTCACTAATGCGTGCAGCACCCGGTGTGTGTAGTTGTGTGATGGAGTTTCGTTGACACACAAACACACAAACGCTCCGTGATTCAGTCTTCAGTGTGTCTGTCTACCGACGCAGCCACATCTACCGGGAGCACTCACCGGAGCAACATGGCAGAGAGCATCGTGAGTGTTACGGCGGGATGTTTTAACGGCCGTGCTAACGTTAGCTAGCCTGTTAGCCGCAGTCCGGAGTGATGAGGCAGCAGAATTAGCTCCAGGCTAACAGCTAGCATCAGCTAAAGAGTGACTGAGGCCTAGCCGGCTAACAGGCTAATCTGTGCTATGTGGCTAACAGGCGAATAAAAACAGTCTCGTCTCGTCTGCTGACAGAGAAGCAACATAACGGCACAAATCAACGTTATTAACGTCTGTAATGATGTTTAACACGCTCAGCCCGTTAGCCAAACATTAGCTGGAATATTCTCGGTGGTTTAATGGAAGCTAAGATGTTGCTGCTTCACTTAAAGTCACATTTTGTTGACTGAATTAAGCCCCCGCAGCTTCAGTCAACATGTCCGAGTCCAAGCGAACATCTTTAATGTCACAATACTAAAGCGGTTTGTTGGGAAGTGGCATGAGCTAACGTTAACGTTACTTTTCTGCACTGTCATCGTTGTCATAATATCCTGACACTGACACCACTGTGAAGAGGGGGAGAGAAAGGGGGGAGTAAGAGGGGGCAGCAGCGCCCTTGTTGTGACTGACAGCTGTTTGGAAGTCCCATTGAACCTGTGTTATTTCTGTCTGTAGGTAGCTAACAATGGAGCTTGTTTGCAGACAGCTGGATGCGTTTCATGTTGTTGTTTCTTGTTGTTTTCAGATCATCAGGGTACAGTCCCCAGACGGGATGAAGAAAATTCCCTCCACCAAGAGGGAGACAGCTGCTGCTTTTCTAAAGAAGGTACAGTGTGTGAAACAACGAGTCATACTGTCACGTGTACGCGCGTCTTTATTATTATAGACACTCTCTCAAAGGTAAAACGCACAACGCCTCTGTAAGTCCACTGTTTCTGCAGTAATCTGATTACTAAAGCTTGCACTGTTGTCACAGAGTTCTCTTATTTCTGCTCATTGTTCATTTATGTGTGATGCCGTGCAGAAAGTACCAGAGCATGTCAGCCCCGCACTCCAGCTCGCACTGTTGTCATGCCACCTGTCTGAGAGATTTGTGTTCAAGGACTATGGTGGATGCTCTTTGCACAGCTGCTTAGCACCATGTTGTGGTTTAGCACACTTAAAATACATTTACATTTGCTCATTACGTTATATATGTTTGTGAGAATACCCCTGTCTTAGTGTAACGTCTATTTATACACAGGCACACCAAAAGAACGCCACATTCCTGTGAATCATTTGGTTTTGTAGAGACCTAAAGTAGAGCAGTGTTCCAGCAGACGGGTTGCAGCAGAGCATTGCAGCAGCACCTCATTAAAAATGTATGTATCCCTGTTAAGGCAGGATGGTGTAGTCTGCAGATCAATCGGAGGAGTAGTTTTCATTCCCTGCGATGTGCAGCCAGCGATGGGTGGAATAGAAAACTGTGAGCGTGAGGCAGACGGAGCAGAGACGGTGTGAGCCCTGCAGGATGTTTCCCTGCAGCTGAATGAAATGAGCTCAGAGTGATTCTTTGATTCTGTCTCGTACAGTTTCACCCAGCATACAGAAATAACATCAATCTCCTCTGTGTGGCTTTAGATAAATCATGATTTGACTGTTCTCTGCTTAGTATTAACAGCACAAGCCACTGATGGTTCATGAGGTCCAAGATATTTGTTCTGTTCTTATAGTAAAAGTTCACTAACGGTTGAATGGAGTACACCTGAAGTGATGAAACCAGCATCAGGCTGATTGTCGGCCTGATATGTGATGTGATGATAAAAGTGCTACGGGATACTCTGCTGGCCGGCCAGCTCAGAGTGCTCTTAATAGCTTAGTTTGGCTCACTCCGCGATGACCTTAAGAGGTGTTCCCACAAGCTTCCTCTCGTGCCAAGAGGCTCTGTGCTAATCTGTTTTACCCTTCACACATGCACCTTTTCACTGGCGCACCATGGTCTGATTGTTTGCCTGAGTTGATTTCGAGGAAAATCTTCAGAGACGTCACGCTAATGATTAGCTCGGGCTGTGTATTTTGATCCTCTCAACATCAGATGCATTTCGCGGCGTGGAAAGTTGGCGCTGTTTTGATTGTATATGACTCAAGGTTGTCTTCTAATCAGCACGCTGCATGCCTCCTCCCTCAGGTAGCCAAAGAGTTTGGGTTCAACTCCAATGGGTTTTCTGTTTACCTGAACCGCAACAAGACCGGCGAGATCCTTTCCCAGAACAAAACTCTGAGCCTGCTTAAGATCAAGTAAGTATCAGCAGTGTTGAGCCTGATTTGGACTCGAGACTTTGCATGAAAACAAGCGTTCTCTGATGTTTCTCTGTTTGTTTTGTCTTTCTCCTCCGTAGGCATGGCGACATGCTGTTTTTGTTCCCTTCAGGAGCTCCTTCCTCCTCCGGGGAGGTGATGGACACGGCCACCCCACACTCATCTTCATCACTACCATCCATCTCATCTTCTTCCTCGTCCTCTTCTTCGTCCTCCATGATCCCCCGGTCCTTCTCAGCGCCCCAAGTCCAGGAGGACGAGATCGATCAGTATCTGGCCAAGCAAGACGGCAAGATCTACAGGAACAAAGACCCACAGCTGTAAGAAACACACACACACACACACACACCGCAAACATCCAGAGTAAAAACAAATGTCAGATAGCTGACGATTCTTCTCTCGCTGCAGATGTCGCCATGGTGCCCTTGGAAAATGTGTGCACTGTGTACCGTTAGAGGTGAGACCACTCTGTTTGTTAAAATTAACAGTTTGTTCTGATTTAACTTACTGAAACTCGGCCTCTTCTTTCTCTGTCAGCCTTTTGACGAAGACTACCTGAATCACCTCGACCCACCAGTGAAGCACATGTCATTCCACGCATACCTTCGCAAGCTGACCGGGGGAGCTGATAAGTGAGAAAGAGTTTTTATGTCTTCAGTGGGAATATAAAAAGTCTGCTCAGCTTCTGACACTGTGTTGATCTCCTGCAGAGGGAAGTTTGCAGCTTTGGAGAACATCAGCTGTAAGATCAAGTCGGGCTGCGAGGGCCACCCTCCCTGGCCGGAGGGGATCTGCACCAAGTGCCAGCCCAGTGCCATCACACTGAACAGACAGGTATCTCACCTCTGTCTGTTACGACGACGCTGCCATGTGTTGTGGCTTTGTCTAAAAATACCGTGGCATGAATGGAGCTTTGTCTGCTCTCCTCCCAGAAATACAGACACGTGGACAACATCATGTTTGAGAACCACACCATCGCCGACCGCTTCCTGGACTTCTGGAGGAAGACGGGCAGTCAGAGGATGGGATACCTGTATGGCAGGTTCACCGAGCACAAAGACATCCCTCTGGGCATCAGAGCTGAGGTGGCTGCCATCTACGAGCCGCCGCAGGTGAGTGATCCCTTCTAAATGTGTCTGCTTCAACTCCTCCAGACAGTTTGAGTGTCATTGTACTTTCATCAGTGAGTTAACGTCTGTATTTACCTTGCAGTAGCTCTTTGTTTAAATCTAATCCGGACACTCGTGTTTCAGAATGCCACGCAGAACAGCCTGGAACTGGTGGACGATCCCAAAGCTGCAGCTGTGGACGAGATCGCTGCCAAACTGGGCCTCTGCAAGGTCTGTGTGACACCCTGGTGCCCCCCAGTTACCTTCAGACAAAGTGGATTCTTACTCTGACAGCTCACACTGCAGCAAGTGGCAAACTTTGAAATCTGAATTGAAGGTTAAAGGCAGATTTATGCTTCTGTGTCGAGGTGTTCTGCTCACTGTTGAAGCCTTTGGCACGGAAACTGATTGATGACTCATCAAAGAATTGAACCTGTTGAACTGTTCATCTGTTAGACATGAGCATAACTGCACGGCTGATGGAAAGTTTGTTCTAAATCGTGATGATTGTTTCAGCTCTGCTGATTTACCTGTCTGTTCCTCTGGTTCCCAGGTGGGCTGGATCTTCACTGACCTGCTCTCTGAGGACACGAGGATAGGCACCGTCCGCTACACGAGAAACAAGGTGAGGACGCGGCTCGGTCAAGGACGACCTGTTTATCAGCCCAACACGCTGCTTCATGTCTCATCGTTGTCTTTGCTTCTGTTAGGACTCGCACTACCTGAGCGCAGAGGAGTGCATCACAGCTGGATACTTCCAGAATCATCATTCAAACCCTTGCAGACTCTCTCGAGACGGCCATTTTGGCTCCAAATTTGTGACCGTGGTGGCAACAGGTACGATTCATCCGACCTCATGAAGTGAAAAAACAACAAAAACTGCATCTTATTTTGAAAAGTTCAGCATTTCTGTGCTGTGTCTTAGCTTTAAGCCGACACATAACAAGTGATAATGAGAAACTTAAACTGAACTCGGTCTTAGTTTTACTAGTTTTTTTTTATTACTGTCAAGTATCTGCACGGTGTATGTAGTAATGTGGAGCAGTGTAATACAAGCCAGGCGCTCTCTGAGACCCTCTGTTTGGTCTGTGGGATCGAGGCCAAGCGTTAACCCGCCCACCTCTCTAAGACCTCTTCATATATTTGTTCCAGGAAAGCACAAAACGTAGCGGCGACCTCATCCCCGTCATTTACATTAATGAGGCACTGGCAGCCAAAGCTGACATCACGGCTACACATCTAATGCCAGCCAGGGCAGAGTCCATCTGTTTCCCTTTCATGTGTGTGAAGACGTCGTCTGTTTGCAAATGAGCTGCATGTGTGAAGCTGAAGAGTTTTAGAGAGATTTATCAAGCAGGAAAACATTTCTGTCTCCAGTATGACAGACACTAATACATGTTAAAAGGATAGTTTGGGTTCTCTGAGGTACTGATCCACAGTCAGTGTATTGTCGACAGTAGACAGCTCACAGTTTGGAGAACAGAGCGTCGTACTGCTGTGGACGGAGTAGCAGTGTACAATATATTTTGAATATTTTCTCAGCTTTATCTCGCCTCAGACGGACCTGTCTGACTCAGTGTTTATATCGCTCTATCCTCTCTGCAAAGCCACCAGATTTCATTGACAGAACCGACGGAGGCCGTGGCAGACCGACCGCTCTGTTGGTGTTCTGCACAGTTTGAAGTGTGGTGGCTTTTAGAGAAGAAATGGATCAGTACAAACGCTTCAGTTTCCCGTCACAGAGGCTCGTCTGACAGCGAGGTGAAGCAGAGAAGATATTCTAAATATAATATTCACTTAGCTGAGCTGTGCCGGTCCTCCTGTCTGCTTCTCCAAACTGGGAGCGTGCCGACCGCCGCCTGCTGTAGTTAGATAAGAAGAAGAAGAAGAAGCTCGAACAACCTGAAGTAAAACAGATTTTATTTGTCTGCATTTGAAAGTTTTATAGACAAATGAAGTAAACAACAGTCTGCAGTCCAGAGTAAACACAGTAATACTTTCTATGTCTGTGTGTGTGTGCAGGCGGTCCAGATAACCAGGTGCACTTTGAAGGATACCAGGTGTCCAATCAGTGCATGGCTTTGGTGAGAGACGAGTGCCTACTGCCCTGCAAAGATGCTCCCGAGCTGGGCTACGCTAAAGAGTCGAGCCCTGAGCAGTACGTACCAGACGTCTTCTACAAGGTGAGCCTGTGTTAACACGGCCAAGGTTTGTTTCTGAGAATATAAAGTCATTATGATAATGACATCCAGATAGTCCCTCTGCTGTTGGGTCCAGATGTTTTGAGTGGTTTAATCCAGATGTTTGGATGCAGATGTTAAGATTTCTGTTTTCTCCTCTTTCCATCCAAAAGGACAAAGACAAGTTTGGAAATGATGTCACGTTTCTCGCCCGGCCTCTCCCCGTGGAGTACCTCATCATAGATGTGAGAACATGTTTCTTCATGCAGCATGTGTTCTTATTCATTCTTATTAATGTCCTGACTTCATGTGTGATGTCTTTACAGATAACCACCACGTTTCCAAAGGACCCCCAGTACACCTTCTGCTCCACACAACGCTTCCCCATCGAGAACCGTGATATTCTGGGAGAGACACAAGTAACTCACTTCTGGATAAACTTCAGTTTATCTCAGCTTAAAGTGGAAATTTCATTAATCTCCTTGTTAAATATAAAAATGTTTCTTCCAACAAAACGACCTCTGGGCATCTCAAACCTTCTGTCCTCATGTGGACGTCGTACACTGTTCTAACTTTAAGTTAAACTCATGGGTGGGTTGGTGACTAGCTCATACTTCGCTGGAACACATCTTAAATCTGTATCTGGACTGGAAGTATGACATGAAATTGATCTTAGGGTTGTTGCATTAACCTCAATATTGAAATACTTTACTATAAGCCCACCACGGGACAGGAAGCCAAGGCCACAACCACCGTGTTCACGATTCCAACATGAGGATTATTTATATCCTGGAGAAGACGGAGGGACGGGACACAGCGGATCACACTGAAGCTCCTGAGCCTTGTTTTACCTGCCAAAGGAGCAGAAGTTCAAAGTTATCTCACTGAACGTCCATAGCCGTGTACAGATCAGCTGAAGCCGACAGTAAAGCACTAAAATGAGGACAAATGACGTCATTTGCAGAAACAACACAAAGAAATGGCACCGATAGCACAGACCACTAAATCACTGCAGGGGAAACTGCTTCACCGTGACAGCCTGAGTCGCTGTAAGATGTAAAGGTTTAAGGCCGGGTTCATAGTTTGGCTGTTTGCCTTGAAACTTCAAATTCCACAGTTTCAGATAATCATCAGATGTTTCAGATAATCCAGGTCTGCTGCCGTTTGTCATTATTGAGTGTGTATATTGTAAAGGCACGACCCTCAGAGTTCCAGCAGCCACATGATGACCCACATTCGACGCCGGTGTCGTTTTCAGCTTTATCTCCGCCTGTATTTCATCCTGACATGAGCAGCCGCAGCGAGTGCCTGAAAAAATGAGGCTGACCTTCTGATTCCACGACCTCCAGAGTTCAGAGGAAGGTCCACATCTTTATTTTCATGTTGTTTGTGTGTTTGTGCAGAATTTCCACAGTTTAGCGACGTACCTGTCCCAGTGCACCTCCACGGCATTCCTGGACATCGTGTCGGACTTCCATCTGCTCCTCTTCCTCGTCACCAATGAAGTCATGCCTCTGAGAGTAAGGCGACACTTGTAGTTTCCCATTAGTGCTGCAGAGTACGCTCACATTCTTTGCCAGTCTGGAAGTGCTTACTGCTGTGAGGATGTTTTCACTCAGAGCATTTTGCATTTTCAAACTGGCCCGCTGCCCATCGATCAGAAATGTTTCTGTGTTCAGATAACAAACTGCTCGATCAGATCAGCCTTTATCAAAGCCAGACGTTCCAAATGACGAGGTGCTGCTGTGTTTTTGTCTTTCCACATTTTGAATCTGTTTGTGTTTGTTTGTGCAGGACAGCATCGGGTTGCTACTGGACGCTGTGAGGACTTCTAATGAGGATCTGGCACAGACCTGGAAGAAGTCGGAGCAGTGGGCCACCATCGAGCAGCTGTGCAGTAAGTCAGCGAGGGCACGGTCACGTAGATGACTCAGTGTTACCTGCCTAGTCTCAGTTTGGCTGTGCTTCAGAGAATCTGCAGGCTTGAAAAAAATCGGGTTGATTTCTTTCTTCTTTTTACATTTTAAAGAAAAATAAATGATTAAAATAAAATGTAGTTGCTGTGCTGATGTCCTTTTAATCCCTCTCGTGTCCTTGCAGGCACAGTTGGCGGGCAGCCCTCCAGCTCTCTGGGTTACGGCGCCATGGGCGGCCCCTCAGTCCCCGCGTCCTCCTCAGCCATGTGGTCCTGCCTCCACTGCACCTTCATGAACCAGCCCGGCACAGAGCACTGTGAAATGTGCAGCCTGCCCCGCAGTTAAAAACCCCCCCTGTGCCCTCCATCCTGCCCCGCCTTGCCCCGCCCTGCCTCGCCTCGCCCCGCCCCGCCATGACCTTATCCTGCCCGGCCCTCCTGTTAACTCGCCAATGACATCACTGCACCAGGACCAGCTGCGAGATGTGGATGCCCTCCTTTGTTTTCTTTGGCGTCACTTCGAAGCCTCTTGTTGTTCCCATCTCACAGGCCGCTGTGTCGCGTGAACGGGATGCAAGCGTTTACATCGAATTCAAAGAGTAAATCAAATCAAACCAGACTTTTTTTTGTTTTGTTGTATCCCTCCTCACGGCGGCTCTCGTTAGCGGCGGGGTTCGTTAAGGTAAAGCACTTTTGGCTGAGGCCCCTTTCCCTCAGTAATCACCCCCCCTCAAATAAATCCTGCTGTGACTCAGGACGACAGCAAAGACTCGAGTGTCTGGATGTTCTCTCACATCAGTGCCCCTCTCACTCTCACAACGTCTTCTGGAAAATCTTGCTGTGTATAAATACATTTGAGGAATGATACTGTTATTTAATTAAGCTTCTTCTTTTTTCTTTTTTATCTGATTGTAGCGAAACCTTAAAAATTTTGAATCTTCAGCGTGGATTCTTCTCAGTCAGGTGTTTCTAGGTCTTGGTCTCTTTGACAAGCCCCTTAAAGTACAATCATCGGTCAAAGCTCAGACCTGAAAACTCTTTGGAGCTGTAGGGTCATTCCAGCAGAGAGTTTATATTTTCAGTATTAAATTACTTTAAAAATAAGTCCCACGTTGGACACAAAAAGCTCTTCACCCCTGACATCCTCCACTGATCGCAGACGTAACACGTGATGTTGGTGATGACTAACTCCTGGACTCACGTCCCAACTTTAAAGTGGTTCCTAAAGATCTTTTCTCTGGTTTGTTGAGTTGTAGCTTCTGAATTTGGTGGATCGAACTCGAGCAGGCACGATATGTAGCTTTATTTTATCAGCTCCCCGTTGTTATCGTTACTGACTCGCACTGTATCAGCCGGGAGGTGCTTCTCCAAATAACTGGTGCTCGCCACTCTCCTCTCTCCCTCGTCACTCCCTACCTGTGGTTCTATTGTTTTTCTTTCTCGCTGGCGCCAGTCCAGAGGAGTCAGACCGTGACCAACGCTCCTCCTCTGAACCCCCCTCCGGGTTATTTTCCATCACTCAGCCTTCAAAGACTTTGCTGCTCGAAGAGGTCGCAGGTCAGCGCGGCGAGAACGACGCCTTCACTCGTGTCGGCTGACGTGCGTCGATGTTTAAGAGCGTCTTCTGTGTCTGCATCGTATTTTTCGGTACTCGAGCAGAAGCCTTGAGCTTCTTCCACCAGGAGGCGAAAGAAAAGCACTTATCTCCCAGCAGCAGCACTAAAAGACGAACATTTCCTCACTTACCTCGAGTTGTATTTAGAGATACACCCAGTGCAGTTTTTATTTGTGGTGCTAAGAGCGTTCAAATGTGACTTTAAAAACCAATTTCAAAGGCAGAAACTTCTCGACAAATAAAAACCCTTCATGAGGATTAGACGGGCTGTAAGAGGGGAAATGTTTCTCCCAGTCAGCGGCGGCCACGTGGGATTGTCGGTTAAAACTGATTCTTTTTCTTCTTCTTCGGTTTCTCTCATGAGACTTAATATTTGGGACCAAAACTTGTGAGATCATTTAAGTCTTGACGGTTCAGTTCTGGTTGCACGCCATTAACACGTTCACATCTGGCATCGTTACTTTGAGCCGCTCCACCCAAAAACGCTCATATCGTTACTTAACATGCATCCATCACGGCACCATCAGAACATTTTGATATCATCAGCAAACGTTCACACTCACGATAAGAACCTTCAGCTGTCGTCCAGATGGAAACACAGAAAACATCAACTCAGACGATGAAATGAGAAGCAGGTTTTGATTCTGCGTGACTTCAGTGTGTTTTACATTTTTCTACTTCAATTGGAGAATTTTTAAATAATTCCAAACGACGCTAAAACAAAAAGCTAACAGATGTCTGAGTTCATAATCCTGATTTCTTCAGAGTCTCTTTTAATCTGCGTCCTCTGTGTTCACTGCTGACTGACAACAATCCTTCTATCATCACTTTGTTTTTTTGTGCTCTGTTACGCGAAGTCGTGGCAGGAAAACCGAGCGAGGTCGCTAACGGGGGAAACGGGCGTCTTCGGTTCAGAGGGCGAGTCGCGGGCTGCAGATCTGCTATTTATGAGACGTGTGCTTCTTTGTGAGAGCTTGACAGTAATTCCATTGATGAAGTGAGAATATATTTTTAGTTGTAGATTCATTTGAAAATGCTTGAAGAAAAAAAACAACTTCTTTTTGCCCGGTGATCATTCTCGCCCCACGTGTGAGTTCTCGAGAGCGATTATCTGATGTCATGCTAACGGATGGACGGACGGACGGACGGCAGTGACCTTTGTTCCTTTTGTACTGATCCAGGGGCCGTTTGCTGAGCAAGCATGCTCTTGGAGTTGCAGCCGGTCCTCACTTTGTTTCCACTGAGCTAACAGAGGACCTGACATTGAAAGTTGTATGCTGTTGACCTGGATTTGAAACAAAATAAAAAACCCAACAAAAACAAGAAAGAATTCATTTTGCAGACAATCTTTGATTCATTGACTGTCAGAGAGCTTCAGACTCGAGTTTATTTATTCATTTCTAATATATCTGAATGTTCTGACCTCAAAGATGAGTAAAAAAAAAAACTATCTGCACACTCAGCACTGTTTTTTTAGGAGGAAATCTAAAGTGGCATTTTAGTCAAGTCTGTTTCTGGGGCGACTCAAAGTAACAATTATATAATTATATCTAAATTTCAGAGTTTAAAAAATCCAATAGATTACCTCTAAGACAAATTATTAAACTGTTTTCATCTAAATTTAAAGATATTAAATATGAAATAAACAATACAGGATTTTATATAAAGATCAAGCAGATCAAGAAATGATCATTTAAAATTTCATTTAATTTTAAACCCTGTTTAACATTGTTACATTTTTCTGGACATAAACAGATTTATGGATCCTTAGATTTGTTTGTTTTGTTTGTTTGTATGATGTGGATGCACATTAAGCGTCTTCACATCAAATCAACTTGGCGCTCTCAAACTGAAAACCTGCTTCAGCTTTTCTGTGTGTTACTCATCAGCCCACAAATACACAAATGTTCGTGTAATAAGATCATCTTGGCTCATATGTTGATCTAGCACTGATGACAGCGCCGCCGTGCACAAAGCGGCTTCATGAAGACGTGGTTTGAAGCCACACAGTGAGTCAGACCTCAGTGCTGCTCTCGTGTCTGAATGGGAACAAATCCCTGCAGCAGGTTCAACATCTGGAGGAAAGACTGAAGATAAGAGAAACCTTTATGGGTCCCTGGAGGGGAAATTCAGTCGTTGAGGCAGCAGAGCGGAGTACATAAAACTAAAATATTAACAGACATAAAAATAGAAACAATACAAGAGCAATTTAAGATGAAATTATGAGGTACATAAGGCAACATGAAGTCTGCTGTGTAAACAACAGTCACCAGCAGTAATACTTCATGTTTGTTTGTCAGTTTTTGGTCTTTATAAAGAGAAAAGTATCAGCACCTGACAGTGCGTGTCTCTTTAGATGTCCACATACTTTTGGACATACAATATATTTACATTCTTGTAAACGGAGGTGACGTTTGTGTCCTCGAGAATCAGATTCAACCTGCTTTTCATTTCCAAATCAGTCATCCTCACTGTGAACACATCCACCATAATCGACCTTTAACCAGCGATCAGAGCAGGTACACCCCCTCCTCAGCACAGACCCCGGCCCGTCTCCTCAGGTCTGCAGATGGACAACAGATGGACATCAGGAATGTGTAAGTTGGATGTAAAACATCAAACACTTCTGCAGAAAGTCCCACAGGACTGACATCACATGGCAGCGTCCAGCTTCAGGTTCTTTCTCGTTATAAACCATCAGCTGACGTGCTGACAGGAATTATCACAAACATTTTCTTTTTGTTATTTTAGTGTTCTCAGAAAAAAAGAAAGAAAAACTCTTGAAGGAAAGTTTCAGCAGGTTCGTGTCGGACTTTGAAGTGAGTCCTGATATATGATGCTCAGCCTCAGATGGGAGTGGAGAGCAGAGAGCCTCCCTCCTCTGCTCATAAGAAAGTGTCAGCTCTGCCCTCACTGCAGTCTTTGACTTTCTCTCACTGCAGGTTCGTTCATCACTTTTCTGATCTGCAGTTCGCAGTAAAAGTTTCTCAGGTTTGTTTGTTTGATTCAGGTTTGAGGATGAAGGCTGCTGCAGTTCTGCTCATCTTATCAGTGGCTCTGTGTGCCGCTCAGAAACCCAAAATAACCCAGAAGACAGAGTGGGACTACAGGAACGAAGGTCAGCAGTACAATCATTACATTTACTCGAGTACTTTTAAAGTTTGAGTTTGGGAGAGATTTCTTCTCTCAGTCACTTTTGGTACTTTCAGTGATTTGCAGCTGAAATTTGTCTTTTGGAGCTTTAGTGTTGGCATGTTGAGACATTTTTCCATATGATATATATATATATATGTATTTATTTATTTAAAGAGCTGTGATGAGGATGAACTGAGACTTTTTTCAGTTGGAAAATCGACATTTAAACTCGGTCTCAGTCTGCACTTTTGGTTTTCATCTTGTTACATATAATTATTGTTTTAACAGTATTTCAGTGAAGTAAAAGCACTTTGATATACGTGTAGTCACTGAAGTGGCAGCTCTCTGTGGGGTCTGCAGCCCTCTGTAATGAAGCATTAAGACGCGTTTCTTTCTCCTGAAGTGATTTTACATCAACTAAATTCAGTCCAGATGTCTTCTGACCTACAAATCACCTGATCAGGCCGCAGTTACAGTTACTTACTCTTTCCTTCTTTTCATCCTTCCTTCTGTCCTTGTTTCCTCTTCACTGTGATCAGAAAACTTTGAATGCTTGAGTACATTTCACTGTTGATTCTTCATAAACTGAATGAACTGGTCCTGCACTGATTTTAAATGAAATAATTAAATCTTGTTCCACCTCTGATCTCTCTCATCTTGAATAATGACTTTATAACCATATTAAATTAGTCTGTCTTCTTGATGACTTCTCTGTTGATAGATAACTGATCCTTTAGCTGCTCTGTGTCTCAGCAGACAGAGTGAACACCAAAGGATGTGCCAACCTCACGCTGGTGTTAGACAACTGGAAATATGCCATCATGACACAGGTCAAAGATCTGCTGCTGCATGACCACAACACTGTGCTGCCCGACTATGGAAGGTGACCTGTCCTGTTCTTATTGTTCACCATAATGTTGGTTAATATTTCACACCATCCCTGCAGGTGTGAGTTTAACTGTGACTTCCTGTGACTGGTCTCAGGATCCAGCCTCTGTCAGACGCCCTGGGAGATCTGTACAAGGAGTTCAACACCATGAAGGAGCACCTTGCTGAGCTCACAGCCAAGTTTGACGGAGTGGAGTCCTTCGTGGACAGCATGCGATCGGGAAGGAAGCCTGCGCCGATGCGGGGTGAACCCAGACCGCTGGGGTTAATGCCGAGAGAGAGGGAGGCTGCAGCCACTGATGCAGGAGGTCGACCTCAAGGAAGGAGGAGCAGGGTCATAGTGAGGAGGATCAAGAAACCTGTACAGGACTGAGGCATGGACTGGAGATGATGACGCTGCATCATGGTCCTGTTTGGTGTGCAGTAATGTTTATGGAAGAAGTTCCTCTTATTATCTCTCAAAGGAAATCAGTTCATACGTCATTTCTTTCTGTCCATCACCACCTCCAAGATTTTATCATGAAGAGCAAAGTAGAAACTGAATGGATCATATCTGTTTTCACTTGTGTAACTCTGTCACATGTCTAAATTAAAGATCAGATGACACACAGCAAAACTGCAGCACACAAACCCCAAACAGTGACGTGAAGTCTGCCTGATGGTGGAAACGTTTAACACGACTGTTTAATTTATTTATTCACCCATCTTTGCTTCTGACTGTCTCTGACTGACAGACAGACAGACTGACAGACTGACAGACAGACAGACAGACAGACAGACAGACAGACAGACATCACACAGACATGAATGTTGAAGTTCTGAGACGCTGCAGTTAAAATGTTTGACACGTGGAGGTCTGATGAAATGTAATAAATTCATCTGGTTAAAAAAAAAGTGTTTTTCATGTGGACAGTCAGTCTTTGAGCAGCAGCATTCACACGATGACACACGTCTGTCCACTCATCATGATTTATATTTTAATTATTATATTTTATTACTCATCTTAGCAGTAGGCTAGAAGTGAGTTTGTTTTGGACATGTCGTGTATTTTGCACATGTATCTGATATTAAATAAAATCTCTTTAATACATTTTGATCGAACAAAAACTCTGAAAAAAAATATTTTTGATTACTGAGCTCAACATCAAACATGTAAAATACAACCTGCACATTAATACAGCAGTAATATGAATCTATGAACATCAGACGTAACAGTGAAACAGTGATTTCTGCACAATGAGCACTTTTACTTTGTGGAAGTAGAAAACTCCCTTTGAGCACGTGAACGCAGCATTTAAGTTTCTTGTTGAGCACGTGAACGCAGCACTAAGTTTCTTGTTGAGCACATGAACGCAGCACTAAGTTTCTTGTTGAGCACTTGAACGCAGCACTAAGTTTCTTGTTGAGCACATGAACGCAGCACTAAGTTTCTTGTTGAGCACATGAACACAGCACTAAGTTTCTTGTTGAGCACGTGAACGCAGCATTTAAGTTTCTTGTTGAGCACTTGAACGCAGCACTAAGTTTCTTGTTGAGCACATGAACGCAGCACTAAGTTTCTTGTTGAGCACTTGAACGCAGCACTAAGTTTCTTGTTGAGCACTTGAACGCAGCACTTAAGTTTCTTGTTGAGCACTTGAACGCAGCACTAAGTTTCTTGTTGAGCACGTGAACGCAGCACTAAGTTTCTTGTTGAGCACTTGAACGCAGCACTAAGTTTCTTGTTGAGCACTTGAACGCAGCACTAAGTTTCTTGTTGAGCACGTGAACGCAGCACTAAGTTTCTTGTTGAGCACGTGAACGCAGCACTAAGTTTCTTGTTGAGCACGTGAACGCAGCACTAAGTTTCTTGTTGAGCACTTGAACGCAGCACTAAGTTTCTTGTTGAGCACTTGAACGCAGCACTAAGTTTCTTGTTGAGCACATGAACGCAGCACTAAGTTTCTTGTTGAGCACTTGAACGCAGCACTAAGTTTCTTGTTGAGCACATAAACGCAGCATTTAAGTTTCTTGTTGAGCACGTGAACGCAGCACTAAGTTTCTTGTTGAGCACATGAACGCAGCACTAAGTTTCTTGTTGAGCACTTGAACGCAGCACTAAGTTTCTTGTTGAGCACATAAACGCAGCATTTAAGTTTCTTGTTGAGCACGTGAAGCACTAAGTTTCTTGTTGAGCACATGAACACAGCATGTAAGTTTCTTGTTGAGCACTTGAACGCAGCACTAAGTTTCTTGTTGAGCACATGCAGCACTAAGTTTCTTGTTGAGCACTTGAACGCAGCACTAAGTTTCTTGTTGAGCACATGAACGCAGCATTAAGTTTCTTGTTGAGCACTTGAACACAGCACTAAGTTTCTTGTTGAGCACGTGAACGCAGCACTAAGTTTCTTGTTGAGCACTTGAACGCAGCACTAAGTTTCTTGTTGAGCACATGCAGCACTAAGTTTCTTGTTGAGCACTTGAACGCAGCACTAAGTTTCTTGTTGAACACAGCACTAAGTTTCTTGTTGAGCACGTGAACGCAGCACTAAGTTTCTTGTTGAGCACGTGAACGCAGCATTAAGTTTCTTGTTGAGCACTTGAACGCAGCACTAAGTTTCTTGTTGAGCACAGCTAAGTTTCTTGTTGAGCACTTGAACGCAGCACTAAGTTTCTTGTTGAGCACTTGAACGCAGCATTTAAGTTTCTTGTTGAGCACGTGAACGCAGCACTAAGTTTCTTGTTGAGCACATGAACACAGCACTAAGTTTCTTGTTGAGCACGTGAACGCAGCACTAAGTTTCTTGTTGAGCACGTGAACACAGCACTAAGTTTCTTGTTGAGCACATGAACGCAGCACTAAGTTTCTTGTTGAGCACGTGAACGCAGCACTAAGTTTCTTGTTGAGCACTTGAACGCAGCACTAAGTTTCTTGTTGAGCACATGAACGCAGCACTAAGTTTCTTGTTGAGCACGTGAACGCAGCACTAAGTTTCTTGTTGAGCACATGAACGCAGCACTAAGTTTCTTGTTGAGCACATGAACGCAGCATTTAAGTTTCTTGTTGAGCACGTGAACGCAGCACTAAGTTTCTTGTTGAGCACGTGAACGCAGCACTAAGTTTCTTGTTGAGCACGTGAACGCAGCACTAAGTTTCTTGTTGAGCACTTGAACACAGCATTAAGTTTCTTGTTGAGCACTTGAACACAGCATTACGTTTCTTGTTGAGCACGTGAACGCAGCACTAAGTTTCTTGTTGAGCACGTGAACGCAGCACTAAGTTTCTTGTTGAGCACATGAACGCAGCATTAAGTTTCTTGTTGAGCACTTGAACGCAGCACTAAGTTTCTTGTTGAGCACGTGAACGCAGCACTAAGTTTCTTGTTGAGCACGTGAACGCAGCACTAAGTTTCTTGTTCAGCACGTGAACGCAGCACTGTTTCTTGTTGAGCACGTGAATGCAGCACTAAGTTTCTTGTTGAGCACGTGAACGCAGCACTAAGTTTCTTGTTTGATGGGGTTGAGGCAGAAATGAAACTGACAGAGCTGCGTCTGCTTCAGGGACAGTCCACAAATTATCGTTAAAATCAAGACGTGGAAACGTTTCCCGCGGCTGACAAACTGACCTGAACCGTGTAGAAGAAGGTTAACATGTCGAGTCATGATTTTAATAACTGACGCAGTCAGCTTTCATACATTACCTGGAGCTTACGTCTGAATATGTCCGCCCTCTTCAGTGTGGTAGATGAATTTGTTGACGGTCCCTTGAAGCTCCATGTAGGAAGTCAGAGCAGGTCAGAAAACATTAGAGCAGTTGTTACCTGACAAATCTGCAGCCTGCTCCTGAACACAACACTAAAGGTACGTAAACACAACATACAGATATACTTTATGGGTCACAAACATCCTGAACTGACAGCTGTATTGTTATTGATCATATCAGTGGAATATTATTACTGATGCTTTAACAGGTGAGCAGCATTTTAATGTTACAGCTGGTGGAGGTGGAGCTCATCAATCAATAATCAATATGACAGGAGAGACCAGGGCTGGTGGTCACATTTAACTTTCATGTACAGTAAAGTGTGAATGCTCCAACCTCCTGCAGAGAGAGAAGAACACAAACCACAGCTGGATTGTACATGATGTAGCCCAGCTACATGTAGCCCAGAACTAAAAACTAGAGCCTGACAGATGCATCAGCAGGTCATTGTATCTGTATATGTGTTGTCTGCTATACGGTGATGTAATATGTTTTTTCAAAGATCATAATGTAGAAACTTTACCACTAGGTGGCGTAATTTAGAGCTGTTGATGATCATATTTCATACGGCCATATGTTTGGTTTTGTGTTGTTTAGTTTGTAAAATCTTAATCTGTGTAATAATCTGTGTTTTCCTGCTGTAGATGCTTAATGTTGAGCTCATTTGATCTACTTTATATACAGCTGGATAGTTTAATCTGCAGCAATGCATCATGGTCTAAAAGATCATCTATGACCATGTATTTTACAGATAATCCAAAATGCAAAGTGACTACAGTGACAAAATAACCAGATGTATTGATAATAAAAAATAATTAGTAGCTGCGTCCTTAGTGGTTTGTACAGAGACTATGTGACATCATTTGTTTATGATAATGCTATAATATCACTTATGACTGTACAGAGTCCGTCAGGCAGCACTTCTCATTTTGCCACTCCCTAACTGGCGCTCTGCAACTGCCTGCATGTGATTTTATATTCAGAGACAGAGAAGAGGGGAACAGGGGCTCCCCCGTGACAAGAGTCCCTACAGATGGAGGACGGAGCGGGGAACCTCCCCGGCACCTCCGGATCCCAGAAAAAGGAGGATGTTGCAACCAAAAAACCCCGAAAAAGGAATGAGGTAGAAATGTTTGAGACAAAACCTGCCTGATATTTTAACAGCATGTAAACCACCATGAACAAAAATTTAAACCAGATAAATGATCCTCAGTTAAAAGTTTAGTTAATGTGTGTTTCAGGAACAAGGATCAGCTAATCCGAACAAGAAAGCTCCAGGAGAGAGGAGGAGAAGGAGAAATCAAAGAAGAAAAAAGAGCCCAAAAATAAAAGAAGAAAAAGCCACGATGGAGGTCATGGAGACAACAAACAGCCAAACTGAGGAGAGTGTCCCTGCAGAAACACAACATGTGGGGACCCAAACAGAAGAAGACAACTCGCACACAGTGGAAAAGAGTGGAGAACAACAGCACAAAGATGGTGCAAAGATGGTGCAAGCTCAGACCCAAACAGGAAAACTTAAAGGCACAGACAAAGTCACACAAACTCCAGTTGTTTGTCAGAGCGACCAGGAAACACAGACGGACTTCTCTGAGCCAAAACAAGACGACACAAACAATGAAAAGGCTCAACCTGCTGCTGAGTCACAGCTAAAACAAGACGAACAGGAGTCAAACAAGACAACGTTAACGCAAAGTGAAAATCCAGACAATGATGGCGCGTCATCAGGCTCAGTCAAGGAGCAAAGGCCCAAGAAAGAGTCAAAGTCTGAGGCGGAGAATCCGTCTGCAGGAACCTCGGGTCAGCCCAAAGAACCCCAAGATGAAAAAGATGCCAAACAAAAGTCTTACGCACAAGCTCTGTCTGCCGGAGGAGGAGTGATAAACAGTCCAACATGCAAGGCTCCAAAGCGACAGATAAAACCACGAAACCATCCCAAGGCACACGGTAAGACTCATTAAAACTGATATGAAGACCGACGTGGAGTACTGTGGTTGAACCTCTGATTGTAAACGTGTATTTCTCTCCCTCCACAGTGATCACAGCCCGGTGAGACCTCCGCCTGGTGCTCCCATGTTCACCTTGTACATCTATGCTGTGCTGGACAAAAAGTTCAGATTCGACCAAGAGCATGACATACTTGCGCTGTGTTATGATGGAGGGTATTTACCCTTTGAGTTGAAGCATTTCGTGTGAGTAGAAATCAATGAATGCATGTTTATGTACAGTTATTATTATTGTTGTTATATTTAATATGAATATGTTAAAGTCCTAGCAGTCAGGGAATCTGACAGTGAGGGTCTCGAACCCACAGACATCATGCAACTAGCTTCACTTCTTGCTTCCTTCAGGGGTCTGTTCAGCAGACTACGTGGTCGGATAGATTGAAGTCTTGTCTCTGACAAGAAACACACACTGTTTGGCCTGACAAACTCTGATAACAAGCTGATAACAAATGTACTCTTTTTTTTTTAGTGGACTAAAAGAGCGAGGATATCTGATAGAGGCAAGTCTTTCTGTTGAAGAAAGCGAACTGCAGAGGGGCGAACAGTGGATTTATTGGTATGGTGTAAAGCAACGACACAAAGAAATTACAAGCATTGCCACAAGATCTGCTCAAATTCCATATGATCCCAAAATTAAAGGTAAGTCAAGCAAAGCACTTTGTCCCAAACATCACTGTAGATTAATGTAATGTTGATTAATCTTAATCATAACCTGATCACGTACCTCCCTGTGTTTCATCTAGAGTTGCACCTTTATGAAGGCTTCATTTGTCGTCTGGATTCTGGTTCCACAATACAAAATTTATTAGAAACTGGCCGTCACATATTTGGCTTGAATCGAACAAAAGGTGTGGAGGTATCCGACGCCTGGCAGGCCTCAGCGATCGATCTGCTGAACAGAATCTTCCAGAGATGGTCTCCATCAGACAAACAGAGCACTCAGAGCTTGTGTGGCAACTTGAAGGATTTCATGAAGAGTCTCGGTTCTGCACATACAAGAGTGAGATTCCCAGACAGTTCACGACCTCCTGTGATCCAGGTTGGTGCAACAAGGAGAGCACAATTCAAAGCACTCATTGTGTCTCACCTCCAGTAATCAAATGTTCTTTTTATTTACAGACATCAGACCTGATTTCAGAGACTTTTGTTCACATCTTAAGAGGGGAGCCAAAGGAGAAATTCCCCGGAATCTGGGGGAGCACCAGTCCTCTTTTTCTGGGCCTGTCTATTTTCATGGTTACCAGACACTGTGAAATCAAACTTGGAGTGAAAGGCTTGGCTGAGCTGTGTCATCAAGTGTCCTCAGAGGCCGCAATGGACAAGAAAAACCTGGACGAGTTCCTCTGTTCTTTCCCAAATGCACCACAGTAAGTTCAGCAAAAGCTTCAAGCTTCATCATTTTTAAAAACTGTAATGTGGAACTGGGATTTCCTCACCATGATCTGATCTAAATGTGTGTCCGCTGCTGGACTGACTGAAAAACAGAAAGTTTTTTATTTTTCAAAGTTTCCCAGTAGAGAAGAATAACCCTACATTGGAGCCAATCGTAGATTTAGCTGCTGAATGCTAACAAGAGTCTTACAATCTATGACACTAGTAGAAACACATTTAACTTAAAGAAACCACAAAGTTTCCCAGCTGTCTGAGCATTAAGTTTAAATTCTGAAATTTATTTAGACAGTGAAACAAAACTCCAATTTTCCCCAGCAGTCTGAATAAATGTTACAAGGCACGAAAATATATTTTTCTTCATTTAATAATTTTATTTTCCTTGGTTATTGGACTAGAAGTGTATTTATCTGAGATATTGTTTTATGCACCTTAATAACACATTCTCACACTTCTCTGTTTCTTCCTTTCAGTATTGTGCTGGGTTTGATGAACCTCTGTGCACAGCAGTCGGTGTCGGAGCTCGTCCTGCTCGTTCCTCTGCTCTTCAGACTCAGACAATCAGGAGCTGACGCCACAAAAGTTGGTCCAACTGTCGAGGAAGAGAACTGGTCAGGACTTGAAAATGTCTGTTTCAGCAGGTTCAGGGAGAATATACAGTTCCACTCTGACAAAAGAAAGTGAGTTTATCTCAGAGTAACTTTATTTACCTGAAACTGTGATTATATTTTTATATTTTGCTGAAAAAACATTTTTACTTCACAGGAGAACTCTGGATTTGATCCAAAAGCGCTTGTCCATGGCCAAAGAGAATCCTCTGCTGCTGATTGGCTGGCTGTCTCTGGTCGCATTTGAGGATCTTGTTGAATTTTCAGAGCGGGCAGAAATCCCTGCAGAACACCTGATCCAGAGTCTGATGTACAGACTGCGGAAATATGGAGAGCCAAGGGATTACAACAGAGCAGAGGAGAATGTAAAGGTGGAAAATAATAATAATAAATAATAATAATAGTAAATAACATTGAAAATATCATTGTTTTATCTTTAAAATGATCATTTGTGATAACATTTGTCCTCTCTACATGCAGCAAATTCAGAAAACTTTGACTCATATACTGCAGAAGGTAGACAAAGAGAAGGACAGGTAAGAACATCTGAAATACTCAAATCCCTCTGATGAATTATGGGACTGTGTAACATTTGCTTTGTGTCTGCAGACTGGTTGAATCTGGGAACATCAAACCAGCCTTCCTGAGCAGCATCAGTGTGATGAAGTCCACATGTGGAATTGTGCGACTCGTCCCCTCGTACCAAACTGCAGTTCTGTCCTACCAGCTAGTGCTAAGACTGGCAGAGATTTTGAATGCCAAACTGAAAAACGAGGTAATGATCTCTCTCCCTCTGCGCCCCGACTGCCTCATGTTGGAACAGTAACTTTAACTCACTGTATTCCCTGTGTGTCTTTTAGTCCTCGCCAGAGGAGGTTAAAACCTTAAAGGATCATCTACACGGCATGCAAGAGCAGATCAGTGTGTGGAGAGATAAACTGCTGGAAAAATCTCTTGTGACACCATCAAAACAACTCAACTATCCAAAGGAAATTGAGGTACGCCTCTTTGTTCTGATTACATTACTTATGAACTAAGCTAACTAGCTAACTAAAGTGACAGCGAAGAAACATTAAATGATCACAGCGTACATTGATTGTTACACTCTATAATGCCTCTTGTGATAATGACTGTTGTGAATTATCAGATGTGGGATGCGCTGCTCAAAGTCGAATGCTCTCTTGAAGAAGTTTCATCCAGATGGAGTGTGAGCCTGAAAAAAGACCTGAAGAAGAGGATTTCCCAGGTGAGTGAATGTTTCCTAATCAGTGGAAAACTGACGTTTGTCTTGTTTTGAAGACATCTGATGTCAGGTTTTCTTTGCAGACAAGTGAGGAGGATAAAGTTCTGGTCTGCTGTCTTGACTTTACCTCGGCGGCTATAAGGAAAAGCCACGAGGTTGTACAGAGCTGTTTTGATGAGCTGTGTCAGGCTGCTATCAAGACAATCTGCCAGGTACAGTACATGTCAATGACCTGTACAGAGTGCAGACTGCTGCGTAGACTTCTGTATCACACGTCACATGATGTACAGGATGGTCTAAAACTTACACTTACATCACTTCCAGATGTTCATAAGAAGTTCTCAACCCATTTCTTAATTTTTTTCTCGACCCAAGCAGGTTTAATGATCGTACATTCATGTTTTTAGAGAGGGCAGGAGGGAGACCTGATGAGGAGTCTCAGGTTTAAGGTGAAGGACCTCCCTGAAGCCGTCACATCTGCTGTTGTGGTTGAGTCAGCAGCACGATTCAGAGACAACTCTGTAGTCCAGCTGCTCGATCCACAGTCCGCCATAAACCACCTGCTGTCTCACGGTACTTCATTTCATCATTTATTTCATTCATTTACGTGTGTTTTGTTACGCTCTGGCTCTGCAACAAAAAACAAGTGGAACACACAAAATCATCAAAAACAAACACAAACAAATGTCTGGGAGGAATCTGTAAAGTCATCAGTGGAGTTAGTGGATGAGTGAAGCTGTGCTACATGAATTTTGTGCTGTAAAACAAACAAAAGCCACAAAGCAAATGTGTGGAGGGTGAGGAGATCATCCCAGGACAGGCTGCCGATCTGGCTTGCCCGGTTGTGTCTAACGCTGCTGATAAAGCCTGCTAATTGGTCTGCAGCCCTGGAGACAGCAAACAAAGCAACAGCAGAGTCACAATATTTTTTTTTCATATTTGCTGAAGGTATTTAGTCGGTGCTTCTGAAGTTTCATAATGGTCACTATGTCATTGTTCTGGCTCAGGTGACTGGAAGTCCATCCAGGTGGATGACACCGCAGCACAGGTTGTCCACAGCTGCCTGGCTGCACTGCATTCTCTGGTGGAGTCTCTGCTTCAAGGACACGTGCCCCTGGGACACCTACAGAGCTGCCTGCAATATAAAAAGCAGTTTAAGAGACTTCACCAGCAGTGTATGAACCCTAACATGATAAACAGTCTTCAGTGATCACCACATTAAAGTTTCCTGAATTAATAATAGCTGCTTTATGTTTTCCACAGACAAGAGAAACAACAAATCTGAAGCCGTTCTTGTCGATGCCGATGTTGTTCTGGCTCAGAGAGAGAAAGATTTCAACTTTTTCTTGTTGCGGAGAGAGAAGATGGATACACTGATAAAGATGATAGGAAAGGTTACAGAGAGCGTCACGGGTAAGTGTAACTCATTATTAACTTGAGTTATGTTAAGTTAGAGATTTTGGTCTTCTGCATCCTTTTCTGTATTACCATGGTTCTTATTTAACCAGTTCCTGAGATGTCGACTCTTGAGGAGCAGCACAGTGCAGATCTGAAGACTGTTGGCCTCAATGAACTGGTGCTGGTTGAGACCTTTGATGCTAATGGGAAGTTGGGAAGGATGGGCCCTCCTCCGGTCCTCTGGTATAAAGCCAGTCTGAATGTCCTGAAAATGTCCACCGAGATGCACAAGCTGCATCACAGCAGCCTGATTCTGTCCTCCTGGGTCAAGGGGCTGCGGTTTTGGCGTCTACGAGGCACCCCTGCCCAGCTCCTGTTTCCGTCAACCTAACACAGATCTGTGAAAACATCTGGAATCCACTCCTGACAGAGTTCTTGCAGCTCGGTGTCAGCATAGAGAACGCAAGCATCACTTTCAAGCAGCTCGATCAGGTTTTGGTGGAGATTGGTGACCAGGGAGACGGGAAGCTAATAAAGAAGGAGCTGAGTCTGATGTCAGAGGCAATGTGTGAATCAGGAATCAGATCTGAGGAGAACTGGGTGGATCTAAGACTCAGTCAAATCCAGGAGTACCGACAGCTCCACGAGGCGGCGGCTGCAGCCAGTGCGATGCTGAAAATTGCTGAAAAAATGAAGCTTTCTGGGAACTTCACAGAAATTGACACTCTCAGCCAACTGGTACGAGTCTTGTGATCATTAAATGTTAATCACAGTATTTACAAAAGAGTTGCATTGTGCCAGTCAAAAGAACGCTGCAGTAGTCTCACAGAAGCAAACAAATGAACTTTTCTTTTGAAGAAAATGAATAATCCTTGGGTTATGTGCACAACTATCTAACAGGAAGAAGACACATTTAAGCAGAGGGCTCTGGGGTCCCTTACTGATGACCTGTTTCGTGCCAGTCAGCAACTCTCCAGAGTCACCAAGCAGCACACAGCCTGTCTGGAAGAGTTTCTAGCGAGCCAAACTCTGGTCACCTGGGTCAAAGAGAACCTTAAAGGTGAGGTGCCTGCAAGGAACCAAAGTCTCCAGACTAAGACAAAAACTTAGTTTAGTTTTCACAATGCATGTCTTCTCACTTTTCTGTCCCCTCAACAGATATGAGTGATGTGAAGGTCTATGTTGACCTGGCGTCCATATCTGCTGGAGAGAATGACACAGAGATCGACCAGGTGGCCTGTTTCCATGATGCAGTGATGGGTTACGCCCCTCTGCTCTACTCCCTCTCCCCTCGAGCTGGATTTAAGGAGTTCATGGAGTGTGCTCTGTCGGTGTGGGAAACCCAAAATAGAGACGAGAAGCTATCAGACAAACTGGTATTTACACCTCTGTTGTATGTAGCTAGAACATAACTGTGGCAAAGTGACAATGATGCCACTTGGTTTGTTTTCCAGAGGGAGTCGACCCGATTGCTGAGCTGGCTGAAAACACTGAAGGAGACTCACGGCTCTGTGGAGCAGTCCTCTCTCTTTGGCTTCTTCTATTAATGCTGATGGAGTTTACCACATAGGATGGTCTGATGTAAACACAGAGAAGGTAAGTGGACAACCTTTAATTCAAATCTAAGTCAAAAGTACCAAGATGTCTGAGGTCTTTGTTAAGATATTTCACTCGTTTGCAGAGATGTCTACAAAACATGGTCCACGTCACAGTGAGGAAGGACAGAAGGGAGAAGAACTACAAGCTTGAAGACCTTCTGGAGTTACAGAACAAACTGATGCTCATGTCATCCAAAGGAGAGCACGGGCGAGAACAGGTTAATAGGTTCACAGAGGTCAGTGGCATTTAATTTAATTAATTTAACACAAACTTCCTGCAGTTATTGTGTTCACTGTTTGGATTAATTTGGGCTATCTGTTGGGATTACTTGCATAACCCTCCTGTCCGCACGCACTGCAGGTTTTTGAAGGAGTTCAGCGACTGGGCACCATCCTTCTTCAGATGCAAACATCTGGCAACATGCTCTTCAGGGAATGGCGTGCTGAGGTTGAGTGCTGCCCACAACAGCAACCGTGCATTAAAGTCACCTTCTTATCCCTGATGGGTAAAGAGATGGTGTACTGCGGTGAGGTGACTGAGCAGCTACAAAAGCTGGCTCAGTCCATGGAGAGCTGCCAAAATGAGTGGCGTTCCTTCATCAGCAACATGCGCTCCAGCTTCAACCTGCTGAACCACTACACCTCAGAACAGATAGTGTACCTATGCCACTGGATACACAAAGTGTGTCAACGGCAGGCATCAGTTCCTCCACAGTTATGGCATTTACTTTTTCCCATAAAGCCTCAGTGTACTCTAACTGATGTCAGAGTCGCTTTCACTAATGCAGCAAGTATGGCCTCAAAGCATGATGGATTGGAAATGGAGCTTGACAATGAAGATCAGTATTACACACCAGCTTCACCAGGACACTCTGAAGAGGACACGGAAGAGGCTCATGATTTGATGGAGTTTTCAGATGACGAAGATGATGGCATCATGCAGGGCAACGCCGATGGCATCAGGAAGTTTGATGAGGACAGTCTTGAAAAACTCTGGCGTAAATTCAAGGATGACATGTCACAGTATCTCAGCGAGTACTTGGACATTTCATCTTTGGCCCTCTTCCTCTCGTGCCTCTCTGAAATGAACCAGCAACAGATAACCAGGAACCTTCCGCCAGTTCTCCATGAAGGAAAGCCCAATCTTGTGATTTGTCCCAGTGCAGAAGTTTTTACCACCATCCTGTCTTTTTACATCCAGAGTCCAGAGCAGCCTCTGCCATCTACAGATGAGGTTCTAGTCTGCAGAGAAGAAACCACAGAGGAGCAGGTGGAGATCTTTCTCCGCCGAGCTCTTGGCCAAGGCTCCCGACAAAATTGGCACAAGATTTACTCTCTTGTCAATCCAGGGTTGCTGGGATATGACGTCAGTGTGGCCTTGGGGGAGCTCTTTGAGGGTCTTCAGAGAAGTGCCAGTCCACAATACCGTTTGGTAATAGTCAGCCCGGTTGTGCACCAGCACAGATATGTGCCCTCTTTCTTCAGCAATGACAAAGTACAGGCTGGTGTGAGTCTAACAGCGGAGTCTGCGAGGAAATATCTACGTCACCACTTCACACAAAACACCCTCCTGCAAAACCCTGTCGCACTGGTTTCTCCTGATCATCTCTCAGTCTGGATGGTGTCATCAGTACGCCCTGCAGTTGGTAAGACTAACTCTAATTGGCATGCTGTTATTAAAATGCATGTGCAGTAGAGGAAAAAATTGATTTTTTTCTTTTATCAACAGGTAAATCCCTTTATGTGGATCGATTGTTTGAGAAGTTTCAGCAGAAATCTCCCAGAGCAGAACATATTAGGATCAGACTGATTGAGCCATGCGTTGATATAGACTCCTTGATAAAGTGTCTATCAGAAAAACTGGCACCCTTGAGAGAGCAGGACCCCGTTCTCCTGCACATCGACACCGCTGGAGTAAGTATGCAAGCACAAGCATTTATCTCTGTAGACAACCTGTTCTGTTGTTGGCGGTACTTTAGAAACTGTCTCCTTTGTCACTTTTGTTACCTCTCAGGTGCGTTCAGGTCTGGAAGAGCTCCTGTTCCATCTGTTAGTTCTGGGCTGTTTGAGTGACAGCCATGGCATGCTGTGGCGAAGAAATGTAGCTCACTTGATCACTGTGGAGGTCTTGAGAACAAACACAGCACCTCAAAACCAGCCGAAACAGGTAGCAATGTCTATTTCAGATCACAACTTCTTTTCAAAATGGGTGTTCACTGTCAGAAAATTGTTGTATGTATGTTCACACATTAAAAATTGTTGAATGTAAAGCTAAATTACAAAAATGACCTCAAGCTGCAATTTGTTTTCACATATCTTTGTGTTTCATTTGCTCATCCAGATGAAGCTTGGACTTCTTGACATTCTGCCTACCATCCATTGTAGACCTCCAAAAGAGGTGATGCAGTTGTTGGCCAGTAGAGGGGTGGCGACAAAAAAGACAGTTGATCCGCTCATGGATGAGCAGGAGTTTTGCAGCGAGGGGATTCAAAGGCCATATCAGTACTTAAAGCTGTACATGAAGAATCAGAATCTGGATCGTTTTAACTACCAGGAAGGATCGAGAGACGGCAGTCCCACTGATTGTGTCCATCATTTTCTCTTATACTGTGGAATGCAAGATCCATCCTGGGCAGAGCTGAAGAACTTCTCCTGGTTCCTCAATGTGCAGCTGAAAGACTGTGAGAACTCAGTTTTCTGTGATCCAGATTTTCTGGCTGACCAGCTGCCTGGTTTCAAAGGCTTCATTGTGAAGTTCATGATTCTAATGGCAAGAGATTTTGCCTCGCCATCTCTGAACACATCTGATGAAAGTCGCATGCTGCACATTGATAACAGTCTGGAGGATGACCTTCTTGCCCGTCTGACAATTCGGAAGCATTGGGAAAATGAGTCTCATCCATACATCTTCTTTAATGCAGACCGATCCTCAATGTCTTTCCTCGGCTTTAATGTAAGGATGGTTTGGGGGCGAAACACACTCAGCGCAGTTGATCCTCAGAGCGACAAGGTCCTGATAGAAGATGTGATGTCAGTACAACTTTTGGAAGGTTTGGAACGGCAGAGAATCTGTCTCACTGAAGACTTTGATCAGTTGCCCCGGCCAGACAAAATCAGAAGGATTTCATGCGTTGTTGGTGCAAAGAAAGGGATGGTGGTTGGAGAATTTGATCCGGACCCAACATATGAGCTCACTGCTGACAATGTGATGAAGATGTTGGCCATACACATGAGATTCCGGTGTGGAATTCCAGTTGTCATCATGGGAGAGACTGGCTGTGGAAAAACCAGATTAGTCCGTTTCCTTTGTGCCCTCCAGAGGGAGGAAAGACCAGTAGAGAACATGGTACTTGTCAAGGTACATGGTGGAACTACAGCTGAGATGATCTACAGAAAGGTGAGGGAGGCAGAGATACTTGCTGAGAAGAACCACAAAAAGCACAAGCTGGACACCATTTTGTTCTTTGATGAAGCCAACACCACAGAGGCCATTTTTGCCATCAAGGAAATCCTGTGTGACGAATCAGTGAAAGGGAAACCTCTGAAGCCAGGCAGTGGCTTAAAAATAATAGCTGCTTGCAATCCTTACAGGAAGCACTCACCTGAGATGGTGGAACGTTTGGAACGTGCAGGTTTAGGGTACAGGGTGAAGGCAGATCAAACAGAAGACCGTCTGGGCAAAGTCCCACTGAGGCAGCTGGTGTACAGAGTTCATCCTCTGCCTCCAAGCATGGCTTCTTTGGTATGGGATTTTGGTCAGTTGAGTGATTCAACAGAGCTTTCCTACATCAAACAAATTGTCCAGAAGAATGTTTGCGACCATCGTTTGCCAGTGGTCTGCAAGGACATCATTTCAAACGTGCTGGGAGCCTCCCAGAAATATATGCGAAGTTGCAAAAATGAGTGCAGTTTTGTGAGTCTCAGAGATGTGGAGAGGTCGATGAAAGTGCTAGTTTGGTTTTACCAGCATAGCGAGGTCCTCTTCAACAACTGCTCTCAACTCAGTGAGGCTCATAAAACACTGAAGTGCTTGATTCTTTCAGTTGGAGTCTGCTACTATCCATCTCTGGTGGACAAAGAGAGCTACCTCTCTGTGATCTGTAGGCACTTTCCAGAACCTCTATGCTCTTCAGCAGCATTGCAGGAAGAGATCTCATCCTGTCAAGACATCTTCCTTGAAAACATACAGACAAGAGAGACCATAGCCAAAAATGTTGCACTCAAAGAGAATGTGTTTCTCATGGTGGTTTGCATTGAGCTCAGGATCCCACTCTTTCTGGTTGGCAAGCCAGGCAGCTCAAAGTCTCTTGCTAAAACAGTGGTTGCTGATGCCATGCAGGGCCAGAACTCCCACTGTGGACTATTCAAGAAACTCAAGCAAGTTCATATGGTCTCCTTTCAGTGCAGTCCTCACTCAAGTCCTGAGGGCATCATAGGGACATTCAAGAACTGCGCCCGCTTCCAGAAGGACAAAAACATGGATGAGTATGTTTCAGTGGTGGTGCTTGATGAGATAGGACTCGCAGAAGATTCTCCTCAAATGCCCCTGAAGACCCTCCATCCTCTCCTAGAAGATGGTTGCATTGACAATGACAAGCCAGATGCACACATGAAGGTTGGCTTTGTGGGCATTTCCAACTGGGCTCTTGACCCAGCAAAGATGAACAGAGGAATATTTGTGTCCAGATGGGATCCAAGTGAAGACGAACTTGTGGAAACTGCCAAGGGAATTTGTTCATCCTCCAACCAAATTCTCCTGAAAATCAAACACCTCTTCCCATCTTTGGCAAAGGCCTTCTTGAGCGTCTGTCAAGAGACCTCAAAAAATCAATTCTTTGGGCTAAGGGATTATTATAGCCTGGTCAAAATGCTTTTTGCCGCAGTCAAATCCACCCAACAAGAACCAGATGGCGGACAAATGGTAGAGGCTATCTTGCGTAACTTCAGTGGACAGCCAGAGGGTTTTGACCCAGTAATATTTTTCCAAGAGGTTCTCCAAAACTTAATGGAAATTCCAAGACCAAACACCTTGCAAATGGTGAAAAAGAATCTTGATTATGAAAGCAACCAGGAGAGCCGTTACCTCCTTTTGCTGACCACCAACAATGCAGCACTTCATATCCTACAACAACAAGTCTTTGCCAAAGGAGACTATCCACCACCTGAAATTGTCTTTGGCTCAGGATTCCCAAAGGACCAGGAATATGCCCAAATCTGCCGTAATGTTAACCGTGTGAAAACATGCATGGAGACCGGACGCACTGTCATCCTCCTCAACATGCAAAATCTTTATGAAAGCCTGTACGATGCTTTGAACCAGTACTATGTTTACCTCAGTAAGCAGCAATACGTTGATCTTGGTCTCGGCTCTCACAGAGTCAAATGTCGTGTCCACACAAACTTCAGACTGGTGGTAGTGGAGGACCAGAAGAAAGTCTATGAGCACTTTCCCATGCCCCTCATCAACAGGCTTGAAAAACACAGGGTGGATAGGAGTACCGATCTCGAACCATGGCAACACAGGGTTCTCCACAAACTAAAGGAGTGGGTGAAGGAATTCTCAGGTGAGGCCTCAGAGGATTTCAAGTTGTCTGACATTTTTGTTGGCTACCATGGTGATGCCTGTGCCAGTGCTCTCTTGCAAGCGCTAGAAAGCAGAGCACAAAAAGCTGCACAGAGTGCAGTAGGACAACATCAACAGAAGGAAAATGATGACTTACTTGAAGAAGATGAACCAAATGAAACAACTGGACCAAATCCAAATGAACCGAAAGAGGTCACTGATAAGGAGGGCGATCAGTTGGGTGAACTGATGGACGTAGAGATTGCTGAAAAAGAGGGAGCAATTGAGTCCATGGAAATGAACAATGATGAATCCACTGAGGTATGTGATGACAAGAACAAAGTGATCTCTGAGGGCGAAGAAATGATGATCAAAGAAAATGATGTTGGATCTGCTGGGGAAAACGTGGAAGAAGAAGTCTTCGATATAGCTAAATGTCTCTTGTTGAACTGTTCCACCCCGGACGCAGTGGTCAGGCTCAAGTATTCAGATTTAGCAAACCAGGACAAGGAGAAACTCCAGAGAATGTACTTCCAGCAACAGCATCACCACTCCCTCCGAGATTTCCTGGAAGACTGCCTGAACAAGCATCAGAGGTCCAGCAAGTTTCTAGAGGTAGGCCACAGTCCACTGCTCCAGTTTTGTTTCATCATTCCTTTATAACAATCACAAATTGTTGACATCCCTGTCCCCTTTGTGGTTTTGCATAGATAACTACATTCTCCAGCTTGTTAACCAGATCAGATGTCAAGGTTGTAGCCCATGCTTTAGGACTGCATACGGACAAGATCCTACTGCTCTCGCTCCACCAGTTTGACACCGAGGTCTCCTTCTGCAACAAGATACGGTACTGACTATTTAGATAACAGCAGCATGGCTTATTTATTTATTTTTTGTTGCTTAATCTTTCACTTACTCACCTCTATGTGTCAGGGGCTTCCTTCAAGATGCCAGTCACTCTCTCCACATCCTGTTAATCCAGATGGACCTCGAGGAATCCCACTGCAGTGATGAACTGATAGCATCAGCAAAGTAAGGCTCAATGTCAACATCATGGACAGATTGCCGGGTGACACTTTATGCATGCTCAGAGGAAAAAAGGAAATTACAGGCATTTCAGAAATGTTTATGATTTCATCTTCTTCCAGGTACTGCACCATGAATTACTTGATGTCACTGGAGGATCAGACCTGTTGGGTGATTTTCATTGTGAAGGTTTCTCGGATCCCAAGTCAATCTCAGTACATCGGTTTCCAAGGAGGTGAGTTAGTAGAATATGAGCATTATTGAAATCTAATTGTGCGCTGACTACATTGTACATGATGTATGACAGGATTAAAGCCATCTTTTTGTTTTTTGTATCAAAGGAGTCTGGCACTCGGTGCATATTGATGACCTGAGGGATTCAGAGGACATGAGCCTGAACCTGTTTGGTTTCTGTGGGACTCTCATTAGCAGCCTACTCAACCCTGCATCATCAGGTGGAAACAATACATCTTCTGGACTTTAATAAGATAAAAGGCGGTTTTTATTGTTCTCCAGGCAATATCTTACTGCAAAGTAAATGCTATTTTTGTTCTTTAATAGAACACCATGAAGATGAAGAAACAATGAGGAAAAGGAAAGACTCTCAGGTATATAGAAATGCAAGTTTAAGAGTAAATAAATTCTTAGTTTTTAATTTTACTTAAATTTTATGTACTTATGTTTGTACAGGTAGATCGAGCTCACCTCCACAGCCTATCCTTAGTGAGATCATGTCTCCAAAAAGCTGTGGGTCTGCTGAGGGACCCTAGTGACGTGACATCCCGAAGCATGCAGCGGATACACATCCTCCTGGCTCTTCTAGGAACTGATCGAGGGCATATAGGAGGTAAATATAGCCATCTGAAAATGATTGTAGTTTCTATTTCATACAATACAATCAACCAGAATACATTTGCATGGATCCCACAGGGTTTGTTGATCAGTATCAATCACTTTCTTTGTTAATTATAATTATTTTGTCTATAAGAAACCAACATCTGACTCTAATGTAGGATCCTTGTTGGATCTCTGACTGGTTTCTGATAGATGTCACTTATTTGCTTTATTAAAGCTCGCTTTCAGGAGGTGTTGTTAAGCAGACTGGCAGACGCTTTGGCACAGAGAGAAGAAACGATGGGCTGTCCGAAGGAGTGGGTGAGCAGAGAAGCCAAGAAACGCCAGGCTCTGCAGGAGGGGGGAACTCTGAGGTAAAGTTATTTAGCAGATTAGCTTGAAAACTATTGAAACGATTTGGACAAGGAGCAAGTGATTCGTTTTTTGTTGTGAATCTGGTTTCAGTTGTGGAACTTAGAATTTCATGATGTGTATTTTCATTTAGATCCCAACCAGGAACCCATTAAAGCTTTTGGCACTTCATATGCATTCGTTAAGTGCAGATTTCTTTTGTGTCTTTAACTGACAGACACACCCTGTGGCGCTGTCTTCAGTCCACTGTGACTCCAACCTTGGCTGGCATGTTGGAAGTCATGGACAGATATGCAAATCTGGACCTGCTCTCTGATGGCAGGCTCGGCAAGGGCCTGGTGAAGCTGTGGTTGGACATCCTGGCAGATTCACAGATTTTAGACCTAACACCTCTCCAAAAGCCAAGGTATCACAGGTCACATCTTCTGTATGATTCCCACAGTGAATTTAATCAACAAAAGGCATCATTTTTCTTTATTATAATTATTTATTTCTAGTGAGTCCGACCAGGAGGTGCTTGTACATCACTACTTCATGCTGGATGGGGAAGAACAACCCTGTGCTGCTGCGTTCAGCTGGCTCGTCAGAAGACACCTTGAAAGTCTTTGGGAAGAATCAGAGTTCATGCCAGGTTTGGCTTGGCCTTCTAGATTTTTTTGTATAATGGAGACATCATAACGTATATATGATACCGTATTAAATAGTCTTTTCTTCTCTTGTCATTGATCTTCAGTAACAAAAGAGGGTGGCACAGAGAGGATCCTCCAGTTTGTGAGCACCTTCGACAACAGCAGGCTGGGCAGTCACCTGCAGAAACTCTCAGACGAGGAGAGATTGGAGTATGGCCACCACTACCTACAAGACTTTCTGCTGCTTTCGTTGAAGATCAAGTCCAAGGACGAGCTCAGGGTATAGACACTAAGATGTGAAACTTTGAGGCGAAACATGTTTTGTTAACAACCAAATAGTCTTGACTTTTACACGTGTCATCTACAGGTGCTCACCAGGGCCATGTTGGGCTGTATGTCTGAGCTTCAGGCGTCCATGGGTGCCGTCAGCGACCTCTCTCCAGCTTGGATAATGGCTGCTGCCAAACATTTCGCCCTCAGACTGGACACTCTCTGCCACATATTTCTGCTGCAGCCTGAGCTAGCCACTGATGTCTTTCAGCAGGGGTCAAAGAGGGAAGCCCAAGAAATGGTGAGAGTAACATTCATGCAGTGAATGTGGCGCACGACCCTGACACAAAACACACAACAAATTCATCGTGTGCATCTTTTACTTTTGGCAGGTGGAGGACATTTTAGCACTCGGTGTCTGTGTTGAGCAGACCAAACTCCTGACTGTGACGTCGCGCCAAGAGTGCGAGTCCTTTGTGAGCAGAGTGGAGTTTCTGCAGCCGTGTCTGGATCGGGTGTTTGGTCAGAAATACAGAACCCTCTGTGGCCCCATCTGTCTGCAACATCTGGACTCCATCAGGTGAGTCTGGTGAGACGTACAGTGAGAGAAAAAAAAGGTTTCCGGTGTTTCGGTGTGTTATTTATAACTTCATTTGCCCTTTCAGGTCACTGTGGCATGGGATGCTGGTTGTTGCATCTTTCATCCAGCACGTCATGTTTAAACAGAATGAGTCAAAATTGAAAGAACTGTCTCTGAAACACTGCAACCTTCACCTGAATGTAAGTACAATGGTTTTAGGGTCTGTGATTTGACTGGAGGGGAAAGAGTAAGACACATTTTCAGATATTTTTGTACTCATTTTCTAACAGCTGATGCAGGAGTCACCTGATCTAACGAACGTGGACACGCTGCAGCAGCTGATCCGGATCCTCAATTCTTTTCATGATGAGTGCATCAGCAGGGATCTGAGGTGAGGATCTGCCTTCACATTTTACAATTCAATACAATATATGTCAAAATGTTTTATTATGATAAATGTTACTAGAATCTCTCCACCGTGCAGTAATTAACCTCTCGTGATATGTTCTCTAAAGGTTTGGCTTTTCTTGCCCGATTTGCCTCATGGAGCTCACCGAGCCATCCGTCCTGCCCTGCCAGCACATCTTCTGTTTGCCGTGTCTCCAACGCAGCGTTCAGTCCAATAGACGTTGCCCCGTATGCAGGAACGACCTGCTACCCAACTTCAAGCCGACTGTTTCTCACGCCATCAAGTGAGTTCAGAAAAATCAGGATCGTCGGTTATAGGAATTATAGGAGAGGACTCAGAAGTCAAGAATTTATTATTGCACACTAAAATCTGAGACTTGCTCCCGTACTACATGGTTAGAGCCGGGTCCAGTGACCTCTTGTATGACCAGTCAAACATCTTGTCTGTTTTTTGGCCTCTATCCACACCAAAGAAATTCACTTGTTAGAGCAGCTCATAACACACAAGGTGGATAAGAAAAATAATACGAAGTGGAAGTGAAGATTTCCTGTGAAATAATGATTTGTGGTCAACAGTCCAACAGTCTTTTCAGTAACTTTGTTTCTTTGTTGGTTCAGGGAAGCCCTTCAGCAGCAGGCAGCAGTCAGGGTCTGCTGTAACTCCTTCTTCCTGGACGTGGTGTCCAGGTTCTGTCTATCCGAGGGGCAGAGGCCTGGAGAGGGAGTGGTGGACCTGCTCTTCTCTTTACTTGTCTCCGCTAAAGGTGAGTGAACAAGACACTGATAATAACTAAGATAACTTATGTGATAACAAAGGCATTCACCACTTTTCTTCTTCTGTGTGATGCAGGCGACGTGTACAGGACCAGACAGCTCACTCCCTTCCTGGAGTGTGTGGATAACAGTCCAGTGGTGCGATCTGTGCTGCCGAAACTGCTGCTGCAATACAGGTGAGGGCATGAATCCGGTGAGCACGGGTGAGGAAGTACTCCTCCACAAGAGCGGTTTCATAAAATTGTTATTTTTCTAGAATGTTTCATGTTTGTAAATCAGAGTTTGTCTGTCAGTTTTGAGCAGGTGAAGGCTCACATCCAAGCCTACCTCACTAATCTGGCAGAGTATCTCCTTCCCAGTGAAGATCGTACTGAACTCTACCTGCTGTTTGTCAACTGCTTCCAGGTAAAAGACTTGACTCTGTTTGTGTTTTCTGCACAAACACAGTCTTCAGAGTGACGATAATCACGATCATATTTTTGTTTCTTTCATTTTGGCCTCATCTTTGGTGGCACAGTGAGTAATACTTGTCGCGCCTGTCGTGTTTGACCTTCCACAGAGATCACACGTCTCAGTTTAGCCTTTTCTTTGAGTTTACCATGCACGGCCCAATCGTATGCTGTGACTTGTTATTATTAATAATGTTTTTTACATTTTTCCCAGGACTCTCTGTTGTGCTCAGAAGCCAGAGCAGTTGAACAGAGTGAAGAACAGCAAAGGCAAGCAGAGATCACATTCCTGAGCCGGGTGGCCAGGAAACAGACTGCAGACAGACAACAAGACCCAGCAGAGTTCCTGCTCAACATCGCCAGGCTGAGAATATGCCTGAGCACTGCTGCCCGGCTGCTGGAGAAAGCTGCAGCCCACGGTGTGTAATGCAATCAGACTGTCATTAGATTGGACACATTGCGTAGCAGGATGTCCTCAGATGTCCTGTAGTTTCAGTATAAAGGGAAGTAAAGGTCCATGTCAAGTTTTTATGTGTCTTCGTGAAATGCAGGCAGAGGCGGAGGGGTGGAGGCTCAGTACCTGCAGCAGGTGAAGGCGGTGTGTGAGTACTGTGGTAACGATTGGCACAGGGTTTACCTGCTGCGAGCCCTCAACAGACTCTCCGGTATGGACTGCATACTGTCCCTGATGAACAGTCCGGCCTGGAGATGGGTCTTCCCCGAAGATGTCTTTCGACTTCAGGTATAAACACAGAGCTGCCAAAGTGACTTGTTAAAGCAGGAGAGTTGTTCTTCTGAGTAAAATCTGAAATCTGAAAACTTTTCTCAAAGCGGATGATTCCAACCAATGTGGACCACTTCCTGTGCTGTGGGACGCCATACCGAGCCGTGAGAGACGCCGTGGCCGTGGTTCTGCTGGAAAACAGATCTGACACCTTCAAGACAGAAATCCAGGTCAGAGAGACTCCAGAGCTTTAACTCACCTTTATTTATCATCTCTAAACTCTATATGAACATTTAATGAATGATTTATAACACTGTAATGGTGTTGTGAACAACAGTTATTTTCATTTTGAATCACTTTTCTGTATTCATCTTTTAAATCTGTTATTTTATGTCCTCTGTAGAAGCTGAGAGCTTCTCAGGTCAGCCTCGTGGCCCTGGCCCTCTTCAGACAGTTCACCTGCCGCTACAAATCACCTGACGTCAGCCTTCGTCCCTCCCCACAGGTCTCTATACGTGACGTCTGATGTGAATCGTGCCTGTTGTGAATTTACTTTCTGTTTTTAACACGTGGCTCTGCGTGAACTTACAGGAGACGGCGAGACTGCAAGAAGTCCTGAAAAACGTCAAGCCACAGGAGTTCCAGGATTTCTGCAGCACGCTCGTGTCAAATCGCATCGGTGGTCCGGGCTCAGACCTCCACATCAGCATGAACCTTCCGCCTCAGAGACAAACCCTCCTGGAGCTGCTGGTCCATCTGGACTCTGTGCTCCTCAGTGGAAATCCTCTGCTGGTGTCTCTCCACCATATAGCCTTTCAGCCTCAGAATGCCACAGTAAGACGTCTAATCTGCTCCACCACCTTTACAAATACAGCTCTGTTAGTACTGCTGCAGGTCTTCTATGACTCTGGAGAAGAAAATAACCCTGATGATGTCATAGTGATGTCATCGGGGTTATTTCGTCCTGAGCTTGGAGACAGAAGCTGACAGGAAACAGGAGAAAGAGACAGTATGACAGGCAACAATGCGATGCAAAAGATGCAATCACATTGCATTATGGGACATGTAGGATCTAGTGCTTGGTCTCTACTAGAGAATGAAAGTCAGGATATGAGGCTTCAACTTTGACCTTCTTGATTTTTAATCTATCCCAAAACTTCATGGAAGCACCAAACTAAATACCTGGCATGACTCATTTTCAGTTTCTCCTGGTTTCCACAGAAAAATCAGAAAGGGACCAGATTGTTTTGCACGTGATTTATGTATCAGTGCTTTCAAAAGACACTGACCACCTTAGTTTACACTGAGCAGAGTCACAGGAGGGGAGCTGTTGGTTATATATCTGAGTCTCTTTTTTAAAGATTCAGCATAGAAGCAGTTAAACTATGGATCGATGTGGAAACACTGATAATCTCCAGATAAAACATAAAAATATAAACATAACATACCATACTCATGCTCCAAACTATTTTCCATGGATATCGCACATTCATTTTCTTGTTTTCCTCCAAGAACTCTTACCTGCCAACCATGCCTGATGATCACATAAGTGAAGCCAGACAGTGGTTGAGTAAAGATGGGAAACTGCAGATGTACTGTAAGTATTTTACATTATAAACGGTTCATTTCTGCCATCATGACTTCTCTATGAACAGTCCATAATGTCTTTTATATCATTCGCAGATTGTGCCAACGGACATCCATGCTTTGTTGGAGAGGTATGAGCTTTTTTTTGTGTCCATCCTGGCAAACATTTCTCATTATATATAAAGCCAATAAATAATAAATATGCTTCTGTGTTGTCTGTAGTGTGGCAAACCGATAGTTAGATCAACATGTGCAGACTGTGGAATTCCAATTGGTGGCCAAAAGTACAACCCAGTCGATGGATTCACTCAACACACAGGACAAAGGTCTTCATCTGTTCAGTCAACCAGCTCAGTGACTATTGAGTATTTTCAGCCAGATATTTGTGCTTAATGTAGTTTTTGTTCCTCCTCGTGTGTATAAAGAGTCAGAGATCAAACCCGGACAGGACACATCTTAGGAGACGCTCATCAGAGGTCTGAAGCTCCTGAAAGACAGATGACGTACACTCAGTCCTGCATCCTGCGGCTGTTTACACACCTCGCCATGCTTCAGGGCGCCATAACAAATCAAAGAGTGAGAGCTTGTACCAGATTTGACGTGTCACTGCTGTTGAAAAGATTATGGATTATTATGTGATAATACTTTTTTGTTTGTTTTAGGGAGTTGGTGACATGATCCACCCCGGGACCCATGATGTGTTCAACTTCCTGTGGAACCACCTTGAACAGGACCTGCGTGCGCTGGGGAAGACGCTGGATCAGAACATGGACAACGCGGCGGTTACAGTTCATTTGATTCTCAAAACCTGCACAGAGTCCGCTACAGGTGATACTGACTCTCCAACCATTTTCAGCACATTGCTTCTATTGTTCACGTGACAAACATGTGACACGACTCTGCTGAATGTTAACAAAGGTTCCCACCGCGCAGCAAGACAGGATCTGTCCTCCAGACAAGCACGGCAAGCGTGGGAGAAGCTTGTGTGTGATTCTGCCATCAACCCAGTGCTTAAAGTGAGAAACTGTAAAACTGGGATCAGTAAATGTGATATATTTCTAAGGAAGACATGATAAAATCTTTCCTCCTCCTGCCTGTTTGCAGGATTTGCAGAGGAAACTCGCTGAAGCTCAGGACAGAATCGCTGCAGATGATGGACTTACAGGAAGTCCCCTGATGACTCTCCTCTTCAAGGATCCTGGGAAAATGTTGTCCCTCCCTTCTGACTGTCCGACACATTGCTCCTCTTTCTGGACTCTTCCCGAGATGATGACAGTGGAGCGCTTCACTCAGATGGTGGGAGAATCGCAGCAACGCAGCTCCTTAACTCTGCTGATAGTGTTCCTCGATAAGGTACCAATCTTCATCAGAGACACCTGAGCTGACATGTTTCCTGAACCTGAGGTATCAAAGAGGGAAGAAGAGCTGATGAGAGTCCAGCTTATAATGAAAGTAGAAGACTTTCAGCACAGCACAGTTTCCTAAATAAGAGAAAATGTTCAGAAACTTAATCTGCATGTAAAACACAGGATAACATGCTTGGAGAAAAGAGACCACTGAGTTTGGCTGTTTAAATTTGTCATGCTCAAAAGTCATCACATTTGTCGGGACCTCTCACACTAACTGTGTGTCAAATGAACCAAACATATCTCTTATGTGTGTGTTTGTCCCAGATACACTGTGTGAGGCAGTTACATCACCTGCCCGAGCTGGCTGCTTTGCAGTCAGACCTGCTGAAGGTGTTTCCTCTGGCGTCTGGCGACTCCACGCTGCAGAGTATTGCACACATGTTGCAGCAGATACCAGCAGGTATGCCAACATTTCATTTTTAAATGAACACACAACAGTATCAAAAATAAAACACACTGACACAAACTGAGCTTTGTCATCATCCTCGTCAGGATACCAGAAGAAGATTCTGCAGGAGAGAGTGGACAGATTCATCAAGGTGTGGAACTGCCTCAGAGCAGAGGTGGCAAACAACTGTAAGCATGCCTACATTAACGTTTAACTAAGAGTTGTAGAGGTGTGACAATTTGCACTCACTAAACTACTGCTTCCCAACCTGGTAACTAGAGGGAGCCAAAGCTTCACACGAGTTGTCTCCTGACTTCATGACCCTCCATGTGTGTGTGTGTGTAGCAGCAGACTTGGGTGTGGATGTGAACTTGTGCGAGAAGGAGGTGACGACCGAGAGTTCTGGAGAGTTTCTGACACCGTCTCGACGTGGACCGGGCTCGTGTCTGCAAACTTTGGTCGACCTCCTGTTGAAGACTCACAACAGCCTGGTGACGGAGGCCAGGACAGTCAGTGGCCAAGAGGACAGGTCAGTACACGGGCTCCAGAGCCAAGCGCAAAGGCTGCTGGGATTTAAGGAGTCTGAGTTCAGGCCTGCAGCACTGTGTGAAAATATGATTGCAGAGTTCATCAAGCAAAACAATCTTCTTTATTATAATGACTTCCATCTGGATCATTATCACGACCAGCTGTGACTCCGTAGGGTCTTGTAAAAATCTGAAAATATTTCTTTTATATTTCTATTATTCATGAATCTACATGATTTAAACCTTTGCTGTAATGTGATGTCCAATCAAACACATTGAAGCACCAGATCATCTTGTTAAATAGACGCCACATTTCCACTCGATCATTGCATAAGCCTGTAAAGAAATATGACTGAATATATATATTGGATAGAGACAGCTGAAGAGTGACAGGAAAGCAGGGAGAGAGACGGGGTATGACATGCAGCAAAGGGCTGCAGGTTGGACTCGAACCCTCGGCCGCGGCAGAAAGGACTGAGGGTGCTGAGCAAACGGCGCCCCCTAAAGTTCATTTTTGACTTCATAAACAAAATTAGTTTAGTTTATTACTTTATTTGACATGAACAGTGCATGTTAATAACATTTCTTTAACTTTTTTGTGTGTAATATGATAGACAATATCATTTAAATGTTCTTGAGCAAAAAAACAAGCACACAGAATACATTAAAACTTAAATTACCTCAGTGGATTTTTGATGAACAGCTCAAAACAAAGTGTGAATATTTGTTGGTATCATAATATATCAGACACATGGTCATAAAAAATGCAAAGTGGAGCAGAGAGAGAAAAATGAATGTATGAAACCCTTTAACCATAAATCATTCACCTCAACAACAACACACACATGCACAGGAGATGGTGGTGGAGATGTGTCAACACTCGCAGAATCTCTGTTGGAGGTGTCATCATAGTTCTGTGGGTGTAGATTCTGCGTTGGCCCACAAACTGGACTTCCTAGATCCTGTAACAACATGTCAACTCCACTGTAACCTTTTTTAAAGCTGCGATTAACACGGCCGCTCTTGTTTTATTCCTCCAGTGAATACAGTGTTCCTTTAGAGAGGATATCAGAAACCCAGCTGACCCTGTGCCACCCAGAGCGAGAGCTGCTTCCTCTGGTTTTAGCCCACTGCCACTACACCTTGAAGAAAGGTGGTGAGACAGGCAGCAACTATGATCTGCCCGGCATTCAAGGCCAGCTGGTCCGTCGCTTCCTGGCTGGAAAACCACACATCCAAGCGGTAAAACGAAACTAATCATACAGCTGCATGCAGATGTCAGGTAATACCACATATTTTACTAACCAGTGCTGTTGTCCTCTGATCAAAACCAGGACACCTCGAGGTACCTGAACAGACACCTGCAGGATTTCTCTGTGGTTCTAACAGAGGTCAGAGGAAAGATTCGCCAGGTAAGACCATATTTAGGATTTTATGCTACCAAACTTCATCTGGAACTGACTAATGCAAGCCCAGGAATGTTCACAGTAGTTTCCCCTGTAGGATTTTGTGAGGCCACTTTGTTAGAGGTCAAATTCCTTCCCTCACATTCATCTCGCTGGCCCGCTGACAGTTTCTCTGTCTGTGCTGCAGGAACCTCTGAAGGGTTCTGTGTGCAACGCCGTGAGAATGATGCTGCGTTCGTACACAGACGTTTGTGACGCCGTGTTCGTGTTGGAGATCGGCCTTCGCTTTCTTGGCAAGACGGGCGGAGACCCCCAAGGTCAACTTTTGACCTACCTCACTGATTCGCTGCAGATGAAGACGCAGATTTCCAGCTCTGTAGCCAAGGTAGAAATCTGTCAAACCCACAGCTAATTCCATTACAACACCGCTATGCAAAGAATGCGATTATGTTGATCGACATTGATTCTTTTTGTGAGACTTACAGTTCCTACGGAGCTCTGAAGTCTGAAGGTGATGTTTTTTTGTGTGTGAGTAAGTTATTATCTGGATGTCACCTTATGGGACTTCAGGGCCTCCGTACATTCCATACATTCGCTGGATTCCATTAATTTTTGTGATGACCTGCATGTAATCCATCACATTAAACTAACTGTGACAGTGCAGACTTTGTGATGTTCACTGTGATGGATTACACAAGTCAAGCATGTTTGCAAGCATGTGCAGGTTCTACAGACAGAGGTGAATGGAAACCAACGGCTGCCGTCCAGACAATTAATGACGAACACTTAAAGCTGTTGAGCCCACGCTCAGAAACTCTGATTTGGTCTTTTGAAACTTTAAACCTGCGTGTTTCATTTTAGAGTCTTGAAGAGAGCAAACTGGAACACAGCATATCCACCTGGCAGCTCTTGACTTGTTGGAAATCTGAGCTACTGCTGAGCAGAAAGGAAGTAAGTATGAATAAAATCGTAGACTTCGAGGAATTTGCTGAATGCCTAAAGCCCCTTTTAAGACTTAAAAACACAAAATCCATAAAAGAAACTCCACCCATGACCACAAATTTTGTTTTCGACTCATTACTTTTCCTCCTGGCTGCCTGTGACCGACCCCAAACACTGCAGAGGGTTCAACTTTCTGCGCTGAAAGTGTGCTGTCTGACACGGCAGGCGCCCGACGTTTGACCCCAATAAAAACTGAATTTAAGGAATCGCACCGCAGCTTCTGCCTCAGAGCACTTTGTTGTTTTTATCACGTTAAACTCTGATTGATTGGTGGTCATCGTGTTTCAGGACCCGTTTCAGAGGCTACCCTCACAGTTCCAGCAGAAGCTGTCAGAGGAGGAGCGGAAAGGGCTGAAGGGTTTCCTCGCTGTCACAGATGTTGACGCTTTCTCTTTGGAGCTGCATGAAATCCTGCTGCTGAAGACGAGCAACGCCGTGCCTGACGAGGCTTACCAACCACAGTGGGAGTAAGCACAAGCCATTTGTAACCCCCTCCCCTGAGAGTGAAAACACAGCTAATTTACCATTTGTGAGTTTTTGTAGGCGGGGATGCACCAAATGGGAAAACATTTGCATTATTGACATTTATTCCAGAGTTTAGCCAAGAGGTGTTTTTAGGAATGAGAATTTATTATAAGCTTGTGAGTGTGAGAAGTGTGCCTATTGTCAGTTCAAACATTACCACCCCTGTCTAAAGGAATCCATTGATCCTAGACAGCTTTAATCACAGTAAAGTGTGGAGGTCTCACCCGGGGCTCTCCCCTTGGGATTTGGAGCCTTTTGACATCCAGGACCGGAGTGTGACCCCTCCAGGCGGCCATCTGTCAGGAGAAAGGAGCTTAAGTTGTATCCCCCTCAGCCACAGGTCATTTTCTATTGAAGCAGCAGCTGGGCAGGGAAGTGAATAGGAATGCTTGCGGTGGAAACAATGGACGTAGTGCTAACAGTTGTTTTCTTTGTGCCCTCCCACCCTGCTGTCTCTAGCATCAGGTACACCGTAGAGCTCCATTTGGAGGAGAAAGACCTTCCACCTCTGCTGGGGCTGGAGGCTCTACCAGAGGACATCGCCCTGGGAAAAGGGGCTGACGTGTGGAGGGCGGCTGTGGACTTTAAAAGAAGATAAATGCTGAATTATTTGTGATTCCTGTTGTTGATATCTTGCTAATTGGACATCTGGATTATGGTGGACTGTCTATGATTGAATTAGTTTTCTGTGATGTAAATATTACGAATGTCTCAAAAAGAGAGAGAAAGTTCTATAAATCCATTTGCCTGTTTTTATTCATTATGTCTCTTCTGTTAATGAGGTGCCATGGAACAATTAATAAATGACTTATGCATAAATTAAACGTTGTTTTTTTATCATAAATTTTCACCGATCATCACGCCTCCTTTTGCAAAGCCAACCAAACCGTCGTTTGAGCCCCGCCCCTTGGAAAGCTACCCAGCAGACAGACAGCTCCGCTCAGCCTATCACACGCACGAACACAAGGGACACCGTTCTTCCTCCACCAATCAGAGCCCGCGAGGGGCGGCGGTTGTCTCGTGTTGTTACCACAGAGATGATGATAGGCGTTAGTTAGTTCCCAGTGTTTGTCCACAGAGGACTGTCTCTGTGCACCAGCGGACTGTTTGTTTGGGAATTAAACCCGTGGAAGCGAACTGAAGCTCATCAGGAATGCTGCCGTCCGGCTCCTGAAGTGAGTAGTTGACTCGCTCGTGCAGCCAGCACGTTTGTACTGTTGAAATACGTTAACCGTTAGCTCGAAACGTTCAGACTTCACCCGAAAACCGAATTTTTTTAAAAATTCCTCTAAAACTTATTAACGATTTCTGACATGAGCGTTACCGTTAGCTTAGCGCGGTGAGCTGGAAACAGGCGGTGAGTCGACAAATTAACGTTTTTCTAACGGCGGGACTTTGCCAAACATCGTGATTGGAGATAAAAAAAAGTGAGCACGGTAACGTTATCACGGCTACACTGCCCGTTAGTAACGTTATAATGACTGTTAGCTCACTGTAAGAGCTAAATAACAAGCGAGTATTAATGTGTTACATATTAGCATGACTGCCGTTAGCTGTGTGTCTGCTTCATACATCATACTAACATGATATGTACCTCACCTGTCACCTGTCACGCGTCATAACGCATAAACACACACCTGCCTCAGTGCAGCAGCTATCACAGCTCCAACAGCAGCTCACACTCATCTGTTAAAGCACCAAACAGCTTGAAGCTCTGTTAGCTACAGCTTTGTTTCTCCTCTTTCTCAGGCTGTAGTAAAAATAGTGAGTGGTTCTGTTGTTGGTTACCCCGGGAGACAAAACAGTGAGGGGGCAAAGTGGCTGTTACTTCCTCTGTTGTTGTGGTTGTGCCCATTCAATCCCCAGCGTGGCCTCTATTGTGTCTAACATCCAAGCCCTGTTCCAGCTTTCCAGAGGATGCATACGACACGCAGCCCTTCGTCCATCCCGACAGGTGTCTCAGGAGACGCCCTGGACCTCAGCTTGTCCGGCGCCCAGCTCTCCATGTCCAAAAGACCCAGCAGTGCATCACCTGGGAAGTACTTCTCTCGGTCCGTGTCGGTCTCTGTGGCGAGCGACAGCAGAGGAAAACGCAACACCCTGGTGAGTAAGCTGAGCGCTGCCTGCCACATGTGTGCTTTTGTCGTGGCGACAATGAAAACAAGCAGATTGTTTATGAGTTATGAGATAATCTGTTCAAGATGCAGGAATGACTAAGTCAGTAACAAACCTTTTGAATCCACAGAGCGATGCCAGCTTTGGTAGCTCCCGTTCCATCAAGAACCTCCGTCGGTCCAACAGCACCACGCAGGTTAATCAACAAGCCAACATCAGTTTAAGGTACAAACACACACCTGCTGCTCATGCAATCATTTCTGCTCCTAACACATTCACAGGTTGATCAGGAGTAATGTTTCAGAGACGATCGGCGTTCCCTCTCGTGTCTCTGAGTCTTGTTTTCCTCATTCCTTATCACTGACATTGACACACTGAACTGCATATCGTACAGTATGTGCTGTTACATGCACTCTGCACAGCCTCGGGGAGAACTCGCTCTTCAGATTCAGTAAGATGATCAAATGACCTTTATGGTGACGAGCATGCCACTAAAATATGAAGGCCATGTGTGTTTTAGATAATGTGTGTCAGACAGTCTTGTGTAACCAGAAACAATCTGTGTAGCTGTAACCTGCCGGCCTGCGTGGAGTCTTAAAAGCAGAGCGCTCCTCTTCACTGAGCAACAGCTGGCAGCCCTGAAGCTTCAGCAGCTTGGACAATAGGAATTGTGGCGCGCCGCTCCTGCATGATAAAGAGCAAGAAGGGAAGCTGGGCGGCTGTTGCTAGGGTCGCGGGGTGCAGGGACTTGCTTTGTCCCGGGTTTGAGGGGGAGGGCCGGGACCTCGAGGTCAGGTTACCCCCCTCCACCAGAAGCCAGTGAAAGGAGAAGTGTGTGCGCACGCTCTGGTTCTATTGTCCGGCAGCTGCTGCCATCTCCTCCTCCCCTCGCTGTCTCTGAGGATGCAGAGCTGAGGGGCTTTAAATTTTAAGGCCTTCTAAAATACCCCCCTCCCAAGTCTCCAAGTCTTTCAGGGCAGTCAGTGGGTCACTCACCGCCCCCTCTCCCTCCTCACTGCTTCCTCCCCTCCATGCATCACTCTCTTGCGAAGCAAAAAGCAGAGGAATGTGCTGCCTGAATAGTGTTGTCAGATTGCTTTTCATTGGGCCAGCTGGCTTCAACCCCCCCGAAGACACACACACTCATTTATATACTCACCCAGACAGAAACACACAGCACAGCACAGCACAGCACAGCACAGCACAGGCCGGCTGCAGCACAGATACCAGCAGAGGCCCAGCCAGACAGGAGGTCACCATACATCTGTGCCTCATGATGGAGGTGCTGGTGTGTACGGCTATTTGAAGGATGAATGACAGGCTGTCGGGATCAACATATGCATGCACGCATTCACATGGAATCCACAGCGGAGTTCCCCTTAGCAGACGCCGGTCAGCTGCTACATACTAAATTCCAGTACTTGGGGGGAGAAGGGGACGAGTCCCATTTCTGCAGCTGTCATTACAACGTTTAATCACCAAAGCGGCCACTAAAAGCACGACTCAAGGCCCCGCTTTGTGTCGCAGTGTTTCATTGTGTGTCGCACAGCTAAACTCTTGTTTTGTGAAAACTGAGCCTCACTTATAAAGATGGATTTGAATTTTTTTTGGCTCACAGCTACCACGTAATCCTCTTAACCTCTTCCACCTCTCGCTATAATATACATCATTTTGTCGTGTTCTTTTAGCAGGGGCCGTGGATCTTTAGGAGAGACAGCAGGTCAACAGAATATGCCACATAGAAGTGTGTACATCATCGGAAAACTGAAACCTGCTAATTCATTTGAGAAGCAGCTCAACACTGTGTCGAGTCATGAATCTGTAATAAACGTTCAAATATTGAAGGTTTAGAGCGTACAGGGGCTCAGCACATTATGACAGTAGTATATGATGATCTATTATGTTTTATAATCGCTGGTGTTATAAGCAGTTTTTGTTGCATAAATGTGGCGCAGAACTATTTTTGAAAACTCCCTCCAAAATACTACATTAAGACACCAAGACCTCGAGGAACACACAGGGAAATTCTTGCTGTGATTTGGTATGAAAACCTTTGAATCTTGGAGATTTCTGGAAGGACTGGATGGTGAAACCGCCGTATTGTCAGTACAAGTATAAGTATGAAAGCCATACCTGCTACGTTATGTTGGTGTCAGTTCAGGATATCTGTTCACGCAAAAAAGTTCTTTTAATAACCATCCGTGATTCTTGTTGTGCCCAGTGATCATTTGGTTAATGGTAAAACAGTACATTTTTTCAGTGAGGCTTGTTTGTGTGTGTGTTTCTCAGTCAGGACCAGAGTGAGGACTACCTGTCTCTGTTTGACAGCAGCTCAGATGGCCGCAAGAAACTGGCCAGCCTCAGCAAGGCCTCACCAGACAGAACCACGTGGAACATCCTGGTATTTACCATCAACCGCTCTCTAACATTTGTTCACTTCACATCACATTCGATTTGAAATGCATCATGATCTATGCGATGTGCAGAAAGACGGGTTAACTGAAAATCAGTCTTGAAGGTGTCAGATTTTACAGTTCAGGTTGTAACACGATCTGCTTCTGTCTAAGGACGACCAGCCCAGAGCCTTCCCTCTGCACTCGAGCTCCCACAGCACCGGCAGCGTGGACTCTCCCACCAGCCTGAAGAAAAGAGAGTCTGGCATCGCTTTGGCTGCCACGTTCACTGCCAACAACAGGTAAGTGTGTGACGCACACACACTCTCACCCAGTAGTCCATGTAGAGCAGGGGACAAGCCTAACATCAGTCTGGTGACTTCTTGCACTGCAGCATTCTGGATTTCTACCTGCTTCTCGTGTTTCATACCTGTTGATCATGGCAGCTGATACTGCGTTCAGGAATTCCACCCACACACTGAGAAAACTGTCCAAAAACCGTCTGTGGGCTGTTTGTGATGAAGTCAAAGTGGATATGACATACTGTAATGTCTTAAAAGAGGGCAAAGTGAAAAAAGGTGGCAGTGGCATTTTAAATATGTCACTCAAATGCCAACACATGAATGTTTTGAAGTCAGAAATGCCTCCTGCAGAGTGTCATTGTGCCTTTTTGTCTTTCGCAGGAGCAACAAGGGAGCTGTGGGGAACTCTGTCACCACCATCTTACACAACAACTACTCTGAGAAACCACTCACCCCTAAGAGCTCCAACCAGAAGCCGTCATTTAAGTATGTCCTGAAATGAACACACATCATGAGTTTGGAGGTTTTGACAGTGTTAGTTAGTGAATCAGGTCGATATTGGCCAAAACAACCCGTTTCAGTCGAACGCTCATGTTTACAGACCTTGTGTGAGGTTTCTCTGAATTTCATCTCACATTTTTCTTTCAGCAACATCCTGAAGGCCACAGCGAATGATGAGGTGTCACTTGAGAACGGCTCCCTGACTAAGTCCCAGAAGAATTTCTCTTCAGTTTCTTCCACCTCAAACAACAGATCTCCAGTGTCTGCCCAGCGAGGCAGCCCCGTCCTGTCTCGAAGGAGGGAGGCCACTGAGGAGGAGGCAGAGAGGTCAGACCTGCTAAACTGTTTCACAAGGCTTCTTTCTGCCGTGTGTTCGCTGTTCTATTGATGTTAATGTTCTGTGACTCATACCAGCTCTGTTTTGTATTTGAAGGTTTATTCAGCAAGTGAACCAGGCAGCAGTCACCATCCAGCGCTGGTACAGACGCCATGCCAAGAGGCGACACGCTAACCAGGCGGCACTCAAACGCATCCTTGCCAGTAAAAGAAAGGTATCCACCTGTCCCCAGGCTGCCTTATCCCATAACCTTTTATTCTCCGTGGTCTTAACCGGTTTTATGACCTTCTTTCTATTGCTGCCGCATTAATCTGATCTGTGTCTTTCCCTTTTAGGAGTGGGAGGAGAGGACAGAGGAGGACGGTCGCCTGGAGCCGCAGCAGAAAAAGGACGAAGACAGAAAACGGATTCGTGAAGAGAAAGCTCGCCTGGCCCGCCTCGCTGCCATCCAGGTGCCCAGCTCGGATTTACCTTGAGCACTTTTAGTGTTGTGCTTCAGTAAAGTTAGAAGACCTGAGAGAAAAAAAAGAAAACTGATGCCGCAGATAGCCTGACTTCTAGTCTTTAATATGTGTCAACATGCAAACACATTGGACCTTTCCTCAGCTCAGTGCAAACAGAACCAAAACAAAGACAACTGCTCTCAAGCTACAACTCAGATTCAGGCTCTAGATGACATCTGGAACCAAATCTACTTCATTAGATCGTGCACTTTCACGCACAAATTCCCTCTTTGTGGATGTTTTCCCTGAATTCTCATGGCTCACACCACAGTCTTTGTCTCCCTCTGGTGGCGTCTTACAGGAGCTGCAGCAGAAAAGAGCCCAGCGGGTTGCAGAGGTGCAGCCTGTAGCTGAGGTGGAGCCGGAAAGCCTGAGGCAGGCCGGTGTGGTCGGACGCAAGAAGCCGCCCAGGATTTCACCCACCAACAGAAGCCCGGCTTCACCGAGCAACAACAGCCCGATGTCACCCACACACGTCAAAGCTAAGAACACGGGTCAGTATGTCTCTAAGCTGGGCTGTTTAAACTTCACATACAGAATCATTCATTCAGTCATCCTTAATATAAGATGAGAGGGGTCGTATGAAGAGATTCCCTTTTTGCTGTCTGGGAAAATAAAGACAATTCTGAAAAGTTTTTGTCGTCTGAACACTACAAGGTCTCACATCATCAAAAGTACTGCAGAGAAATGACTTCTGCTGCACATTAAACATAACTGCAGTAGAAAGTCTATTATCCGTTTAGTTCTTGTGATATTTTTGATATCTAGAACAGCTATGGCAGCCAATGAACTGGTACTCTGATCAGGATTGTGTTGTTCTGGATGTATTGATCAGTTATCTGTTCCCACAGATTCCAATCTGAATGTTGTGGCTGACTTAGGTGAGCTGACCTTCAGAGCCATTTCCCCAGCTTTGTCCAATAACAGAGGCTCTCAGTGTTCCCAGGTAAATCACTCTGTACCTTCACAGCTTAGCCCTCCACTTCATTCATCCTTCATCTCTCCCTTTCTCATGATATTTAACAAAATCTGTTTTTCTCTCATAGGATCAGGAGGACAGAGCAGAGGTAGACGTCTGCCTGGAGCAGCAGCACCTGGAGAACGACAGGAAATCAATTCGTAAAGAGAAAACTCGTCTGGCCCGCCTGGCTGCCAACCAGACGAACTCCTCCGATGTACGAACTTTTTAAGCACTATTTTTATCCAACTGCATCGCACTGAGTTGGATCCACTTGACAACTCTGATTGTCTAATGTCTCCCCCTGGTGGCGTGTTGCAGGAGCTGCAGCAGAAAAGAGCCCAGCGGATTGCAGAGGCACAGCACGTAGCTGAGGTGGAGCTGGACAGTATGAGACAGACGGGTGTGGTCGGACGCAAGAAGCCACCCAAGATTTCTCCGGTCAACAAAAGCCCAGCCTCGCCGATCAACAACAGCCCGATGTCACCCACAGATGTGAAAGCTAAAAACACAGTGTGTGTGTGTGTGATGTGGCCTTTTAACATGGAAAAAAGAACATGTGGATAAACTCTGTGTAATCACTGTGCTGGTTAAATGTTTCCACAGACTCCAATTTGAATATTGTGGCTGAGTTAGGTGAGCTCTCGAGCTTCAGAGCTGTTTCCCCAGCTTTGTCCAACTGCAGAGCGTCTCAGTGTTCACAGGTAAGTAATTAAAAACCTTCAGCTGCTCCTCAAAGCACTGATCAGTAATCTGCCAAATGTTACAGCAGTTATTTGGTCCCATTATAAGCATGTTTGTTTGCTCCGTGCTCCAGGAGATCCTGCAGAGGTCGGTGAGTGTGGAGGACCAGCGGCAGGGAGCTTCGTCCAGCAGAGCTCAGTCTAAAACCACCCTGAACGAGCTGCTGGACACCCTGAAGCTGTTAGAGGAGGAGCCAGAGAGGCTGCCAAAGAGTTACCGCAAAGAGAAATATGCCTGGATAGACGAGGTGAGACTTCCTGAATGGAACATGGCATCCTAACTTAAAATAGTAATTTCCTGGTCGTGCTTCAGCCTGAGTGAAAGAAATATGAATCAAATCCTGCCGTGTCTGTAATCTGCATCTCCGCTGTGTCTCACCAAAGGACGGAGACTCCAACTCTCTGACCACTGACAACCTGGAGCGTCACGGCAAGCTGAGTCACCATCCTGCACTGCCAGATGGGGGCGCCCTGCTCTCCGAGGCCAAGCTGCAGAGCATCATGAGCTTCTTGGATGAGATGGAGAAGTCTGAGCAGGAGAGGCCACGCTCGGTTACGTCCGGGTCACACAGAGAGGTCGGCATGAGGAGCAGATTGTGTTTACATATTGTTGATTGATTGATTTTTAGTTATTATATTCAGTTTGTGCATATCTGTTGGACTTTAATATTTCCTGTGTGATCTCAGGCTGTGTTGTCGGAGGAGGAGCTGGTTGGTGTCGAGCAGGCGTCTGCCACCGCCGCCGAGGTCACCGGCTCCATGATGAGAATCAAGCTGGAGCTGGAGGAGAAGAAACGCACCGTCAACATGCTGCAGACCGCACTGGTGGGTGGAAATTCACACACGTTACATACGAGGATAATGTAGAGAGAAGGTTTTGATCCTGTTAGCTGCTGTAGATGACAACACCCAAACCTCAGGTATTTTACCTTCTTTACCTCCTCCTCTCCTGTCCATCAAGGCCCAGCAGAGGGAGCTGACGGTGAGACATGTGAAGGAGACAGAGAAGGAGCTGAGCAGGAACTTTCAGCTCCAGAAGGAACAATATGAATCCACCATCCAGAGACACCTGACGTTCATTGATCAGGTGGGTAGAGACACACAATATGCTCCTAATAGCCACCAGCTGATGGTGAATATGTGTAAACGTTTCTCACATGTTGTTTGTGGATCAGCTCATCAATGATAAAAAGGCTTTGAGCGAGCGCTGCGAAGGAGTGGTGGGAGAACTGAAGCAGGTGGACCAGAAATACACCAAGAAGATCGCACAAATGCAGGAGCAACATGAAATGGTGAGATGGTCGATGATGTTCCCATCAGAGCCACAACAATGACCTAATGTGTTAAATAACTTCTGCTGCTCCGCTTCTACTTTGCGTCTTCTGTGATCATCTTGTGTGACTTTGCTTTCTTGCAGTTCTGCTTTTGTTTAACTGTCTTCTCTCTGTTTTTCTCTCTCTTCTCCCTCTTTGCTGTCGTCCTCTGTCCTTGTCTGTATATCTGTTCATTCCTGGCTTTTAGGTGTGGCAAATTCTGGGTCCCTTGTGCGAGGTAACTTTTTTTCCTCCTCTAACCCGGTCACCTTTGGCACGATCATCTCTCTCATTCAACCATTCCTTCCTTTCATTTGTCTGTCCTTCTCCACTTGTGTTGGACAGTCTGTCTGCATGTGAGTCTTTTCTCATTCATCTCTAGACTTAGATATAAGTTAGTTTGAACCCTGCTGCTCCTCTTACTACCTGTGTGGTATTTGATCTCGTAACACACATACCTGTTGATCTCGTAACTGTCGTCATGTAAAAACTGAACCTACAAAGTCCTTCCTTTGCTGCTCGTGTGTCCTCGTCACTTCAGTGCCACCTCACCGTGACCAAACCACCATAAATTTACCTCCTCCACGCCCTCCCTCCCTCCCTCTGCAGGAAATCAAGAAGTTAAAAGAGCTCATGAGTGCCACGGAGAAGATCCGCCGGGAGAAATGGATTGACGAGAAAACCAAGAAGATTAAAGAGATCACTGTGAAAGGTAAACAGAGCCTCGGCTGTGAGAGGAAACACACCTTAACCAAAGCTCTGTTCAGATCAGGCCACAAATAACCAAATCTGTGCAATGCGATCCTAATTCTGCCTCGTTTGGCAGTAACTCTTCCCGTCTGCTCTTATCGAGTACATCAAAATCCTCCTCGACTGTTCAGGCATCGCACATCCTTTAGCAGTAATGTGGCATAATGGCGTCCATCGTCATGGCTTCGTCATCATCATCATTCATCAGCTGTAATAAAGATGATGACAAAGTGAGGCCAAAACACTGTAGATCGCCCCTTGTGGCTAGGTGCACTAAAGGTCATAAAGCCTGAACACGTCAAATAAACATTTCCACCTCATGATTGACACCCGAGTCACGCTGGCAATTGGGTCACCCAGCGTATGGGCGAGAGCTCGATACCAGTGGCTGTACAGTGAGAGGAAGTGGAGACGCGTCGTCCATCTTTATATATGCAAGTGTCGAGGATACACAATGTAAACAAAAATGTGTTAAAGAATCTCTGATCTGCTTCATGTGAGGCAGCTGAGTCTGCTCATATCATGATGAGCTGACATTAAAACACTTTTAACAGGACAAACCTTCCACCAGATGCACGCTGCATTGTCACTATATGTATGGAAGTGTTGTTCACATGAGTCAGTAACTAAACTCAGGGTTGTAAATTCATAAATGATACGGTGTCCTGTTGCCTTTTCTGGCGTGTTAAGCACAGCATGGACAAAGAGGTACAGTTCTGTTTCCAGAAACTCGTCATGCTGTTCTGCTGCTTCCTGCCTGTGATGAGCTGATTCCATGAAAGGTCACAGTCAGTTGTCAGCCAGTGCTGATGAGGTGTTTGTACAGTGACAGAGCTCGAGAATATTTCTTTACTCAGTGACTGAAAAAAATCATGAATCATCAAAACTAAATTTGATTCAGTGAGCTGTAATCATTTCACAGGCCTTCACTAGCCTCAGAACAAAAACTAGTTTCTCCTCCTCCCCCAGGCCTGGAGCCAGAGATCCAGAAGCTGATTTCAAAGCACAAACAGGAGCTGAAGAAGCTGCGGACGCTCCACGAGGCGGAGCTGCTGCAGACCGACGACCGGGTGGCCCAGCGCTACGTCCGCCAGTGTGAGGAGCTCCGGCAACAGCTGGAGAGGGAGAAGGAGGAGCAGTGTCAGAGAGAGAGGGAACTAGCCAAACAGAGGTACACATGTCACGTCACTACTACACTACACTTGCACTCATACAAGAAATACTTGTAATACTTTAAAACTAAACAGGAAGCAGCTTCAAGCTTTTACAAACCAGGCAGCCTGCACAGCTTCATGCTTTAAAACCTGAGAGAGCTGGCCGTCAGTCTGGACAGTTCATGAAACATCGTCAGCTCCTCATGACTATTTTAGGAAGTAGTGAAAACATGCTGCCTGTGCTGCAAGGCAAGAGAGGTAGAGCGACACTTATAGAGGGACAGAAATGTCATTTTTCTTACATTGTGGTACCTGAAGAGTCACCTGAACGTTTCTGTGTGCGTCAGATACGAGAAGCAGCTTCAGGAGGAGGAGCAGTCGCTGCAGCAGCAGAGGAGGCGTCTCTACAAGGAGGTGGCGGATGAAAAAGAGAGGCTGGCTCAGCTGGCTGCCAGGTGAGGTCAAAGGTCAACAAAATCTGAAGACGTGAACACAAAGAGACGTCTTCTGGGTGTTCGCTCCAGTGTTATGGTCAGTCTGGTACTGCTCTGAAGAACCTTCATAGAACTGGAGCAGCGTCCAGGTTAGAGAGTTTGTTAGAGCATAGAGGAAATGTTCTTTTAATCCCCACCATCCTGTTCGCGCTGAGTGTTTGTGCTGTGATTCACTGTCCTGCAGAGAGTATAAAACACTGAAATGTGGCCCTTAGATTTTTTTTCATAAAAAATTCTATCACAGCTGCTCAGCTGTGAAACGAGTGATCACCAGAAGCTAGAGGACTGAAATAAGCTCCGTTAAATGTCATTAAAACAACAAAAATACCACAGAATTCTTTTGGTTTTCCGTCTGGAAAATTATTGCCACCTACTGCTTATCTTGTGAACCAGCTCCTAATGTTCACATAACTGTAGTGAATGGAAACAAGCGTCGTCTGTAACAGTATTACTGGGCTCTATTTCTCTAGATGATGTACATACTTAGGGATCATTGTGATTCTGCTTTTCAAGACTCTTCTTTGTGTTTGTCTTCCAGGCAGCGTGCTGAGCTGGAGGATCTGCGGAGGCAGCTGGAGGAGAACAGCTCTCTGGCTGGACGAGCGCTCAGAGTGGAGCTGGACAAAACCAGAGAGGAGCAGGAGAGGAGGCACCAGGTGAGACAGCGCAGAATAACATCTGTGTCATAAAAAGACTTCAGCAGAAGTCTGTCTTGTATCTGCGCCTCTGTGAACATCCTTCAGAAGTCCGAGGCAGCTAGCAGGACTGCATCTTGCTAACTGAGTGTTATTTGTGTGACTAGTTGGAGATGAAGGCGTTACAAGAACGTTTGGACATCGAAAAGCAATCCTGGGAAGAAAACTACAAGAAAAAAGAGGTTTGTTGACCTTCAGTCACCTTCTCGTCTGCTCACAGTGAACTAAACGAACCACAGAACACGCTGTAAATATGAACTGTTGTGCTCATAGGGGCTCTGCATCGCCTATTCTTACTTGAAGGCAAAAGATTTCTAGTGTTTGGAGTGCAGCTGTGAGGTGAAACTCAACTCTCAGGGTAAAAAGAACAGGAACTGAGCTTTTCTGCTAAAAATGGTCTTTTTCCACTGTGTGTGGTGACGTGGACAGGTGGCTCATTTCCAGCTCTCTGGAGTGCAGCAAAGTGAGAACAACCTGTGCTGCCCAAGTCTCTGCTTAAATATAATTTGGATGAAACCCTCGGGGTGTAGATCACATATAATATGAGCAATGAAGAAGAACCAAGTTAATAAGTGAAGAGGAGGTATGAAAGTATGAACACGGTCAGTGATCCAAGCAGGAACTGGAGATGTTATTTTTAAGTTAATATTAAACCAATAAGGAACTATTAATGATTCATCTGAACCTGGGTGTTTTGTATCGACATTTTATATATACGTGTGTGTGTGTGTGTGTGTGTGTGTGTGTGTGTGTGAAGTCAGAGAGCAGTCAGGACAGTCAACATGTGTGTCTTGTGCGTCCACAGGAAGTGTGGCTGCTGAGCCGAGAGCGCGAGCTCAAAGAAGATCTGCGACGAGAACGCGACAAAGAGATCGAGCTCGCCATCTGGACGCTGGAGGAAGAGACCAGCAAGGACAAAGAGGAGTGTGAGAGGGCGGCTGATAACAGGTGTGTGTGTGTGTGTGTGTGTGTGTGTGTGTGTGCAGCACGGTTACACCCAGTTCGATGTGAAAGTTTTTTGGGTTCACGAACACATGAATGATCTGTCTTCTGCAAATAATTTAGGTCCTAACAGCAGCTTTATCACATGTTACTAAAGTTTCAATCAACACCAACCTCCACTCTGCACTGTTGTCAGGGTGAAGCGGGTGAGGGAGAAGTACGAGGCCGAGCTGAGGGATCTGGAGCTCTCTGAGAGGGCGGCCGTGGAGAAGCAACAAGAGTTGAGGAAGCAGCAGATGGAGATGGAGGGAGAGCTGATCAGACTCCAGGCCCTGCTCCGACAGAAAGAACAGGAGGCCGAGGACGTCACACAGGTGAGGAACAGGACAGGAACATCAGTAGAATGATTCTAAAACCTTAAAACTAAAACAGGATGTGAGAGCAAACGTAAATAAAAGATGTCTGTTCAGACCAGGGACAAGCTGGTGGAAGAGCGCCGCAGCCTGGCGGAGGTGATAAGGCAGGAGTTTGCAGACCGGCTGGTGATGACGGAGGAGGAGAACAGCAGGATGAAAGTGGAGGTGTCGGAAGTTCGGCGAGGTTACGGCTGGAGGTGGAGAGGGTCACCAGGGAGAAGGAAGAGGAGCTGGCCGAAGTCCACCAACGGTAAGTGACTCATGAGAAGAGGATCTGAGTGAAACTGGTTTAAATAATTGGTTTTATTGTGTAGTGTGTCGTTTTCACCCTCTAATGACTGAACTTGAACTCTTCAGTCTCGAAGAAACGTCTACACAGTTTGCATCAGCCGTTTTGACGTGTTAACTGGAGATGTGGCTGAAAAAGGAGAGTGGGTCGGCTGGCCTAGTCCAGAGTCTCATGAACTGTCTGGTCTGATCTTTTATATGACCTCCACACTGTATGGCCAAAAGTATTTAGACGTCTGAACATTGGGGATACATGGCTGATCGCATTCCGGAGCCGGCTTGACTGCCGCCGTTAAAAAGGGAAAAAAGGGAAAGAGTGCGCACCCTTCGGTTTGGCCAGGGGTCAAGGGCACACTGGCATGCTTTTAATCGTTGGTGCTCTGTTTTGGTTCCTCAACTCTCCAACAAAGTTCCTAACACGAGAGGAGACAGGAGGAAACCGAGCTTCTTTCAGCTCATTGTTTTTTTTGTTCTCATCATTGTCGTCCTTTCTGTGGTTTGCCAGAGTGAAGTCGGCCATCTTGAAGAAGGAAGAAACTGTCAGCTGTCTCCGGAAGCAGCACGAGGTGAGAGGCTTGGTGAAGCACGATAAGAAAACATGGTTTGTGTGGAGAGATGATTGACAGCATGTATAAATATCGCTCTGTCCTCTGATAGGCTGCGCTGAAGAGGGCGGATCACCTGGAGGCCCTGTGGGAAGAGCAGAGGAAGCAGCTGCTGGAGAAGTGACTGACAGGAAGGCCTGGTTTTATCCATCTGGACCTCTCCTCTCCACCCTCCATCAACCCAACCCCCTCTGAGCTCTCCATTGTGTTGCTCGAGCCCTCCACCTGATTTCCCCTTTGGATGTTGTTTCTGCCAGCAAGACTGAACCTGTGGAACGTCAGAGGGTTGAACAAGTGACTGAACCTTGTCCTACCTCATTTGAAAAATACAAAATGGGGAAACGCACTGGGCCTCACTGTATAGGGCAGGTCCCCACCCCACCCACCCCCACCACCCAGGCATGAAGGAGCGTGTTGTGTTGCCCTAATTTAAATGCCACAGACCAGGTGGCACCAGATGAAAAGACTATGGACGGACGTCCCCTTCTTCTTCTTCTTCTTCGTCTTCTCGAGGAGGATTGCTGCAGTTTTTGTGACTCCCCTCCTTCTCCTCCTCCCTCCCTCCCCCCTCCCCTGCAGTCTGTGGGAGCAGGAATGCCTCCATGTTCCCCACAGAGCTGCCACAGAGAACACTTCCAGATGTTTCTGAAACCAGCCCAGCCCTGCGCTGGGGTCGCTCCCATCCTGGACGACCACAACTCACAGACTCACGGATCAGTCAGCATCAGAGCAAACAGTACGAGCGTCTGTCTGTGCCGAGTCGAGCTCCCTGTGCCCCCTTCTGTCTGCTGAGTCATGTGTTTATTCCCGGTGTCCCCTCGAGGCGAGCGCTAATTACAGGATCTATAGCTTCTCGCTTGCTACAGCTCTGTGACCAGCTCTGAACAGTCTGAGTGTCTCACACCAGAATTAGGACCTAACAAAGACTTGTAGCACTAAAACTGGGTACAGACTGAAGGTAGAGTGCATGTAGAACGTTGCTAGAAAGAGCGATAGGACGTGTAGACCACTTAAAGGAAAAAGGAGTGAAGAAAAGCAGGACGGCATGTTTGAGGTCAAAGACAGATGATTACAGAGCAGCTTCGAAGGTTTCTGAATGTGAGGAAGAAAGAAGAGGATGGAGGGGGGGTGGAGGTAAGAAGGAATGCGCATAGAAAATGTTTATAGGATTAGGAAAGCAGAGCTGGGACAGAGTGAGGAGGGTGGTAGGAGGGCACGAAGCATGTGACCAGAGGTATGTTTAAAAGCCATACAGGTTTCTGATTCAGAGGCTGCACAGTGACAAAACACATGAAACTCAACAGGCGGAGGGGGTGTCCTGAGTCACACACATTTAAACCATCTGTGTCTGGATACTCTCTGAGGAGCCGCCGCCTCTCATCACCACAGACTTGTGTTTCATTGTTTGTTCCTGCTTCGCTTTCTTTTTTTTTTAATTTCTCGACCTTTGTGATGATCGAAGATGTTTTGTAAACTCCGCTCACACACAGAAAGTCTTTGTGGATAAGATTTCAGTAAGAGCGGCCCATAGCATGAGCTAGAGAGGTGTGTGTGTGTGTGTGTGTGTGTGTGTGTGTGTGTGTGTGTGTGTGTGTGTGTGTGTGTGTGGATGGGGGTGAGCGGTGACTCTGTAACCAGAGTTTGTGCTGCAGAAAGAAACTCTAAACCACGAAGTAAAGCCTGTTATTTAGGTCCAACATGATGTGAAGACGCAGACTCCAAATTAGACATCAGAAAATATTTATTCTGTTTCTCTTTTTTATATTTATTTTCAAAGTTAGCACTCCTCTGTGACCTTCTGTAGAGTTACTGGTCCACAGACAGGATTTGAAGTAATGTTTCTGAAAGCTCATCGAGTGTTTTGAATTCCTCTCGTTAGAACACTAAACAGTGACTCGGCAGAAATGATGACTGCCGCCGTGAATCGTTATAAATACGCCATTTTCCGATGGTTTAAATAGAGTATGTCAGGTTTTTCTGACATGGAAGTCGTCTGAGCCACAACGTAAAGGTTCATATGAAGTGTAGCGTAGTGGAGGGGTAGGGGTTAATGTAATCCAGCTTCATGGGTAATGCAGTTTAAATCAGAGCGATTGTCACATCAGCCGGCTGGTTAAACCAAATATTGAATAAAATCCCAGATGGGAGACTCAGGCAGACGGAGGTGGTTGATGCGTGTCACTGTGGCTTTCTAGACTTACTGTGAGTCACGAGGACTTTGGTGTGGAGGACCGGAGGCTCTCGCAGCACCGTGGTTTGCCTCGCAGCCCCTCACTGCTCTGCTGGTGTTGGCACGGCAGACGGAGGCTGTTGGCCTCGAACCCGGGAGGGTGGTGGTGTGAGTTGGCATTCCTCGCGCATGCCCGTCCTACAAGTGCCAGTGAGCCTTTCCTTTGTGCGCATGGGAGTGTTTGTGTGCCACCATTCTTCTGATCTGGACCCGAGATGACCCTCTTGGTGTCGGATACACAGCCACGTATATCACATGGCACCGTTGTTTCTTTCTTTTTTTTCCATCTGTAACTCTATATACGAACCATTCCAGCTGTCGTCGGTTATTGTCCTGATTTTTGTAACGCTCTGTGCCCGATCAACACGTAGCTCTTGCACACACTGTGTTCTTCTTCTCTTGTTTTAGTTTTAATTGTTATTCATGCTGATGGTTCGAAAAAACTGTGAAGAAGATGGTGACTGATCCATCAGCCACAACGTGAATAAAAAGCAAAGACTGTTGGGAAGACACACTGTGTGCTTCGTTTTTCTTCACTGTGGAAACACAGACAATTGTTTGCTTGTTTCTGTCCCCCGCCCTCCCATCATCCCTCACTCTCTCTGGCCATAACTCATGAGCTCGGAGATGAGGAAGTGTCTTCAGTCATAGCTAGTCAATTCCCCTGCAGAATCCAAATTATGAGCCCAAATCACTGTTGGTTTGGAGCCTGGAGTGATTTATTAACAGTATTTCTGAATGTTGAAATAAACAGCTGTAAACTCACCAGCTTCCTCTAAATGGAGATTTTTCTAATTGCAGCATCTCTCCTTCCTCTTTATGGAGCCAAGTTAAAACAACCTCAGGGATGTTTCAGCCTATACATCTGGAATAATGTCCAGAGCTGACCCACTTCTCCTCCTCTCCCCTCTACCCCTATTTTTCCTCCTCGCCCTCCAGCTAGCTCACTTCCTCTGTACTGCCAAAGCAACCAGTGGCGTGCACTGAAACGTGTCTCCCCTTTCAGCGTATTTCCTTTCTTTTCACAGAAGAAACTCAACCCAAAGAGGCACACCGACTATTGACTCTCACTTGGCTTGAAGGCCTCAGCTGACTGGCAGGCCGGTGGTGGATGGACTGAATGACTCGTGACTCTCGGATGAGGAGAGAACACCTTCCTGTATCTGAGATTTGAGAGGAAGTTCAGGCTGCGTGTTCCCGCTTGTTATCTGTATGTACACATACATTCATGTGTGTGTGTGTGTGTGTGTGTATGTGTCATGTCTGTCATTACTCTTTTGTGATTTAGGGTCTCCAAACATTGTGAGCATAGCAGAGATCCTCAGAGCTGCCTGCTCATGTCTAACTTTATTGCAGCCTGGAGCCTGTGTGTGTGTGTGTGTGTGTCTCTCTCTGTCTGTCTGTCTGTCTCTCTCTCTCTCCCCCACTCGTGCTCTGGAGTTGAGGGAGTTGACCAATTGCCAGCAGCTGTTGCTCATTTCACAATGGTCCCGCCCATACAGTGCCGAGGCTGGCAGTGCAGCCGCTCCACACTAGATGAGCAGCAGAGCGCTTAACTTAGAGGAACATGTCTACATTACGAGTGTCATGAAGGAGACGCAGAGAGCAGCACAGGACACAGAAGACTTTCTGCTGGTGAGCGCTCACGCAGATTTTCTTTATTTGATCTTCTGCTGTCATAAGTGAAGAGCTTTGTTAGACGGTGACAGACACAGAGAGGGAGGAGACTGCTGGCTCATAATTTGTCACAGTCTGATGCATGTGTTTCTCCTCTTTATGTTTCTCTTGTCAGCTATGTTGGCGATTAAACACTTTTTCAGTAGAAATCTTTGTTAAATCGACGTTACTTTAGATCCCCTCAGAGTTTTGCTGTTGTGTCTGTTATCAGAGAGAGAGCTGAGTTTATCACTGGATCACTGCAACACATTCTTTCCATTCCCCATTTAGCCTCAGCCAGGAGTTTCTACACGAGCCTGGGAAACCGTTATCACTCGCATTGTCGTGTCATTGTTACTGTTATTATTTCCAGTTATTAAGTGAGGAGGATTTGTTGGACTTAAGGAAGCACCTTGAGACTTTAGAGAAGTTTAGAGAGTGGATTTGAGTTCCTGGCCTCAGGCTCTGTTTTATTACACTGCTTACAAAGAGGTGAGAAGTGGAGAGGCGTGGTGCCTTGTGTGTATGCTAATGTCTTCTTGTGAGACCGTTAGATACTCACAACGTTCATTTTTTAAACTCCAACAAACACAAAGTTTCCTTTTCTAGCTTCCTCCATTTGCTGCCGGCCACCAGCTGAAGCACACTTGAGGTTTCTTTTACTGTCGCCAGCTTGGGATGAGTGGCCGAAATGTTGCCTAATCAGCTCCTCTCAGTGTGTTTGTTTTATCTTACGAGAACAGTGAGAGCAGAAAGGAAGAGGAAAGACGAAATAAATAAAAGCAGGATGTGAAAGGCTATGAAGATTGTGGCTGCTCTCTGTGTTCAGGGACAGGAGCGAAGGTTTCATTAAAAAGGGATTATTTGGAACGCCGTTGACACTGAGAGATAAAGTTTCCCCTTCCCCAGTCTTTGCCCTCGTTCCAACTCTCTCTTTCTGTCTCCCTCCCACTGTAGATGTGCTGAGAGAAGCCCAGAGTGGAGCCCAGATCCTGTTGTGGGCTAATTAAATCCCCCTCTTCCTCCTACTCCTCCCTCGCCTTTCCTCCCCCCGGCTGACCAGAAGAAGACAGAAAAGTGTCCCGCGGAGAACAGCATCCTCGCCCGCCTCCTCAGCCTCTGCCTCCTCATGTTCCTTCAGGTGGAGCAGAGGGCAGGGCGAGCACACACACAGCCTGCCGGTCATATACACCTTGACGGGGAATGGCGCTCCAGAAGAGGCTGGTCCTCGGTGTAGTGACCGTCAGCCCGTTTCTGTGTGTCTACATCCTGTGTGTGGTCCTGGAGAGGCCCGTGTCCTGGACCATAGAGCCCCTGAAACATTTCCACGGCTTCATACGGGGAGTGAGCAGGTGAGGAGCAAAACACTCATTTTGACTGTTAGTACTGACAGAAAGAAAGAGCAGTGACGTGTTTTTCAAACTGGATATGAAGCAATGTGTGTGTGACAAACCTGCAGCCTTTTCTAATTACAGCATATAATAGAGGAATTATTATCTTTTCTGTATGTTCTTTATTTTACCTCACATAGTAAACTGACTCTAACTGATGATGTAAGTGCTGAAAACCAAACTTAAAAACAAAGCCCCACCAAACAAACAGGAAGTGAAGCCAGCTGCAAGTCTGAGAGAGCACCAACGAGAAAGTGTCGAAGGATGTGACACCAAATATTAAAGATATAAGAAGGGCTCAGTAAGCACCGATAAATGTCCCCAAGTGATGCCACGCGGGTCAGTTACAGCCGTCAAGTTTGAATGTAAAGAATGAAGCAGACTGTTTTTAGTCTCTAGTTTAGGTCGAGCTTCAATCACTGCATCCTACATAAACTACACCTGATGGCTCTCTGTGTGACCGTGTCCTTCAAACTGAAACTCTTCAGTTCCTCCACAATACGGCACCATGTCCGTTCACTGTTGGCTGTATTTGCCGTGAGCAGACCTTTGTTGATGTGAGCTGTCCGTGTTTGCTCACCTGTCGATTCACTTCAAGCATTGCTGCGTGTCAGGTAACAGCTGACCTGAACGTGAACAGCGTTTACAAGTCTGACACAGCGGACTTGAGGCATAAATAGATGAGTTATTGAAACTTTCATTTTAAAATATTTTGTTTACCTCACGTTGGTTAATGGTTCAGCTGGTTCTCCTCATGAAAATTTTAAGTAGTTTTTAGTTTAATTATTAAAGATAAGATGAGATCAGGTAAGATAGACTTTATTGATGGTCACACGGCGGAGAAGAGAAGTATTCACAAATACAGAAGGATATACTAGAAATGGAATAAAAAATATGTCTCAAACCATGCAATGTTGGGCCCTTGAATGTGATGAACTGGGCCTGGAAAGTCCTTGAAGAAATATGACATGAACGTGGCCTTAAACTCCTTTTTAAAAACTTCACTCGCTTCATTTAAAAATGCAAACACGTTTCACCATCAGAGCACTCTGAAGCACTCTGTATGGCATCCATATGTTGTTTCAAATCATCCACAGACGAGGAGAGCACACAGTTTAGTCCAGCACCGAATCGAGGTCAGGCTGAGGAAAATAAGACGAGGTTGAAGAGTTAAACTTTTATATCATGAGTGGTATGAAAAGTGCTCCTCATTCCCCCTCTCGTTGTATCATTGTGGTTTTAACAAAGGAGCCACACAGCGCTCTAATGAAAAAAAGCCCCTGGACTTATTTCACTGGAGGTGATCTCTTACACGTGTAATGTGAAATGTAAGCTTTGTTGTAACGGGCAGCGCTCCAGCTTTAAAAGCGAGCAGATCCAGATAAGATCCATTAAGTTTGGGGGGATGAAATGGAAAACGTGGCCGTTTCCTCAAAGGTCTGTTTCAGGCGCTGCATGGTGAGTTTGGGTGTGTGGAGCTGGCAGGTCTCTCATTTTGAAAGCCGTTCTTTAATCTGAACGCCTGGGTAAAAATAACCGCGTGAATATGCACTTTCCTTCCTTCCTTTCCTCCTTCCCTGCTGTAGCTCCTCATGTTTTTTAATGGACTGTGGAGCCTGCAAAATGAAATGGAATAAAATATTTTTTTGGAATAAAATGTTCAAATTAAAAGCTCCTTTTTCCATGACCCTGTTCAGATCCAATATTGTCAAAAAACTCTGAATACTGAAATAAATATGCAGGACACTGTTAAGTCTGTCAGTATATATTAAACAGAACGCAGTGAAGACTTTGTAAAATGTAACTTTAGTGACAAAATGCAAAAATAGAAGGCAAAAAGACAAACAAGAGAAAATCATACCTTTCTCTTTTACCAGGAATCCTCAAAACGACACATTCAATACCTTCTTCAAAAAGTAAATAAATATACTTCATAAAGCCAAAACATAGAAATGGGACATGGTCAGTGACAGAATTTGATAAATGTAGTTTATCTTTCTCCGTCCAGACGACATCGAACACAAACTCTGTCTTCAGTTGAACCTTTGCTCTTCGTTCAACATTAACAAGTTTCCAGTTACGCTTTAATTCAGCTGATTTATTACGTTTGTGTCTTGTCAGCTGCCTTTACGAGGTTTACTTACTGCTGGGAGTGACATCAGTAGCATCTGCTGCGTCAGGCCAATAACAAAGAGCCAGTGGAGGGTAAAGGCAGCGCCATGGTTACCTGACACTGCAGCTTTCTTATCTGTCCTGACCAACTGATTTTGTCTTCACGTTAAATATTTGACTAATTACTGTCGAATACGCCGGAGAGTGATCTGAGATTTTATTGATTATTATTTATTAACTGTTTCACTTCTTGCTTCTTGCTTCACTGCTATCTCCATGGCAACCGACAAATGCCATCTGCTGAGGAAAGATGCATTTGAAAGCTCAACCAGTGAGACGACCTTAGATTAGGATTTTCCTAATGCAGGGCACGGCAACATGTTTACAATCATATTTTTGTTGTTTTTGAACTTTTGGTCGAATGAAACATGAAATTTAACCCTCACACTTCGACCTGTGGGGGATGATTTCTCAACATTTTCTGACATTAAGACCCCATGCTCCTAAATCCAGTGACACAAATACAGAATTGTTTCATACAAATTGTACCAACTGACAAACAAGTGTGCGCTCATGTGGAACTTTGTCACTTCTGATACGAAGCTGATAGATTTCTGATGCCTTCAAGCCTTTAGTGGCTCGGCCTCCACCCTTTTCTTTAATTTGACTCATAAGTCAACTTATTCTTTCACGTCAGATCTTCCCATCTCATATTTAATGAATGTGTTGTGTGGAATTTATTAATTAAAGGGTTGCTTCATCCAACGGTGGTTTCTAGCCACAGACTGAAACTTACAAAACCTGTATTTCCTTCATAAGAACTCTTAATCTGGATCTGGTGATGCCTTGTTCGGTGGATTATCCTGAGTAACCGTAGGCTGTTTCCATGAAGGACAAATAGGTTTGGCAGCAGGAAGGAGAAAGGAAAATTCCATCCAATCTCCATTTTAACAAGTTAGTTTTTAGGAAATAAACATTTCTTTGGGGTAAACACAAATGTGATCCTCCCTTTGTGAAGTGTAAACAAAGAATCAATCTTCTCTGAGAAAATAAATCAGCAGCTGAACTTTTCCTTCAGGAAAGTCAATCTCGCCTCACAAGTTGCATGCTGGGAGTGTGAGAGAGAGAAAAGGTTTCAGATGATTTATCTCCAGCAGTGACTGGCCTGGCTCACCGCCAAATCTTGTTCTGTCCTCCACAGCAGCTCCAGAGACTCCGCAGAGCCTCTCGACAGCAAGAGTAACAGTGACCGCTGGACCCATCCACCCTCTGCCTCCACCTTTCACCCAGAGCCCGCGGTTCTGCATGAAGACACACATGTCGTACAGATCCTAGCTTTAAAGACTGTAACATCCACAGCTGCTGACAAACCAGCAAAGAACAATGTCCCGGGTGTGTCAGAGTCCAGTTCCAGGTCTGGTGGCGTGGATAAAATCAGGACGAGCACTAAAGGCCCCACGCAGAAGCCTCAGCAGCCCACACAGGCAGCCGGACCAACAGAGCCTCCCTTCATTGGAGACACTTACATGAGTGAAGACGTCCCACCACAGACAGTGAGTTCTGTGCAGTTTGTTTTGTTCTGTCAAGCCTGCTGGTCCCTTTAACATAACTCTTCAAAAACACCTCATACACACATAGTTTCACTTTAATGCAAAGGCTCTGTGATTTCTTGAAACAAATAGTTAATTTTGGTAATGAAGGAACATGACACCAGCGCAGCAGTGTGTCTCACTGAGCTGTTTTTTGAAGATTATTTTTTTTGGCCTTTTCAAGCTTTATTTTGATAGAGACAGCTGAAGAGTGACAGAGAGAGATGAGTAATGACATGTGGGAAAGAGCCACAGGTCGGATTCGAACCCTCGGCTTCCACAGCGAGGACTGAGCCTTCACACGGGGCGGCTGCTCTACCAACTGAGCTAAACACTGAGCAGCTTTTAATAGTTTTTAACAACGGAGCTCTGAGGAGCAGAGGGAGAACAGATCAGGGTTTGATTTACACATAATAAATGTCGGTCAGATATTAAATATCACTTCTCCCTTTTTTATAGACGTAATAACAAATAATGAAATTGAAAAGAGCACACTCGTATTGTTGTATTTTCCAGCTTGTAAACTTGTCGTGGCTTTCATCGTATCTGTGGAGCGTAAGCGCACACACACACTTCTGGTTTTCCTCAGGCTGGAGATGCTGTCACTGGGCGGCTGCCACAGTCGTGCCGGGTGTGCCGCTCTTCCCAATAAATGTTTCATAGGAAAATAATCATTTGTCCTCCCGCCTGGCTCTGTTTCTCCAACACTCCTCCCTCTACACTCCCTGAATGTGTCATCAACGCTGAACCTCTTTGCAAAGTCGTCAGAGGGTCTGCTGAGACAAACACAGAGGGAAGATGAGAAAACATTAGTCTGCCTCAAAGTCTTTGAACGTCTCACAGGAGCGATCACAGGGTTTGATGAAATAATGCCCCCCATGGTGGTGACTGTGTCTCCCAGCATGCACACACTGTAGGTCGCATCTTTTAAAGTAAAAACTGAGCTGTGTGTGTGTGTCATTACCTTTGTTTGTGGTCTCATAACATGTCTGTGTTATCTGCTTCCTGCAGGACTGTCCGGACGGCGTCCGAGTTCAGGTCACAAAAAGTGAATTTGGTGCAAAGTTTCTGAAAAACATTCCAGTCCTGCAGTGGGCCGAGCACGTCAGCCATGAACAGCACCGACGTCTGAGCCAGTACCGAGGAGCCCACGGCTGGGGAGAGATAGATTACCAGAGTGAGTTTATGATTTTTCAGTTGTTCTTTAAATTTCATTAGTCTTCATATTTCCTTTTTTTCCAAGGTTTTATTTTTCATTTTTTGTATGACATTTCTTTATTTTTCTTTTATTTGATTTGTGTATTTTTTATATTTTTCTATATCTTTAATGACATTCTCACCTATATTGTTTGTATGAGATGGTCAAACCTGTGCGTCATTGATATTTTCATGCGTTGACACAACAACCTGTTTATTTAAGCCTTTTTCTCATTTTTCTGAGCCTGACAATGAGTTGCTCTCGTCAGTGTTCATAAAAGAACTCTGCTTATATTTTGGCAGCTTGAGTCCTCGAGTACTTTGTCGCCTTTAATTAAAACATACAATCCTCCACATCAGGGCCAGACTGCGTCCCTGTTGGCCTCCCGTAAATCCTAATCTGTATTCAATCTGTGGTATTAGAATATTACAATAGATTGACAGGATTCATTTCATGATGATGATTTTCACTGAATGAAGAAGAAATGATGAAATCAACACACACACACACACACACACCTGTTTTTTATGTAAATAAAATTTAAAGTACGTTCATATTAAAATTGTTGTGGAGACACTGAAGGTCATATGAAACTCTGTGCTCAAACATTTGCATGTCCCGACAGGAGATGCAGGATATCGGGGATGGTTTGATTGAGACCGTGTGAGGCTTACACGATGCTGCTGCACAGTTTAATAACTCGGTTTCTCTGCGTCAACAGCACTGGTGGAAACTCTTTCTGTCCTCAACTCTTCTGCTAACCGGCAGCTGTTGGACGACTGGAAGCATCGCAGCAGTGACTCAAAGTGTACCCGCTGTGCTGTGGTGGGGAACGGTGGGATACTGAAGGATTCAAAGAAAGGGAAGGAGATCGACAGTCATCACTATGTTTTCAGGTAGATACTCTCATCATCACAAAATTTGTTACAGTGCCCCAAAGTTTGTTACGTCCTACGAGCCTCTAAGTCCCCCAAATATTGAGCATGAGCCCCAGAATCTGAACAGAACCTCTCCTTTGTGTGTTTTCACCCGTGTTTGTGGACACATGTCATCTTTAGGACCAACGGGGCCATCATTAAGGGCTTTGAGCAGGATGTGGGCTCTCGGACCACCCACTATACGTTCTCCACCAACACACTGATGAACTCCATGAGGAGCTACGCAGGCAACGGGTATAGAGGACCCCCTGTGTCTAAGGTGAGGACGAACACTAAGATATGTTTTCCTCATGAAATGTTAAAATGGAGTGAGTTTCCTCACACTCTGCTGCTCTCCAACAGGAAACACGATACGTTTTCCTGCCAGATCACGACCGTGATTACCTGCTGATGAAGGCTGCAGCGACACACACTCGAGTGGAGAGAGGGCCGGAGAAAGGCAAAGAGTAAGCAGCACAGTTATGATTCAATGTGACTCACAAACTTCTTACAGTATGTCGTCATTCCTCCACATCACCTTCATCCAAACGTTAAACAGGCATTTGTACCTGCTGGAAAACAGTGTTCAGCTCAAAGCATTGTCCAAGCACAACTCGCAGAGCTGCTATCGTGGCTGCAGACTCAGAAAGCAAGCCTTGGTCAGCTTTCTTTTCCTCTTCTTAGACATGCTCTGTGCTGCGCTTACTGTTTGTATCTAGATGTATCTATTTTGGTTGCCTTTTCACCACAGAGGAGCTAGATAACATACCAAATGTAACTGATTATTCTTTAATGATTATATTTAACAAATAATAAACTAAATATAGGAAAGGACATGACCTCACCTGGTTCAGGATCGCTCAGCTGTTACTGAAGCACAGAGCGATTCAGAAAGTGTCAGTCCTATTTGTTCTACTTATGTACGTACATGTTGTTTCCATTTTACGCCACTTTACTGTGTACCTACGCGAATCCAACAAGCCTTTGCACATCACATTAATCTCTTTTATGTGATGTGATATGATGCCGTGTTCAACAGTATAAAGTTAAAATAAAGTCCCCCTCGACCAGTTACAGCAATCATCAAATCATATATAGAACGTGTCTTTTTTTTTTTACACACGCATGTTTTGCAGCTCCTGTTTCAGCTCGCGCTGTTTGAAGAGTGAGACGTGACTTTCAGTCAGTACTGTGCGTGAGCCGCTTTCCTGTTTAAGAGCAGAGCAGCGGTTAGTGCTCTTGCGGCTCACTGTGTGTGTGTGTGTGTGTGTGTGTGTGTGTGTGTGTGTGTGTGTCACATTATTTTCACACGTGCTGATGAATTGTCATGTTTCCGCTCACAGCCCATCTCAGTACTTTGGAGCGGATGTGTCAACTGAAAAGTTGAAGATGTACCACCCTGACTTCATCCGTTACCTCAGAAACAGGTGAGTGAAATAAAGTGTCTCACGTTTCAAATAGTTGGAAATCAGATTAAAAGAGAAGCAGAGTGTGCTGCTGTGGGAAGTTCCCACACTGTGACAAAAGGCAAAAGGAGAAGTCAGGGTCTTGTTTATGTGTGTAGATATCACGTCCACTGTGTTTACCTAATTTAATCTTCAGTGCCATCTCTGAAACCACAGATGAATTTATGCTGTATTGTCTTTCTGTTTCAGATTCCTTCGCTCTAACGCTCTGAAGACCAAATATAAGGACATTTATCGCCCTCGACAGGAGCTGTCATGCTGTTGGCTGCACTGCACACTTGTGATAAGGTAGAATTCACCAGCACTGTCTGTTAGCTGTTTATTTACCGCAGGACAAGACCCCACATGCCTGATAGCGTGAGAACATTTTGACTCTCTGAGCAGTCGGCCGTGTAACTGCACGTATGTCTGCTTCTGTGTGGCCTTGATGAGGCGCTGATAGTGACTCACTCTGCTCACAGCTCAGGAAATACCAAATAGTTCTTTGCAGTGCCAGCTGTATAATTTATACATCAGATCACGCATTCCCTTCAATTCACATCATCTCTGTCAAAACCGGTTTTTCAACTTCAAAATGAGCTGTGCAAGATACAGAAGTACATGAGCTCATAACATAACCTCACGATCAGATGGCAGAATTTATAACCTGTGTTTACTTTGTCGATGAAGGTGAGCGCCTACGGCTTCATGACCCCAGACTACAACAACTACTCTGACCACTACTATGACAGCAGCTACCACCCGGTGGGCTTCTTCATCAACCACGACCTGCGTATGGAAATGGCTCTGTGGCAGCAGCTGCACCAGGCGGGTCTCATACAGCTCTACATGCACAAGTGAATTCAGTTCGACCACAAATGACATCATCCATCCTCGTCATCCTCGTCTGCACACCGGTTACCAGCATGGTGATGGCGGGAAATTACGACCATGCCTTGTCTCAAAGTGACTGTTTGGGGCTCTCTGAACTGAGCGGAACAAAACGTTTTCTTGAAGTGAAGAAAACGGAGATTCTGTTTTTAAATGGACGTCGCTGTGGCTGTTCAGGATGGAGATTTATTTATAAAAAACATTTTTTTTCTTCTTAAAACCCCCAGGAAGCATGTTTTTGGTGATTTGCGAGACAAAATACGTCCAGGCATCTCGGTTAAACTTTTTTTTTATAAAAAGATTTTGGTTGCTCAGTCAGATGTTCACTTTGATTCAGTCTTACGTATTTGGTATGGAACTATGTCATGGGTCGCCTTTAACTTAGGTACAAATATTTAAGGTCTCCAGAGGATGAATCTTAATGACTAGAATATCAAAAAGAAAACATTAGCTATGTTTGCTAATTCCACCTGTTGAACACTGTTGAGCACAGCGGTGTGCTATTTAAATTACATGTAGCTACAAGGATAGCAATCAATCTTCTTGCGTGAACCCTCCCACGAGATGTTCCGCTTCTCCACATTCTGCTGACATCGTGTGAATGCAGCATCAGCTAAAAGCACCGTGGTGCCTGAATTCAGCCGAGGGTTGTCAGTCTGTTTGATCTGTCTGCAGTTTGAGCCCGTTCCATAATTGTCTTTTGGTGTTTCTCTCTTTTGTCTTAATCCCTCATATTTAGGGTTCAAATAACAGCCACAGAGTAGGAAGGAATAAAGAAAACAGGTTTTGTTCACCATGTCTGGTCAGGTTTTGTGACTACAAAGAATCAAAATTAACTTTAATGTTAAAATTTGACTCAGACAACAAATTTAGCCTGGTTTACTTGTTTTGACCAGCGAATCATCAAAATCATGTTTACTGGGATGACTTTAGAGCGTATCAAACAATCAGTGCCTGGCTGAGTTAAAGTGCAGTTTCTTGTTAGTGTGATACAGTGTGTTGACAAGGGACAAGACTGCAATTGACTTGGCCACTTGCTTAAAATATCCTGCCTCCCCGCCCTAAATAGACGGTCAGAGCACTGCTGGCAGTGGCCAAGTCTATTCTGACATTTACTCAGACTATGTTCTGTCTCAGCGTCTGTCTGTGTTTTACTGTGGAAGGTAACAAAACCATGTAAAGTCCATTTTGGACAAATATTTGAACCTGAAGTGAATTTAGTTTAAGGGACTTAACTTATTTCTTACTTTGTTCTTGTTTTTTAAATGTACTTTTCTGTTTCTTTTTTTATTTACAAGGTGCCACACTGTGACAATAAGAACACTGTGTGGGCTCTACTGGACTTTCAGTGCCTTTTTTAAAATGTGAATCAGTAGTTTGGATCAGGTGATTCAGGATGTTTTTACAACAACACTAATGAAGAAGTCAGTGGCTTTTTCACTCTGTTCGCTGTCGTGGAATCTGCTTATTCAGCCGCCACACTGGCACTCCTCTCTGAGCTGTGACCATGAAGGGTCGGAGTTCATTCAGATTTATTGTTGCCACTCGTCTTAAACTGGACTGAGACATCACATCACATGACGAGAGTGTCCTGATGAAACTGGACAAGATCAGTTTTTTTTTTGTATTTTTCAGTGACAACATACTGTATCTGAGTCAGAGGAAGAGAAACCAAAGCCGCACCGCAAATCAGGGAATATGTATATTTAAAATTTTCAATACGTATTCAGGCAGAGTGATCCAGAATTACTGGATATTTTTGCAAAATGTAACAGAGAAAATCTGACTGATGATTTTGACCTTTTGACCTTTTTAAAAATATGTATTAAAAAAACTATCTAGTGTGTTTTGTGGTTATGTCTTGGCTGGTCACAGAAACTTCCAGGTTTTGTTCAGTTTCGTACAACATCGCAGAAAGCAACTTATATGTAATTCTTGGCAAGATTCCTGGAAAGAAGTATGCAGTTTGGTAATAATTCCAGAGAAAATGGAGAGCCTTCAGACATCTGCAAACGTGCAAATCAAATCCAAATAATTGCCTGTTCAATGTAGAAAAATATTAAATTTGTCTACAGGCAACTTACAATTCATTATACAGAGAACAACGTTTCCAATATTAAAGAATACTGACTGGTTATTTCAACGTAAAGGAAGCTCCTAAATCAACTCCTGACTCAAATAGCTGTCTGAAAACTTTATTTCCGCTGACATCAGCACTATTACATTTTCTTTCCAGGAAACTTGTAAGGAAAGAAGAACACAGGCAAAGGGCTGTCATGGTAATGTATGTTTGTTTCTGTTAAACTATTGTGCTGCCTTAGTGGAAATATCCAGATGAGAGCTGTTTGCTCACCACCTCTGTAATTTTGGCAGACAAACACACTGAGATCAAGGGTTAATCATTAGTTTTGGACACAAGGCGGTCATCCAATAAAGTAATCACGTTTTAAACAACTTAAATGTTCTTCCTTTTTTTCCCCATTTAAGAAACTGGACTGATCACAGCCAACAGGAGGAGGAAGAGCGTTCTTTGGGGAGGGTAGATCTGGTCTGCAGGGCCTCTCAGTCTTCCTCTGCTCCCATCTTAACACTCTCTGTGGCATATAAATCATGTGACCTCTTTGGTTCCTTCTCCAAAGGTCCAGCAGCAGGACACTAAGATTACATAGTCTAGTTGGTAGAATGTAGCCACTAGCCTGCAAGACGAGGCCTTCAGACCGGAGCATAAACAGATGATCAGTTTGCATAAGTTTCACCATCAAAGCAGGTGCGATGTTTTCCAGTGCATGGTGCTGAAGGTGTGGGTACTGTATAAAGTCCCTCATGAGCTCACTTCAGATGTTTTTGTTTGATTGATTTGTGTTAAATGAATGAGGAAATAAATGTTGGCTCTTACCAAACAACACATGGGTTTATATCCCCCCATGACATCATGTCCTACTTTTAACAGCTACAGCACAGCTGCAGTGTGTTTATATTATGATTATGGTGCATTTGCATCATGCTGAGCTCATCCTCTGTTATCAGAGCCTTTAAAAAGCAACAAAATATACATAAACAAACATGTCAGCTTTCATATGTGCATCTATTCATGGTACAAAAAGTCGATATATGATCCGACTTTGTGAAAGCGAAGGGTAGTAACGTGAAGAGTTAGTAACTGCTGACCCTTATTGGTGAGAACAGGTCGGTGCACCGGATAGACAGCACTGAGCTTCAAAACACAAATACTCACTTCTTTACAGTGAAGAGAGAAACTCAGATACCACCAGCATGGTGTGTAGCATGGTGTGTTTACTCAGATACCACCAGCATGGTGTGTCAGAATGCTCATCACACGTCAGCATGAGGTGGAGAGGGCTGGAAACATACAGCCAGTTACACCGGGGTATGATTAGTGTCCAGATGGAGTGGACCAGGTTGGGAATGCTGGTATGCAACATGCTCTGATTGCAGACATCCAGGCAGCAGGGTAGGTGTTTTAATACAGACACAGCATCAACATATAGCACATACAGTAATCAACAGATATGAAATAAATGAGTAATGTGCAAAAGAAGAGACGGCAGAGAAGTAGTTATGATGAGAAACACGTGGAGAGCCTGCAGAGAGGCTGTGTGTATATAACCTTTATGTAACTGTGTTCTTCACCTTTCTCCGAGCCCCGCCCCAAAACGGCCGCTGTCCAATCACACATCCTAGCAACCGTTACTATGTAAGCGAGGTCCGTCAAGCTTCACACTCCATCAAGATGGTGGAGCGCTGTGCCTAACGGCGTGTGTAAGTCGGACAGCAGATACCCGGAGAGCTTGACCATTCCCAAAGCCAAAGACACAGCCGGAGCGGGGCAGACAGCGGATCACACAGTGTGGACGGCCCCGCTCCCAGCTCAACGTGTCGAAGATAACGAAGCATACATATGTCTGCTCAAAGGTAAGGACCAACGGGTAACCCGAGGTTATCCCGTGACAAGGATATCCCTGAAGACCGTTAGCCTCGGAGCTAAGTTCAGCGAGCCCGTTAGCTTTAGCCAACATTAGTTAACGTGTTAGCTAACGCTAGCTATATTAGCTGTCGCTGTGTTGGCTCTCAGTGCTTGGAGCTCCTAACCTTATTTTTCGTCAGTTTTCAACAAACTTCAACTCATTTTGTTTTCATCCTTCATGTAGCATTTTGTGGCCGGACAGCCTACACCTGAGTTTCCCCATCCTATAAGTGCCGTGCAAAGGCCTAGCCCGGCCGGGGAGCAGCCCGGAGGCTGTCGAGAGCCGCCCAAAAAACGGTAGGCTAATAAACAAGTTGACAAGTGAATGTGTTACATTTATATTTTACTGTAAAAAAAAAAAAAATAAGGCTGATGCCGCTCTTGTACAAAAAGTGTGTGCAGACGCAGAGTCGGTGAGCAGGATGCCTCCGGCTCCACCTCCAGCACTGATGATGCAGACAACGAGTAATATACAATACAAGTAACTTGCTTAACACTTTATATATATATATGTAAATTTATATATTAAATTTTTATTATATATTATATTATATATTTTAATATTATAATATAATATAATGTAAATGTAAATTCCCGATTCATCCTCTAGTCTTATTGGTGGCGCTAATGCGCCATAACGTTGTTTGACAGCCGTCATTACACCGGTAGAAGAAGAAGCGGCAGCCGTAGAGAAGGAAGAGGAAGAGTAAACACCTCCATGTTTCGCTGGTTTGTCAGTTTATGAGTTTAAAGTTTAGAGACAAATGTCGTCAGATGGAGGATCACATATACTGTGCAGGTGAAGAACAAACACAAGAGCGGGAAACTCTCCCGCCAATGAGGCAGACACAGGAAGAAGTGAGACGGAGATGGAGCAGACTGCGACAGAAAACAAAGGTCAACATCGGAGTGGCTTACCCCAGGTGGAGGCAGCTCATGAGGGAGAAAGGCTTCCAGAGCCACGCTGAAGTGGCCTGTTTCCTGCTGTACAGGTAAGTCAGACGACAGGTGTAGTCTGACAGCTGCTGAGCAGAGCAGAGCTTCAGAGCCAAACATCATAAATATGCATGCTGTCAGACATCAGCCTCCATTCATGGATATAAGCAGTCCAGTACAGTAAGATTAAACACACAGTTTGTTACTTTTATCAATGATAGCTTCGTGTTTTTTAGGTTTTATCGATTTATTTTGGTATGTTTGTCTATTTGACCCCTCAGGGCGCAGCAGGCTGTATCACACTGTGTCACGTAGCTCTTATTTTCTTGACCTTCTTGTTTTTCCAGCTATGAGAGAAGACATTCAGCTCCAACACTGTGCCGCAGTGCTGCCTCTCCTCGGACAGACAGGCGAGTTATTGTACTGAAATAATGTTTCATTAAAACAAAGCGATGCTGACTGATGAGTTTACTGATGTATACAACGTGCTCTGGTTATTCTTCACAGTGATTTCATCGCAGAAGTCACAGAAATTATCGACTTTGAACAAAGGTAACCATTCAGCTGTCAAAACGTCTTTGTGCTGCATGTGTTTATATGTTTTAATGTTTTTATTTCTACAGTTTAGATGGTGAATGTATGGCTGAAGAGGACGTGGAGGAAAATGTTTTCAATGACCCTGTGAACAGTGTGTAAGTACGACATTTCTGACTGTGTCATGTTCTCTTTTTTAGGAGTTACTGTTTTGTGACCGTGTCCTTCTTTACAGACTTGATCTGGCGTATGACGGTTCCCCTCACTATCATCAAAAAGACGGTGCAGAGGACAATGACAGCTCTGATGACGAGTGTCATCCATCAATTTGTATACGGTGTGTTATCAGTCAGTCTTTACTCTGCTCGTGTTGTCTGCTTGTTTACAATGTTTTCACACATTTACCTTCATGTTATACCTCAACAGAACGGGTGGAGCATTACAGCAAGCACCATCGATTGATCGACTTCCGGTTATTGGAATCGATGAAACTGTGCATGACCAGCCTGCATATGAAGACCCTCCTGATGAGCCTCGTCCTCCCTCTCAGGACCCTGCTCTCCCAGGCCCACAGCAAGTCCTTTCTGAAGATAATCTCATCGGTGCCAAAGCTTCAATAGTATACGAGGACTGTTTGAGACAACTGGCGTCATTTCTGGTTCTGCCCGTGGAAAAATGTTCGGGCCGCGTGAAGACTGGTGAAATGTGCGGCTGCGTTGCCCCCTTTGAGATCAACATCGCTTACAAGGGCACAGCAACGAGTGTTGAATGGGTCAGTCCTGACAGCCACGACATGTTATACCTGTAAATACACATAAAAACACATTTCTAGTAAAAGCCAGTGCTGTCCATGCTAAGTACAATCATCACTTTCATCTGACTTTCAGATCTGTCCCAATGGACACAGCGTGTGGAGGTGGAGTTCCCAGCCTGTGATGAATTTTGGGATGCAAGCTGGAGATTTTCTCTTATCCACCAACATTCTGTTGTCTGGCAACAACTATGCAAAAGTTGCCCTCTTGTTCAACTTTATGAACATGGGGATGGTGAGCAAGAACACGTTCTATTCCATCCAAGGCTCTTACTGTGTCGACACAATAAAGGAGTTCTGGGAGGAGAGGAGGACTGAGGCCATCAGCCGCCTTCGAGGAAAGATGTTATGGTCCTAGGTTCGTAGCTTAAAAGTATTGAAGGTGACAGGCATGGCATTGTGATTGTATATGAGCAGATAACCGATTATTACTTATTTCTTTTTCAGCGGACGGCAGAAATGACTCACCGGGCCATGGTGCACAGTACTGCAGCTACATCACCATGGAGAATGAAACCAAAGAGGTAATTCATGTTGCCACTGTAGAGAAGCGGCAGACATCTTGGAACTCTGTCGTCATGGAGAAGGAGGGTTTTATCGAGACCGTGGACAAGCTTACATCAGAGATAAAGCTGGTGGAGATCTGCACAGATGCTCATGACCAGATCGCAGCTCTTATGAGTAAGTGCTCATCTGATATAATGTATGATGTGTTGAAAATATGACTGAAACATTGTAATAACATTAAATTGATCCCCGTTTCACAGACCCGGGTGAAGGCAGATACAAGGCCCTGGGAATTCATCACAGTTTGGACGTGTGGCATGGTGCAAAGAGCCTGGCCAAAAAAATAGCCGTTGTAAGTTTATTAAGAGTGATTGCCATTCATCATAAATGAGACCATTGATGGCTGAAAGTACGTTTTCATTCCAATCAAAGACAGCTGACTTCACTGATGAGCTCCTCTGGCTGAAGCTGTGTTAGTCGATGAAATCATCTGGTCACATCTTCCAACCCTGATTCCAAACGTATCATGATGCTGTGTGCTGTATTGAATATAATATCAAAGGATTTCTTTCTGTTTTCATTAACGTTTTACATAACGCCACATTCTGGAATCAGGGTTGTACATTATCATCAGTATCATTATGTATGGTGTTTCTTTCTCTCCTCAAGGCAGCAAAGAAAGAAGGTCAGTCCATTCTCCTGGTCTGGATGAAAGACATCGTAAACCATTTTTGGTGGTGCTGTAAGACGGCGGACACAACCGAGCAGTTTCTTGTAAGCTCAAAATTTAAACACATTTTTATCTCTTCATAAGTTCAATCATTTCAATATGAAGGATATTTTTATAGTGCTGATTTCTTTTGGCAGCCACTGTGGGTCGGCATCATTCACCATGTCTGTGACATCCACACGTGGACTAAAGGAAGCTGCCAACATGGGCACCTGGAAGAAACGCGTGGGAAGCTGTGGATCCAGAAGGAATCCAAGTGCCACAAAGCTTTGGTGGAGATTGTTCTCGATAAGTGTTGGCTGAAGGACATAGATAAATATCTGCGCTTCAGGTAACGTGTGGCTACATATTCGGCACAGATATATATTATTATCATTATATTACTATTTGTGCTTATTTTTAAAACTTTTTTGTCAACCAGATCAACTGCAGACTTGGAGACCTTTCAGAATCATATCCTGATGTATGCCAGCAAGCGCTACGCTCTCAGTCCTCCACTTTATGAAGCCAGAGTCCTGCTTGCTGCTCTGGACTATAATTTCCACCGGAACCGACCACCAATGAAAACAGGGGAAGGCAGACAGATGTATGTTTTACATATGAAACATTCCCATATACAGCATGGGCACACACAGTTTACATTCACTGTTCTGTATTGTCATGACGAACACAACCCTGTGGAGTTGATGCTCTTACAGCTCTTTGGGTACCAAGACTTGTGTCTTTTTTGTAATTACAGTTTCCGAAGGTTGTACAAGAAAAATGGCAGAACATACAGCATGTACTCCCTGAAGTCTGAGAAAACCTACGGCTACATCTCTGAGCTGCAAGCTAGGATTGTAAAGAAGAGAATCAGCGGAGCGGGGAAGACTAGAAAGTGGGGTCGTCTGCCTGATGACCCCAAAGGGCTCGGCTTGGTGCCCTCCATGCACGCACCAGCCACATCAGAGCTGGCACAGACACAGCTCAGGAGAGATTTGGGTAAGTGACACACATTTGTTTTCTCAGACGCTCACTATTGGTGTTGATCCTTAATTAGCCAAATGTTTATTACTGTGACGATGATGACAAAGGTTGTACCTGATTTGGGACCTTCATTATGTTGTTAATTACCGGTGGCTTCCCAGAAAATGGGTGTCAACATCTCTCTTTGTGTGTTTCAGTGTTGACTGCAGATATCCAGCAGGTGTTGGTTGGTGAAGTGGTCTCTCCTGAACAAAGCCCAAGCCTGGACCGGGAGCACTCAGAGGCCCGACACATAAAAGAGGAACCGAATGAGCTTTGGACCAGTCAGGAGGGGAAACAGCTTAACGGGCTGGAGAAGGCTGATGGCAGCAGGTATCCCGCTGCCGTCTCTGAGAAGAGTGCTAATGAAAAGAAACGGCAGATTTCACAGCCTCGAGCTGGCAGCTCAGCAACGCAAATAAAAACAGAAACTCAAGAGAACTTTGGAGGATCAGAACCTGCCGTGAACCGAGATCCAGACAGTCATTCACAACCAAATATTGATGATGATGAGACTGATGTCAGTGATGATTGGAAAAACCCTTATTCAGGTTCTGGATCTGAAACTGATGACAGTGACAATTGGGATGGGACGGGCTCACCTGAGTCAGGTGTAAATGCACTGGAACATGAAGAACCCCGTGTTAGTGATGTGGGATGCGACACTGGAAAAAGAACCTTTAGCTGCTTTGATTGTGGCGACAGTTTTCACGGCGAGGAGTCTCTTCAGAAACACGTGATGTGTCATTTAGAAACAAAGCCTCCCAGTTTGATGGAGCCAAATGTAGATTCACAGGTCAAAGCCCACAAAGGGGAGAAAGACATTGAGTGTGACCTCTGTGGGAAAATATTACGACCGGGAAGTCTGAAGAAACACATGAGAGTCCACACGGGAGAGAAACCGTTTAGCTGCAAAGTTTGTGGGAGAAGATTTACAGAACAGGGAAGTGTGACGAACCACATGAGACTACACACGGGAGAGAAACCGTTCAGCTGTGACGTCTGTGGGAAAAAGTTTATCCAAAGGACGCACGTTAAGTCACACATGAAAGTCCACAGTGAAGACAAACCTTTCAAATGTGATTTTTGTGGGAAAGGTTTTTCACTGAAGAAAAATCTCTCATCGCACTTGACAGTCCACACAGGAGCTCAGCCGTACGGCTGTGACTTCTGCGGGAAGAGATTTAAGAAAGGGCAACAACTGAAGAGACACATACAAGTTCATATAAGATAGGAGAATGTCTAAAGAGTCAAAGGCAGCTGAACTTTATCTTTTAGTTTTAAAGACTCATAACAGACCTTCAGGTTTAATGATGAGCGGGGAGTCGCAGGAGTCAGCCTGCCAACATGACAGGCGTTCGGTCAAATAAAAGTTTCTTTTTATTATTGTCATTCCTTATTGTTTGTTTGGTTCATAACGTGTATGCATTAGTGTGTGAGACTCTTATGTTATTTTGTGGACTGGCTCATAATGGGTCAACATCTCTGCTATGTCACACGGAGCCAGAGCCAGATGTCCAAAACAAACAGGAAGCCAGCCACTGAAACTTTTCTTGGTCTAATTGGTTTAATTATAGATTTTTCTTGATGTCAGCAAATCTCATGAAAAGACCAAAACCACCAACGTGTTGGTCCATCCGTCTCTTAACTCTGTCCTACTTTGGTTCCTACTGATCATCTTTAAATTATTAATAATCCTTAATAACAGCATCATATATGTAGGTATGAACATGCTATAATTTGCTATCCAAAATATGATGCTGGGAGAGAATGGAGCTGATATTTATGTCACATGATCTTTGACAGAAACGTTCATATGTTAGAGAATATGACTGAATATGAACTACACATATTCCGACCAGTTGGTGGTAGTAATGCGCCGTGAAACACGAAGACGAAGAAGCTGCCAAAGACGAAGGAAGAGGAAGTGTTGGCCATGGACTCACGCTCAGCTGTCTGCTGCTGGATCACAGCTCCGTGTCGTGACAGGTCTGAGAGCTTCATGTGGACAAATGGACGACCATACTTACTGTGCAGCACAAGAACACGCGGCCGAGCGTGAGTCTCCGTCACCGAAGAGGCGAAAGCTCCAGGAGGTGAAACGGAACCGGGACAGACGGCGACAGAAGACCAGGGTCAACATCGGAGTGGCTTTCCCCAAGTGGAAGTCTCTCATGAGGGAGAAATGTTTCCAGAATGACTCCGAGGTGGCCTGTTTCCTGCTGCACAGGTCGTTTCAGCTCATTACAGAAGCTCCCACTGACAGCCCCTCTGCACACTTTATCTCTGCAACACTCTCAAGTCCAGTTTATCATTATTATATCTGCTCACTGAGTATGGCAGAGAGTTAGATAATGTGCATTCTTCTGGTAATAACAACCGTTATGTTTATGTTAGCCTGGACGAGGGTCCTCCTCTGTGGAGTCCGCCATTTTGGATCGCCATAGTGCGGGAATGTATTGTATGCATAATCATCAGGCGGGGTTGCCATGGATACCAGCGTGTTTGTGACAGCCTACATATATTTACACATATATTATAAGCAGCTGACAGATGTCGTGTAGTGAAACGTTAGTGTAAATAATATCGCAGCACTGTATCATGGCAGCTCTGAAGAAAGCTGGACACACACATAAAAAACCAAAAACGCCTCAGAACAATGAGGCCAGCATTATTCTTTAAATCAGCACGGACCAATCATGTCACATAGGTGAAATAAATAAAGAGCAGCCCTACACTGCCATTGCTAATGACCACCATGTTTCTACAGTAGCCCAGAACAAACAAACTAAATGCTGCTCCTAGATTGGGACTCTTGCGAGTTGTGCGCCTTCACACTAAATCAAAGTTACAATCCGCAACCACAGTAGCACTTCATGCTGTCCAGGCGAGCGAACTCTTCCAGCACCTCAGGGTGTCACAGACTGCATTACAGCGGTATGACTGTGTCCTGTAGCACTTATTTTGTTGTCGTTCTTTTTTTTTCCAGCTACGAAAGGAAATCTTTTCCCAGCCACAGCTCGAGGAGTGCCTACCATTGGTGACCTCAGTGGGTCGGACAGGCGAGTCATTGCATTGAAATAATGTTTGATGACAAACAAAGCGTTGCTGACTAATGGATTTACTGATGTAAGGAACATGCTCTGGTTATTCTTCACAGTGATGAGCATGTCACCGCAGAAGCTCCAGAAGCTCCTGGCATCGAACAAAGGTAACAAGCTCAACTGTCAACACTTCTTTGCATTCTGTGTCTTGTGTTTTGTTCATATTTTTATGTTTGCAATGTTTTTATTTCTACAGCTTACATGACACGAGCAAGGTTAAGGACATGGCAGACAGTTTTTTCAACAGTGTGTAAGTAGTTCTTCATACAGTGAAACTATTGAGTGTTGTCTTTACTGTTTTGTGAACATGTCCATCTTCACAGAATTGACTGGGCAGAGGACGGTTCCCTTTATATCAACCAAAGGACGGTGCAGAGGACAATGACAGCTCTGATGAAGAGTATCTTCCATCAATTTGTATACGGTGTGTTATCAGTCCGTCTTTATTCTTCTATTGTTGCATGTTTGTTTACAATTATCTCACACATTTACTTGTGCCTCAACAGAACGGGTGGAGCATTACAGCAAGCACCATCGATTGATCGACTTCCAGTTATTGGAATCGATGAAACTGTGCATGACCAGCCTGCATATGAAGACCCTCCTGATGAGCCTCGTGCTCCCTCTCAGGACCCTGCTCTCCCAGGCCCACAGCAAGTCCTTTCTGAAGATAATCTCATCGGTGCCAAAGCTTCAATAGTATACGAGGACTGTTTGAGACAACTGGCGTCATTTCTGGTTCTGCCCGTGGAAAAATGTTCAGGCCGCGTGAAGACTGGTGAAATGTGCGGCTGCGTTGCCCCCTTTGAGATCAACATCGCTTACAAGGGCACAGCAACGAGTGTTGAATGGGTCAGTCCTGACAGCCACGACATGTTATACCTGTAAATACACATTTCTAGTAAGAGCCAGTGCTGTCCATGCTAAGTACAATCATCACTTTCATCTGACTTTCAGATCTGTCCCAATGGACACAGCGTGTGGAGGTGGAGTTCCCAGCCTGTGATGAATTTTGGGATGCAAGCTGGAGATTTTCTCTTATCCACCAACATTCTGTTGTCTGGCAACAACTATGCAAAAGTTGCCCTCTTGTTCAACTTTATGAACATGGGGATGGTGAGCAAGAACACGTTCTATTCCATCCAAGGCTCTTACTGTGTCGACACAATAAAGGAGTTCTGGGAGGAGAGGAGGACTGAGGCCATCAGCCGCCTTCGAGGGAAAGATGTTATGGTCCTAGGTTCGTAGCTTAAAAGTATTGAAGGTGACAGGCATGGCATTGTGATTGTATATGAGCAGATAACCGATTATTACTTATTTCTTTTTCAGCGGACGGCAGAAATGACTCACCGGGCCATGGTGCACAGTACTGCAGCTACATCACCATGGAGAATGAAACCAAAGAGGTAATTCATGTTGCCACTGTAGAGAAGCGGCAGACATCTTGGAACTCTGTCGTCATGGAGAAGGAGGGTTTTATCGAGACTGTGGGTACACTTTCGTTAGAGATAAAGCTGGTGGAGATCTGCACAAATGCTAATGCCCTGATAGGATCCCTCATGAGTAAGTATTCATCTGATATAATGTATGACGTGTTGAAAATATGACTGAAACATTGTAGTAACATTAAATTAATCCCCATTTCACAGACCGAGATGAAGGCAGATACAAGGCCCTGGGAATTCATCACAGTTTGGACGTGTGGCATGGTGCAAAGAGCCTGGCCAAAAAAATAGCCGTTGTAAGTTTATTAAGAGTCATATACTCTCAGCCCTTCATGGAATATGATTTAAACCCAGTGTCTTACATTATTACGTGTGTTCTCTTCCTCTCCTAAAGGCAGCAAAGAAAAAAGGACAGTCCATCCTTCTCACCTGGCTGAAAGACATCGTAAACCATTTCTGGTGGTGTTGTAAGACAGCTGACACGACCCAGCAGTTTCTTGTAAGCACATCATTTATACTATACGCAACTCTTGTGGTCCCATCGCAGGATGGTCACTAGTTTAGTGAGTTACATTTCCATTTAAAGGATATGTTAGAGTGCTGTTTTATTTTCACAGACACTGTGGGTTAGCATCGTTCACCACATCTGTAACATCCACACATGGTCTAAGGGGAGCTGCCACCATGGGCACCTGGAAGAAACACGTGGGAAGTCGTGGATCCAGAAGGGCACCAGGTGCCACAAAGCTTTGCTGGAGATTGTTGTCAATAAGCGCTGGCTGAAGGATATACATAAATATCTGCGCTTCAGGTAACGTGTGGCTACATATTTCACACAGATGAGCTTTATGACTAATTGTTCATATTTTAAAATTCTGTCTGTATTTTTTCGTTCAATCAGATCGACTGCAGACTTGGAGACCTTCCAGAATCACATCCTGATGTATGCCAACAAGCGCTACACTTTCAGCTCTGCAGTGTATGAGGCCAGAGTTCTGCTTGCCGCTCTCGACTATAATTTCCACCGGAACAGACCAACAGTGAAAACAGTGGACGGCAAAGAGATGTACGTTTTCTATGTATCAGTACTGTAACTGGGGATGTTTTCAGTTGTTATAATGAATGAACTGAATTGTTGAACTCTGTGATTACAGTTTGAGAAGGCTGTACAAGAAAAATGGAAGAAGATACAGCGTATACGCCCTGAGGTCTGAAAAGAGCTATGAATACATCTCAGATCTGCAAGCTAGGATTGTAAAGAGGAGACTGACCAGTGAAGCACCAAGAAGGTCAAGTTTTCAACCCAATGAACCCAGAGGGCTTGGTTGGGTGATTGCTATACCTGCACCAACCACATCAATATTTGTGCGGACAGTCAAGAGATGTGTGGGTAAGAGACACACTTAATTTTTCTTAAAACTGTATTAAACACTATATTGACTTAAAGCTGTGGTACGTGTTTCTGGATAAATCAAATAGCAGGATGGTTGTGATAGCAGAAGTGCCTATTTTTGGTGATGGTTCTGAATTGGAAGGTGGAGAAGGGAGCCTTTAAGATGCCCAGACCCTTGCTGAGCTTGGGGAGGTAGAGCCGATGCACTGGAGCTGTCGAGGGAGTGGCTTCAGGACTGTAGATACATATTAAATACATGTTCTTGTCCTGTATCTTATTTGTTACAGGAGCTCCCTTTTTCATTATTTTCTATTAGTTTTTATTAGTTTCCTTGAAAACGGCTGCCAACTTTTTTCTCTGTGTGTTTCAGTGTTGCCTGCAGACGTCCAGCAGGTGCTGGTTGGTGATGTAGCCCTCCCTGAAGGGAACCCCAGCTCGGACCGGGAGAACCCAGAACCCTCACACATAAAAGAGGAAGAGGAAGAACTCTGCGTCAGTCAGGAGGAAGAGCATCCCGACTGGCAGATGGAGGCGGACATCAACAGGTTCCTGTTCAGTCCGGCCTCTGTGAAGAGTGAAGATGATGAAGAGAAACTTCAGCTGTCACCGCTTCATCAAAGCCAAACTGAAGACAACAGCGACGCAGAGCCTCGAGCTAGCAGCTCAGCTATGGAAGTAAAAACAGAAAGTGATGCAGAGGACTGTGGAGGATCAGAACCTGCCATGAACCTGGACCCAGATACTCATTCCCAACCAAATACTGATGAAAAGGATTCAGACTCTTCTGACACTGACATCAGTGAAGAGGAGTGGTATGGATCTTTGTCAGATTCTGACCCTGAGGACAGTGACAGTGGTTGGAAGGAGACCATGGCACCTGAGTTTGGTGTAAATTCACCGAAATATAAAGAACCCCCCCCGTAAGTGATGTCAATGCAAGGGGTCTCTTCAGAGACACGTGATGTGTCATTAAGAGGAAAGGTCTTCCAGCCATTTAGGAGATAAGGAATGTTATACAGTGAAGCAAGACGTAGATCCACAGGTGAGAGTCCATGCTGAAGAGAACCTGCTCGGCTGTGACGTGTGTGGCATGTTAAGATTCACATGAAAGCCCACACAGCAGAGAGACCGCTTATCTGTGATGTTTGTGAGAAAAGACTCAAACAACAGGTGACTCTGAAGAGACACACGAATGTTTACAGAAGATAGAAACTGGTGAGCTTTATTGTCTTCTTCAGTTTTCCTGACCGGTGGGAAGACCCAGGAGCTGGTTATCATACTCAAGATGGCAGCTGTTCATTCTAATAAAAGTCACTCGCTCTGTTTGTATCCGCTTTGTCACTGTGTTTGTGTTCTTTAACACACACACCAGTGTGTGAGCTTTGACTGGTCGCTGCTTCAGTTTGGCTTGTACAGACCGACTGCTCAAAACAAAATAACATCGACAGCATCAATATATTTTGAAATATTACCACAATGTAAAAATGTATAACCAACCATGTAAAAAATGTATATCTTGTAATGAAATCATTTTCTCTGAATTAATATGCAGATTCATTTATATGGGGACCCTGTGTAAGTAATGTATACATCAGTTTTTAATAATTATTATACTTGTTGATAAAAAGCAGATCATTTGAGAGGTAGTTTGTAAATATCATTAATTAAATCTATAACAGCAAATACTTTTTAAATTAAAGTTTGTGTTAAATGACTCATTTTACTGTCATAAGATGATTTATTCGGTTTAAAGCCTAAACGAGCCGCACCATTAAATTTATACATAATAAATAATAGATCATAAATAATAATTAATAAATAATAAATAATAATTAATAAATAATAAATAGTGATTTTATCCAATTCAAGTTATCGGAGGGATGAACCGGAAGTCAACGGCACGCCCGGGGAAGTCTCTTCTGCGCATGCGCATTCACCCTGGTCATGTCTTTGCAGCGGGAAGTGGCTCGTTCGGTTTATCCGAGAAACTTTGACGGAACCGAGCCGAATGATGGTCCGTGTGTAACTGTGACGTTGAGGAGGAGGCTCGGAGGTGGACATGCCTGAAAGGAGGAGCCCTCGGTCCGGTGGACCCGCAGGGCTCGGCTTGGTGTCCTCCTTACCTCCACCAGCCAGGACCGAACCGGTGCAGACAGTCAGGACTGGGCCTGGTGAGTGTTTCCATTCATTGTACTGCAGCGTGTAGCTGATAGTAAGGCTGGACAAAGTGGAACTATATTATAATTACACACTGTCACTCTGGACTCCAGATACAGGAGAAGTGCCACCAACTGTGACTGCTGACAGTGACAGACAGATCAGGGAAATGTTCATGTAAAACAGGAAATGAAAAGAAGTGTGGAGGTCTGTGGGTTGTTGTACTTCCTGTATGTGTTTCAAATTAAAAGCCCTCTAAGTGTGTCTTTTATTATGAAACATTTCCTGTTTGGTGTCAGAAAGTCAGCGTATCGAGCTCCATGCTGATGCCACTTTCCAAGAGAGCTGATCGATCAGTAGGTCGTGCTTTCATGCATGTTCATCTTGGAGCAGGTTAGGTGTGCAGCAGGTGTTACCATGGTGATGTACCCCTGTAAGAAGGGAACTAAGCCAGCGTTAAACCACATCTAACCTTGTGCTTTGCAGGATCAGGGAACTCGCCCTGGCATCACCAGCAAAATTAGGAAATGATTTTACTTCTAACCTTTTAGAGTACAGTGATTTCTTTTTCATTGTGTTTCAGTGATTCCTGCAGATGTCCAGCAGGTGTTGATAATTAAAGAAGAGGTTCCCCCTGACTGGAGCTCCAGCCTGGACCAGGAGAACCCAGAGCACATAAAACACGAACAGGAGGAACTCTGGATCAGTCAGCAGGGAGAGCAGCTCAATGGGCTGGAGGAGGCGGACATCAACAGGTTCCCGTTCAGTGCGGCCTCTGTGAAGAGTGAAGATGATGAAGAGAAACCTCATCAAAGCCAAACTGAAGACAACAGAGGCGCAGAGCCCCGAGCTAGCAGCTCAGCTAAGGAAGTAAAAACAGAAAGTGATGCAGAGGACTGTGGAGGATCAGAACCTGCCAGGAACCCAGATACTCATTCCCAACCAAATACTGATGAAAAGGATTCAGACTCTTCTGACACTGACATCAGTGAAGATGGATGGCAAGAACCTTTGGCAGATTCTGGACCTGAGACAGGAGACAGTGACAATGAGTCAGATGGACGTGGACTGAAAATGAGAAGCTCCTGTGAGCGATGTGTCATGTAACGCTGTAAAAAAGTGTGGTCTGAAAAATGGATTTCATTACAGGCAGTCTCTGGAGACACACATGATGTGTCATTTAGGGAAAATGTCCTCCAGTTGTTTAGTTAATCAGCCATGTTATACAGTGAAGCAAGAGGTAGATCCACAGGTGAGAGTCCACGCTGAGGAGAAACCATTCAGCTGCGATGTGTGTGGGAACAGATTTACAGAACAGAAAAGTCTGAACAGACACATGAGAGTCCACACAGGAGAGAAACCGTTCAGCTGCGATGTGTGTGAGGAAAGATTTTCAGACCGGAGAAGACTGAACAGACACACGCAAGTCCACACAGGAGAGAAACCGTACGGTTGCAATGACTGCGGGAAAAGATTCACAGAACAAAGAAGTCAGAAGAGACACATGCGAGTCCACACGGGAGAGAAACCGTACGGTTGTGATGTGTGCGGGAAGAAATTTAACCAGCAATCGCATCTAAAGATACACATAAGAGGCCATACGGGAGAGAAACCGTTTGGTTGTGATGCTTGTGGGAAAAGATTTAAACAGCAGTCACATTTAAAGATGCATATGAAAGTCCACACAGGAGAGAAAGCTTTTGGCTGTGATCTTTGTGGGAACAGATTTACAGAACTGGGAAGTTTGAAGAAACATATGAGGATCCACACCGGAGAGAAACCGTTTGGTTGTGACGTCTGCGGGAAAAGATTTACAGAACCAGGAAAGCTGAAGAAACACACAAGAATCCACACAGGAGAGAAACCGTTTGGCTGTGACGTCTGCGGGAAAAGATTTACAGAACCAGGGAAGCTGAAGAGACACATGAGAGTCCACACAGGAGAGAAACCGTTTGGCTGTGATGACTGCGGGAAAAGGTTTTCAGAGCAGGGAAGTCTGAAGAAACACAGGAGAGTCCACACGGGAGAGAGACCGTTTGGTTGCGGTGTTTGTGGGAAAAGCTTTACAGAAACAGGGAAGCTGAAGAAACACTTGAGAGTCCACACTGGAGAGAAACCGTTTGGCTGTGACTGCGGGAAAAGATTTACAGAGCAGGGAAGTCTGAAGACACACAGGAGAGTCCACACGGGAGAGAAACCGTATGGCTGTGATGTGTGTGGGAAAAAATTCAATCAGCATTCATATCTTAAGATACACATGAGAGTCCACACGGGAGAGAAACCATTCAGCTGTGATGTGTGTGGGAAAACATACAAACAGGCTGGAAAGCTGAAGAAACACACGAAAATCCACACATGACAAAAAACATGTTAACCAGCAGGTACATCTGCACGGATACTTACTCAGGTCAGGGTACAAACATGTGGAAGGTTTAACTCCATGCTGTTTATGAACTGGAGTGGTTATTGCACAATAGGGAGGGTCTGTGACGCATTTTATAGGGCCATCTTAGGCCGTCTCATTGACTTCTGTGTATATGCATTTGAATTCAATCAGTGTATCTTGGTTGGCTTCCCCACCAACCTCCTACCCCTCGCTCTGGTTCTCAGTGAGGTGACAAAGGCACAGATTATTGGTGGGTGTGGTTATTTGTGTGTATCTCAGGGAGGTGCTCCTTATACGTGGGTCCACAGGTTTGGCTGGTGGTCGGCTGTGGTTCCTGGACAGGATGGAGGCTGCTTAGGGGCTTAGAGCAGTAATGGCTGCCTTCATAGTGATCAACATTTTTGGCAATCATTGTTTGAAAAAATAAGATTTATATTGTTACTCATATTTAACATGAATATTTATTGTACTGCAGAAAAGTGTAATTACTGAATATTTTGTACTTTAAACAAACGCCATGTTGGAAATCAGTCATCAGTATCAGAATATGTATACTTGTTATATCATGAATGTAATAACAGATTACAGAGGCCACAAAGAGTAAATAATTATTTAGTTATTACTTTTGTGCTGCTCAGCAGAAGAACATGAAGAAAGTCAGTATGCTGACACGCAGATATTTATGAAGAATCATTACCTGATGATTCGTTAATAGAGTATCTTATCATTATCTACTACATAGTCCTCCGTTCAGTTATCCACAAACTACAAATTCATTTATTTATGATTCATTCTTTTCTTGGTCCTTGATATCGAGGATTGTTGTATCGAAGTGCAATACCAAAAAAAAACTTGGACAGTGTTTGTTTGTTTTTTTATAAATATGCAAATTGCCTCTTTACAATCATTTGGGTGTTGCAGTGTTTGGGTGTGAATCTGTTTCTCTGTGAAAAGCTTGTGAAGAATTTCATATTTGAAAAAAGAAAGAACCAAATCTTATTAAATCTTTAAAAAGTTCAACAGAAAATGACCAATCTGTGTTTTTGTTTCTAAAATGAATGTTGTCACAAACTCATGAAGCTCTGGTGAATGTTCAGTCAGGAGGACTGTCCTCTCCTGCCGCAGTTCAGCTGCTGGGTTGTGAAAAATGATTTATGTAAGTATGTAACGTGTGTTGGTGAGAACAGCAGTTCTTTAATGTGATTATTTTTTGTTTTTATCTTGCATTTATTTTAAAATACGTGCGTCTCCGTCATAAAGTCAGTCAGCCATCAAAGTTGTTTGTAAATGAGAGGAAGGAAAAATACACAGTGCAAAATTCTCTTTAATACCAGTTACATCACTCTGTCCAGGAAACTCACAAGGAAATTATAAAGCATCAGTAAAACTTGGTCACGATGGGAAACAAGCACAGACTCCTGAAGTCTGAAGTTTCAAACCAGTGTGGTGTTTTGGTAATAATCTAGCAAAGTGAGCTTTAATACTCATTTCAGCAGACGAGTTATTATTTATTTTAGCCAACCGGACCAAATGAAGCGATGAAGCAACGGTCCTTCACGAGGCAGAGAAAGGGCGTCTCCATCTTCCTCTCACACGTTCACTGCGGTAACACTGGAGCATGGAATGACCACATGACTTCTACTTCCTGGGTTTCTTCTCCATCTTCACCATGTCTGAGAACTCTGCAAGTCAGCGAGGGAGACACATGATGAACCGTGTGCACTGTTAAAACTACAAAACAACTCCAGCATGTTGACATTATGATAACAGGAACTCTGCGTCATGCTGAGCTCGTTAGCTGTTATCATAGAGATCATGAGAAATCAGTTTATTCAGGTTTGTAAAGCTTGAAATGATCACCATCACTACGAGTTACTAACTGCTGACCCTTAGTGGTGACTACAGGAAGTACACCAAAGTGTTAACAGGCCCTCACCTCTGTAGTCGATGCGTCCGTCTCCATCAGTGTCAGCAGCCTGGATCATGGCCTCCGCCTCCTCGTCAGACAGAGGAGCTGATGGAGTCGCAGTGGGTACAGCTGACAGAATGTACCTGTGAAAGGAGAAATCTTCATCAGCTTGAATGTTTCTTTGTTATTTGTGTCACGAGTTCAGGGCTGTAGATATGTCTGCTCATATTCTTAATCATGCTAGCACTGCTATTAATAATAGTAAAATAATAAGAATAAGGATTGTAAATTAAGTTTCCACTGGCAGACAGCGCTGGCAGAAAAAGACTCCATATCTTTCTTACTGTCCAAAAATCCCACGGAAAGACCAAAACCAACCATGAATTGATCCAACAGCAAAGTATTGTGTTTATCTAATATATCTTCTTCCTGTCCAATACTACTCACACACTCACCAGACCAGCCAATGTGGATTAATATGCCACTGAAAATAGTCCCCAACAAACACACTGCTCCCAGCCTTCAGGGAGAAAGATGAGACACGTTGGGTTTTACTTTTTCACTGGATTTGATGACAGTAAGATGAACACAGGACGTGTCTTATCTGCTTTATTAATGAGAGCTGGGCTCGTACTTGATCTCGTTCCACTCTATGTAGCCGCTGCTGTCTTTGTCGAGCTTCATGAAGGCCTTCTTGATGGCGTCTTCTCTTTCCTCGGAGGTCTTGAACTGCCTCATGTACTCCAGAAACCGGCTGTAGTTGAAAGCCCTGCAGAGATTCACAAAAGATGACATCAGACAGTGAAATCACCGTCATGACTCACACGTGAGTGTCTCTTCATTCATTACACCTGTCACTTTTAATTAATCAAATGCACACACACACACACACACACTGAGTCACCCTGTGTTTTCACCCCCCGTGGCATGCGGTCGATGTCCTGCTCTGTGAGTGAAGCGCCCATGGCCACGGCCACCTTCTTCACCTGCGGTCGAAAGTCCTCCATGTTCTACAGAGCTGGAGATCAGAAGAGTGAGAGCTAAGTTAACCAGCCAGCAGCTGGTTAACTTAGCTTAGCATTAAGTGTAAAAGGGTTTTGTAAACAAAAATTCACGGTTTTATGGAGGGCTCATAAGAGCAGCGGTTGCCTGGCAACTGCTTCAGCTGCATCGATCTCTGCCAGAAAGCAGATCCCAAAATGTTGAACTACACCTTTAATTTTTCCCATTCTGGTTTCCTTCTCTGATTTCTGTTTCCTTTGTTTGCCTCCTTCTTTATCATCCTTCTCCTTATCTGAGTCGAGGGTTAAAGGATGGCGGATGTGATCAGATCAGAAGCTCTCAGTCAAATTTGTGATTTTGGGCTTTATAAGTAAACTTCTCCATTCTTGTTTTCTTCTCCAGCTGATCGTAAATCATTTAAAACATGAAGAGATACAGAGCATAAATAAAGTGTCAGAGTGTTTTGCTTCTTCCTTCTTTGTTGTCCGAAACACTCGACGGGCGTTTTAAAGCACATCCACCTCACAGTGATCAGCAGGCAGTGACCCGACATTTATGAAGTCTATCAGTTTCTTTTGACTGATCTCAGATAAATGTCTCCTCTTCTTTTTTTCATTTCTTGGCAGACTCTCCGGCTTATTAATCATCACCAAACATTACCTCGCTCCAAATCAATACAGCCTGATTAGTCATAGCTGGGTTACTCATGCTGGGGTAGGTCACAGATATTTCAGTCCCCTCTCTTAATGATATCTGTCAGCGCTGATCTCAGGGGAGTATCACATTAGCATTAGCATGTGTGTAGTGAATTGGTTTGGTGCAGACTGCAGCAGAGGGTGAAAACAAGCAGTGAATCTACTCAACATAAAGCAGAGTGTTGCTGCATTTCCGCGAGCTGTTTCATCATTCCTCCTCTCGTCTGCTCTCCCCCACAATTTCACAGCATCATTTGCACTTCAAGAACTCTCTTATCAAGATGAACGTGTGCTTTTTCTCACTGACCAGAGGTTATAAAGACAGACCACAGATCAAACAAGATCGTTCTGCTCTCGTTTTACAAGCTCGACAGAGAAAAGGGCAGAAATTGAGCCACTGCCTGTTTACAGCTTTTGACAAATTAGCACCACGACAGCAAAATGAGTCGAACATCAGGTGAAGCAACTCTGAAAATATTGGAAATCATTACCAGTTACAGACCAGTCACCATTTTCCCCTTTCAACATATCCTGTCCAGTGCTACTCACCCGATTCAAGGTTTCCTGGTACAGCTGACCCTCCCCCTCTTCCCACCTCTTATATACGGGAAGGATGTAGCCACCAGTGGCCTTGCACCTGTCTTGCTCTCCCCGGTGGAGCCATTCTCCATTAAAGCCTTGGCTCTTACTGCTGCAGACAGGACACATCTCTCCAGATGTACTGGGACAAGACCCCACATTATGCATTTTGATGGGGTTGAACTGGAGGACAGCCACCCTTAAGCGGGGTGGCTTTGGCATGGAGCTTGAAGAGTTTAGCAGCGATATTTCTGCAGTGGAAACTGTTGTGCAAGTTATACGAGTCATTCCTGAATCCATTAGTGCTGCAAGATTTCATAAATAACCGTTGATAGCTACAGTGCAGCAGCTTAACAGCCACTTCACCAATAGCTGTTATTTTTATATACATTTGAGGCAAGGAGACACGTAATGTGCAGTATTTTCACTTAGTTCTACCTCTTGCCAGCCATCGTCATTTCAATAAAGATCTCTGGCTTCCTCTCTCAAGGTTAGCTGTCAAGTAAATGGCTCAAAGCTTTGTAGGAGACTAAAGCCTCAGCCTGAGCCAGCCACACTGTACTCTGCCCAGAGCCTCTGAGAGTCCAGCACAAAGTCAGACACAAATTTACTGACGTTAAGTAGCCCAATCAGAGTCTGCCCATCCATCTACTCTATATTTATATTGCTCTATATATAAAATGATAATAGTTTTAAGTCATGGCTCTGTAGGGAAAGGACTCTTGGTACTTTATGTACATTGTGTCCACTTGATTAGTCTGCTACTCCAGCACATGCCGCGGGTCACAGACGTGCTTAGTTTATATTAGTTGGTCTGGCTGTGGTGACAGTCAGTGGATCCACTCCTGTGCTGTGAGTCGCAGACAGTTTGTGACTAGAGGAGACCAGAGCATGTGATGTCCAGTAGAGTTACAGGTTAACCATGCAGAGAGCTTTTTCTGATGTATGTTTATGAGCTTAAACCAACATCCTGTAACTTTTCTCTCATGAACTTTTACATTTAATAGTCTTATGTTGAGTGTCTGGTCGCTCTCCAATTAAACATTTAAACTTGAAGCTTTCTTTCACTCCTTTTTACTTCTAGGATCACCAGCCACGCACACCTCAGAAACTCGGAGGCACTGTGCATGTTTAAGATGCAGAGCACTGCCTGACGTCAGAGACAGTTCTTATATCTGACGTCTGTAACTACTCTTCAAAGGCGAGGAAGCGGAGGCTGATGTCTATTCCACACACAGCGCCACCACTTTGATCAGAAATCACCGGCACATTGATGAATCATTTCAGTGCTCCCTGCCAGCACCACGACAGGCAGGTAATCAAGTTTGTTCCCAGTTTGCCACACACTCACAAACAAGTGCTACAGGGGAGAGAGACATGCAGCTTTGCAGAGAAAGTCTGCACTACACAGTTATATAACTCCACTGTGTGTGCTACATGTGTGCTAAATAATGTATGAGAGCAGTGAAACACCTCTGTATAGATCAGTGATCACAGCGGAGCAGACAGCCTACAGTACAGTGCGACCCATGAAGCTGGGTTTGATGTTTGTGAGAATTTCTTTACAATTTTATGTGCAAATGTCCATGCAGACGTTATTTATAGACGAGATGTCCACAGGCGTGTTGAAGCCTCAGATGCTCTGAGTTTGATTCATGCTGTTTATTGATCCAGAATATCTGAAATCTGAATTCCTACCCAGCCAAGCTGCCTGAGCACATCTCAACTGGACCAGTACAGTCTGCTTTCATGGCTCCTATCACAGAAATTAAACTCAGAGCTGCAGTAAAGCATGTTTTAAATGATGTATATTCTATAGACTCTGCACCAGAGCAGATGGGAATGGATGCTTGTAAGGTGCAAAATAAATTGTGATGTAAACAAATATAGTTTTGGTTTTATTTGGTGTGTCTGAAACATTTTACAACAACATATCTTTCATATCTTTCAGAAAGTGTTCTCATCGCTGTGGGCGATCCTCGGATGTCATCGTGTTTTTAACAGGTGCTGCTGTTCTTTCATTCATGCTTTGAACAAACAGAATTAGATGTGGATGACTGGATGTTTGATGTTTGTTGTAGGTGTGAATGTTTGTGAGATTTGCTGCTCTCTTTGATATTGCATTAAATATTTGTGGGGTTAGTTTTGTATATACAAAAGTATGTGGACACAAACCTTTGTGTCTTTTTGTCTGGAGCTAATTTTGGAGTGAATGCACCATGAAATGATATTTTAGTGTGTGCTTCCAGCTTTTTGGCAGCAGTGTGTGTTTGTCTCTTCCCTGTTTCAACATGAAAGCATCCCCGTGTGGCTGTTTTGGGTGGCTACACAGAGCTCTGACCTCGACCTCGTCCAACACCTTTGGGAGGAACTGCGAGCCAGAACCTTAACACCCACCGTCTGTGTTAGACCTCACTAATGCTCTTGTGGCTGAAAGGAAGAAAATCTCTGTGATTGTAAAATTCAGAGTTTAAAACCTGAGATCTATCTTACTCTCCTCCTTTGACTTGGTTTGGCACACGCTGACACTTGGAGTCACCAGGGTACAGGCCTTATTAACTCTGTTCTGTCATGCTTTGTCCTGATGAAGGAGACGGCTCTCTCAAACATCCTGAATCATTATAGACATCACATTAGATAAAAGAGAAACACGGGAAAAAAGGCACAGAGAGAAACAACAACATGACAAAGGAAGAGCACTGCTTTAGAATGAAACATTAATCTTTAATCAGATTTCATTTTAAAACAATCTTAACCTGCTTTTGTGAATGAATTATAAAAGCAAACTATGAAATGAATAAGTCATCTGAAAGGATCATACTGCACAGTGTCTGTGCATGTGTTAGCTCCTTCAAACTGTCACTTCATCCCCAAAATTCATATTAACCACTTTCTACAGAAGAGTAGTCCCTTTGCAAACTGTTGACGGGGTGTTCTGTGGATTTGTTCCCTGTAAAAGGAACATTGTGTCCTTGTTTCAGTGCAACAGAATTCAAGTCACCTCCACTGTTTTATGGAGGAGGCAGACCTCAAATCTCAGACAGAACTCCCAAAGTGTGGGCTCATAAAAGCAGTCATTTGTATAACTGGGAACACATTTGGATCATTTGGGTTCATTTGCCCTTTAACTTCAGATCTATATTTATATTAGTGCGTGACCTCTGCTGTCTGTGTGTGCTTTCAGCTAATTCATTTTGTGTCCCCGGGGCGCCAAATATTAAATATCAGATTAAATATTAACAGTGATTAGTTCCATTAATGCGATATGAAAATCACTCTTGTTAGCAGAACTTTTAGTCTTTTAAAACATTTAAGTCCATTGAAATGTCTGTGTTAGTTTTAATAAAGATAGATTATTTTCTTATTTCCTGTTGAAACAGGATGTTGGAGCAGGACACAATGCAGCGAGGTGTCATTCAAAAGTGAAAAACCAACAGACTGTCAGTTTAAGAGAGAAAAGCTGTTTGATTTGACAGGAGTGGCAGAAAGGCGGGATCACTGCTGACCAATCAGGGCAGGATGCGCGCACCATTTTTCAAACTTCCAGGAAGTGACAGTTTTCCTTTCACATTGCCAGAGGACAGAAATGAATGGCTGCTAATGGCTGCCTGGAAGGTGAGGAAAAATCCATTCAGATATCACAAACACAACAGTTTGCAGCATGCTTTGTAACGCAGTCCACGGTGTGGCAAAAGAAGCAGAGTTACAGCTGAATTCATGTGCCGGGTGGAGAAGCAGTCTGACAGGCAGCCAGCAGGCTCTGAGCTTGTAAATAATCAGTTTTCCTAAATATCATTCAACAAATGAACAATCAGCTGTTTCCAGAAACAACATGAGCAGCCTGTTGTTAGAAGCACTGAGACAGGACTGGGATGTTATTCGTCTCCCTGCAGACTGAGTACAACTCACAGCTCCTCTCCATCCCTGCAGGGTTTGTCACTGTACGTCTGTGACTTAATCACTTTGTTTCACAGACAACAACACACTTTTCATGGCAGTCTAAGCAGTGTGCACACACACATTACAAACTGCTTCATCTTATTGTTTGAGTGTGACAGTGGTTGCACTATGCAAGTCATTTCCAGGCTCTGCACGAAGCTGTAATATTCATATTGCTGTATTTTGGCCATAATGAGACAAAATTTTAAACTTTTTTTAATGTTACTGCAAAGACAAATGTGTATCATTATATACAGCATTATGATGGGTCAGTCTAACTGAGTCACACATCTTGTTTTGACAAATGTCTCCTAGAAATTACATTTCTATATTTCTCATTTGTTTTAGCTGTCTTATGATTTATTGTGGTGCAAATGGACAAAACAAAAAATAAATAATAATAATAAAATTCTCATTTACGTAAGACCTTTAGCTCCTGCCAGCTTAAAGGACAGTGGCTCACTTCCAAATGGCTCCAAAATTAAATTTGAAGAACATTTTCTATTTATTCGTCTTCATCAGACGTCTGAAACGAATTCAAACCTCCACAAAAGAAAAAAAATCACTGATCACAGCTGCACATGTCCACGTTAGGGCCACGTGATGAGGGGTCATGACAAGACCCATGCTGCTTCATTTGAAGGGGTCAGAGGTCAACCACTGGGAACCACTGCAATAAAGCATAGATGCTTAGACTCATACAGCATTATAATATAATGTGATTAACTCAAGCTTGGCATTTTTGACCGGTCTTTAATGGATTAAGCGACACAGTCTCTCCATTGACAGAATATCAACTGTAAGCGCTTTAAGCCTTTGAAACTGTATCTCAAATGTCAGCTTCTTGGGAGCCATTAAACACAGCATTGTTTCCAGATTTACCACAAAGCAATTTCAAATGTGTCCAACTCTGTTCTGACAGGGTTTCGCAAAGCCAAGCAATTGTAAAAAGGCTCCTAGTCGACAGAATAAAACCCATTTTTTAAACTGACATCAACATTTTCGAATTACAAGCTTGGTGGCGTAAATCCAGGCTGAGACCAGAGACTGGTGCTTTTTCCTTTTTCTTTACAATCCCCACAGTGAAACTAGAGATGAGTAACTCGGCATGTGCAGCTGCCCGGGCGCAGAGTGACCGAAACCCCGGAGGGAGCTGTTAAAACTGGGCCTGAAGCCTGCTGTCGGGCCCCTGCTCTCCCCTCTCATCTCCCCCCAGAGACAGCTCTAAATTGCGGGGTGAGGATGGAGCTGCACGGGGTGTCTGGGCGGTTGTTTACATTCCTCCAGTGTAATTCCATTTCTGCTTTCCTCGACACAAAAAGGACTGATATGCAGAAAACACCCAGCATGAGCTCATCTGCATGATGCTCCTCTGTGTGGGAGCAGGTGTAATTAGCTCTGTGCATGAGCTGAATTAACTGCTAGACATATAAAAGTACAGTAATAATCTATAGCCAACCTAATGATCATAAGATTTGATGTAAGATGACTGGAGAACACGATCGCCTCTGCCGGTGTTTCACCCCAGAAATCCATCTTATCCTTTCTTTTCCGTTTCCAGGGAAACAGCAGACATGCAACACAATGTATCAGAGTCGAATATGACGTGACGAGACAGTGAAACAAGAGGTGGAGGAGGTGGAGGAGGAGTGAAAAAATTTAGGAAGGAATATTCCTGTCAGAGAAATCAGCTGTCCAGAAATAGGAAGTCAAACATAAACTGTGTCCATCCTTCATCTTCCTCTTCTCGGAGTTTGTGACTCCGTTAGAAAGTAAATGAGACTGAAATGAAGTCAGAGACAGAGATGACAAGACATGCATCACCCTCTCTTCTCATTCTTCTGCTTTCACAAGTGGGTGAGAAATTTCACATTTAGTAACGCACAAAAGGGCAATCAGGTTACAGATCTAAATCCTGTCATGGTTACTAATGGTCTCTGCTCCACCTGCTGCAGATATACAGCATGTGGACTTAATAGTTCAGTCCAGACAGGTGACAGATTAAGAGAAACCCTGCTCAGACCTTTATAATACCAGACCTTAACCCAGTTCAACACAGAGGAGACTTTAGAGCGATGTGTGAGACTGTGTTCCCGTTCCTTCATCACATCCACTCCTTCCAGTAAGAACAAACTCATACGCATCACACACAATGCCTTCAAAATAATTGGTCTCCTCCCAGACCTCAACAGCAAAGCTGTTACATGCACACACAGCACAGTGCATGACCCCAGGCACCCCCTTCAACCCGTTCTTCACACTGCTTTCATCCGGTAACAGATACAGATTCCTGGCCTGGAAACAGGCACAGAAACAGGTTTTGTCCCCTCATAACTCTCTGCAAACACCTCATGAAGCTACATGTGTGGGATGTGTGTATAAATGTGCTGTATCTGATGTATTTATGGTTTATATTTAAAAAGTCTTTGTACAGACCGTAGAAACAAGAAGCTGCTCTAGGGATGATTAATGTAGATTTTTTTTTACTCTGTCACCATCTCCATTATTTGGTGTCACCAAAGCTTGTGGTGATTGTGAAAAGTGTGAAACTATTTTATTCACGGGGCAGCAAACCCTTCAAACCCTTCACAGTCCAAAGATGTCAGCTGTCAGATTTTGTGAGGAGTTTCTCCACGTTTGAAAAAATTGGCATCCCATGAAGCCAGCGCATGAATATCTGCCAATGGGAAACTGTTTTCTTATGTTTGTGACTGCAGAGACAGACACTGAAAGGTGAGTTGATTCAGATGAAGAGATGGATGGATGTGACCGGGACCAGGACTCCTGACGGGCTCACTGGACTGGACTTAAAGCTGCTCTGATGAACTCTGGTGGTGGAGCGATGAAGGTAGGTGTCATGCAGACACTGAGACAGAAAGTCCAGAAAAGAAAAGAAGCATTTTAAACTGTGTCTGGGCCCAGTTTGTCCATCAGGGACCTTTTCTGACCTGACCTCTGAAACTTAGTACATGCTAAGGTCGTTTGATGTGACTAGTTTATTTGTGTCATTGTTCTGCGGTGTCTGGTGGCTTTAAACAGAAAACGGCTGTTTCTTGTTAAACAAAAGGGATTGTACTCTCACAAAACATCTATCTCTGTTGGGTGGTTTCCAGAATGTCACCAGACTCTTTAATAACAATCTGAGACTGTCAGTGACAAAAACAAACACTTTTGGTGGACAAACTGTACGTTGGCGGTGTGCGGTTCCCCCAAAGGATTACACATTGCAGCCCGGCTTCAGCTGCTGCGTTCTCACTTAATGCTGGACCAATTTCAAGATTTCTTGTTCCCATCGGTCAAGCAGAGTCAGCACGGGAAAAGATTTTCTCCATAAAATATGATCCAGTTTCACCAGAATCAGTGAAATAGTTGGTGGTGTTGCTTTAACATGAACACGGGGGCATAAATGGGAGAGAGCTCGGGGGCATAAATGGGAGAGAGCTCCTTAACTGAACTCTAATTTCTCTGAAGATTCGTCAGTTTCTTATTCTTATTCTTTCTGTAAGCTGCCGCTCTGTGTGTGATCTTGGCAGCCACCATATGTACATGTCTATTAATTATAAATGATGACATTACATAAGTATTTAAGGTGCGTGTGCACAAAGACGCAGAGCCTGACAAAGACTGGATTTCTGCTTCGACACATCTTCTTCTCTGTTTGTTTTTTTTCTTTGGGCGGCTCAGCTGGTGACATTTCTGTGTGCGTGTGTGTGAAGAATTACAATCATAGTAAGCGTGTGATGCACAAAGAAAAGTTGAGTCCCTCTGTTGCCAGGAATCCAATCTGATGGGAAGAGATGGGATGAGGGAGGCGGGGGAGAGGATGAAAATGTTGCTGTGTGGGGGAGGGGCTTCATCCCACATGTATGAACAGTAGGATTAGAAGAGGGGATAGTCCTGCTGTCTGCCTCTCCCCCGCTGTTACATCACAGTCTGTTCATTTTTTTTTTATAGCTCTTCTTATCTAACTGAGGGAGTTGAGGCAGAGGAAGAAACCTCTGCAGGAGCATAAAGCACACGTACAGTACAGTCAGGACGCATTTGCTCTGCAGGTGAAGAATAAAAAACGTGTTTTTAGCTGCAGAAAGAGATTCTTCCTGCTGCACTGTACACCTCAGTCATCTGAACATGCTCAAGCAGCACAGTAGCCTATCCACGGCCTCTCACAGCCCCCTCCTCCTCCTCCTCCTCCTCCTCCCCCCTGCAGACGGAGCGCAAAAAAAAAGCCGCTCCATAAATTCTGTTCGGGAGCATTACCGAGCAAGATGGCGCTGTGGCTGTCAGCACCTCGGACAGCACCCAGCAGCTCTGACAGGGAGAAACTCCACGTTTGATCCGATCCCGGTTTGTTTGCAGAGGTGTCACGTGTCCGATCCGGTTCGATTTCAGATGATGATGATGATGATGATGATGTGACCGCATCCAGGTGTCGCGTGAAGCTGTGCGCTATTCACTGCAGCCAGAGAGGAGAGATTCAAATCTGGACCAACTTGACTGCTGTTAACACAGGACTTCCTCCTCCTCCTCCTCCTCCTCCTCCTCCTCCTCCTCCTCTTCATCTGCAGCCACAGTCTAGATTTCGGAGTTTGGGAAGAAAATAGACAAACCGGCCTCGGCTCGAGGTGGAGCAGTGTCTGTCTTAATCACGCCGGTACGCGGAGGAATGGAGGGGCGCGCTGAGAGATCACCAGGGGCCGGTTCGGAAAGGAGAAATGAAGCTGTGTTCAAGAAATAGTGTTGCCTAGATTGTTGCTCTCCAGACCCTGCAGTTTTTTTTGTTTTTTTTGTACATTCTGGTTCTGCAGCGCCGGTTCTGAAGATGTTAGTGCTCCTGGCGACGATGTCTTCGGTCGTTTTCAGCCCTGGCTTTGCCCTCAGCTCCCATTTCAGCTCAGGTGAGCCGACATTCCGCTGCAAACATCCCACAGTGAAGCTGTTCATGTGCTCTTATTTCATTCTACTCATTTTAATCCTCACAGAAACACACACACACACACGTCTGTGTGTTATCTCAGTGTTCACATTATTCTGTAAGAGTGTGCATGGCTTCACCATATAGAAATGATGTAATCTCCCTCATCTGCAAGTGCCAATGCTGTGTGTGTGTGTGTGTGTGTGTGTGTGTGTGTGTGTGTGTGTGTGTGTGTTTTGAGAAAAATCATGGCAACAACAGCCTATTTTTAAAGTTGTAACATTTGTTCTGCTCAGGTCAGAGGTTCAGGTCAGCTGAGCGGTTTAAAGGTGCAGTACGTATAAAGGTGAAAGGCAGGAGTGAAGGTGAAAGGTGAGAAGGAGTCGTGGCAGCAGAGGAGGCTTCCTCTAATTGGAGCAGGAGGGTGGTAGCTGGTGTTATCCCATTAGTGCTGGAAAGGAAGAGGATTGTGTGAGGTGATGAATGGAGGCAGATCTCCTCGTTGTTTTCTCTCCTCCTTGGTGGAATAATATTATTATGCAGCATAAGCAGCTACTGGCCTGTCATTCAGGTGGTTGCTATGGCAACCACAAGGTGCAGCAGTCTTTGGCTTTTTTTTTCTTTCCAGCAGTCAATAAAAATGGATTTACTCCAACAGCGCCGAAGCATTGTGAAGACTTCTGTAGACCTGGAAGAGGACAGAGTGTTTTTTCTGGATTGTTTTTTTAAACGCGGCGCTCAGTGTGCCGTAAAACACTTCATGTCCTTCAGATACGCTCAGCTGCTGCCTTTCTTGCAATGGCTGCTGTTTCATAATGCCCTCCTGCCCTTTTCAATACACATTAACTGAATTTCATAAATCTCCCCCACCACCCCACGCCGGCGTTTTCGTCTCTGCTGCAGCTTAATTTGTGCCAGATGACCAAATGAGAGAAGAAAGCTCCTTATTCCGTCTTACATCTCATCATGTCTCTTTTGCTACAGTCAGAGACAGCACTTGTTTGTCTTCTCTGTTCTCTCACTCTAAAACACACATTTATTTAACCGGACCTCCTTTAGATCCCAGTCGGGTCTTTGACAGGACAAAGATCCAGTTGTGTTCCAGCTGTGATGATCTTGTTGTCTCTGTAAATCACTTTGTAATTTGGAGTGTGTAGATGTTTTAATTTGTCTTTGGTGCTGGTGTTCAGGTAGACGTACACCTACACGTTCTGCTCATAAATACAATCCTGTCTCTAAGAAGCTGTCAGCTGTTGTCATGGAGCTGGCACAGGCTCTGAATTCACTCCAAGGAAAATTCTAGTTTTTCTGAGCCTGTGGGTCTTAATCTTTGGACAATGGACCATTCACACTGTCTTTGTAGAGATTCAGTATGTGGACTCACATTTGGGGAAGCAGTGTGAGCTTCTTAACACTCATTTTAAACACTCTCTGACTTTGACACAGCATGAACGCACATTGGCCTCCTCGTCCAAACATACATATCTTCCTGTTCAGGGAAACTCACCTGCTGACCAGACTAGCTACACGCCAGTTCGTTGACTTGTGAAGTTGTGTGTGTTGCTGCTGATTTAGCATGTGTGCCTGCTCATGAACAGAAAACGTTGATGTTGTTTTGTCTTCTCCCCTTAAAGTAGCTTTAAGGTTGGAAATTCTGATTCCACACTGGCTGCAGCGTTCAGTAACTGTTTGTTTGCGTCATTTTACACAGATTTCCCCAGAATTCTGACATATAATATAATATAATATGACATATTTGGTATCTTTGGATACTTTAGGACTTAAACAGTGTTGGCTGCACACAGTGGTGTAGTGGTGCTTGGAGAAACGGGTATATTAAGTTTCCCGTCCAGTAGAGGATAAACTCCATGTGCTGTAACCAGCAACATGTTAGGCTACTCGTGCATGCCACCCTAGGAGGCTCGCAGAACTCTACTGAATAATGAGCATCAGAGTGTGTATATCCAATGCAGACTGAAAAAGAAGTGCTCTGTACCTTCACCACACGCCCGGCTGCGCAGCTTTCTGATCCAATAGTAGGACGGCAGGATTTAAAAGGTAAAATCCACGATGAAACAGTTTTGACACGCAGCCACGAGTGATCAGGTGGATTTTATACAGTTATTGTTTGTGTTATACTGTCAGCTACACAAGTATAGGATAGAGCCGGAGCAATTATTTGATTAATTCATTAGTTGATTGACTGAAAATGAATCAGCAACAATTAGTCATGAGTCCATTTTTAAGCAAAATTGCCCAGTTTGTTTTTACTCATTTTCAAATGTTAATATCTGCTCAGTCTTCTTTCCACTGTTTTCTGATGGTTACAGACCAAATGATGAACGGATAAAATAACTGGCAGACTAGTTTGATCATGAAAATGATAATTAGTCGCAGCCCTACATATCACAGTTATTTTCTTTGAATAAATGTCCTTCTTAATGTAGTGTTAGTCCATTCAGTGAATATTTAATCTGTAAAAATGGACACATCCATCAGTATTTTGGCTGGATCTGTATCTGCCAGGTCATACTTGGCCATATTTTGTTTGTATTTGTGTTTGTTGGAAGGAAAATCAGATATGTTGTCAGTTTTTTTGATGCTGCTAATGAAGTGATGTGATGTGATGTGGGGGCAAGAAAAAGAAATGAAAGCAAAACTGATTTAAAAAAGGACGAAGTGAGAGAGTGGAGACTGGAAGGAAGGCACAATAACCCAATAACTTGATCAGTGATGGCCGCTGCGTAGGGCACGGGTGTAGGGATGACATCACAGCCCAGTCAGGGCAGGGCTTGGTATCAGTGGCGGTGGAGGGGGTGATTTTACTGGCAGCACTGGCTGGCTTCCTGAGCTCCAGGTTCACATTTCTCAGCGGGCTCCTGGCTGCGCAGGCAGAGACACACTCTAATTATACGGACACAAAACAGACGAGGAAGCTGGACATAGTGTGTGTGAAAGCCCAGTGGACTTCCCTCTGTCCGGGGTATCGCAGGTTCGGGTGCTGGACGACGGGCGAGGAGCTTGAGGAGCAGGTAAACACGGGGGGAGAGGAGCTGTTGGATTGGAGGGATGTGACATAGCTGGAGGTGGAGATGTTGTTGGTTCGAGTTTCGAATTATGTAAAGGAGGAAAGGAAATAACTTGAGAGGTTGCATCATTTCTAAATATGTACGATACCCGCTCATGTTTTGACGCTTGCAAAATAAATGACGTGATTGTTGGCAAGATGGCTACAAACTGGATTCGTGCCATTCACAGTGATTGAACATCCTCTAAAAGCTTTCTCTGATCTGCTCCTCAAAACTTCCTGTTAGGAGCAACCTCTCCCCAACACACACTGACGTGAAGATGAAAGGGCCGTGGTGGTCTTCAGCTGTGAATATTCGGCAGCAGGATTTCTTTTCTTTTCTTTTTTCTGCAGTGTTTTCTGTTTCTGGAGAACGGCTTGTTCAGAACATAATCATTCCCGCATTGAAAGGCCCGGAGTGTCTTAAGTGAGACTGCTGCAGACATGCCTCTGATTGCTAATAGCTTCTGCACTCTCTGAGAGATCCTCTTTGTGTGTGTGTGTGTGTGTGTGTGCGTGTGCATGCACGAATTCTGCAGAATAATAGCCTCTGATGGCATAAAAAAGTATTTTTGTTGAAGGAAATTAACAGACTCCTACTCGTCCTCCTCCACCTCTGCTCAAAATGATTTCCTAAATGTTGTGACTGAGGTGAATTCAAGCTCGGATGAATGAGAAAGAACGTGAACATCCCGAGGTTAGAGAGGCAGATCGGATAAACACACACAAACACAATCACACACTCCATTTTGATGCTTTAATGGCTTGGTGCGACACAAAGACTCTATCAATGAATTGACGAGCTTGTACAACAGAGCAGTTTACCACTTTGCATCTGCCACTCAGTGCCTCTGAACTGCTGAGCTTTATTGAACATCTCCATTTAAACCTCATTGAGAATCGATAGTTCTCATGGAGCATTTGTGTTTTTTGTAGACAGTATCTGTTACACACTGCGGATCAGAAACAGGACATCATATTAGCATGATATGCTCGTTATAGTTTCCCAAAAACAAAGGTGACTTCTGCAGATTCCTTATTTTGATCACTGATTCTGATTTAGGCAGAAAATTCTGACAATATTCCAAAGAATAATTTGTTATTCATCTAATTGCTGCAGCACTAATCAGATTCAAACATCCACTGTGTATTTTTCATCTCAGTTTGTGACAATACGTTACAATACCTTCAGCTTCTTTCCCCTCTCGTGATGATGATTTTAAAGCCACGTGGAGATGCAAAGGCACACTTAATGAAATAGTAATGAAATGTAATTCTTTTCTGATCCTTGAGGGGGATTTGCCCCACCGCCCGGTGAACAGGGTTAGCTATAACACAGCAGCCATGGAGGCGGGAGGGATTCATTGTCTCGCTAAAGAGCTCTTCAGCTTCCGGCTGAATGACACGCTGTCTAGTTATTACTGTTCATCAGTGTGCTGCAGCTCAGGAGCAGTTTGGAAATCTCATTTTATCATGTTAGCCGTCAGATTCATTGAGTTCTGCGGATCAGTAACTTCCTGCTTTTGTTGTTAAACGTGGTTGTCCATTTCAGGATCAGGTCTTTCTTCTCGTGCTGTTTTTTTTCTGTCTACTCAAACAACAAAATGTTTTACCGTCTGTTTTTTTAAATTCAAGCTCTGGTCCTTTTATATTCTAGAAGCAGCTGTAAAACACTGCATACACTCTGATGATAGACAGGTTTATAGATTTATTAGTTTATTTTTGTTTTATGTCCTGATCCTCGCATTGATTGTCTCTATTGATAGTCTGACTCGCTGCTGCTCCGATTTCTGATGCAGATCTCTGCAGCGGTACCCTTGAGCAAGGTTTACTAGCCTGCCACTCCAAGCTTGCCCTGTTGTAGGCTTGACTAATGTGATGGATGATGAAATGTGACAGCAGTCACCTGTTCAGATCTCTTCTGTGCCGCTGCTCGGTCCCCGGGCCTGGATCTCTGTCTCTGGCTCCTGATGAGGGGCCAGTGAATCTCACAGTGTGGAGCTGTGTCTGATCAGAGAGATTGTTTGTTGTTGACAAAATACATGGCAAGCTTAATGGGTATTTTGTCCTCTGAGGCAGCTGAAATTGAAGAATAGGAGGGAGTGCGAGTGCTTTCCCACAGTACGACGTCTGTGTTGGTGTTTCAGCACTGTGGAGAGTTCCCACAGTGAAAACAAACAGGGCAAAGACTGAAGAAGAAAACCTCCATTTATTTAGCATTGTTTGTGTTTGGCAGTATACACCTTTATAGTATAACATGGCTGTAATCATAAATGATGATGGACTCCTGTGCTAACGTATTTTCAGCTCTTACCTGGTTAGCTCTTCCCACTGGTATGTGTCTGGATCAGAGCAGGATCCAGCCCGACTCGGCGTTTGCTCCTCCAGAATCTCTGGCTCTGCCTCTGGGTCTCTCCAGGCCCGGGGTCAGCTGATCAGCAGCTCTGTCCCACCAGTCCACGTCCTGTTGGACTGAGGACAGACTGAACAGTAACGTTACTCACTGTCGCCTCTCGAGGCAAAAGTGGTATTACAAGAGAGGACGGGCTGAAGCTAGTAGGTTAGCATGCTCATTTCAGCAGATGTTTCTGCAACACAACGTACTGACATGATGTCATCGACATGATGTCATCGACATGATGTCATTGATGATGTCGCCTTGCATTTTGTGCAGCATGCAGACTGTACACAGCAGACAAACATATCAAATGTAGAAAAATAAGATTATAATACTATAGATGGATTGTAAACATTGTGTGTGTAGGTGGTTTATATTCTGCTGTTACATGCTAAATAGGTGGGTAGTCTTATACATTATTTATGTATTATGATTTCATCTTAAAGAATGAATGATAGATGTTTCACATATTTGTATCACATCACATACAGTGTTGCATGTTCAGTGCCTTCCCTTCGTTAGCTGCAGTTTTCTCCTCGCTGACTTTTGTTGGTGCATTGCTGCATTTCCTGGCACCTTACCAACCATCAATCAGCAGACAAACATGAAAATGTTGGCAGGTACGTGCACTGTGTAACCTGCATGCTCGTGTGTTTGTCCACACAGAGAAAACAGGAAACACTTATTTCAAAACTCAAGGACAAACCTTAAACCAACCATCTCATTTTCAAGGCGCCATTGTACTAGTAGAAGACTTTATATCACCACCCCACACAGTGGTTGTTACACTCTTGTCATCTCCATGAGAACAAGGATTCAGATCGCATCTCTCGCTCTCTCTCTCTCCTGCAGCGCCTGTATTCTTTAAACACAAGAAAAATCCAGACTGACAGGCCGACCATCTCAGAAGTCAGAGTGCGTCTTCCGTTTTAAAGGCTGACTCACGATAAAAACAGTTTTCTCTCTGGATGAAATCATGCCAGCTATTATTTCTTTTATTACTTTCCCTGTCCATGTAATTATAAGTGTACTAAGGGGATAATTTCATTTCCTGGTTCCTTTTTGAGCCTCTCAGCTGAGGCATTACTGACAAATTGATTTGCTCTGGAGTGATACGTTGTTAGAGAGACATCCAGTGATCATCTTTGCTCTGTTTGGTCTGTTTGCACAAGAGAGGCTGATCACTAGACTCGAGGACAGAAGAGTCAACACGAGTGGAGAGCTGCACTGACTGCAGAGCGTTCGCTGATTCAATCAATACAGCACATTGTTGATTTATTTTGATCCTGTTCTCGTCCTCGCTGGGTTTTAATATCATAAACTTCCTCTTTCCTCCTCTGTGTCCTCACCTGTGTCATATTTATTGTATTTATCATCCCTCTTTCTTAATCTTTCTCTCTGTCTACCCATCTATATTTCTCTATGAACTGTGCTATGGAGACCCTCCCAGTCCCTGCAGTATCACAGGAGGCTGTTAAGCCTGTGATTTAGAGGGATTCATCGCTGGCCACGCTAGCCTGGCTGAGAAATGGGGTGATTGGCTCAGACTCCCAAGTGCCTCCTGATGCAGAGAGAGAGAGAGAGGGGGGTGAACAAGAAGAGGCAGCACAGGAGTAAAAGTGAGAGGGGAGAGAGAGGAAGTCAATTTGATGGTGACAGACTGCAGAACAGATCTGAAGCTCCTCGGGCAGGTTCATGAAGGTGATCAGCTGATCATCAGCTGATCATGACCTCCAACCACACTTCCATTCACGTCTCAACATCTGGTTGTAGGCGCTGCAACCTGAAACCACACACATGTTTTCTGTTTTAAGATGATTCATGGGGTCCTAACTGACCTTCTCACTTTTATCTGCATAGCAGCAGGCATCTGTAGATATGTCACACCTGGAATGCAGGATGTATTTCATAATGTGGATAGATAACATGATCAATCACTCCAGAAATATGTAGCCTGCTTATCTACAGATGTGGCCATGTGCTGCGAGAAGTATGGACATGTGCACCCTTCCTTTCAAGCTGCATGCAGCCTCAACAACCTGAGGTAGGGTCAGTGCACAGCCTGAGACAAAAGGAGCAAAACAAAAAGTAACTGCAGGCGAGTCGCCTTCGAATGAGCGCATCGACATTTTCATCTCAGAGCTTCCTTCATCTTGAATCTGGCAGTCGGACGATTCAAAGATATTTTAGTGAATAAAGCAGATTGGGGCTGTGACGGCTGTCCTCCAGCCCTTCGGTCACTCCGGCATGTTTCTGCACCACAGTGACATCAAATTCAGCTGTATTAGCAAAAATGTCTCGACTGAATGATGTCATTATTCAACAGCGTGCTTTGAGGATGAGAAGGCATTTTTGATCAGTAACATTTTGATCCCAGCCAACATTTCAAAAAATGAATACCACACCCGTTAAAAGCACACATATAAATATCTGTAGGCTGTAAAGCGATGACATGTGTGGTTAAGGGATTTAATAAGTACACAATTACACAATTATAAGTAAGCATACATCAAATATTAAACAGGCTATATCAGAAGTGTCCAAAATAGTTGTAAGTTATATGAAACCACACTGAGAGACGACCGCTGTCACTCAGAATGTAACAAGTACTGTATGTGATTACATACTGCACGGCATAATGGAGCGCTTACAGTATTTATGTCGTCTTGTTGTACCTGAACAGTTCCACTTTGAGACGCGTTCGATCTGCCCGGTGTTCGACCTCTGAGGTCAGTGCCACTGACCGCCCACACGGCTGACAAGCCAGCACATGCGTCAGTGGATATAACACAGCAGATACTCCCTCAGTCCGTCTCCACGGCAACGCATCTCACCGAATCAGTGTTGTCATTCATCTCAGGTTAATTCAGCTCTTTGACCGATCAAGGTCTCTCTCTCTATCTCTCCATCATAATTTGCACGTGAGCAGGCGGACGCTGCACGTGAATCCGCTGCAGGAGTTTAATTTTTCATGTTTCGATGAGAGCGATACTCAAAAAACACACGTTATAATCTGCCTTCGCTGCTGATCGTGTAAGTGTACGTCATACATCATAATCTGTATTTGTACATGAGACCGCATGAGCAAGAAAAGAGAGCATCTGTGTAGTTTGTGTGTGGGTGGACGTGTGAGTGTTTGCACATTGTGTGACAGCATTTGCTCCAGTTTCTAGTTTTGACTGTTTCCCTCTGCCTCTTTTCGGTCACAGATGAGCTCATCCAATATTTAGAACATCAGTCACCCGGGCCTGGATCAGTGTTCCCCGATCGAAGCCAGTCGAGTCCCTCACGGCCAGAACTGGGCAACCAAAAATCCTCCAGATACACAGACTCAATTTCACTTTACAAATTCAGTTTTCTTTTTTTGGCAAGTTGATACCAGCATGTGACTTAACATTGTCCTGGTGTGACTACTGGACTGTTCATCCCATGTGAAATCTCTTTCCGTGTGAAAGTACACATAAACTCTTAATGTTTGTGGGGACTTGTTTTCAACAGTGAGGTTGCAAATTAAATGTCATCTTGATAGTGTGAATTAAATGGACTTGATGTGTGTGTGTGTGTGTGTGTGTGTGTGGCTCCATCGGTTGGAATATTATTTTGTTTAGTTGTTTTTGTATCTTAAAATATTTAGAAATGATGTTTTGGGTGCACAAATTGATTCTTTGGCCACTTGGTGTCAGTGTAACAGTGAACTCTGACACCTTATCGAGTTTTGCTTATTTTTATAACCAGAGGAATATTAGTATTCAGTTATAGCGGTTGTTTTGTCCACCAGTCTGACTGTTTAGCTGCTACATGTTCCACTCTGTTTATCGGCTAACTGCTAACTTCATCTTTCTGCTGTTTGGTGCTGAGCAGATCACACACGGTGGATTTATCAGAGCTGAAACCTGAAAACAGCTGCCTGCTGAGGCTGGAAATGAGGCTGATGCTGAGAGGAAACCAAAACAGTAAAGTGAAGCAGGCTGTAAACAGACAAAAACACTGTGCTTAAACATGATAAATTGCTCTGTAGAGCTAACTCTGCGGCTTTAACGCTCTTTCACGTTACACAATCATTTGACCAGTTGTTGATAAAGAAAGACTGATCAGTGCAGCTTTGAGGTTTGTACCGGTGTTCACTCGGATGTAGCAGTACTCAGTAAGAAGTACGTGTACTCGTGTGAGCAATGTTTCAGTTCAAGTGCTGCTTATCCAAACCGGTTATGTAAGAAACCAATTAGGTCTATGGATAGTGAGCATATCTTGTGGACCCTGTTCATAACGTATACAGTCTGTTTGTACTTGTGCATTAATGCCAGAAGCTTCATACAAGATTTAACATTCATCCTGTGCCTGAGAATGAATCCAGATCATCACGGTTATATAAAACACTCTGCAGGTTTATCACGTCATGATGTGAGATATACATTCTTATTCCAGGTCTGATCAGGTACTATTAAATTAAATTTAGCTGCCATTTCCTGCTAAAAGCAAATGCATAATGTTCCCGGACATAAAACCATTTCACATGCAGCCACACATCGAAATGAGGCAGCCTGATATACTAAAAGCATCTCCATGGCAACCGTGCTACGAAAACCAGCGCACAACAGGGGGGCACTTTAGAGAGGGTCCGCTCCCTGTGATCAAGCATAACCATGGCTGACACATATCACAAACCTGGCCAGTGTCTCTCATTAATACTTGAAAAGACACTGCGGTCTGTGAGGAGATGCTCTGCAGTCTGCGTTCTTCATACGCTGGCCTTTCAAAGTGAAGACACACACACAGGATAAAACCAGGAAAATGCCACCACGTTTAGACAGTTTGGGTGCGTCTGAATCTGCAGGAATGACTTTATCCAGAAATCCAATCTCTTTTCCTCAACGAGTCATTTTCCAGACAGGAAAAGCAAAGTTGTGTTTGTGATGTGGCGTGAGCTCCCTTCTTTTTTTTGCTATAATGGTAATAACACAGCAGTCAGATGTGTTGGGTAAACACACACTCATATGTGTTTTCTTCCTTATTGTGTTATCATACATTGTTAATGTCATTACATAAGTGTTTAGTGTGTAGTCAAGGCTCACTGTTTTCATTTTTTATGGAGCAGATCAGTCTCCTGCTGCAAGAAGGCACCAATCACAGTAAACAAGGTTCTGCTGTGGTAAAGATAGCTCCATGAAAGACCGCTGACGTGCTAGTGACGTTCCAAATATGACAAAACGAGTTGAAGATGTTTTTGAAGCGTCGTGTTTATCGGTGACTTTTCTTTTTCTCAAAATAAATCTCATTTGTACTCATGGTGGCTAACGTTAGCTAATGTTGCCAAACCTGAGATAAATGTGTCTCTGACATGTTCAGTTTAGCACGTCACAGATAAACATTTCACTGTTTGATCCCTGATGTACAGTTATATATGTATATTCATACATATGTCGTATAAACCAGACCCGCTGATGAATGTTCACTCTCCTTTAAGCTCTGTTTTTAGCCTCCACCACCTCATCTCTAACTGTCTCAGCTGTTTGGCACTGGGCAGGTAATGACCATTGGATTTTTAAGAGCTTCTTTTTTTTTGCTGCCTGCTACAACTGGAAACGAGACGATGAAAGACTGAATCAAACTAAACCTGTAAAACCAAAACAATGAGCTAAAAGATGCTAAACCGGTAAAGAGCCAATGGGAACTGCAGAACTGGGTGATAATCTGTGTTCAACAGAAAGCAACACCTTTAACATTTATCTGTCATGATTTAACGTATCGTTAATATTGAAACAATGATCGCAGCAGCTTTACTGTCCACTCTTCAAACACAGTCTTGCATCTGTATCCTGTGTGTGTGTCATGATGAGTTTCATCTGGCCGCCCCTGTGAGGTGTGTTTGTTGTGTTGCTGCGCGGCATGAGAGGTCAGATCTGAGCATGTGCGGACAGAGAGCAGGAAGATGAGAGTCATTCTGCTCCAGTGGTCTCTCTCTCTCTCTGGAAGGTTCATCCACATGCAGACCGGCACTGGGATGGAAAAGAGAGAGCGAGTGTCGAAAGAGAGAACAGGTAGCAGTTTTTGAGATGTGGAAGACTCCCTGGGGAGAAGAGTGAGGAGAAAAGAGGAAGTCAGAGATTAAGAACTAATAAGCATGGAGGGATAAGTGAAGCCATGCTCCACAGCCTGATGCCTTTATACTTCATCTGCTCCATTGAGTCTCCCCGACTGAGATGATTCATCCGCATAACAGCAGGACGTGTTCATGCTCTGCTCTCATGCTCTCCGAGGTTCGCTCAGGTGAATCATGTAATGCTCTGACTCTCCTGTGCTCCTTGTTCAATTAGTAAGACGTCTCTCTTCACGTTAACAGCACCTGTGCATGCATACACAATGACTCTGCGTCTACATGAAGGCTTGTTTTGTTTTCATGTGAGCTGCACATTCCAGAGACCCATAATCCTTTGCTTCTGTGCCGCACTCTCCACTACAGTACAAGGACTTAATGCCAGGCTTTCACTACATATCACTCTGAATAACTGAATAATATTCACAACATCTTCACAAACACTCTATTCATTCAGGCTGAACAGATTCAAGAACTAAATGATTCATGTCTGTGTGTGTGTGTGTGTGTGTGTGTGTGTGTGTGTGTGTGTGTGTGTGTGTGTGTGTGTGTGGTTTCTCCCACACTGACAAATATGATGAATGTAATTCAAAATGGGAAAGAAATTGTGGGTTAGTACAAAGATTGTATGTGGACGTTAGCATTTAGTTTAAGGATGCCTGTAGATATAAAAGGTTCATTCAGCACAATGCTTCGTATTTTTAGGTGAACATACACTCATGAAAACACAGCTATGAATATTATCTTCCATTTCTATCATATTCTGTAAACAGAGCCTCCTAAATCTGACTCACCGGACCTTTAAAAGTCAATATTAGACTTGCACAAACCAGTGGGATGATGTTGTGTAAATAGAAATATCTTTGCTTGGACATCTTGTGTTTAACCATGAATCAGTGGCCTAATGGCATATATAATAGTAAAACCAATAGCTGATCATTACTTCATCATTATTTTGTAATTTGTCCCCTCAGGCCGCCTCATGCTGAGCAGCGTCAGCCTGCTATTAATCTTCCATTATTTTGTCATTATCCATCATTTACCATTTTTTGTCTTCTCGGTCAAAGTAAAGCACCGAAACCTGACGCAGCTTAACGCAGCATTAGTTCATGAATGATCATATACAGAGCACGTTCACATTAATATTCACGTCCATGTGTCATCACGACCACATGATCCCCCCCCTCACGTCCACCACTTGTTTACTCACAGTAAAGTCCTCACCGCAGGTCGTCTGTTCCTCCTCTGTATGACAAAGCAAACCCTCAGGGAACAACATAACTGCTGTTTATCCCCACACAGAGTGAAATCAGCAAGCTGTTTGCAGGATAAGAGCCCACACACACATGCAGCAAATCCCATCATCCCCGGGGACGGTGATGTCATATTAAGATGGAGACAAAAGAGCAGAAACAAAGAAGTGACATTCATGTTTGTTGTGATGGGAGGTCAGTGGGAGGGACGTAGCCGCACCACTGCTTCTCCCAGTGTTGTGACCTTTAACAGATCACATACACATGTAGCCCGCTATGTGGCCACACACACACACACACACACACACAGAATGCCACAGCTGATAAATGAGTGGTGCATTCAAATCTATAAGAACTCTTTATTTATCTCAAGAAAAAGTTTGAAGAAAAGGGTCGGTCTAACTCTAACTCTTAATTTTCTTTAGGTTGAAGGAAAGGAAGGGAGGAAAGACACTGAAGGAAGGAAAGAGGGATGAAAGAAGGAATAAATGGAGGAAGGACAGAGTGTAGATAATCAGGAAAAGAAAAAGTACAGATGGAAATAAAAGAAGAAAATCTCTCATTGAATGTGAAATCCAAACATCAGATTGTTCTGTGGTGGTAATAGTACTTCAAATATTGTACTGAATTACAGTATGAGTATATTTGGTTGTGTCCCACTGGACGTCCTGCTGATCTGCCCGTCCTGTCCTCTGAGGAGCTGTGTGCTGACGATGCTGAGGTGTTTCTGGGCGGTGTGCTGTCTGTGGAGGAAGTGAGCCTCAGGTAGGACCTGTCTGCTGCAGGGAGACAGACAGCTGAGGCTACACTCAGCATACTTGAAGTGCAGGCCAGGAAATATCACATCCATGAACAGTGAAATAAACTCCTGACAGCAGAAGTGCAGACGCAGGTGATCCGGAGAGCTGTTCTCTTATTTGTACAAGGTTGCTGAATAGAGATAATATGGCTGCTCCGGGGAGATGTGTTTCATGGTTAGTTGCTCTGAATTACAGCTTCCTGTGTAATTAGGTTACAGTACGTGGGCTGCCTGCTTATATGGAATGAAGGTAGACCCGACTCCCACATGATATGAATAGCTAATCCTCCAAATCCTTTGTGTGACGGGTCCAAACTGTATAATGTCATAATGTTCTGTAACTCCTCTGGATGATCTCGCGTTGTGAAATGATGAATGACGCTGGAAGAATTCGGGAAGGGAAATGGAGGGTGTTGAATCCAAACGTAGGAAGCTGTGACGTGTTTGGAATATATGGAGGAGAGGTGACTGTGGCAGCTTTTATTCAAGGTAAGACACATTGAGTCGTTACACAAGTCAGCATTTATGCCATATCTGCCATAAATGTGAGCAGCCGAGTGAGGAGGACCGAATCACTGGGTGTGATCTGCTCCTGATGCAGGAGGAAGTTTTAAATTTACTGACTGTGGGATTTTCCAAAAGAGCTCTGGTGTAAAATATAAGACACTGTGGAAGAGTAAATGTGCCTTCTGCGAAAAAGTGCAAAAAACAGCATTTTCTGAGTCCTCCGTGTTTTTACAGTAAAATCTGCACTGTTACTTTAAACTCACAGTTTGTAACAAAGGAGTAGGAGTATTATCATGAGGGGTCATTTCTGATTGCTGGGCGTTGCAGCAGCTGATTTGTTGATCTAGTTTTCAATCCATCTCATTGATGGTGATTTCCTGTTTCCCAGAATTTCAACAACTCAACTGGCTGCATTCAGCTGTGGGTTGCACATGTGGGTGGAAAACGATGGTGTAGTAAGATGAAGTCCAGTGAGGCAAGACTTGCATCCACAAAAACAGGTCTGGAGGCTGCGTTACGTTCACTGGTGTTTATGTTTTTTCTCCCGTCGAGGGAGTGCAAAGAAATACTGAATCAAAATAACAATCATGATCCTCCACCCAGTTATCCAGCCATTAACATACACATATATATGTGCTTGTGTTCGCATCACAATTATTTCAGCACTTAGCACACCGCATCTTTTAACACCACGGACAGCATGAAGCAGCAGCTTTTTCGTGAAAGAAGAAACCTCCTGGAGCTCTTTGGACCGACATTCCCTTCAGCATGACCGCTAACCATTCAGCCATCATAGTCTGTGACTCACAGGCTAGCAGCAGCCTTGACAACAATACACTGATTTATTGGAACATACAGATAAATCACCGTCTTGACATGTGGTGTTTGTTTGTTTTATATTGGGTTAGGCAATAATGAGTGAATGTCTACATAAGCACTGAAACAATATTGATATAATTATTGTTTTAATTCTAAAACTGGAACAGTTTGGCAGTGAATGTTGAAAACTGGGACATTTTAGAGTTTTATTTGTTGGGACAGCTTGAAACCAGGACAGTCCCAGACAAACCGGGGCGTCTGCTCACTGTAGATATGCTGTGAAAAATGCAGCAGGCCTCCAATGAGCTCCAATGCTAGAAATATATACTGTCAGCCACAGGAGTAAGAATAATGGACTTCACATCACGCACAGTGCTATAGATCTCACCTGTATGCAAAACTCTTTATTTTCCACTTCTCTCCCGTCTTGTTTCAAACGGCTGGTTTCATTTAGACAAAAGCGTGGTGTCGGGGACGAGTTGTTCTTTTTTCTTGGCACGGCCTTTGTGGGCATTAGGAGGGCATCTGAGTCAGTCTGAGCAGGATTTGGGGAAGCAGTCACCATGGAAACCAGCTGAGTTTTTTTGTTTTTTGCAGCCTGTTCTTGAGTCAGAGGCGTCGGCAGCTGTTCGCCAACATTCGCTCATGTTTACATTCAGATCTCCGATGACGAACCACGCATCACAGGTGTCGTCTATATGTCTGTCTGTCTGTCTGTCCATCTTTCTGTCCATCGGTCTCATGTGTGTGTGATCACTGCATCATTTCATGCGAACCAGCAGATGTACGGCAGATTGTTCATGACCAGATCATCAGCTTCACGCAGTTCACATGTGTTTAGCCCATATGGGCTTGTCTAACCCTCCCTCCACCCTTCTGTTTTCCCCCGGCCTCCATCATCTTCTACCACTCCTCTGTTGTTGTTTTTTTTGTTAAACTGATGAGTCTTCCTGTTGTCATCCTGTCCCCCTCTCTCTCTCTGTGCCTGATAGCAGCATGGCGTCAGCAGTAGTGTTGCAGGGTAGCAGAGGACAGAGGGGGGAATCATTTATTTCACCAGCACCAGCATTTTTTGGTACGGTGTCTTGGTTGGCTGTGAGCGTAGAAGCTTCGTCTCTGTTCCTGGTTTGGCACACGGACGCTCTCATGCATATCTTACATTTGGAAGCATCTATTGATCGTATGCGTTCCTTAAGTCCTCTGCAGAGTCTCATTATTGTGATTTTGCTTTGCATTCAGGAAGGTAACTTACTTTAAATGTGCATAGAATAAATCATTTCATGGAGTACCCACACCAAAGAGAAGCATTACATTTTGCTTATGCTCTTACAATAATTATTAAGGGCTTTTATGATGTAATTTATTACATCATATTATCATATTATTTCTTACTTTAAGATAATCAAAGTATATAAAAACATAGATTCACCAGGTGTGGCTTAAATGTGATATGCATTTTTAATAATGTCAATAGCAGCTCAGTTTCTGCTTTTTTAAATAACCTTTGAAATGTCACTTGTAGCAGGTTTTGTTCCTTCCTGTATTTCTATAGCTGTTATGTTGTGAATTTAAAGCTGGTTTGAGGGTTTAATCGTGTCCCCACCCAAAAGATGTGGAAAACAATGTCCGAATGCCAAAGGTTAGACTAGTTTTCACTAGTCAGGGGTAGAAAAACAAGAGGACACAGTCACGTGCATACGTCAGGCTCTGTCAGCACTTTAGGCAGGCTGTTATTTTGTCGTCTCTCGGTGGCCGTCTGAGGTCTTTTGGTCGCGCACATCACTCACCTGACTCTGACACCTGACGGCCAGCATTACCCAGAGAGCTGAAACCTTTATTTCTGCTCCTGATGCAGCATGCACGGGAGATCCCGAAATCCACAGCACACCCAGCTGCACAGTGAATATATTTGGCAGTGATCCCATGCATATTTTTTTTACAGGGATTTAGCGCGATTCATAAAGATTTGCAGTTTGGTGCTATTCCAAAAGACATGCAGTGTGTTAATGTTTCCAGCAGACAGAACACATTTTGCACAGATTCAGGAATACGTTTCCAGTGAACACGTGAAACGAGGCATTCATTTAGAGCCAAACGCGCTCTGTCTCTGGGTTGATGTATGTGTAGGATGGTGACCTTTACGAGGGTCACATTTGCATCTGACATAAGATGCTCTTTGTATCCTCTGCTTACACTAAGTGTGTGAGTGTGTGAGTTAGGGAAGGCCCTGTCTTGTACATTTCTTGTGAGCACTAAGTATTTTCAGATGAAGGCCAGTTGTTGACAGCAGACTGTTGATGTAACAGGGGCCTGGTGGATTTTAGATAGATATCTTTATCTTTCACCTCTGCTCTCTCTTCTTCTTTCACCCTTAATTGGGATCAATGTGGAAACTCTTTGCTCTGGCCAGTTTCCAGCCCTTCGGGTGCTTTCACCTTCCTCTCCGCTGAGGTGTAGATCATTTAGCTGTGGAGAGGACAGAAACCAAGCCTGATGATGTGTGAAGGGTGTCAGCACTCCCATGGATGCACTTCCTGCTGATCCCCTGAGCTGGATATGAGCAGCGGGCACAGGATGAGAGCCAGGACAGAGCTGTAATATCCTGGCTTTGACTCTGACTCTCAGACAGGGAGGTGTGCCTCTTCTGGATCGCAGCTGCAGCATGAAACTGGGCATCACTCGCTCTATAATGGCCAACTTGGCTTATCTGAAAGAAACAGGCTTAACAGTCGTGACACACTAATCACCGATGGATGAATTACATCTGGAATCACTACCTGTTGATGCAAAAACAAACATTTACTTGTTGGTAGAGCGGTGGCTTTATGCACTTGGCAGCTGCAGAGTTAATGATAATGATCACCGGGACATTAATGCTGACAGGGTTAAGAGTCTTCTCGGTCTGTCGGCTCTGATTTAAATGCTCCACATGCAAACAAAACTTTATTGTCCCTGACAAGCCAAGTCACAGTTACTCATACCTGTACTGTAGCGCTGGAGCTCACCTCAGACAGATCGGTTATTGTTTGCTCTGCCATGAATAGGAAAGAAAATATAGACTCGCAAGTTGTCAGTGACAGAACGAGCTGAGCTAGCACTTTACCACTAGTGAGCTATTTCTTTGCAGAGTGTCATTAAGTCTGATATCCAAGCGGACTCAGTATCACATCTAATAGGATGCGTCATCGTCACAGAAGGAGAAAAATGTGTGTTTTGATTTAGTTTCTTTGCATTGATTTTTATCGTGCTGATCAGCATCATGCTGCTGCCAGCGTTCTGGTCTGTTTTTTATGAATCCACTTCTTTCAGGCTGGTTCTGACTGTTCCTGCATCATTACACGCCTGGTCTCTTGTTTTGTTTAAAATTAATGTATGCAGGAGGTCCAAAGTTTAGTCAAACCATGAAGATCTTTGGAATATTGCAGTGGTGCGTGATAGAGCGGGGAAATTAGCTTAGCTTAATATAAAGACCGGGAGCAGCTGGTCCAGTTCAGTCCAAATTTGAATACATCTGCCTTCAGCACTTCTACATGTGAATAAAAACAGTGGCACAATAAATTCCTGAAGTCTTGTCATCTCTGTGAGGTTGCCAGGCAACCAGCAGAGGCAAAGCTAATCGCCTGCTGCTTCTAACTCCACATTTAGTGTACCGACGTGGCCGTGGCGTTCATCTTCTCATCTATCTCTTGGCAAGAAATCCATTTTTTTTCCAAACTGTCCAACTATTCCCTTTCAAGTCTCTCACTCAGTGCATCTGTCTTAACTATTACTGAAGTCTTATTCAACCTTCAGGGCAGGCGCAGAGTTCACAGGCTGTGGAGGTGTGTCAAACCGCTGTATCAAAATCTGGAAATCAAGATGAAGCTAGCAGTCACTGTTCACAGATGTGCTGCGGCTAACTGATTAACTTAACACTCTGCAGCTTCTGTTCCCGTCTGCCCTCGGTTAGACTTCGAGCTGCTGAGTCTCTGCGTTGAGGAGATTCTCCTGGGGGAGACGCTGCAGAGTATAACAGCTCTTCAGCCTCCTCTTCTTCTTTCTCAGTTCTTTTCTTCTCTCCTCTCGTCTCCTCACGCTCGCTCCCTTTTCATCATTTAGTCATCAGGATGTGCTTCAGCTCTCTGCCTCGGGAGGCTAAATATGGCTACCACCTCTGAGCTGAGAGCTATACAGTGCTCAAGCTGCTAGCGTCAAGTAGTAATAGGAGAGGAAAAAATGCAGCAGCTCAGAAATTTAGTCTACATTCCTGTGTTTTTCACTGAGGTGCAGTCTTGTGTTTTTTGCTTTGGAGTGCTCTCAGGAAGGACACTGTGAACTAAACAACCTTTATCAGGAGACGTTTGTCTCTTTGGACCCGCGCTCAGTACAGCTAACAAGAAGGAGAATCCTCTGTATTTCAGATTAACAATCAATGGCATCAGTTTTACAAAGCTAGGGAAGAAAGCAACAAGAAAGTTTCAATGACTTACAAAGAAAGGACGTGTTATTCCTTAAAAGAATCAGACATGACTTCACTAATATATTTAAATTATCCGTCCCTTTCCTTTCCTTTCCTTTCCTTTCCTTTCCTTTCCTTTCCTTTCCTTTCCTTTCCTTTCCTTTCCTTTCTCACATGAGTTTATTATACTAGGAGTGTGGTAATCACGGAAGTTTGCATCTGTTTATAATAATAGTGTACAAGTGTGTCAGCTGGGCTCTGGTGTTGTCTTTGCACCGCTCTCATGTTGTGGACCCGAGTGTGTTCGTCAAATATTAATCCGGAGCTGCATCTCCAGTCGCCATCTCCTCCTCGTGCTGCTGGGGGAGATGAGATTTGTAAGCGAGGGGAGTTTTAAATAAACCACAACAGAGTCAGAATATGTCTCTCTTCTCTGTAATTACCCCCCTGACAAATAAAGTCATTAAATCTGAATCTTGTTGTAGAGCGTTTCAGAGCACTAAATGGTTATTGACTGATTTAGCAAACTGGCCTTTTCCAACTCTTCCTCCCACTCTGCTTCATGTGGCATCATGTTGCACTTTTTATGGACACTGACTGGACCACTGGATTTATTTATCCCCATACGAGTAAAAATTCAGAGTAGGACTCCAAAAAAACAAACACAAACTCTGAGCTGGCCAGCTCATCCTGTATTTAGCTGTTAAATTTGCATGTTTTGTATTCATATATATTCTCATCCTACATTCTGCCAGCCGGCCTCCTGAACAACAGCGCTCGCACTCTGTCCAATTATACTAAAAGCCTGATACTCAGTCAGAGCCAGCACACGAGCTTTAAGAGGATCAGCACAAACTGGCAGCAGAGATGACTCTCGGTGCTCCGTTTATTATGTATATATGTGTGTGTGTGTGTGCGTGTGTGTGTGGAGCTGGGTGGCACTGTTGTTGGCAGGAATCAGTGTGAGAGATTTACAGCTGAAGGCAATCCTGCACGGCTGTCCATCCGTCCAATCTGTTTCCGTGGTAACCGTTGCATTTCAGAAGCCATCGCAGAACGAGAAAAATAAATCATCCACTGCTCAAAAATGCCCTCCTAAAACTGGGAACAAGATATTATTTACAAGACTGGACAGCGTGCACGCGGCGCACGTAGACGATAATTCAAACCATCAAAGTCTGAAAATTGGCTCCGCTGGTACAGAATGAGACTGTGAGACACGAGCAAGCCCGAGGAAAATAACAGAGAATTCAACACTGTTGGACTCCAGAGGCAGAACTACACTGTGTACATATTCTAAGTAAAGTGCATTAATATTGTATCATCAGTATAATTGCATCTCATTTTAATTAAATTCCCAAATTTTGTGCTTTGTGGATGAATCATACTGAAAGAAAATGATGCATTTAGGGCCCATGGGAGGTCTTAATCACATTCCTCAGCACACGTGGTGCCTTCAGGATGTCTTCAGTATGTTGTACTGTATTTTAGCTTTAACTCAGTTACAGTGGATTGCATGTTACAGAGCTGTGTGTTTATTTTAGACATTCCCATGGCCTAATGGTCTAAGATCATCTCAGCGTCAAAGCTTTGACTCTGGCTGGATCTCCTTTTTCTGCCTCCCTGTCTGAGTAATGAAGTTAAGACTAAAATCACTTATTATTCTTAAGGTTTTCACTGCATGTTTACTTGGTGCTAACTTACCGTGAGAGTCTGATGTCTCAGTACGCTTCCACAAAAGTCTGCCTTGAAGATACCAGAACCAGAACCAGACTTCATATTGAGTTCATTCAGTAAAAGCAATAGATAAATACTCCTACACCTGCATCCTAATGGACCAATAATGTGAAAATCCTGCACTGTAGGAGATATTTTACATTCATATTCACTCGATCATGTGAGTAAAATAACAAACAGCAGAAGCACGAGCTGACAGCTGCAGAGAGGCATACGAATAAACCAAATGTAATAAAACAGCATAAATATACACAATAATGTGTGTGTCAATATACACTGACTGCACAAGTCAGTCAAGTTGATCTCAACCCATCCGAGGTCTGTTTCTGAGGAGCTGTGGTGCACGAAAAATACCAAAAGTTTCATCTTCCAGCTCTCTGAATTATGTAAAAATCTCCCTTTTATTCAGGAGAAACAAAGAAACATAAATCATCACATGCATTTTTATCCTGGTTTTCTGAGCAGAGCTGTAACGTTGTTGTTGTTGTTGTTGTTGTTGTTGTTGTTGTTGTTGTTGTTGTTGTTGTTGCTGCTGCTGCTGCTGGATAAATCCTACAGGGCTGTAATGTTTCACAGCATTTCATTTTGAGCAAAACGACGAGGAGAAGCTATAAATCAAACATGTGAATGTCCCTAAATGGAAATCTAATCTCCTGAGAAAACATTCAGTTCATGAGCTATAATACATTAGAAATGATGAGATGAAAACTAGTCATATACAGTAATGCATCGAGGTAAATAAACACACATCATTTTGTGTCACACATGCTTTAATATGCATTTGATCACATTAACGTTCACACAAACGATTCAGAACCTCAGCTAACATTCTGTCTGTAACACTTGTTGTGTCCTGCAGATGGCGCTCCGCTGAGTGAACTGTCCTGGTCGTCCTCCCTGGCTGTGGTGGCCATCTCTTTCTCGGGCCTCTTCACCTTCGTCTTCCTCATGCTGGCTTGCCTCTGCTGCAAGAAGGGCAAAATCGGCTTCAAGGTGGGCCTCTCCTTTGAGCTGATGCGCAGAGCGTCATTTCTCATCAAAGCATTAAAAACATAGACGTATGAAGACAAACTGACACAGCTCTGCCTTCATACACACACTCATTAAATCATATGATGTTTTTATGGAGTCAGAGATGTATTCTAACTCTCTTTGCCCACGAGCGTTACTGCAAATGGACTGAACCCAAAACATTCTTTGCAGCCACTCGTTAGATATTATATTCGGGATCAGCCATTTATACTTAGAAAATGTTGATGGAACGTACACAGAATAGCAGACAAAGGCTGTTTATGGAGCGGCGGGAGGCCTGCAGCTTTTTAGGACCATCTTGTGTCGCTGATTTAGACCCCATTTCTGAGCAGCATGCTGAAATGGGTCACAGCTCCAGAGAAAATAGGACAAGGAGCAAGGAAGATGGTGTGTGCGTACATTGGAGTAATGGTGGGACTGTGCATATGACTTAAATATGTTTCTGTGCCTCTTTGTGGAGTTTTCTTGTAAACAAACCTCTCTTCTGCATTCAGTGTTTCTCACTAAATCTCATTCTGTATAAACCGGAGGCTTAGCAAACATCTTGAATTCACATCCACACCTAGCCAGCAGCCTGTCTCTCCTCTGCCTTGTGATGGCACATTGCTATGAGCAGCTGTCGAATAGGCTGACAGCCGAGGGATGGCATACATGCACTACACATTTACATCAGGGCCCTCCTCAATCTGCAGGAATGTGTCACATCTCCCAAAGGCTTCTGCACATATTGCAAATGTCATCAAATCATCATTTCACAGCACTGCCAGTGATTAAAATCACTAAAACAAACCACATAGTAGCACAACATGCAGTTTTAACACCGTACTGTAGCACTGAACCATTAGGTGGTTAATGAATTAGTTTATAGAGACAATGAATCAGCAAGAAATTTGATAATTGATAATCATTTGTCGAGAATCTGCAGCTCTGTGAGGCTAAGCTAAATGCTAATGTCAACATGCTCACAATGCTCACATGCTAATGTTTAGCAGATGCAGTGTTCACCATCGTAGATTAGCATGTTGACATTAGCTGACAATAGAGTAAAATATACTACGCTGATGGTAATGTAATCAGTTTATGACGTATCAGACAAATTAAAAGATCGACCTGATGATGGAATATTAATGGATCAGCAGGTTATTACAGTTCATCCTCTGTAGACCATGAATGTCTGAGTATTTGGACTGAAGAAGTGACCTTGAGCTCTGCAAACTTCAGAGTCCAAATGAAATATTTTAAGGATGAAATCAGCTGCGTTACATCATAACCTTTTGTCTCTCTGCTTCCACAACAAGTCCCTACTGGGATTCATATTCCTGCACATTACTCATAAAAGAACTTGATTTATTATCAACTTATTAATTTATGGCACATTATATAAGCAATTAACATAATTCAAGCCGCTTTAGAAGAAACATTTATGCCGCCCTGACACTGTGAAGAGAACCACATGATTAAGTCTGTCGGAAGACTTTTCTCTGAGATTGTTTGGGTACATTTCCATCTCCTCTCTTCACTCCCTCTGCAACCTCTGCCTTTCTTTCTTTTTTCCTATCTTAGAAACACAGAGCTGCACTGATTACAGAAGTGTCTGTAGCAGCATTACATAACATCCTGTTCTTCCTTGATCACACGTGTGTTTATAAGTGCGCATCTTGAGTTGCTGTTAGGCTTCACACAAGGAATAGGGATCTGTCAGAGATATACAGTATATATGATGTGCCTCGTGTCTGGTTTGTGTCTTTGGCGGGTTGGACCACCCAGCTCGGACCTGTCAGGGTGTGTCTGAGGAAGGGGCCATGGTGGGAGGAGGGGGAAGAGAGAGGGCGCGAGGGCGTGAGGAAAGGGCATACCCATGAGCCCGTGGTGCATCCGGCCTCAGGGCCCCATCTGGAATTAGACACAGCCTCTCCCAGAGCAGGAAGAGGGAATTTCAGGGGGGGAAAAAAAACTTCAAGAGGAGACGAGAGAGAAAAGCTCTCTGTGTTTTACAGACAGTGATGGAAAGATGAGGAACTTCCTCCAACAATCCTCACTGCTGTGCGTGAGGACTGGACTTCATGGTCGTTCAGGATTTGTCATTGCATAACATGTAAAAATTCAGAAATAAATTGCGCTGCGACAAATGCAGATTCTGAACTTTAAAACATGATGTAATCCTCTAACACTCTGAAAACAGCTTTTAAAGGTGAAAATCTACTTTTGTGCAAAACCTTGAAACATTTTTCATGTTCACGTTTTTCTCAGGATCAACCAAAAGAATTCTTTCCGCGTTTAAAACCACAAATTAGCATTTCAGCATTTTTTTAAGTTAATAATCAGGTAGGTGGATTTTGTTAAATTGGATCCATTAGGTGGTTAATGGATTAGTTTATAGAGACAACGAATCAGCAAGAAATTTGATAATTGATAATCATTTGTCGAGAATCTGCAGCCAAGGTAGCAGCTCTGTGAGGCTAAGCTAAATGCTAATGTCAACATGCTCACAATGCTCACAGTGCTCACATGCTAATGTTTCCCCCAGTTTCCAGTCTTTATGCTAAGCTAAAGTCAGCAGGCTGCAGCTTCACACAGCGTAGAGAGATGAAAGTGTTCTTCTTCTCGTCTTATCGAACTCTCTGCAAGAAAAGCAAATAAGCAAATTCCCCAAAATGTTAAACTAGATTATTATTTGACATTTCCGATACCTGTGGTAGATACAGCTCATACACACTCTCTCTATATTTGTAAGATGTAAAATGCCTTAATCATGCCATAATCTATACACACCTAACACCTAGAGTTCCTTAAATCTCAGATATACTTCCTGCTGTATGCAGCTGTAGTCAGTTTAAGGTCAGAATAAAGGTTAAGTTTCAGAGTTAAGACCTGCTCTTAGATTCAGGTTAAGTCCTGTGGTGATGAAGTTAAAGGTCAGGTTGTGTGTGTGTGTGTGTGTGTGTGTGTGTGTGTGTGTGTGTGTGTGTGTGTGTGTGTGTGTGTGTGTTTTCTTGGTTTAGTGAGGAAGGGGACTGCCCTGCAGATGTTCTTTGGCTTTTGGGATTGAAAGAAAAAGAGAGGAAGAGAGTGAGTGATGTCACATGTATAGTATGTGAACCCCACCCCACCCCTCCCTCCCTCCCTCCCTCCCTCCATCCTCTCCCTCCTCCTCCCCTCCTCCCACTTGTATTTTTCTCCTCACATTTTTGAGGGGGCTCAATTTTCTCTCGTCTTCCTCATGAGACGACTGCAGGTTCGGTCTCGCCTGTGAACTGGAGGATGGTGCTCCTCCTTCTTCCTCTCCCCCCTCCCCTTCTCGTCTTCTCTCCCTCCATCCCCAGCAGATCCTGGGGACAGTCAGTGGTCAGCTACAAAGCCTCTTCCTCCTCTTCCTCTTCTCTGGACTCAACAATGAGACTCTCTCTGCAGAATGATGCTGCCTTTTTCTGCAGCCGCTCTTCCTGGCACCACCAACCTCCTCCTGCCCCACACCCATCATACAAATGGGAACCCTGGGGGGGCACTGAGAGTGTGAGAGTGTCAGTGTGTGTGTGTGTGTGTGTTTTTATGGGTGTGTGCAAGAAAACCAGAAAGAGGTTGAGATCCTGTAACCAAATCTGAGGGTGTGACATGTCTTCCTCACCTGTGGACTCTGACAGGTAAGTTAACTGGTGATGCTGTGGAGTCACAGAAACATCTTGTGCTGCTTGTTTAACCAGCGAGTGTTTCTGAAGATGGCAGCAGGGATTCAAAGCATGAAGCAAATGTTGACCTGTAAATATTTGATGAAGTTTGTTGGATAGCTTCAACATGAAGTCACCAGATTTGTAATTCTCTGCTTTGATTGACTCGATCATTTGTTAGTGGAGAGCAACAGAAAGTCATGATACGTCCTGCACAAATGAATCCATTCAATCTTTCCTGCATGAGTTAGGCATGATTTATTATGTGTGCAACCCAAAACTGTTCATTGTTTGCAGGCCTAGTTTTGATACTGATACTGCTGTGCTGTAAATGCTGCTGTGTATGTGTGTGTGTATGTGTCTGTGACAGTGTGTGTGTGTGTGTTGATGTGGAGAGTGAAACCACATGTTGAATGGGAGGGCGAGCAAGGCCGTGTGAAGATTTGGATCTGAGGCCGAGGGAGTGTTGTGTGTGTGTGTGTGTGTGTGTGTGTGTGTGCTCGCATTCTTGGGGGACAGGATGAAGTGAGAGATGGAGGTGTTTATGTGTGTGCATGTGTGTGTATGCGAGTGTGTGTTTGTGTGGGTGTTGCAGAAGGCTGCAGCAGGTCACATTTTTCCAGTGTTGGGACCCCGCTGCTCTCCAGCTCCCAACTAAGGGACTTTTATTCTGACATCCGGTCTGTGGACGCAGCCAACTCCTTCCCCTCTTCATCCTCTGCTTCATCCTGCAATGTGTCTCTACATTCAAAAGACAGAAGGAATCTTTCAGGCGCTCCTCACTGTTCATCCAGCCCAGGCCTCAGTGTATGACACTAATAATGAAAACTCTCAGACAAAGACACGAGAACCGGCGGTGCGCTTTAAAAAGATTTACAAAAACTAGAAAATATGTTACTGTATCTGACAGTAAGTGGACAGAACCTGTGAGTCTGTGAAGTGGAGACAGCCCAGAAGGTCTTAAACCTGCATTTGTTCAAATGGCCAGCAGGGGGCGGCTCCTTTGGCTGCAAGTAGAGGTCAAATTGTATTGAGTCTTATGGAAAAATGAGCCAGCTTCTCATTTAATTTATGAGTTTATGCTCTCAGTGTCTGGTTCCAAGTCTTCTTCTATACAACAAGGTGTTCATTTAGTAAATCGTGGTCCCATTTAGAGTAAAACAGACGATAAAGCACGGTATGCTTTAGGGCGTGGCTACCGTGTGGTTGACAAGTCATTCTCAGTCAATGCAGCAGGCTCAAACTGTCAAACCAGGCAGTGCTGATCAAATACGGGTCAAGATTGAGTTACTGCGTCGACTGTTTCTGTCCTCAGATGTTTTCACAAACAGATTTTAGTTGTTACGCTGGAATACGAGAACATAAAAGTCAGAGTCACTTCTGGCTCCAAAAAAGACAAGATGGCGACAGCTGTGACAAACATGGGGCTTGAAATGTTTGTTCACAAACCAATGGGTGACATCATGGTGGACTTTATTACATCAGAATACTAATAATCATATCTTGGTCTTAAAGCAGCCTCATTTTTGAACAGCAGAGATGGAAATTCATGAGTACGTCTCATTCCAAAAAACAATTACAGAATTACAGAATCGTTTTTCACGTGTGGTACATATACACATACGGATAAACACACACCATCTCTCTTCATACAAAGAAATGTAACTTTTTCTGTACATTGGATTTCCTCTGACACTCTAAATATTCTTAACAGATTTTGTTTCAGTACAAAATGATGCTTAATGAGTGAGAGGGAGTCACAGAAGCTCTCCTCTCCTGGCTTAACTGTGAAGTAGAGGACTGTGATACATGTAATCTTAGTACAAATAACCTTTGGATAAATGAGACTGGCTTTGTTTACACTGTGATGTTCCAGTCGGTCTCACAAACAGCTCAGAGAAACACTGCTGCTTGCCAGGACAGCTTGCCTCAGTTCATCTGATTTCTGCTCCTGTGCTCCAGCCAAAATATCGTCAATTGTGTTTGTACAAAACATTTCTATTGCTTTCTACATATATCAATGCAGTCAAATATTACGTATTGCATAGAGTAAGTGTGCACTTTTTTTTTTCAGATTTTCCACACACATTTGTGTTACTCAGCTAGTTGTCAGTGTAATGTAAGCAGCCTGTTTCTTTGCATGATCTTTGACCTCCTCATTCTGTTTTTCCAGGAATTCAAGAATGTGGACGGGGAGGAGTACCACGCAGACATGTCCACCTTGGCCTCACCGGCCTCCCAGGGCAGCCCGGACGTCTACATCCTGCCACTCACCGAGGTCTCCCTGCCGGTCGCAAAGCAGCCTGCTCGATCAGGTGAGTCACTTGTATCTGACACCGTGGCAGGCATAAAGAATAAATAAAAGTAGCCAGTGTTCAAAGTGGTTTGTTTAGGTCATATAGGGGCATCTGTATTGAATTAAGACTGTTTATTAACTCTTGCAGTACACTTGAAGTAAAAATTGTTGTAGATTGATGTAAATTAAAATCCACACGCTGCAATCAGAGAGATTTACACGTCTTCCCGGCCATTAAAAGGGATACAGTCTGAGATGAATGGGCGCTCAAACAATATCCAATCATGTGATTTTTGATGGTTTGTCAATGCTCTGTAATTTACACCTTCAGCCATTTGCTACAAACTGATGCAAGCCTTGTGATAGCTTTGTAAAAGTGCCAAAGCATTACACACGCAAGTACATTTCAAGGGTGTGAGAGTCATGTAAGAGCAAGGAGAGCCGTGTATCTGGAGTCAAAGTTTGTCCCTGGAGTGAACACCGCCCTGATGCTGGCCTCAGTCAGCTGGGCCTCCACCTATCCCACAATCCCTCACTGCAAGTCCCCACAGAATGAACTCTGTGCTCTTTAACTTTCACTCTCTCCCACAAACATCTGCCTGTTGCATAATAGCGTCCAGGCGGCCAGCCTACACTGCTGCAAGTTGGAATGTCAGGCATGTGAGAGCACAAAACCCCAGTGAGAGTATCCCTCTTTCACTCTGTCACTTTCTTTCTCTCTATCTGCTTCTACGCGACAATGGTCCTTGTTGTGTGTTAATGGGCTGATGCTGCCTGATAAACTTATGACACTGGAGCATGGTGAGACTTGGTGGATCATGCCCACGCAGTTAACTCAGAGATCAGTCTGCATCAAAGCTCACATAGTAATAAATGTAAATGTTTTATAAGTAAATACTAGTCGCACTAGTTAAATAGGCAATGTATAAAGAGGCCAATGATGAGAGGTGGATAAAAAACGTTGGTTCACCCGAGAATATATTCACTACTTTAAGTACTGCTCGTGGTATGTAGCAGATAGGCTTGGCTTTCTACACTGAATTTTTAAGATACCGAAAAATGAAGTCAATGCAGTCAGGGTTAATAGACTTTCATTAGTGCTGTTCAGTGCATTGAGTAAATGAAGGTTCCTGATGGGATAAGTTTCAGCGGTACAGAAAACCACAAATATCTGCATAGTTTGATATCAGTCAGAGTAAGTGAGAAACTATTTTCTCACTATGTTGTGGGATTTGGGAAAGCTGGCCTCTTAACATATGCTCTGTCTCCTGTGGATAATAGAAACCATATGGTATTACAGTAGTTGGCAGAGGTCAGGGATTCATTACTGCACCTTCAGGACTGCCTCACCCAGTGACATCATGAAGGGAACTAGATTTATGTTTTTAATGAGAACTAGATTTGCTGAAATGGATCCCTGATACTCGGCTGTACCTCGCTAAACATTTCCTCTCTCATACTTTCTTCTGTGTGGTTTCATCTTCATTAACTGCTTTCCTTGTCAGTGTTTTCCTACAACTATCCGAGTTCGAGTTTATTTGTACACCAGCGCTTCATAGACATGCAGTGCTTAACAAGGTGGTGAAATATTAAAACTAAAGAACTTTACTTACAGCGAGAAGAAGAAGAAGAAATGAAAATTAATACATAGTTCTAAACATTCAAAATATTTCATGAGAAATCTTGCGGCTGCTTTAAAACAAACACAGTGTGGGTGCGGGTCTCAGGTTTCAGATCTCTAATGATTCCTGAGAGCTGAGGTAGATGTGGAGTTGAAGTACTTAGCAGCTCTGAGAAAGTCTGGTTACTTTCAGCCAATGTTCCCATCTCCTCCTCTGTCATCCTGCTGAGCACTGGGGCTGTCAAAAGACAGAAAATGTGGATAGGTGGAGCTCCTAATGAGACACCAGTACTGTAAGAGCTTGGCTCAGCCTGTGGCCCAGTCCCCAGGACCCGCCCTGATGCAGCTGTTCTGTGCTGCAGCCTGCACTGCAAAGACTAATGGAGCTCACACCCACTCAGAGAAGACATGTGAACAGCAACACACATGTGGAAACACACATGAAGAGGAATGTGAGCGAAGTCCAGTTTATGTTCATGTACACACATGCGATGAAATGTCCTCCCACTGAGAGAACACACATGTTCTCATGGCTGTCAGAGGACGGCACCTCAGCAGAGCCGGGCTCGGATGCACTGGACTGGAAGAGCGTAATGTGAATTCCATTAGGCTCTGAGTGATTTAGCCGCTGTGCATCTCGCTAAAGACTTCCTGGCTACTATAGCGATTAGGCTAGACGCATTCAGAGAGAGATGCTCAGCAGCTCCCGGCTTAGAAAAGACCAGACAGTGCTGTCAAATGGAAATTGAGTTAGTGTATTTGCTGTGAAGAGATCTGAGAACTTACCAGGGGGGTAATGGCAGTATATATTTTTAGTTTGTTGCAGTGGGTGGATTTTTTTTTATTTATTTGAGTCGATGACCTGACCCGTGGACTGAAATTCTTCCACTGAACTTCTTTTCAGACAAAAACAAACAAATGTTATAGTACAGTCTTTAAGAATTAAACTTCTCCCACAATGCATCAGCCTCCCCTCATTGTTCCTTCAGCATTATGAATATTTGCGGTTAACGTGATGGCGTAGGTAGGAGCCATTGCTTGCCACTGTTATCGTCAAAGCTCAGTCCATTCCTATGTCATGGAGCTGGTGGATAATAGCCCCAGTGTGCGCGTACTAACTGGTCCTAACTGGTGCCATGCTGCCCTAAGCGGCCGAACAATAGTGGTTATTCTGCTTTGGGCCGGAGAGAGCATGAGTGGGTGTAAAGAATGACCAGTCTGGGGAAAGAGACAGGGGTGTCCAATATGGCCTCCACACAGTGACTGGACTGTGTGGCAGTCTGAAGGGGGACGGCAGCACCACAAAGATCTGTCTGTCTGCCTCTACACCCAGAATCTAAGTGTCATCGTGGGAGACACAGAGAGAAAGGAGGGGATAGATGGTGAGGGGTGAGAGATGGAGGGGCAGGGCGGGGGGTGGTGGTTGCCGTCAGTCCCGTTTCATCTGGCTGAGCTGGGACAGGACGGTCGGGCGTGTTCAGCAGGCAGGAAGCACTCAGGTCATCGGGGATGCTGGTAGAGATGCATCAGGGGGTTGGAGGACAGTCAGACAGATCGGTGCCAGAGTCGGCTCAATATAGAATAAAACTTAAGCGTGGAGTTACATCTGTTTACTCAGGCACGATGGGCAACGTCCACTGGCACGTTCGGATACATCATTTTAGAAAGGGTTAACAACAGTCGATTGGGCAGACGATGGATCCTGCAGCAGCCACTTAAGAACCTGAACATGGTGCGTTCTCTCATGGTACTGTAATGTATTTTTTATTATCATCTATTATTAACCTCCATGTGAGTGAGGACACACTGCATCTTGTTTTGACAAATTATTGATCAAAATCAGCTAATATTTTATCATTTAATGTATCAGTCGATTGGTTGTTACTGGATGTATTGTGACTTGAAAGGATGTTAAAGTTAAATATGTTTCTAAGTCCTGTCTTCGTACGTGGTGTGTTCAGACTCATCGGAGAACCTTTCAGTGTGTAGCGCGCCCTTTTATTCATGTTCATCTTCTAATGGTTCTTTTGTCTGACGCTGTTGATGTTGGCCTCCTGGTCAATGCCTTTGTGCTATTATATCTGATACAAAAAGGCAGATAAAGACCTGACCCTGAAACTACAAGTGAAAGAACGTAGAAGAAAATCAAATCTGACTGCAAAGCTTTTTAAGCTGAGTGAGTTTTACACCCAATCATCAGCCTTTCCAGAAGAGAAAAGATCTTTTGAATTTAAGTTGAAACATTGAAATAATCCTGCATTGAAGGAGCAATGTGTAATTCTTCTCCAAAAAAAAAATAGGGGGCAGCATTTCACCTCCTCCTACCCTCAATGCAATGACACTGTTGAAGATATATTTAATTTTTTATAGCAAACTCTCCAAACTCATGACAGGAATGCCAAGTGGTTACAAAAAGACCTCAGGACCACTTGTGTTCATTCACAGTAAATGAGCTGCTGAGCATAAACAGATTTTTCATATCAAACGGATGCTGAGATGACTACATCATGATGCAGATTTGTAAATACTTTGTCAGGTCTGTCCACAGGATGACAAACAAACAACTTTTGAAATGCTTGTTGGAGTCAAATAATGCACACACATTTTCAGCACTCAGTCCAACTTCCTTGCTTGCTTTTCTCCGGGCGGTCTTCTTTTTCTCTGTCTCTATAAATTTGAACTATGGGTGCCAACAAACGGCTACAATAATAACAGTGCAACTGCAAAAATGTTGAAGATAAATCCACTTTTTAATCCCAAAAGTTTAGAAAATAAACTCTGAGCCATTTCCCGTCAGTAAACATCTCCAGATCAGGGCAGAAGCCGACATGGCTGCGGCTTGTTTATTCCTCAAGAAGCTCCGGCTTTGCTTCTGGCTCTTTCCCTCAGAACATCCCCCAGCTGCTGAACCTGAACCCAGGAGCCCCGGCTCTCTGTCAGCTAACAGCGGCCATGTCCCTCCACCCCACACCCAGTTCTGTATTACTCTGTCCTCATGTTGCCCTGAGGGCAGACTGAACACTGCAGCGACTCACTATCGCCTCTTGAGGTACAAGTGGTATTACAAGAGAGAGTACGGGCTGAGCAACTCAAGCAAGTTTCATGTCATTTCATATGATATGGAAATTAATGGGAACCAATGGCTACTTAGAATGGTGGACCAAACATTTACATTTCTCAAAATGCATTTGCAAATGAGTTATCTGTAATTTAGTGTGATGTGAAGCTGTGTGTTATCCATCGCTCTAACACCTCTTCCTCTTTCTTCTTTTCCTCCAGTCCAACTCCTGAAATCTACAGATCTCAGCCGCCACAGTCTTCTCTACCTGAAGGAGATCGGGAATGGCTGGTTCGGGAAGGTAAGCTCACTTCTGACGCTTCAATCTTCATAATTTCCTGCTGGTGGTTTTGACAGTTGCTCCTGCTGTCCCTGCAGCTACCTGCCGCGTAGATGAAACGCAGCATCAGTGAGTCTCACATCACGGTTGTTAGTCTTTGCTGTGATCCCAGCCGTGTTTAGAATGGAGTCAGTTAAAAATGGCCGACATGCTGAGTTACCTGCAATATCTGAGTGTGTAATGCCGGCCTGGTCCTCGTGTCTTTGATGTCCACTTGTCCCAGAAGTGATAGATATGACCCCTGAGAACAAATTTTACGCTGATAAAAATGTCAAAGCTCTCCACTGCAGGCTGAAGCGTGTGGTGTTGACGTGTTTTTACAAGCAGATAACATGTTGTTGGCGTTCTCTCTCGTTCTCTCCCCCTCTGTTTCTTTGTCTGTTTCTTCTCCTTCTCTTTTCCAACTCATACTCATGAATATACATCCGTCCTCTCCATCTTGTGTACCTTGACTTGGGTATGTCCATCTGTATGTGCGTTTGTCTGCATTCTCTTTGCTGATCTCTTGCATGACTGCTTCACATCTTTACGTCCCTCTCACCATGCTTACGTGGATTTGTTTGGGTGTAAATGTCTGTCTGTCCATCTGTCTTCCCTGTGCGTATTTGTGTCTATCTGTACTGTTTCAGGTTCTGCTGGGGGAGGTGAATGCAGGCTTAAACACCACCCAAGTGGTGGTGAAGGAACTCAAAGCCAGCGCCAGCGTGCAGGACCAGATGCACTTCCTGGAGGAAGCACAGCCTTACCGGTATACATTTAGTTCACCGTGTTGAACAGCCATGTTCCTACAGCAGTCCACAACAGACAAACTAAACACAGAGGGGGACCTTTTGCTTTTATCGGGTGTTTTGCAGCGAACATAGCTTCTCCTTCATGCCAGAGAGGAGATGGTGAGGCGAGGGGGTTGCAATCAGCAGCTACACCAACAGATGCCACTAAATCCTACACACTTGTCCTTAAATTTCAATTTTTTATAAGTTGAATACTTCTCAATTAAACTGTTTAACATATTCCTTAGAACTGATGAATAACAGTGGCTTACACTGTGGCATATTTTCAGAAATCAAAACACTGTATGAATTATCATAATTAATATGTCAGTGTGGGCGTCTAAGGATGTTTTTAATGTCACAAAACTTACTTACATAACACAAAGTCCTTCCTCTCCTCTCCTCAGCACCCTCCAGCACCATGCTCTGGTGCAGTGTTTGGCCCAGTGTACTGAGGTCACTCCCTACCTGCTGGTGATGGAGTTTTGTCCACTGGTGAGTATCCGGACAAACAGGCCAGGTGTGGGGAGTAGTACAGTATGTGTGTATTGTAACATTAGAAGTAAGAAGCTCCTCTGTCATTTCATTTAAGGATTTTAATATCATAAAATCACCGTAGCATAAATGTGACTTTGCCACTAAGTGTTGTTATATTAGACTGTACCACGTTTGGTGGATAGTGAAAGCCTTCTGACCTTTGCTTTAAATTCAGAGTCTTCATCATACCCTGTAATTCATTCAGCACATTAAGTGGATTAGACATCTCTTGTAATTTGTCGTTCATAGGATTTTTTTGTTGTTAATGGAAATAAAAACATTCTTGGCAGCTGCTGTAAATATCTGGCAGGCGAGCCCAAAGTTACCAATAAGTCACACGACGCTTGTACCACTCAGACTACAGCCAAAGATTTGCCACTGGCTCCACGGGATTAATTAGTTCAGTGGATTTAACACTGATATTTGTGGCGATGTTGAAGTAATCAAAGAATGAAGAACTGCCTTTTCACATCTGTCAGGTTTTAATTTACTCCTCGGTGTAATTGGCGATAGCTGATGAAATATATTGCTCACAGTAAAATTTAATTTCAGCAGCACTTATGTGATGACAGAAAATGCTCAGATACTGTATATCTGTTAAAGCTAACAGTTTAGTGCAATAACAAGGAGACTATAAATCAAGATTGGTCTGCTCATCCAAAACATTCCAGCTGTACCAAGTTTGTGTGTTTATCTAGTGCACTGCCAGGCAGGATATCAGATTCTAGAGCAGGATATGGGCGATGCTTGGTCACATTGAGCACAGTACAACGACAAGACTGCCCTCCAGTGGTCAGAGGTTGTAACATCCAGATCTTTTCTTTCTCTCCACTGCGTCCAGGGCGATGTGAAGGGTTACCTCCGAAGCTGCAGAACTGCAGACACCATGACTCCAGAGCCTTTGATTCTTCAACGGATGGCTTGTGACATCGCCTCAGGACTCCTGCACATGCACAAACACAACTTCACACACAGGTAGCTATTAAATATCACACGCGTATCAAAATGAGAACAGCCGGCTCAGCCAGTGGGTTGCTATGATTAGTAAAATCTGCTTTTTGCCTTCCGGTTGCTTCCTGGAACAATATCCTGGTGCTGCCTGAGTGCACCTTACAGACTCCAGCATCAGTGATTTTGTTGCAGGCGGTGACCCCTCATCTCCAGATCATCCAGTCTGCAGCAACAGAGACAGGAGTTGATGTTGATATGTGTTTTCAGAGGTAGCAGCGTGGAACTAGGCCAACTCTGAAAGATGAATTATTCCATCTTGCATTCAGGCAGTGCATGCTGGGCTTCTAAATATTTTTGTGTCTCAAGTAGGATGACCCTCCTGCAATGTCCTGGTCTGTTCTGTGTTTATAAATAATGAAGAGCTGTAACAGCTGTTTACCCCCTCCTCTTCCTCCTCTTCCTCCTCCCCCACCTCCCCTCTGTCACCAGTGACCTGGCTTTGAGGAACTGCTTGTTGTCTGCTAATGTCTCAGTGAAGATCGGAGATTATGGTCTGTCCCACACCAAGTACAAGGTCTGTGTATCGTAAATGATCCTGAATGCATGAACACACAAATGAAATAATTAAGCTAAGCTTGTTACTGAGTTACTATTAAAGTCCCTCAGGTGCTGTGCAGCTACAAATAATCTAATATTTATTCCACCAAGTGAGCTTCTACAAAGAGCTCATTTTATTTGTTAGGGTGTTAAATTTCATCACAGAAGATGATTAACAGCAAAACCAATAAACTGTATTTCTGTCCTCACTGTCTGCCCGTTAACACGTTACCCATCCCTCCTATCAGGATGATTACTACGTGACATCAGATCAGATGTACGTGCCGTTGCGTTGGATCGCTCCAGAGATGGTGGACGAGGTGCATGGCAACCTGCTGGTGGCAAACCAGACGCAACAGAGCAACATGTGGTACGGGCAACAGACACACACATAAAGACACATGTTCATGTGTTCTTAGGCAAAGAGTTTGTTTAAAATTAGGATTAAAGTTCAGACAGAGACAGGGGGAGACAGTTTACTGTGTTCATCAGCATAATGTCCATGTCGTCCTGTGTCTCAGGTCTCTGGGCGTGACTATCTGGGAGCTGTTTGAGCTGGGCAACCAGCCCTACAGACACTACTCTGACAGACAAGTACTGACCTACGCTGTGAGGGAGCAGCAGCTGCGACTGCCCAAGCCGCTGCTCAAAGTGCCGCTGGCTGAGCGCTGGTGAGACAACGCAGAAACATATTTAGAAACATCTTTAAAATATTTAACAGTCCTTCAGGAGAAGGACAAACACAGCAAAACACAAACATTCAGAGCAACATAATTCAGTTCCTCGTGGGAGGACTGGAGTCTCATTTCTTCTCATCTTCTGCATATCCTAATTATTATGCTAATCCTGCTGCTTCTGCTTCACATATTGGGGACTTTTTGTTCCAGTTGTCTCTTCTTTTGAGCCCTGTTATTTTAACTTAGATAATTAATTAACACTTCACAGAATGAGGCACTTGTGTACTTCACAAGAACACAAGAATTTGCTGGAATGATCTCTTTAACATCTTGTGTATATGTCTGTTTTTCTGTCTTGTGTTTGGGTTCGTCAGGTATGAGGTGATGCAGTTTTGCTGGCTCCAGCCTGATCAGAGACCCAATGCAGAGGAAGTTCACTTGCTGCTCAGCTATCTCTGTGCCAAGGGGGCCAGCGAAGCCGAAGAGGATTTTGAGAGGCGATGGAACTCCCTGCGTCCCAATACTGGATTCAACAGCCACCGTGGTGCCTCTGCAATGTCACGAGACCACCCCTCATCAACCTCCTCCTCTTTCCCTCTCCTTGAGCAATTTTCAGCCGGTGATGGCTACCACTCAGAGTCCGGGGATGATATACTAACAGTCACTGAGACCAGCCATGGCCTTAACTTTGAGTACAAGTGGGAGCAAGCCAGGGCAGACCAGGCGTACAGAACTCCGGACTCTAGTACCATGGGTCAAATCAATCATCATTGTCAGGAAGCATTTTACCCACCAGGGGGCATCGTGGGAGGCTGCCCCATGGAGAGCCTCAGCCATGGAGTTTCTCCATCTTACTACCAACCAAAACATCTACATGCTCCAGGCATACTCCCCGTCCTCAGTGCCCATAGCCCCTCAGTAAGCAGCGAGTATTATATCCGCATCGAAGAGCCAGTAGACTGTAACATTGATCCAGAGTATACCATGTGCTCCTACAGCCCAGACTACCAGGGCAGCAGTGGGAGCTTTCTGACCGGCAGTGCCGACTCAGGCGAGTGCTTGGCTTGCCCGTCACAGACTAAGAACATGGGTCCCTATTGGTCAGCAGACATCCACAAATCAGATGTGTACGACTCCAATGATTCAAGTCCTGCGATCTCTCTGACAATGGAGCCCCTTTTAGGCCAAGTGTCGGACAGCAGCCCACTACGACCCTGGGAGTCTAGTCACTATGTGTCCTATAAAGACAGAGATGGGGGTTACTACTATGAGCACTCACCCCCTTTGGGAATAGATCACTATTTGATTGGAGGTGAGCTCACCAGTGAGCATCATCGGGAAAGCTGGGGGTCAAGGAGCCTGCGTCAGGCCTTGGGTGAGTTGGAGAACCCGCTAGGTATATCCCCCTCTGTAACCAGTCCACCTCAGCAGGCCTACAGAGACACTTACCTGGACACAAGTCAGACCTCGATCATAGGAAAGAACGTGACAGGGGGCTATTACGACATGATGGGCTCCTTGAGGAAGACTATGCCCAGCCACACCAGGCACAACAGCCACTCTGTCAGTATCAACATGGAGACCGAGGGGGCACTCTTCATCGGGCACAGAGACAGTGATACAGAGGAGGAAGAAGAGGACATATTTGTTGAGAGACACACCTGCAACACTTGGCCTTCAAAACACCGGCACAGCAGCGTGAGCCACCACAGACGAGCGAGCCACAGCTGCAGACAGGATGCTTATGTAGATTTCCACTACACGATGCCAAGTACAGACATTGAAGACTCCTGGCCGGAGGAGCATAGCCTGGCCTTTCACTCTTTACCCAAACCCATTGACTATCTTGAGCCCCACCAGGCCAAAGATAACAGTGCCTGTCTCAGTCTGAGCAAACACCACACAATGGTGCCCTCAGACAACTGCAACGCCTACATCTACCTATGCCATGAGGGCGAGACTCAGGTGCCGGCATCTGGAGAGTGCTGCCACTCGCACTTTGTTGACCCGCTTACAGGCTTGCTAGTCAGAAACAACAGCTATAGTCACAGCTACAGTCACAGCAACTACATCAGCGATAAGGTCATTGATATCCCAAGCAATGAGGAGATGATCAATCTATCACCGGCTCCAGGGGGTCCCATTGTGGCCAAACCTGCCTTGATAAAGACTGAGGACAGTAGAGAGCAGTATGTTGACCTTACATTTGATGACACACTGTTCAAAGAGAAGGGCGAGGATGTAATCAAAGAAAATCCAATCATGCAAAAACCGACAGAGCCTAAAATAGAAGAGGTGGCCCTGACAATGGCTAAAACCACTCCACCCCCTGCTGACAATATGCATGTAATGGTGGCCCTCGCAGATCCGCCGTCCGAGTTGAGTCACACCGGCGACAGCGGTGTTGACCGAGGAGGCTCCAGTGTGAGCCTTGCCGACATCCTCGACTGCAGTGACGATGATGAGGACGATGACATTACAGATGATATCACTGACGTTACCTCAGGCATCTTCGCCGATGAGTCCAGCGAGCTGAACGCTTCTCCTGCCTTCAAGTCTCTACAGAAGCAGGTAGGAACTCCTGACTCCATGGACTCCATGGATCTGCCGTCTGCAGCCGGATCTTGTGAAGGATTCAGCCCTGCGTCCTCCCATCCCTCCAGCTCACCTAAAGCTATGGACAGTGGCTATGACACAGAAAACAACGAGAGCCCTGAGTTTGTACCCAAAGAGCCTCATGAACCCCGTGAACAACCTGTTGGAAAGCCTACCCTTGACACAAGCCTGGAGGAGGACAAGGAGCTGGAGGAGCAAGAAGTTGAGGAAAAAGTAGTGCCCACAGAGGGTGAATCAACAGAGGGTGAAGATTTGGCCTCACAGACAGGCGACCACATCCTTTTACCACTGAGTGATAAGACTCCATACAGAGACTCTGCCTACTTTTCAGACTATGAGAATGAAAGGCAGCCGAGGGATGAAGGGGAAGAACGGTCAGAGAGAGTAAAAGATGAACAAGGTTTTGAAAAGGAACAGCACATGGGAGAAAAGAAGGGCGAGAAAAGGAAGAATGAAGAGGAAGAACTCGAGGATGATGCAGCTAACAAAGGCATAAAACTTGAAATGAAACACATATTATCAGGAGAGAAAGACTCTTCTTCTCCACTAGAGATGGAGGCATACTTGACAGAAGAGTGTATCCAGGATGAGGTACTGGGACTATCGCCGGAGGCCTCTGACACTGCTTCAATGGCAGAGGTTGGGCTGGACGAATGGCCATCTCAGGAAGAGAGCTCGTCCCTCGGAGACTGGGCAGCAGAGGTGGTGGGGGCCATGGAAGAAGCCATTGGTGCCCTGAATGGAGACTGCATCTCCAACGTGAAGATGGAGGAGGAGGAGGAGGACACAGAAGACACGAAAAACTCAACTCAAGATTCAGAAACAACAGAAGAGCCAGCGATAAAGACAATTCAAAACAGGCCGTCAGGGATATCTGGTGAAATCCTGCACACTTTACCTAAAGACGAGGTGGCCTTGCAGCACACAGCAAGCACCAGACGTTTTTCATCTTCCTCTCCTCCACCTCCATCCACCCCTCCCCCTCCACTCCCTGACTTGGAGGGTAGAGGGTCTCCAGCTGATGGGGAAGAGGCAGATGAGGAGGATGGGGACACGGATGACAGCGACGAGTCAGATGAGGAGCTGCGGAGCTACAGTGTGCAGGAACAGAGCGGAGGGGAGGACAGCGAGGATGAATGCCACCCGGTGCCCATTGTGGTGAGTGACGACAGCGAAGCCCACAAACTGCGCAGCCTCCTGAAGATGCCAACCCTGCTCACAACAGAGAACCTGGAGGAGCAGCTTGAACACAAGAAGAAGACGGTGTCGTTTTTTGACGATGTCACCGTCTATCTGTTCGACCAGGTGAGTGGCAGAGAGGGTTTCAGGAATTCATAAAAAAAACTTACAGTCCAATGAATCAAGGTTGTGTATCCATCAGCTTATTTTGGTGTTTTAAACTGACTCTCCTGCCCAGAGCTGATGTTAAGTCTATCTTTCTCACTGCCACTAGGAAAGCCCAACTAAGGAGCTGGTTGAGCATGGTTTCCCTTTAGGAGCAGAGGGCCAGAGCTCATGGAGCAAATCTCAAGAAAGGATTAACGCGTCAGATGACTCTTCAGATGGAAACATCTCAGAGGAGAGTAAGTACAAGAATACGTGTTTAGTTTAAATATAGCAATGTAGATAAAGAAAAGAAATAATGAATCTAAATATCTTAATATTATGTGCTCTCAGGTGCAGGGTATGAGTGGGAAGATGACTTCCCCCTGCTCCCTCTACCAACATCCTCAGTGGCATCTGACTCCCCTCCACCCCGCTCCATCCCCAAAGCTCCGGATCCAAAACCAGCCGTGCAGTACTCCCGCTTCACCGTCTCCCCCTCCAACGTGTCCCGTTTCTCCATTACTCACATCTCCGACTCTGACATGGATTCTGTAGGAGGTGGGACTGCGAATGACAATCACATATCTTTAATCATGACAGGAGATTTCTCTGACATCGCTTACACATAAAAATGTGAGATGTAGATTCAGTTACTGATTTTGTCACAGATATTCAGATTTCAAAATAGTTTTGAAGCTTTAGTGAAGCTGCTAAAACTCAGCAACAAGTTTATATCAAAGGCCTCAATCTGCAACAGTTAATTCAGGCTTTATGAAACACTTTGTATTGCAACATCTTGTCTCTAAAAGTAATTACTTATTAAACGAGGTTGTTCATCTTACAAATATCTGATTTTATATTTGGCTCCTCTGTCGAGATTCTTGGAGTAACTCCAATATAAATCTAGACCAGTTCCAAATCATGTGTGTGCATGTTTTAACTAATATGATATTAGACTTTAATCTTGTATTAGACTTAATCCTGATCTGGGAAACTGGCCCGTTAAAGATGCAATTGTTGGCCACAGCATATTGCCACAGACTGAAGCGAGATGCCAAAATTTCGTGCCATATTTCGTAGAAATCTTTTTCCACATTTTGCTGGACAGAAAATTTCTGCTAGCCTGTAAAGTGTTCATTAACCCTCTCTGCCTCTTTCTACGTTTTGCAGGAAGCAGTGAGGACGGCGACAAAGAGTAACGAGCTGTGGATACTTACTGCCTCTCTGTGATGACGACTCGGCCTGCTAGCATGACTTCTGATTTCTTTTTTAAAGTCAGGTTTTAGAAACACAAGACAGTGCCTCTTATCGCCTGTGGACACTTTTCAAAGGTCCGTCTTACCACAACGTAGGACTGACCTAAGCTGTTTAGAATACCGAAAAGAGTATGGTTAATATATAAAATTTACAGAATATTAATATATACTGTATGTATGATATAAAGAATATATGAAAGCAGGGGAAACTTGTATGTTGAATTCTGCATATTTTTCGGATCAAAGAGACGAAATGGAAGGACAGACGTTGGGAAAGCATCACATTTGCCACCACTTTCACTTCTTACTTTACGATGGGTACGTTCATGAGAGTGCAGCCACCTGGACGCAGAGTGAAAGACGCTGTCAGCTTTTTGGCTTTTCAACGAAGGATCGGCACCTTGAACAAGACCGTCCAGCTCTACAGACTTTGTACTTTTTAGGAAACTACTTTACTTGTCTTAATGAATATCAACAAGAATCCTTGAAGTATCACAAGTAATATAATGTTAATATTTGGGTTTGTTCAGAGACGGCATGAAAGAATGAAGCAAAGGGAACTTTAATGGCTTACGTCTGATGACAGAATATTTTTTGTGAAACAGCTGATCGAACCTGGACGCCCTGATATTTTGTGACCCCGTTTGTTTTTTTTTGTATCAGGACCACTACTGTACTGTTTTCCATAAATATGTGGCTCATTCCCTCGACCAAATTGAATGCCAGCACCACCATCACAACCAACCAACCCCTCTGTGTTGTAAACATCAGGCAGGAAGTCATTTCAGATTTAACTAAAGAGATTTAACAGGTTTTTTAAATATAGCACTGCATGGTTTCAAGTAACTAGAAAACAGTATCTATAAGAGTTTATTGCTTGGAGACAAAAGGGGGTTTGTTTTCTGATCTGGAGTAGAGACAGGCACACATGGTCACGGAAATCCATTTTCGTGTAACAGGTCCAAATTAAATTGGCAGTAAGGGAAGAGATTCAGGATTTGGACCGCTACACAAAAACAGTAGTTCTTTAAAAATGATAGCGGCGGGCGATATGGGTGAAATCTTTGTCGCGTTATATGTAGTGTTATATTGCGATAATGGTATACATCTAGATGCAGAACTTTTTCTGAGCTTTAGTTAAGAAACAGGTAAAATTTCTACTTTAAAGTTCTTCATCACATTGATGCAAAGATCCAGTAAACCCAATATTGCCACAAAGCAGTAATTCTCATTGACTGACGACAATATCCACGAGAGTCAAGTGCAACCAGAGATATTTGAGTAGAAACAACTTTGTTTTTATCGTCAGTATGTATCATCATATTGCCCGACCCTACAGGCCAATATTCCAAAATACATACCTGCACAACAGAATTTAAAAGGCTGTTAAATTATATTTTTGTCAGCAAACAAACTGCATACTGCTTTTGCGTATGTAAATCAGCACATTATACATGCAGTATTTCTTAGCTTCTGCCCATTTCTACCATGTTACCTGTTTGTAAGAGAAATGAGAACAGCCGCCGGGCTTTACTGTTACTTGCTGTATATTGTCTACACTGAGCTTGTTTGGAGAAGTTTTGTACTACGACTCTGAAGTGTTGAACCTTTTCAGATTTGCAAGAAAAATGTTCAGTATAATTTGGATTATTTCCATATGAAAACAGGAAGACGACTCTGAGCACCACACTGAAACAGTGATGAGGTTTTATAGCACTTCAAAGCTCAGAGGAAATATTTAAAATCAATCCTGTTCAGTGTTAACACTGTCACGTCTTATTTGTCTGGTCAGCTGGTTGAAAGGCGACAGAGGGCTAATGTCATGATCATGAAACGTTATACCGCTTTGCTTTCTTTCTGTGTAAATGTAAGGAAGTGAACTGGACCACGTAGTTGCTGGTTTGGCGACTGTTTCAAAGCTGTCGGCTCTGGAGCCTCAAAGAAACAGGATGCCCCTTTCAAAACACCCTGTGATCAGCGTGTAGTGTCTTCTCAGTGTTTGTTTGCCTTCCCGGGCTTTAATATTCTGTAATAGCATAGAACCATCTAGACAGCTGTCCGTAATATTTTTGTATCTTGACAAAAATACTTTTAAGAGCATTGATGTACTGTACGTGTGAAGGAGGGGAGGTTAGAAAAATGTCTCTTATGTTTATTGTTGCCAAAGAGATGTTGTGTTGTGGTCCAGGGGCAACAGTTGGTGTTGCTTTTACCCCAAAATGGAGACAGATAGGAACATTTCAGCTGCTTTGGCCTGGTCATAAAAAATCCACGCAGGTGAGGTTTTGGTTTGGTAACATGCGCCCACACTGACCCGGTCACATCATCACTTTCTGTACCTTCTATCAAATATAAATAAAGTCTGTTTTACACATCTTAATAGTTTGTAGTTTTCTGTTCTCACACGAGGTTATAACAGAATTCATGCAGGCGTCATCAGTCTCTTTTACACATGGAGATTTGAAGAAAAGGATTTACAAATATGACAAGAAACTTCAACATGCAAACTTTTTTGTGTGTTTTTTCTTTGAGTCTTATTCTGGGATAATCATCTACACCCGAGAGCACTCCTGTAGTCTGACGTGTGTCCTGTGACGTTGACCTATAGGAGGAGAAAATGCTCTTCCATGAACAAACGTGAACAGAGAGGTAAAAGAGGAGCGATGCTGTTGCTGCTTTCAGGTGTAAGTTGTTACTCAGGAGATTTAGCTTTTCCACTCCTGTTTTCTTCAGCTAAGAAACTTTGCAAAAATCAGATTGCCACAGATTTCAAACACAAAGCTTTGAATCTCTTACAGATGGATATTAATTATAGCCAACATTACTCCTGTTCCTTCATCCCTCCTTCAGCTTCCTGTAAAATTCAGAAACAACTACAAGATCCTCTCGATTACATGAGACGCTGCGTGACCTTGCATCCAGTTACATTTATGATCTCCTCATTCCACTCCAATCCTCAAATTCTGGCCTTTTATCAATGCGCTGGAAAACCGTGATGACCTGAGTGGCCATCTTCAAAGACAAAAACATCCTGTAGTCTGATACAGCATACACAAGACAAACAGCACAATGTGATTCAATACTCGATTCTTTATTCTCAAAATTAAAGTGAAAAACAAACAAACACTGTTCGCCATCAAATCACACACCGATACAGGTTTGACTGTCACTCATCAGATTTGTATTGTATTAGTCTTCATCTGTCACTCGGAGTTACGCTGATCGGTTTCCAAATTTTTGGATTTAAACTGCTGATATCTGATTTAACAAATAACTACACCCAGGCTGAAATCTCAGCCTGCACTGCCATCATCAACATGCTGTGTGCCTCACAGTACATCTGCGATCAGTGCTAACCGTTTACAGTTGGCCAACTGTGATCTTTTTGTGACTGCACCCAGCTGTGGTGACGGGTACGATATTAATTAAAGGTCCAGTGTGTAAGATTTACCCGGATTTATTGGAACAAATGAAATAGAATATACATAAGAAATATTATGATACCTTAGAATAAAACTTTATATCTACAGATGTTTTTTGTGGCCACAGTACTTTCTGCCAGACGCTTGGAAGAGAAGAGTGAGGCAAGCGGTATTCACTTGGTTGCAGTCTACATCTTCACTTCACCACTAAATCCTGCACAGTGGACCTTATGTAATGCATTTTCTGCATTTAACATAAAGAACACAGCTGCTCACACAGCTGTATCCTGTAGCTTACATCAGTACTCACTCTATATGAGCAGAAACTGATTGTTATGAGGTGAACTCCCCTTCACATTTATGAACTAAGGCACATTTCACTGGAAATATGTTGTGTCTTGTCTGCAAAGCAGGTTTTGTAACATCTGTAAAAACTGATTTGACCATTTAAAAACAAAGATTTGAATACTTGAAAAACTTAATATGCCAGCAGTGTTTTGCCTTCAGTGCGCAAAAATTCACTTTAAACCTCTCAAAGTCTTAATTTCATGAATTGTGGAGGAATTCAGCTCAAAGTGCATGTATCCTCACCTCCATCAGCTTTAACACAAAGCAAAATTAAAGAGTAAAACACTGATCTGATTTATCCTGATATGAAACAGGGCAAACAGGAATGTGTTTGTTAAGGTAACCAAAGCCAGATATCAGCTCAGTCTAACTCATAAGAACCGTATCAGCGTCCTCCTGAAGACAAAATACAATCACAAAAACTTTCTTGTTGATTGTAATATTGAAAATGTTTTTGAAAACACGATATAAATCAGACTTTACTGGAGATGCACCTGCAGTGCTGCTTATAACTAATATTACAGAATATAAGATTTCCTGCGAGTACACAATTAGTTGAAGATACAGTACTATGAGAAGTGTGCTTATCAGGATGCTATTACTCAGCACATATTTATTACACAGATCCTGTAGATTCTTCTATTTTCTCTGGTGTGTTTTTGTCTCCATCATCTGACTTGTTGCACTTTAGATTATCCATCTTGGCTCAGACACATAACAGACATTTCTGTTTTTTTGTGTGTGTGTGTGTGTGTAACAATGCACACAGCGCTAACGCAGGTCAGTATGCTTAACAGGCAGTATTTAACAGGTGAGGCTAAAAGGTGAAACACCTGACGAGACGTATAGCAACAACCTCAAAGCCCTTTCGTTGACAAGGCAGAGGAAGAAAGCTGTTTTTTTTTTTTTAAAAGCACAGAAATGTCATGAGGTGACCAGCCAGAGATCCTGTGAGTCCACATGAGGAGCCGGTCATCAGTCTTTGGGTAGTGATACGCTGTAAGAGGCTGAAAATGAACCGAGTCTTATTCTCATTTCACACCACATGCTCCTCGTATGAACAAACAACTCCACTGCTGTCCATCACGACTACCCAGAAATGTGAGCACGCCTTTACAGAAATACTCAGTGGAAAATAATCATTTAAAAAAAATCTTCTGGCTTTCAGTGTGCTTTCATGCTAGATGATCCAATACTGTATAAATCAATACTAGTATTATTTACATCACATCATCTCTCAGCTGGTCATATTTAATTCTTATTATATAGTAGCTCTATTTTAATACTGTGGCTGAATCGGAGCTTTACAGCTGAGGGGAAATGGTGCACCTGCACACCAGCGATCCACCTGCAGCCGGTTCAAACTGAGGAAGAGCTCAGTAGTCACCCTGGGCAGTGGAGGCCTTCTCCACGGAGTCATAGTGAGATTCATCAGGCTGGTTCTCCTCAACTTCATCCTCATCATCAGACAGGGGCGGATTGGTTGGGGCTTCCACGGCCGGCTCATTGGGTAGATCAGTGCTGGAAAGAATACAAAGAAAAGTACTTAGTTTCTTTTTTTATTTGATATTTTGTAATGCAAATCATGCGTAAAAACAATGGAAGAAAGACTTTTTCAGCAACAGTGCAGCTGAAAAAAAAAGTAGTGAAGGAAAGTCTGATGAGTCATGCAGAAAGAAAAGCAGGGAAAGTTGAGCATGATGCTGAAACATGCAACACATTTCCTGAAATGAAGTGTGACCACGCAGTCCGAGATGAGGTCAGTAAAAATAACCCAAAAGATGCTCCAAGAAACCCAGAGCTGACATGACAATGAAGACATTTTTAGTGATGACATAAAGTGAAAGAGGAAGTCGCTGCATGAACACCAGAGGTCAGAAACTTACGACGGGTTTTGGTCACTCAAAAGCGGGCGTAATCAGGCCCTGTACTGGAAGGCAAAGACAGTCCTCATGTGTCAAGATCTTCACTAACATCTTCACAAACAAGTGACAAGTATGATTACTGTGTACGGTGTGTTCTTACATGGCTTTACTACCCAAGATCTGAGAGGCAAGTGAGAAAAAAATTCTGGTGATCTGTTTTCTAAATCTGATCTGAATAGTTCCTCTCCTCTTCACAGGTGAAAAAAGGTTTGATCAGGATAAATCTGCGAAAACGTGATGATGAGTTTTTTGGTTTGTTTCTTGTTGTATCCATTGTGTGTTAGCAAGCATTACATAACTTACATACTGTGTGTGTTGTTAGAGTGCATAGAGAAATTCAGCTGGAAGAAAGCTTCAGTGCTTTTAGAACATGCTTCACGTCGTGGTGCACGTCAGCCTCTTGTGGTCAAAAAGCAACAAACGATGACAGAGACTTTTATTATACTGGAAAATGTTTCTTCACATGAGAAAAAAAATATTTAGACGAGACGTTTAACACCTCAGTGATCACCAGAATTTCTCACTTCCCTCTCAAGGCTTCCCTATATTACAGTATACAGTATGCATATTTAATTATTATTACTACAAGTTTCTGCAGGATTGACAGATGAGACCAAGACTGAGACGACTGGGAGCCGCCATGTAAGGCAGGACGTCGTCCACTTTTACCTCACTGTAAAATCCAACTTTGTGACCAGAGATGGAAAATTAATGTGTCAGTTTTCTCTGGATTCAGGTAGATTCTGGCAGTTTTGAGGTGCTGGTGCTCCAATTTTAGTTTCTTTGTTAAGTTTAGGTGAAAACTCAGGATTTTTTTCCACATTGTGGTTTTACTACTTTTACACAGTTAAAGGACAGAACGCCTGTCATCACTGCCAGTGACACATGAGGTACTAAACGCAGTGTTGAGGCCTGTAGAAGCTGCCAGTCAGACTCAGTGATGGTCCTGCTTGTTTGTGGTAAATCTACCGATGCATCTAAAATGACTTATCGATGTTTAAGTGCTCCGTGAAAACCCCAAACAGATCACAGCTACAAACTGACAGCTGCTGAGTGCTAACATGTAAATTATGACCCAAATATATTTGACTTCAGGACACAAGAAACAAACATAAAGAGGCAGGCACACAAACATAAACAGACACTGATACTATAAAATGAATATGCTGCGATTACTGTGGCACACACACACACACACACACACACACACACACACACACACACACAGTTGAGTTAAAAAGTACCTTATAGCAGCAGGAGGAGCAGGCCAGGGTGTGTATGGTATTGGCAGATCATGGCGGGTAGGATGCAGTGTAACTAATACTGTGCACTGAACACACACACACACACACACACACACACACTGTACATGCAACAAGGCTGGAGGGAGGTTATGATGGAAAGTCATTTCCAGAAATGTCGACATGAGAAGTGACACCAAATGTGCGAGAAGAGTCGCTGGTTAATGCGTCAAAGCAAGAAGATGATCATCAGCTGGTTTACTGCGAGAAAGGAGCGCTGCTTCTTCTGTCAGGACGTCGTGAATAAGCAAACAAAAACTTTTTCTCCAACGTCTGGCAGAAGCAAAAGGAAGCTCAGAATCAGAGCTTAATTAACTTTTTAGTGAGCTGTTGGAGATTACTCTAAAAGAAAGTATTTATGAGCTAAAAACGAAGCAGAAGACAAACATTTGGCCTTCGTAGACTAATTTAGAGACAAATTAAAAGTCTATTTAACAAAAAAAAAAGGCTGAATCCGTCTTATCGTCTCTTGATGAAAATAAATGAACAGAAACAGCCAAAAAGGTCCAGCTGAATAAATTTATTTCACACTTTTTAGAGTAGAAATTCACCATACATTTGAGGTCATCAATGTTACACTTTTTGGTGCCCCCAAAGCATGCATGTCCATACATTCTCTGTACAATATTTAGATGTTTTTATTCTTTTACAACAAAACCCCTCAAAATAAAAGAGCACATCAGTTGATGCAGGAGTTTGTTTTCGGGCCACAGGTGGTTGGTGTGCTATCTCTGCAGCAATGGCAGTCATACCTTGGGCTTATTTTAGTGGAGAAAGAAGAAACACTGGCAGCTTCCAGTCGTTTGCACTCGACTTTTGTCTCTAAATTCATCAAAACAGAGATGGAAAAAAAGGGGGAGTTGGCAAAGCTGAGGGGGAAGACGAGTGTTAGGTAACAGACAAACAGGAGAAGAGAGCAGAGACAGCAGACTTACGCAGCAAGGGAAACATTTCTACAATGCAAAAAAATCCATCTTCACTCAAGTCTCCAATTAAAGTCTTGAAATATCTTTCTTTAAAATGAACGAGGCAGAATACTGCAGATCATTAAAGTAACACTTGTTTCTAAAAGTAAGATTTTGGAGCACCAAGTGAAAGATCTGCCTCACTTTTTTCACAAAGTTTGAAGGAAAGAAATATTTTAAGACTCTTTAAACCGTCAATCATATCAAATATTTGGTAAAGACAGACATTTTTGCAGAGTAGGAGGCATGGGGGAGGTGCACAGTTTACATTTTCACCTCTTCTCTTTGGTAAAAACAGTACTTGAAAGAGATTTTAAAGACTTAAAAGCCAACAGTACGAGAAAGACCAATTCCTAGTGGGCTAGTTAGTGGACAGCAGATGTCGACAGACAGACAGTGGTTAGTAAAGACACTAACTGGACCGACATACAGACGAGCAGACCAGCATCTTTATTCAGCACAGAGAGAATCAGACAAACAGTTCTGTTATCTTCAAAACATGATGCTTTTTTTTTAAACTCACTGAAGTTTTAAAATCGAGCCTTTAATGGCAAAGACAACAGTACAAGAAGGCTGAATGAGGTTTCAACATCAGATCAGCTCCTCTCCCCTCAGAGAGGCCGTGCCAGAAATCTGCGGCACACTTCGAAGCCAATGAGCCTGTTTCAACACTGCTGCCTCGTTTGAATCTAGAAGTTCATCAGCTCTGTTACTGAAAATAACTTTAAGTTACCATAAAAATATATTATTCACATCAGTCACTTCATTCACAGTAAGAGGCACTATATTGTGTCCGAATGTAGAAAAAGATCTGAAATGGTTGCAGATGAAAAGCGATGTGTTGAGATTATGTTCATCGAGCCAGACAGCAGTACCTGTTGTCTTTTCTTTCATGCATGAACGGTGGTTAAACCATCTGAGGCCGCAACTATAAATCATTTTTATTATTAGAAAGTGTGACGGTCTAAAGCTCACAGATATTCAGTGTACGCTGATATAACAAGAACAATCTCATTATTTGTTTGGTAAATGTTTTTAATTGTTCTTAACAATAGGACCTTTTAGATTATCTGCTTTCAGATTTTATGATGTCAGCACGCTTAAAAACATTTTAAAAATTCTGAAAAATAAAAATGTTTAATGTTTTTATTAAAAAAACTTTAAGTAACTCATCAGTTTCTTCAACATGTAGGCAGCAGGCTAATCAAATAAGTGTTCTCTGTTGAATTTACTATAAGAGTCAATAGATGTTTTGTTACTTTCATGATATAAATGTGATTCATGTAGCTGTTAGACTGCCCCGTTAGCACGCAGGACAGCAAACTGCCGTGTTGAAAATGTTCTTTGTGGCAGCAGATTATGGATCAAAGCAGAATATTTCATTACATCTGTTTTCAATGAACTTTCACTGCAGGACTTTACAATGCTCTGGAGTTATTGGAAATGTTTGGATCACAATCCCAGCAGCAGCATCTAATTCTACAACGAGTACGACGGTGATAATATTAGTGTAAGAGTTTTCTTAGCATCAGAAAGATGATCAAACGTCGACGTTATGCATGAAGCCTTGAACTATTCGGTACAGTCCTTACACAATTTCCTGTCAATACACTAATTTGTTTCAGCACTGAACCCAGCTCATTCAGGGACGAGGGACAGCTGACCCCATTCAGCCTTGGCATGTTATTCACACACATTAGATAGTCAAAGGACCCTGAGCACCTGGGTGTGTGTGAGCACAGCATCCCTCCGTAAAGATGTTGAACAAGCTCGAAGGCTGACACTGAAAACGTTACAGTTTGTTTACACAAAGTCAGAAATATAGACTGTCACTTTCATAAGGTGCGTTTTTTTAATGAGCTGATCATAGATAACTGTATGACAAGCACTCTGTATGGCACATTTATGTACAATAAACATTCCTGTCACATCGCCTCTGTTCCATAATTCAAACATTTACATGAGCTGCTCACTACTCGTGATACATGAGCTATAATCTCGGAGGAATACAAAACCTCACAGCATGAAAAGGTAAAATTATTGTTAAATACTGAAAGACCCAGTAAAAGTATTGATTGTAATGTCTTTTTGTACATTATGAAAATCCTCTTTGGGATCAACATCATTAATTCCACACCCTGATGTACAGATCCTTTACACTGTCATTCAGATGGAGAGCATGGACATTTGTGAAAGTCAGGTTCCTTTGGTGGGGAGATATAATCCCCAGCGATATATAAAAGAAATGTACATGCATGAAAGACAAGCAAAAGATACATTTTCCTCAGAGAAAATGTCCATCACATTGATTTTGAATATTTGGATGGCACAGAGTCCATTCTGTTCTGGTTTGGCTTGGCTCGGCTCGGCACCAAGGCTTCACCAGGGGCACGGCGTGGCTACCGGCCAGTTAGACAGCACAGGGAAGGATTTGGTGAGGAAGGGAGGGAGATCAGAGAGGGGAAGAAGATACAGACCCAAGCCTCTTCCTTGCATTGATTGGCTCAGGGAGAGTTTATTGCCATAAGCGGGTGGTAGGGAGGCAGGGAGGAGGGGAGTGGAGGATGAGGGAAGGGGTTGGCTGAGGGGCAGCGAGGTGCCTGTCCTCTCGCATCGTCTGGCTGAGTCTGTGCCTGTATGTCTGTCTGTCCTCACACTGTCGAAATCAATTTGCCCTCTGCGGCACTGTGGACAAAGAGAGGGAGAGGCTTCCAGGTGGGCTGGCTCAGGAGAAACAAACACAACCAGGACACACGGAGAGGCAGAAACCACGTCTACCTTCCAACATGAGAAACAAACCCAACAGGCTAACAGCTCGACTTGATCTGACTCCTAACTTCCTCCAATACGATGACTGATTTGAATCAAATTAACTGTGCATGAGAAGGTCTGAAGCAGGGCGAGGATCGGGTGGGTGACTGCACTTAGCAGGTGGAAGCGCTACTGGAGTTGCATGGTGCATAGGGGGCATGGAGAGGAGCAGGGAGGTCAAAGCAGAGTGTTTTAATGTTAATGAACAAAAAGAAAACTTAAAATCAACACAGGAATTAAATGAACCAATAACATGCCTTATAATGTTATCTATGTAGTGTTTAAAAAAACATTTTCTCTAACGGTCCTGCGTGCGGTCAGATGCACCTCTTATCGTTCATAGCCAAACGAACACAAACGCCCGTCTTCAAACATACGCTGCATGATGACTTCATCTTATAATATCTTATCAAACGAGTGAGAACAGAACACAAACACAAAAGAGGAAAACACAAAAAGATCAACACAAAACAAAAATGTGCTGTCCTGTTGGTTGTGTGTTTGCGGGTCTGGGTCCAAATCCCTCAACTCCCTCAACGTCTTCAGCGCACAGCAAAAAGGACACAATCCCTCACTGGCTTCCCACCCACCAACACTTCCAAGTAAATGGAAGTAAATCATTTTTCTTCCTACATATTTTAATTATGACAATTTCTGTATCGATATAAAAGAAAAAATATGAATTGTGGTTCTTACCTTGTGGGGAAGCGGGGCTCGTACTCTTCAACTCCTTGCTGGAAAGGCAAAAAAATAAGACAGATTTTATTTCTCTCTTTCCGTTTTGATTCATTTCTATCTTTGATAAAGTCTGTGACTTGTGGTCTTACTGCTAAGCTGGCCTGTCTTGCTGACCCAACACATTTTCATTGTACCACTGACCCTGTGCTGAACACATTTTACAGAGTAAACACTTTTCTAACTGCCACTAGAAACTAGAGAGCTGCAATGACCACAGCAGCCAGCAGATGGAAACAAAGCTCCACGAGAGAAGAGATACGGCGTCATCTGGACATTCAAATGATGTGATGTGAAACTAGTCTTTACTGCATATTGAAATATAAAATAATATACTAGAATGCTTTTGAATCCACAGCTGTGTGTCTACAAAAATCTTCAAACCAAATGTCTGAGACGTCTTATGACCTACAAATCATCAGATCATTGCTCGCTGGAAGACTGAAGCGTATCAGACCACAAAGCCTAAATGATAACCGGGCTCCGGTTATCCTTAAATGTCAGCAGAGATGTTTCCATCTCTAAATGCAGTGAGACAGCTTAAGTTGTTACATGACTGCTGAGCAATTAAAGCATCGCCCACATGTAATGTTCCAGGTGAGACGCAGGAGGGAAGCCGGGCTGGTAGGGAAGGGTTCAGGGTTGCACACGTCGACTTTGAAAACCCCCTCCCTCATCACCACAGCTGCCTTCTCTCGCCCTCCTCTTTCTTTCAGTCAGCCGAGCCAAATGCTCGCTCTGTTATCAACCAACGCCTGTCAGAACAACTTTCCCCAGAGACAGAGGCAGCCAGGCGTAGAGGGATCTGTGCCATGACGTACACCCGGCCTTCCGTAAACAGGAACGTGTGAAGCGGAGGAAAACTGATTTCTGCATTTATGTAAAGCTAATGTACCAGAGTGTACTGCAAGCTTATGGCACATGAGAACTGTGAGTGCTGGTAAAGGCAGAGACAGCCTGTCAAAGCTATTCCTGTACTGCAGCTCAGGTCAGTAGCACGTAGAGAAAAGCTCCATCCAAACTTTCTGAGACAGACAAGCGCAAGTCTTTGCCAGGTTTTGTGGGACGTCTCAGCTCATGTGTCATGTGTGAACTTGTGTGGGTGTGTGTATGTGTGTGTGTTTGTGTGCTTGTTCTTGCAGACACCCCACCTGTGAGAAGCCTGGCACCGCCACGCTGTAGGGGCGTTGTTGTCTGCCATGCAGCGCAGCAGCGCTCTGTGCCGCCATACGGGACTGGGTGCCGTAATCAGGGACGGACAGAGCCATGTCTTCTCTCTCTAGAAGGTTGCCTGTGCTGCTGCTCTTCCCGTGGAGGCTGGAAGCACACAGGCGTACAGGAAATGAGAAGATGGATAAACATGTTGGCAGTTCCTCCTGGGCTAATCAGGAACAAATATGTTAGCTTGTTGGTGTTTGAGGGGGAAGATCGGCAGGGGAGCAATCAGGGCGTTGTGCTATTTAATAAACAATGAACTAAACATGAATATGAGTTCAATTACACAAATCTAACCAACATTCAGTTGGTTCATGTTCAGAGAAGTAATGACTTTTATTTTTAGGGTAAAAGTAGAATCCCTGGTGTCGTTTAGCTCAGTTGGTAGAGCAGCCGCCCCGGGTGTGAAGGCTCAGTCCTCTCTGCAGCGGCCCAGGGTTCGAATCCGACCTGTGGCTCTTTGCTGCATGTCATTCCCATCTCTCTCTCTCTCTCCACATTCCTGTCACTCTTCAGCTGTCTCTATCGAAATAAAACTTGAAAAAAAAATAAAATAAAAGTAGAATCCCTAAAAACATACTTGTGTACTCGAAGTTGCCTCATGGAGTTGCCATCGCCGTCAGAGATCACCCGGGTGTAGGAGAAGGGAAACCAGCCACGCCTGAGAGCAATGAGGAGACACCATTAGCATCACAGAAGACCAACTCATCACCTTTTTTAGGCTCATTGAAAACTTTTAAAATATATTTGATGAAATCTGTGGAGGTGTCAGAAAACACTGCTTTTTGAGTTCTGTTATGCATTATTATTAGTGTGAATTAAAACTCTTTGAACACATTATAGCTGCACTCACATCCTTGTCTTCTCATTCTCTCCATAGTGCCACCCGTCACGCGCCTCAGGGACCAGCAGGGTTATCACATCGCTCTCGGAGAAGCTGAGCAGGGTGCTGTTGTCACCAGCTGCATGGGAGAAGATGGCCTGGACTCGAGTTCTCCCGTTTCTCTCCAGCCCCGCTGCCATGGAGCTAGACCGGGGCAGCGTACGGGTCTCCGCTGGCAGGACAATGGACACATTTCAGTCTCCATTTCTCAGATACTTTCTGCTACAAACTTAATGACACTTGGGACATGTGTTGCTCTATTAAACATCTACAGTCATTTACGTGTTGCACAACAGCTCACTTTTAAGATCTGAAATGACTCCATTTTTCGTGAAACCTGTCCCTGTCCTACATCTATTTTTACTCATAATCTCTCTTTCTCATTTTTAATATCACATCTCTGTCTATTCCCACTTGCTTTGACCTGTTTCTTATTAAAACCTCAAGTTATGCATGACGCCCAGACAGAGTTGCATCACAGTACGTGTCCTTACTCAGTGTGGTCTTGCTTTTGGCTGGTGCAACCTTGCGCACAGGCAGGGTGTTTGAGTACACCTCCCCTCCGTGCCTCTGGGTCTGTGGTGAGGCCTTGCCCTGGGCCACCTTGCCCTCCACCCACTGCTGGTAGTCTTCTCCTCCGTGAGCGCCAGCTGTGCCGTTCATGACCGTCATGCCTCCTTCCACGCCTCCCATCAGCCTCTGTGAAGATGATGAAATTTGCATGCAGGCGGTTAAAACAAACTCTCTCTCTTCCCATTGACGTCACCGAAGCCGTTTTGTAACATGAAGTAACTCATTAATAATAATGAACAAGGTGGAGAGTGGATCTGGGTCAGGAAAAGCTGATTAATGAAAAGTATATTTTGGTTTAAAGATAAACATATGGAATAACTTCCGACTGCAGACTTTCAAAGTGTATTTCATCTGGGAGCATAAAACAGCTGAATTTGATTTTTAATTAGAAGCTCGAGCAAAACTGAAGCAGTCTTTCATGTAAATCTTCAAGTTTTTTCTCTTTTTTTTCCAGTAAGCAGGCCTGCAGGAGCAGGAGGAGGGGGGCAGGATGTGAAAGAGCCAGAGGAGGAGGAGGAGGAGGAGGAGGAGGAGGAGGAGGAGGAGGAGGAGGAGGAGGAGGGGGATTCAAGCCTCTTCTGTGCAACAAGCTAATTACATTCGCTAACGATTTCATTTGCATTCACCAGAATTTTCTGAGGATGCTTTAAGGGCTCCCATGATGCAGCGGCAATGTCCAGGGGCGACAATCCTCGACACTTATTATGGGTCTGATTAGGTGTGTGTGTGTGTGTGTTTCTATCTTTGTGAGGGCCAATTTGAGATTTAGACCGTGAGAGTGAAGATGTTTTTGTAAAGTGGGTATGTTTGCTAAAGGAGGACAGTTTGGCTTCACCTGATCTTACATTTAATCAGCTGTTTGGGAGTTAAGGATCATGTTAGTGAAGATCTTCCCAAATACAGAAATATAAAATATAAATGTTTGTGAAGAGTGACAAACACAACACAAATGCAGGAGCCCATGAATACTGATAGAGCACAGCTCTCAGGTGGCTGATTTAAAAGGGCAGAAAAGGAACAGACCTGCTGTCCCATGCCCCCGCTGGCCCTCAGGGCTGCCAGCTCTGGAGGCACCGGCAGTGGTTTAGCACCAGGGATGGGCTCAGAGATTGGCATGCCTGGATGATGAGCTCCGGGGGGCATGATGCCTGCTGCACCGCTCATCTGCTGGGCAAGGAACATGGCACGATCTGGCAGTTTGTTGGGCTCCGCACATGCCTGGTGCCACATTGGAACCTTCTGGGATAAAAGCTCCTTCCCCTGAGAGAAAGACGGAAGAGAGAGGTGCTCAGGCTTGTGTTTAAAGGACAGTACTGTTAATTACAGTTAATTAAGCCTTGATATCAAGCTGTGATCACAGCTGATCACAGCTGATCACAGCTTTGTTTAAGTAGAAAGCAACCAGGAAAAATATTGTTTAAAGTTTTCTAAATGTAAACGACCCTGAAATACTAGTTAGTTTAAGTAGTTTTGGAAATGTTCTGTTAAACAAGCAAACAACCAAATGCTCCTATAGATGTCAACATAACATCACATTATTCACATAGGCAGAAGTGTTTGATGGATGATGGGAGGAGAAGTTAGCTGAAAGAGAGCAGGGGAGGAACATACAGCAGACGCAGGCCACAAGAGAGGAGAGAGAGATATGAATCCTCTTTATGAATGTGCTCATTTGAAAAGCTCTCAGCTGCTGCTCGGCGAGCAGAATAACATTTCCTCCATACATTATACAGCGGGGCAGTTACATAAAGACGCTTCTCATTTGCATTCAGCGGCGGTAAATAAACGAGGGAGATCCATGAATATTGGAAAGATGCTGGAGGAGAATCTGCTGCTCAAACAGTTTCGACTCCACCAGGCCGGTGTGGAGGATAAACACAGTGTGGTTCCAGGGTTGTCCGTCCCTGCTGAGTGTGTGTGGGTAAGATGATCAAATAAATTAACACATACACAGATATAAAAGTACAGAAAAAAAACAGGGTGAGCATCGTGTTACCGAGGGATCACGCTCTGACTGAAATGACTGTTAGCTCACTCAGCTAATGATTTCTCTGTCACAGTGAGGTTCTTGCTTCATGTGGCCATTAACAGCAACAAGAGGCTGGATTCATGGAACTGGGATGAATGAGACATCGCCCATGTATTTCTATGTGTGCAGTAAAGTCTTTTAGTGTTTCTTGCTGCTGGTAGAAATGATGAGTCACTGCGACCTCAGTTAGCCCTTTCAAATAGCTATGGTAGAGCGTAGGTGGATCAGTGCTTTTACCACTGTGTTGATAAAACCGACTCGCAGACGGTGGCTCTTTTTCCTCCATTCTTACCTCCCCGCTCATGTACAGGAGAATCACTCTTACAGACTTTGTGGGAGATTTGCCAATTTGCAAATGTACCCTGGAAGTAAAGAGAGCTTCGAGGCATCGCTGGTGTTCTGGCAGATAATATTCTCCGGTCCTCTGTGCTAACATTTAAGCATAGACTACGTTCAGTGAGAGTAGACAGCCAGTGTTATCCAATACTGAGTCTGCAGCATAGGCATTAAAGCAGGTCTTTATTTTCTAATATCTGACATAATGCTTGTGGATTACTTGGCACTATGCAGAACAGCTACTCTAGCGACAGCCGCTCCAAATTTGATTGAATGCAACCACCTAGCAACAACCTAATGACACCCTAGCAATGTCCCAAAACACAGAGTTTATGTAAAAATACCCTATTAGTCATGTACCAACATCCTAGCAACAACTTGGCAACCACCTCACAATACCGTAGTGAAAATGTAGCACTCTTCCCTCACGCTTTATAATTCTGGCTTAGTATTGTCTCTCTAACCCTTTTTACTATTATTAAACTGCCAATCATTTTCCCAGTTATCTGAATAGTTAATAAAATGTCCCACGGCTCACAATGATGTATTCCAAACGTTTGTTTTATTCAAACCCTGAAGACATTCAGTTAACTTCTCAGATATGACTAAATCAAATTTTCATGTTGAACCTGGAAGCAGAGAAAGTTTGGCTTCAAAAACATTGAAACAATGAAGCCAGTTCATTTCTTGTTGATCACATAATCGATTTATCTACGGATACATTCGAGATTCAAACTGAGCTTCGTAACAGATTCAGTCTTTGTCTGCTGTTCGTGCATCATCACATCAGCGGTTTGTGTTCTGTGCTTCCTCCCTCTGTCTATCAATCACTCATTCAGACACTTTCACACCCACACACACTGAGTCTGAACCAAGTGTTCTCGCAGAAGTAGGTCATTCTCTCTCTCTCTCTCTCCCACTGCCTCCCCACTTCACCCTCCTCCTCACCCACTCGCCATCCACTTCTCCGTTCTCTCTCACTTCACTTTGCCACTTCGCCATTTCCCCAGTGTGAAGGGATGAGAGGTGGGTGGGACACGCTTTCCTTATTAATTTCTTGGATAATACAAAACTCCTGACAAGCGATCCCCTGGCTGCAGCGATGCGATGTGAGAAACCAAGGCACAACATAAAGAAAACATTTTTTCTGAATGAAAAGAACAAACTAAGAATTCATTTGCAGAAACAGATATAAATTTGTCATGTTACACACCTCTATATCTAATTATCCGCCTTTGCAATAACATGCTTTCCCAGGGACCAATAAGGTTTAAACTAATGTAATCATCTTTAATAAAAGCATATTTTACAGAGCCACCACGGTGCAAGCTCCTCGTTTCCAGAGCTTTAATAAAACAAGAATCATTCCCAAGGATCTCACTTGGAAAGCAATGAATGTAATGATTTATAGGCTGGATGAAGCCAGGCATCATTTAACTTGATATACATGAATGTTTACCTACAGAGTAATATATATCATTTTAATGCTGTTAAAACAACAGTTATATAAATCCCACCATCTTTTAACATGGAAATCACCAAATCGTGTACAGTACTGAGGGAGCCGAGCCGAGCTGAGCCGAGCTGAGCCGAGCTGTCAACGTTATCTTACATCACCAGCAGATGAACAAACAGAGGAATGGCTGAGTCCGTTCCTTCTCACCTTGGTGTGGTAGGCTGTGCTGTTCTTGGCTACGGCACACTGACGATCCACCAGGAAGCAGTACCTCCTCCTCTCCTCGGACAGAGCGTTCTTGTAGCCCTCAGCGATGTAGTTGTCCAGCTCGCCCTGCTTATTGCTGATTGCCTCTACGTACTGGGAAGAAGAAGGAAAAGGAAGGCATGAACAAACACACGGCGGCATGTCCGGATGAGGACATTAAATTGGGTTTAAGTTGCCAGGTTGGGAGTAGAATAGATGTTTGTGTTTAAGATGTTTTAAAATGGCATTTAAACAGCAACATCACTTTGAAACGATGTCCCGATTACTCGGGATAATCTGGAGACCCTGTGAGCACCACAAACAAAACTCCATTATGAAAATTGGGTGGATTAATCCTTTAACAACTGAAGCGTTGAATAACTGAAAAAAAAGGCGCTTTTATGCACCGCATGGAACATCAAATTGCCGTACATTTGAAAATGTCACAGCACGTCAGACCTGAAAACTATGAATTAGAAGTAAAGATGCCAGGCTCCACAGTGTCCAATCATCATACTTGTGTGTGTTATGTAATAATGGTAGCTTGTGTTCTTAAAGCCTTTCCAACACAAACTAGCTCACCCTTTTACTTTAGCTGGCTTCTAAACCCGTTCACCCTCCAACAAATCAGCCCACTGAGTCCTCTCTCCCGACCTCATCCTCAGGTAAGCCTCATGTAACTGAAAGTGTTTGAAGATTCCCACGGTGTTGAATAATGTAACTAAGTGCCAGACTGTGCCGGGCTGCAGGATGAGGTGTTAATGACCGCGGCTGAGTTGTTTGCAGAAAGTCAGCAGCCTACGCACAGTCATACGCGACCAGTACTGCTGGAAGCTAAAGTCTAGATGGTGGTGGCAATATATGATTTTAAATGAGGAATTCAAGTCAGCTAATGATGAGCTGTAATCACCATCACATATCAAGCAACATCACAGGTGCTAATTAGGTGATCAGTCAAGCTAAATCATGCATGCATTAATACACATCGCTGCATCAACAAAAAGCTTCTCTGAACAAAATAAAAGAACGCATTCATCTGTAAGCTCTAACAGCTGAGATACAAATGAAACATCAGCATGACAACAGGCCAGTTTCACTGCTGTAACTGAAGGTTACAGGGTCTGTCCTTAGATCAGAGTTACAGCACTTCAGCATTTTTAATTTTGGAAACAAAGGTGCTCTAAAGCTGCCCAGTATGTGTACAGAGAGAACATGGAATACAAGTATAGCTAGTATCAGTAAATCTGCACCTGATACGATGGTGGACACACATAAAAAGTGCAACTTTGACACGGACACAAAGCCTCCTTCAACAGTAAGTGTGTTAATTCATCTGTGATCACAGTGCTGGAAAGGTTGAGAGCTGTAATTAAAAGATCATCTACAGATATAGATGTGGGGACATACACTCTTCACAGAGCATATTACTTTGGTCTTATGTTATATAACACACACAGAACAGCATTAACACAGCCGGGGTGAGATGTGGCACTGATGATATGAGCTGGTTTCACTTCCTCTGAGAAAAGAACACTAATAATAATAATAATAATAATAATAATAATAATAATAATAATAATAATAATAATAATAATAATAATAATAATAATAATAATAATAATAGTAATCTCTCTGTAGTGGCAGTTTATGTATGACATTGAATTTAACTCACGGTTCAGGTTAGTTCAGACTGGTCGAGAGAGAGGTTTTGTGACAAACAGAACTTGAAACTAATTTTAGATGTTTATGTACAAAGACCCTGACGTACATAGCTACAAGGCTGCGTGTGCTTCCAGTAACTTTAACAAAAAACAAACACTACAAATAGTTTGAGGCTACGTGTCTGTGAAAAAGCAATTAATGACCTCTGTTTCTACTGTTCACTCTGTGATTATCCTTCACTGCTGGTCATCGTCACCTTTATTTCACACTTCACATGGTGTAAGTAAAATAAGACGACAAGCTGGCACAGAGAAGCTGAAGGAAAGACTTCCCATAAACTTCACATCATTGTCCCCCTTCAGTCACTGTCCACAGCCTCTTAAAGGCAGACTGAGATGTTTAGTGGTTTTCAGGGAGACGACATCCTTCAACGGATCGACTGTCTCTAACAGCCCAAGACTGACGGGAAGATGAGAGCAGCTGCAGACACCCAGCAATTAACCTCACCTTCTATACGGACTGATTACAGAGAGTGAAAAATAAATCAGAGAGTCTTATCAGGTTTAAATACAAAAGGTGGAACAGAGTCATGATGACACTGTTATCTGATGACACTTTAACCGTGCCATCTTCTATAGTGTGTAGTTTCTGTCACAGGTAGCTGAGAAACACTGTTCATATGCTGACATGCCACATGGAGGAGCCACAGTGTCACCCAGATATTTTTATTCTGTAGTCTCTCATCCTCGAGTGTTTGACCCTCAGCTAAGAGCGTAACCAGAAGACACACATCAAATCATCTACATGAAGAACAAGACATTTTCAAGAACTGAATAAGGTCCTTCATGTGGGCGCACAGTGGCTGAGCATGCACTGATCACCCACAGTGAACATTACATGGTGACAAGCCAAAGTGGCAGTAGCAGAGGAAGATGAAGGCCACTTATGAATCATGCAAACGGCTTTCAGGTAGCCTACGAAAACACACAGTGAGCGACCGTGTTGATCAGTTTCAGACCCACATGCTGAGGTCAGAGCGACCGCGAGGGAGCTGTCAATCAGCGGGCTGAGGGTGGGGGCGGGAAAAACTGCCACAGGATTCATATTGTGTGCAGTTATGAATGCGTTTTACAGATACTGTGTTAAATAAACAGAAAATCATAAGAGTCACATGGAGGGAGTTAATAGGTGGTTTACCCCGGGGTTTGTGTGTGCTTTGCTTTGTTTTCCTGTCTTTTCATAATTATACACCCCTCCTGGAACTGAGCTGAGCTCAGACAAAGAAACAAGTCACCATGTAGACCTCGAAAGCAGAAGCTGTGAAACCGGTCTGAGTATACCTAGAATCAGGTATTATCTGTGCACAGAAAGTGAGGAACGCTGAGAGAAACCCTAATCCTATTTATTTGACCAAGCGTCATAAAACCCCAAAATATCAAATATTTAAACCATATAATTTTGCCTTAAATAAATTACATTAAAAACGTATTTTTATCAATTTTCTGTCGAGCAATGAACTGACTGTTTCAGCCATAAACTGTTAGTATGTCAAAGCTGGATGATGAGCTCCAGGTTTAAGGGTGGTTTGTCTAAACTCTATCATACAGTATACATACATCATACATATATATCCTATAAATCCTGTTTAAATTTATTTTAGTTCGACATCGTATGAGCAAGAAAAGCATATAGGAGGATATTTTTGTGCTATAAGCAGCAGCTCCCTGGAGAACGGCGCTACTCTGATATACATTAAAGCACATGTATCCACCACAGCTCCATTATTTAAGTAGGTTTAATACATCAGGCCTGCTGTACGCAGCCTATACATGTTGTGATCGCTCTCAGATACGGAGTCCTAATTAGATTCCAGCTGGCCTTTCATGCCGCTGCCAATCAGCCGCTCCTCGCCTGAAGCTCCCTTTACACAAAATATAAACGTGGCCAAAAGCTGCTCCTGGTTTCTGCTGACAGTCAGCACAATCAGCATAGAAGAGGTGTGCTCGAAGGGCGAGCGTGCGTTCCTGTGTCCAGTATTTATCGACTAATTTCACAAAGATTAAAGATGGTCGGAAGCATTGGTGCAAAAACTCTGCTGAGTATGAAACATGTCCAGACTTTAATGTTAGCAGTAATTCTATTTAAAATGTGAAAGAGTTTCACATGAGATGCAAATGATTTCATACCTGCTTGGTGCAAAGTTAAGAATACCTGCACTGCTTCGATGATTTCAACGTCTTAAACTGACAAACCGCTCACTGTTCTCTCACTGAAACTGCCAACAGACTGAAAGTAATAACAGACAGTTGTGTTAAGTGGCTTCAGAGCTCCCTGTCAGCTTTAAAAATGAATCTCAGGATGGAATTGATTTTGGTGTTTTCAGGCCTGATGCCAGTCATCATTTCTTTACACAGTAAGCACCTTTTTGAGTCATCTCACCTGCCATCACATCTCTCTGTGGACAGAACATGCACATGGGATTTAAATCAAGTCTGCTGTTTGAGGGGAAGATGAATAACCATGGCTTTACCGATCTCCTGACCTTTCCATGAAGGTCCTATTTGAGTTCACCTTGAGTAAACCGTCTCAGCGTCATGCTGTTGGACTGATTGCCATGAAATCAGGTAAATTCACATTCCCCTCTGGATGAACTTAATAACTTTGGTGATTGCCTTTTCATTAAGTGATCTTCATGTGTTCTCACTACACTGAGATGGCTTCTGTGAGGACTAACATCATACATGAATGAATCATGGCTAAGCCGGGCACAAGTTCACTTTCAGTTATTCATTGCAGCTCATCTCTCTCCTCCAGCAGATCCTCCTCACATTTTCTATTCCTTAGCTCATCCCGCCTTTTTTTTCATCGAATCACATCCCATTAAAAACCTGAAAAACTGGTGGAAAGTGTCTTCACACATCATTCACATGTGTTTTACACACGGCAGGAAATTCCCACTTTCTCCTCATCATGGCTTTCTACTCATTACAGGATGATAAGCGGGTGTTTGACTGGCGTTACTACTCTGCACTCGCGAGTTGGGAATCACAAAAGGATGCAATCAAGTGTTAATATCATTCATAATGTTTCTTCCCATGGAGAAATATCTCCTGAAGGCCTTGGGCTTCTCTTTATAAAGGAGATGGTGAAACCTGCTATACAGGCACAGAGTGAGATCTCACGTCTTTTAACAAGACGAGAGAAACAAGGTGACGCCTTGGTTGCTTCGTTCTGTCCAAAACGACACTGATATAACAGAGAAAGGCAGCAAATCCTCATATCTGAGCAGGAGAGTGGCAATTTGAGCTTGATAAATGGCTTAAATTGATGTTTACCAGCCTATTTCTGCTTGTCACCCCTTAATATGAAGCAATAGCTATAGATTGTGTGTCAGTGATTGTTTCATCTGAATCATTTGTAGAGACGTGAAGAGGTAAACAATCCAGAAAGAAGCAAAGATCAGAGGAAAAATCATCCCAGGACCCCTACGCTCCATCCTGTGACCTCGTGTGGCTTTTAACGCTCACGTTGGAAACCACCAACTTAAATCATGAATTCATCAAATTTATCAGGAATTAATATTCTGTTGATCAACTGACTATCTGACTAATTGTTTGAGCTAAATTACAGACAAACGAGACAATCCTGAGGAAATGGGAGGGACTTATTTTACAAAACTACCACTTTTCCACCAATCATGCTTCAGTAACCGGTGTAACAGGAGATGTCAGAGTGTGTATTGTGCTCAGGCAACAGCTCAGTGCCTTACGGCCCCTGAGGGACACCATTGTAAGCGGGTGACTTCCCATCGACCATAGTTAACATAACTCATGAGCAGGAGGAGCGAATGACGATTACTTTAGTCTGTGGTGTGCTCTTCTCTCCTTACCAAAGCTGTTGCATCACTTAGTTGGAGGAATGAAGTGAGCGCGGTGCTTTATCGGAGTATACGGCTTTGTAAAGTGAACTGACACACAAACATACTGTCTGCCACACGTACCCAGACAAATATATGCTCCATACTGTATGTTGAAAAAGACAAATCTGTCACTTCATCATTAGCTGTGAGCTCCACGGTGCAGGCCGGCCGCTGGTGTCTCCTGTTCCTGCCAAGACCTGGTTCCCGTGAGGGCCCATATGACGCACAGCGAGAATCTGGCTACCTAAACACACTTTCTCCCTCAGTACACACACATGCTACTCAGGAGGTCCACAACACATGCTAACACAGAGGAGCAAAACTAGACAGAACTCAGACCTGCAACCTTTGCCAAGGCTGCACAACTTCTCTGCTAAATGTATTATTTTCATTGTTAAAGTGTTAACTCTGTTACCCTACAGAGGCAGCCATGGCAGCGTGAGCTGACAGAGTTGAAAGTCTACGAAGACGTATGCTATACACCGAGGCTTTAATATGAGTCTGGATGAAAATAAACACTGCAGGAACATTTTACATATTTCTCATTAACTCACATTAACAAACTGTCTGGATCAGCACCTCGTTCAGGCTTTCACTGAAATGTGTAAACAAGACTTTGAGATATTGTGCTAGCTAGCACACAGATATTTTCTTGCTGGAGGTAATGCACTATTAATGCAAACACATGCTCATGAAATTCATACTGGTGTTCAATTTTGGACATCTCAAGAGATGAAACGGCAGGCGCGGGGGGGAGAGGCCTAGCCTGCTATCTCAGCTAAGACTGGATCGTTCACACCCAATAAGCCATTAAAGCCCAGAGGAATTTCAGGACTTTAGGGCTGAATGTTCCTGTGCTGTTGTTCCTCATAGCTCCATGTATCGATCTTTGTAACAACCGGCCCGACCACCCCTTTCACGCTCCACAGGCCATCCATCGAAGCAACACTAACAATTACACAATAATCACCTCCCCTGCTGCTCCTGCAGAGTGGTGTGGCTCGGCTGCCTCAGCCTCTGGAAGTGCTGCGCAATTAGCCCTTAACCTCTGACACCATGTTTTCTCTGCACTGCCATGATGAGTCAAAACCACCTGCTGCAGTATCGGTTTACTCCTACTCTGTGCTGTATGTACAGACGCTGTATACATACACCGTACATCCTCCCCTCGCAAAGACTGGATCACTCTCTGTTTGTCTTAGAGTCCAGCTCTGTGAAGACATGATCAACACCACTTTGGAAAGAAGAGCGGAGAACGAACCACATCCACTGAAGTGGTAAATTGAAATTGTCACAACTTTATATTGAATTTGGAAACCGGCTGAAGCGTCTGTAATGGTGTGCATTGCATAGGAATAACAACAGTTTGAGTAACAACAAACTACAGCAGGCGTTGGTGTCGGGGTGGGGGGAGGAGGAACGTTAATGTTCAATCATCAACCTTTTATTTTCCCAGGAAATATCATAACCAGGAAGAATTGCATCATGAAAGCGAGGCTTTTATAGAAACACATGAATGTGGATATAGCCATTACACGTCATAACGATGAGTTAAAGCAAAAGAGTTGTCTACTTCCACTTTAATGTTATTTTTGACTACATATAATTACAGTCTTAATAAAAATATTTTAAGAGATCTCCAGCTGAGATCTGATCAGGCAATCCAACACAGCATCTACCTGCTTCATTCCTGTCATATTCTCCGTGACTTCACTGTCCAGTGAAGCCAACGTGAATCTAGGTCAAGTGTTTTTCTTGGCTTGGACAACAGGGAAAAATTGGCCACCGTCACCCCGTCACCCCTTCAACAATAACTTCTGGATTAGAAACTTTTGAGAAGAATGTACTGTATTCCCATATGATGTCTGTTTAAAAAGCCACAGTGGGCAAGTACGTTTTTGCTGTGTACAACATTGTGCAGAAAGCCCCATATTCCCCCGCTCCATTGTGAGCTTAATTATTTCACAGCTTTCACATTTGACAGTTTAAGTGCTGACAAGGCAGAAATATAACCCGAAGTCCATCAGCCGCAGTAGATAACCAAAGTATTCTTCCTGTCCCATGCAGAAACCTGCTGAAGGCGAGAACTTGTGTGACATTTTCAATAGGTGGAAAGTTCAGCTGTGGATTAAATACTTCATGCTGTGTCACTTATGAAAAAGAAAAGTACTTTTCTTCTCAAATGATTAAACAAAGTAACTCACCTTATAACCGACCACACACAAACACACATGGACAACATGCAAACACCCACACAAGCACACAGCATAAAGATTTATACACGCATCACTCATCACTCCCATCAGCCTCTCCTTTGTCTCTCTCATCTCTCTCTCAGCCTCTCGTTGTGCTGTGAAGAGCAGCGGATTGGACGGACAGCAAATAGCAGCAATTCCTGTGCAGGTTGTGTAAGAGGGCACGCCCACCATGTGTCACCGCAACACCTACAGACGAGGCCAAAGAGACGAAGAGTCTCCTCACGCCTCCGCTCAAGCAGTTACCTAAACATGAGGGAGATCAACCCATCCACCTGCCCCAGATATCACAAACAAAGATTGTGTAATACAGATCAAGAGCAGCAACTAACTAATGAAATATGTCTGAAGATTCTCAGTCATCTAAGGTCAGAGTATCTGTTGAGGTTATCGTAGGTGACTCGACTTGCTTAGTTCCTTTAAAGCGATCCGCCTCCTCGGCTCTGAGACCTGAAGAAGCCTCGTGGGTGAAACTAAACAAGTCCGGGTGCTTACTTATGTGTGGTGACCTTCATGAGAGCCACAGACAAACAAAAGTTGCACACTTCTGTATGAATTTTGCTGTTTTTTTTCCTCAGATGTTTGACACAGCGGGTTCAAGTCATAACCTTCCCCATCTCAGCTTCTCTCACTGTGAAGAACCTTTCAAACTGCATGTGCCCAGTCGGAGGTCCCATCCCAGTCAGCTCAGACTGTCCTATCCTGGCAGCAGACACAGAATACCAGGCGCACTGAAGCTCAAATCCCGTCAGGAGGAGGGGGAGACAGCTCTACGAGCAGGAGAGTGTGTGGCACACTGAAGAGTCAGCATGAGTTCACTGAAAGTCTGCACTGGTGATTCTAATTCTGAGTTTGCTGAAATGAAGATGAGGTAAATTATGGGAAACTAATATTTTCTCTCTAGAGGCTGACTGGCAGGTTGTCTGCACCACATACTGGGCTGAAGCCAGTAGGATAATATATTCTTGGCACTGGCTGTCATAACCATGTTGTCATGCAATTTTATACGCTGGTCTTCCAGCTGGCCATAAGGATCCTCTGTGAGCCACAGAGCTATGACATCTGCTTTATTCCTCATTGATCCATAGAAAAAGCTTCACTGACCCAAAAAACTGCAGCTTGCATCATTCAGAGCATCTGACACTTCGACCTCCTGCACACAATACACATTTAGTACACACCCACACTGCAGTTACACACACAGACTGACCTGCATCTCCTTGTCTCCATATTTAGAGGGGTGCTTGCTGCCCTGGCTCTTCCTGCGCAGTTTCTTCAGCTCCGCCTGGCACTTCTCCAAACTCTCCCCTTTGCTCTTGTGCTCCATCTGGTACTTCTTCAGCGCAGCCTGAGGGGGGCAGCACACAGTCAGCAGGGGCACAACGGTGCTCCAACGTTTCAGCATCTGCTCACGATATCCTACTCTGACACACATTTCAAACTGCACTGACAGGCAGTCAGCTTCTGTTTTACTGCCTGGCCGCTGCAGAGTGAGGACTGGAGAAGTGAAGGATGGTACTTTGGGATTATTCAGCTGTTTTCTTTTTACTTCATCCTGTCTCTATCTAGAGCAGTCCAACAGTTACTGTGCCAACAAGTACTGTACAACAGTTGTTTACAGCACAACCCCAAAGCCTCAGGACTGTGTTTGTTGTATCAACCTGATAGGTGAACAACTTGTTTTTGCAACTTGGGTGATAGGCAGGTTACACCATGGATGTCGCCATTCTATATAGTACATACACTGGCAGCACACATACTAGTGAGAGAGTGTGTGACAAATGCAGCTTAAGAAAAATATGCAAATCAAACCCAAAACCTCGAGAGCTGATTTATATTTGAATTTAATTTTTGACTGTAATGATCAGAATGACATTCACCCGAGACACGCTCGTACATCGCTCGTCTCAAATGATGAAATGTTTTTGGGACAGATTCCAAACTACTGATCACTATAAATGAATTTGTCCATTTCAATTTTTTTGTGCAAAACAACTCATTTTCACAGCATGAGTCATAATTCACAGGGCAGGGAGGTAATTTATGGAACTTGGTGCAGTGGTTTGGATGAAAGCCGGCGGGAAATTAAGGAGAGAGTGTGCATTTTGTCTCCGGCCAACGATTTTATGAGAACATGGTTCATACTGTGTTCCCCGTAACTTCACTCCCGGAGAGACCTAAGTGACGTGGAGCAGAGTTAAAGGTGGCGTTTTATTTGAGCACATGGTGGGTCAGGTATGCTGTTACATAACAAGGCAGAGACGTCGACAGTGCTGCTGTAGCTGAAGCTCATTGTATAGCTGTTGAACGCTACGAATAATAAATTCATTGATTCGTGCCTGCGGAGAGCAGATCTCCACAACAACCTTATAAAAAGGTATGATCATTTACATGTCGGCAAATAATTGCCTATTCATGTTCCTTTTAGTTCTGGTTTGGTCTCCACAAACTCCTGAGAAAAATATCTGGTTCTTGAGCTGCTAGATGTTTCCTCTACTTCACCAGCTAGTCTCTAAACTCTGCTGTAAGGTGCTGGGCATGTAGTATATAATGTGTTCATCTGACCTTGTTTTCTGAAAATGGCTGCCTGCTGTTTCTGGAAATGAGGTTGATGAGAGTGCTGAACCAAACAGTACATGTGCTGTAAAACTGAAACAATGAGCTAAAGTCTGTAGAGCTGCAGAGCTGGGTAATAATTCTGTGGTTTGTTTGTAACTGTACATACAGACTTGTGAAATGGAGACTAGTTTAATAACTATACATCATGACGGGAATCTCACATTCAGGTAGCGTGCATCCAACTCGACCTTCTTCTCCAGCTCTGTGAGCAGCTCGTTGTGGAAGGACTTCAGCTGAAAGACACACAGGAAAACAAAAACAATGCAACGACCGCGAAATGAACCAAACCTCGAGCAGCTATATGCACAACCACAGCGGATTCTTTTCAAAAAGGAAGAATGTATCGCTGCAGTGCAAGAATGACTTGAAGGGATGTTATTTGTGGTGCCATCGGAAATGTCACGCCCAAAGGATTAGGAAAGGGTGTCTGGTATGTCAGTGCATGCCAAAGTTTGCTGTCTCTGTGCATGTATAGTATGTACAGTATGCTGTGTGTGTGTAAACAGTGAGCTAGGGAAGCTGAACCACAGGGGAAATATCTGAATGTATATTTGTATTTAAAAGCTCACAGAACTCATTTCAAAAGAAAAACAGAACCCATCTGTTGTCACACTTTCTGACCTCTCATCACTCTGTTTCCCTCTTATCATCTGTGTGAGGAGACACAATATTTTCTTAAACTGCTATCAGCAGGATATTCACTGAAAAAGCAGGAACTCGGCTCAATTTCGATTGCGAGGAACGCCGAGTTCATTGCCTCGAAATGTGGACAAAACTGTTTGTGGGCCTCAGTGATGAACGAGGTCTGAGCGGTGAATAAAAACGTCACCACTGCTTTCATAATCAAACTCTCTGGATGAAAGATGAACATCTGGTCATTGCCTAATTTGTAATGTGTACTGATGTGCAAAAAAAAACATCTTTGAATCTTTGACATCCATTAGCCAAAATGATGCGATGACATACAATTTGAAATACCTTTTATAACACGCTTTGCATAAAGATTAAAGCTCTTCATTGCTTCTCTCCGTCAACTTAACGTTCCCTGCTAATGTTGCCACAATTGGGCAATTTACTCTTTGAAAGATTCAAATAAAGATATTTTGGGGAATGAATTGAGAAATGCTTTCAGTGTGTAATGACTGTAATTTACATATCATGAGATCAGTAAACAAACCACAGTTAAGTGAAGCTGCAGCCTCCAGAAAACAGAAGCACACTAGAAGCTTCTCACGCACAGTAAAGAGAGTCTCTTGCTGAGTATTAAATATCAAAATATATTATTGTGATGTGGAGACTCAAAACCAACCAACTGGCCCACAATCTGTCTGGTTCCCAACTCGTGGCTTAAGAAGTGCTGATTTTAGCAACACCGCCGCCACCATCACCACATGCTCACCATCTCTTCAAGCTGGATCTGGATCTGTCTGTGCACTTCAGCCATCTGAAAGAGCACCTCCCCTGCAGAGAGAAGACAAAGAACAGAAAGACAATAAACAAAAAGAGGGGAGGGGAGAGAGAGAGAGAGAGTGATATTAAATCTTTCCAATGTCTGTGAGAGCTACATACATCGTGCAAAATAAGACCATGCAGCCACACAGAACAGATGAGAGACAGGTATACGGTGTGGAGGGAGGTGGAGGAGGAGGTAATGGACAAGATGAAACATCTTTCATGATACTGACAAAGCAGATGAAACTCATAACGGTGACTAAATCAAAAGAACGTTACAGACATATACAGCACAGACAGAATGAATAAAAACATCGAGAGTTAATCAAGAAATCTATTGAATGTTTTAACAACTGAAACCAAGAGTGTTCCATGTTACCAAGAGCTTACAGCACTACTGCTAATAAAACACACAGGAACAGCATGATAAAAGAAAGTCTCTATAAAAAAATATCAAGTATTTTATCTTTGCACTAAGACATATGCTGTACTACAACATAACAGGGGAAAAACACAAAAAAGCAGAACCCAGAAAGATTCAAAAGCTAACGAAATCAAAGGAAAACACAAAAATAATTAAAGGATGATTCATGCAGCCAGGGAGGTGCGTGTCGTTTTAAAAGATACCTACATGCTGCCTCTTCTGAATATGCAATGCATTGTAAAAAAAGGAACAAAAAAAGATCTAGTTTGAGCAAAGAACAGAGGGATAGAGACCTGGAGAGACAGTGACAGATCAAACTACCCCAAGAAAAATGAGACACACGACAGGTTTTCACACAGAAAAACACTCAAGACAGGCAGTTAATCAAACTCGCAACTCGTTTACACACTGTCTGCAGAAAACACGGTGCTGATCTATGAGAGCATGAGCCAGTACTGGATTTTTGGGGTCATGCTGATATTTGAAAGTAGAAACAGACAAAAATTAAATCAACAATAGTTTCTTTTGACAAAGATCTCACAAATTTGGTTTTAAAAAAGTACCAACAGACAGATGTTTAAAACAGTATTACCATTACATAGACCAAAGAGCACTGACTAGTTTTGACTCATTAATTATTTTATAGCTAAATTGAAAAATGTTTGTTTACATTCTGCAAATTGGTAAATGTATGAATATCTCAAAAATCCAGTATCAATGGTGCTCACACAATGAACTTTACTGTCAAACATGACAGTAACAGTAAACATAACTGAACTTAGCAATTAATAAAACAAATGAAACTTAATATTTACATCACTTTATGTAAGAACATTAAAATGCATCTTAAACATACTGTCATTAATTTCTTAAATATTCTTATATCTACCAACAGAAACACTAACACAGTATATGCATCAGGCTCCGCTGTTGAGCCTGATCAAAAAGACCTTGATACAATCGTAAAAGGTAAAATATTGGACAGCTGCACCACGAAGCACCGAGAGGAAATTTATTCTAAATGACTGCACTAATATGCATTGATGGCACTCATCTGCCTCCTGCATAATGTATGCTGACATCAGATAATGTATGTCGCTCTGACATGAAGGCGCGCTGAGGAAGGTGCATGGGCGTCGGGGGACCTGTGGACACTGTGAGGGTCGGCCGTCTGGACAGGATTAATGGGCTTAATGAAGTGCTGTGGTCATGCAGATGAGACTTAGTTGGAGAAGAAGGGATTTAAGAAAGGTTGGAGCAGGAGGATATCTATATATAAGTATATTTACCTTTTCTCCACTACAGTTATCTGATGGCTGAAGTTTGTTCAGATTGACATTGTAAATTCTTTCAGTTCTCTCCTCCTTTATTCTGCCCTTTCTTCACTCCTGCGACCTTTGCTTCTGTCCTTTCTATACTTTTAATCCTTCAATTGCAATTTCACTTCCCCGTCTTCTTCAGCACGCTCTTACTTTTGACTTTTACTTTGTACATTTTACTGCGAATATCCACTAAATTCAATCTGAAGTACGTCTTCCACTGCTGGAGTATGAGATCATCCTGACTGACCACAGATGTCACACACTCTGGGTAAGCTGGATAGAAAACACAGAGTCAAACACAATGCTCTCCTCTCCAACACAACATCCCACTTTATAGCCACCCATCTGCTTATGAAAATGCAGTGACAGCTATAACACTGTGGAAGTGTTTGACTGCCGCAGGACGGGGCATTAGGAGCAGCGAGGCAGATAAATGCACTGGCGTGTGCTTTCAAACTCTCCTTTGATTCTTGGAGGGCGCCCAACACACACTCCATCCCATCCATTAATAAACAGCCACCGGCCATCGACAGGCTACGGCAACTGGGCTGAACTCAAGCACCTCTATCACACACACACACACACACACACACTTACACAGATGTTGATCTCAGCCGGAGGGCACTTCATATAAACACATTCAATCAAGGGTGTCAGTCTACAGATAAGTGATTATTTGGTTTTCAACCCGAACCAAACAGAAGTTAACCAAACTCAAACGTGAAGACTGTGTATAGTAATTATTGTTGCTAACTTGACCATGGAGCCCTGCACAAGCGATGCTAAAGTGGTACCTACACCTACTGCACCATAATTTGAAGCACAAGGCCACAGACCAAGCCGCCGAGTTGGAAGTGAGAATATGTTACGATAACGCAAGATTAACTGGATTAAAGTAGATTAACATGAACAACAACCGGATTTAATTGTGTCCTACATCTGAAACCAAACCTATGCTCTTTAGTCACACACACACACACACACACACACACAGGACATAACCCTTGTGGATCAAAGTCTTCCTTCTTTGTAATCTTACACGCTGTACACTCCCTCTATAGATCAGTTACAGTACAGATTCCTGCTCTGCCAGTATGCAGCCGTTCAGCTGGGAGTGAAATATAGCTGTAGGATTAACTACACATCGCAGCATGCTCCCATACATTGGAGCCTTGGTCATTACTTCTGGCTTTTACAGATATAAAGATGTGAACAGACGTGTTCATCTATAGTAAGTAAGGTTATTCTTCATTGATCCCTGCAGGCCAAACGGTGTTCTCCTCCTCTGGCAGGTCAAGGTTCAGCTACAGAACAGCACTGTGAGAGCTTTAGTGTCTCTAAACTTCACACTTAAGTAGAGGAGACGGCCAATCAGAGGCTGCCCGGCCATCGTTTAAATCATCATCATTCTGTAAGAGAAACTGTAGCATCCAACCAACGAGTCTCAGAATGAAGGTCCTGAGAAAATGACTGTCATTGCCTGGAAGTTCTCCAGATTCCTGGATGTTCTTGTTTCATTGCACCCATCTAATCCAAAAACCTCTCCACCTTGTATTGTGAAATACTGGACCCACCAGAACTAAGCAGCTTACTGGTAATCAGAGCAGATCACAACATCTGAGGCTTAGAGGGGAGTAATGCACGGGTCCACATCAATAAAAGAATACATAAAGACGACTGTAGGCTGCACACAAAGTCTTTTTCTCTCCTAGTCTGACATCCATGGGGGTCCTTGCTAATTCATTCCAGCGTCTACAAATGGAAACAGGATTTCTTTTTGAGTGCATGACCACTTCATCTGGCAAACAAGCAAAAAACGCCTAACCGAATCACACGTTATTGTTTGTCTAATACTCAGAAGATCAACTGTTAAGTCTGAGATTCAGATTCAGAGGTTTACTGCACACGTGGAACGAGAAATTAGGTAAGCACTTTAAAACACAGCTCAAAGAATTAAACTGGAGGACTGTGTGTGTCAACCCCAGGAAACCAAACCGGGGTAAAGTTCATTCTGAACGACAAACACTCCCCAAAAACACACCTCATCATATCAAGCAACAAGTGTGTGTGTGTGTGTACGTGTGTGGCATGTGTATGTTGAGTAGTTGTGACTGCAGGGAAAGAACAGGCCCATCACTCAGTGTGGCTAAGCCAAGGGCAGTGCTCACATCTGGGTTTATTACCGCGGCTACTTTCCATGTGACTCCTGGGCACAACAGAGGGCGAGAGAGTGAGTGAGAGAGAGCCACGGTTAATGGCCATATGGAGGAAGGTGTTTTATGTAGTGAGCGTCTCTGCAGGGACTGTATTATAGGAGCCTGAAAGCAAACACAAGCAACTCTAATCCCCAGAAAGCTGCAGAGGAGGGAGTACAAGGTGCTGCAGGGAGATTTGTCATCCTGAAAGCCGCATGATTGACACCGTTAGTGTGTGCTCGTCTGGGTCTTTAATTCCTTTAAAACACCGGCTGCATCCATGTACACACACACACACGGACACATTACACATTACATTACATCTACTTGACAGAGTCAAGTGACAGTGACAAGTTTTGTTGCAGCAACAAGATCAACTTAACAGTTTGTGTATCTGCAGTCCAGCACTGAAGACAATAATCTGTAATCCTGCGATGTGCCGACAGTAACATAGAGGCTCAGATGTTTAAACCAACTACGGCGTCATGGACCTAGTTATAAATTACAAATCCTCGCTATCTGATGACACACTTGCGAGCATGTCATGTCATAACAGAGCTCTGTTTGATCTCTTTACTTCGACTATCGAAAAGAAAAATGAATCCTTTTAAAAAGGAATCAGGCTACAGAAGATCGATGGCAATGACCGGCTATACGTAATCATTACAGGGTGGCTGATGGGCCGCAAAATGGAGACTGATCATCCGAGACAGCAGACGCAAGCTGGAAGCGAGGGATGCAGAGAACGGAGGGCATGAAGGGGAAAGACAGATGAAATGTGATAGCTTTTCATGTTTTGACAAACACACGTGGACCTCAGCTGGTCAATATGATCCCTAGCGTCTCCTCTAACTCATCATTTCTGGCCTCTAATTGGGTCCTACAGTGGGAAAACAGAAAGTAAAGATTTTTTTTTAAACTGTTTTCTTCAAGTGATCCATCACCTGGTCCATTCCTGTCTCTATGTAGTTGGCACGTTGAGTCACAAAAGGCAGACAAAGCAGGCTGTGAAGAGGACTTACAAATGTTAAGATTAAAACGCATTACAGACACAAAAGTGTGTGACAGCTGCAGCTAATGCCGTGCTCCACCTTTAATTTTTACAAACTGGGAATCCCACAAGAAGATGGGGGTCTTTTCCTGCCCGTTTTCTCTCAGTTTTGTCTGGCTAGATCAGTATGTATGTTTGGCAGCATATTTAATTCTGCAGTGCCTCAGACCAGAGCGCGTACTTCACATTATTATCAGCATCATTAAGTCACCGTTTGGCTGAAACCCCACGTCAAGGACAATGCGACACCTCAAGGACATTTGATGGAGTCCAACACGTTATTAAAGCCACATCAACACCATAATACGATCATTTGCTCAATCAAACACTGCACAATCCCCCCGACCTCTTTTTTTATAACTGGCACTCAAAAAGACGTGCAGCTTACTGTTGACAAGACAGCCTGTTTGAAAGTGCTGATGAATGTGACACTTAAGACAGAAACAAGGAACAGAGGCAGCAAGGAAGGCAGGAGACAGGTGGTGTGGGATGTAGTAATGAAGGACGGGTGGGGGTGATCAAAGCGTAGGTACTCAGGCCTGTGTGCTCTGTTGATTTGACCAGAGTCTGTCTGGAGGCAGCTAATGAGCCGGGAACACATCGCCCTCTGTCTCCCCTTCCTCTTTATTCTGGATCTCACCCTTCATTGTGTGTCTCTCATTCCTTCCCCTCTTCCTCTGCGTCCTCCCTCACTTCCTCAGGTGCCTTGAGGACAAGGACTTTGTAAAGGGTAGATAAATTGGTACAGTGGACTGTTCTGATGACGTGCAGACAGACAAAGGATAGCTACGTTTCCCTTCTGAGTTTGGTCACTTGGGTTTTGGTAATTAGATAGTAAGTTGACCCCGGATGGAAATTAAAATACATAACAGGTTGGGGAAAACGAATGTTCGCAGCAGGAAGGGGTGAGTACCAAAATGCCTGACATGCCGGTGCCCAAGCAAGACCCTCACATGCCCTAATGCCCACTACAGGGGCACTTGGGACGCTCAAGTTCCCCTTCTGTTTTCCTAAGTGTTTCTTCGTTTCGATTACGGTGTTTGTTTCCATTCGCAAATTAACTCCTCACTTGCCCCTCTGCTCAGCTCAAACATCCCTTCAGCTCTTGGGTATTTGCCAAACTGCCCTTCTAGATCACCGAAACGTCACCTGTGGTTGGTCCAAAGGTCCCACTGATTACCTCATTACTTCAACAAAAACAAACACTAAGCTTGCACAGGAAAAAGGAACCCCTTTTGTCGAGTTTGCCCAGAAAGATAAACGCACATGACACTCCATCATCCTGTACTGTGACAGCACATCACCAATCACTCAGCGTTATGTAACTCAGTTAAGTCTAAACTCCAGTTGGCCTGACTTTGTTCACATACTTGTCATCAGCCGATGATTCAAAATGCCACAGTCAGTCTTTTTCGGGTTGGACACGAGCACAAACCGCCCCCTGTAGGATAATGTGCGTGGGAGTTAAGGACAGTTACATTGTGAGACGGTGCGATGACAAGGCAGGGGTAAAGGAGGAAAAAAAAAAAAAACGCTGTGAAGGAGTGCGCTCGCTACAGTTTGTCTCCATGCAGAGTGAATGCTGGCTAAATTCAGATTGGGGTTGAAGCTCAGGGGAAATTCAGCCTGTGCTGGCTCAGAAAAACGAGGGGCACGGTAAGGTCACCGCTTTTCCTCTCAAACTGTACAGCATGAGATCTCAAGCAAGACACGGTTGGAGGGAAAACAACAGCGAATACTGTGGAAGTATTTCCCTGAGAGATGGTCGGTGACTCAGCAATACAACAGTCTCAGGTCTCAGGCTGTCGCTGAGGATGTTGTCTTTATTATTGCTTTCTTCTTCTGTTTTCTTTACCTCTGCTTCCAGGAGCTCATATCTCTGCTGCTGCCAGTCAGCTGTGCAGCATGAGCACTCATTTAAAACACTTCTCTCACAGATGAAGAATAATTATTTGAGAGACGAATGAGGAGAAAATTATGCAGTAAAATCCACTGATGAATATTGAATTACATTCTCCTCTGCTGTTACCTAACCGAGTCTGTGATTTTACTGCTTGTACCTGAGCTTTGTTCCCATTTGTAAAAGCCTAACACATAACAGTACGTCTGTTGAAGTGGAGGAATATGCCTTGAAGGCCAACACACTCTTCTAAATAGTGTTCCACATGAATTAATTAACCAGAGGGTAATTGTTTCCTAGACCTCCAATTTGACCATGTGAATTAACCTTAAAATGTTTTAATGAGATGGATGTTATGCTAAAGCCTGTGCAGCCCTTGGCAATGAGAATGATGAGAATTTAATTAATATATAATATTAATATATTATGCAGATACACTATGTTTTGCTCATGATCACGCCTAGCACGAAATATCCAGCATGCAAGAATTCTCCTCTTCCACGATTCTGGTTCATTTCACAACTTCAGTTTTCTCCTCAGTGCTGCAACGTCGACTTCTCGCGCACCCTCATCGGCTTCGTTAAAACAGGCAGAAAGAAATACGGCTGCTGGCTAGTCAGACACTGCTCATGCTAGCTCTCTGAGTCGGTAGCCTATTTAAAATGGAGCAGCAAGAACTTGTTCGGTCCTCAATGAAGGCAAGCATTCGGGCGTTGGAGGAACATGACATGAGTCAGTGCACAGCGGACTAGAGTAGAAATCATCCTGAAATTAGCTATGTGCTGAAATTTGAATTGACTCACACCCCTCTTGATCCAGCACTGGTACTTTCGGCTAAGTCATCTTTCATAAAGACTCTGACTGATTCTGAAGACATATCCATAGCTCGCTCTTATTACTGGTCTGAATCTGAAATGTCTCTTTCCTGGTTAGATAAATGTTTAATCAAACACACTATAATCCCAGATTCTGAAACTCTCCATTGTCAGATTGTGATGCTGTCTCATTTTTCCTTCATGCAAAGAGGCAGGAATGAAAAGCGACATGAACGTGTATAAACGGCATAACATTTCAGTCTAGATCTAGAATCTACTGATATGTACATACACAGATTACATAAATCAAAGCCAAAAATCTGTGTTTTTCTTTGTGCCTGTGCTTCTCTCAGGTGTGTGTGCCAGAGCACAGACCTGAGCGAGTACCACCTCTGCCTAAATTTGCATTTGAATGGCAGGGCCCTTATATGGTCAGAGGAGGGAACCGGAACTGCAGGAGCTTCCTATCTTTTTTTCCTCACAACGATGTCCATATTTAGTATACGGAAGAAAGACGATGGTGTTTTCACCGTACTGACATCAGCGACGAGCCTTTTTTGGGCTGCGGAACAAGCATCGTACTCCGTCTCTCCTCCTCCTTCGAAGCAGCTGTAGTCGAGGCGTTTCATCTATTTTTAGAATTGTGTGCAGAGTTGGCGTGTTCTCCCAGGGCTGCCTGAGCTCCCACATCAATGCGGGGGCGTTCGCAGACACACACACACACACACACACACACACAGCGCAATAGTGAAAGAGGAGAGGATGAGTGGGACGACACTCCATGCTGCAGTCGTGGAGTATCTTCACACAGGGAGTCATGCAGCAGAGCAGTTGTTCAAACTCTGACAGCATTGTGTAAATTAAGAATAACTGAATGAAACAGAGTGAGGCATCATTTCCTCTTCCTGTGCCGAGCTGTCAGGGCTCCAGAAACAAGTGTCCCCATGAGGAGATGTGAGTCAGTTTATTTTGGGCTACAAAAGTGGATAATTATCGTGTAATGTTTTTTTGTCCTCATTACTCAGTTTGAGCACCGCCTGTTCTGGCATGTGAGGGTGTACCCCTTGTGTGTGTACAGTATAAAGTGTGTGTGTGTGTGTGAAGGCTGCTGAAATCTACCATTAAATTGTTCCCCCTGCCTCTGCTGCTGTTTCTAAAGTGACACATCGGATTACCAGAGTGTTCCAGTGAAAATTACAAGCTACTGTCACACAAAAAGCTTTTCCAGAGCGCACCGATGAACATCTGCATGTAATAACTCCTCCTGCAGTATGTCTCAATCAGATAACTGTGTTACAGAGTTAAAAAGGGAATTTAACGATCAAACAGCTGGATTTCTTGCAAAGCATGTATTCAGATTGTTCTCGATAGTTACTTTCATCCTGGTACGTCAACTATCCATGCTTCAACCAACCTGTATCGCCTCGTGTGAACCGGCAAACATTTGACTGGTTCATGATAAGATACATCTTTGATTTGTGTTTTGAACAAGGCTCATCATTGTGGAAGGACAGAAAAAGCATCTGCACACTGGAAATAGGGCAGTATTCATTTACTGATGCAAGATATCCATCAGGGACCACCATCGAACTTCAACAAGCCTCTACATGATGACGGTGATCTTTATTTATTGGATCTATTGGCACAAATGGAATATAAAATTCAGAAGTATTTTCACAGAGGGAGCGGTTCCTCTTCCACAAAGTCCGCTATGAACTACAGTAGCCCAGAATGGACAAACCAAGCGAGTCTCACAGCCACCGTAGGTTCTCCAACATGTTTGTTAAAAGGAGTGTGAGGCACCAAACCAAACCCTGACACACGTGGATCGTCACACCTGTTATTAAACAGGAGGTCAGGTCGATGCACCTGTTTGTACATTTCACTCAGGAAGGTGCCTCACGTACCTCCACACCTACGCTCACTATGTCGCTGCAGGTAAAACTGCACGCAATTACAATCTACTGACTCAGTCACATGGAAGAGTATTATACTTGACTGATCCCAGCCTTCATAACTCAACTATCCAGCTATTGTATAACAGGTCTTATGACATGACGTTAAGTGATCTATAAAGGATTAAATGCTCATGATAAAACATTTACAATAGATTTAATTGCTTGTCTCTGGCCATTTTTTAACTGGAGTGATATTAATACAGTCGAATGCTTCTCCACCCTACATAATGTCCTTCACTCTCTCCATCAAGCTCAATTTCTCAAACTCAGCTCTAAGTCTTCTCCTCAGTTCACCCAGTCACGTGCAGTTCCACATCCTCTGTTCATGTGCTAATGCCGTTAGCTGCTGTTCATCTTAATACTCTGATTAATTACATTGTTTCAGCGAATACAGTCAAGAGTGAATTCTGCTAGAAAGGCTCTGCCACCTCAGAGAGTTCAAGCTGTTTAAAGTCCGGTCCCAGCTGTTAATTCAGACATCCCCGCCCTCCTTCAACAAAACCCAACCAAATGTATAATTACAAGTTGGGCAGATTTATAAATCTGCCTTCAGTCCTCATCAATTATGAAGTGCAAGCTAAAGCCCAGGGTGAGTGATTATCCCTGACAAACTACACACACACACACACACACACACACACACCCTTATCTGTGGCTCTATGGTCTGAGCTCTGGTCACAGTTAGAGACATGTACAAGTGCAGCTGTAAAACTGCTGTTGCTGTAAAGATGCATATTAATTGTAGAGAATGGCTTCATGAGTTAGTTTGGGATGTCTTCCCACTGTCATATGACCATACCCAAAACAAATCCACCATCTGTGGGAGACATCCATGAATTAATGTGACAGGTTTCATGTAAATGAATTATAGCAGTCAGAATTATATCCCACCTGAAGTTATTACTTAAGAATCTGTCCTCAAATAGTTCAAATAGCTCAACACAACTAATGGAATATGCTAAAGCGTCGTCAGGGCAGTTCCCCCTTCAGTCTGCACAGACCTCAGCTGTTCTGAGCCCTGCTCTGATGTGTGGAGACGGCATCAATCCATTCTGCTCAGCCTAGTCTGTCATTTCACTGGAGGCGGAGGGAGGTTCTGCTGAGTCATGGTTAGGCTGTCAGGGAAATAATTTAAAAAAAAAAAGGAACACAGAACAGGCAACCCCAACACACATGCAGACAAAAGACGACAAAAGCACATTCATGGAAGACAGAAAACATGAACAGCAAAGCGACGAAGCTGATGGAAATGGGGTGGGATGTACAGATGGATGATGGGATATTAAGGAGTTTGCATACCACGTCAAAAAAAGATTTTTAAATTTGTCAACTTGAGGCACATGAACTCAGACGTTTTGTTTTTATAAAAGCAAAAATACACACTACATAATTTGATGTGCATGTTTTACTTCACCACACATTTTAATTCATGAATAGAAAGTTTGATTATTGCCATAAAACACAAAGTGGTATTTACTTTACTACTCAATATTTTTGCATGAAAACAACCTCAAAAACCTTTACTCATTAAACTGTCTTTCTAATAACTGAACCTTTAAGTTGAATCATACGTTTGTTAAAGCTGCAGGATTATAGCAGGAAGTAGATGAACCTCTCGGCCTTAAAACATCCTTAAAGCAGTTGGAACGAGATCACTGAACGAATTATGGCGTTAAAGCTGAATGGAGGGACAGTAATGAGCTTTTCACAATTCAAAATTAAAGTGGGCACACAAGCTCAACTGAGTACTTACTCAAAGCGACACAGGGAGAAAAAAAATGAAATGATGAAGCGAGGAAGGAAGGAGCGAGGAAGCACTCAAAAAGGTCTCCTTATGAATAATGAATGCTGCTTTTATATCCTCCTCACTCGCCTCGGATATCCCTGTTTTACCGTCCTTCCTCTCCTGTGCTGCCTCAGTCCACGCCTGCTATCTTAAGTCACATTAGGGGCAAAGGAACGAAGAGGTTGCGGTGATGCAGGGCTAACGCAGACCCGTCACACTCCCCGGCATGTGACTGGGTCTAAAACGATGACACAACTTTGCACAGAGCACAACGATTACATACAGGCCTGTCTTATTCACATACGTCTTTTTACCTCTGTATCTGCTAAAAAAATGAGCCTTCAGTTCCCACCTATGCAGATTATCACTAAAAGTTTGTCCATAATGAGCAGAACCAGAGCTGATCCAACACACTTAGTAAGAGCTGAGCGAGTCAAACAGGAAGATTTTTCATCACTATTGTAAATATATTGAGGCCTGATTATGAAGAGAGAACAAATCCACCTCGTCATGTGTGCTTTTGTGAATATCACATGCCAGACAAATTTGTGATTTTATTATTTGCTCACAGTGGTGCAATTTTATCTTTTACTGAACGTGAGATTAACCAAACGAGCACGCTGTGACAGACGTGCAGAATTAATTCTGCCCAAATTAGAATGTGTTTGATTTTATGAATTGGGGGTGATAATACGTGCTCTTTTTTAGGATTTACACAGTCCTTAAGCACAGAATTACTGGAAAAATGGCCGCCTGTGTGTATGTGTGTGTGTGTATGTGTGTGTCCAGTTTCAGGTTGGTCATCAGCTGCTTCTGCTCAACAGCACAAGCCATCCCATTCACCATCTGGTTGTGCAACCCCCCTCCACCCCACCAGGGGCGCTACAGCCACTACGAGGACTCACCAAGATCCTTAGAGCCTTGACTTTCGCTGGCCATCTCGCCCATCCGCACCAGAGCGTCGAAGTAGCCCTTTGCAGCATATGTGACACCTGGAAACATGGAAGCATTGGGCATCAGATCAAGGGTGCGGAGTTGAAATGATGTCTTCTTCAGCTCTGCAACCCTCCCCTACAGCCACCCCCAAAGAGAGGTAAGGTTGGGCATGGGAAATAAAGAGCGACAGGCGGAAATGGAGACCAGGCAGGAAAAGAAAAAGCTCTATGGGAGCAACTACAGGAAACAGATAAAGCTACAGAGACTAATCTCAAGCACCACCAGTTAAAAAAAGGAAACCTCGTCTTCAGCACAAACTACTTTGGAGTAAACCTTTAAGGATTAGTTTACCCAAATTACATCTCGCCATTGAAACAGCTTGATGTCAATAATCTCTGCCATCACGAGGACTGAGTTTTGGTAGCTGATTTCATTTTGGATCAAATTCCAGGTTGGTGAAATATATAAACTGCTACCTTCAAAGGCCAACGGATCTTTTCAATTCAGTTTTATTTAGATAGCACCAAATCATAACAGAAGTTATCTCATGACACTTTCCATATAGAGCGGATCTTTATAATATTACCTACAGACACTCAACAATTCCTTTTATCAGATCTTTTATCTGTGCTCCCTCTTTTTTTATTGCAAAAAAACAACATGCAAAACTTTCATGTCGCTGACTTCACAGCTAACATTACACCCGAGTTATTTCCCTGAGGGCCATTGTCTAGTTAATATGCTCCCTGTAAGCTGGTGTCTGCACTCTGCAGATGCAGTAGTCAGTGAGACAATGAAATAAGACTCAGAAAGTCCAGTTTGAGTAACAGATTCATGAGTATGAAGTCTTTACAGACACCAAACACTGCAAGGCTGTATTACATAAGAAGTGTGGAAGGTTAGCGGGGCTGCAATCATCTTCAGACAATGAGGGTCTGTTGTCTGTCTGAACATATATGACACCAAGCTGTCCATGAGGAAGAGAAATCTTCTTACTGTAATGATCTGGCTGATATCAGGTCTAACTGATGACATTTCCCAGTAAGTCTTTCATGTAAATCTGTAAGCTGATCAGCGTAATAGTTCTGAATACAGAATAACTAATAAATCTAGATACTGACGAGAAGATGCGGATTATTATTATTACTATAGTGGGACAAACCCCAAACCTATCATCCAGTTAAATTAAAGTTCGATTTGTGATTGGAAAATATATTTTTTGTAATTTGGATGAACTTGATCCTTAAAATCCTGAACAACACAATCTGAACAACTGCTTGAAAGTATGCTGATAAAAGAAATATCCACAGCAATGATGTCAAAGCACTGTGCAATTCTAGTAATGTATGTCAGCCATTACTCTCTGCGGTGCATTGTCACACAAGCCAGAGACACTGGCTGAGCCCTAACGGTGACTCAGGCCTTAACAATTGGGACAAGATGGCCTCAAGCAGCAGTGACGGTGAATTAAAGCAGGTCAGGAGTTAGCCACACAGGAACTGAAAGCCATGATGACAGAGGACGCATGTCCAGTCGGAGATACATATGGATGAGGGCTGAGTTCAGGCGTTTGTGCTTTGAACTGCCAGAGGACACTCATGCAGAATCCCCTAGAGAGGCGAGAAATGACAAAGTATTCACATCTCCACATGGAAAACAATGTAAATCTATTCTGAGTTCTTGTTTTGGTGATGTGGGTCCGCAGAGACACCGAGTGAAGCTCACCGCTATGCAAGTTATTGTTCTGAACATGAAGACGGCGCCTGGCTGCTCAGTCGTAATTTCATTTCTTCAATGACACAACTTTGAGACGACCCCTGAAATAACTTGCCCTGCGTTCACTTCTTTATCAAAGCCGTGAACTGAGATGAAAGCCGGTAAATCTCTACACAGCGGTGCAATCCTCCGGCGGTAAGCTATGACAGGGAGAGACAAGCCAGGACCTTTTCCTGGCTTTTCCTAAACCTCGCTTGAGTTAAGCCTAAGTGGGTTAGAAGAGTGTGAGAGAGCGAGGGGATGGAGGCGAGGCTAAGGCGGCTGGGTGAGCACGGCTAATTTAAATCGATGTCCGGAGAAATCCCGGCTCGGGGGGGGGGGCAGGTGAGGCAGGTTTAGTGTGACGTGATGCTTTGCTCGTCTGTCAGCTGAAAAGTGACAGAGTGAAGAAAGTGGAAGAAGAAGAGGGAGTGTGTGCCTGTAGAGAGGATTAAAACATTGATATGAAGCTAACACAGAGCGGAGTATCAGCGCAAATGAAACAAACGAGAGAGAGGTTTAAATCAGCTGATTGCTGATGTGCACTCCATCTTCCTGAACACTAAAATCAATCCTCCACAATGTCAATCAAATCCCCCGTCCCCTTCCCTTCCAGTTAGTACTCATTTGATGATTTGCAGGTCGAGACATCTCGGTTAAAACTGGGCTATTTCTGTTGTATGTCAGTGTTTCAGTGTGTAGTTAGGACAAAACAACAAAAAAAAGATTCTCAAATGTGAATCTTTTCTTCGTTTCTGTTTTGGAAGAAGTGATTATCCGAAAATAAACATCATTTGTTCCTGTATTTTGGCACGAAATCATTTAAATTCAGTTGAAACAACAGCTACATGTAATTAAGATCTCGCTCTATGCTGAAACTAACCCAGTTTTAACCTCGTCTGACCTTCAGACTACCAGATCGATGCTTCCTTTCACACATGAAGCCTCTCCCAGGTAAGATGTTCTCTCTGCCCTGCAGACCTATAATATTTCACAGTCTTACAGCTCCTGTTTGTGCTGCAGTAACCTGCCCTAAATATACAAGTCCTAGAACAAGTCCTGACTACACACTACACACAGTCACAAACAGTCAAAACAACAGTTGCATGTAACGTATAGACGTCTAAAAACATTTAGAACCACATCCTAAACCACACTTCCCACATGCAGTCCGGTCAAGCCCAAACGCTTTCAGACTCAAACAAACAAGCAGCTTCCTCCCTCCATCATGCAGGTTTTTTCACAGTCCCCAGAGATGCAAACCTGCCGCCCCAGTTCTACTTAAGAAACCAGAGGCTGCACTGGCATTTTTCCTGTGACAATAGATGCTCGCAGGGTGCCCAGCCCCGCTCTGCACTGTTCTACTCTAAACCCTGCCTCTGTGCCGCTGCCTGGCATTGATGAAGTGTAATCCCCACTCAGGGAGTCGCAGGGTTATTTTTAACCTGATCTATCAGACTGGAGTGAGGCCTCCTTTATTGGTCTTGTGGGCTGCAGAGTCTTCCCTGCATTTCCCCTCCAAACACAAGAAGGAGAGCCCTGCTCAATACTGTGTACACGGCATGCCAAGCACAGCTGCACCATCAGTGAGAATATATGATACAATCCCGATAACCTCCTCACTGCAGAGTGACATGAAAGAGCGGAGCGGAAAATTGGTTTTCTTATCAATAAATGAGCTCAACATGCTTGGAGGCTCGTCTTATCTGACGACACATACATGACCACGCTGAGAGTTTGCAGCCCGGTCTGGAAGTATGAAATATTTTAATCAATGCTCACTGCATGATTCTAATCAAAGTCCATGAAACATTGATGAGCTGCTGGACAGTCTTCAGGACTCTGATGAAGGCTAGCTCTATTTGTGACACATTTCTTTTTAAAGTCACTTTCTCCTTTCTGAATATTTATCTTCATCTCTCTCTCTCTTCTTGTCCTGGATACCGGCTCGGTCTGTTCTCGTTTCCTCTGCCCCATGGGGGGGCACCGTTATTCTCACGATTGCTCCTGTTCCACTTCCCATTGGCTTATGCTCCACTTAGCCCCCCCCCTCTCCCCTCTCCCAAGACATTTCCCGTGCTTTCATCTTTAACCTTGAGCCACTGCTGCATGCACACCTCAGTCTCGTCTTTCTCTCACACACATACACATGACCACACAAACACACCTGTGCAAGCCACGAAAAGCAATGACAAAAGAGGTACAGCAGAGGCAGACATTTAAGATCAACAAACCGGTGTCAGAGGGACAAAGACGTGTGGACGTGGACATCATTGCAGAGGATATCAACCCCAGAGCGTCACCTCTGATGAGCAAATCTTTAACATTAACAAGATCTTCATGACCACATTTATTTGGACACAAGATATTCGACAACCGTCTCTGCAGGGGGACAATACTGCTGTCACTTTTACGAGCTAGCTTGTGTAGTTCAAGACAAAGTTTAAGGAGGGGACTTGATGAAGACGTCAGCAACGCTAGAAACTACTGAATATCTGTGTCGTCATCACAACACACCTTTGCTTGAGATAAATTAAGAGGATACAAAAGCAGCGCCAAGGGTCGGGACGGTCGGCCCTCTGCCTGGACTACTGGACAGACAGGAGGAATGAAAGGAGGACGAAGACAGAAAGAAAGAACAAGAAATGGTTGGTGTACTCACTGGTGAGCGCCTTCTCGTAGCTTTTTCCCATGGCTATGAAGTTCCGCAAGCAGGGATTGAACTGCTCCATGATGGACTGGAAAAGGAAGAAAACGGCACGTTTGGTTAGTCAAGGAGCAGGAAAGATCCCAAAACAAACACTGATATGAGCTACAATGACAGAGCACCACGCTTTACTGGGGCATGAACACACACACATACACACATACACACATACACACATACACACAGCACAGTCAGCTGAGCCAACTGTGAGGAAGAGGAGTGCAGCAGGGATTCATTTCAAGCTCATGGCGAGGACTGAGAGATGAAGTACGGGGAAAAAGAACGAGGACGAGAAAGTGTGTGTGTGTGTGTGTGTGTGTGTGTGTGTGTGTGTGTGTGTGTGTGTGTGTGTGGATTGGAGGGGGGGCGCTGTTTCATCTCACCTCCCCTGCTGTCTTGATTAAAATAAAACCTGGCTTTGGCAGCTGACTCCCTCAGCTCAGCAGCAGAGCTGGACACATCACTGTTACCCTCCATCCCTCGAACAGCCACTGAACTCTGCCACGCTGCTCCTGCTAATTGCTTTTTTTTTTTTTTTTTTATAAAAGGGCAGTTCACCTCAAATAATTCAACCAATAAACACTTCCTCACTTATCTCTGGTTGCATCTGGTCATGGTGTCATTAAATCTCACACAAATCTCTCAAAAACACGACAAATTCAACTCAACTCTCTTCATGGCAGAAGAGATGCAGCTAAATGGAAGAGTCTTTATTTAGAAAACAGACTCTATAAAGCGCAGTGTGATAATTTGGCACCATAGCAACACCTGGTAAGGTCAGAATATGCAACTGTAGTCAGCTGCACCAAACGAAGTTAGAACTTGCTGATCAGGGTAGATGAATGCAGAACTTCAAACTAGGTCATCCATTTGTGAGATAAATCATCTGCTAAATGCTTCATTATGTTCTCCAGGTAATTCTTGCTGTAAACACCGGCCTGTGTGAGAGCTGTGGGAGCGAACCAGGACGGTAAAGTTGAGATCTGCAACCAAAACAATGAGCTGAAGTACGCCCAGTGCTCCATGGACTGATGGAGGGTCGTCACTACAAGCTAACCCTTTCACAGAACACATTTTCTCCAGTGTTAATACACAGGGAGAAAGTGAACTATTCATGACATATACACACATAAACACACACAATTAACACAATAACCCGTATGATCTGAATCTCTTCCTTTCGTGACAGATGAGCGAGTATCGGTCAGCAAACAGGCAGTGGAGTGTATTCACAAAAGCAGAGGGCTGACCTCGTTAAGGAAAAGTCAAGAAGAAATGTATAATGAGTTTTGCTGCCCCTCTGTCTCTGCAGTGACTCAACCTCCCCCTCAGTCCAAGCTGCCCTTTCACTTCTGCTGCATCTCCGGCAAAACCCAGTGATTTAAAAACCAGCAATTCTCTCTCTCCGACTTTCTTTTCAGAAGTAGCAAAGGATGGAAGGATGGAGGGAGAGGAGACTCCTCAGTGCGAGCGGGAGACTGAGGAGGATCAAGACAGAAGAAAAGAGGACAAGCAGCCTTTGAATAAAATCATGATCTGCTCACACTGGCTTTGAAAACTGAGAAATTTTGCTGCTAAATTAATGGATCCCATTGGAACTGGTGGATTCACACAAACGCTCCGCTTTCAGTTGGTAAACAGCGAGTTGTCTTGACACATTGATGCCGCGTTGGCTGCTGCTGCACATTGGACCGATGCTTCAACGCATTAGTCCGAAGTCACGCCTCCTGATGGAGGCAGAAGGTCCAAAATTAAAATCATCATAGCTCACTGAAACTTAAATTAAAAATGCAGGCTTTCATACCAAAATACTATCTGATGCAGATAAGTTATATTTTCATATAATAATATTTAAAACAAACTTTCTGCATGTAAAATAGCTGCCATGATGCAATTCTGCTTTTAAATTCAGAAACAAATGCTAATTTACATTTTAACACTTTATGCACAAAATATATAGTGCATAACAAAGATTATGCATAAACAGATTTAACAATTTAAGGAAGATAATTTAGGACTACTCAGCACAATAAAGCATACAGCGACATAGCTGATTGACAAATATCATGTTAGCATCTTAATGCTTTAATAAAAACCTTTTTGTTCTTTCACCATAGGTTTACTCAGACTTAATGAGATCAAATTCAACATGTTTGTAACAGTAACTGTAAAATGTTATTCCCTATCCTTCACAGTGCTAACGCTAACCTTTAGCAACTCAGCTAATAAGCTATTGTGACTCGTGCTAGCATGTTCAACTTGTGCACGGTCCCTCTTTTTGGCCTGACTGAGCCTCTTCAGTATAAAAAAGCAGCAAGGGTTTGAGGTTGAAGTAAGTTAAAGATATTACAGCCTGGAAGGAGGAGAAAAGTATGAAGACTAAAGGGGACAGAGAGAACAGGAGAATGAGCATAAGGCGAGGCGAGAGGAGGGCACATTTTAGGCTGACAGACATTTTTGTGGCTGCTCGCTACGAGAGGTGCCTGCTAATGGCCGCCAGCTGACGTACAACAGTCACCTTGGTACACAAACTTCACCAAGACTAGAAGTAGGGCAGGACGACACAGGGGTGCAAGAAAAATAGGCTGACTGCTCGGTGAATGAACAGCTTCAAGGTGCTCAAGTGAGGTGAAAAGAAAGCTTAGTTCAGGCCGTGAAAAGGAGTGGGACATGGATTTAAATGAGATGATAATAAATACTTCAAGAGTGGAAATAGATTTTGATGTATGTGAGGCCGGACTGGTTGTACTTCTGATCAAAAACACCCCGTGGATTTGGGGGGGAGATTTTTCTAACATTGCTCCACTGCCACAACGTCTGATGTCACAATCACACAAACAAACATGAGAAAAGAAAAGAAAGAAAGAAAGAAAGAAAGAAAGAAAGGAGGTCAGTGGTGTTTCATTGTGCATCTGAGGACAAACAAACCTATTTATACCTCAATTCCCTCTTGCCCCTTTCTCCGTTACGTAAGTCGTCGGCTGCTCAACAAACCAAGTCAGTGGAAGTGCTCCAGCAGCAGTAATCACTGCCGCTTGGCAGGAAGAAAACCACGATCAACAAAAGAATAAATATAGAAGATGGAGAGCTGCCCAGTTCCCATGTCTAAATCAACAGATTTACAGAGAGAGGACTCGTGTTTGTCAGTGTTTTCATGCCTGTGACTGACTGATGAGGTGCGTTATGTAATCACTGTCGGACAGGTTCAGCTTCATGCATCGCATTCTCTCACTGAATACTGTCAGCGTTGAACATGTAGTTACCGACACGTGCATAAGCAGACAGAGATTTACACAGGTCAGAAGAAGTGCACACAGCGTACGAAACGGTCTGATGAGAAGTAAGTGATTCAGATTTTCAGTATATACACTTGAGATATAATATTATATTCCAACTATGTTTTCGTTAGTATATAATCACCTGAAAATAAGAATCATGTCTTTGTTACCTTCAGACTAACAGACGCCACAGGTCAGTAGATATAGGAGAAACACAGTGATGCAAGGGGTTTGCAAACAGCAATTCAGCTGCTAGAGGTCCATAAATCCTACACACTGAACCTTTAAAAATATGACTTAATGGAAAAGCTGAACATTTTTTAAATACACTTTCTTGCAGAGAATTATAACAATAAGAGTAATACCACTCTCATGTCATACGTACGTTAAATACTGAACGCATGAAGCATGACGCTGAAGCCGACAAGAGATTATCTTAGCTTAGTTTAGCATAAAGACTGGAAATGAGGGGGGAACAGTTAGTCTGGCTCTGCAGTTCGAGCTCATAAAATAACATATCCAGTTTAATCTGCACACAAACAGACATGGAAAAAATGACAATTTGTGCTGGCTGTTTTGTTACATGGTGAGCTGTAATTGGCCAGTAACAGAGCTGCATCCCACTACAGGAGACATTTCCTGCAAGCAAATGAATGTGCAATGTGTGTGAAGGGCAGAAAGCCCTTCACACACACACAAACCATGTTACAGCTGTGAAGAACATTCAGAGTACACTCTCCTGACCAATGCTGAAACACACCGCACCTGTCAGTCATCATCAGTGCTGCACTGGTGAACTAATTCATAAGTTTTCCCTTCGTCACAACATGCTCATACGGTTTAGGGGACAATTTAATAGGATCATTAACTTGGCCAGTCCTGGTTTAATCCACGCTCAATCAGTTTGTTCCTTCAGCAGCAGAGACTGAGGCTGATTAGCATTCCACTGAATGAAAGACCGTTACATAGGAAATGAGCAGGATTACACAGCAAACACTGCTTTTGTCTCACTTTGCCCGTGTGCTTCGGTCATGTGTTTTAATTGACTCACTAATCACCTCCCCAAACAATGCAGAGATTGTCTTATCACGTTGCAGTGCTCGGGAAATGCACTCATGAATGTGCTTCATCTCTGATCAACACTACTGAATATTATCTGGAAGCCAAATACCAGAAAGATAACAAACGATTCATTATGTTCTGCTTCGTTAAAACAGTCATCTCGATACAAACAGTGATGAAGATCCTGACTGATCTCAGTAAGATTCTACCCTCAGATGATGATACACTGTTTTTAGCAATCCATTATGCAGCTACAGTGTCACCAATGCAGCATTTTATTTAATGTCCTGGCTCCCTGACAGGCACAGACTAAAATGCCACAGCGGAGCTAATCACTGAACACTTTCAAATCTACCATGAAGCAGATCACTGATCCCACAGGGAAGATAGAAATGTTATACAAATAATTAGCTGACTCAAGACCAAAGCAGAATTAACTTTGAGGGAGAAGTGTGACTACAAGTTGGTTTCAGCATCTCTAATTAAGGACATAAAATGTCTGCAAAAGTAAATATAAAATTACTAAATCAAACCTGAGCAGCAAAATAGAAACACGAGAGCAGTCCTGCTGCAGCCTTTCAGGTAATGTGGTGTGACAAATGTGTGTGTTTGTGTGTACAAGAATACCTGGAATAAAATGAATTGTGTGTTCATCTGTGCATGTGTGTGTGTGTGTGGTTGCTCACAGTGCACTGTCCTGACAGGCAGGACTGGCTGCCATGTAGCATCAGTTTCTGCAGGAGCGATGAGGATTTGGGACTGGGACTGTTTTGTGTTTTTCTTTTCGGGGTTTATTCTTCAGTGTTTTGTCTCTGGAAGTATTTTGTGAGTGACACACAGTATTCTCTTTTATCGCATCAGACCTGACAGGGAGCTTTATGGTTAACCACTGATTACAGTTTTTTACAGCCTTTGCTTGTGACAGAGCAAGAATTATTCTGACCACAACAGCTTCATTGGACGATCTTCTCAGATTGTCTCAGTCCAAAATTGAAACTGGCATTGTTAACAGTGTTAAAATCTGATTAAGTGGTACTACTGTAGTGTAGCAGGCCTAAACACAATTGGCCATGATACTGGAAGTCAGTGCACCTTGTTTACAATTAAATATCTTGGTGCACTTGTCTGAGAGGCGTGATCACTGAGTACATCTGTTGTCTGGGAGACATCGGCCCCATTAATTAAAATAAAGAAAGAACTGTTCAGAAATAAAAAGCTGCCTTTGTGGATTCTACCCAGTTTTAAGTTCACGGCCTGAAAGCACGTCTTTATCCTGAGAAAACGATCCTGTGGACTGTTTTTGTTGTTGATCAACACATTGGTTTTACATTACACTCCGCAGAGCAGAGTAATGAAAGACACCAATAATGCAGCTGAGATCGAGAGATATTTCACTTTAAGTGCCACCGTGGCTATAAAATATGGCTAATGTGAGGATGGGGCGATTGAAAAGGTAGCAGCCAGCCCTCAACATGAAGGTTAATAGATCCATCAGAGCAACATGGCAGCACATGGACGTCATGTCTCATGACAGATGAGTGATGTGGAACCGAGCCAAAGGTTATACAAGCTATTAATAATGGGACACGGGAGGCATTTCTCTGCAGGGTTTATGACAACTTAAATCAACTACAGGGGCGGCAGCAGCTCAGTCCATGGAGACTTGGCTTGGGAACCGGAGGGTGGCCGGTTCAAGTCCAGACTAAAATATGGTAGCTGGAGGAGAGGTGCCCTTGAGCAAGGCACCGTTGCATGCGCTCCTCAGGGGGGCTGCCCATCACTCCACCATCTCTCTCCACATTGCATGTCTATGAGCCCTTGTATGTGTGTTCGGGGTTAAAATGCATGTCAAATAAACTGAGTGAAAAAAGAATTTCCCCGTTGAGGGATTAATAAAGTATCTGTCATTTTGTGTTGATTCTGTTTTACACCGCCTCATATCGTCTGTTTCAAGGTAAGTGTGACCCAGTGGCAGGCATTAATAACTATATAGAAACAGCCAGAGTAATAACTAAAGGCATCAAACAAGTACAATATGTAGTGAAGAAAATGTACAGTATAGTGGGCCGACCTGAGCAGACCTAATATCCAGTACTTACTTCCCACACAGGTAAGCAGCCTCGATGGTGTAGAGAAGTCTGTGTGCATGTGTGTGTGTGTGTGTGTTGGCGGCAGGAGACGAGTGTGTGGGGTGAGTCAGAGCCTACATAAACAGCAGCAGGTTCATATCATGTTGGGGCGTAAATTACTGTAAAGCCGAGCCAACCATGTGGCACCATTAGAACCTGCTGCGCCGCTCGCTGCCAAACAGATTAACCAGCGAGAAGAGACCTGGCAACCCGGCAAGGAGGGAGGGACAGACCAGGTGGAGACAAAGAGGGAACGAGACTTTTTTAAATAACCGAGCGGAAGCAAATAGCTTCAGGCAACGGATTCAGATTTCTATTAAAGTGTTTATAAAACTCTTCAGCTAAAGGTTTCTAACAAAAACAGCTCAGCCATCATTTTTAAAATCATGTGTGTAAGGTGTTAATGTCAGGTAACCAGAACTGATAATACACTCAGACGTTACGTAACTCTTTCAACAGCATTTCTGTGATTTTCAATGTCAAACTTACTAAACACACATTGAAATGTAATCATTGAAATTGTATCAAAAAAGGGAAATTGTCCTTGCACAGGCAACGAATTGTTTTTGAGTGATTTAGAGTTTACATTTACGTTTAGTCATTTAGCAGACGCTCTATCCAAAGCGAAGGAACAATCAAGCTATAGTGCGATAAGAAAGCGACAATAACATCCCAGCCTAGGAGATCCATCTCTGCCTGAAAGCAGTTTACACACAGGAGCGTCTTTGGACTGCCAGCAGGGGGACATGTTCAGGACATCCTGGCACTGTAACTGGGCTCAGCAGCTTCTACGGACATAGCTAATGGCAGAGGCGAAGAAGCTAAGAAAGAAAAAGTCAGAGTCAGTAATATTAGCTGCTGCTATGTCTGCTGTTGATGTTTGGCTGTTGGCAAAGTTGTCGACTCGCTAGATTTTGATCAGAAGTAATGTAATCAGAAGAAATACTCGAGTACAGCTGTCCAGATTTACCACAGTGAGATTACACTCTGAAACTAGAGACAACAAACACCAAATCTTACATAATGCTGTTGACACAGTTTTCCTTGTCACATGGATAAACCTAAGGTCACTTCCTCCTCTCAGCACGGACACAACGCTGGGATTGCAGGAGGTGACATCATGTGAAGTCAGAAAACCATCACTGCAAGCACCACAAAGTCAACAGTGTCAGTGGTGATAAGCAAAGTTCGCCCTTTGTTCTCCTGCTGTTTAGACGTGTGTGTGTGTGAGAGAACTGGTTGGGATATGAAGGTTAACGAGATTACACACACACACACACAGGAAAGGTCATTTACTCTAGGTGGTCACCCTGGAACGGGAGGACTCGTGCGGTGCTGAGGTGTGTTTGGCTACCACTCACAAGTCAAGGTGACCTCTTGTCATCAAGTTTTACTGGGTGTGTGTGTGTGTGTGTGTGTGTGTGCATATGACATCCCTTCTTCATAACCTGCCACCACCCTCCCATTTCTCACCGTGTACAAGTGTCAGCTGGTGCACAAACACTCATCACTCACATGCTTCCACAGAAGCAATTTACCGTCACCACATGATGTTTTCAAAGTAACAGCACAGGTAACGTCCTGACCGAACACGAACACCTACAGTCCTGCTTTCTCCAGCGACAGAAAATATATCGATTTCATCTACACCAGAGCGGAGAAAGGTCTTTTATGCCTTCTTCTAGTTTATTATATTCAGAAATACTCTAATAATATATATAGTTGTATGATTAGCATCAGTTCTTACAGTATGTGTGTTTGTGTTCTGTTATCTTACTAGTAGTTCAACAAACTCCTTAAAACCACATTCCACATGTGTGCTTTATCACAAACTTGCACTGATAAGCAGAGAGGTGTTTAGATTCTCACGGACTCTGACGGAAACTTTCAAAAAACAGCTCAAGTGCATTCATCTTTATTTTGTGACTATTTAAATATATTATGTAACCAGAAGCATAACACGCAAGTTTGAATGGATGTATTAAAAAGCTGAGGTTACATGTGCCAGAGTCAAGTTCACCTCATCTGCTCGATCATAGCTTATTACTGTAGGCAGCTTGTTGCAGACGTCTCCCAGCAGCCCCTGCAGCGCAGCGTAGATACAGAGGCAGCCACAAACATCTGAACATTTGGAAGAATATAGTTCACTTTTGATGCATGTATACTCAATATTTTGAACATTTATACTCAACAGTAACAGTGCAGGACGAATGAAAGCTGGGCCTCTTCGGCTGAGAAACTTTTATATTGCAAAAAGGAGATTATGTTTTATGTTTGGAAGATCTCTGGGAAAAAAACAAGAGATTTCAATGAAACCTGGTGGAACATTAGGCCATGGGCCAACAGATCTGAGGCTCTTTAATGATTTCTTGGGCATTTTTATACATTTTTCTATGAACTGCTGCACTTACTGGGATAAATAATCTGTGTCCCATGGTATGTGCATTTTGATGCCTATCCAGATTTTACAAGTTCAAAAAATGTTTCTATTAGTCCATATTGGGTCTTGCTTATTGTAACTAAACTTTATTCTGGTGTGCAGTAAACCCATTTTGGATTTTTCTCATTATACCTGCATTTGAATAAGCCCGCCGTGGGTCGACTATTTCAGTCAGCATTCTCCTTTCCACTATCTGCATGTTGCTCTGTAACGTCCCCATTGCTATGCGAAACAACAACCTCTGAACTAGCACCCTACACACCGAAAATGGCAAGTTACCCTAAAACCTTGTCACCAACGGTAAACGAGCCAGCAGCCGTTACCTTTTCTTTTGCAGGAATTTGGGCATTTAAATAAATGCCAGCTTTCGCCTCGCTGTATGCAAATGTCCCACCAAAACAAATTCCACCCCCACACTATTCTGCAAGGGCACCGCCGCTGTGTCCTGAGCTTAGCAGGACACTTGTGACCGCTTTGAAGAAACAGAGCGTGTTTTCTTTTCTCCAGCACTGACACAGTGCTAAAACCAAAAGACTAAATAAAGTCATATTATACAGTAGATCATATTAACACTGAGGTCCCATCGAGGGACTATTCTGCCCCCCTTATGCATGTAAATGGAAAGACAGATGGTAACTTATTGCATACCTAATAAAGTGAGTGCATGTTATAGTATGCTTTGTCCAGTGCTGATTTAGAAATGAGCCTTTTGGCTCCATAGGATACATCTTAAGTCATATACAGACCTCAGTCAATAAGTCGCATGCACAGATGCGACACCATTATGAACATAATGTAACAGTACTGGTAATGTGAAAAAAAGCCATTAGAGATCCCCACTGCATTAGAAACTGAGTGATAAGCTGATAGATCCATCCATACATCCACACACACACACACACACATTATGTCCATTAGTGTTTTGCTGCTGTCCCTCATTATTCTGTTTCCCAGGAAATGGACATTATTTGCCTCTGCTCAGTCAGTGTGACAATCACAACACTAAAGCTTCACTGCTTCAACACCCTCAGGAGATGGAAATTCAGTGCCTATCTTCTGTGTGTGTGTGTGTGTGTGTGTTTGTGTGTGTGCAAGAGAGAACTCAGCCAATTTCCCTTTCAAATGAGCTCTTATCTGTGTGCAGGGTGGCAGAAGCAGAGTCAGCGCCCCCTGTTCCACACATGCAGGTTTAGAAGAGAGACAGGAGGGAGGGGGTACTTCCGCCACCATATATGGAAGTGCTGGAATTCCCCCCGTGACAGGGCAACCCATCTTTATTCACCTCACGTTCAGCTCCCGCCACAGGAAAGCTGACGGGGTGGTGGGCGAAGGCGAGAGCGAGGTGGTGACAGGAGGGAAGCGGGAGGGAGGAAGTCTCCGCCGCCATCATGTGAGCGAAGGTGTTCATCATCACCGCCTCAGAGTGACGCAACAGATTTGGTCTACATGGCCAGTTTTTCCATCTCGTGTGCTCACAAGAACACATATGTTCACCTGTTCGTTCACAAATATCGCCGGCGAGGTCAGGGCTTCCAAAAATAAAAAGTGATGATTCATGTTGGCAACATTCGATGTGCAAAGACACGACGTACGGAGGAGTATCTGCACACGTGTGATGTCAGGATGTACTGTATCATGCAGGACTGTGTGCACCGTGAAAAGGATGCAGCCGTGTACAGCGGTGAGATAATGGTGCGTTTTAGCTTGAAATCCCCTGAACACACCTCGTCATCCCTCCTTTTCTCCGTCCAACCTCAGATTACAGATTAAATGTCACTCTGGAGCGACATCTCTCATTAAAAACACACACACACACACACACACACACTGCAGCAAGAAGTTCCTGTTTTTTTCTGGCCTCTCGAGCCTGCCCCCCCCCCTTAATTTCAGTCTAATTAGAGTGTGAAGATAATAGTGGATCCACATTTTTGTCTTCTCACTCCACTTCTATTTATTCTGTCCCTTCCTCTGTCTCTCTTTGGAGATCCATCCCAGTAACTTTCCTTTCATCCTCTGCCAGCCTCCTGCTCCGACAGCCTCCAACTTCTCCTCCCTGATCTCCCTCCAGCTCACGTTGGATAACTTACAGATGTGTTGAAAGGCTGCTGACATGCTGCAAACACAGACAGCAGATGCCAACAGTTATGTTATATGACAGTTATGAGAGCTGTGTCGTAACAGAGCAGGAAAATCTAAATAATAAAAAAGGGTAGTACTGTACACTCCTGCACCGAGCTGAGCTGAAGCCTTCTGGATGCTGATTTTGAGTACAGGTTGTGCTTAAAGACAAATCAGAGACATTATGCATCGTGTATGTTTATGAATAAAACAGAAATCTTGAATCTCTAACAACCTTTCAACCATCAGCTGAGAAGAAAAACGGCTGGACTACAGCATCTTACATTTCTTCGTAAATTTGTTTCTTTGTTGCTGTACTGACCAAACAATAATATCATGCTGATGTATTTCCATCCCTAAATATTAATGAGAGAGAAACCCATCGCTGTGAACCAGTGTTGACCACACAGAGCTCCGTTTTCAGAAAGTTATGCAGCCATAAGGCCTGTTGCCTGTATTAATGAACCGGTAGTTATTTAAAAGTGACAGCAGCAGCATGTTCTCTGGCAGTTAGCAGAAAAAAAGTCAATGCATGAAGTGCATTAAGAGGCAAAGAGAAACCAGGCCAAGAGAGCCCATAACAACCGCACAATATTATCAGTCAGCTCATCTGTGTTGGCTGATATTAAGTAAAAATATGCAACCTCTGACATGGCAACTGGACACATGCGGAGCAGTGACATACAGTAGGCTCCCTTCCAGTCGAGATGGGATTTATTCAGCTCGTATCGTGTCCCACTTTAGTGGATCAGAACATATCGGAAAGGTGAGGTCAGAATGTGAGCCGTCTGCTGGCCGGTTAGGGGGCGTGAGGAGTCAGCAGTCAGTATGAAACAGAGCAGTCGAAAGCCAGCTGCTATAAAGATCAGTTTGAATTTAATACTGCTATACCAGCTGCAAGAAACAAAAGAAAACACCATCGGTACTGGCTGATAAAGCTCATCTGTGACTGGCAGTCAGTAATCGGAGCATCCCTAATTTCTTAGTTGCTAACTTTACTGCATGCAGTTGACCTATCGGAGACGCAGACTACAATCTGTGTGCGCAACTAAAACCAAAACAACGAGCTAAAATAGGTAAAGCTGTGCTGAGCTGGTGATGATGGTGAATATGATGAACACAGTGCTTAATAAAGGGTAAAGTCAACAACTGCAGCACTGTACCTCTTGCTACATAACTGCACCGTTCCCCTCTTACGTAACACAATCAGACACCCCACAACACTGTCAGACAGCGTCACAATGACGCCTGCAAACACTGCTGCTGCCCAAAGATCGGTAACAAGGCAAAAAGCTAGAACAAAGCCTGGAGCTTAAGGAGGCACAGTACTCTGCAGGGACAGGAGCACAAAGCCGACGACGTAGCACAGAAGAGAGACGATAGAGGTGAAAGCAGTGTGACTAATCAGAGAGGAAACAATCACACTGGAGAAATCCTGCCTGAGCCGAGTATTTACATTCAATATGTTTCCTGACACATGAGCACAAAGACCAGAGGCTTGGTTTCACCTCAAATGACCTCGAACATGAACAAAGGGAAAATGTATCAACCTGACGTCGCACATGACACTGAAGCATCTTTTCAGAGCACAGACAGGGAAGACAAACATACTGATGGAGTAACAACAGCATGGGCTGGAGAACACACAACCAACAGGCGATAACTGATGAGACTGCTACTGGAACCCAGTGAAATCTTATTAAATACATGTTGTGCAATATAACTGTCACAGCATGTTTGAGAGAACAGCTGGAAAACTGCTATTGTTGACTGAATTTCTCAGTTTTTTGTCCACTCGGCTAAGAAATGAAAAGGCTCGAGAGGGAAGAAAAACCCTGAACAGACTGTACTTGTGTGACTGTGGGGATAAAGTGTTCTGTAGTATTACTCACAACCCCCCCACGCGTTGGACGAAAAGCCCTCCCTCGAGAACAAATAGTTTTGGCTTCACATGAGCGCTGCCGTAGCCGTGTGTCTTGCGAAGATTGGGCTTGAAAATATGACAAATATTTACGGAGGGATTTATGGCTCCAATCACTCGAGGGCTGTCCCTGGTGACAGTTAAGCGATACAAATACTAATACAGCATTCCTGTCATCATTCACTGTACACCTTTGTAACGCTGCTGACACATGTAAATCGACAGCTTCTCTGAGTAACAACAGAGTCACTACCACCCAGAGAACGAGCTCAAGCAACGTATAAAAATACAACGTATGGCAAATACTATGTTTTCTTTCATTTCCTTTATGATGACATTTCAAATTTATGTTTAGTCCAACAATCAATTATCAAAATTGTTCAAATTTGAATGGCACATTTGGAGAATGGTGGCGCCTTTAATCCCATCTGGATATTTTATTAAGAAGCAGTTTAGTCATTGATTTTTCAGATGCACTATATACACCAATGTGTTGCCATCCCATCTGAATTTACATACTATAATAGACCATTTTATCAATAACACACACGATCAATCAACTGACCAGCTGATCTCTAGACTGCACTCCTTCAATCAAACCGGCCTCGCCCTGACGTTCGAGCTTCATTCAACAAGCGCAGCCTGCAGCGCTGTTGGGATTACAACGCTTGGCTGAATACACTCCTGAACAAACACACAGATGGTGCTTGTTCACCAACCGCAACAACCTGAGGAAACAGTTAACCCACACTGTCAGCGGGTGACGAACACGGCATCTTAAAAACTTTAACAAACGTTTAAGTGACGCCTCAGTACACACCCGATACACACCTTTCATCATTTAAGTTCTATCATGGTAGAGCCAGATACAGTGCCAGGCACTCTACAGTACAGTACGGCTGCTGACAAACAGGCAAAACACACACACACACACAGTCGTGAGACACTGCCCACACACACTTCACACACGCATCCACCAAGTGTGAGTCATCCAAAAATTACATTCAGCATCTCTTGTTTCGGCAGCAGAGCAGCAGGGTTACGGCTCCGGTCCTCTGTGGCTGAGTTATCGTGCTCTGGACAGTTAATAGTCGAATAAACAGAGAAAACAAACAGCATGCAGAGCTGCTGAACACAAAGTCATTATTAACCAGTGAAGGCTCATCATGCTCACTCCATATAGTTCGTACCACCTGAGAATAAATCAACTCTCCTCCTGCTTGTAACCATTTACTGGATAGCAGCTGCTCTGTAAGCGCCTACTTGACTAGTGTGGTCGTTTAAACAGTTCAATTAATATGGTCGTTGAAACAGTTCAATTAATATTTCAGTAAAGGCTATGCCAGTTTTGACAGATTTATTTCAGCCACTCTTTACCAGATTTGGTACATCGACGGGCTATTGTTATTTAATATCTCGTTTCAACTAATTCTGACTAACCCTGCGAGGAAGGGAGCATCTCACCTGTAGGTGGTGCTAAAGGTTAGAATCTAAAAATGTCTCCCCCTGACCCGAGGGTATGGATTCTGGGAGATAAACAAATTTTAGATGCAAGCTTTACTAAAAAATATTTCATATTACCTGTGGGTACAGTTTGTATGTCTGTTCCTTTGTGTGTCTCGTTTGTGAAATTATACAAAAGATTTCAATAAATTCATCATGTCGACTCCATCCGTCCATTTCCTGTACGGTCACATGGGCAAGAGGCAACCACAAGGCTAACCGCTGCACCTGTGTAGGTATCCAACGTGTCTATCACTGGTTTATTTTGACGCAGATCTTTAAACATTTTCTTGCATTAAATGTTAAATATGGACTGAGCAGCGCTGGCTGTTGGCTGACACTTTGTGTGTTGTGTAATTGATGTTCCTGATCCCCAGTCTTGACGCTGCATGATTTAAATCTCTGACATTTGTCATCTCTACCTTCTCCCCTGAGTGGAGAAACAGACTTGAGTGTTATCTAATGGGAGCTGGCACGTCTGGGCCTCTTCATCTTCAATGCCTTTAATGAATAAATAAAGACCTGTTAGTTTCTCTAAACACCCCCCCACACACACACACACACACACCAATGGATCGGCTGAAGCGCCCCGGGGGTCCCCCCCAACCACTGCAGCAACGACTGCCACACCAGCGAGCATCAAGACTCCTACAATCAGCACCCAGCGGCGGGTCAAACTGGCAGCGGTGCTCTGCTTCTCCTCACTCCTGCTGACTCCTTAATGATGCAGCCTGCTGATGACAGGAAGAAACCCGCTGCTGCATTTCTGCATGATGGCATTTTCATACTCGACCCTTCAGCAGAGCGTTCTCCTGCGGCGTCTCACAGCTCCTCTTCCCTTTGCCTTCTGAATGGGGATTTTCATTGTAACTAATGGTCATGTTTTTATTGATCAAGGTTAATCTTTAATTTTTCTAATAAATCGTTTCATTCATACATTTCTGAAGCCCGAGGTGGAGCCTCCAAAGATCTTGTTGCCAGAAGCCAGAAACATTGAATTTATAACGATATGCCAAAAGAAAAGCAACAAATCGTCACGTTGGAGAAGTTACAGGACAGAATGGCGTTTATTTTTCTTGATAAATTCATTTTTGGTCAATCAACTACAAAAAACTGCCTCCTTACACAGCGCTGTACGAGCCCCCATTCATGCAGCATCTCCCTCCAAAGTTCCTCCACCTCATCCTCCATCCTTTCCAGCCCTCCAACAGGTCACAACATCAGGTACCTCCTCCTCCTCTCCTTGATCACTCGTCCACCAGCTGAAGTGACTCCTATCATTTCCTTGGTGGCCCACATTTCAACACCTCTCCTGCACAAAGAAGCTTCTCAGGCACCCTGGGCTGTCTCCAACCTTTTTTTGTGTGTGTGTGTGGAGGAGTGTGGAACGGTGACAAGTTTCCTCGCATGAAGGAAAACCCTCGGTTGTGCTTTCACTGCTGAAATCTACCTCGCCTGGAGAGCTGCCCTGAGTGCAGTGAAACTGAAGAGTAACACCTCTCCTCCAGCAGCGGCACCACACCCCCCTCGCCTGCCTCTGCTGAAGAGGAGCTTTGTTGTGGAAATAACAATGGAGGACCTGAACACTTGTCACCTTTTTGCCTCTCAGGTTTCAACGAGAGCAGGGTGGTCCGTTCAGTCGGCGTCGAGGTTTTCCTAAAATACTTGCGACACTGTGCTCCTTGTCTCCTTCCTTTGACCTTCGTCTGTGCGGTCACTGAACCTGTCCTAACATCTCAGATCCCAGTTTGGGGTCCAGGAGAAGCCCAGGGTCAACTGCTGGCTGAGTCTGATGGTCAAACCTTTGCAATGAAGGCATCAGTCCATCAGACTGATAAATAAATCTTCTCACATCACATGAAGAAAGAATTTTGATCCCCAAACTCTATAAGTGAAGAATTCCTCAGACAGACACTGGATGTCTGGCTCAGATACCTCCAGTAGAAACCCCCCTGTGCTGCTCACAGCATGTCAGCATGTGTGGAGCTGCTCAAACTGAACTGGCCCAGGGGCCAAACTGTCACTCGTGAAATTTGCATGAGTGACTCGCCCCGCTACAACAACCGCAGCTGTGTGAGCAGATTGACTGTTAAAACGGATCAATCAGTCCAGTCAGTTCAGTGAATTTATCTGTCTGAAGCACTGACAACTTTTCCTTCACATTTTACAGATTAATAATCAGACCGACCTCTGCCTCTCCGAGAGGAACACCGATAATCGCTCAGCATCTCTCTTATCATCACAGTTTGTTACCCAGCTAAGGCAGCAGTCAGGCCAGCCGGGTCAAAGTTACCGGCCGCCTGTCCTCCGTCAGCGTCCCCCGGTGCAGCAGGTGTCCCTCCGCGGCGGGAGGACACGCGCCCAGCGGCTGAGAAACAAACTACCGACCTGCCCGTCTTACCTTGTAGACATTCTCCGTTATACGGTGCACCTCGTCGGTCCGGGACATCCTTGTTGGAGAGTCAGTCAGAACCATAGACTAAAGATCCCGTTTGGCTGAGAGGTTCAGGTGAGAAACGACGCAGCTGTTCGCGTGCGTGCGGTGACTGAGAGACGGGCTCGTGTGGCCGTGGGATCCCTGCTTTTATAGGAAAGTCCTCCGCTGCGCCCACACCGGCTCCCCACGCACACACTCAGCCCGTCGGTGCTCGGTCGGAGCGCAGAGGCGGACTCACTTCAAGAGGGGCGGTGCTGCGTTCACGGACGGTGGGAGAGAGAGCTGCGACGTCAGGATCTGGACTAACTACAATGTCGGACAGGTTAAATGCTGTACGGCGGCCGAGGCGAGCAGGGAAGTGTGAGCTCGTCAGTTTTAAGGAGAGGTGGGTGATAAAAAGGCAGATTTAACTGCAGGTCTGTATGTTTGAATACGATAATAAACAGTTGGCTGGATTCCAGTCTTCTGTGCTGGGACTTTCCCTGCTCCGGGGTCATTTATCCAAACACACGTCAGTTTGCAACAGATCAGCGAAATGCTGTGAAACTGGAACCTGGACCCTCTTCAAGGCCTGAACATCAGGTAACAAAAGCAGGGCCCAGTTTAAGGTCCGCATGACACATTGGGGAGCTGTGGAGAGGCCTCGCTTAGTTGGTCTGCAGGGTTTTATTCCAACAGATCACGGGGCCTCAGCAGGTGATTTTATGTGTGAGTTCATCCCTTGATGCAGACTCCTGATGGCACATGACTGGACACTGGATACGGAAACGTACGTATTTATGACATTTTGGTTCAACCTTCATCGTGTACCGACTAAACCAAATGTCACAAATGAATGAATATACCAGCAGGTGGCAACCTCCGTGGCTGTGAAGTGAAGTCAAAAGCTGCAGTTCCTCAAACGTCCACTTGAGGCTGGCTGCAGAAGTGAGTCAGTCTCCATAAGTCCCCATGTTCAAATGTCCAACTCACCTGTTCAGGTTACAGAGGGTTTGTTTTTCACACATTCAGATTTTTAAATTATTGCCAAAGGTTCGGACTCCTCCTGAAGCTCGGATCGTTTTTCTTCTTTCCATGTGCCACCATCATCATATCATCATTATTACCAACAAACAATACACGGGCGCTTTACGGTGAGTCCGTGAATGCATCACAGCTTTAAAACAAGCCACGCCTCCTCCGCTGTGTCACGCAGCCCACGCGCCGCCTCTGCTACAACCATTGAGAGGACCTGACCAGCATCCCCATCCACAGACTCACATTATTCACCGTGATGACACCTGACAGACATCACACCGCTGTGACTTGTCCCTGCTCCTGTGTGCAGTGTCTGAGGTTCTGCTGCAGCTGAGCCTGTCTATATTTTGACAATGTAACATATGATAAAGATGGAGATGAAGGCTTAAAGTGCTCTCCATGCATTTGTTTGCCGTGCTCTATAATAGTGTGGCTCCACTCGTTCTGGCTGAGTGGGCTCTGCTTGCTGTGAGTGGGATGAAGCCACATTTTCTTGGATTTTGAAGCCTTGTATGGTGGGCTGGGGAATCCCACACATCTTAGCACATCACGATCTGAAGGCCTTTCAATGAGAATCTATGAAAAGGAGACAAAGCCGAGGATAAAGAAAGACCTGTGTGAAAGAGGACAGCCGAGCCTTTTTCTGCTCTGCAACACAGTTTTTTTGTTTTTTTTCAGTGAGATAAAATAGATGAGATATTTTAGGGCTGATGGCGGCGAGGATAATAAAGTGGAACCTCGGCTCACTATCAGAACAGACTGGTTCTGTTTTGATTGTCACATCTGATTAAAGAAGATCCCGAGGAGACCAAACTGCTGACAGTTAGTGAAAATCAATCCGGCGTGTTTGGTCTTTACCAGAGCGAACAGCAGCATTCTCACTGTCAGCTGGGAAATTGATTTACTCCTCTGTGAGTATTCAATCCCCACAATTAGTTTCCATAACTGAACCTGGGCTACCATTATGTTTGCTGACTGCCAATCCATCTCCAAGTATAATTATACCCAAATTAATTAAGATAATGACTGTTAATCACGATTGGCTCAAGTAATCAGCAGAGCTGCAGACTTGAGTTAAAGTAACAGCAACGAGGGCTATGAAGGAAACACAAGTCTGAAGTGATGACGTGGAAACACCCAGCAACAATTAAAGATAATGCAGCTGCAGGTACACACCTTGAATTAAACATTTGGACTAATGTAAAAAAACACAGGCGTAAAAGGAAAATGTTCTTTTCGTGGTCAGTATTCAAAGATCTGAATCTTTCCATCCCAAACTGTCAAATCAGAGTTCTCACCTTCAGACTGAATTTAAGAGCTGTGCACTCGAGTCAGAGTAAAGTCATGAAACTAAGACCTGAGATCTGTGGGCGAGCTGAGAGACTTTCAAATGACTTAAGACTTGACCTGGACCGCTGTCCTCAGAGACTTTGTGACAAGAATTAGTACATGCCTTAAAAAATGTTGGTCAGCTTAGCTTAGCATAGAGACTGGAAACAGTTAGCCTGGCTTCCCTGGAAGTCACGGCACCCACCCAGAAAGTAGTCCTGCATATAATTCATTCATTGCAGTTGAAGGTCAGCACCATAAATCAGAGACTTAAAGTCAAAATATTCCAGTGCAGGTGAACTGTCAGGTTGTGTAGACCTGAAACACTCTTTGAACTCGTGACTTGGTCTTCAGGACTTACTGTTACGAGTCTCGACATGAACTTGTCTCCAGTTATGTGAGACTGAACGGCCTGAAAACAGTTCTGCCTGTGTGACAGTATACACAGTGGAGGTGTAGTTAGGTAGGCAGGAATCTGAGTGGGCAGGACACACACACACACACACACACACCTACATACCTGAAGCATCCATTCAAAAGCATCTGATCTTCTTTTCATGCACATCCTACTCACCATCGTCCTCTCAGCTTCAGATCCACGTCAGTGATTCATCAGCGCCGCGCTCTGACATTCAGGTTCCTGTCTGTGCGTCGCCCACTCCCACACAGCACCAATGAGCTTGTAATGCATGGTCAGCTGCAGAATGGAGCCAGTCCATTCAAAAAGAGTACATCACTGTGAAGTGGACTCCAGTAATCTGACAAAGAAAAACCAATCCAGGCTGTTTCAGGCTCACAGGAGGCCTGGAAGATGGAACAATACACAGGCTTTGTTTGATGAGAATACTTCAAGGCCATAGATAGAAACATTTAATGTCATCCTTTCATTTTGCAAAGGTCTTACTGATGCGTTTGTCCTGTACGACAGTTGAATAACCTTTACAACAATGGTGAACTTACACAACAAGGTCACGGACGGCCAATAGTTTTCACCATGAAGGCTCCAGAAAGAAAAGCAGAGAGATGATTTTCAAAGGTTCTCTATCTTCATAAAACGTACTGTGCAGACTTACAGATGGGTGATTTTAACATGTGATCCCTTAACTCCAGCCTTCTAGTTTCAGACCTTCCAGCAGGTGTTTGGAAACAGGCTGCAGGAACATTAATGAGGTCTGTCTCACAGTCCAGATTCAAGATTCAGCTCTCCCAAAGGGAGCGCGTATGAAGGCTGAGTCTGCACCCAGCCCAGGCCCTTTGCTGCATGTCGTCCCCTTCAGGGTTCCCACACCTTCCTAAACATCTAATTCAAATACTTTCCAGGCCCAGTTCCCTCAAATTCAAGAACCCAACAAGGCAAAGTAAGAGACGGATCAAGGCTAATTACTGTTAGGACACTGAGAAGGTCTGTAATGAGAAGTAGCAGGCTTTACATCAGCTCACAGGCAGAACACCAGTTAAGTAGAAAAACATCAGCAGAGCTTCAGTTTCTATTCTCGCACTTTGAACAACCCAAATCTACTTTGAAAAACTTTCAAGGCATGGATTTTTGAAACATTTCAAGGACCTGTGGGAACCCCAAGCCGATTCAGAAAATCTTTGTCGCCACCTTGTGTTGAAAGAGTAAATCTAAACTGTGACCTGCAGTGAAGCGACAGTGACGATTAAAAAACACTTTTATTGTAAAAAGAATACACACAGGTTCAATCTACAAACCAACTTCATCATCCACCATCGCTTTGATGCTGAACTGGTGAAAGGACGTCTGCAGCCTGACAGTATTAGTCGTCTGTGTTTTCTGTCTGAGATTAAGTGATTTACAGATTAGTTAACAGATCTTCAAAGATACACGAGCTCGCATGTAGGTCATCGTTCATGTTGCAGTCGAGCACAAGCCAATCTGAGCATGAGGCGCGCAGTAAATGAATTACAGCCCTGGTGTGGATAATACTTAGAGGGTAAAGATTCAGGTTCGGTCAAGTTCTTTTTACCTTGAAGAGATTAACAGGCGTTGTCTGGGCTTCATGGGTAATCCCACAGACGGTATGATTAGCCCTTTCTTCAATGACACTGAACTAATCCACAAGGGGAGCGGAGAATTAGATTAGTTAAGCAGCTTGAAAAGGGTCAGACTGAGAATATTCTGCGAATCAGACGCAAATTTGGTACTCTGGAAAAAGTTCCAGGGCGGGTCGAATAACTGGAGTCGAAGCAAAGGAGGCAGATAAGGCGTGTCCTGGGAGGAGGTCATGTTTTCACCACGTCAGGTCACTTCACTCAAACGTCCTCCCGCTGTCTGTCAGTCAGAGTTTATCTGCCAGCCTGCATCACATTCAGTCTGAAGCTTTGAAGTAAAAGCAAATAAAAACATTTTTCTCCATCAATGATATCCTGATGAATGAACACAAGGACAGAAACCAAATTTAAAATGATCCTTTATGTTTGATTTGGTGGTGAATAGTTTTAATCTGGATTATCCAGATTATCAAAACCTGAACAAATCAAATAAAACCATGAAGGGCTGGAGGGGTGGTGCTTCTCTTTGAAATACAGATTCTTTTTATGCGTTATTATATTGTATTTGGTGACGTTTGAAGGCGCTGCAGTGAAGATCCAGTCTTGATTGGTGCTTTTATGCTTCGTTTTGCTGTATGTTTAGTCACAGCACAGCAGACAGACAGGAAACCAGCAGGATCATTTGAGTGAAGTGACCCTTTACAGACTATAACTGAACCGTATCCAGCGATCAGGATGAATTACAATGAGTAACACATACATGCATTTAACTTAAATGTAAAATGATTTAGTGGTGAACACTCAAACGAGGGTTAGGCACAATTATCTGATGTCACAGGTCTTTGTGGTTCAAATCAGCGTTCCTCCAGCAGTGAACCAGTCCTGACCACCTTCAGGTGTCGGCCTGCGGCAGACGAGGACAAACAGCGGCTGGGTGACGCGGAGGAAGCCCAGAATCTGAGAGCGGCTGCTGTCACCAAATCGCAGCCCTCTGAAGGAAAGAGAGCTCTCCAGCAAATGTTTGTGTGGTTGAAGTTTGATGTGGAGGAGCTCCAGCGGCTGAGCTGAGGGAGGTCTACGCTGCGAGCAGCTCTCTCTCTGGCTTCTTCCTGGGACGATCCCTCTCTGAAAACACAACAGATGCACAGACTGACAAAGGCAGCAGGGTGTGGCACCGAGAACCGGTTCTCAAATCGAAACAATCAAACTCAGAATGCTGACGGAGAGCAGCTACTGTACAACACTTCCTTACTCATCTTCATGCACGTTAACGTGAGGCTGTAACACACACGGTCCGTGCTGCATGATGACCGACTAACAGCACTGAGCTGCTGTGACAGCAATGATTCTGCAGCTCCTCAGCAAACATTCAGTTCAAGGACTTTTCAAGGACTATCCAGGCCCAACGTGACTTAGTCCTAGACACAGGCGCCTGGTTCAGTCTCGCATTCTATATCTATAATTCTATACAGATGAGTGAGGTCACATATCATGAAGCTGGAATCAGGACAAACCTGCTTTCTCCTCTGAGGCTGCTGGGACTTCTGGCAGCTCGTCTGAGGGGACGTCAGGAAGCTCAACGTCTCCCTGAGACAGTCGAGATCAGGAAAATACTGAAGTCACCTTCGTCTCAGTTTGACACACATAAATGAGCGAGCTCATAAAATCTGACACAAACAAAGCTTCACGGTGACTGACCTGAGTTATGGCCTCCAGCTCGGCCAGCACGGCGTCTTCGTCCTCCTGTGATAAAGATCCTGCCAGCATCTCGTCTATTTGCTGCACAGACACGACGAGCTCTCAGTAAACAACAAACAGCTTCATGTCATCGATCAGACGTGTCGTGGTTCACTCACCCTCTGATACTCGATCGAGTCTTGAGTTTCATCCAGAATTCGCTCCACTTCTTCGATAGACATCACCTAAAAACAACCAGAGCTCATCAGTAAGCAGAGACGCAGGCAGAGGACGTGATCATCACCATCCGAGCTCACTTTACACCGCCCACCTCGTGCATCTTCTTCAGACATTCATTTCCAACTTTCAACCCATCGATGACTTTCTTCTCGATCTGGGCGAACTCCAGGTCTTGAACCTGAAATAAGCAGAGCGGAGAAGACGTGTTAGTAACGCCGTGATGCTGCTGCCACACGACAGCCACCAGACAAAGCCACTGATCGCTCACCATGCGCTCCAGGTTACCGATCTGGTTCTCCGTCTTGTCTAGAAGTTGATCCTGGTAGCGCTTCTTTTTCAGCAGGAGGAGTGCTTTCCTGTTTGAATCACGGTCACATGCACAATCCTGTCATCGTTCTAAATGAAGTGAGAAAGTCACACATCTGGTTTGTACTCACTCTTTTTTGCCATCTTTGAGCAGCTGCTTGGCCAAACGTCTCTCCTTGTCCAGCTGCAGGCTGATCCTCTTCTGATACTGCCTCAGTTTATCTCTCTGCTGCTTCAGTTGCTGCAGCGAGGAAACAGACGTGAGCACACACTGTGTGTACACTGCAGCCCTCTGTGAGTGTAATCTGAATACTTTACCACAGCGAGGTCAGCCCAGCGTCATGTTGTACAAACTGTCTGCACACTGACTGATGCATGAAGGACAGAACCTGGAGCCTCGAGGCTAATACTAACAGTGTAGTTAGCCGGCTAACGTTAGCTAATGTTAGCTTAGCTAACTGTGGCTTACCAGAATCGCTTTGTCTTGTTCTGTCACTCGAGTTTGTTTCTTCTTTCCAAACAGATTTCCCATCCTGACACAGCATCCCAGCTACGACCGGCAACCAGGAAAACCGCTCACTTCTCCGATGTTAAACTGTTTCACTAACTTGCTGGGAGCAGACTAGCAGAGCTGCTCCTCCATTATTTGTGTAGTCATCTGTGTCCACACCCACGGCAGGAAGGACGGCGTGCAAGGCAGGGACAAAAAGGGCCGGGACGAGATCTTGAAAGGTCCCAGATTTAATTAAAAAGTCAGTATGATCGTGGCAGATTGACCTTTATTAAATCAGATTAAGTCAGATTACATGTTAACTATAACAAGGAGGCCTCGTCACGTCCTGCGTGGAGCGGGAAATAAAAGATGTGTGAACAAACTGAGTACACCGTACAGACAACCGCGACTCTTCACCGCCCTCCTGTGGCCACAGAGGGGAACTGCAACACAACGTTTGTTAAACTAGCGTCACTGTAGACACAACAGCATCCGGTGAAATCCGGAAATTACCTTCAAAATAAAGTGCAGTATAGACGAAATTGTCATGAAATGATCGAGATGACTATTAATTAACTTTAATATTCACTGATTATTAATATTCTTTAGAGGCATCAGTTGTATGAGTCTCTTCAGAGTGAACACAGGCCAACACAACAAACAAAATATAATAATATATAAATACATTATATTTATTATAATATTTATTATACTTTTTCTATTTTATTTATATTTATAAATATTTTTCTCATCTACCTTGTGTACCGTGAGCTGCTGTAACGTGAATTTCCCCAACGTGGGATCTATCTTATATCCTATTTTCCTTTTTTTAAACTGAGTATCTTCAACTTGAAACAATCTAAAACATAAATTGTTGTGTGTTGATAAATATTTTGAAACAGCTCGATATGTCTCAGTAACTACATTATTCTTTTGTTTTTCTCTTTTGTTAATTTCGCAATGAAACTTTAGTTAGTTTGGTCACTGTATTTTGAAAGTACTTACCGGAAGTTGTCGTCCGCTCTCATGTCCGCACGAAATCCAGCTTTATTAATTTATTGTGTTGCAGTACTACACGGTGACCAGAAGAGGGCGGTGAACTCTCATCACGATGACAATTTGTTCTCTAGAAGCTAGCTCCATCAGTGAAGCCTTATAACAGATGCTGCTAAGTATAGGTATATAATACACTGACATCCCTAAAGAATACTAATACTCACTACAAGCATGTATCAAAGCTGGTATTCTTCAGAAGAGTGAGGAGGTTGTCAGGTCTGTACTGATGCTAGCTTTCAGCTGAATCGCTGCAGTTCCATGTTGTGGCCACCGGAGGGCAGTGAACACTCATCAAGGCCAGCACGGCAGCAGTGAACACTTTAAACCACGTGTGTCAAACTGCCTCATATAAACACACTGAAGGAAGATATGTTGTAGTTAAAGGGGTGCTACATGGTGAACATATTTGTTATTTATTGTTTATTGTTATTTATATTTTGGAAATGTTCAGGATGAGGCCTCAAATGTGTGATTAACAGTGCTGTGCGTGTAGGAGTCAAACATGTTGTAATGGGTGTCTGTTTTAAAGTGTAGTTCATGCTGTGTGTGTGTGTCGCTGTGCTGTCACCTAGGGGCTCAGGTGTATATAGGAAGCAACATCACAACATGTTGTTGTCAGGTGTTTGACCAGGAAGGGCAAATGTTTTTTGAGACGCTTGTCATGCTGGGGTTGTAATAAACTGTCACAATGATTCATCTAAAGAAGATCGTCTGGACTTTTATTCAACCGCCACAAGCAAACGAACAACAACCAGGTCACTCCACGTTAAACACCTCAGCTCCTTTAACAGTGCGGGATAACATCTTGTTGTTGCCTTCCAGAATTTCAAGCTGCAACAGATTTAAATAGAGTTACAATATAATATCCTACTCCTCTGTTATGTAAGTGCTGTTTGTTTGTTTTTTGTGGAACAGTTTGGTGATGTTATCTATGAATGTTTGTATTTATGCAAAAAAAAAACTTCAAATGATTTAAAATCTGTTATTTTGTGGTTGAAAAGTTCAACCACTAACTTTATTTTTGATCTCTAAAATATGAGGAAATTGTAAAAATGTCCATCACAAGTTCCCGGAGTCCAGGACGACATATGTCTGAACGACAGGCAAAACCCAAATATATTCAACTTATGTTCAAAAACAGACAAACACCAGAGCTGAGACCAAAAATCAGGACGTTATTTTTCTTTTAATCAGCAGAACTTTAGCCTCGTTACACAGCTACTTCTGTGCTGCAAATACTAAGAAAGATTTTATAACAGAAATGTAATTTTTTTCTCTTTCTTTTTATTTTTATGATTTATAACCTAACCTGTGCAGACCTATGGGACCCGTAGAACTGCATCATATGCTGGTTGAGCACTCTGTGCTACATGAGGCAGGTAGCACAGTGTGCTCAACTAATCTTTTTGAATGGATAATTCAAAAGTGGAGAAACCGAAGCACTCGGAGGAAACCACAGCAACACCGTGAACGCTGTAAACTCTTCACAGCAAAGAGGACAAGGTCCAGAACTGAACCCTGACCTCATCGCTGCGAAGGCACAGTGAACACTAAAGAGCCTGCAGATCTATGGGGCCTGTAGTTGTGAGTCATGTCCAGGTTGGTTATTTTGATGTTACTTTCATGTTTTTTTGGAGTGGAGAAACCGAAGCACTCGGAGAAAACCACAGTGACCTTACAGTTAAAGAGCCAAAGTGTTGAACACAAAAATTGAAACACAAAAATCGGTATTGGTGGTTTAATTTTACTTCCTCTTTGGGGTTTTTTCCAAGAATGTTAGACTCCTTTCTGCAGACTGTGAACTTTGTTTTGAGGAAGACTTAAGTTTCTTTAAATCATTTAGTGGTTATACCAACTTTTAGTTTCTCCTCGGGTCTCTCACATGACAGCTGGTTTCCAGATAACACACTTGCAGTGTCAGGTGGGCATGTAGAATGTTTTTCAAGCACAACATGTACAACATAGCCTACATACAAACATAAATACATTACTCAGCAGAGCGACAGACAGGATGAAAGCGAAATCTGAATCTTTAGGTTAATGGACGTGTGGTGTGAGAGCATGTCAAAGGGTTAATTGTGTGAGTTTCATGGTCATTTTGTGAGAGTTGGCAGCCCCTTAGTGAGTTTTAAGTGACCCCCTGTTATAGAAAGTGTGAGCGGCTGCGGCTCAGGCGGTTTTCTAATCATCTTACCTTAGTCACCTTAAGGCGTAATGTGTGTGAATGGGTGAATATGACAAGGGTTGTAAAAGTGCTTTGAAAGCTCAGCAGCATCCATTTAAAAAGTTCAGTCTAGATCTCCTCAGGTCCCCAGAGGGAGCGCTCTGCAGCGCCCCCTCCAAAGACTCCAAAAAGGGTGGGTACTCTGGACTGCCGTTCGGTGCATAGGCACAGACGACAGTCAGGACCCGTCCCCCCACCCGAAGGTGAAGGGAGGCTACCCTCTCGTCCACCGGGGTGAAACCCAATGTACAGGCCACCCCCGCTCTGCGCCTCTCGCCGGGGGCAACTCCATAGTGGTAGAGCGTCCAACCCCTCTGGTTCCAGAGCCCACGCTATATCTATATCTAGCCGGTACCTCTCGACCTCGTGCACCAGCTCAGGCTCCTTCCCCGCCAGAGAGGTGACGTTCCATGTCCCCAGAGCCAGCTTCTGCAGCCGGGGGTCGGACTGCCAGGGTCCCCGCCTCCGACTGCCGCCCAACTCTCTCAGCACACGCCCCCTGTGACCTCTCCCATGGGTGGTGGGCCCATGTCACCCTTTCTGGCTGTGAAGGCCCGGCCACCAGGCGCTCGCCAACGAGCCCCTCCCCAGGCCTGGCTCCAGGGGGGGCCCCGGTGACCCACGTCCGGGCAAGGGAGACCCGGCTCCATTGATTTTCATATTCACGTAATTCCCTGTGTGTTATTTAATAGTTTTGTCTTCAGTGTTAATGTAATAAAGAAAACAGGTTGGTTATTTTGATGTTACTTTCATGTTTTTTTGGAGTGGAGAAACCGAAGCACTCGGAGAAAACCACAGTGACCTTACAGTTAAAGAGCCAAAGTGTTGAACACAAAAATTGAAACACAAAAATCGGTATTGGTGGTTTAATTTTACTTCCTCTTTGGGGTTTTTTCCAAGAATGTTAGACTCCTTTCTGCAGACTGTGAACTTTGTTTTGAGGAAGACTTAAGTTTCTTTAAATCATTTAGTGGTTATACCAACTTTTAGTTTCTCCTCGGGTCTCTCACATGACAGCTGGTTTCAAGATAACACACTTGCAGTGTCAGGTGGGCATGTAGAATGTTTTTCAAGCCCCCTGTGACCTCTCCCATGGGTGGTGGGCCCATGTCACCCTTTCTGGCTGTGCCCAGCCGGGCCCCATGGGTGAAGGCCCGGCCACCAGGCGCTCGCCAACGAGCCCCTCCCCCAGGCCTGGCTCCAGGGGGGCCCCGGTGACCCACGTCCGGGCAAGGGAGACCCGGCTCCATTGATTTTCATGTTCACGTAATTTCCCTGTGTGTTATTTAATAGTTTTGTCTTCAGTGTTAATGTAATAAAGAAAACATATGGAATGTGTTCAAACACACTGGTACTGTACATATTTTGTGAAAGTAAAAGAAGAAGTCAGTTCCAGTCAGATGTTGCAAAAATTACCCATTAAAGGTTCAAATGTCATCTTTTAGTTTTAGTTATTTCTTTTAGATTTAGTTATCAGCAGAAGGTACTGTACGCTCATTTCACTTCCTCTTTATGGCTCACATGCGTGCCATATTATGCCATAGTCTTGTGGCTCCACATTTGAGAACCATTTCCTTAAAGATTGTGAGAAACTTGTCCTCTTCAACCACACTAACCTAGTGATGGGTCATTGAGTACAGACAAGCTTTGTTTAAACCATGAGAACCTTTACATTCTAGCTGAGAAACCAACAACGGAGTGGAGGAAAGTAGACAAGGACAGTTGTAGCAACAGCTCATTTGCAACACTTTGTTTAATTTATTTTAAATGAGCTTTTATGACACTTTAATAACCTGTAATGATTTAAAAATGTTGTGGTTTTGAGGGGGAGTTACCTGCTATAATTAATAGCACTAATGTGCTCATTAGTTATTTTATTTTTAAAGACACAGAAACAACTTACAAAACAGTCTGAATAAAACTGATATGAAAATATAAAAACCACTTATCCTCATCAGGGTCGAGGGATCTTGGAACTGATCCCAGCTGACATTAGGCCAGAGGCGAGTACATCCTGAACAAGCTGTTCATTACAGGGCTGGGCAGAGCACATCAACCTGTCTTTGGACAGTGGGAGGAGGACGGAGTACCATTTAACACCGTGCTGCCCATGAAAATATGTATCAAACATATTTTTGACTCTGGACTATGTGATCAGAACAATAATGTATGTACAGACACCAGTTATGATATTTAGGACAATATTAATATCGAGAACAAACTCTAGCAGAATGAATAAATGGCTGTTGTCATGTCTGGAGGACATGTCATGGGAGGAGTCAGCAGGAGACAGGACCTGATAGGATATAAGTAACCTCGCAGCATCAGTCAAGAAGTCAAGTCAAGAAGACCTGCACACAACTCCGCTGATCTACACAACTTCACCAGGTGAGGACAAACTGGGCGGATAAAAACAGATTCTTACTTAGACATTTACTGAACTCCAGCCTGTGTAAAAATATCAGTGTCAACAGTGAAATACTGCAGTTCATAGCACAGTAAAAACTGTCAATCTTTCTTTGTCCTTTCTGTTTCTGTGACTCCCACTGTTCAAACTCTCAACACTTAAAGAAGTTTCCAGGTTGGAGAAATGGCCTCAGATAACATGAAGGTTGCTGCCCTGGGTCGACCTTTCACCCTGGGAATGCTGTATGATGCTCGGAAAGATGAACTGATACCAGGTAAGTCTTGACTTTAAAAAAAAATCATTAAAAAACGATCAAAGAACAAGAACTGTAAAATTAAGGTGAAATATCATGATTGAAATAAATGTCAAAAACTATACGTTTACTGAAATTTTCATTGAAGATTTGTAGAGAAAGTGTTATTTTGTAGATTGTCCCTGAATTAGTATGCTCAAACACCTTCAATAAAGTGACTTATAATACTTTTATTATTAAAGAATAATTCTACATATATCTGCATGCCACAGCTCTGCTTACAGGAGCTGCTGGTAGTACAGGAAGCTGCAACATGCAGAAATCTCGATGATTACGATGATTAATCTCAATGATTACGATTAGCGTTTTGTGACTTCATGTTAACAAAATGACTGATGTTTTCCATTTTCCGAAGGTATGACACTGTGGGATGACAAAACTCTCCAAGACAACACAAGTGAAAGCTCTCAGCACAGCAGTGCATTTCAAATTTCTGCATCTGACTCCATTGAATCCAAGTCTTCTCTGCTGGATGTTGAAGCTTCTCTGAAGGCCAGCTTCCTGGGTGGACTGATTGAAGTTGGAGGATCTGCCAAGTATCTGAATGATACGAAGAAATTCAAGAATCAGAGCAGAGTGACATGTCAGTACAAAGCTACAACCAACTTTAAACAGCTGTCAATAGCTCACCCTCTAACCACACAACAGGCAGATCTTATTCAGAAAGGTTTTGCAACACATGTAGTCATAGGCATCCTTTATGGGGCAGATGCTTTCTTTGTGTTTGACAGTGAGAAGTTAGAAGCCAGCAGCGTTCAGGACATCCAGGGCCACATGGAAGCTGTGGTAAAGATGATTCCCTCTTTTAATATTGAGGGACAAATTGATATCAAGCTAAATGATGAGGAAAAAGCCCTGACTGAGAAATTCTCCTGTAAATTCTATGGAGACTTCATTCTTGAAAGAAACCCTGCAACATTTGTAGACGCAGTGAAGACCTATGTCGAACTTCCAAAGCTTCTGGGAGAAGATGGAAAGAACAGTGTTCCAGTGATAGTCTGGCTGATGCCACTGAAGAGTTTAGATCCAGGAGCTGCTGAGCTGATGAGTGGGATCAGCGTTGGACTAGTGAGGAAGGCGGAAGATGCTCTAGAAGATTTAAAGGAAATAGAAATGAGATGCAATGATTCTCTGGATGACGGAGTAGTAGAGCATTTTCCACAGATTCACAAAGATCTGAGCAGTTTCCAAAAAACCTGTAATAATTACGCGTCTAAACTCCAGCAGACCATTGGGAAGAAATTTCCCCGCATCCGTGAAGGTAAAGAAGATGAGAGTTCAGTAGAACAAGTCTTTGAAGACAGACACAAGTCACCATTCAGTCATGAAAAACTCAGCGAGTGGCTGGATCATAAAGAGAGAGAAATCAACGTCATCAGGTCCTGTGTAGGAATGATGGAGGGAGCAAAGATCGTCCATAATCAGTCAGAGTTGGACAGAGAGGTTCTTGCTGCAGGTGTAGAACATGCTGTGTGCTTCGTTTTCACCTCCCTGAAGAGTGCTGACCCCTGCCTTGATGCGATGAACGACTACTTGGATGCTCTTAAGTTAAGACGTACCAATGAAGACCCATGGTACTACTCAGATGAAGTTTTAACCAAAATAAGAGAAAAAGCAGAAGAGGTCCACAATCTGGCCAAAGCACTGAAGAACAACTCCCAATTCTGTTTCCTCATAGCCTCGATTGCAAATGAGAAGTACACAGGAGCAACTATCTACCATTACAAGGACGGTAAACTGCTCACTGATGATTTCACAAAGCCTGAGATCCCTGATGTGAAGACTATCACAGACAGGACAGATCTGATGTGGTGTAAGTCATTTTCCATGTTTCTTCAGTCAAAACTACGCTGTACTAATTACTGTTCTCCAGAAACCTGTTTGACCATCACAAAGAGTAATAACACATTTTGTTTTTGTCTCTCCATCAGATGCCTGTGACCTCACCCTGGACCCAAACACTGCAAACGGGTACCTCACTCTGTCTGAGGGAAATAAAAGAGCAACATGTGGATCATGGCAGAAATATCCCGATCGCCCAGAGAGGTTTGATGAACAATATCAGGTGTTGTGCAGAGAGAGGCTAACTGGACGCCATTACTGGGAGGTAGACTGGAGTAATGGTTACTATGATCAGGTTGGTGTAGCTGTTACATACCAAAGAATTGGCAGAAAAGGGTCGGAAGTGGTGAGCAAGTTTGGAGAAAATGACGTGTCCTGGTACTTTGGCCAGAATTATGGTCTTTTTGCAAAGCATAAGGGTGAACAGCGTTGCGGCCCTCTTCCCTATGGTGACTGCAACAGACTTGGGGTGTATCTGGACTGGCTTGCTGGCACACTGTCCTTCTACAGAGTCTCTTCTAACACACTGAGTCATCTCTACACATTTCGCACCAAATTCACTGAGCCTGTTTATCCAGGCTTCTGGATTGGAGCAACATCCAGTTACGTGTACCTGCATCTAGCTGAGTGAGCCCAATGACAAAGACTTCTTAGATTATTTGTCTGTTAACAGGAATATGTGTTTACCTTGAAAGTTTAAAGAGCAAAACCCCACAGAGGGACCGGGATCATTTGTTTAAGTTGAAATGCTTTTATTTTGAAAATTTAAGGAAAAAAGGAAAGAAAAATACAATCAAGAAAAAAATAATTGATGGTGTAAGAAAGTGACTATACAGTATGTATTAGTTGATATTGTTTCTATGCCTTCTTGTCAAACTATTTTGTGTTTCACAACTTCATAATCATTTTAAACTTTAATTTTGTGAGATGAAATTTATCTTTTTAAATATCTGATGACTGATAATTAAAAATACAGAGCTTATACTGATGTTCAATTGCTATTTCAACACTAGTTGGTTGAAACAGATAGTCAAAACTCTGATTATGTTCGTACATTCAGTATCTAATGTGGATGTTGTTTAAATGAGCATTTGTTCCTTTTCTTCTTTGTGCAATATTTGAAAAAGAGGAATCTTTTTTTTTTTTTCTGGGATCTTAAACATGACGTAGAGTTCAATTAATGAGTAAGTAATTCATTATTGGAGGAGGAGAGAATCACTGTTAACAGTTTCATAGATTGTTAAACTGCTGATAAAACTGAATCAATGTCAGATTCCTGTGAAACTGAAACACCTGCTGGATGTGTTTATGCTGAGCAGAATATTCAATAAAGTGCAGACCTGAGATTACCGCTGTGTGTCTTTGTGGTTTCCTGTCGCTTCAAAGGTTCACAGACCTGTATTGTCATTTTGAGACTCGGTTTGTAAAGTTTTGTCAACGTGAGAAAATGTCTGACACGGAGAATCTCCTGTTGTGTGCTACATGTGTGAAATAACGACTCTGGTCTGACTTTGTCTGGAGCATATCTGTGTAAACGGTGAGTTACTATGGTTACGGAGACACCCAGAGACTTTGATTCTGAAATCTTGCTTTAAAACATAATTGTACTTGATAAATCTAAAGCCAAATAAAAGGTGAAGCCCCAAAGCACCTCCCTCATGAAAATATAGAATTATTATGTTAAATCATCCTGTGTGCAAATCATCATCATAGTTTTTCTCACTCTCATTTATTAGTCAAAGAACAGCCGTGCCATCTGCAAACTTCACATTGCTTCTCATTGCTCGGGTATTTAGTGCGATGGTGGATAATTAGATGGCATGAATCTTAACAAATTGTGGCCTGTTTGTCAAAAACAACCCATTTATGAGGAAAATACTTTTTGTGATCATCATAATTTTATTTAATTCACCATAAATCTATAAACCCTCGCAATATTTTTTCAACAAATGAAGTCAACATTTCCTCAAACTGCTTATTTTGTAACACTGATGAAGAAAATTGGGTCCACTTCTTTACATGTGCTGGTACTGCCCCCTTCTGGAGAGAGAGCTCTCCACTTATCTTCACTGGCTTCTCTAAAGTGATATAACTGAAGTATACAGTGCTTCTGTTTTGTTGGATTTTAATAACAGAAACTCTTTGGATTTCATGAAACACTTCCACATCCATCAGTCAATAATAATTCACTCAAGCCAAAGGAGACAGTTCCTTAAAGAAGATGTATCCTGGTCAAAATCATTCAAAACATCAAGATATATCTTCAAAATGATATATCGTATTGTTTAATATGTTTCCTTATTTGTGATTTCAAAACTCAGTAAATTATTATTTTGTATTTATTGATTTATATTCATTATTTTCATAATTCCAGCAGTTCCTTAGAAATAGATCTAACCAAGAACTTTTGTTCAGTTTGTTATAATTATTGAGTTTAATTAGTCTTTAATTAGTCTTTGTGTATGTGTGTATTTTAAATGTTTCAACACAGAAACAGAGAGAGATTTGCTTGTTCTCCCTGGTTACAGTTGCTAAGGAAGCTACTGGACAACTGTTGCTAGGGGGCGGGGCTTAGCAACAAGTTGTTTTGATGTAGACATGCCTTTGATCTTGATTGGCTATGAAGTCATTACAAGTGTGGTGATGTCATTCAAAGATCAAAAGCCAAAGTTTTGGTGTAGGTATAAGTAGGATCCAAATTCAAAACATTTCGTTCGGATTTCTTCCACGATACAGGAGTTGAACAGGGATTACAAAGTGTCAAAACCGAGGAGCGTGACTACGCTGACTACAGGCTGTAAGTACCAAGCAGACAGACAGGTAGCACATACTGATATCATGAATTCAGAAAATAAGGATACCGTGGATCAGGAATTTCCACTGGCCACAACAGAGACCCTTCGCCACTTGTCCAGTTGTTCCTAGCCCAGCTGACGGCGGCACAGTGGACCAAAATTAAATCTGGGACTGTTGATAATGAAACGGAACGTATCATCACTGAAATGTGCGTGGACATAGTGAACACTATTTCTAAAACTGTTCTTAAGGCATTTACTTCTCTAGAGTCCCCTAAGTATGTTTCTGAACCTGAAGTCTACGACTACCTGGGGACTCTATCGCTGATACTTTTGTAGACGTGACGGTAGCCCGATTGAAAGCGCAAGTACAAAAAAGCTGGCAATTCTGGTTACGAAAGAGGTGACAGAGAGAATCAACTCTCAACTATCACAAAGCAGTGACACAGAGGGAAGCAAAACGCTGGTCGAGCCAAAAAGCCCCCGTAGACTACAGACCATCGTGAGACACATGGTCAGAATGCTACAAAAATGTAAACCGAACATGTCATGTGCGTCCAGGTCAGATACTGTAGATGCACAAATTCCAAAGGTAACATCCAAGCACCCTTTACAAAGTCCATTAGAGCAGCACAGTCTTCATGAGACCCAGGAGGATCAAGTTTCTCCTGTGGAATCAGAAGAATTAGCTCCTGTGGATAGCTTCGAGGATAGCATAGTGGATAAAACATCGGAAGCTGTAAGGCAGGTCTTAGTGGAACACGTAAAAAATACTGACATGTGTGAAGATGGCATTACTGAAGAGGAACGCATGCAGATTTTGAGCAGCATTATCGAAGACACCGATGCAGTGGCTTTTGATGTTGCTAACTATATCTGGTCCAATAAAGAAGAGTTTGGAATGAACAGCGACGGCTCACCTAACTCAGAGGCTCAGTCTAGCAGGACAAAATGCTGGGAAGTCGTGGCAAATAAAATTAAAATCTTTTTTGCCCGCAAATTTGCCAAGGAGGCCATTGTTAGCTTCTTGGCAAAGCTGAGACAAAATCTTGACTGCTTCTCTAAGAAGCCCACACTGGATGTCCTGATTCCAGCAGCAGACTCAGTGGTGCAGGACATGGTCCCAGCCGAAAACCCAGATGAGTGCGTCTACAAAAAAATGTCCATCTGCCTTCACAATGGCAAACATAGGATTTCTCAGCGTCTGGGGAATCTCATTATTAGAAATATTAAACCTGATGATGAAAGCATTAGGTCCATTCGGGTTAAGATACATACGGAAGTTCACAAATTCCTGGATCTGATGTGTAGCTGGCTCAACCAGCAGGCACAACAGAATACCGAGACAAATGACGGTGTCCAAGTTAGTCTGGACAGAATTCGGACAGTGCTGGATCTGCCAGAGCTCCCAGAGGTCACCGTGACACCTGTGGTATCAGCACCACCTTCCGTCACCGCTGAGCCACGTATCAGTGATGAAGACAACTCTGCGTCACCCATCGTAGAGTTAAGACCACCTTCCACGTTCCAAGCAGACAGACAGGTAGCACAAACTGATATCATAAATTCAGAAAATAAGGATACTATGGATCAGGAACCTCAGCTGTCCACAACAGAGACCCTTCGGCCACTTGTCCGGTTGTTCCTAGACCAGCTGACGGCGGCACAGTGGACCAAAATTAAATCTGGGACTGTTGATGATGAAACAAAAAATATCATAAAAGAAATGTGTGTGGACATAGTGACCACTGTGTCTAAACATGTTTTTGAGGTATTTAAAAATCAGCTGTCAAACAAAAGTGAGACTTCTCCAGAGTCCCCTAAGTATGTTTCTGAACCTGAAGTTTACGACTACCTGGGGGACTCTATCGCTGATACTTTTGTAGATGTGACCGGTAGCCCGATTGACAGTGCAAGTACAAAAAAGCTGGCAATACTGGTTACAAAAGAGGTGACAGAGAGAATCAACTCTCAACTATCACAAAGCAGTGACACAGAGGGAAGCAAAACGCAGGTCGAGCCAAAAAGCCCCCGCAGACTACCGACCATCGTGTTACACATGGTCAGAATGCTACAAAAATGTAAACCGAACATGTCATGTGCGTCCAGGTCAGATACTGTAGATGCACAAATTCCAAAGGTAACATCCAAGCACCCTTTACAAAGTCCATTAGAGCAGCACAGTCTTCATGAGACCCAGGAGGATCAAGTTTCTCCTGTGGGATCAGAAGAATTAGCTCCTGTGGATAGCTTCGAGGATAGCGTAGTGGATAAAACATCGGAAGCTGTAAGGCAGGTCTTAGTGGAACACGTGAAAAATACTGACATGTGTGAAGATGGCATTACTGAAGAGGAACGCATGCAGATTTTGAGCAGCATTATTGAAGACACCGATGCAGTGTCTCTTGATGTTGCTAAGTATATCTGGTCCAATAAAGAAGAGTTTGGAATGAACAGCGACGGCTCACCTAACTCAGAGGCTCAGTCTAGCAGGACAAAATGCTGGGAAGTTGTGGCAAATAAAATTAAAATCTTTTTTGCCCGCAAATTTGCCAAGGAGGCCATTGTTAGCTTCTTGGCAAAGCTGAGACAAAATCTTGACTGCTTCTCTAAGAAGCCCACACTGGATGTCCTGATTCCAGCAGCAGACTCAGTGGTGCAGGACATGGTCCTAGCTGAAAACCCAGATGAGTGCGTCTACAAAAAAATGTCCCTCTGCCTTCACAATGGCAAACATAGGATTTCTCAGCGTCTGGGGAATCTCATTATTAGAAATATTAAACCTGATGATGAAAGCATTAGGTCCATTCGGCTCAAGATACACACCGAAGTTCACAAATTCCTGGATCTGATGTGTAGCTGGCTCAACCAGCAGACACAACAGAATACCGAGACAAATGACGGTGTCCAAGTTAGTCTGGACAGAATTCGGACAGTGCTGGATCTGCCAGAACTCCCAGAGGTCACCGTGACACCTGTGGTATCAGCACCACCTTCCGTCACCTCTGAGCCACGTGTCAGTGATGAAAATATCTCTGCGTCACCCATCGTAGAGTTAAGACCACCTTCCACGTTCCAAGCAGACAGACAGGTAGCACAAACTGATATCATAAATTCAGAAAATAAGGATACTATGGATCAGGAACCTCCACTGTCCACAACAGAGACCCTTCGGCCACTTGTCCGGTTGTTCCTAGACCAGCTGACGGCGGCACAGTGGACCAAAATTAAATCTGGGACTGTTGATGATGAAACAAAAAATATCATAAAAGAAATGTGTGTGGGCATAGTGACCACTGTGTCTAAACATGTTTTTGAGGTATTTAAAAATCAGCTGTCAAACAAAAGTGAGACTTCTCCAGAGTCCCCTAAGTATGTTTCTGAACCTGAAGTCTACGACTACCTGGGGGACTCTATCGCTGATACTTTTGTAGACGTGACGGTAGCCCGATTGACAGTGCAAGTACAAAAAGCTGGCAATTCTGGTTACGAAAGAGGTGACAGAGAGAATCAACTCTCAACTATCACAAAGCAGTGACACAGAGGAAGCAAAACGCAGGTCGAGCCAAAAGCCTCCGCAGACTACCGACCATCGTGTTACACATGGTCAGAATGCTACAAAAATGTAAACCGAACATGTCATGTGCGTCCAGGTCAGATACTGTAGATGCACAAATTCCAAAGGTAACATCCAAGCCCCTTTACAAAGTCCATTAGAGCAGCACAGTCTTCATGAGACCCAGGAGGATCAAGTTTCTCCTGTGGGATCAGAAGAATTAGCTCCTGTGGATAGCTTCGAGGATAGCGTAGTGGATAAAACATCGGAAGCTGTAAGGCAGGTCTTAGTGGAACACGTAAAAATACTGACATGTGTGAAGATGGCATTACTGAAGAGGAACATGCAGATTTTGAGCAGCATTATTGAAGACACCGATGCAGTGTCTCTTGATGTTGCTAAGTATATCTGGTCCAATAAAGAAGAGTTTGGAATGAACAGCGACGGCTCACCTAACTCAGAGGCTCAGTCTAGCAGGACAAAATGCTGGGAAGTCGTGGCAAATAAAATTAAAATCTTTTTTGCCCGCAAATTTGCCAAGGAGGCCATTGTTAGCTTCTTGGCAAAGCTGAGACAAAATCTTGACTGCTTCTCTAAGAAGCCCACACTGGATGTCCTGATTCCAGCAGCAGACTCAGTGGTGCAGGACATGGTCCCAGCCGAAAACCCAGATGAGTGCGTCTACAAAAAAATGTCCATCTGCCTTCACAATGGCAAACATAGGATTTCTCAGCGTCTGAGGAATCTCATTATTAGAAATATTAAACCTGATGATGGAAGCATTAGGTCCATTCGGCTTAAGATACATACGGAAGTTCACAAATTCCTGGATCTGATGTATAGCTGGCTCAACCAGCAGACAAAACAGAAGACCAAGACAAATGACGGTGTCCAAGTTAGTCTGGACAGAATTCGGACAGTCCTGGATCTGCCAGAGCTCTCAGAGGTCACCGTGACACCTGTGGTATCAGCACCACCTTCCGTCACCGCTGAGCCACGTGTCAGTGATGAAGACAACTCTGCGTCACCCATCGTAGATTTAAGACCACCTTCCGTCACCGCTGAGCCACGTGTCAGTGAAGTCAGTAAAGACTCTGTCACACCTGTGTGTGATAGACCCAAGTTTCAGTCCACAACACCTAGAGTCACTGCTGAGCCAGCTCTCAGTGATAGAACCCAACCAACTGAACCTGCAGAACTGTTCTATGTGGTAATGGCGGCAGCGGTGGTACAGCAGTGCCTGAAAAATACAAAGATTCCAGTGCCTGCTGATGAACATAAAAAGATTATTTCAGCTCTAATAGACATGCTGCGCGCAAGCTGTGAAGGCTTTGAATTTGTCAGGCCAAAAGAAGGAGACCAGATAAAGAAAATAGCCAAGGCCGTGCACAAGGATCTGTGTACAATAATGGGCAGCAAAGGATTTGTGCAAACGAACCTGCTGACAGAGGACTCCATCGTTTACGAATGTATAATCGAGACTCTGAAAAGACAGCTGGTAAAGCCAAAAAAGACCGGCATTAAGAGGTTCTTCACCTCACTTTTCAACACAGTGATCAAGCCAGTCAAAGCCTGCACAGGCTTAAAATGAGACTAAAAAACAGTTGAAAGGCCTTCGTGTTCAACACTTTGGCTCTTTAACTGTAAGGTCACTGTGTTGCTGTGGTTTTCTCCGAGTGCTTCGGTTCTCCACTTTTAAATCATTTAAAAAAAACAAAACAAAGAAACATCAAAGTAACATCGAAATAACCAACCTGGACATGACTCACAACTACAGGCCCCATAGATCTGCAGGCTCTTTAGTGTTCACTGTGCCTTCCCAGCGATGAGGTCAGGGTTCAGTTCTGGACCTTGTCCTCTTTGCTGTGAAGAGTTTACAGCGTTCACGGTGTTGCTGTGGTTTCCTCCGAGTGCTTCGGTTTCTCCACTTTTGAATTATCCATTCATTCAAAAAAAAAAAACTCAGGTTGGATAGTAGCACAGGTGCCTTAGTGTTCACCACTATGGCCTCGCAAATGTAAGATCACTGCGTTGCTGTGGGTTTACTCTGAGTGCTTCAGTTTCCTCCCACATTAAAAAAAAAATCATCTTAACATCAAAATAAAATCTCAAAAAAACTCAAAATATTCCAAATACTCTTAGTGCTTCAGTTTCCTCAGAAATTTGAAATCATAAAAAAATCTAAATAAAATCCAAAAATTACATTTCTGTTTTAAAATCTTTCTTTTCACATGATTTGCTGCATAGCTGTGTAACTTAGACTCAGCACTTTGGTTTCGACCAAGGTAGATTTATAACAGTTTGTTTTTCAGGTTAAAACTGACAGAGAAACAAAAAAAAAAGTTTCATTTTGGGGGAAAAAATGAATCAATCAAAAAATACTTTCACAGGATGTCCCTTTAGCTCACTTGGTAGAGTGTGCGCTCCATGTTAGGCTCAGTCCTTCTTGCAGTGACCCAGAGTTGGACTCCAACCTGTGGCTGTTAGCTGCACGTCATCCTCTCTCTCTCTCCCCTGAGCTTCCTGTCAGTCTTCAGCTGTCACTATAAAATAAAGGTTCAAAAATATCTTTAAAAAAAAAGGTCAAAACACACAATGTATGATGCTCTGTTCTTTTCATAAAAACAGATGTTCACAACCTATTTATTTTGGCAGGAGAGTTTGTAATTGGGCTGTTAGCTCAAAGTAAGAACATAACATTACTGTATTTTCTTATTTGTGTCCTATCCTCATCTCTTTTGAATTAATGGAGCACATTTGAATAATACATGCCTCCTGCCTTTAATTGTTGGGGTTTGGTAACTGAGGTCAATGAATATGAATCAGTTCAATAAATATGTTGAATAATAAGCCCAGCACTGTGTCTCTAAAGTTTGTGCCATTGACATTTTCATATGTAACATCTGAAAACATAAGTCACAGGTTTTGCTAAACAAATATCAAACTGTGTTACCCTGTCTAAATACTATGGGGGCACAGTGTTCATACATTCATACAGGCCTATCTATCAAAATGCAGTGCGTATGCTGTAAGTATTATAAAAAGTTTACAGTGGCAAAACAACTAAACCATGATGAAAAAGGCCCAGCAGAGGATGGACTTCATGTGGCAGCTCAGGAAGATCAACCTGCCTGAAGATCAGCTGATCCAGTTCCACACAGCAATCCTTCAGTCTGTCCTCTGCTCATCCATCGCTGTCTGGTTTGGACCGGCAGATCTCTGTACACCAAAACAACCAGACACAAAATGTCAGGAACATTACCTGTACAATAACCTGTACAAATTATGAATTATTTATTCTCACTGTTTACATTTAGTGTTTGTTCTTTTAAAATGTGAATATCGTCACTGACAAACAGTCTACTTATGCTGTGTATACAGTAAATACTGTCATATCTACTACCCCACGTACATAACACAAGCTGCTGTATAAACCATATTTATTTCATTGTTTTTTATATTGAGTGACGTCAAATTCCTCGTGTGTTCACACACCTGACCAATAAAAGTATAAATTCGATATAAAATGATACAAATGTTGTTGCTGCAAACACTTTCTATAGAATAAATGTGTTATTGAGCGCTGTATTGACTCTACAGTGTAGCTCTGCTCTCTGTTCACAGTCCATCAGCCAATCAACGTCAATATCTGCCGTTGCCTCGGCAACGACTTTCAACTGACGTTAGCGCGTATTTGCGCTCTTAGCTTAGCTTAGCTTCAGAAATACTGACAGGCTGATCAAGGAAATCACGTCTACGTGCTACTTTTACCGAGTCTGATACAACACCGACAACCGTTAGCCTTCATAAACTGTAAACTTCAGGGAGTACCGCTGCTAGCTGCTGCTAGCTGCTGCTAGCTGACCGTTTGAAAGTACTTACCGGAAGTGGTAGTCCGCTCTCTGTAGTCCGCTTACTGTGTTTGTAGTTTTACACTGTGAGCACGAGAGCGCAGTGCAAACTCCTGATAATGATGAGCTGCTCTCCATGGAGGAGACTATTGTTACTGTTACAGGCACCAAACCTCGGGTCATTCGACCAGCAGCAAGGCTTACACAGGCTGGGTGCTGTGTGTAACCAGTGTATGTGTCTGAGGACCTGTGGACCGTTAAAGAGAACACCAACAGTTACCGTCTGCTCATGCCAGAGAGTCTTCATTTCTTAACTGCTGATTTCATACAGGTCAACATGACTCTAAAGCCTCCAGCCTGTGACTGACAGGGGCCCTGAAAAATATGAGATCATCAGGTGATGTTTGCAGTGTCAAAGTATTAACCTACCTCTGTTAATATGGCGTGTTTACAATGTGCCAAGGAAACGCTGTCTGTTTTATTTACTTTTTTTTAAAGCCCAACTTCCCCCGTCTATCACATCAAATGGTTCTGACCCAAACTGAGTGACACAATCTGTCAATTCTACAGTGTAATTCAGGGGTCCGTGACCCCTAGGGGGTCCACAGAGGTACTGCAGGGGGTCCGCCAATTTTTGTCATAATAATTGACAATTTTCACCAAAATAATTTGTGAGAATTCTTCCTTCTGTTTGACCAAGCTGAGAACGTTCTGAGGTTGGAGATCCGAGGTGTCGCTAAGGTGGTTGATGTTACCAAACTCACTCGCCAGAACTTTCTGGAAGCAATACAAGAAGTACTTCACAATCCCTCATACAGAAATAACATGAAGCGTCTGTCTGCTCTCCATCGGGATAAACCAATGCATCCTCTGGACACGGCCCTTTACTGGATTGAGTTTGTTATGAGGCACAAAGGAGCTGCACATTTACGCACTGAGTCTTATAAGATGCCATGGTATGCCTATCATTCTGTGGATGTTATTTGCTGTTTGTTAGCAGTGCTGTCGATGCTTATTATTATTGTGGTGGGATTAATGCGATTCCTTTGCTTTAGACTATGCAGGAGGAGAAAACCCAAGCAGGAGTAGACTCCTCACATCAGATTAACTGAAATGACTCAACAAATACTGAATAGATTTCCATGAAATAATTAAAATATGTTGACAACTATTTTTGAAGCTCAGGAGCAGGACCACACTTCAACCCTGCCACTTCTGACATTCACCATTTCTGCCCTTCGCTTCAACCCACTTGGTTATGCCTGCAACCCATCTTTTCTTTAGAAATAGGTGTAACCAAGAGCTTTTGTTCATTTTGTTATAATTATTGAGTTTAATTAGTCTAAAGTCCAAAGTTTTGGTCAGGGTATAAATAGGACAAGAATCCAGCAGATTTTACTTTTGTTGGTATTTTTCAGAAAACTCCCACGATACATTGAGGAGTCGACAGCGACCACAAACTGACACTATGAGTTCAGAAAATAACAATACGATGGATCAGGAGCCTCAACAGGTCACAACAGAGACCCTTCGGCCATTTGTCGACTTGGTCCTGGACCAGCTGATGGCCACACAGTGGGGCAAAGTGAAATCTTGCTCAGTAGATGACAAAACCAAAGATGTCTTAACAGACATATGTGTGAACATAGTTAATGCTGTGTCTAAAGTTATTCTCGAGGCTTTTAAAAATCACCTCACACAGAGAAAGAGCAAGACTGCACCAGAAAGTCCAGAAATGATTTCTGAGGAAGAAGTCCAGATGTACCTGGGGAACTGCATCAGTGACGCTTTTGTGACCGTGACTGGCAGCCCAGTGCCCAGAGAAAGTGCAAAGACTGACCTGGTGATTATACATTCAAAAAGAAAAAAGGCCAACACCAAAAAAAGTTGAGCACACTGTGCTACCTGCCTCATGTAGCACAGAGTGTTCAACCAGCATATGATGCAGTTCTACGGGTCCCATAGGTCTGCACAGGTTAGGGTTAGGTTATAAATCATAAAAACATAAACAAATAAAGAGAAAAAAAATACATTTCTGTTATAAAATCTTTCTTTTCTTAGTGTTTGCAGCACAGAAGTAGCTGTGTAACTCAGGCTAAAGTTCTGCTGATTTAAAGAAAAATAACGTCCTGATTTTTGGTCTCAGCTCTGGTGTTTGTCTGTTTTTGAACATAAGTTGAATATATTTGGGTTTTGCCTGTTGTTCAGACGAACAAACATATTTTGTCCTGGACTCTGGGAACTTCACAAATCAATATTAAATTCAATATGGACAGCAAGAAATGAATAAATAACTGGGTCGTTCATTCCACTGCAAGACACAGAAAACACTACTGTGACTTTATATCTTCATAAAAGTCCCAATAAAGGAGGGTATTGATATTTTATTTTCAGAACAAATGATTTGAAAGGAGACAATCAATAATGGTACACAGTGAAAAAATGTAGGCTAAAGTCTAATATGCAGTCGTTTATACTCCTCCTGCCTGGTCTTTATGGTTTGATTTGGGTGAGTTAATATAAAATTGAAATAAGTTAAATACAGACAAACAGACATATAGTCAACAACAAATAACTTGTTGTTTTTAGGACGTACACTGAAGACTCACTGAAGAGTCTTTTGGGGTTCACAGATTGTGAGGATGAACTTCAGACATTTAATGACATAAATGTAATGTATAAATATCACTCATCCTACTTTGTATTTTACTGTGCTGTGCTACCTGCCTCACATTGGTGAGCAGCACAGAGTGTTCAACCTGGATCTTCTGGTCCTATAGGTCCACACAGGGGCCTCAGTGTTCAACACTGTGGCCTCACAGCTATAAGGTCAGGGTTCAGTTCCAGGTCTTGACCCAGTTGCTGTGAGGACTACACATGTGCTCACTGTGTTGGCCTGGGTTTACTCCGAGTGTGTTGGTTTTCTCCCAGATTTTAAACAACAGAAAACAGAAATGAAATGATTTAGTCTGTTCTCAATAATAACACGCCAAAATACAACCAGCCGGTGTCGCACTGTGTCAACCTCCTCATCAACAGGATTGTACACGCTGTCTCAAAAAAGAAATAGAAATGTGGACATGTTGGCAGCTAGACAAAAAACAAGCAGCATCCTGCTCTCTGGCTCTGTGTTTGGGAGCTGTTTTCACTTTTTTGTCTCCTCCACAGACTCACAGTAACTCTTCTGTTCCTCACCGGCTGCTCCACTTCCACACTCCAAGTGCAATTAATAGTATAAATGTGCTCTTTTACAAAGCAGCTGTAGAATAAGAGACATCACAAACTGAGAATCTCCTTCGTGTCTGTCCAGCAGATGGCCCTGTGTGTTCATTATTTATATTTAGAGCCCCTTTTTGTAACTTTTCAACCACAAAATAACAGATTTTAAAAAATTTGGACGTGGCACTGACTTGCAATCAGCTTGCCTCTGTCATTCATACGTCTGTTCTCCCACTATGTAACTCTGCAAATAGATAATACATGTAACGCTTTAATCCTGAAATGGGACATCATGCACAATGAGTACTTTTACTTTTGGTACTTTTATTATATTTTGATGGGTTTTAATTTACTAGTAACAGAGTTTTTACACTGTAGTATTGCTACTTTTACTTCAGAAACACCTCTGTTGGCATGTAGGACGCTAGGTCGTCGTCAAGGTCTTAAATCTGTATTTTTACAGTTAAATATCAGGAGTTAAAGCACGACCTGCCTTCAGGATGATGTGTTTTATCATCATATCAAGTGTAGATTCACAAACCAATTGCAACACAATGAACTTGGGCCTTGACTGGTTCCCTTTGCCCATGTTGGTGATCCAGCCTTGACTGTGTCCAGTGCTGCTCTGTCACTACACTGAGGTAACACGTGTGCAGCTGTGCAATCAGGAGTGTTACGTAAGTGCACACCTCACAGTTTCAGATGTTTTGTAAGTGGCTTGCTCCCCTTTGGCACAGATGTTAAGAGAGCAAATTCAGTATAAGCAATGACAGATAGCACGACTGCACAGGTCGACGGTTGATCAGGAAAGAGAAGGAACCTTTGAATTAACAGGTGTGAAGTGTAACTGAGTGACTAATTCAGGAATGTTCATTCTGAGGGGAGACACTACAGGCGAACAGGGTACAGTTTTTAACTCATAGATATCACCACTTCATTTATGCCAAGAATAATGACACAACTCTCAATCTAGGACTGGATAACACCTCAGGACTGCATCTCTGCTTTTTGTAGATGATGTGGTTCTGTTGGCTCCATCAGACATTCAGCCAATAAATTCCCCTAAACCTTACAGATTGGCCCTTTAATTATTATAGTAGATGAAGATCGCCAGCAATTCTTCACATTTGGAACCAGAACAAAATATAAGACAGTGAATTCATTAAAAATGATGAAAATATTTTTATCTGTTCATTTTCTGTGACTGACTGAATAACAGTGGTGGAAGATACTCAGACAAAAGTGTAGAAATGCTAATAGTCATGCATTCAAAACCTAATTATGCAGAGTGGCCCATTTCAGAGTCATGAATATTATTTCATTGGGTTATAATTACTGATGCATCACAGTGTTCACTATTTAATGTTGGTAAAGTTGGAGATAATTGAATTACTCAATACTCCAAGTGTTCACGCGCCCACCAGATGATATGACATCACAGCCGAACCCCGCCCACCTCCATCGCTGCATGCTCGCTCGAGAAGAGAACGAGCCCTCACTGCGTCAAAGCGCCCCAGTGACAGCGCGAGGATCCGGTGTCTTTACCTTCACAATAAAAGTCAGCACTGCAAGTAACGATCATTTTTATGTGTGGATTTATTTCTTGAATGAGTTATAACCGATTTAATCTATGAAATGTCTTCTAGAGCCATCTAGATCACTGTCCACTGCTTTAGAGTGTCACTGCACGTCAATATGAAATAATATTTATTATCAAACTATACTCACACTACACTATATTGAATTTTTATTGTGCTATTGCTGTAATATACTATATATTATATTATACTATATTAGTAGATTTTACATTATATTTTATATGCCATACTGTATAGTATACTATGTAATGTTAATATGTTATATTGATTATTACAGAATGTACAATATTAGACAAACACTAATTATCATTATTCTATCAAATTACATGTTAATTTGGTAAACGAGTACTGTGAGTACAACATTAGTCATAGATACTCTATGTGTACTGCTTACCATGTAATTTTGAGTTTAATTGCTCTTGTACAGTGTCTGTTTTTTATTGATTTTAATCATTTTCATTTTATACACATGTAATCTTTTTTTCCATGATCTATCGGTGTAGATATGCCTATCACACGTGATTCACTGTCTTGGTATCCATGGATGTACACAGATGGAGACATAATGACGACAGATCTCGAGTAAACAAATGATATTAACTCGTTATCACGAGAAAACGGAGGAAATAAAATGTATGAATGCATGGCCTCTTAGGGCTTCCGTACAAAACAACGGAGCGCTGATTTATTATGCAATCGCTAATAGTTTTATTTTGAAAGGCCAAACCGGAAAGCATTGTTGTGGCTAACTGGACAGAAAGTGAGTGACAGTTGGGAAGTGCATCTGGTGGTACCGCCGCATCCTCCCATCGTCCCGGACTGTGATTATCCAACTATTATCATCCGGACAAACCGAGCGGCCAGCCAGTCAGTCAGACCTCAGGACGGCCAGCAGGCCCGGTCACATTCCTCCGAACCCTCCAGAAACTTCCAGGAAGAACCGGTGATAAAAAATGAACGAGAGTGAGCTCAGTTACCTGCTGGCGGAGTACGACTTCGAGCGGCGCTTCGACGAAAGACGAGCTCTGGAGTGGATGCAGGAACACTGGTACGTACCTGCTCCTCTCCTTCACCCGGACAGCCTGGGCGGGCGGTGGGCTCTGTCTGTACTTCAGAGTTAGCTTAAGAAGCTAGGGGAGCAGTTTTACCCGCTTTAATTCAAACGTCCTTGAGGATGCACGGTGTGACTTCAGCAGTGCTCCCAGAGGCCAGGCTGGGTCTGAACTAAAACATACTTTTATTAAAAACACAGAATACAGTCTCAATGCATGAATAAATGTTGCTGTAACTGTGTGCATGTTGAATCACTGCTCCCATGAGGCAGTGACTCCTCTAGTAAAACCACATTTTTAGCCTGTGCAGGACTGAAACTAAATCCAGCTCTCACAGGAGCCTCGTAAAGTTTCAGGGAAAAGTGCAGCATCTGACCAAACACGTTTCATTCAGGAGCTCACACAGCATGACAGATGTAGACGTTAAAGCGTGACCCGTGGATGAAGAGAAGAAAGGCTTCAGGTTTGGATTCAGCTTCAGAGTCGTTGCGTAACTTTGCTGTAAAGGCCCCTCCAGGCAGCTTCATGGATATATGTCAGGATATATGTCTGTGTGGTAGTTGTTTGAGGCACCCACCTGTCAATCAAAGCGTCCACGCTCTTAATCCTGCATAACTTTAAGCCTTAATATAACCTGAACAGGTGAGTTGTATATAAATTCACCCTCAGTACAGTTGTCATGAACGGGGAAATTAGCTACAGAGACCAAAACTGTTTTTTGTACCAGGCTGTAAACATGTTTATTTCTGCTGTGAAGTTGGACATTTGAACATGGGGACTTATGGAGACTGACTCACTTCTGGAGCCAGCCTCAAGTGGACGATTGAGGAACTGCAGCTTTTGACGCTTCAGCATTGATTTCAGTTCGACACCTTCTTCAGAGGACACACACACACACACACACAGTTTAGGAGCATAATTAAAGGGGGCGCAGAGAGGGAGGTGTTCTCTGTCGTAACAGCTCCTGTTCTCAGGCAGTATTAATGAGCCGCTCACCTTTATCACACATACAAACACACACACAGATATCTCTACGAGTACACTCGTTCTTGAGTGTATCGAGAGCCACTTAAATTCCTTAAATGTGTCAACCCCCGCAGAAAAACACTGGCACAGACAACAATAAACGTTGCTCTCTGCTTTTGAACACTGGAGAAATGATTACTTGATTAACAGACAATTAATTAACAATAATTTTGATCATTTATGTAATTTAGCCATCAAAAATGCCGATTACGACTTCTCTGTGAGGAGTTTCTGCCTTTCAGAGTTGACAGTTGAACATCTTTCAGCTCACAAAGACAAATACATTGCATTTCCTGTGATTGCTACTTCATAATAAAAGTCAACTCCTGTATCGCCACTTTTAATGTGAAGCTGCAGCAGTAGGAAATTGTTTGCATTAGCACTAAAAAAATGCAGCATAGACACTCAGTTTGTAATACTGTAAATGAGTTAGCATTAACTGGGTCATGCAGCAGCATCTACTCAGCCAAACACGTATAATGCCAATCTGGATTAGTCATCTGGTGTATTCTCAAACCACCTCAGACACACACACAGCCTCACATGTCATTTTTTGACACGTAATCTTTTAGCGTTGAGCTCTGCCTGAGCTCAGGAGTTGACCTTCTTCTTCATCATCTCTTTATCAGTGGCTGCTGATAAGCCAGGCGCTGCAGTGCCAAGCTACAGTCGTCTCATCACCCCTTAACTTCTGAATCCTCTGCTGGCATCAGGAGTGAAGGATGGCTTCATAACGCTGATATTTAATTTGCAGTTTCATAAAACATTATATATACATACATATCATGTGTGTACCTGAGACGTGGCCCTGTTAAGCGGACAGTCAGATCACGTCATGTTTGCTTTTCATTGCAGCTGTCTGGTTCGTTCACCCTCATTGTGTCACAACACAAAGTGATTCAGGGTTCAGCAGGACTGTCAGGAAGTTGTCTTCTTCCTTTTTTTTCCATGGAAAGAGGACGTCATTTCAGATAAACTAATGCAAATAAAACAGTCCTGCAATGAATTGTCCATTGCAGGTCTTGTCCATCCATTTTATATAAAAGAGGCTGAGTCACTGTTTGCTTTGTCCCCCCTGCAGGAGCAAGTCGTTCATGTTCTGTGGCCTGTATGCTGCGCTCGTGTTCGGCGGTCAGCACTTCATGAGACAAAGGCCGAAGCTGAACCTGCGACGCCCATTAGTGCTGTGGTCACTAAGCCTGGCCATCTTCAGGTGAGATGATCAATACTGAAAATGATAGATGGTTACAGCTGTGCTGTATGTTAGAGGTTTAAATGGCTAACGGAAGAAGGTATGGCAGTCTGAAGGTAACTTCTCTTGTGTACAAGTGCAAAGAGTTCAGGTGTCTCAGGGTTTTGTTCATGAGTGATGGGAAAATAGGAGCGTGAGATGGACCGGCGGGTTGGTGCAGCATCTTGTACCGGACCGTTGTGGGTGAGAGGGAACTGAGCTGGAAGGCAAAGCTCTCGATTTTCCAGTCCAACTATGTTTCAACCCTCACCTATGGTGATGAGCTTTGGGTAGTGTTAAAAGAGTGAGATCACGGATACAAGTGGCATCCGCTGGGTCTCTGGGCTCGGTCTTAGAGATAGGGTGAGGAGCTCGGACATCCGGAGGGAGCTTGACGTAGTGCTGCTGCTCCTTCATGTCAAAAGGAGCCAGCTGAGGTGGTTCAACGTCTGATTAGGAGTAAGACGTAGCCTCCATCTTTTAGTAGAAACTGGTTCACTCATAGCTAATTAACACGGAGGTGTTTAACCATGAATTTATTAAAGAACAGAATTTAAATGTAATCATGAGGAAACAAAAGAGCTAACAGAACACAACCAAGCCAAGCAAAACAAAACAAAACTACGCATGGGTGCCTGGAGGCACGAGCCATCCCGGAGGAGACAGAGCAAGAGAGAGCACGCCATCTTAGAAAGGCCATGCTTTTATAGATGAGGCCACAGGTGAGGTGGAGAACCTATGAAGGGAGGAGCACAGAGCAACAAAACACAAAATGGCAGAGGGCCATCACAGGCGCCAGTTAACTGACCCAGGACTCAAGTGTAGGTGATTAGTACAAGCAGGTAGTGAGATGAAACATTATCCTGCTGCACTCCTTACAAAGCAGTGTTCAGAAACAAATGATAGCATGGGGAAATCCCTTTACAGCAACAGCTTCTACTACTAACTGGACTGAATTCTAATGCTGGAAGATTAGATAACCATCACTTGTTTTACGTGCAGTGTGGTGCAGGAATGTGCTCTGAGAGTGCGTTTACATCTGAACATAGTGAAACCAGTTAGATGACACAACTGTCGCCTGCACATTCCTCACTGGATTCAAAGGTGAGAGACAACAAAAAGGTCCAAACCTTCGACAGATGGAGCATGATATATAGTTTGCCAGAAGATGGTGTAGATAGAGATTGTGACCCAGTTGGCAGGTTGCAGCAGACAGGGCTGCTGAGCTCCATCAGCAGTCACTAATCATAATCCCACAGCAGTGGGCACAACCTGCCCTCTCCACCCCTCAGCTCTCTGCATCAAGTGGCAACCTCCGACCACAAACATCCTCTTGAGGCTGGCTGCAGAACATTTCAACTTATTAAAGCGCCCACGCATCATTGGGCCCACCTCAGCTCAGCGATGATCCACGTTTCTTTTAGCTTGAAGAATCTGAAGAAGAAGTTGTAGCAGTATGCAGCTCATCTCTGTGTTTTCCACTCATCTGAAGTGTGTTAGTGTCAGTGGGCAGAAGAACTCGCTGAGATTCTCTTAGAGGGATTTAATGTTGAGTCAGACCTGGAACAGTGGTTCAGTGGTGTCTTTATTTTTTAATACTCAGCACTGCCTGAATGATTACACTTTCACACATCAGGGCTCCAGACTGGGACCATCCCATTTCCAAAGGGCGATAAAGTCACTGTTGACTCAGCCTGTATTATCTGTAAAACATACAACCTGATATTGGCTCACAGATAAAAACAATAAAGAAGATCAGACTGTTATATATTGTTTATATAACATATATAACATTATTTCTCTTTTCTAGCACACCGTTTGTAGTGCACTACATTTCATTAATTCAGTCTGTTCCATTAACATGCTTGTTCCATTAACATAAACTTAAATTGTACCAAATGACTATGATGATATTGAATCATCTCTGTATTTTAATAGAAATTATTTTGTTCTTTTTTGTTCTGTGTGTTCACTCTGCAGCATCATAGGAGCCCTGAGGACCGGACAGTACATGCTGCATGTCCTCACAACCAGCGGCTTCAGGGAGTCCGTGTGCGACAACAGTTTCTACAGCGCCCCCGTCACCAAATTCTGGGCCTACGCCTTCGTTTTGAGCAAGGCCCCCGAGCTGGGTAACACCTCCTCCTTCTGATCTGTCCTCAGACAGTCTTAGATGTCTACGTGCCATGTTTAAATCAGGATTATGCACAGATACAGTTGCTATTGAAGTCTTCCTGATTAAGAATTGAGAGCATGTACGCCTTGATCTTGTTTTAGCTCCCAGGCACCCCTCAGGTCCGCCGATGATCCACGATCATCGATTTTTAGATTAGCTGGGATGCAGAAGAGACGGGACTACCATGATGGTGGCAGCTGCATTCTCCACTCCTTACACAATCTCCCATACCCCAAATACCAACCTGATATTTGTTAGCCGTGTCAGATATTTACATACACTAACAGACATGAACTTGTACCTTGAGTTCCTCGGAGCACTTACAATAGATTTATCTGCAGACAGTTGCATTAAGAGCTTCCTCTGTGGCTGATGTTGTCTGCTCAGACCCTCTGTCGGACACGCAGGCCTGATTGCTCAGAAATGGAGACAGATGCTGAGATGGCTGGAAAATTCCATTAGTGTATGATAGATACAGACCGTCCTGTCGGTCAGGCCATCAGTTTACGACAGGATATAAAATAAGATAGGATAGGATAAGCCTTTGTTGTTTCCAGAGAGGAAATTCAAGCGTTGCAGCACAGATAATCCATGCATCCATTATCTGTAAACGCTTATCCTCATCAGGGTCACGATGGGCTGGAGCCTATCTCAGCTGACTTTGGGCGAGAGGCAGGGTACACCCTGGACAAGTCGCCAACTCATCACAGGGCACATAGAGACAGACAACCGTTCACACTCACATTCACATCTACAGACAATTTAGAGTCACCAGTTAAGGACTGAAGGACACAGGTTGGTATGACTTCCTCTCTTCGTCTCTTCCAGGTGACACAATGTTCATCATCCTTCGAAAGCAGCGTCTCATCTTCCTGCACTGGTACCACCACATCACCGTGCTGCTCTACTCCTGGTACTCCTACAAGGATCAGGTGGCGGGCGGCGGCTGGTTCATGACCATGAACTACGTGGTTCATTCACTCATGTACACGTACTACGCCGTCCGGGCGGCCGGCCTGCGGGTGCCCCGTCCCTGCGCCATGATCATCACGGCCTCCCAGATCCTGCAGATGGTGATGGGCCTGGCTGTCGTGGGCTTGGTGTACCACTGGATGCATGAGGTGCGCTGTCCATCCAACGTGCACAACATCTCGTGGGGGTCTCTCATGTACCTCAGCTACTTGGTCCTGTTTGCCTCGTTCTTTTACAACACCTACCTCAAAGGCTCCTCCGGGGACAAAGGATCCAAGGCAGAGTAGCATGTTTGCACTGGTGCTCGGCGGTCTATTGACGTGTGCCATAAGTAGAACAACAGTGAAGGCGCCATGAATACCTGAGTCACAACTAGTTCACCGGTTGTACGGTCCTCCTCTTTTTATGACATTTCCACTTTTTATAGGCATCTGTAGCTCCAAACATGTAATTCAAAGCATCGCCTTGGTGAAAGCAGCTTTATGAGGGCCAAAACTTTGTCAGAGCAAATATTTGTGAAGTGAGCTCTCGATGTATACGATAAAGCTCTGAACTAGAAAAGAAATATTTCTCTCTGAGAGCGAGATGAGACGATAAAAAAAAGATAGATAGAAAAATGTGCTGCGTCTACTTCTTGACAAACAACAGTTTATTCATCCGTCTAGTACTTGGCAGTGAATCTGTCTGTAGTAAAGAATGCCACATCCAGCGGGTAAACAGGTTTTTGTTGTCTGTGCTACCAAACATGGCAACCTTACTTTGCATGTAACGCCGCCTAAAACCACAAACAGTCGTTTTAGCATTGATAACATGTTATAAAATGTTAATTTGGAGCTTTAAACATGCTGCTAAGTGTGTTTGTTTTTAGTCTTTATGCTTAGCTAGGCTAAGCTAAGCTAAAAGGCTTGGCGCTGGTATCAATCTTCTCGTCTCACTCTCAGGAACAAAGCTCATAAAGTAGATTCCCCAAAAATGTTGAACTGTCCCCTTTAAAATGGCGTCTCTTTGAGCCCGAGCCACAACTGTGACCTACGTAATATTATATTTGAAAAAGGGAATGAAGACCTCACAATGCACTGAATGAAAGAAGGCGGTTTTCTCATGTTTAGTTTAGTTTAGTCATTACTCAGACAGCATTTGAAATATGCAGCTCTTCAACATGCCCGACGACACAGAGCATCTTATGATGAAGCTGCGAGTGGCCACAGTAATCTGAGACATGATTAGGTGATATTCACACACCTTTAAGTTCAGGTCTGCTCTCAGCACACATGCACACTGTTAGATAAGGTCTGAGTGACGAACACATTCTTCAGCTGACAGCCGTCACACAGAAGATTCTTTTAGATTATATAACATGTAGAGGTAAAGTTCACCTGTCCCTGTCCTGTCTGTCCAAAACATGTTTACACACTGTGCACATTTTGCCTTCCTCATCTCACTCGAGAAGTTACACTGGACGAGGCCCAGCCTGCACCTCCCCTTAGTAGTTCGTATCAGTATCCAGATGTTTGAACCTGTGCGTGTTTTATAAATCTCAACCTTTGACCTCCACTCCCACAGTCAGCCATAAAGATGAAGAGACACACCCCTAATCGCCTGTTTGCCTTTAGACCTTAGACCCATTAACAAAAAGAGGAACTGACTGCCACTCACTGAGCCTCTCATATCTAAAGACACCATGGGACCATAAATACTGTCTCCTGTTAGGGCCTTTCACGTTTTTTTGCCGCCACTAGGAAGGAGAGGATGAGGTGAGGAGACTGCTATCAGTAACTACACCACTACATGATAATCTATATCTATATAATGATAATTTATAACAGGCCTCCAATGTAAATCAGAATAAAACCGGAGACACAAAATTAAAGAGTAAGTCAGCACAAAATCTCCTTAAAAGAACAACATGTGACTAAGCTTGTAACTGTGACATCTAGTGGTTAAGATTGGTACTCAACCTCCACCTCCACCTCCACCTCCACAGAGTGAAGCCAGATTAAAGACACTGAACCATGGTTTATTTCAAGAACTAGCTTCTACGTCTGCGCTGCAAAATAATGACAGAGAAGTTGATGATTGTAAAGAGAGAGCGACACAGAGAAATACTTTCCAAATGTTTTACAGCGGGTACATTCAGCGTAATAAACTTCCCTTTAGACCCCAGTAGAAGAAACAGATTCGTAACAGCAATGTGGTAGTAGGTCGTGTTTTTGGCAAATTTTGAGCTTTAGCGAGTCGCTGTGACCCGGCCAGTCCTTTATACCGAGACTACTGTGAACTGTGTCCCAGAAAACAGCCACCGCCTCCCGCACTGGGAGCTGGGTCGGGTCGGTAACTTCTACAATGTCTTTGTCACTTTCCACGATGCACTGTGTGTCAGGATCAAGTGTTTTGATTCACTGGGAATTAATTTAACTGAGAAATATAGTGAAATATATAACAGGTTCTCTGAGCTCCACGTTTCTGCTCATGGAGCTTTTCAGGTCGGGTAAAATCTAACTTTAGCCCCATTGATCCACTTTGTTTGCTTCCACGCCTGTAGTATTCATATCTGGCACCCCAGAGCGTTGACATGGGCCGTGTGCGTTTGTCTGCTGTCAAGAAGCTTGTGTTTCTGTAGAGATGTTTCCTTAATCTCTGATGACACAGCATATTCATTTTATCATTTAATACGGTAAATATCTGACATCGTTCCTTTAAATTAAATGCAGAACCACTTAGTTATACTATTAGTTTAATTGATTCTGCAGACTTAACCGACCCTTCACCCTGAAACATCCCTTTAATCCTCTTGTAAACGCTCATAGTTCTTCTGCAAATATGGAAAATGTTCTCTCTTTTTTTTCTATGCATACACATCTTTATAAATCAGGCTCCTGGAATTTCTGTTTGATTTTAATGTGCACCATATTCTTCTCTTACTGGTGATTATTTGAATATGCACCCATCATACTGTAATAATCTGATTTAAGATGCACTCAGACAACGTGTGGGCTGTGAAAACAAAGTGATGCTTCTGCATTAACATATTCTGAGGTGCTGATTCTGACACGATGAAGTGAAACAGAAGATAACTGCTGCTGATGTGTCCACTGTAAATAATAAGAATCTATTTATTTTCTTAATCTGTCACGTTTCTCAGCAGCTAGCTGGATGTTAGTGTTTTTGTTAGGATGGCAGTTAGTTTGTTCCTCTTTCCATCCAAACATCGTGTTTAGAGGCTTCTTCACTCCTCACATCTGATCGCGACACTGTTTCTGCCTCTTCAATGTCCAGAGATGGAGGATAAATGTAGATATTAATACACTAATGTTAAAGGAGGTTTAGGTAGCTGTGTTTCACTTGTGATGTGTCCTCTGTTCTGTGTTTTTAGGTAAAACCAGTGCACAGCATGGATAATATCTGTCGTAGCACACTGAGGCTTGAACACATGAAGTAGCTTTCCATGTTTTTTTCCTGCCATCATGTCAAACCACTTTTAACTTTTAACTTTTGTTGTTATTAGACACTAACATTAAATGTAATCCAACACAGAGCTCAATGCAGATTTGAAAAATTCAGTGGTGAATGAAAACAGACATTTTCTTTGTGGACTGTGTGCAAAGGTTTTGCAGAGAGTGCTGTGTGACAGTAATGTGTCCTGTCTGAATTATCTCCCAACATGCTGCCAGCCTGAAGTTCACTGGTGTTTCAGTACTCCTCATGACTGCTAAACTGAAGTTTTACTGTAACAACGTATGGAGACAGTTGGAGAAATGATCTCAGAGCTGAAAGGCCGAATTGTTGCAACACCTTTTTTAAACTTGAAATCACTACGAGTCATTTTGTGTGCCAAACGATGCTTCTGTTATGTGTTTGTCTTCTCATTGTGTTAAACATCAGAAAACACGCTGATTTCACCGTCAACTGCAAACAAAAGGGAAAAAACTGTTAAAGGGCTTTCGATGTTGACACGTTCTAATAAATCATTCTGGTTTTAAATGTCTCACTTCATTATTTCAGCGGGGGACCTCTGTTTGCTAACACGTGTCTGTGCAAACTACTTCAGTTCACCTGTTCTCTAAATAACTATTTAATATTGGGATTAATAAAAGTATCTCTTCTTCATCATCTCTCTGATAATGAGTGCTGTGAGAGTTCCCTGCACAGTTAAAAACCCTCCCAGACTCCTGTGGTCTTAAAACAAGCAGCTCTTCAGTCTGTCCTGCAAACGTCCGGCCTGAGATTTGAACCAATGGGAGGTCGGTGTGGGTTCACGGAGGACAAAGCTGTGCCTGCTCAGCACATTAGTCTTACAGCTGTGGGTGGGTGACACCAGAGGACATGGAGGGCCGACACACTGTGAGGAGGCTTTGAACGAACTGATACAATGAAGGATTAAGGTCATAACTGCAGGGTGTCTTCTTACAAAACCACCACACGATACGCAGCTCAATATTTTAAAGATTGGACAAGTGTCACTGCAACAAACGTCACAAGGTTTAAAAGTAAAGTCAGTACACTAAAGTACTTTCATCTCATGCCACTTTCCACACACAGAGGGGAATATTGTGTAATATGTAGAGCGAGACAGAATTTTACTGTAATAAATACAGCAGAACGTTTTCTAATACTTCAGTAAAGGGATGTTAGCACTGTTGATTTCACAGTCTGGTGTTCTCACCTCATAAATACAAGCTTTTACCGTCAAAAGAAACAATATAATTAACATGGAAATACCATTTGAATTCTGTATAAAATAAAGGCTTTGCCAGGAAGCATGACAGTGTTTTACACTGTCGTATAAAAGTCTACTTTATTCTGTATATTTTCCATTAAATGAGGCGTATAAATGAAGATTTTGACCAAGGATGGGCTGTGATGATGGTTTTAGTATATAGAATTAGGATAATTGTTTATAAACAATATACAGTATGTATGAGCTGATAAGATACTTCCTCACACTCCTTTTTGAAGAGTTTTTCTTTTACATAAATATAAACAGACATTTTACTGCGTTTATTTTATAGATGTACTTACTTTACAAAATAAGATTTTGGTGTATTTCTCATGACACTTCTCACTGTTTTCATAACTTTTACCAACCAAACAATAATCGATAATCTCAGGTAATCTCAGGTGCAGAGTCTCTCCACAGTCCCATCACTGGATGATGTGCACGAGCAGGTCAGGTCATCATAAAGCCTGTAGCGCCCCCATGTGGCAGCAGTCAGTGTTTCCTCTGTTGATGAGCAGCTGTGGCATGAGAGGAGGCACGTGGAGCTGCCTCCAGGTGCTGTCTGGAAAACTGACTTCTCCTCTGAACATCTGTCCATGAATGAGCAGTGATAGCTCCAGTAATGGGATTCTCTCTTGTTTGATGTGTTTTATGTTACAGACACTTCAGATATTTCACGTCTCTCCACATTTTCTTTTTCTGTTTAAATCAATTGTTAATGTGTAATGAAGAACTGAGAGATGATCACATTAAAAAAAGACAAATGTCTCTTTTCTCTAATCTTTAATCTTTGATTAAACTCTTTGATTTTCTTGTTCTTAAACTGTGAGGTAACTTCAGCTGTCAGGTAAATGTAGAGCTGAAAAAATGCAGTATTACTATTTAAGTACAGTATTAGTATCTGAATGTACTCCGATCATAATGCTAACTCTTGGTGTGATTCAGTTTTCGTGCCCTGCAGTCACACATGGCAGATCTGCTGCCAGCTCGGAAACACGAGCTTTCAAATTGGCACTTGAAGGCATCACATCCGCTTTCTTGGAAAACATTGGAGTAGTTTTCAGGAATTAAAAACATGAAATATGATATCTGAGAGTACAACTGTGATGTGAAATCTGTTTCCAGGAACTAGAACAAAATGACCGAAAACAACAACACGTGCAGCAAAGTTCAGACTCTGCAAGTTTAAAAGCTCTAATAAAGATGAAAACAGGCAAATGAGACAAACAGAAGAAGAAAAAATCAGATTTAAGCCAACACAAACTGTCAGATGAGTCTTTTAGAGGTGGAAAACATCTGAGTGCGCGCTGGGAGGAGTTTAAAGTTCCCGAGTCGAGCTGCGCCTCTCCACCTCAGCTCAGTCTGTCAGTCCGCGATGAACCCAAACATGAACGCACACCACCGTCTCCTCTTCCTCCTCATCCTGATGTGATAAACATCTGCATCATCACGGTCACATCTCGACCATGAGAGCTGTCGAAAGAGGAGCTCAAACTCTGCTGCCACTTCGTGCAACTTTTCCTCGAGTTTGGAGGAGCTGAGCTGAGATGAGGAGCAGAGCCTGAAGCTTTTTTTTTTTCCCAGCCAACAAACGAGAGGTAGGAGCAGACATCCGAGTCCCTGCTGCATGTCTGCATGCAGGATTTCCTCAGGTAGTGACAGTGAATGTGAAATACTTGTAGAGGAAGGATGAAGAGCAGCTTCTTAAACCAAGTAAGAGCAAACAAGGAGTCACAGTTTGATCAGGTTTAATGCTGCATTCAACTTAAAATAACAGTTTCTTGTGTTCAACTGTAAAAAAATATCTGTAGAACTGCCAAACCATGACAGTAAAAGACTGAAATATGCCATCAAATATGACGATGATGATTGTACGGTAAAACCTTCAGTTTATCTAAATTCATATAGTATTTTCATGTCAATTCTATAGTAATTAAACGTTTATATGGTAAAATATGGAATAAAACACCAACCTTAAGTGTTTTAAACCGTAGTACAGTTTTTTGAACTCACGTGATACTGCAGGAAAATGTCAATTATTTCCTCAAATATTCATCTTGCTTCTTATTTACAGGAATATACTGTATGAAGTGCTCAGACTTTGATGATCAGTAAAATGATTTAAATTGTTCTTGGTGGAATAAACCAAAGTTTTTCTTGACAAACCAATACAAAACACAAGATTCAGTTTATTTGCGTTCTGGACGAGAAGCTCGATGCCCCTCTCTGTCAGTGATTTGGCTTCAGTTTGGGCATTTTTGTAGTTTTCTGACTTTTTAAAGTTTAAGAAACATCAATTAATCAAGATAATAATATTCAGATTACTCAATAATTTAAATAATAATCAGTTGCACCTCTTTATTACACATCACAAGGTCCTAGATCCCCTTTTTAAACGCGTTCATTGTTTCAGTTCATGTTTCAACATGTTTCATTTGGCTGCTGTTATCATACCATACAGGTTGTGGAAGGAGAGCCAGGTTCAGGGGTTAAGACGGGCCCAGCAGCTCAGCTGTGTCCCTGGTACCTCTGTTGGTTCCTCTGTTTAACTTCTGAACTGTGATTCTGGTTCAGGTCTTTGATGACACTGGTGTTTGTTTGCAGGTGGTCGTCATGTCGATGTGGATGATCCTTCCTGTCAGCCTGCCCGTCTTCACCATCACTGGAATATGGGTTGTGTAAGTACCACAGAGAGACATCAACATTTAAAGTCTCTATTAGCATTTGTAGACAAACTACGCTGTGCAAAGTGGAGCCCAGTTGTCTATAGATTACTTATTATCACTGCACCGATCACGATGACCTCGACTGAACATACAAAGTTCATGAATGTAAAACAGTTTCCTTTTTTGGAGGGAGAGAGTAACAACGCGCTGTTTATTCTACGATTGTTGTCAGTGAAGAGTCGAGCTGACATTCCTCTTGGCTCGTCTAGCCCTCACATCTGTAGCTCCTCACACGACAACAGCTGCTTTTATGGTGGAAATGAGCCGGTGGAGCTGCTGAGGGCATCCAGCATCTGTCACACTGTCAGTGTACCAGTGAACAACGGGTGGAGGGATGTGCTCAAGTGCCTCTGTAGGAGAATCATAAATGGCATCTGGCACCGTCTGTGTTGAAGTGTCACAAGCCTTTAGCATAATCCACTGTCATGTTTCCAAATATGTAGCAGAGCTTAGCTTAGCTTAGCATAAAGACTAGAAACAAGGGGAAAGTTAGCCTGACTTTGTAAAGATAACACAATGATAATTAGGGGATTGATTCACATCATTTCTGTACTTAGACACGTTCACTTAAATCCTGTTTTTAACATGATTGGCTCACTTTAATCTTCAGCTAAAATCCATAAATCTGTGGTCGGATGTTTGCTTTGGTGAAAAAGAAATCCCTGAGATTGTTCCCAGACTTGCCTCAACTTAACGTCTGTTTTTTTGAGTTGATTTCTGTACTGTGTGACTGCTTTCTTTGTCTCCGTCTTCCTCTTCCTTTCTCTCCTCGGTGTGAGGCGGTTGACACAGTCTCCTTTTGTGAAAGGCCTTTCACACCTTCGGAAAGTGAGCGCGAGAAGTTTTCACACCAGGTCCCCAAAGCTTTCCCTGTCAGAGGAGTCTGTAGTCCCTCCCTCAGTCTTCAGACCTGTTGTTTTTTCAGACACGTCGACACCTGTTAGCTTTGAATGCTCTGTTCAGTGGTTGACCCAGAAACAAACTGTAGCATGTTTTACACATTATTTCATTCAAACTCTACCGAAGCTAAAGTGATGTGATCCCCTCTATCACACTCATGTGAAGGCAAATCTTCTGACCTGGGTGTCCTGTTGTTAGCAGCGATCAATAGAGTCACTTTGACCATCACAGGTCTTAATTTTCAGTTTTTCCAACAATCCTCTGGGGAACATGAATGTCCATCCGAGTTTTGAAAACTTCAACCTGTTGGTGGCACTAGAGAAAAAGTCGCCAAAGTCAGGAGGATTCATTTGCAGGGGAGCATGAATGTTTGCACAGCATTTCATAGACATTTTCAACAGTTTGGTCCAACGTGGTGAACTGACTAACAAGTCTCAGCAAGTTTGAGACTCTGAACGTCTGCTCTGTCTCCTTGTAATTCATAGTATATTTGTGTGTGTCGAATTAGCTCAGACTTGCGGCCAGACAGTGTGTGTTTGTGGATGTGGTTGTTGTGTAGTTTACAGATGTCAAAAAGCAACAGCAGCTCGTCTGGCGTCAAAGTGCAGTTTAAAATACATCCAGCAGCTTCTGCGTACATGTTTGACAGATTAGTCTTATTTCTTGTTGCTCAGCTCTTTGACCAATGACTCTGCTTTAACTCCACAGATATGCGATGGCCCTGTACAACCAGCATGTCTGCCCGGTGCACAACTGGTACAGCACACACACTCACACACCCTCTAACTGATGTTGTGTTGTTATTACTTGAATGACTGCATGCAAAAGAGCCTTTTTTTACCCTAATAATCCATAGCTGTAATGCAAACCCATATTTGTAGGAAGCCTCTTAAATCTCTGACACTTTAACACAACAGTGCATCACACAACTTTGTGTTACATGAAAGGGATTGCTCGTCGCGTCTTGTCTCCTTTCAGCTTATAAAGCTAGCATCTCTTTGACCAAGACTTTATAAACAGCACAAACAGGGAGGTTTAAATTCACGTTTCTTTCCATCAACATATAGTTCACATACATTTCTGTTTCTGTTCTTAGATCGAGGATGAAACTGCCAGTGTTTTATGTTGATTTAAAGCTGGAGAAAAGTTTCCTCATGTGGACAGAGGGCGAAAACAGACAGAAAAACATGTTTTCTTAGGTAGTCTGGGGGTACTCTCTGCTTTTGTTAATGTGCCACTGATTGTGAATAATTACTTGCAGATGCACATTGTGAAGCCTGTGAGATGTGTGGAGGGGAGAACAACACTTTCTCAGATGGTAAATTTATGTAGCATCAATTCAGGAAAAGCTAATTCATGGCGTGCTTATTTTACATGAGGAACCTTTTCTCAACCTACATCAACGAGGTCCACACCTCCTGGCACGTCTGCGGGTCTTAATTTAAACACATCGAGGCATGAGATGGAGGAGGAATGGAGACATGTAGCTGGGAGCGGACAAGGAATGCAAACAGATCGGTTTAAACCGAAGGAGGAGGAATCCAAACACAATTTATCTCTGATAGAGCAAAGTCTGTGGCACCCAAACATACCTGCCTGTGGTACAAACACTAACACTCCCCCGGTGCTCTGAGCTCACAATCCGACAACAGTCTAACAAACTGAGCTAACAGCAGCTACAGTTGTCAGCAGTTTACTTCACTGTCCATCATAAACTCTGTAAATCACAGAGAGTTGAGGCGGAGCAGCCGGAGGACATCAGAGGGAAAACCAGGAAACATTTCCTCCATAAAATATGATCCAGTTTCACCAAAATCAGTGAAATAGTTGCTTATTTTAGATTTATTATCCAGCACTGATGTGGCTCTTAAAGTAAAAATTTGACCTGAAATGCAGGATCTTTTCTCCAGTCTGTGTAAGTGTATGCATGTCGGTGTGTGTGTGTTTACAGGCTGTATAATGCGTCATGTGAGGAGCCGCTTCCCTTACAGAGGAGTCCTGTTCTGTGCTGCACCCTGGACAACATACCACTCATCAGGTCAGTGATTCCACCTCTGCAGGTGTGTGTTTACCTGTGGACCTCCTGTTAGAAAACAGTCACACGTCTGCTTCCTGCATGTGATCCTCAGTGAACCAACACAATGGCACATTGTTTTGACGATGAGTCGCCACTGTCAGTGCGGTTTCTTAAAAACCAAGTTTGCAAATCAACAACAAAACAGACTCACAATAATAAAAATATCATTCATGCACAACAGTGTGTTTTTGTTGTACGCAGGAAGTGACCGCAGATATTTTTTGGCTCTTTTTTTTCTGTTTTGATGAACCCAAAACAGAAAAACAAGAATGTGTCAGTAAACATAAAAACATCAGTTTTTACTCGACATGCAGTCCAGACTGTGATTAGTGAGACAAAGTAACCTCATTCCAGTGAGCAGTGATTCATTTTGATCCTCAACATTCAACAAAACTGTTGAATATTTTGCACAAATCTAAACCTCAGTGACTCTGATGGAAATTTAACATGTCGTCTCCTGTCTGTATACGCACTCCGGTCACTTTTACATGAAAGTTATGACAGAAAATCACTTTTAACGTGACGAGACGTCTGATTGAATTCTGTCAGACTGACACAAAAACGTTGATTTCATCAGTCAAAGAGACAATATGAGAACAGAAGCTAATAGAAACTGCAGTGTGAGAAAGAAGAGAGAGGAGAAACTCTTTGGATTGTGGAGAAAGAAAAAAAAAACATGTAAGGGACGTCATCTTGGAACATTTCTAACATTTTATGGACCAAACAGTGAAAATTATTGAAAGATTCATCAAGAATGAAAATAATCAGACAGACAGAAAACAGTGAAGTTGGAATAATTTTGCGTTTTTCCTCTGGTGGATGTCTTTAGATAAACTGGTTAGCAGCTGCAGTGCAGTCTGTCCACACTGCAGTCGTCGGTGGGGGGGGGGGTCGACCTCTTCACCTCGACAGGAAGACGAGCTTTTTGCTGCGTGTAGCGGATCCTTCACCGCTCTTTGAAATGTCGCCACGCTGAGTCATGAAATGTAAACAGGACACCAAGAATGATGAGAATGAACAATGGGTTTATGTCGCTGGAGCTTCACCCTCCTCGAGACGTCCACATATTTTAGTTTCACGACATTTTTCATGCTGCAGATAAAAACCTGAGTGTCATTCTTTCCCCGACCTCCCGCTAAGACTGTCGTTACCCATTTAAAGTCGATCGTTCTCCGCTAAACTGTTTTCCACAGAAAAACCTTGGCGTGCTTTTAATGCCACAGAGTAAGTAAGAACACATTTGCTGATTTGTCATGACTATTTTCAAGGAATTCCTGCATGAAAGAGTGCAGATCAGTGCAAAACCACGAGGGGGGCGTCGTGGAGGTCATGGATCTGATATGAACTCTGCAGGAACTTGACTGAACTTTGCCTTCAGCCCACTGAGCCCGAGGCCAGCCGGCACTAATGACCCCCTCCTCTCCTCTCTGTTTTCATTGCAGTAAATGTGGAACTCTCCCACCTGAGAGCTGCTTTTTCAGCCTCATATGCAGCACCGGCTCCTTCATGGGTGAGTATCAGCAGTATATGTGTGTTTTATCTTTACACACATTTACCCATCATGCAGCTCTCGGCTGACTTTCAGGCTTGTTTTCTCAGCTGTAGAGACTCCAGCCAAGTCTCTGTTCAGAATCCACTGCCAGCCCCCTCCCGCCCCGCTCTGAGGGGAAAATGTCCTCGATGCCATGAATGGTGCATTTTTACGTCTCATGAGCATTCACCTTCTGACCATGAGGGCAAATACTACGTTGTACTCCTTAAACTACTCCAAACCATCTATTTCGGGTGGTTGACTCAGAGTTCATTGCTCAGTGTGCAGCGTGGTACATATTGATTTTTTTTTTTTCATCTGTTTGCTTTATAAAACTTTTCCAGGAATCTGAGAATTCACAGGCATTTACTGCAGAACGCTTTGGTCTACAGAGACTTTAACTTTTATATCAAAAGTGCAAGTACGACATTGTGCAGACTGCAGAGCAGGACTGTTATTTTTTTGTTAAGAGGGCGGCTGCGTTCTCTCAGGCAGACTGAGCCATCGTGGCGAGCACTACCCTGATTTAATGTCAGATCTTGCAGCCAAAGTTCAAACAGAACAGAAGAAAACTGTTACGCTGAAGCTCCTTTACATTTGGAGAATTCAAACAGCGACTACGTAAATACTTCGAGTTCATTTCACTCACTGAGGAACCTTCCCAAACAAAATAGACTATTCAACCAGACCCAGGGACTAAATACACAAATGAATACCACATGATGAGACACAGGTGAGAACTGATCATGGACAGGTGAAACTAATAAGGCTGGAATAGATCATCAAAATAGGCGGGAAGCACAAAGGCACAAAGAAAGGTGAAGAATTACAAGATAAAACAGGAAACATTGATCTAAAACCAACGTTTTATCACTAAAATATTTAACATAATCCGAGCTTGCTTAGAACTGCATTCGACTAGACGTGATCATTGGATAACAGATAACAGAGTTTCTCACCAACACAAACTGTTTGATGAAGGAGGAACTGGGTTTGGTGAAGTGCTGCTGATCACGTAGGCTTATCTCAGCACAGCACGCCGCTATCTGTAAACTTCCATCAGTTCAACACAAAGGCAGCTAAACACTGAGGAGAAATATCACAATTAATATTCTCAACCATTCTCCAACAACCTCCAGGTGCTCCTTAAACACAGATATGAAGTGTTTGCATGGTGCACGATCCCAAACTTTACTCTGCCTTGATGTCGGAGGACATCACATTCAAATAACGTTGCAGTAAATGGTTAAACCTTGACGTGACTGAAGTGTGTGTGTGTGACCTCTCACAGAGCACAGCTGTTTTTTTCTGAGAAAATGTTGGAATTTGTGGACGTTAAACGAGCCCATTAACCTGTCACAGCTCACCACTCCTCATGGCTTTACACAACCACAGGCAAAGATATGAGATTACAGTTAGTGTAAAATACTGCATAATCTCACTTTTGTTATTTATATAGTCAGTTATATAGTCAGTCAGCAGACGCACAAAGGTCAAGGGTCAGGCGGGACAGTAAAGAACGTTTGGTTAAAATCAGTGAAATATATAAAGATGGACGTTGTGTCTACATTTCATGGCGTCCTGGAAATGTACAAAAGTTCATAGTATAAAGTATTAGAAAAATATTTGCAGTGATTGTGCTGCTGTGTGCGAACTCAAACTCTGGAAATTTCCTCAACATCAAACGCTTTCCCTTTTTTTTGCTATAAACAATACTCAGTTTACATTCATGAGGCAGTTTGTTTAACTCGGAGGTGTGGCGGAGACAAGAAGATCAGAAAGTCGATCCCTCGCTGTGCGGCGGCCAGTGAAACACACAGATAACCCCGAACCCAAAACAAGGAGTCTTATCTCTGCGTACACTCGAGCATCAAAAACTGACCACTGTGCTCACTGCTGGGCTAACAATGTGAACATCAAAACAGTTTGCAGCCTGATGAGCAGCAGATGTGAACGGCATGAGCGTCAGATGAAGTCAGAGAGAAGTGCAGCGTCACGGCTTGAAAGGAGGATAAAGGTCTCTGCAGGAAAATCGTTTTTATTTCATTCCTCTGCACATTAACTATGCAGCAGTTTTAAAGATGCAGAATCGTGTTTGTTTCTTCATGCAGAGCTTCACCATGAGCTTGTTTTTCTGTTTCAGTTAAATTGCAGAAAGACTGAAATAAACATGTGAAGTACAGTCTGCATGTGGGTGCAGAGTTCAGCCAACATGGTTATCCAACTGTATGATGAAATAAGTCATCCTCTCTCCTCCGTTCTCTGTTAGTGATGCTGATCGCTCTGCTGCGTTACGCTCACGTGATAGAGAAACACCAGAACTGTGTCCTCAACACGGCCGGCCTCTCCACCGCCTGGATCTGTGCTGCTGGTCTCATCATGGTGGGAAACTTCCAGGTAATCACAGTCCTTTACTCGCTGCACTCATTCACCATCAAGAGAGATAATCCAACACATTCTGTGTCCTTCAGGGTAATGACGTCTGACTTTTACAACAGATGTTTGGTCGTGTTGATGATAGAGACTGATCAAATAAGCTAATCAAAGCTGGACTTTTGCCACAACCTCAAGGCTGGATTACCAACTGCCATGTGTAGTCTGATTGATAGAAAAGAAAAGAAAATTGGGATTATGACACTAAAATGTCCCAAAAACTGGTGGAAAAATAAAATGTGCTGGTGCACTTAGGTCTTTAACTTGAACCCATTTCAAGTTTGAGGACAAAATACAAAAGCTCCAAAAATAAGTTCAGGCTCATGCAGTTTCATAAAATCAATCAAAAAACTTACCCGCCTGCAAAAAGAGCTCTATTTTCTAAACTAAAAAAAAAGTTACACAATTTCCATTCACAGAGACAGATTGCTATCTCACAGTTTTCAGCGCCTCCGGCTATTGTGAATCACAGTTTCTTTGTTTGACATGGAGGTGGATGTTTGATCTTTTAGTCTTTGAGTATCCCAGGTGTAGTCTGATTACAGTCAGCGGGACATTCTGTAAATGTGTTAAAGCACCAATCCAACGTGTTCTCGTCTGCCTGTTAGTATAATTATAAGGTCAAAATGTTGCTTTATTCTCCTCACACAGACTTTGCACATGTTCAGACCTGCTTATACGACTGTACATGATTTATAGGTCGGTGTCATGGCAACTGAAAGCAGAGGGTCCCTGTGGCCTCTATGTAACATAAACAGTGTGGAGGTAACCGTCGAGATGGCCCACTGCTTCTGTTTAACCAACACACAGATACTCGGAGCTCAAATCACCGGTGCAGGTCAGACTCTTGCCCCTGTACAATATCTTCAGTGATGTTAGGAACACAGAGATGAAATAGTTCCTGCATCTCTGTTGCTACTTGAACTCACAGGATGGTTTCTAATGGGAATCCCCATGAAATGGACTGAACACGTACATGCTATACAGAAGATGAACACCGGAGTTGTTGCTCCACCGCTGCCTTGATCGGTTCGTTTATTTGCGTTATTGTACAACTAGATCTGAAATAGTGTTGGTTACTGAGGAGGCAGCAGTGGATCAGCAACTTCTGTATGCTTTGAAACCCTTTCACATGATGCAAAACGTGGCGGCGAGCCTGGTCTTCAATCACCCCAACATGTCACCCACTGTCTACCTGTAGCAGCCCACGTTAAATTCAAATCTCTAACGCTGACTACAAAGTAGTCTCCAGTTCTTGAACGTCCTCATACAGACATATGTTACCTCCTCCTGGCTCTGCCTCCCGTCCTCTCAGGACAATCCAAACTTTTCTCGTCTGTTGTTCCTGTTGGTGGAACGTCCTACCAGCTCCTACCAGATCAGGGGCGTCCCTCTCTACCTTCACAAACCTCCTGAAGACCTCCAGCTCTTCAGAGAGGACCTCCTCTGTAACACTACCAGCACCTGGACATGATACATCTGTCCCTCTACAGCTGTCACAGTACTTACTGCTGCACTAACATGTCCTCGTCACACTGTACACTGACTGTTTCCCTTTTTTGTTCGTCGCTCATCAGCTAGATGACTAAATGTAAATGACCAAATTTTCCCTTTAAGTTCTTAGTTAGTTATCTTCAGTGGACCATCAGGTGAGTTCAGTGAGTAATTGTCTGATTACGTCACTAAATGATACTGTGAACGATAAACCGTTGAATCTGATCAGTACACGTGTCTGCATGTGTTCCTACCCTGCAGCCTCTCGGTACTTTGTGGAGCCTCCAAGTAAATCTCTTTTGATGTTGTGTTTGTTCTGTCTGAAGAGCCTCTCTGTGGTATAGTATGATCTTAAAAATAAGACGAGTTGGCTGTGTGTTGTGTGTCTGTGTTCAGTTTAAGGAGGTTCTCTCGTCTTGTTGTTAAATGAAGCTCAGTATGAGGGTCACCTTTTGTGCTGATTTGTAACTATACTAGTTTGAAATAGCTGTTGGAGAAGAGGAGCTGCAGCACGTGTTTGTACACGCATGTGTTTTCAGTAGATGCACAGGAACATGCAGAATGAACAGACAGACATCTGCACAGGTATTTAATGTATAGCTTTCATGGCCTCGGGCGCTGACTGTCTTAAAACTGGTGATGAACACGTGTTAGCTTTTGTTTTTGTATGTGCAGGCAGAGGCAAACTAAGCTGATTTACTCAAGTATTGTAATTCATATTTAGACACTTAGATTTACATCAACCAGGTCACCAACAGCAGACACAGCAGCAGCTAATATTACTGACTAGTCCAACAGCAGTCAGCCCAGCTCGGCGTCTGTCTTTCAGCCTTTTATTTCACCAAGCTCTCACCAACCACTAAAAGTCAGTCCCAGATTTACTCTTGTCCAACATGAGGGTCTGTCCTTTTAGCTGCTAAATGCTCAGCTATGTCACCAACTAACTGTGTCTGTCTGCTGTGCTGTTGTCTGTCATCAGTGGAAGTGCGTCTCCATCATGTTTTAAGATGTGGGTGCTAACGCTCAAGCATGTGTTAGCATGGTCAGAGGTCAGTGTTGTAGTTGGAGGGCTTTGTGAAGCTGCCGTCTCAGATTCCTCCTGCTCTGTTTCTACATGTCCGGGCCCCTCTAACTACACTGTGCACAGTTCATCCTCAGGGATCATCATCCAACTCACCCACCGGTAGTTAAGGGTGGTCCTCTCGTTCTTTCTGATTGGCTGCACGGCTCTCCTCCCTGCCCGTGCTCAATCTTACATAATGAACCTCAGTGTTTGCCTCAGAGTAAACATGGCATGGAGTCCTTGACGTGCTGCATGAACGTGCTCCGTACTGACACCACATCTGCGGAGAGATAAATAGCCGTGCACACGAAATGTTTACATCTCGGAGATGAAGTGTTGATGTTCAATCAGAGTTTCAATCAGAGGAACTCGTGAATGAGATAGCCAAAGAGAGGAGACGCACCGAGCAATGATACATATCCAGTCTGTTTGGGCCTCATTCAAGAGCACTTTGACCACTTTTAACACTTTTTTACTCACCACTGTCTGACATAATATGTATATTCTGTATGTGTGACAGTTTTGTGTTTCCTGTTTTATTTTGTGTCTTGCATTTCAACTTCCTGCCTTGCTTTTGATTATCTGTCCCTGATTAGTCTAATTTGTTGTCCTGTCTGGTTATTTAGCTCCTGTGTTCCTCCGCTGTGATCACCTCTGCAGATTAATTTAATCATCCATTTTTATGATTTATTTTATTTTTAATTGTGAAAAATACCCATCACAGTTCCCAGAGCCTTTTCAAATTGAATGATTTGTCTAAATAAAACACCCCAAAATATTAAATTTACAATCGTTTTGAAGCTCATAATATGTGGCTCTGTCCTGCTACTTCATTCCCGTCCACGTTTTCGATCCTACTCTTAGTTTAACATAAGTAAAATAAAATCCAAGAAAGCAACTTAAAGAGTGAAATGTTCAGGTACTGCTGAACAAATATAACTTTATCTTCAGACTAAAATGAAATAAACATTATTCAGCTGGCTGCTGTTAACGATGATCATGATGTATGTTGAATTTCTCTGAACAGTACCTTCTTGTACAGCAGTCAAAGAGGAGGTAAAAATGTTCATACACATCTGCTCGCCTTCAGTTATTGCCCTGGGCTTCGCCTGCCAGGCTACAGGTGTCAGGCACACAACATTTAGATTTGTTTATCGACTGCCGTTTATTTTTAAAGCATGACATGACAAATTTCATCATTTCTAGGTTGATCTAAAATGTAGGAAATAGCATTCAGCATCCACAAACTTTATATTTCTTCACTCTTTGCGCTCTGACATGGTTTATGTGGCACATGCACTCATAAACGTTTGCTTGCTCTTTGTGTCTCTGCCCTGTAATTTCATCCCTTAAACAGCTGTGATGTCTCCCATAATGCACCTCTGTCATCCATGTTCAGGATGTGTAATCATCACACCAGTTGCTGCATTTGAAAATGTGTGTGTGGAGGAAGTATTTATAAAATTATAAATACAGGAAACATGTACTTCCTCTGTGTGATGGTGCTGAAACTGACGAGTACATCATGGTAACAGGTTTCTTATCAGCTCTTGAGTACAAACTGACACAGTGTCGTCTCTCCCGGCGTCAGAGATGATAATGGAGATGATCTTGTTGCCTTTGGAAACTGGTATCATTACACTTCCCCTCTCGTTTTCCCACTGCAGATCATCCTGTCCTGTGACCATTTTTTTGGCAGATGATATTGTAACAGTGATTACCCAGAGTGCCAGTGTTAGGTCACAAAGACTCCTGTGTTTGTGTGTCGTTTGTGTTTTTATCAGCTTCGTTGTGTCCAGATGTTCCCGCATGTTCACAACAGCTGTACTGAGGATTCATTTTCTTTAACTCACCCGTTCAAATTATATTAAAGCTTGAAGTTACGAGAGCGTGGACGGGTTGACCATCAAAGTCTCGGTCTCGATACAGTGCGGTCTTGTCTCAGTTTAAGCTTAAAAATGAGAAAGGGACACAAACTGAACCAACTGATTATGTATGATGACAGTTAAATTCCTGCTGCCACGAGGCAAATTGTATGTAAAAATGTAAATGTCTGCTTACTTTCTAAATACTTCTTAACCAAACTCATACTGAACAATTTCCCTGAGCTTAAATGATACCTGTGTAAGATCTTCAGCGTTTGTTTGTTTGTTTCCTAGGTGGATTTTGCCAAAGTCCTCCACTACGTTGGCGCTGGAGTGGCCTTCCCGTCCAGCATGCTGTTTGTGTGCCTTCAGTCGGCTCTGACCTACAGGCTGGCCAAGACCCAGGAGGAGTACCGGATAGGTCACCTACGTGTTGGGATGGCTCTGCTGGCACTGATAGCCCTCGTCCTCAGTATCCTACCAACATGAAACAAACTCTGTGTTTCTAGCAGCGCCGTGACGGTTTTTCTCTCTTGTTTTGAGCTGTAAGACTAAAATATCACTTCATAAAGAACACGTGATATCTAGTGCAGCTGTGTGTTACGTTCTTCCAGCGTGTTCAGTAGTTTTGTGTGTAAATTGTGTTACACGTCCCCCTGCTGGAGGAAAAACAGTCTTACACTGAAAACACTCGTTTATACTGAAGCGCTTTCTCATCATGAAGCAACAGAAGTCTTACATATTTTTGGAGCAGTTATGAACTACATGTGAAAATACATGTCAGATCTTATAAACTCTTTATGTAATTTGTAAAGTAACTAATGCCCTCAGATAAAAGCTGTGAAGTAAAGTACAATATGAGATGTTGTGTAGTAGAAGTAGACTCAAGTACAAATACCTCAAATTTACCTTCAGTACAGGACTTAACATAAATCAACATATGTATTAAAATAAAGAAATAGATGTCTTCACCAACACCTCTGTAAAGATGTTTGGATTCTCCTTAACCTCTGGTCACCAGGTGGAGTTTTCTTTTGCCAGGAGAGCTTCGCCCTGCAGCACGCCTCCGCCATCTTTGAGTGGATCTACTGCATGCTCATCATGCTCTTCTACGGGACTTTTGCCTTCGAGTTCGGGGGCATGTCGGGGGACACCCTCATGGTTCTGTCCAGAGGAGGCGGAGTGCAGAGCTTCTCCACCTCCTCTGAACACAAGGCGGAGGTGGGCAGTAGCTCCAACCACCACCACCACCACCACCAGACAGAGAGCTTCTCGATGCTGTAACCAAACTGCAGCACGCCTCAGCATCTTTTGGAGGTGCCACATGGGCCCATCTGGAAGACACTAAAGCGGAGTTTAGCGCCTGGAAGCTGCATCCTGCATATCCTCACGCTCACTATTGCACAGAGCCAAAGCTGTTCCACTCAGCAGTGACCAAAGACTGATTCACAGACTACACTGCAGACCATTGCACAGTATCGTAAGTGCCTTCTCTGACCACAAAGGCGACACATGGACACACGCAGACGCACACAGTCCTCGCTGTTTGTTTAATTCTCTTAATGGAACAATCACTCTCTTTTATCAGACTGAACGCCCTGAAACGTTCCTCAGATGTCGCTCCTCGCTGAGCAGAGAGCAGTTTGTTTTCATGATTAGACGTTCACACACTGAGCTCTGTATTGTTTTCTACTCAGGAAGTTTTGTTACATAATCCACTTTTGCTCTTTACCTCACTTGCAAGGTGAAGAAAAAAAGAGTTTTGACAATAGATGGAAAGTTACCGTGTGCCAAGAATAATTTCATTTATTGTTGTCGTACTTTTGTGTTCAAAATGATCTATGCTCGTGTTTTTTAAAGTTTATCTTGTAATTCAAGTGTTAATATCAACAGAAAATATCTTTACGACCATACGGCTGTCTCATATTACCCAGATAAGCTCTGTTGTATATTTTGTTGTATCGTACTTCAGCTCTTTGCCAAAAAGTCCTTGTGTCATTGTTCTCAGTAACAAAGACAGTCTTTACCTTTTTTAATGGGACCAAGCTATTTTAGTAAGGAAGATGTTCTCATGCTGTATTTGATCATATACAGAAATACTTTTACAAGAACGTTTAATAAAGACTGCAGAGAACAAATTAAAGATGATTTCTCATTTTTCATTCACATGCGACCTTAAAAGAAAAATCGAAGCCTCTTGTCAAAATGTTTTATTGTTCAAAGATCATATTTACATATTTTTCCAGGATTAATGACACAGTACGTGCAACGAATGACACATGTAGATGAAGAGCACAGATTCACGTTTGATTCTGTGACTCATTCGTCTCGTCTCATCTTTGCTTTGCAGGCGTCTGCTGGTCTTGATTCACAGTTTCAGTTCAGTATACAGGTGTGTGCCCTGATTTCCTTCTGAAACTCTAAAAACTAGTAAGACTTTCATCTTATACCAAATGTAAGACTTTTTAAGGACCAGTGTGTCGGATCTAGTGACATCTAGTGGTGTAGTTGTGGACTACAACCCAGTCACCTCACCTAGTGTGAAAGAGAAACTGTGGTGGCCACGAGACGTCTAAAAACACAAACAAACTTTGTCCTTTCTGGGCCACTGTAACATGTCGGACTCAGATTTCTATTATACAAAAATAAATGTTGGGAAGACTTCATGATTTCACTGATATTTAAAACTCCTTCTTCTGCCGGTCTTGAAGACATTGAAACTTCAGGCTTTCATCTCAAACAAGAAAAAATATATATAAATGTATGTTTCTGCATTGAAACGAGCTCTAAAGTTTGTACTGAATGTCAGCTACAGACAGCTTACGCAGGAGGCAGGTTTATTCCTAATAATAAGATAATTGATTGTTGAACCGGTTCAAGAACCAGCGGCTGAAACAAAACAAAATATTACAGGAAATTATTATAGTTTATTTTCATTAAGGACTTTGTCTTATTTGATTTTTAAAAGATAGTTCAGATTCCTCCACAGACCACTAGAGGGACGTTGTATACCACCAGTGGTACACGTACCATAGTTTGAGAAGAGTGGTTTAACTTAAAAAAAAAAAAAACCTGCAGCCAACTATTTACCATCTAAATACTGACAACAACCACAACATGAGTCATTAACCTTTAAAACTTCTCGTGGTTCTTGTGTGATCAAGTATCAGCAGATCAAATAAGATCATATAAAACTGAAGAAACAATATTTTAATCTCGTACATGGACCTTGGACGTGGCTTTGGAGAAAATAAAATATGTAGAAGAATAAAAGTTTGTTGTTGTAGTTTAAGAGCTTTAGAGGTTTCCGATCATCCAACTATAACCCGCAGACACACGTCTATCATATAAAAATACAGTCAAACATTCACTCACTCACATTTCTTTGGGATATCTGCTGTATATCTTGATCTCATCTTCATGAGTCGTTTTGTGTCTGCAGGTCTTAATGAAGCACGTAATATAAAACGTGTTTCATCTTGAACGTGGAGAGGATAAAATGGCAGACTCAGGGCACAGGTAATAAGATCTTTAAGGGTTTTAGATCGTCCACAGTAATACTAAAACCTCCGACACTCTGCTCTCCCTTAAAATTTGGTCATTCACTTATTTCTGGACAGAAAAGCCGAATAGTCTCTGAGTAACTCTGCAGGCATGTGACTGTACACTGTATCTCTGGGACAAAAATACCGAATAGCTCATATTTCAGGTTTCTGTTGGGGGCCTACGAAGTCATAAAGTACAGATGAAACCTCTCCCTCCGTCCAATGACCACCGATTATCTGCACCCACCCTGACCCATCCCTTCATTCCCTCCCAGCTGCCATTCTCGTACTGGGTTACAGGAATACGAGGGGCTATCTATACATCACACACACTCTCGCTCTCTCTCTCACACACACACACACACTGATACAAACACACTCTAGAAGTTGAGGTTCTTCGGGACCTCCCAGGGGAACTCCTTCCTGCCAAAGTGTCCGTAGCAGGCCGTCTTCTGGTAGATTGGTCTCTTCAGGTCCAGGTTTCTGCAGCACAACAACACCTCGAGTTAAGACTCTCCTTGAAGCACAAAAAACACTTAAATCTTCTCCTTAAGGTTTCCTTAAAAAGTTCAACAGGTATCACATGAAAACTGTAGTAACTGGACTGACCATAGTCACTTAGTCACTATGTGTCACACTTAAACTTGGTGTTTTGTGCAACCATCCACGTACAGGTTAAAGATCTAGATCTAAATGTATTAGACATGTCGCACAACAAAGCAGATGCAGTTTTATCAGTGTCAGCTGACCTGACGATGACGCCGGGTCTGAGGTCAAAGTTTTTATTGACGATCTGCAGCAGCTCCTTCTCGCTCTTCTGAGAGGAGCCGTAGGTGAACAGGGAGATGGACAGCGGGTGGGCAACTCCGATCGCGTACGCCACCTGAAAATACAAAACAAGATAACTGTGATCTGTATTTTAGACCTTGTTCAGATTTCACCCATGTCTCCATTCAAAACCATGTGCAGCTTTTTGGGTTTCTGGTTTAGTACTTCCTGTTTTATGTTGAAAGAGTCTTTCCTCAGGTGTAACAGGTGTGTTACTTTACTTCCTGTCTATGACTTTTTCCCACCTTTTTTCATGTCCGTGTTGTTTCAGAGGCACAAAGACAGCAATGAGTACAGAAAAATGCATAAAAAGAGGTGTGTGAAACTAAAATAAGAAGAGACACAAATACAAAGTAAAGCGACAGAAGTGCAGCACAGTCTATGCAAACAATGAAAGCCATACCAATATATGAGTGATGGTATTCAGTGAAATATAAGCTTTAGTATAAGATGAAAGCTGGAGGTTGTTGTAAAGTGATCTGACCTGCACCAGAACCCTCCTGCACAGTTTGGCCTTCACCAGAGACTTCGCCACCCAGCGGGCGGCGTAGGCGGCCGAGCGGTCCACCTTGGTGTAGTCCTTCCCGGAGAAAGCCCCGCCCCCGTGAGCCCCCCAACCACCATATGTGTCGACGATGATCTTCCTGCCCGTCACTCCGGCGTCACCCTGACGGAGAATCACACAGATGTTTATATTTTTGTACAATGTGCAGCTGCATAAAGATCAGAATTTTAATAATATTTGATCATAGTCTGGATTAAATTCTAATAATAATAATACTGTAATTATTATATTGATCACGTTGCCGTGGTCACTGCTATTTTACGACTTTAAAACCTTTACCTGTGGTCCGCCGATCACGAAGCGCCCACTGGGCTGCAGGTGATAGATGGTGTCCTCGTCCAGGTACTTTGAGGGGACCACAACCTTGATGACCTTCTCCTTCAGGACCTTCTTCTGCTCCTCCAGGTCCACATAGTCATCATGCTGCACTGAGATGACCACAGTGTGAACCCTCTTTGGGATCACTGCTCCGTTCTCTTGGGTGTAATGAACCGTCACCTGGACGGTGAGTGGAGAGAAGATGGAGGAGAACATATTTATTGATATTTAATTTGCCTGATGGCTAAATTAGGATATAATTAATGAGGTAAGGCGTGTAAAGTGTTCTTCAACTGTATTCCACAACACAAGAAACTCAGAAAGTGTTGGCTTCATCGGACCGTGGCCTGATTTCTGCAGATCAGTCACTTAAAACACAGACACAAAAACATGGAAGATATGCTCCAGGTTGAATAATACCAAAGTTAACCTTTAATGTTCCCACGTCCACAGAGAGCCTTCCTCTGTGAGCTCTAATTCTTGACATGTGCAGTGAACTCAACAAGTGATATGTGCAGAGGCTGACACTGTTGGGGGGTGTTATTGGAAAGATGTCTCCCAGCTCAGATGTTGCATACCAGCGTGCTCTGCTTGAGGTCTGCTGGTAAGCACATTCTCACACTATCGCTACCACCGACATACAAGTGAACGACTATAAACACAGCGAGGACCATTGGCTGGAGAAGAACTTAAAGACAACACCAGTGTAAGTCTGGTGTGTGTTCAGATTATATTATAGCAGCTCAGTGCAGAGTCTTTAACTGTGATGTTTTGCATAGACGACGAGGTTAAATACATCTCTCTTTTTGGTGTCTTCTAATCCCATCTAGGCTGAGTGTTTAAACATAAATAACACAAGTCTATCAGCACATTTCATGGATATTTGTGTTTGAACGCCACCTGTGTCTTCGAATCCGGGCGGAGCCAGGGGACAGTCCCGTTACGTCTCAGCTCAGCCATCTTGGAGTTGAGTTTGTGGGCGAGGACGACGGTGAGCGGCATACACTCCTCTGTTTCATCTGTGGCGTATCCAAACATCAGACCCTGTCGACAGAGCGAAAATGAATGATGTTGTCATTGATGTCTTATTCATAGTGGTGGTACGTATATTAACTAAAGTAGTGAGTTTAAGGACGATTTTGAGGCACTTTATTTATTATTTGAAGTATATTTTGATGTTAATACTTTTGTTCTTTTACTTGAATAAATAAGTAAACTATTTTTACACTGTAGTGTTTACTCAGTAAATCTCTAAGTTAGCTTTGATTCTGTTGCTTCAGTCTCTTCCATCAGCTCTTCAGGTGTTAATAAAACAGACAGTATTTGTTGTGTTGTGTTTGCAGATGACCTGGTCTCCAGCTCCAATGTCACTCTCCTGACGATCAATATGAACTCCCTGTGCGATGTCAGGGGACTGCTGCTCGAGAGCCACCAGCACGTTACAGGTTTTATAATCAAAGCCTGGACGGACAGACAGAAAGAGACAACGAGGAGGAGACATGCAGAATTAACTGATATCATGATGTTTGGTTCATGTTTGTGCAAACAGACACCAGATACCAGGCCAGTGGGACGTAACAGACAGCTGCAGATGTGAGCTCAAAACATCCTTTTACCTTTGTCTGAGTTGTCATAGCCGATATCTCGGATAGTGTCTCTCACCACCTTCTGATAGTCCACGTTGGCTCGGGACGTGATCTCACCGCAAAGCAGCACCATGCCAGTCTTACACACTGTCTCTGTTTAACACACAGAAGAAGACGTGGTATGCAGAGACAGAGAAGAGATCATCAGGTGGAAATGACAGATAGAGCTGAGTGTCATCTGCATAGCAGTGATACAAGAAGCCATGCAGGATGATAATGGGACCCAGAGAGGAGGCGACTCTTAATTTCCTGTAGGTGTGAATGTGAGCATGAACAGTTGTTTGTCTGCAGGTCATATTCTAAAACGACCTAAGATGTCCTGAGTCGGCTTGCTCCAGCCCCCGTGACCCCGATGAGGATATGTGGTTAAAGATAATGGATAGATGTATGTATGTTATTAGCCTACTACTGCAGCTAGTGCCTACATCTGTGGTGAAGTAGAGTGCAGCAGACTTGACGGAGTTGTTCAACATGTTAAGATACCACCACCGTCACTACACGCCTGAAATAAATGATGAAAAACTGTGAATACAAGTAAAATGTAGAAAACATCACCATGTTTACAAGGACAGATATCTGTATCACTTCAAGGGGACTGGTACTGATCGTAACACAAATGTTGTGAGCGCTCTCCTGACTGGTAGCATCCTAAAGGACTTCAGGAGATCAAATAAGGGGAAAAGTAGCTTTTTATCTCTCTGCTTGAGAAAAACACCTTGATACTCACCACAAGCCACTTTGGCATCAGGGTCCTGCCTCAGGTGAGCGTCCAGCACAGCATCACTGATTTGGTCACATATCTTATCTGGAAAACAAGATTTAAATACATCAATAAGTGCTATGTGCGTGCGTGGGTTGTTTCCTTGTGTGAACTTCTGCTGCACGTCACATTTCTCATCAGGCAGAGCCTGAAAATATCACATGTCACCTCTCCGTCAGAGTACTACACATCATTCATATTAGGAGATACGGGCCTATGAATAGCTTTGGCTTGGTGAACACGTGCCATGTGACTGTAACACCATCAGCTCGTCAAAGCACTGACACACTCATTCATCTACTGTACTGAAACACGTTCAGTTTGCCTTTCTGTTACTGCCACTGCACGACTTTTCACATCAAGGCAATTCAGTCGTAACTGATTCAAAGAATGTTAAAAATGAACCCTGACGATAAGTTGTTGTTGTCAAGGTTCATTTTTCATATATAAAAGCAGGTTGGACTTATAGATTGGGTAATTTTACTTTTGATACTTCATGTTGCTGTTAACACTTCAGCACTGTTACTATTTTTACTCTGTGGTGCTGACAGGTCTTGCACTTCAGTAGATAATCTCAACACTCCTGGAGAAGGAGGTGTAAAAAAAAAAACATATTATGTGTAAGCTCAACCGATGATGAGTCATATTTGTTTTCATTTCATCGACCAAATAATGAATCAATTGATCAAAAAGAATAATAAGTGCTCGTTGGTTGCAGCTCCACATGCACACCACAGAAGCTCTTAGAAACACTGCCTGTGTGTGTGTTGATACATTACATACATACCGAGTTAAATGTCAAGCTCACATGAGTCCAGTTCTCAGATCTTTGCGCTGGCTTCAAGAACCGAAGCGTGTGTCAAAGAACTGAATGAATGATTTCTGATGTTGTTTGTTATGAACTGTCCGAACCTCTCAGCACACTGCCTGCTGACCTGTTCATAGCAGAGGAAGGTCTATGTTCGCCAATGTTGATTTACTCACCACATATAAGATGTATGTGTTAACCATGTTCATGATTTGTTCAGTTTGTGTGTTGTTCATTGTGTTTTGACGCATCAACGTGAAGTTACAGAAGAAAGCGTACAACAGACGGACTGGCGACAAAGACTGATGATGTGAATCAGGATGATAGTTTGTGTCAAACTCAGTTCAGCTGCAGCTGTAACGTCTTCTGACTCTTCAGTGCAGTGCAGGGAAGCTCGAGTGTCGCGTTTCCTCGGTATACGTGGAACCGGACTTCTAAGTAAGTACATCGAGTGTTTGGTGTTGGTCAGTAGAGAAGAACTGCTGCATGTTTCCTTTGTACGAACTCTGCTACAGGAGCAGCTGTCAGGTCAAATGAATCACCAGTGTGGCTGAACAGCTGCTGATTCAACCTGATTTTTTGATTTTCAGTAAGCAAAACTCATGAGACGACTTTGAACTAATTATCCAACATAAGTTCAGTTAACACAACTTTTTAGAAGCAGCAGCTGAGCATGCATTTTTAAGTTGAACTTCTGCTGCAGATTGTGAGCATCATGTGCAGCTTTTGTTTTTTGTTTTGTTTGATAATTTACTAGAACAAGTTTTAAAAAATGGCCTCATGTCTGTACAGTCTAGGATTGAGGCTCTAAAAACTGAAATAGAAATCACACCACATATCAGTGCTGCGTGGCTCCTCAAACCACTTTTTTATGCAACAGTGCCTCCATGCAACGCTCAGGATTCTGCACATTCCTCAAAGTCATCAATGATCACTGAAACATAAAAGTGTTCAGCACACTCCTCATTCGTTATCTGTAGCATGGAGAGGGAGTCCTCTACTCACCAGGATGTCCCTCTCCCACAGACTCAGAGGTAAACATGAAGGACCCATCTTGAGGAGCGTTGTCGTAGCTCCCATCCATGGTGCCATTCATTTTGTCGCTTTCAAAGGTGCCTAAAACAAACTGTGAACTGGGTAGAGACCGGTGGAGTGATGACTGTGGAGCAGAAAAGCTGTTTGAGCACAAAAAGCGTCCTTGTGTTTCTTATCAAAAACAGGATAACAAAGACGGACAGATTGTGTGGCAGACTTCAGCTGCGGTCTAATCTCACAGTCCCAAGGCAAAGCAGCAGGATAACTCTGCACTATATAAGGCAAAGACAACATACACACTCACATGGGGGGGAGGGCACCATGTGAACCGGTGGGTTAGACCATTCAGAGGCGAGAATGGGGAGGGTGGGCTCACTTTTTTTCTTCTTCTTCTTGGAGACTCTTTTTTTAAAAGTCCTCTCGTGCTGAATGTTCCCGCTTTGTCAGAAACTCGACTCACCGGACTCAGATCCCTCCAAAAGTCCGACTCGTTGTCTTGAATCAGTCAGCAGAGTGTTGATTTCATCGGACGGTCACTTTGAAGCTCCTCTGCAGATTCATTCATGCCTGCTCTTTGTTTCTTTGTACCTGGGGGCCCCTGAGGTCTCCGATGGGGCGTCTGTGGCTGTTTGCACAGAGAGCTCCCAGCTGCCAATGGGACGTTTTTACTGCACGAGTCAGAGCTCAGACACGAACTGATGCAGTGAACAAGCGTACCCAGGTCTCCTGTCAGAGCTGCTTTCATTTCATTTAAATAAAACTGCAGCTTTTTATGCAGCTATAAATGGAAACACTTGGTACTGATGGACAAGCTCTGCGTGAGCTGAAGGTCCAGTGTGTAGGATTCAATGACATCTAGTGGTGTAGTTTCTGATTGCAACCCCTCACTTCTTTCTAGCATGAAGGAGAAACTACTGTAGTCGCAAAAAATTTGAAAGTCCTCGACTCAGTGTTTAGTTTGTCCCTTCTGGGCTACTGTAGAAACATGACAGACTCTGTGAAGAGGACCCGAAGTTAGAAAAATCTGTCTGTGCAGTTACTGTTTTATTTGTTATTGATGATCAATAAAAAGATCTTTGAAAGAAAGAAAGGAGGTTTGTATTTTGGTGTGCTGACCACAAGATGTCAGCCTGATGCAGAAACACTCATCACACATTAGTTTATCTTCAGTCGTCAGAGATATTATTATTCATTTATTATTATTTTATGACAGACAACATAAAAAACATTTGGAAACACGACAAATCACCATATTTGTTTACTGAACTTACAATTTAAGCACATTTAAACAGAGAACACTGTAAGTGGAGTGTGTTTTTTTTCTGAAGTGCTTCAGCAGGCAAAAATATTAAAAACAAAAATAACAAACATCTTTTAATAAAGACAACAAACTGTCAGTGTCGACTGAACTACGACGTGAAGTTTGTCTCGACTTCAGGGGACGTCCTCTTGAGTTGGAAGGTTGACGGCGTTAGCGTTTGTCTCAGGCCACCATCTTCTCAGCGTCCTCTGGATTTCTTTTCGGACCTGAAAAACAAATAATGATTTATTTTTGATATTTTTTTTATGTTGTTCATTCTGACAGACGAGACTTTATTGTGCAGACGTAGCTTACCTCTTCATTCAGAAAGCAGTACAGCAGAGCAACAATAAAACCCTGGAGCGACATGAAAAATCCAGTCAGTCCATTAATCAATTAGCTGATATTATGATAATTGTTTTAGTTTTTCAGCTTCTAAACTGTGAGGATTTACTGTTTTTGTGATAAAGCTGAGTGTATCTGAGTTTGATATTGTTATGACATTACTTAGACCAAACGATTATTATTATTATTAAACTTTAATAATGCAAATTATAGTTAGTTCCAGTCCTGACATCTTCTACTAATAACAGTCAAAGTTTCAACATAAGTAGTTTAGTTACTTTCCGTCACTGTTAACGTGTCTCTCTTTGGAGTGGGTGCTGTGACGGAGCTGTTACCTGGAAGGAGCCTAAAACTAATTCAAAGCAGAGTCGAGGCCCAACGGCAACATGTTCTGGAAACAGTGCAAACGCCACGTAGTGAAGGCCAAACAGAGGGATGAGGAGCAGAGTGGATCGAACGAGTCTCCTGCAGCACAGACGACAGAAGACGAAGGTCAAAGACTGACAGGAAGAGACAGAGCAGGTGTGTAAACAGAGACGTACCTGTACAGGTGTGGCTCATTTTGGTTCACGCGTGTGGCCTTTGACTTCTGAACGATGATCCGACTGATGTTCAGGAAGATCATAAAGTTCATCTGTGGATCATATCACACACAGTCCATACCAAACTTACAAGCTGCTATTAGGAGACCGTTAAAGTTGTGTCTCCTGTCACCTGTTGAGGTGATCCCGGAGTTTTTTAAGGTGAAGAAGTCGAGTGCTTACAAAGATGGAGAGCAGGATGGGAATCTTGATTATCCACCATAAGCGGCTCTCCAGGTTGTCCCAACACCTGCACATACAAAATATTAACATCGTTAACGTCACATGAAAATCTGAAAAACACCGACATTTTACTCACCCCTCATCGTCAAGCTGCTTCTTCATCAGGGCCCAGACCACAACGGTCACTGACGGAGTTCCTACAAAATCAGACAAATCCAATCAAGACCAACACGTGAATGGACAACAAACACATGTGAAGAACACACGCCGTACCCCAGCCGATGGTGGCGTAGATCCAGAAGAGCGTCCTGGTCTGAGTGAAGGTGAAGAGCAGCAGAGTCTGCAGGTACAGACCCTCCACAAGCAACCACGAGAAGTTAGACAAAACACAGAAGTGGAAGAAGGCCACAGCTGCTTTGCACTGCAGCTGAGACGACACAAAGGACACGGCTTTACTGACATTTTGAATAATAAATGATGAATTGATTCATCACAAAATAAGAACTTGCAGTTTTGACTTGTGTCAGCGGGCTGCAGGCTTACTGAGGACACGGTGCAGTGGTCTGTGCTCTCGTCTGCAAACAGCACTGAATCTTTGATGAACACAGCGAGACTTCTGAGCATGAACGTCACAAACAGGTTGAGGTGGATGTAGTTACGCCTGCAGAGCAGCTTCCTGAGAGAAACATTGAGAGTACAGGGTTTAATGAAAACATGTTAGAGTTTTCTGATGTGAAATTAAACCAACCTGAAGCAGCAGAAAACCAGAGCAGCGACGAGGAGAGCAGCCAGAGACACTCCATATCCAACACTGTAGATCAGCTTCAGGGTATCAAAGTAGCTTTTCTGGAGAGAAACATGAAATATTTAACAATTTAAAGCATAAAGAACAAAAACTTTGGTGAAATGAGATAAACTTTGACCTTTGTGTCTACTGTACCTCTGTGCCCATGTCTTCATCTTCATCAAAAGCCTCATAGTAACAGGCTTCATAATACGGCACGCTTGGTTTACTCCATCCTCGGACTGTGCACCTCCGTGAGATCAGAACTGTGAAGGAAAGACTTCAAACTGCAGCTGAAACCTGAAGTAGATTTTCTACAATAATCTGAAAGGAGTGTAGTTTTTGTACAGACTAATTTCCATCAAAAAAATGCTGCATTTGTTTCCACTTTATGGTTGGACAGATGTTTACCTGGAGGACTTCCAGGCTTCTGCAGCGGCAGAGGACAGTGGACGGAGACGACGTCTCCTTCTGAGACAGCTGGCCAACAGCTCACTCCATCCCACTCCATCACACAACCTTCAAATAAAAGCACCATCAGCATGTTTCGATGATATGTATCTGTATGAATCCAAACAGTTACCTGCTGATGTGTTACTGCTCGACTGAAGTGACGCTGCAGCGTTCATCTTCAGTTTACACTCGTTTTCCTTCTTTTGTAGATGAAGGATAATCGAACATTCAGGATGAGTCGACGTTACCTGACAGACAAACACAAAAAGATTACTGCAGGTCACACAGGTTTACATATTTCACATTATTTTATTTACAGTAGATCTCATGCATCAATCTAAATGTCTGTAATAACTTACCGTGTATGGTGTGATGATCAGGATGCAAACAGCAGCAGTCAGACTGAAGTTCATGGTTTCAGTCATTAAAGTGAACACGTGTGTGTCCGGTCAGTTTTTCTTCTGTCTGAGGTTTGTGATTTAAAAAAAGATATTTTTTAAGTTGAATTCTTTCAAAATATCTGACACCGTCCTCAGGATTTGCTTCCTCTGACTTCCATGAGACGAGTGAACAAACATCTCTGTCCGTACAGGATGACCTCACCTGAGCAGCTTCATACCAGCAGCAGGAGGAGGTCTTTAAGTCACTGTATGATTCATGCTGCACGCTGTTGACATGACAGTTTGAGTCTTTAAGGCCCAAACATGTCGGCTAAATGTTAAACATGTGCATTAAGTGGAGTTATTTTATTTTTATGTCACTTTAAAAGACAAATACACCCACAGCGGGAGCTTTATGAAATATTCAACGCAGCATGCAGGAGCCCTGCAGGACGTGCAGTGTTGAAGTGATGATGGAGGACAGTGACAGCAGCTTTAATCTGAAATATTTCCCTCAAAATGAGAACAAATGAACGCGTTCATAAGCTTGGCTTGCTTTAATTTTTGCAGCACTCTGACTATTAGATTTCACTTTTCAGGTGTTTATCAGCATTTCAGATATCTTTAAAATATCCAGATCTTTCTGTTAAACATCATGGCTGTCGGTCAGAGGAGGAGGAGGCCATGGATGCTGCAGTGTCTCCCTCTAGTGTTTGATTTCACACTTGTTCTTGTTCAGAAGCACAAATTCATGGTACTTTACTTGAATATTTCCATTTTATGAAACGTTATACTTTTACTATACTCAGAGAAATATAAAATATTCCACTTTTTTACTTCATTGCATTTGTGAGTGATGCAGATGGTCAGTTAGTCTTTAAGTTTTTAACAGTTTCCCAGACAGAGAAGCCTGAAGACTCAACTGGAGAACTCATTACTGTGACGTGAAGTGCTTTGTAGTGTCAGCACTGATCTCAATCTGCTGTCACAGTCGGCTCCCAAACACTGTGACGCTTAAGTTTGTTAGTTTGTATTTCATCTGTTAACTAAAGACTAAAAACCTGCGAACAGGCAGTTCACAGTCACTGATATGATTCTTTAAAGTAAATAAAAATATGGAAATCTAATACATATATTCAAGACTGTGGTTTGTAGATGTTTATTTAGGAACATAGGAGCCAGGCTAGCATTTTCCCCCTGTTTCCAGTCTTTGTGCTAAGCTAACCAGATGCTAGCACATGAAAACCCTGCAAACTTCCAGTGCCTCCATCTTAACCTCCACCCCCCGTGATGTGCATGGAAACGCTGAAACGTCCTGCTGTCAGTGAAGTGTCTCCTCCAGGTAACAGCCTGCTGACCACATGAGGATTTAAAGGGTGCGTAAAGGGAGATTTTAAGCCTGAGAAGGATTCCACGGCAGCACCTGGCCCGCAGTGAACTCCCGCCACAGGATAAATCCAATCATCCTCAGCCACACAGCTAGTGACAGCTGTTGTACCGGGCGGGTTTCCAAAAAGAGAGAAAGAGGGAGGAAAGAAAAAGGCACAAAGACTCTCACAAACACATCTGACCGTCAGTAATTCCACTGATGTTTTCCGGGGCTGAATGGTTTCTCGACTTGGTGTAAAAGTTGGCAGTGGGTGTGTGATAGTGAGAGGCCACAGGGAGGCCAGTGAAAGAGGAGGGACACAAGGGTACACTGTTCAGTCCCCCAGGCCTCCACTTGTTTTACGTGCCAAGACTCCAAGACTCGACCTTTGTGTGCCGACCACACTCAACTGTTACTGTAGCTTCTGTTCAGCCTGGACGTCTCTCACACACAATCACTGCATGTTTAAACAAAAGGCATTTATAAAAATACTTTTTATTTCCCCGTCAGCTAATCTGAGAGTATCACACTCTGTTTCAGTTCGTTACAGCTCTTCACTGAAGCTATTTAAGACTGCACCCTTCAACTAAACGGGAATATTTTAGTATTTATACAAGTGGCTGTGGAATAAAGCCAATGCTAAAAACTGCAGTTCCTCAAACGTCCACTTGAGGCTGGCTGCAGAAGTGAGTCAGTCTCCATAAGTCCCCATGTTAGACAGCAGAAATAAACATGTTTGCAGCCTGGTACAAAAAACAGTTTTGGTCTCTGTAGCTAATTTCCCCGTTCATGACAACTGTACTGAGGGTGAATTTATATACAACTCACCTGTTCAGGTTATATTAAGGCTTAAAGTTATGCAGGATTAAGAGCGTTTGATTGACAGGTGGGTGCTGTTACAGGTGACTTGTCTGAGCATACTTCATTCAGGTCTGTGCCTATATTTAGATTTGCTGGGAGGTGGAAGACGACCAAGACTGTCAACACTCAGCTTCACAACGATGTCACAGATATGCTCTCCATTCTTTACACCGTCAGTGTTTTTATGGGTTTGAACATCGACACATGTCGACTGCATTCCTACACTTTAAAAACAAAAGAAATGAGAAAACTTAATTTATTAAGAAATATAGTTTAAAATGGCCCAAACTGAACATTTAAGACAACACACTGTAGCACTTGGAGTTACCGTGCTGCAGGTCTGCAGGGACACAAAGCTGACTGATGCAATGAGCAGAGCTAAAGCACCAACACCTGAGTCCTGGACCAGACCAAACACCTGCCAGGGGGAGCCTGAGTGTGTATTTTGCAATTAATTTTTGAAGTTTATTTCATAGTAGCTGTGTTTTATTTGTGCAGTTAATACTGTGTTAGTGTCAGACTGTCTGTGCAGTGTTTGTTTGCAGTTTGTGGTTGTTTGTGTTGTGTTTGTCTGCCCTCGTGTCTGTTTAATGGTTTGGCCAGCCTCTATATTCACACTACACAAATGTTAACACGTCCAACACTTCTTCTCTGCACACGAAATGTTTATTTCTCTCAGATTTCATCCAGAATTCATCCTGACAGCTGGCTAAACAGCTTGACTGACAATAAAAGGTGCAGTTTGTAGTAAAAGTATCAGTACCACAGTGTAGAAATACTTTGTACAAGTAAAAGTCCTGCATTTAAAAGAAGTAAAGTATAAAATATACTTAAAGTACCAAAACTGTCTGTAGATTTGATGGTGAAATACTGACAAACTATTTGATATTAATTATACAGCACAGCACAGTAATATTTAATGTTTTTCACCTTATATGTAGATTCAGCTTTCTGTGTTTTAATGTGATGCTCTTGTACTCTGACTCTTTATTAATGCAAACTTCTGTACTGTGTAAAACACGAACACACACTGAAGCTGTTTGCTTTAAACATCCTGCTCAGTAAAACAAACACTGGGCTGCAGAGTTCATGTTTGCGCCTCTTTGTTGACGTGAAACCAGACGGACCGAGCACTCCTCTCACAGGTTTTGCGGTTGTCCGCTCCGCAGCGCCCCGCACCGGCCTGCACCCGCACTGCGTTAGAGAAGCTGCGAGATCCCGGTGAGCGACCGCCGCTGAAGAGACAACACCGCTGTCTGCACTCAGGTAAGAAAAAAGCCGACACATTTCTGTAATCTGACGGATCCAAACCTCAGTGAATCACACAGAAACATCACAAACGAGCGGCCGACGTGCGAAAAACCCGCTGCGTCGTAATTCTCCATCGGCATTCGTCTTGTCACTTCATATTTTTTTGCATGAGGTGGGAGAGGTTGGGCCTCTGTGCGTTCAGAAATATCACGCACATGAATGAATTTTTCCTCTCATCATATGTGAGCACGGATTCTCCTGCAGCTTCTTTTACTGCGCGTCTTTTTCTTCTTTCCATTCCTTTGTGGTTGTGCGCGGTCTCCATCTTCATCGATCCTCCTCCACAATAAACACAGAAACGTGTTTTTGTTGCAGCCATCATCGCTGCACAGCACTGAGGAGCAGTCACCTCCCCGTGTTTTCTCCTTTATCCCCCCTAAAACAACAACAAAAACGTCTCCATCATCCTCCGGAGCAGGTCCTGCTCTCCCTGCAGCCACACGGAGATCGTCCTTTGCGCGCTGTAACGAGACTAATCCGTCAGAATATTTATAATCTCATTATAAAAGGATCCCGGGAGGACAATAATGCAATGTTATTTCTCTGATTTATGTCCAGTCTGGCCGTGGACACTTCTTTTCTTTGTGTCGTCTCATTTGAGCGCAGTGGATGTGAATTTGTGCCTCTTTTTTTTACGCCCTCCCGTTATTCGCGTCTTTCTTCCATCTGAGGGCCTAAATGGTTTCTAGCATCGCTGTACGTGCAGCACAGATGGACTCCTTTATTCTACAACGTGAAATCCTTCCACCTAAAGTCTAAAAAAAAAAAAGCTCTCCCCTCTTTGGTTTGGTTTGTGTTGCATTGATTTGCATGCACGTCTCCTGTATGTTCATATTCGTGTATTATTCAAAGAGCGCACACTGTACATGGGGATGAATCGGGATGATGCGGTGCCTGTGCGCAAATGCCAAGCCCATTTTTCATCTGATCAACAGTGGAGAGTGTCCGCACAGCAGCGCAGCGTCTCCGCTGTCACACAGCCCGAGCAGTGAACCAGACTGCTTATCTGACACATATGGGCTCTCCAGTAATCCGCCCTGGGTAGGTGCATGGAAAGCCTTCCCATGATCCCTGCTACGAGCCACATTAAAACAATAGGGCTTAACGCGCTGTTTGCGTGTCAGTGCGGGCTCGTGGACTGGATTGGGTTTGTCTTTCTTCGCCTCCTGACACACCTCTTTCTCATCCTCGTGGGAAGAGCCAGATTCTTCTCGTGCATTACATCGATTTCTGCAATAAGGAGGGAAACAGGGGGGCATGTTGTGGTCTGCACCCGCAGCTGGAAGCCATTCCAACCGGCCAGATGAGCATAAAAAGGAATGAAAGACATCTCAGTGTCATCCTGTTCATGTTTGGAGAGACGCTTACAACCTCCTGCAAGCTTCTGCAGCTGATACTGTAGAGATGTGCTGGTATGCACACTGACTTTATGCCTCTGTTGTTGCTGTGATCATTTCTCATGTCCATGCTCACCATGAAGGGATGTGTTCAGGCCCCAGTATGGAGGCCATGTTGCTTTAGCAGCCATTAAGGAACACCATTTCCCATAATCCCCAGACTTTCACCTTCTAAACGCCATGACTCGACAAAAGAAAGAGGCGAATGCATGAGCGAGTAGAGCGGTGGAGTGATAACTGCAGGCAGACAGGATCAAACTAAAGGGCATCGAAGCTAGGCTAGCTGCTAGCAATGCTACGCTATCGTCACATCCTGTTTACATTTAGCTTCTTCCTCTGGTTTTTGCACCAGGCTGTAAACATTTGAACATGGGGACTTATGGAGACTGACTCACTTCTGGAGCCAGCCTCAAGTGGACGACAAGAGGAACTGCAGCACTTTGGCTTCACTTTACAGCCGCAGAGGTTGCCGCTTGGTTTATCTCCGTTTTGCCTAAGCATGTGGGCTGGTTACTGCGCTTAGGCTTTGTAGACACGTTAACCAGTATGGTGTAGGCTCGAGTCCAAAGCTGACCGCGTCCAGACGGCCTCATTTTGGAAGGAGCTTCCTGAGGAGCTAAGCCAACAACATCAAAGAAATGACTTCTCTGCAGTCGAGCTTTCATATTAATTAGTCAGATTTACGGTGTTTGACTCAGACGTCTGCTTAAGAGCTGAACCAATTAGCTGATTAGTGTGAGTCGTTTTTAAGAAGATTTGTTTTTAGATGTTTTATTGGGAATGAAAATAATCTGCTTCTAGTTAAAGTTTATCATTGTTCTTTCATTGAATGTTTGAAGGTCTGTAAAGATAAATTGATATGCAGTGCATTCGATCAGGCGCGCAACAAGAAAAAGATGAGATCAGAGCTGTAAGTCGTCGTCTCGTTAAACAGAAGAAGAAATTCCTCAGCAGGCTTTGAACTGCATTCTTGTACGCAGTCGACTGGCACCATGCTGATGGAGGATGGACCTGTGTTTGCTAGATCACATCGCAGCTCCGGGTCTTGCGTGCATATTGAATCCTGCAGCAGCTGGAGCGTCTGATTACTTTACTCTGTGCACCATGACAACATGAGAAGAAATATTCATATTTTAAATTCCATACTGCGAGGCTGAAATGTCACGAGTCTTTTATGGCTCTGTAAACTGGAAGTGAACGTCTAGCTTTGATTATATCCTGAATATCTCGTTTTAAGAGGCTTTGAACAGGATGGAGGATGTGTGGAAAGGTAGCAGGGTGTGGTTAACATCCTGGAGGTATGAAAACAAAGGTGGTGAATGTGAAGAAACCCGTGTTTCTCCTCCAGCCCTTAGATGGAGGGCATAATGGAAACGGCCTCCACCTTCAGCCCCCTCCACTGCAGGGCCGGGCCCACATTAGAAAGGTAGAGTCAGTCTGAGGCTGCCGGAGGCTGGGCGAGAACACAGAGAGAGGAAAGTAGGTCAGAGATACAGAAGCAATCAAGCATGAGAGCAGCATCCTCGTCTCTCAGCTGAGCTACAGGCAGCGCTGGTGAGCGTGCAGGACGACGCGCCGCACCAGAGAAACGCCTTGTTTTTGGCTTCTGTCTGTTTCAGCGACCGACGATGAATCAATGAGTCATTCATCAAGAAAAAACACAAAATATTCTCCGCTTCCAGCTTCTGCTTTTGTCTGATTCACGTCAACTGAGAACGACATATTTAAGGTTTCAGCTGTATCCTCTGCGGGGCATTAGAGCTGAAACATTAGCTGATTCATTGATCGATCGAGGGCTGCAACTCATGATTATAGATGACTTTTTCAGATGTCTTGTTTTGTCAAAGAAACACTGATTAAAAGCAGCGTGTCCGCTCACTTCAGAAGGTGGAACCAAAGAATATTTACTGGGTTAAATCAGTTAATCAATTGTTTCAGCTCTGGATTAAACATTCAGACAGAAAACCAACCATAAATTAAGAAGTTAAGACATGAAGATTCACCTCTTTTCTTTGTTGTATATGAATGTAAACTGAACTTGGACACCTCTTGTAACGCGGCTCTTTAGGATTGCACGGGAGGCAGATTTTTAAAAAGAAGGCTGGGATGCCCCGAATTTTTGTCCCAAATGTGGCTCAAGCTCTAAAAACACTTTGCATGTAGTAACAGCTGGTAAACACTCACACACCTGTCAAACATTAAACGTTCAGTTTGGAGAGCAGGTTTTATTCAGGATTTGTTGACTCAAGCTCAGACCGAGATAACTCGTTTTTCAGGCCTGTCAGATCCCCTGCAGACTAACTGAAGATATTATACTTCCTGATGACAAATTAATGTGTAAAATTGGACCTCCCCTCAAGACAAATTAACATCTAACCCCTCTTTGGTGCATCGCACTTTGAATTTGGGGGTAAAACACGACGTCAGACGGCCTCAACTCGCTGCACGCTCGGCGCTCCTGGAGCTGTGTCAACATCCCTGTTGACCGAGCTCCTCGCAGAGCCGTCTTAGCAGTTTACTCGGGACGCCGGGGCCCTGTGCCAGAATTACATTTTCACACGCCCCTGAGAGGAACAAGCTGCATCAGCAGACCTTTGAGCCTTTCCCCCCCTCATGAAGCTGCGACAAAGACCGCTGTCATGTTTCCTTTCTGCAGCAGGTGAGATTTGTGTGTGTGTGTTGTCCTAAAGCAAATCATCAGGGCGGCCCAGTCCTTTTTTGGACCCCCCATCCTGACACAATGACTGACAAATGGGCATGTTGATGAAAATCTCATGTTTAAAGAGTAAACTACTATTTTACACCTGTCTCCTGTAATATAAGCTGGCTGCAGACTAATGCACAACCCCTCTGCACACACGATTATCAGCTGAAGGATCCAGTTCTTATCAGTCTTGAGTTTGTTTGCTTTCTAACCGTCTGAGCTCCCGGATGCAGAGTGAACGGCATCTCAGAGGGATTGTCTGTGCTGGCACGGTGCAGCTTTCTCGTTGTTTGGATTCTGTCATGTGTAACGCTACAATGGCAGTGTTGTCTGGGAGCACTGAGAGTACACTATTCATTAGACTTTCTATGGGACACACAAACATCTCTCTTTCTTTTATAATATCCTCTTTTTTAAAATACAGTTTGGCACTTTTGTTTTCAACGATGAGGCGTGTTGTTCTGTGTTCTTGTTAGGACTAAAACCGTCAATGTGTTCTGTCCGTGGCTCTTTGACATCTCAGTGATTCAGATAGATCTGCTGCTGTGCTCACTGGTGACGGTTTCCACCATTTGGAGCCAATCAGAGCTCTGTGGGTCGGATTAAGAATGGGGACGTTTTGTTCCTGTACGAGCGCCAGAAAAATTACGAAAGACAAGTTCACGAAAATGGCGGGAAGCGTGGAAGAGACCGATGCAGCTGTGCAGGTTGTTGTAAGTTTAATTACAGACATAATTACTCTTAAATTTGGTATTTTTGCGTCAAACGTGACTACTAACAACCACCGCTTCTGTGTCTGTGCTAACACGAACAGAGTTTTATTATCAAGCTTCCCCGAGCCCATCGGTTCATTCTGAAGACGTACATCTTTAAAAAATACTCACAAATACACAGTTTTATTTCAAATGTGTTGGGGACTATTTTCAGCGGTGGATTAATCCACATTTGGTGCTCTAGTGAGTATTTGTGGCAGCAGGACAGTGTGTGTGTGTGTGTGTGTGAATGAGTCAAATAAACTACAGTGTGTGTTCATGGTGATGAAGTGTAACAGGGCGGCTCACTGATGTGTTTTTAACACAACCGTGGAGCTCTATGGCACAAACAGCACACACTATACATGTCGTGGATCAATAAGAAAATATAGAATAATTCCAGTTTTATCATTTAAATCATAAAAAACAGTTTCCAAATGAAGTTATCAACATTAAAGGCCTTCAAACTTTATATTCTTAAATCTTTCTCCATCTTTGAAGGAGTAAGACATCGATCGATCAGTACGTCATTGGATTGATTGTGATCAGTGATTGAAAAATATTATTTTACTCTTAGTATTAGTGGTAAATTAGTATTTACATTTAAACATAAATATCCATAGTTTACATCTTGGTGTGATAACTCTCTTCCAGAAACGTGTTTTAAATTTAAATTTTGGTATTTTTAAAATGTTTTTAGCCGTAAGCTGATTTCCACTTTGTCTCATTCATGTCGTTCGTGCTGAAAGTCGAACGCCGTTCAAACATCCAAGGTCACGAGATACGCCGGCGCACAGAGGGAAGGTCACATAGCTGAGCCGAGCGAGCCTTTAGAGGCGGCTTTGTGGGGTGGGGTAACCACGGCAACAGTTTAGGCGTCGCTGCCTGTAAAGACACGAGTACTGCGACCCTTTACTGAAGTACTGAAATACTCCATTACAAGTTAATAAAGTAACATGATAATTATTGATTCACTCCAACAAACAAATAAATGAGTAACAGCTTGGGATTAACCATGGGAATAAAAAGTTACAGCTGGTCAGTTAGAAGATATCTGAGTGCTGACGGAGGGCGAGACGCCAAAAAATCTATTTCATTAATATTAATTATATATTTATATATTGGGTATGTTAGTTTGGCTGAGGAGTAGCGGATCCTACGGAGGACCTTGACCTGTATGACACTGAGTCATGACAGCTTACCCTTTCGCTGCCTTGTCCCAACAGACAACTGTAAATTTAACCTTCAGTTCTTTCTCCCAGCAGCTTTAGCTTTTCCAGTGGTTAGTATTAACTGACATGAGGCACAGATAAATCTGAGATATTAATGATTTCTGGGTGGGCATGAATTTTAATAGTTTTTCCCAGGGCAGCAGTAACATTGATATAAGTACCATAAAATGGAAAGTACATCAAAAACGTCCTGGACTAAATAACTTTTCATCACTCACAATCTGTAAAGTAACTAGTAACTGTAAGTGTGCAGTAAAGTGGATAATAAATATTTTGCACACAAGAATCCGAAAATCTAAAGAGAAACATTTATAGCAACATTACTTTGACTACTTGCTCGTTATATTGACAGATGATAATTCATAATATTACAGACGGTCTTTGAGTCACTGCAGATTAATCAAAGTTGGCACGAGGGTGAGAATGAAGATCAGAAGCCGACAGATCATCATACGAACACGGAAAGAGCAGTTTGGATGGAGTTCTGTGTGTGTGTGTGTGTGTGTGTGTAAATAAATGTGATTCAAACTGCTGATGTAACCAGAAGCTCGGGTTTAATCTGACATGTAATCCTCTTTTTATGAGATTTGACGCAGTTCACATCTCTCTGGTTGAAGGAGCGCGTCGCGGCCGTGAGGTTGATGTCCTGCGCTGCGGTGACGTTAGCATCTTAGTGAGCAGTTCTGTGCTGAAATATTGAGGTACAAGTGCTGCACTTGTTCAGAGGTGGTTGTTGAGGAAGTGCAACTCATCAGGACGATGTGCACATGAGCAGAAGGGACTATTTTTACCAGTCAGGCTGTAACATGAAGCACCGACCCCACGTCAGGATGTATAAATAACTGCTTTTCACAGACACAGTGTCTGTTTACATTTGGTGGTGACGGACTGGGTTCAAAGTGTCCATGAAGTACGCCATCATTATATTTAATCCTTAAAACCAGGCCTGCTACTTTACATTTAATATTAGTAACTTGTCTGAAACCAGCTATGTGACACATCCTGGACTTTATCCTCATCTTCGTTTATTGAACTCTTGCAGCCTGACCTGCGACTGGCAATGGACTACGCGAACAACGCCTCCAACAGCTACAGCTCTGGAGACACCATGAGCTCCTCCTTAGCCAACATGACCATCAACGACCAACATCACCAGGAGAACGGAGTCCAGATGGGACACAGAAGCCCCGGAGACGCCAAAATGAAAGGTCAGACACGAGACGAACCGGCACAGTCAACAAAGAGATGCTACTGCAGTTAAAGATGGAGTTGCGGGACTTTTACATCTAAATCTGTCACATTTAAGCGCTGAATGCTGATTAAACCTGATCTGGTGTCTGTGGTGACGTTGGTAGTGACGCGTTTACGTCAACAGAGTAGACTTCGTCATGAGCGTGCATCAACAGTGTTTGCAATTACACTCTTTGTCAAAAAGGAGGAGACAAAAGTTCTGCACTGCGCTCAGTGAATAAACCAATGACAGGAGAATAATTCAACGCACATCAGTGAGGTGTAAAAGCTCAATCACACGGGACGCGGCTGCGATACGTTCCAGCTGCAACATGGCGGCCAGAGCTGATCGTATGATTGTGATTCACCAGAAGTGCCGCGGCACGTTCCAGAAGCGTCTCTCTCCGCTCCGCCGAGAATACACGGCTATTTTTGACGGATGCAGCGTCATGCAGCACGCAGCGGATTGAGCTGACACAGAAACGACAGAGAGAATCCAGTCAGTTTTCAAAATGAAAGTATAGAAATAGAAATGGAATCTGAGCAAGTTAACAAAGTCTGTCAAGCGAAACGTTTCTGAAACGCTCCTGATGGTTTTGGTGTTGGTGGCGGGTTTGAAGCCGTGTAAGGCATCAAACGGTAACGCCTGCACGCTGTGCCCACGCCACAAAAGTTTAATAATAATTTATAAACATTTCGATCACACTCGGATCTGGTTGGGATGATTAACCTGACCTGCCACCAGAGAGCTCGTCAGCCTCATGATGTCCATGATGGATAAATACGGGTGCGGTTCCCAGACGTCTGTGCAGGCGTTACCTTTTATCATTGATGCCTCGACTGAAGATGAAATATTATTCACAAAGTTTGAGTGAATGTTTTACGTGCTGTGAGGCAACTGTCGGGTCACGTCTTTGATTGGCGTTGGCGCCTCCGCTCGCTGCATCAATCGTTCCATTGAAACGAATGAGAGGCCGAGTTTTGTCTGAACGAGGTGACATAATCCTGATGACATCATTCTTTATCTTCTTATCGTGTCGCGGGTCAGACAATACAGAGAGTCACCCTCACCGGCACCTGGACATGTTCCTCTGTCAGTCAGTGAGCTATTAAAAACACGTTACATCATGTTTTCCAGCCAATAAACACGTATCGTTTGACTTTTTCAGCAGTTTCCAAGGATACAGCAGATTAAACTGATATTATTACAGTTTTCTTACAAATACAAACAAGCCTGAAGAAAACAGACAAATGAAAGAATAACTGGTTTCATTTATTTATAACAAAACATCCTGAATATTTAACATCAAGAAGAATAATGTACATAAAGAATGATTATTAAAATATTTATCTTTCTAAATAAACCTCAAATTTCAGGAAAGTTTGAACATAAAAATATGTAAAAGAAATAAAATCTGACCCAGCTGACTTCAGGTCAAAGGTCAACTCAACCCGTCGACTCTCTGGCTTCATGCTAGCACTTTAATCCCAGATTATATTCTGAATTATTGATGTGCAGTTTCTTAAAGTCCCTGTGGTCTGTACAGATTCACAGGAAGAGGCTGAGCCTCGTAGTTTCCACTTCTACTGCGCTTTGTTTTTTTTTTATGCCACTTTACATAATAGATAAAATGCATGCTTGACTGCAGCTGCACTGTGCTCTGTAATCCAGTCATCTGGGTCAGACCCCTTCAAACGAGCCCTGTCTCCATGCCGTGTCACCGCTCACCACGGTTCACTTCAACAATCAGGCTTTTAATGCCGCACAGAAAGCATCAGCTTATGAACGTCTGGAAATAAAAGTCATGTCTTGTTTGTCAGCCGCAGAGTTTGTAAAATAAATATTAACAGTCCCGACAGATTGCTCAGCGTGGAGCTCATAATCAGTTTCATTTTTTCCCTTCTTATCCCATTTAACCATATGGCCAATTAGTACGTAGCCTAGCGTTCCCAAGTTTACAGCCCTCACTAGTGCAATCGTTTTCCCCGTTTCCACTTCCCATGATGTCACGAACAAACAGGAAGCAGCAGCCTACAGAGATAAACAGCACGTTTCTCAAAGGGGAGACACAAAGTGAGTATCTCTGATCTGTTAGAGGATGTAGTTGAGTAGTGTTTAAAGTTAGCTGTGTGGCTGTGACTAGTTTAAAGGAAATGTAGAACAATTAACTGTTAATGATAGTGTAAAGCTTCGGTTTGTTATTCCTGCGCTGTGGAGAGAACGTTAAAGTCGTCCCTATAAACAGACATCTGCAAACACATCTGTAGGAGACGGACCAAGACAGGAAGTGTTCTGGTTTCCTTTTGTAGTCTGAGAAGTATTGACCAATCAGGTTTGAGCCTGCTTTGGTTGCAACAGTGCATGTGAAGAGCAAAAGAAGCTGACTGCATCGGCTGCATTTGGCTGTTGGTTCTTCAAAGTTACTGTACATACTGTAGTATTTGTCCCAGAGTTCATTCAAAGTATACAAATATAATAATTTCAATTAATTTATTAATGTATTTAATTCTGAATGCAACATTTGGTCAGTTGGATAAAGAACTTTTGCTTTCAGACAAAGTCACGTAAGAGTTTCCGTGACAAACGACAGCGTGCGTCCTTCTGTTGTCATCGCTTAGTTTTGTCCATAAATCCACCAAACCTCCTCATCAGTCCTCACCGTCCTGCTGTTATTACAGACATGTCTGAACCAAGCGTAAACCCTCTGTGACGTCACCCGCTGGTTTGTGGACGACCGTTTGGCATTGTGAACGTTGCCATCTTTTTTTGGTGACTGTATTTGGACCAGAGCGTGGAGCCGGTGGTTGATGCTGGGCAGCGCTTGGTTTTGACTCTGCCTGGTTAAAAAACATCCAGAGAAAGCCTAAACCTAAATATGTACTAAGAATATTTGAGGTGAGAAAACACAATGCAGGAACAGAATCTTTATTCAGATTTGAGGTTTGAGCTTCACAAATGTCAGCTGGATTTGGAAAGATTTCTGCTTCTGGTTTCGGCGTGCGTTAGCCTTTTCAATCATTGTGTTCGATCATTTGTTTTCTGGTGAAATGAACAATGACAGGCTCTAAATGTTTGTTCTAATTGGCTGACCCTAAGGCGTGTGTTGATATGGTCAAATCAAAAGACGTGTTTGTCTCGTTCACTGTAAAACAGACTGTTGTCTAACCCTTTTAATTCTGCTCCACAGCTCACATGAACGTCTGTCACAATAAACATTGAGCTTGACCTCCAGTTTACCTTTAATTCACAGAGGATGAAGCAGCACTCTGTGAAAATGGGGTGAAATCTGTGTCTGAACTCTCTCAACCAGAAAGCAGCTGTGACGACGAGGTCCCGCCTGGTACGCTCGCCTGCACTCACGAAGCTAAAACACCAAAAACTGATGATCGCAACTTAACCCTCATGTGGCATGTTTCAGTTTGTGTGCAGGTTATCGGTTCATTTCTCCTTTTTTTTTTTACAGATAACTTTAGAAATACAATCGGAGACGCTTTCATCTTAGTTCATTGCTTTCTTCTTCCTCACAGTTTTCTTTGTTTTCAGCTCTAACACACGCCTGGTTGGTTTCAGTTTGGGGTTTTCTGCCTGTGTGCTAATGTATGCTTCAAACCTGCTCGTTTGCCTGATATTTATAGCCTACGAGGCACATGTAGCTGTGTTGTCACCACAAACAAAAGTGCAATAAGAGCCTATTATCTCACTAGAATCTCCACTTGTATGGTGGAGCCACACATTGCTGACACATGGAAAATAAAGGCTCTCAGTGCCGCAGCAGCTTCACTCGAGCATGCTTTGATCATAAATACTGAAGGTGACAGATAGTCCAAGGGTAGCTGGAATAAAGGGTCATCAGCTTTGAAGGTCCTTGACTGTGCAAACATGAGAAATACCTCAACTGACCCGTCGCAGCAAACACGAGGTCAGGAGGTGTCGACTTAGACGAGTAAACCAGGCTTAGCTTTAAGGTTGAACTCCTGTTTCTCCTCTGACTTGACGTCCGTTTGTCCTACAGCAGAGATGTCTGCAGAGAAAGGCGGCGATGACGCTGAGCTCTCAGAAATAAAGAGCGCCTCATGTGAAGACGAGGGGCAGCTTGGTATGCCTCCGGTCTTTGAGCTCCTGCCTCTTTTTCAGCTGCTTGTGCTTTCAGTTAGCATCTGTAAAAGATTAGTTTGACATGTTGGGAAATGCACTTGTTCGTTTTCTTTATGTTACATGAGAAGATCAATACCCTTCATAAGTTTGTGTGGTAAATATGAAGCTGCAGCCATGAAGCTGGTTAGCTTAGCTTAGCATAAAGACTGAAAACAAGGGGAAACAGCTAGCCTCTGTCCAAAGGTACCAAAAAGGTCACTAATGAACAGCTGTGGCGGGCAAAATGCTCGCGTCACGTGGAGACCAAAACAGCATCGCTGCCACGACGTGACGGAGACGACATTTCGTGGACGTGAGCAGTAATTTCCTGAAGTCTTGTTGTTATCTTGAGGTTGCCAGGCGGCTGTGGAACAGTCTATAAAGTAAACCATCATCAAACAAACAAGATGCAAAATGTTAATTATTTAGAGCTTTAGCTGGGCTACCTGTATCCCCCTGCTTCCAGTGTTTGTGCTAAGCTAAGCTATCCAGCTGCTGGCTGTAGCTTCATATTAAACGTATCGATCGTCTCATCTAACTTCAGTTTATTTCCCAAGATGATTTATTCTTTTTAAGTTTTCCCTCCTGCTGCTGTCGTGTTTGTGAAATGAAGCTTACGATCTTTTTCTTTTAGCATCATTGCTGGAAAACAGTTGCTGTTTTTTCTTTACGCTTGCTCTGATGGTTAATACTCGGCTTCTTTCTGAACTGCAACATGATCATAAGCAGACTCAAACATGGCCTTTTTTTAAACAAAACGATGGTTTACATCCTGGCTATTTCAGAGTGAAGGGTATGTCCAAACCGCAGGCAGATTTAAGACTCGTGTGATCTGTCGAACAGATGCACCGCTCCCAGAATAATGTTAAAAACAGCCGAAGTACCACATGGAGCACCAGCTTACGTGTGGTACTGCTGCACCATCTCAGACTAACTGTGGAAACATGATCGAGATATTTAACAGCTATTCGCTGTGTGCTCTTTGCATTAACTGAAGACGCGCTGTGTGTGGGCTTTGTATTGATTTCTTTGCAGTGAGTGAGTGTATTAATCCGTCATGAATGACAGAAAGTCGTTACTGATCATGCTCTAATGTCTTTTCCTTCTGTCTTATCATGTTCAACCTGCAGCAGGAGGAGCAGCTCCAACAGGTAGGCTGTTTTATGTTTTATTGATCGCACTCAGGCTGAATTTATTAACTGCAGAAGATAAATATGAATACAGTTATAACTGCAGGTGGATGAAGCTGCTTTCATAGTATTAGTTCAGTAGTTCAGGGAGACTTTATATCATATTTGAATCACCTTTTTTTACAGTGAAAACATATTTTAGTGGTCTGTTGTTCGTTATGTTCACTGGAATGCATCATCTGCTGTCTGTCACCCCAGTGTGATGCATTACCGTCCATTTCCATCTCATTTTACTTTCATTTCACTGATCACGTCTCGTGCCTCTTCACCTTTTATAGCTCTCGGTTTGTTTTTTTTGTTTCCTGGTTAACGACATAGTCTGTTATTTTCCTTGTGAACATCAATAACCCAGTTCTGTTCACTTCTTTGGTTATTTTTTGGTTTCAATGGGGAGATGGAAAACGAGAATGTGAATGTCATCATTAATCTGCTTTCCAAACAAATTAGCAAAGCCTGCTTCTGGAGTCTGCAGTGAGTTTGCGTTTGCGGGCGACGGATCAAAGCCTGCTGAAGACGGAGCTGCTGGCGAGGGCGTTGACTTCATGGGAGCTTCCTGCTCTCCGGACCCAGGAAACGAGGCGGTGGGAGAGTGTGGGAAGAAGCTAAGTGACTCTTTATGGGCCTCTGAAGACCTCAGCTGTAGTTCAGAGATAAGACGGGACGTACCGACCAGCCCTGAGTGGACCGGAGCTGTGGACTCTCAGCGGGCGATCAGCCTGGACGCCTCCGAGTGTCTGACTGAAATCAGCAATCTGTCTTTAGTTCGTAGCACGGCTTTGGAAGACCTGACATCCATTGGAGACAGAAGCACGTGGGGTAATCGAGAAGAGGAAAATGATGGAGCGGCTTTAAAGTCCTGCAGTGACTCTGAAAGCAAAAATATCAGCCCAGAAACACAACAGCTCCCTTATACCCAAAATCTGTCAGGCCCTATCTTTGATTCTCATTCAGAGGATCTTCATCCAGCGCGTAGCAGTAGGAACATTTCCGAGAAGGATAGCCTTTTTACCGAAATGCCATCTGGCACAGAAACTGAAAACAGCAGCGGTGACTCATCGTTACATAGGGCCAGCTATTCAGAGCCTGACATTTCTAATGACTCAGACATGAGGAGCAATGTGGCTCAGACCACCGGTACCACTGAGCTCCAGAAAACGCCCCCCCAACCAGCCAGAAAGTCTTTGGTGCCGGTCCCTATACTCAAAGGTCTGTTTGCTGTCATATTCACCAGTTCAGAGTCCTCTTCAGTTAACTCCTTCCACTTCTTTCATTTACAACGCAGCTTCTACTGTATGTCATGCTGCACTCTCCCTCCGAATCCTTTCTCTGGACGTTAACCTCGACCCGAGGAGAAGCTTGTCGTCCTCCCTCCCCACTTTAGCTTTTTGTTTCATCTCTCCATCTCTGCTCACTCTGCTGGTTATGCAGCCCAAAAAAAACAAAAAAAACAATTAAAAACCCACTTTTTGTTTCCCACGAGCACGTTGTGTCACCATGCATGCTGCATACTTTATATCACCGAGATTTCTTTGCCATGAGAATGTTTCGGCACACACCTGGAAGCACTTGGGTGGATGTAAAGGAGGAGATATTAAAAAATGTGAGTTTAAAGTCTGTTTTTCTCTCCTCTGTCTGTAGCTCAAGCAAAGATGGATAACGGCTCTGCAGAAAAGGTATGTGACAGAGAATATGATTAACGTGTGTCATCCATTTCTTTTATTAAAGGGATAAATCTAATTTATTACAACTTGGAGCTTTGTCCATCTTTTCTATCAGTTACTATTTCATTACTGAGATCTTGGAACGTGGCGACATTGGAAAAAGAAACATGAGAAGATTGTAAATAAATCTCCAGGTTAGATTAATATTATTTATATTTGGAAGAGACAGTGGAGGTAAATTATGACCCAAACTCTCTGACCGACATCCTGGTTCATCTTGTGCAGTGACGGATTTTTTAGTTTTACATCCAAGTGAAGTGGTTTAGATCAACATCAGCTGTCTTTAGTCGTCACTATGAGGAAGAAGAAACTTTCTGTTTCTTCCCAGCAGTCACCGTTGGTTCATTTTTACCTGTGACTGCAATCTTTTTAGGCCACTGGGGGGCAGCAGAGACGAGCTTTAAGCGAACGTTGACATATTATCAGCTTTTCAGTTGATGTGCCAGTATTCACACATCGAGCAGTTATGCAGCAACAGTCACGTCAGTCATTTGATTTGTGTTTCAGACGCATATTTAGCTCTGTTTTCATCTCTACCAGCTCCTGAGGGAAATATCTGCCTCGCTGTTTCCTCCTGCTTGTTGCTAAACTGATGAAAATGACATTTATGAGAGCGACACTAACCATTTGTTGCCTCGTCTTTTAGTGGCGTCGCTGCGTTCCCAGATCTCAGCCAGTGCCAAAGTTTTTACAGCCAACAGAAATGATGATCAAGACTTTGAAAATAAGACCAAAGTTGTAATAAATCAGAACAATCCTTTATCGTTATATTTGTGAATCCTTTCCTTCATTTTTCATTTGTTGTCATACCTGTTTTATGGTCATTAGAACTTTTGTTTTTTATTCATTTTTTCTTCATCAAAAGAATCAAACTGCCACCAAACCAACCTCTTCCCTTAAAAGACCATCCATAGTCACCAAGGGCAACAAAACACACGCTTCCTCCAGAAATGGCCACAGCTCCATCCCCATTAAAACCAGCAGCGCAGGGCAAAGGCAGCCCGGAGTAAGTATGCTGCTAGAGGTTAGACCTGAGGTCTGGATGGACTCTCCTGATTCAATCCATCCAGGAAATATCCATCTGTCTGTCCAGTCAGTTTCAATGCACCCAAACCTCCATCAAAGCCTCGTCCATTCATCTCTGATTAGTGATCTGCCTTCCACATTAAGCAGAATAAAAACTACTGCAGCTTTCTGACATAAAAGAGACGTCTCTGCTGGAAACTAAGTAACTTTTGGGTTGTGTTGTTGATTTTCAGAGTGTTGGTGCAAAGTCTCAGACCCCTGGAGTCAAAACCAGAACTGCAGCTCAACCAGGTACAGAACGACGACTTTACATCAGACTCTTTTTTAAATTTTGATTTCTGTCATTTTATAGAAAGAAAGATTTAAGGATCACTTATGATGTGTTATATTTTTGTGATACAGCTAGTGCCAAGAAACCTCCCACTCCAAAAAATGACAAAGGTAAAAGAAAAATGATTAGCGACCACTTTTAGTGTCGAGTAGTCGCAGTGCCACGGTCTGATCCGGCTTATCCGGGATCAAACTTGGGCAGCTTTTAGCCAACAGAGCTCCTAGTCTGTTTTTATTTTTATGATTTCTTTCATTTCTTTCATGACTGTTGACTTATTCAAACATCTGACCCGTCGCTTCTCCAACTTCTCCAAAGACGCCCAGAGCGGACAGAGCAGCCCCGGCACTCCAAAATCTCCCTCTAGCCAGGCGAAGGCGGCGGCCGAGGCCAACAAAGTGAAGAAGGTGGCCGTGGTGCGTTCTACGCCCAAATCCCCGGGCTCGCTGAAGGGCCGCCCGCCGGCTCCTCTGGCTGCAGCGGCGCCGATGCCAGACCTGAAGAACGTCAGGTCCAAGATCGGCTCCACAGACAACATGAAGCACCAGCCCGGTGGTGGAAAGGTGCCTTAACTCTGACTCCTGCTGTCACACTGAGTACACCACATACAGGCTGAGCCTCGACTGTAGGCAGACGGGAGGTTTAGATCCAGATATCTGAGCTGCTTTGGAGGCAGAAATATTCCCATATACATTACATTACATATTTAAGGAGGTGGAGTGGAAACTTAAAGGTGCCCTTTGAGGTCTAAAAAACATTCGAGAGCTCCGTTTTTAAACCTTTGCAAAGCAGATTTGAATAAATATTTAAAAGGCAGCATTGTTTACAACCAAGTTTGCGGTCTTCAAAACTTCTTATTGCGTTACTGCCACCAACCGTCGACCAGCGGTGTCGTGTAAAATCGGCGTCGGGAATCTGCATTGGATCACTTATGTGCATCCTCGTGTCCCAAAAATAAAAAACCACACTCCACAGGGTACCTTTAATATCAAATAATATGCATCATTAGTTTGTCAGAAACATGAACAAAGATACAAATAGTGGCCGACTTCCCTGTTCACCACTGACCTGCTGTGTTTGTAGTTTTACTGTGATGACGGATTGTTACCGTTTTTTTAAAGTGTAAAGTTTAGATAATCTGGATGAACTGTCGGCCTGTTTGCCGACTGTCTGATTGTGTTTCTTCGTTTGTGTTCTCAGATCTCAGCAATGTCTTCGGTGAGTACAACATTGTCACAACTGAAAGAAAAGATGATCCAAACATGTAAAAAAATTAAATACAAACATAAAAAAAAAAACACTTTAAATTTATATCATTTCTGTGATATTAAATTACGTCATCTGACCATTAATGCCCATGTAGTATAAACAGGATGGATTTAAAGTATGACCAATCCCAACTGGAAAGTCCAGTTTATGTATTTATATTTATATTTATGTATCATATTATCGCCCAAATGTCTCACCTCAGTCTGGATTACTCCAGGTTCAGACTACGCGAGTCATCGAATTCTCCCGAGAGACGTGACAGACTCAACGTTGGTGTTACATCATTAATGACAAATTAAAGTTATTAAAGTTATTTCTTATTGTTGCACAGAAAAATATTATGTATTCAGTATTTTTCTGCTTTCTTAAATTACAGACAAATGTATGTAAAATTACGATAGTTATGTGTAGTTACCGCGCCTGTAGGTTACTGGACCGCTGTGTTTGGACACAAATGCAGAGCTTGAAGCCTGGCAGGATGTGATGTCATGAGGTTATCTGAACCGACCTTTAAAAAACACGGCTCCGCCCACCGAGATTTGAATCAGCCAATCAGGTTATTTCTGCTTCCAGAGCAGAAACGCAGGAACTAAAACTCCAATCTGCCTGTGTGTGTGTGTGTGTGTGTGTGTGTGCGAGGTTAAAGCATTCAAAGTGCTTTGTTGTAACTGTGTGTAGACGACAGTCATGTGTCAGTGGTTGAGATTTAGAGGATGTTGAGGTGTGATATTTATGGACCAAAATAACTGAAGACAGGGTGAGCGTGAACACTGGTTCAACCCTGTTTCCAAAGAAGTGTGTGATGAGGTGCAAAACATTGAAACGCCATGCTAAACTAACACCAGCACAAAGAAAACTATGAAATGTCAAACAAGTCCGGACTGCAGGCCGGACACGCTGCTGGAAAACGTGCTGAACGTGGTTTTAAATTGTTTAAACGATTATATGGACTGTAGATTCTTTGTCGTTTCACACTGACAAACAGTATTCTTACACGTTTCACAACTTTTACAGTCAAAAGTTCAAAACATTGTATAGTTGTCTTCATTTTAATGAAACATGAGGCTTCAATGTTTTGCACCACGTCACGTCTTGTTTCTGCCCCACACAGCGTGACGTTTGTGTATTTCTTAGTGATTCCCCTCCCCTCTATTCTCCGCATGCGTTCACACCGAACCACACGTGTCGCTGCTGTTTCTCAACCAGTAGTCAGTTTCTTTTCAGGCTTCACAGCTCATGTGTCAAACCATCGTCTACACTCACAAGATCTAAAAGCTGACGTTTTCATTTTTCCAGGTACAAATCCTTGATCAGAAGGTGGACTATAGTAATGTCCAGTCTAAGTGTGGCTCCAAAGACAATATCAAACATGCACCCGGTGGCGGCAATGTGAGTAACTGAGGGATGAACTCAACAACCAGACTCTTGAGTATCTCTGCAGTTATGATCATCAAAACCAACGTTTGGTAAAAAACAAAGTGTTCTCTTATTTGTGCTCTCCGTGATCAGAAGATGGACTTCTTAATCTGCTCAGCAATCACTAATAAGACACTGAAACATGATTATAGATTTTTTTTTTTTGTCCAATCAAAGGTGCATTTAACCCAAATCACACAACTTTAATGTCTTAAAGCTGGCATCTGTAAGATTTGAACAGTTATTATGATTTATTTGGTGCTGATCTTTTAATAAATAGGTTGTTTACTCTCTCAGGCACTAAAATAACTCCCAGTAATGTTTCCAGTTAAATTATCTGGAACAACAAACATCCAGAGTTATGGATGGCAGCTTTATCGAGTCAGAATATGTTTAGTCTTCATTTTATTTCCTCCTTTTTTTTTTTGGGCTCATCTCCTAAAGATTTCCTCCTTCCGGTCTCTGATGGATTTGATCTTTCCTCTCTGCACCCTGCAGGTCCAAATCCTGGATAAGAAGCTGGACTTGGCTAACGTCCAATCTCGTTGCGGCTCTAAAGACAACCTAAAGCACACACCTGGTGGAGGAAAGGTGAGGAAGCTGGACTTTGACGGTGGAGTAATCTGTGTTTTTCTGACAATGCCTCTTCCTCGAGGAGAGGAAACTGAGCATATTTACGCTTCCTGTGGTTACAGCAGTGTCACAGCTCTCAGTGACTCCACTAACCTCTTTTCCAGGTTAAAATACTTGATCAGAAGTTGGATTATAGTAATGTCCAGTCTAAGTGTGGCTCCAATGACAATATCAAACATGCACCCGGAGGTGGCAATGTGAGTAACTGAAGGCTCTCCTCATCAGGAGAGTGTTTTGTCTTTTGAGTTTTGATCTTCACACAGATCTTTTGTTAAAAATAAATGAGTCCTTCCCCGTCCTCTTTAATCAGCCCTCGTTAGGTCTCACTCCCTCGAGCCTCGAACTCGTCCCTCCAAGATCTAATTTCCTCTCCAGAAATGGTCCTCATGCACAGCGGCTGCTGTTTTCTTTTCCTCCAGGATAACCGTCTTCTTTCCCCACATATCAACTTTCCAGGTACAAATTCTTGATAAGAAGTTGGATTTAAGCAATGTGCAGTCCCGGTGCGGCTCCAAAGATAATATAAAACATGTACCCGGTGGTGGAAATGTGAGTAGATCTGGGATTTTGGCTGCAGATTTGCTGCCGTTTCCAAAAAAACCTTCTTACTGAATGCATCTTCACGAAGGAGAAGGATGTGCACGAATTCTCCTGTCTGTGTGAAACCTCGATACTCCCAACACTCTGCTAACACCTCCTATTAACAGTATTATCAGCACACTGAGGCAGCCATGAGCATTTCATACTGACAACAAGAGTAACACGAAACTATAGATTTACTGTAGAGCTGTCCGCTTTCTGCATCGATCTTTGATTTTAATTAGTGGCAGTGGTGGAAGAAGGAAATGAACTACTTTATATACTGTTGGCTACTTTAATCTACAGCAATGCATCATGGTCTGTAAGAGCATCATATGTTTGTAGCGTTGCTGTCTAAAATGTCACCTTTCCATAAGAACAGCTCTCAGCTTTGTGACGATGCATTTTCCAGCTAATCCACGAAGTTTATTGAGCTGAAGACAGAAGAGCATTTTCTCAGCGTATGAAGGAACACTTCATCCTGCAGAAAAAATCTGAATCGATACACAGAGACGACAAATTTCAGTAAAAACTGTAAAACTGCCACCTTTCTCTGACTCCAAAAAAGTTTGGACGTTGTGTAAAATGTTTCGTTTTTACGCAGCGACTGAACCTTCTTGGAATCAGACTCGTCGTTCCACCACTGACGAAACGTTTAGTGAGCTCAGTCGTAGTTTAGTGCTTCTTCAGCTAACAGCGTTATGTAATGCTCATGGTCTAACGTAAGCTTGATAACTCTGTTGAATCTGTGTGATCAGTGTTCAGAAACAACCTGCATGAATCCTCTGTGTGGGCGTCTTTATCCAAACCGATCCTGAAGAAAATCTCCCGTGTGGTTAAGTGATCTAATCGTGTTAGAAAACCGTGAGGAGAAGGAGTCTGTGCACGGTGACAAAGAGTGTCTGTCCTCGTCCTCTCCACCAAACTGTGCCTTGTTGTGGCGAGCACTGAGATGATCTCAGCTGAGAGACTGAGCGCTTTGTGTCAAGAGCCAATCATCCAGGAGAGGAGAGCCTGAGATGAGCTCATCGTGACGAGGAATATGGCTTCTATCTGCGATCGACATGTTAAGTGTTAAAGGGAAACTCAGCTGTTCTTCAGCCTGCACCAATGAAGACGACGATTCTTCAGATCGGTCAAGTATTGAATCTCACCGGTCTGTCCATGAACGTCCACTAAAGATGTTTGTTTTTGCCACTGACAGGCTCAGACTGTTATTAAAAGTGTCTGACAGCATGATGGGAAAGAGATAGATAGATTAGTTTCCAGAAACAACACTTATATCACCCAGACTGCAGTGACAGAAACAGTGATGTTACCTCTCTGCAGTCTGTTGGCTTCTGGTTAAACAAAAAGGATCTGACTCTGTGAATCCTTTCCGTAATGTTTTAACAGTCTGAGCCTGTCAGTGGCAAAAACAATGCAGCGTTTCAAGAATCATCGTCCCCATTAAAACCAAAAACAGGTTGAAAAACAGCAGAGTCACACGTTAAAGAATGCAGAATATGATCGATGCAACTGAAACACTAAACGTTTTTAACATGAAACTGGATCATGCTGCATTTTTTAAGATTAAAGGTTCACCGCTGACTTTACCTAACCCAGTTTGACTTCACGTGTTTCCTTCCTGTAACAGTTGTAGATGACTAAAACAGTTTCTAGGATCAGATCTCTGTTAGCTGCATGCAAACCTGAGTTTAGAGTCGCGTCTGTTACTCTGGATTCACACTGTGTTTCTGCTCTTTGCTTTTGTCGCCTTCACAGGTTCAAATCGTGCACAAAAAGATCGATCTGAGCAACGTGACCGCTAAATGTGGATCAAAAGACAACATCCGTCACAAACCAGGTTTGCTGGCCACATCTTACATGTTTCTATGTACGGTTGTATCTATATTTAACATAAATAACAGCTCTATGTTGTGTTTTTTTTTTTATTAGGTGGTGGGAATATTGAGATCAAAAATGAGAAGCTGGAGTTCAAAGTCCAGTCCAAGATCGGCTCTCTGGACAACATTGGCCACGTTCCTGGAGGCGGACAGAGAAAGGTGAAAACCTTGCAGCCACACTCCACCTTAAATTCCACCTTAAAAACTCCACATTTCCTCTTTAGTATCAGTCACCTGAACGCAGCACGAGCAGCAGATCCTTTAGAGAAGTGCACGTGTCATTCAGCTCTGTGGGGTTTGTTAGTGGGTGAAACACAGTCAGCATCACAGCGAGTTTCACACCTCACAAACAGACTTCAGTGATGTCTTCAAAAATGTTACCCCCCCCAAAAAACATCCCATTTTTTGTTGTTTTAGTGAAAATTAGACACGAATCACGAATCATCCACCCGTCATCGCTTCCTCCTCTCAGTTTCACATCGGCACTTTTCTCCTCTTTTGTTCAAGTCTCATCTCCATCCAGCTGATTTCACGTCCATCATATTTGTTGATTATCTTCTGTTTCATTTTGTTTTCATATCTTGTGTTTGCATTTTGATTTCTGTTGATACCATCACGTGTATTTTTGTTGCATGCCTTGTCATGTCCCTCCTCTGGGGGCTCCTCTGTAGAGGGAGAAAGGGAAGGAAGCCGAGGGGAGTACCTCAGACAGCCCCTCAATCCCCTCCCCAGCTGTCACCCCCCCTCAGTCACCTCAGACTGTCCCTTCAGCACCCGTCACACCCATCCTGACGAACCCCCTCATAAAGATTGAGGACTCCTGTAAGTACTCGTGAGCTGTGAAAACAAATGTGTTCTTCTACATGTGATCTAAGAAACGTCATCAGCAGTCAGTCTGAACATCACACCTACACAACATGTTTGGGGTCGCCTGTTTTATTGGTGTTTTCATTCTTTCCTTCAGTAACGTCATTTTCAACAGATCAAATCTGAATAATTCAGACACCAAATGTATCATATCACTTCTAAAAAATAAATAGTTTCCCAAAAGAAAATTAAATTTCACGTCGCTCAAACATGCAGAGTGAATCAGGCTTTCGTGGCAGGCGACCCCAAACTTTTGAACATGTGATGAACATTATTGTTTACCACTGAACTACATCTGAACCTGCTGCAGGAGTCAGACACATCAGTGAGGTCCAGCACAGGAAGACAATATTCCTCCATTACTATTGTAATGTTTATATATCCTACATGAAACAACATGGTGAGAACACACAGACGTATCTCACATGTTTTGTAGTCCATCTTCTGAACGTCTTTCCTGGACCTCATGATGTTTTCCATCGAGGTCCAAGAAAAGTGTTTAGGAAAAGTGTTTAGGAAAGGTGTTTAGGAAAAGTGTTTAGGAAAGGTGTTTAGGAAAGGACAGAGGAAGTCATTTTTGAGCCACAGAGTGAAGCTGAAGCTTCGGATCCATCCATTTTGTGATCCAGCAGCTTTGTAAACACACTGTTGTCCACCAGAGGGTGCTGTCTAACATGAGACGTGTGTGACCCCCCCTCCTCCTCCTCCTCACCTGTGATCTGACCTGCAGATTGAGAGCCACAAACTGAGCTTCCGTGAGACAGCCAAGGCCCGCACTGACCACGGCGCTGAGATCGTCTCTTTGGAAGACTCCCCCCAACAGCTCAGCACCGTGTCCTCCTCCGGCAGCATCAACATGGCCGACTCTCCGCAGCTCTCCACACTGGCTGACCAGGTGTCCGCCTCTCTGGCCAAACAAGGCTTGTGAACACACCCCTTCCTCCTCCTCCTCCTCCTCCACTTCCTCCACCTAAAACACACGACCACGTAGAGGAGTTTGTGATGCCTTCCTCATTATTTACACAGGACTTTTTTAGCTACCCATCACTGTTTGTCCTCCACTAACGTTTGAAAACTGCTCTCGAGGCGTCAAAATGTGTTTGATTTCTCTCTCTGTGGTCTTTGAGCTCTTGATTTGCTATTTCTACCTTTTGTAAGTTTCCCTTTGAGAGTTAAAGAACCTCAGCAGAGCCAAATTCTCCCTGTGGATCTGAGAAATCATCTTATCTTCATGCATATCCTGCTAGATCTGACGTCATTTAACACTTGGTTTCCTGTCACGTTGACTGTGAACTCCCCTCTGGTGGGTGGTGTCCCCTTTTTTTGGGTTTGTTTTGTTTATTTTTTTTGGATAAAATACAGAACATTAACGTGGATTATGGAGGGAGCTGCAGACTGTTAGTTTGTGCTGAAGCAGAGGGAGCAGTTACAGGGTACGACGAGGAAAAACCGTTAGAAGAAAAAGTAGCAAATCTTTTCGTCAAGGCAGAAAAAAGAGAAAATGCTTTCAGACCTCACTGCTGTCTTTTTGCTTTGTGTAGTCCCGACATGTGCTGCACCTCCAGCTACTGTAGGTGACGGTGTAACCTAAAAAAAAAAGAAACGAACGGCTAGAGTAGAAACCTTTGTGTTGGGCACAGTTTTATAATCGTATTCTGTGGATATATGACATGTATTTGATATGAAGAAACATTTGTATTGTGCCTGCTACTGTCAGTGTTATTTTTTTTTGTTACTGCTCTATTGTAAATGCGCTAAAGCTTGATGTACAAGGAGGAAAAATTAACCTTAAGGCATTTAAAGTGTAACTTTCATGGCCAAAACTATGAAGAGGACGGTGAGTTCGTCAGTATTTAAACTGCTACGTGCACATTAAAGGTAGAATAACGTTCTTAAAGCGAGACTGCGTAACTTCAGGCCACGACGAGTGAAAAGTTCATGCTAAATGCTAAGCTACTAGTTATCATTTGGCTAAAATGCTAAGCTATCGTAAGAGTACAAGTGTAGAGGAGTCATGAAGTAAGCAAACTGACTCAGTGATGTTTATATTCACTTTAAGCGACGGCGAGACTGACGCAACCGTTCAGTGCGTTTAAAGGTCCGGTGTGTACGATGTAGCAACATCTAGCAGTGAACTTGCAGACTGCAACCAACTGAACACCCCTCACCTCAACCTTAGTGGGAGAACCTGAAGTGGGTGTGAAACTTGTGAAAAAACGTCTTTGTGTTTGGTTTGTCCGTCCTGGGCTGCTGTAGAAAGAGGAGCCACTCCCACTGCAGGTATACAAAAACATAATAATACTTATTTTCAGGTGATTAAACACTGACGAAAACTAATCTGACACACTGGACCTTTAAAGACACGAAGCGTTGCATGGTCTGAGGTTAAAAACACAAACATTTTAAACTTTACACAACCAGAAAATGACAAAGCAAATGGATGGATGATGGATGATGGATGATGGATGGTGGATGGATGGTTGACTGGGCCAAGTTGATTTGAGGGATTTGTTGGAAAGCGACGAGAGAAAAACTGTACAGCGATGAGTTCATCCGCTCGGATAGTTAATCATTACATCCGTGCCCGAGCAAACACGGGTTCATCAGGGGGGGCGGCTGGTTGCTTTTATCTTCATGGATGAGCCACTACATGGCCAAAAGTATGTGGACACCTGAGTATTAATCTGTCTGGCTGCTCCCACTCAGTTTTCAGTCTTCGTAAAGGTCACAAAGTCAAAAGATTAGAGGAGGGTATGCTCTCCTGTCCTGTTGATCCACACTGGGGGGTCTCGACCCTTCAGGGTGGGATCTACAGTGAAGTACTGCATGCTGTAGCTAACTGAGAGGCATCGTCTGAACCATGAAAAACAACCTCAGACCACGTCTGCATAAAAATATCAGGCATCTGCAGGGTTTCCCCGTACTTTTGGCCACACAGCGCACATTAAAAGAGATTCTGTGCGAGTTTGAGGCGTGAAGAATCCTGTTAAATGAAACAAAAGCAACCAGCTGGTGTTTAATCACCCGTTTGTTCACAACAAGACGTCCTCCTCTCAAAATATTCTCCCTTCATGTACTCAAAAATGTCCTAATGTTGGTCAGTATTCCTGGTGATTCATCACTATTACTCGCATTGATATAAGTGAAACTTCTTCTTGCATGCACCTCATGTAAGAGACAGCCTGCTGTCTGCTTGTTGCCTCCCTTTCACTAAGTGGTCTCTGTTTGTAGATCCTGTTTATGTATGCGCTCTGGATTTGGAAGGATATACTGACTTTAAAAAATGTGGTTAAAGGGTCAAACACGTCCCACACTTTGCTCCCAAACTGTGTATGTCGAGGTTAAGTTAAAGAGCACGCAGGTTAAAGGCGCTCTCAACATTATCTGCATGCTAAATTCTTGGTTTTTTTTTAAATAGACCACGTTCGTCTCGGTGCTGCCGACGTCGGGAGTCGCTCCCGCTCGAGCAAGAGGAGGTGATGTGAGAAGTGTGCGGTAAAGAAGTTTGTGTCCTCTCCATCCGGCAGAGGTTTCTGCAGTAACAAAACTCATCACCTTTCTTTGATTACTTCTGACGCTGTACAGTTGTGGAAATGTGATTGTTCTTGTGCATTTTATCAATAACTGGTTTATGATGATTCTTGTTGCTGTATATGTGTATTTGAAAATAAATGCTATGAAGTCACGTGTCGTCGTCACAAAGAGCGCCGTCTGAAATCACCACACTGTGTTCACTGTCGTAGCCGCCATGATAAGAGTTTGAATTCTCCAACTGTGAAGGAAAGGAGCTTCACTGCTTCCTTTCTTGTCTCCTTTAGCAGAGGATACACCGGACCATCCTTTACCAAAGGAAAGGAGGCAACTTGTTGTGAAATGTTAATAAGTAGACAGACTGCAAGTTATCCTGACCATTCAAATGAATATAGAAACATTAATGTCACATTCAGTGTCCCTGCAGATCATCATCTGAGTTACCGCTGATTATTAATCATCCATCTTTGACATAAATGTTTGAGTGGACAGGAGGGTGACGAACATCCTCACTGTGACACTTATTTTAATTCTGACGGTGAAGTCATATTTTCCATGTTTGTTTCCTGCATAAAAAAAAAACACACACACACACACGGGGAGAATGTCAGAGGTTTTGTAGTCCATCTTCTGAGGTTTGTAGTTCATGACGTAGTCTGACACTGAACACTGCAGATGTCTTATTTTAAGTCCTTATGACCTCTCCTTCACATCCTTCCTTGACCTCGAGACGTTTCCCATCGAGGTCAAGGAAAAGTGGTTAGGGGAAAGGACTTAGTGCACTGACCTGCAGTGTCTGCAGATATAAAAGTCTCAACATAACAGTTCTTATTTTGAACATTAATATTATATTTCATTTGTGTTACTCTATAAATAAAACCCCCGAATGTGACACAGTGGACCTCCAACAGACGCTCTGTTACATGAACAGTGAGCGAGTGATGGAGGGAGCGGAGACAGTGAAGGACTGGAGGCCAGAAGAGTTACGCCAAGTTAAACATAAATGTTTTAATGGTACTATTTACAAAAAAGAAAAAACAATTCTGCTTTTGATTAGGTTAACTGCTGCAACAATCGAACAGGTACATTGACATCTTGCTTAACTACAAAAGGAAAAAAAAACAAGTGATTGAATGGCTGTGGCATAAAAAGGAGGTGTAAAATGAAAACAACCATAGATTTCTTTTGCATAGCAATTAGTTACTTAAGGGGGGGAGGAGGGTGGAGCAGGGTGGTGGTTATGACAATGTGGGTGGCAAAAACCAAAAAATCCATCTTGCAGTCGTAGATCTGATCAGAGTGAAACTAAACAGCAGAAAATATTCCCTTAAATTGAATTTAAACCTGAGCTTGGGGTGGCTTCTAGCTGAGAGCTGCTACATTTGAAACCCAGAAAAAAAGAGGAAGTGTGGTGGAGGGGGGGGAAGTGTGTCACGTCTTTATTTTACCACAATGTCACTTTTTCTAATACAGCAACGACTGAAGGGAGTGAAATCAGCAGACGGTACAATCATCCCCTGCGATTCATTTTGTTGTTAATAAGTGGAAATCTTAACTGTGCCGTCGTGATAAGACTAACATGAGCATGTTGTTCAGCATGCAGCAGCGCTTTCTGTCGGGCAAGTGCTCAAAAAAAAAAAAACCAACAAAGACACCCCCAGTCCCTCTCTACGCCATCACCCTCTTCTTCATAAGAAATAACAGAACTGAGCGAGAGACCGCGGGGCGACACAGGAGCTGGACGCTCTCCAACGAGAGAGAGAGAGGAATGATTCTTACTATTTCAAAAAACACACAGAGAGAATGTGTTACGCTGGAACAGACAGAACAGACACAAATAAAACATGTCAGGAATGAAAAAACAAACGGAGAAAAGCAAACCAACAAAACTCGACTTGGCAGTTGGAGAAGTGCTCTGGTGATTTTCAGGCGACCTCTAGAGGGAGAAGAAGGAACCACATCTCAAATGTACCTGTTTATTTGGATGAGGAGGAGGAGGAGGAGGAGGAGGAGGAGGAGGAGGAGGAGGAGGAGGAGGAGGGGGGTATTTTTTCTTGTTTTGTTATTTGTCACTCCACTAAAAATGTACATGGGAATTACAAGCAAACTAGTCAATAGAAAACACCCTTTGGCCATATTTTGAGGAGTCCGCTACATAGTGCGCTACAAGTGTACACGCGACATATGAAACACCACTAAGCCCCCATGTACATTGTTTAGCCTACTACAGAAAACATTTTTTGTAACGTGTTGTTTTATACTTTTTTTTTTTTTTTACATTTATCCTTTTTTTTCCTGTGACAAAAACAAGTGTAGGGAAAGGCTTCTATCTCCATAATGTTCACTAAAAACTGTGAAAAGTATTAGACTGATGTTTGAATATCAAACAACAGGAACCCATTTAATATCTTATTCTGCATTGAGGTTCTGCTTGTTAATGCCAGAGAGGAGCTGTGGGTGGGAGCGGGACGAGGGCGGGCATGGAGGGACCTCAGCCTGTCAGTCATTCATCGGTGGGTGGAGGCCTTGTGTTTGGGGACGCCGGCGTCGTCCTCGCAAGGCATCTCCATGTCGTCCGAATCCAGGCGTCCGTAGGCCGTCGCTCGGCAACCTGAGATGCTGCGCATTCTGGGCCTGATGAGGTGGTCGCTCTCCGCCTCGGGCTCCGGGGCCGGGTCTTCTGGCAAAGGGAAGCTGCGGCGCTCCCACGGCGCTACCGTCTGCAAACGTAAAGGAAACATTCATCATACACATTATATAACCAACCGAGCAACTGGCAACTCCACCAACGTTAGCTCAGGTGGGCTTAAACGCTTTCAACTGTGATCGTGGTACACACCCTTTCTTCGAAGGTGAAGTCCGGCGTAGAGCACCGCGTGTCCTCGCTGGACAGCAGCCGGTGGGAGTCCCTGGAGCAGGGCGTGTGGGGGTTGGAGGTGGTGTCGGGGCTGGCTGGGCTCATGGGCGACGGCACGTGGCTGTAGTCGTGCAGCATGGGGCAGTGGCCCGGGTCAGGGGATGCAGGCTGAGGGGTGGGAGGGTTGGTCCCGCACAGCAACGGCGTGGTCCGCCCGTCGACAGATTTGTACGACCTGATGGAGACAGAACAACCGCTCACGTCTACGATCAGAGACGAGTGTGTCTCTGTGTGCGTGTGTGCGTGTGTGTGTTCAAAGGTGGAGGTACTGACCTGCTGCCCCTCCTCTTAGCAGGAGCCAGAGCCATCCAAGTCCAGCGGGAACGCTCCTGGTCCTCGTAGGGCTGGTGGAGCTGGGTGAAGGCTGCGTCTGTCAGGTCCTCCACCTACAGAAACAGAAACACCATCAGCACCGTCAGAATATGCTCAGCTTAATAACTTTAATAACTGAGGTCACTTATTAAAAAAGTTTGAATCAGACTTTACAAACAGCACAGGCCGAGTTTAAGAGTCGCTTCATGAGAAACCAGCAGAGGCCAACAAATATTTAACTTTTGATCACAGCTGCAGTTTGTGAGTCCAGTTCATAAAAGATCAATAATTAATCAGTAAAGAGCCTGGATGAATAAATAATTAGTTTCAGGTCCACAGGTGAGTCTTATATAAAGTCAATGAGAGTGTTTGGCCACCAGGTGTCACTGTTGACTCGCTGCATGTGTCAGCGTTTACATTTTCTCAGTACAGGTTACTGTGCATGTATGGAAGCCCTAAGCGGCCAAAACAAAAACAAAACTTCTGTATATATTAAACAGTGACTACAGCTCAGAGAACATCGACACATTTTAAAGTGAGTAACGTGTTCGGATCCTGAACCAGCACTTACCTCCCGTTCGTTCTCCTCTTCAGTGATTGGCTGAGAGAAAATGTCCACGGACCGCCAACTACACAGACAGAAACAGGCGAAGGTGAGTTCAGGAAACGGCGACATGCTTCACGATAACGGATTACTGACTGAGGTGTTGGAGGTATTTACCTGGGTGTGAGAATCTCCTTGTACTGCAGCTTCTCCACCCGGGTGGTGGCGGCCACAGACATGGGGATTACGATGTTGTTGATGTCGAAGGAGCTTTCACCTCGCCTCCTCTTGATGGGCTGCTGCTGCTGCTGCTGGAGGACAGAGGACGGAGTGATGGAGTCAGTATGGATGTTTACAGGTAACATCTGTAATGATGACCTCACAGGCCTGCGACACTTTGAACTCATCACTGAGTTCTTATTTACTGCAGGTAGAGCTGAGTTAACAGTCGTATAAATTATAAAGATTTCCACTTCACAACACGACCTCTGACAGCAGGATCACTGTGTGTTAGACGGGTTTTCATGTTGTGTCACTATAAGAAGGATTTGAAACTGAAACAGCAGCAGGAGTCACTTAAACATGGACGCCTTGGTTAGAGTCCTGTCTGCACTCGTGTGCTGGACGAGGAGCCCGGCGGTACCTGAAACTGCCGCTGGGCTGATAACTGCACTCGAGAAACAAAAACACTGAGCGGGCAGCGACACCTTTTCTGCTTCAGTGACCAAAAAACAAACCAGAAAAACCCGGGAGGCGTTTCTCTTCTCTGCCTCTACTTTGATCATCTCACATCAGCAGTGTCTCTGACACTCACAGGATTCCTTTGACGTGTCAGTCACTGCAGAGCTGAGCTGCAATGATTCATCGATCACTATTCAACGATTCAATTCATTTTTAAAAAGGAGCCATTTTGTTTAAAGAAATCCTGTTTTATGGTTTCTGGTCCTGAACGAAGGTGTGAGGACTCGTTTTAAAAAGCTTGTGGAAGAATAAAAAATAAAAGACAAATGCTGATTTATTTATTTTAAATACAGCAATGATGAGTTGATGATGATGATGAGTCATCAGTTATGAAGATTTTTCTCTGTAAATTGATCATCGGTCTGTCGTTAGAGCTGCAACAACTAATTATTAAATCAATCATCTATTTTGATCGTTTGAGTCATTTTTTAATAAAAATTCTGATTCAGCGTCTTCATTTTGAATATTTTCTGTTTTCTTTGGTCCTCTGTGACAATAAACTGAAACTCTTTGTGTTTGTATGACGAGGCGTTTGAGGACGTGACCTCATCATTTATTATATTATAGTTATATTCAGACTTCCACACAGGCGTGTGAACCAGGAGCTTAACACATGATTTGAACCGCTGACGTGTAGAAGTTGGTTCATCAGCAGAAAATGTGTGTGTCCTTACGGATGTGCTCGGGATGCTCTGGCTGCCGGGGCCCAGCGGGGTGGAGTTCTCTGAAGACGTGGACAGCTGACGGGTGAGGGGGCTGTGAAGGGACGAGTGCATGTTGGCCAGAGTCGGGCAGGGGCTGCTCGAGTCCAGGAAGAGTTTGGGGGAGGCTGGAGGAGACAGGCGGATTTAGATATCTAAACTCAGGTGGAGGTTTCACACTACAAACCATCAACGTTAGAACACTCACTGTCGGTGCGGTCCAGCGAGTGCTCTCTTAACCTCTTGCGGCTGTAGTTCTTGTCGAAGGGCCCCAGCGGGGTGGAGATGGCCTGCAGACGCTCGGTCTTGCACACGGCCTGGCCCTCCAGCCGAGGTGTGTTCAGCACAGCGCTGCTGCTGCTGCCGCCCACGCTGCTGTCCGCCGTCCTCGGCTTCTCCGCACGGTTCTTATAGTGGCCCAGTCCTGCAACGCCAGCAAGCAGCCACATCATGATTATTAGACGGGGAGTTGAAGCAAGCTGTCAGAGCGACTGTTTAAAAGACTCTGGCATCCACTGGGTATGAAATCTATGAATGCTGGTTGTTGTAGGTTGTTAGTACTGAGGCTGGGCGACAGCAGCCAATCAGAGAACTTCTCTGTGGCGTTGTGAAATGAAGCGCTTACTGGGACAAACATTGTGCAATAAACTCATTGTGCAAGTTACTGTGAAAAAAACATTTCATAATGAGTTTGAAAGATGTATTGGCTTCTTTCAGTTTCAGCTAATAAAACTTCAGGGATGTTAGACGAGCTGTCCGTGTTGTGTCTACAGCTGAGCAGCATTTCTACTTACTGACTGCCATGAGCGAGTTGGTGAACTTGTGCTTCTCTTTGGACGAGGAGAGCTTGTGTTTGAGCGAGAGCTTCTTCAGTGGTTTGCTCCTCTCCAGCGACTTGCTCTGCCACTGGCTCTTCATCACCTGCTGCAGACGGAGGCCTATGCAGACGTCTGAGGGACACAACACACAGGAAAGTGAGTGTGGAGTGTAAAACTCGCCATCTGTAGTTCAACAATTCACAATGGCGTGCAAGATTTATAATTTTATCGCCGTCTTATGGTTGTAAATGTCTCAATTATGAATCTAATGAGAGAACAAATCAAAGACGACATTCTTATCAGTGAATGGTGAAGTTCACGGGAACCTGACACCCATTACAGACAAATGATTGTATAAATCGCTGTTCTCTCAGAACTTCCTGCCAAGCAGTCTCTCTACGGCCACTCCTTGTTTGTCTTCCCCTCGAGATGTAAAATAGGAAATGGCTGCGTAAACTGAGTTCTGCTTTGAGCACTGACCATCAGGGAAGGAGAGGATAGGGTGGACGCCAAGATCCAGTCTTGACAGGCGCTCCAGGGTGGGCAGCTCGTACTGGGGGTCCTCTCTGGGGGTGGGCCAGCCACCGCACATCACACAGCTGGGGTTAATCCTGCAGTTACACTGGATACAGCTGCTTCTCTGGGCCTGTGGGCGGATGGAGACAAAGAAAGCATGTAAAGCTCAGCTGTGCAGATTCATGATTCAATATTGATAAATTAAGTACTTATTACTCAGTGAAGAGCAAATGGCTATGAGGAGCCGTTCTGCAATTTAATGCACCGCAGGAGTTAAGAGTCACAGCAGAAAACATCTGCTCTGAAGCCACGGTGGCTGCCGTTTGTCACAAATGCTACTAAAAAAACTAAACAAAAGCAGGAAACTTGAAAATCCTGAAAATACAAATTATAGTGTAACGGATTGCCTGCATATTGTTGCACTAATTGCTCTGTTAATGTCAAAGTCTCGTTAAGAAATGTCACAGGATTATGAGCAGTGAGTGCATCACAGAGCTGCAGTGTTCATCAACAAACAGCTTCTATTTCCCCTCAACTCAAACTTGTGAGTCATCACAAGGCGATTACTCCTCTTTGTTGTTTGTCCCACATTTTCATAAACAAGTCAGCCATCTCTCGTTTATTAGGTTACAAACCGAGGAGCTAATCAGAGAGCGCAGCCTAAAAACACACAAGATGTTGTCTGAGATTAAAACTCTCTGCAGCCGAGCGTTCAAACATCTCCACAGATTTCAGTATCAAACACACACACACACACACACACACACACACACACACACACACACACACGCCGGTGAGGCTCACCTTGCCGTTCAGGTTGGGCACCGCGTTGGGCTGAATGAGCCGCCGCCGCCGACAGCTGACGAGCGGTCGTGTGCGCGCGGCCACGCATGTGCTGTCGTAGGCCTGCTGGTGCTTGGTGTCCGCACTCTCTGCCATCCTGTCACAGCACACACACACACACACACACACACACAGCAGAGTAAGTCAGAGATTTTACAGCGTCAGATGAAAAAACAGAAACACTTTTTGTGTCAAGTGACGACCGAGTTAATTAAAGACATCGTTAACGTGTCTGAATCTATGTTTAGGCGTCAACATGAAGAAACTGAAGGTTGTTTTTCACCTTTAATTCTTAATAATTTATCTGTGAAATCTCAAAGAAATTAATGAATCAATGCAATCAGTACAAAATTTATTGTGAAATGTTTAATGAAAAATGCAACAGTGCAAAAGATTTCCTGTTTATTCCACCGACAGTGAAGTCAGTTTGTTGTCATGATGAAGGTGAAATTTTCACATTTTAGGACGTGAAACTCGTAAATATTAAATCAATTTGGACCAAAGATTCAAATCATTAAATTTATGACGCGCTCCGCCTGCAGCGCTGACACGAGGTCACCGTTATCGACTGTACCTGCTGAGGACGTCGTTGACTGGCTGTGCGTTTGGACCTTTCCAGGGGCCGGCCTCTGCGTTGGTGACGTGGGCGGGGCCTGTGTGCTCCAACCGCTCTGAACCGCCATCCTGCATCGGCAGATAAGACGAGACCAGTGAGATTACGCCTCGTGTTAACTGGCACCAGCAGCACTCGGCGAACCCGCGGTATAAAGAGGAACTACATAAACAGAGTAAGTGAATCATCGCAGCTGCTGTGGCCTTCAGTTATTCAGTCTGGATTTGTGAAAAGGGGGACGGCCTCTCCCAAAAACCTGGAAACCTGTTCTGCACTGTCATCAAGGCGCATCGCTCGGAGCTCTCACACAGTTTCAATCAAAGTGAAGTGATCGCAGGTCACACTCACGCAACGCGTGACACTTTTCTATCACATTTATTCAGCCGTCTTTGCTTAAATGTGACTCAGCAAAGATGAACTCATTTAACGAGGTCAAAGTGAAACTCACTGGATGACTAATCAAAATACAGTCGTCCTAATGTTCCAGCCGGCAGAGAGAGGCCACTCCTCTCTCTGCTGGTTTAACTGGTTTAACATTTGTACAAACAATATGATCGTGTCCAGAGAGACGTGGATCCTGGAATAAACGATTGGTCAGTGAGGAGTTTGACAGCTTCTGTCTGAATCTTTTCACTGATTATCAGGTAGCTCAGAAGAAAGAAATCACCAAACGAGAGCTGATTGTCTGTTTCATCAAATATTCACTGTGAACTTCAGACGTTTACATGCAGAAAACTGATTCCTCATTTATTTTCTAACGTTATTCACACTGAGATGTTTGAAGATTTAATATAGTTCTAAGAAATATGATCATGATTACAGCTGCAGCGAGTTTATCGAGGCTCTTTGTCTCTCGTTCATCTCTTACAGGCCTTAAACTACAGCCACTGTTTGGTTTGTCCATTCTGGGCTTCTGTAGAACAGTGGACAGTGTCTGCGGATATAAGAGGCTCAATCTGAGGTGACAGACACATTTGAAGGGAGGCCACACTGGACCTTTAATGAGCGTTTGTAGAGTTATTAAAATAACCTTTACAGTCAACAATCAGCATGTCTGCTTTAGGCCTGAAAGAACAATCACACAGAAACATGTTGTGTTACTTCTAAACATTATATTCTCTTCCTGCCATGTGTCCCCTTAAATCTCAGACTGAATCTTTCATTAAACTGCTTCGTCTCTCTCAACAGCAATGTCATTTTTAATCATGAACACGATGCATCACCAATAAAAAAAAGATGAATTCAGTCTTTTTGCTTCAATAAACTCCACATGATCCTGGTGAGACGTACAGACTAGGATGTAGCACTGAATGCAGAATCCTCAATAAGAGACGCTGCATGACAGCCACATTTAAAAACACGTCAGACTGTGGCTGAATCTTAATGGACAGGTCCGCTCACAGGACACGGACGCCACAGATTAATTAGGTTTAACTCTGAGAGGCAGAACATGGTCACAGCACAGCGCCCTCTGCTTACCTGAGTATTTACAGGCTCTGCCTTCACTTCTGCTCCACCTGCAGACACTGCGCTGGGAGCGACACCGCCCAACTCTACTGAGCCCTACAGGAGCAAGACCTGAGCGTTACACCTCCACCCAAACATAAATACAACCATCACATTGATGTGACCGACTGATCCGACAGCGCTCTGTGTTAGTGTGATCCAAACATGAGACACATCGCTAACACAAATATGTCTAACACGAGAGCGAGCGAGCGAGGGACCGACCTTGCTGGCGCGGATCTGTCTGTAGATGTCTGTCTGTTGTCGGATGCGGTACTCCAGGTCCGAGATGTGGGCCTGGAGCCAGTTCCAGTGGCTGATGATAGCAGCTCTCTCCACAGTGTAGCGGCTCTCTGCCCGCTTCCATCTGAGGGGACAAAAAGAAGAAGAAGGGTGTGAGCGCTCGCTTTAGGAGGAAAGGTGGACGGATGAAACAAACAAACAAATGTTGTGATGATTTCATTTTTCAGATAACTGCCTACATGGCTGCAACCAGCCTCTCAGATACGAAGACTTCTGCTTTGATTCTTTTTATACTGATTACAAACTGTTTCTGTACGTCGTGTGCCTGCTTTGTTTATAATACGTGTAACTGCAGCTGCAACACAGGGATCAATAACGTATCTTATCTATATATTTTGGTAAACTGAAGGTCTAACAGGTTTTGGACTGTAAGTATTAGTTGGTTTATCTTTTAGTTGTCAAATTAAAATGTATAATGAACTTATCTCCAAATTCTGATTTCAGCATCTTAAATGTGAACATCTTCTTTGTTTTAGTCCTCTGACAGTAAACTGAATATCTTTGGGTTGTAGACGTCACCTTAATCATCGAATAATTGGGGAAATGATTAGCAGATCGTCGATAATGAAAATGATCATCCTCCTGTTAGTCAGATAAAATGAGATATTTGAGGACGTCACGCTGGACTTTTGTTTTCTCCAGTTTAATCACTGAATCAATGATGAAAGCTGCAGCCCTGATTTCAGCCAAACAGAATTATCATTCAGTGACACAGTTACAGTGACTGTCATGATCACCGTCCTGTCAAACTTTATACATTCAAACATTAATAAAACATTACAAAATGCTCATTTATGGAGCCTGCGAGCATTTCCCCTGTCAGACTGCAGAGGTCAGTGAATCAGCATTATACAAAGCTCACAGTCTCTGCAGGCACCCTGAAAAAACACCTTAGTCAAACAACATTATGATCAGGAGTGCATCCAGGTGTGGGAGAGACGTAAAAAGGAGGATTTTCATCACACGGGTTTATTTAACGGCACAGACTGAATGCCAGCTGAGAGCAGAGTACTCCATTTTACCAGTATGACACACAGAATGGGCATTTCAAAGGCAGACATGAGAGGAAAATGTCTGCTCCTGCACCGTGCAGCAGCGACCACAGAGGGCGCCGTTTCATCAAAATACGAGCTGCAGTGACCGTGGCTGAACAATGAAGAAAAAAATGACTCAGATGGCAGACAAAGATAGACCTTGCACTCCTCTGCGCTTTCTCCTCCCCACACCCGTCTCTGTTTTCAATTTCCAGAGCTCCACCAGGATGGAGGAAGTGGAGAGAGGCTACAGCTGAGAGAAGGGAAGGGAAGGGGAGGGAAGAGGGGAGTGGAAGAGGGACAACAAGGACTGGAAGCTCTGGCAGTCTGAGGGAGGAACAGACGGGCTTTAAAAGCAATCTACAGGCCACAGGGTGCTGGAGGGGGTGGGGCTGGGTCAGGGAACAGTGCGGCAGACACTGGGATAACCAATAATCCAACCAGGCATCCTGTCTTATTGTGGAGCAGAGCGGAAGGAGAGTTATTGTGGCTTTGACGCAGACGTCAGCCACCAATCAGAGCCGTGAAAGACGTCTTGATTCCTCTCCACCACGTTCAGCCGTCCGCGGCTCGTTCACTGCAACGCAGCATCAAGGACACTGCTGCAGATACAGCTGCAGTCTTACCTGCTAATAACGTTTCCCATTGCTATTCTACAGACGCTGCTCAGATAAACATGGAGTGTTCTTACACACAACACTGCAACACCCCCGAACACGCCCATGGCTGGTGCATCAGATCAATGCACTGGCAAATCATTTGCATCCTGGAGTCCCCGTGGAGACGCATCTTAGAACAACACCGGCGTCGCACAGTGCCGCGATTCACCCGGCGGAGAGAGGAAAGGCCAGGTGTAGAGTACCTCAGGGTGAACTGGAAAATGATCTCAAGGATTCATACGCTCAATGACAGAGGACTGCTTTGGCTGGAGAGCAAACGTCTCAGCGTTGGCCTGCTTACAAAGGCGATGAAGGCCACAAAGGTCACAGTACAGGCGGAGTGCAGCCTCGCATAGCTGGACCTAAAGACACTCCAGAGAAAGAGACTCAACGCGTGATCTTTTTGGTAGAGGCGGGGAAAAAAAAAAAACACATTAGATTGTTTGTATTTCTTTAAAACAATCACGGTCGATTGGGCGGCACCAGGCTCAGGATGCAGTGACTGTGCTTTTGCAAAACAGTGTCAGAAGAAGGCGAGCCTACGTCCAATAAAAACAGACCTGAGAGGGCGAGAGCTGACGAAGAAAGGGGGTGAAGGCTGAGAAAGGTTGAAGGACACAAGATCTGCTTCAGACTTGATATGTCAGGTGTATTAACATGAATAACTGTGGAGCGAGGAGAAAACTCATCCGTTCTCAGGGTCCAGCAGTGTGGGTGACAGTGAACGGCATGCAGGAAGAGCTAAATCTGTAGTTTAGTGGAATCTAAACACACAGTGGCCGTTACAAGTCCAATGACCTTAATCGTCAGAGCAACAGAGGAGGAGGAGGAGGAGGAGGAGGAGGAGGAGGAGGAGGAGGAGGAGGAGGAGGAGGAGGGGTCAGCTAACAGCGTTGAGAAACTACCCCCTCTCCCAGCACTCGGAGCTCCACCCCACCCCTAACCAGGACATATTTTCCTCCCCCCTGCTCCCAAACACACAAAGCACCGGCGGCGATCACTACAGCCGTCGTCAGCACATTCTCCATTGTGGTGCTTCTCTGGATGCAGCACATATGTTGTATGGTGGACGGTCACCCCTGTACCATGCTGTCCCCCCTAAAACCAACACGAGCGCTCCACAAACATCATGGGCCAAAAACCAACAGGCCTCTGGACTGAGAGCCGAGCACTGAGCCGGCACAGCCACCGTCCTCTGAGAGCGAGCCACGCGTGACGCTCCGTCATGCTAACAGAACAAATGATCAATTAATAACCATTTATTGTCAACCATCTCATCCTCTTTGGTTACATGTGCTCCGTCTACACTCCTGTCTGCTCCGGTGTGTGTGTGTGTGTGTTTCCATATGGACACACTACCAGTCACTCTGTAATTATGCTGTACACTTTATAAAACCTGGAGAACTACACGTTATAATCTGACATTTTTTGCTTATCATGTCACGCTCGGCACTGAGCGCACATGTTCAGCAGAGTGTATACAAGCTCGTGTATGAAAAGGGTACAAGTGCTGAGACACAAGGGCTCCGACATACCCATTAAACCTTATCCCACACTCCACTACAGAGACATTTTTACACAGGACGGAGCTGACTGCACCATCATCTGTTTGCTGCTGTACACTTTTATCACAGCAGACCGCTGCCACAGATATTAAACTGGAGCTGGCAGCCCTCTAAAGGCAGAAAACACGATTCAGCATCTCCCAAAATTATGATGCAGTTTTAACATTTTCTGCTCTGGTGATTAAATGATCACATGAAACCTTCATTCATTGAAAAATGTAGCAAATACGAGACATTTGTATCAAAAATCAATTAAAGATGTCATCGAATCACTGTGTTCTCCACAACAGTACCAAACATAAAAACAGTGAGTGTAGATCACAATAAATATGAGTGACCTCATCAGAAGCCGTGAACTGAACTTCCTCTAAACAGCATAAAATATGCAGCCATCCAAGTGATTCATCACACGCTGCTCAGCACACACACACACACACAGACAGTTTAGTTCAAGTGCAGCTTACATTTGTCCCTTTTTTCCTCACTTTAATTGATTTTGTTGTTTCACTAAAGATCTGCAGATGTGCCACAGCTCCAAAGTGCTGCTGTTAATTAAAAACAGGATGTGAAAGTCTGCGTCATGCTGAGGCTGACAAAGACGAGAAGGTGAGGGTCTGCAGACCGTCCTGCCACGACAGTTCCACATTTTAACAACAAACAGGATTATGTTTTAGAATCAGAAGTTATTAACACGTCGTATATAAACTGGATTCATATTTAAAGTTTGGCCTAATCTGGACTCAAACTGGAGCTACCAGGGTACTCGAGTATTTGTGCAGTGTATGGAGTACCTGGATTTTTCTATATAGCACAGATGACAGATGTGCACAGCTGCAGATGATGTTTGCAGTCAAACTACACTTGATTTCCGTTGTTGGCTAATTTACATAAATGTAAATGCATTAGATAGTAACAGATACTCTCACAGACACTAAATGAACTGTTAGAGTAAATTATTCAGTTATTAAAATTAATGCAACATATTTATGTTTGTAGTTTTACGTCATGCCGGCTCATCTCTACAGCCTGAGCAGCACAGAGAGGTAAACCAACCACATTTTCATAACCTTACATTGCTTCTTTTATCACTGAGTACTCGTGTAATAAATAATAATTTAATGTGAGTAATTTAGAATGGAAATGAAGACCTGAGGCCGCAGATAATGTTCATATCTTCAAGAGCTAACTCATGTTTTTAATCTGCTTTTACATGAACTACATTTATAATTCTGTTTATCACTTTCACTTTTATTTATTTAGTTAGTTGTCTGCTTATACATCTTAACCTTTATTTTGGGGTATCTATACATTTTATCATGTTTTACTGCAATAAATCTGATTCTATTCTGTCTATTTAAATATTTTAATAGGTTTTATTTCATTAGTTCCTACATACACCTGCCTCCGGTGTTTCCTCACTGCATGATGTGATGACGCTTCCTCACTTTTGTTTATGTTTGTGGTTTATTGTGTGACGCGCGCGCACACACACACACACACACACACACACACATTTTGTTTGTATAAAGTCTGATTGATAATTGATTCATAGAAAAACACTTGATTAGCTCTAAAGTCCGACTTACACAAGGCAGTTATCTGTTTTTAAGTGGGCCAATTATTATCTTAACTTCCACTTTGTCATAGCCGTGTTCATATTTTTGAAACATGAGCTGCTTTCATAAACATAAAGCCAAACAAAGAGCTGCAGATGTGTTTTTTTTTCCTCCATATGAAACGGAATTAAAAAAATAAAGCGTTCACTCATCATCATTCATGCTCAATAACAAGAAGAGCAGAAATCAAAGCAGCAGCTGTCATTTTAATGTCTTTGTTCTCCCGAGTCAAGGATTTTTTCAAAGCACATTAAAGACTGAAAATGATCCCAACACTGGAACATTTATGAAAAACTCAACACGGCCTGATTTTTCAGGTTTATTCTGATGTGCCAGGACGTCTGGCTGCAGCTTCACAGGACAGCTGGTTAAACTCATCTCTTACAGGAAGAGAGCGCTCGGAGCCGGGGCCTGTGAGCGAGGCACGCCGAAAGGGTGTGGGGCAGGAAAAACGAGAGAGGGCAAATTCAGCCGGAGAGCTGCAGCAGTCATTACATAAAAGAGGGGGGTTATGTAACGCCTGTGGGTTCGTGTTGAGGAACTCAGGCCGAGCTAAACACATCCAGATGTGTCAAATGGGACAGAAACCTATACTATACGAGCACTCACATACGTACATGAATACACACACACACACACACACACACACAGGAATGAAAAGAGGGGGAAAACATAGCTAAGCTACTCAGACTGCAGAGTAATGCTGAGCCATAAGCATGAAAGGCACGCTGTAGTCTCAGCCAACCTAGTTACCCTAGTTCACGGGCAGCAGGCAGACAGGCATTCAAACTGTCTTATTGCATAAAGATCATACAAACATGGACTCTGGATCTGCTAGTCCTAGTTTTATCCTCTGACGGACAAACCTCGGTGCATTTCAGAGCTGATCAGATCACAAAAATTCAAACATTTTCATTGTTCTGTCCATGAGCCATTATGTAAGCTCTGAGATTTCCTGATGAGCGTTATTGTTGCCTCAGAAACTGTGCCCACTCACTTCTTAACACAGAACAACCCGTGCTCCATGTAACATGCCTAAATAACAGACTTTCCATGAATATCTTATTCCGATGGATCAGCTGTCTCTGTCGTTTTGCAGCTAGTATGAAAGCAGACTCCGGTTGAGCACCCACACCCTACTGGAGGCCATTATGGACGTCACATTCACAGACAGAAAACACTGGCTGGAGCAAAGAAAAGCCCCTGCAGCATGAACAAGGCAACAGATGTTGGCTGGGTCCCAATCCTCTAAGATACGGGAAACCACGTCTACAGTACGGACAGGGATGACAGGATTAGGTGTAAGCGGTGCGCTGCATCCAAACAAGCAGCCCAAATAGGTTATTTTCCACAGTGCTGTAAACTCAGCTGACGTTGAATAATTAAGGTGCTGCTGCCTGAAGAAGGCATTACATTGTCTGTAGTGTTGACTGGTGTCGTGCTGTAAGCCATTAATTGGTAACTGAGGCAAAATGTCAGTTGTGAAAATGTGGCATTATGGGTAAACACACTCACACACCCTATTGCTGGAAGACTACCACGCTCACAATGAGGTAGGGTTTCTTGTGTGCAGGGTTGGGAGCTGAGAACCAGTTCTTTACTTGTTGTGGGATGGATGATTATACAATGTGCATCAGCCGGCTGCTTAGAACGACATTACAGATGGGTAGTTTTGAATTTCCACAGCAGCTTTCACTCCGTGTACGAAGAATTATTAAGGCTTACATCTGCCACCACTTGGTAAACATTCGAAAACCTGAAAGTGACAGGTGCTTTTGTGACAGACGCACATAAACTCTCACACGTTGCTTATTCGTGAACATCTGAGCATATTAGCACAGCTTTCCGAGCCCGTTTCCTTTGGCTCGGATTGCATAATTTCAATGTATTGTGTAGCGAGCAATACGTGTCAACAAAACGGTTTGTGCCCTTATAAAACACGGCTGAACCAGTTGTCAAGTACACTCAGGTCTGAGTTATTTTTATGAGTGAAAAATGACATGGGGTTACTTAACACAACATCTCATGCTGTTATGTAGGTCAGCATCTAAAGATTGTAGTAAGTGATTAATCAGTGATTTCTCAGTCAATTAAAGTCATTATATAATTCATTCAAAGCTGTGTGTGCCTCACGTAGACTGAAGTACATTTAAGTAACCTATACACACAACCAGAAGCCCAAATAAGCTAATGTGTGACAATTATCAGTAACTACACCTGTATTATGTCTAACCATACAGTATGTTGTGCTACACCTGCTCTGACAGTTTATGTACTGTACTAAACATGCTGGACTTGCAAAAGCAACTATTCCTCTGCTGTGTTCACACAAGCTTTAGTAAACGTTCCTCCCCGTCATATTTTAAACTGATGCACTGACAAAAGCACTAAAAACATCCACACATTCGTGGAGACCTTTTTTTCTTACACACCGAGGACTAAGCAGTCGTTATATCGGTGACTAATGTTGCAAGAAGCTGTAGCTGCTTCACAATAAAACCCTTACAATGGTTGGCTGCTGGAACACTTTGATGGTAGAGCAGGAACAAGATGTCACGCTACAACAGAAGATTTACTGCAGCTCAGAACGAGGAGGACGAGAAAAAGATGAGTTTGAGACTCGCCCGGTTATTTAATGGACATTTAAGTCTGCCTCGTCAAGATTAGAGAAAAAAAATAAACAGTGATGACCGTAACGAGCGAGGTAGGTCATGCTACTGTGGAGTCTGAACAACACTTTCACATCTTTCAGATACTTCCTCAAAAACATGAAGGCGGTACTAAAAAGGCTGTTGAGGCTGAACACAATGACTCGAGTGCTGCTTGATAACAGGCGACACAATCAGCCGTGCTGCCACCACAAAGAGTTAAATCCTACGCTCACCTGGAAATAAGTTCCCCATTCATGAATGCCGTGATGACCTATAATTAATGCAGCCTTTAACCTCGTGTCGTCACTGTGGCATTTATATTAATGAAATCTACGTGTCTGGTATGTTTATACACACACACACACACACACACACACACACACACTCTTGATTTGTTTTGATCGTCATTTTTTACTATGATGACCTCGATGTGACAAACCTCAGTCACCCTGATTCAATACACTCACTCAGTTTTTGTGGAAAGCACCTACAACTCTCAGGGGCTCCACTTTCAAACCCTTTAAACAGAAACATCTTTCACTTTCATTCCTAAAAATATCTAAATATTAATTATCATTACAATAATCCAGAATGGGGACGCATGTTTCATGCATTATCATTGATAATTGACTTGTAATTAACAAATAATTGATCAGCTGGCCCCAGAATAACTCTGATATTAAAGGTCTTGTATCAGGTTATTTGACAACATATTACATTACATGACTAAAATAAAAAGCTGTTTAGAAGATGTAAATGAAATCTTAAATGATTTTGTTTAACTCAAACATCTAAATACTTTCCTTATTGTACACCTGCAACCTTTAAATGTTGTTATCAGTGGGCTGATTTTGTGACAAACATCAGTATCAGGAGACAATCCAACAGTGTTACACAAGAACTGTAAACCTGAAGTCGTGACCTCGTACGTCGCGCAGCTGTCTCTTCCATAACGAGACGCCCTTTTGGGGTCAACACACTTCCTCGTTGCAACATTCACCTTCACTATGAACATAATTATATTATCTTATTATATTACAGCAGTAATCTGAGCACTGAGCGTGTCTTCGTGTTACTATGTTAATATTCAGGCTGTAAAGAAGAATACTGTTTGTTTACATAATGACAGGTCACCATCGCTCACTCCTCGTGAACGAGCTTCTTCTTCAAAGTGACATGCTGTGAATTAGCACACAAACTTCGGATTCTTTGACCTTAAACAACACAAACAAAGGACGAATACATTACAAGCATTGCTGTTGAAACCTGCATGTAAACTACACGCACACACACACACACTTCCTGTTACGTTATAGAGATATTTAGGTCAAGGGTCTAAAGTCAACACAGCAAAGGATAATAAAAATCAGTGTTCTTAGCGACATTGTTAATAATCTACCCAATCCAAAACAGGTCAGTAAGCCCATTAACGCTGCTGACCCACCTGCTGGATTTTTTCCCCTTGCACACACTAATGACACACAAACGAGCGCTCTGCTGTGAACTTCCCATGGAATACATTTGCAAGCTCCTGCTGCGGTAAACCTGACATCACAACAGGCAACATCTAAAAACATAAAACCAACACCTTCTGCAGAAACCTCCAGCACCAACCCCCGGCTCTCTTTCTTCTTGGTTTCAGTTTAAATCAAAACATTTGGCGGCTCTGTGGGCGCTCACTCGTTCGCTCTGCAGATAAACACAACGTTCAGTTTCAGCCTCTGCCCCTCTCGCAGGAGGAAGCGCCGTGTGACGAGAGCTTTTTTACTTGGTGTCCATTCGAGCCTGTGCGTTCTCCACGGGGTGACACCACCCACGCGGTTACACATGCTCTCTGGTCAAATGGTATCTCCACCCCTCCCTGGAGTTTGACCCAACCACTACTGAAGTAGAGCGGGCAGTTATGATTGTCATTAGCACCTGCTAGGCCTGAACAGGAATACAGGGACTTTCACAGGACAGTTAAAGAGCTCCATGCACCGTGAGTGTAATGTAACATGTTACTTTGAGCACGGGGAAATGAATATTCTTCACTGTGAAACCTTTTTAAACCTAAGTCATGTACATGTAGCACCCTACATACGTTTGATGTCAACTCTTGTACTTACATTTTCACATGTCGCTGCTCAATGTCCACTCTGGCCAGCTCCTCCTCCTCCAGATCAGAGTCCCCTCCAGAGCTACTTTCTGTTACATCTGAGTCAAAGGCGCTTTCTGCTGAATGGAGGTTGGCCGACCCACTCAGATACAGCCTCTCCAGCTCCAAGGGAATGGCGCCGCTTTTCAGGAAGCGACTGAGGCCATCTCTGTTGTTTGAGGAAGAGTGCCGTCCAGTCCTCCATGTAGCCGTGGGGGTCGCCGCCTCCGATTTGCGGTTACCGGCCAGTAGACGGTTGAGAGCCGTGTCCAAGAAGCCGCCGAGCTGCTGGTGGATGTGCCTCTCCACCTGCTTGGCCTGTACAACCTGAAGACGTTTGCGCAGGCGCCGTAGCCGGCTTTCGATCTCAGCTTGGCGGCTGCTGTTGAGAAGGGTGCGCTCCCTGACGTGAGCGTCAAGGCTGTCTGAGGAAGAACTACAGGGTAGGGGAGTCTGTGGTGCAGGTGTGCAAGACGGGGAGCCCTGCTGGCTGCTACCTGGTCTCTCCCTATCAGAACCCTGTGACTGACTGGTAGGCGTGTGTGAATCAGCCTCCTCCAAATTCGCTTGTTCAGTGGGGTTAGGGTTATCATGGGTAAAAGGGGAAAGTGCAACAGACTGAAGCACTTGCGGTTCAAGGTTTTTTCCATCTGTATTTTGAGAAACCCCAGAGGAATGCTTCTGTTTAAGGGTTCCTTTCACCGGGATATGCCCTGATAAAGTAGCTGTCAAGGTCTCAGAGTCCAAGGGCAGGCTCTGGGACTGAGAGTCTGTGGTGGCAGAAGGCTTGTCACCGTTCACTGCCACCACACAGCCAGGGCCAGACATAGTGGCCAGTTTCTTGGCCAGGCCGTTGACAGGTGCCATGGGCTGGCCACCTCCGTTGGTGCTGCCACTCATGAGGCTTTTGAGCTGACCACCAGAGAGTTCTATCGCCTGCCTCTTCCTCAACAGGAAGTCTCCTCCGCCGTTGAGTATTCTGTGGCTTTTCAACACAGACTGTTTGATGAGGACTCCTTGCAGCTTGATTGACTCCTTAGTTGTAGTGACAGGTGTCACATCAGAGCACAGGTAAGAAGCCACCAGCGGCTGGAGCTTGCTCAGGGCCGAGGCCTGAGCCACGGAGTCGGCTTGGGGCTGCTGCTGTTGCTGCTGTTCCTGGTCGCCGCCACAAAAGTCGAGAGGGCACTCTTCGGAGTTGGCCTTGCACTTAGCGGGGCCGCTGCTGTGGAGAAGGATGTTGCTGGCGTTACCGTTGTTCTCTGCACTGGCCGGTGAGAGACTTGAGGATGGGGCAGCCAGTTTGAAGCGGATGTGGTGAGCTTCGGCTGGGGCGTCGGTGAGAGCGGGCGCCATCGCAGCCATGCAGTGCAGAGGGACGGGCACCGCGGCCTGCTCCACACCACCCGCTTACTGCCCCACCTGAGGACAGCCTGGATGGAAAGACAGAAGCAGAGGGGAGACAGGACATAAAGTTAAACACAGGCATGAATAAAACCTTACTACATCAGACTCCGATCGGAGATGGTGTGGGAGGGTGTTGGGTGGAGATATCTTAACAATTCACATGCAACATTCTCAAGCTTGCACAGTGATGAACCCACGAACACGTAGTGTAAACAAACATATAGACCCTCTGTAGAAAATGTTTAAATATGGATTTAACACTAAAACTAGCAGCTCCATGTTTAGATTATAGATCTGTATAAAACACTCAATTATTCAGAAAGTAATCGAGTAAAGAACAACATGACAGCTTAAAAATAAAGTAAAAACTTTAAACACATCAGCCTCAAAGCCAATGGGAGGCTTTATGTGAATGAACATAATAGATATACATATTTACATATTTCCCCTTATTGAATATTACTGAGGTGAACAGCAACATAACGGCAGGATGTACATATACAATAAAACACACAACTAAAATACTTGTCATACAGGTTCTGTGAGCCTTTAGAGTGAGTGGAAAATTACTAAACCACCACCCAAAAAGAAAGTAACGTGCAGAATGTTTGGCACCAAACATATTAAAAATGAACGTGCACCAATATTAGCGCTTCATATCAAGTCTTACAGACTCAAAAACAAATCTGCATTCATCTAGTTAAAGGCCTAATCAAATAAACTGGTGGTGACTCATTGACCTACTCTTCGGAGGTGTTGTTAAAGCTGATCCCACAAAGAGGCAGCGGGAAAACACTCGAGGAGGAACATCTAAGATGACCAAATTTAATGATCACACAGCTCACAACGTTACACAGAAAACGTGATTTGCCTCCACTGTAATCACATTAATGTATTTATCTACAGAGGCCTTCTTCCATGACTTAAATACAAAAAATATAACAAATGACATGATCTCACTATGACTTCGGTGAATGGGATGCTAATGATATAGATGGAATAACAGCAGACATCTGAGCTACATCACAGGCCAATAAATAATTCCCGCTACACCCATGCGTGTGTGAACAAGCCTTCATTGTCGTTTACTTACAAGGCTCCTCTTTTAGAAAATAAGCTTTTGGAAATTCAATTCTTATGAAGGAAGAAACAGGAAAAGCCAATGCAAATGATCCAAACCCCGCTGTCCTACATGTGCCCTGATAAGTCAGTGTGCAGCAGGGTTTCCACACAGCCAGTGTAAGTAAGTAGGTGGATTTAGGGCCCAGCATTAGTCCAAAGCACATGATGTCATCCTGACTATGTTCCTATGTGAAATTCAGCTCAACCTCTTGAACCTCCTCAGTTTATCAAACATGACTCTTAGATTACATATGTAAAGAGAGACAACGCCACGATTAAGGTGGAGTATTCTATGAATGGTTAACATGTCGTCCACAAACAGACTGCCTCTGTGTGTGTGTGTGTGCATATAAGGCAAACTTTTAAAAAGCCTCCCTTCAAATAAAAGAGCTGATAAAAGCCGAGCTGCATCTCCGCTGTCGTCTGCAGGGTCAGATGAATGGGGGCTCAGTATTTCACCGCAGTTTCTAGTCAGCGCGCACTACGCCATGTTGGTATTTCCGAAGCAGATTATGCAATGCACTTCATCTACCTAAAAAACCGCCCATTCCGCTCCAAACACACCGAACCCATCCACGTTACAGGACAGGAAATTCAATACCCGACGAGAGGAGATGCATCACTTCAATCCGTGATGCATTATGGCACAGGTTTCTGTATGAAGTGTGTCGGTAGAGATGCGACAAAAAAAAAAAAAAAAAAAAATGTCCACATCCGAGCATAACGTAATCACCAAAATGTCTTCCTGATGTTTACAACAACATCAGAATTCTTTTTAAAGGAAGTCTGCCTGCACTGGTGTAATTACGTTGTTTCATCGCGTCTTCTCTAACCGTGTAACGTCGGTGTTTGTGTGTTCTGAGAGGTGCCAGTAAATAATAAAAAGCAGCAGCGGATCGTCGCATGAATTAAACTCAAAGCAGCGACACACGGACGTCTTTAAACATGTCACTCTGCACACTGCGTGCAAATGAACGTGGCTAACGTTAGCTCAGCAAAGCTGCTGATGTAAGAAACACAACCTTCTCGAAAGCTAGCTGTGCTGCCTCTCATGAGCCAGCTGCAGTGAAACGCTAACCTCGTCAACAGAGTGTGTATCAGTTTTAGCAGCACATCATTCATATTTATGCTCGTTCGGAGGGTGAAATAATCCTCACTTCGAGCTTCACGCAAACCTCGTTAGGAAAGTAAACATTTTAGTCGGTGACCTGCGCTCACGTCGGTGGTGGTTTTAAGTGAATAAGTGATGTTTTCCACGTTAAAAAGGCCCGTGATGACACGTGAATTAACGTCAGATTTATATCCAGCTGGTGAAACATCACAAACGTTAGCAACAACAAGACACCTCCACTCGTTCTGCATCACAACTTATTTTAAACAGCAGAGCGCAGACATGGTGTGCATTGCAATTAGACTAAGGAAATAAATACAGGCAGCCTGTTGTTGTAAATCCACGGTGGCCCGTCCTTTGCTTTACTTGAGTACAGTATACGGCGGGTTATCATATAGTATGTGTATGTCAAAAGCTGAGAAGTTGGGAGTAGACCCTGCCAGCCGAAGCTAGCTCGCTAACAAAGAAAAAGGAGGAACCTACCACGTGACGAGGTTGCACTATCCGAGGGAATTTCGGCAACAATCCCCTGCAGTTTTTTGGTGGAAAAAACCAAGGGTGCTAACACAAAAAACACGGCTCGGTTCGATCACTCTGCCATTTAATTAATCCAAAAAAAATGCAACCAGATTACCAAAAAAAGAGGCCCAGCTCACGGAGCCGCTCGGGTTCGTTCCGGATTCATGCAATGGGCGAATCAACGATCTACACCTTGCTCGCCCCAGCTAGCTCGCCTCGCCGCTACGAGCGAATATAAGACAAGGCCGTGAAACAGTCCTTTCTACTCCAGTTTACTTCAAATGTAGGCGATTTCACCGCAATCCTTTACCGAAAAATCCGATTCTCAGTAAGCGAACGGTAATCCAGATGGCAGTTTGACGCGAGCCCTTTTCTCTCGTTTTAGGGAGAGACGCTTAGAAAATGGCGGCTAGCTCCGCTCCCTCGGATTTCAGTCTGACAAACATAGAAGGGCTGTGTGTGTGTGTGTGTGCGCGCGTGTGTGTGCGTATGCGTGAGTGTGAGTTGCTCGCTGGTAGGCGGGAGACATTTCTCATACTCACCACTAGAGTAAAGGGCAGATAAGAAACGACATAAAACCTCAAAAGAAGATACCACAGGAGGGCATTGTCTTCCAAAACATAGCGCAATGTCAGGGCTGCACTTGTTAGACGGGCTGTGGTGCAGCTAATGCTGCTGTGTGAGACTCCTGTCCACCACACGGACAGAAATACAGTCCTATTTAACCACAGACACCTGTAATAACAAATGTACAGAGAATTACCTATAACTAATATACACTTGTAATACAGGGGTGATCTGCTTCTCTGAGAGGACAATAATAAATGCTAATAAATAAGGACTGACTCATTTTGTTTTCTGTTAGGGAAAACCGAGTCCAGACCTGTCTGTCTTTATACTGTCAGTGGTCCAGACCTGTCTGTCTTTATACTGTCAGTGGTCCAGACCTGTCTGTCCGTCTTGACGCTGTCAGTGGTCCAGACAGCCGAGCTCTAATGTCACTTTTCACAGGAACTAGCTCGCCCACCACTAAAACAAACCTCTGTGAACATGCAGCCAGTGTCCACATGAAGGAGCACTTCTCCACCTGACACCATACAGCTGTGTACGAGCACCACAAGACCTAATTTGTATAAAAGGAGACCTACCACACCTACACTGATCACTGAACCCACAGCGGTGAACAGAATACCAATAAAATTAAGTATAATAAGCCGACCTTTAAGATTGTTTTGTGTAGTCTGTGTCAGAGGTTGGTTATTGGTCTAGATTAAGATATTAATATTTTATATTGTATTACAATAGCACCACAAACTGCTTCTGACACAGCACTGAGCAGGGCTGGGTATTATTTTATATTTTAAATAGGTTTATAACTTAACAAGAGAAGACGTATGAGAATTTTGCATCTAAAATTGGGAACTACCTGATCAAAACAAAAACACGATCATAAGTTTGACGTGCTGCCATAAACACATCAGTCTGCACTGAAGATGTTTTAGACTGGAGTACATTTTACTGCTTCATCGTTCTCTTGACTAACTAGAAATTAGATTTCGCAGCGTATTTGTGTATGTATGAGGCCGTATTAGAATTCAGCTGTTGTGGCTCGTGTTCACTGACTGATAAGAAAACTTGGAGAACTGAAACTTTTTCAGTTTGTTGATGTTTCAGTTTGTTCAGTATTTGTCATGACTCATATCAAATAAAGTGTGGTGTCATACTGTGATCACATTTTCATTGCACGGGTTTAAGCACTGTTGTAACTGACATCATTGGATGTGCCCTGTGTTTTTCAAAATAAAACTATGTAGATAAGTTATTATATTAGTGATATGTCTGGTCTTTTTGTTGTTGTTGATGAAGTTTAAATTTCTGCAGTTACTCCTCTACTTGTCCTTTGCCTTTAGCTTATCCTGTTTATCTCTAACAGCTGCTGCACATTCAAGGACTTCCCAGGAAGTAACTTATTGTAGATTAGATGTTTACAGTGCTACATCCTTTGACGCAGAAACGTTGATTAAAGCCTTCCGATCACTAGAAATGTTTTAGATAAGTGGTCTCTGATAAGACAACACCAGTTGCACAGCACCTATTTTCTGCAGGTCCTGCATGTGCATGATCAGACTACCAGAGCAGACATGCATAATAAATAAGTAATTATCAATGTGTGAACGAGGAACCGTCTATCCGCCTGTTTTGAAACTCATAAATTTATATCTGCATGAAAGTCTCTGGAGGCAAACTACAGATGTCTGATTGTTATCCAGTGAGCTGTGCTTCATCCATCTTCTTATCCTGCTGCAGGTCAAAAAAAAAAAGCAACAGGCTATGTAAAGTCGCCTAAAGCCATATTCTTCGGACTCCTCCTGGGTGCTCCTGAGGCGTGCCCACACTTGCTGGGATATGTAAATCCATCCAGCATGTTTTTGGTCTCAAATGCCTCCACATGGGATGAGTGTGTGGCTCCTTCCTGCAGCTGTTCCTTTGGGGGTCAGCCCGAAAAAGGCAACTCATGTCAGGCACTTTTTGTATCCGCAGCCTCGGTCTTGTTTTGGGTCAGACTAATGGAGAGCATCGCCCTCCGGATCCGCCAGAAACACACAAATACAATAATAATCTATTTAGGAATACCTTTAACTCCATTGTTGAAATACTCCAGTACTCAGTAATCCAAGGGGCCATGACTCCAGTTACACGACAGCTAAAAACAAAACAGACAAACATTAGTTCAACCTTATTTTAACATTTCAGGACAGAGCCAGGCTCGGTTAATAAAGTTGTCAGCTGTCTTGGCAGCGACGTGAGTCTCAAGGATTTTTTTTTCACGTCCAGTTGGCGAGCTAGCGCTAGCTGGCTAACGTTAACCAACCTACACGAACGTTATCGCTGCAAATTTATAATGAAAAAGTTTTAAACGTTCAACAATTTTAACACTGAGCTCGAATTTTTAAAGGCAAAGTTGTGAGAGGGGTTTCTTTATTGACTATCGTGTCCAGGAATGCGTCGCCAGTGATTTCTGTGACACAGTTTAACAGTTACTTTCTCCCGACGCTAGTTGAGGAGCTAACGTTAGCCGACGTAGCGAGCTAACGCCGAGAGGCTGGCCAATAGCAGCCAGCGCAGCTAGCTCCGGCTAAGCTAACGTTCGCTAGCTTGTTTGCTTCCCCCGATCCCGCACTGACTTCTCAATGACTGCCGTTTTTTGCACGTTTGCTATTAAAGTGTGCCAAAAAAATCCAACCACCTCCAGTCGAACATCCGAAGGTTTAACCAAATCAGTGTTTTTTCCCAACAAGCGCGCCGTTCATTAATTTTGACAAAATAACAAGACAAAATCTTACTTACCTGCCTGTCCTGTTACTAACCGTTTACGACTTGATAACAACCGTCCCCCGCGCTCCTATTGGTCGACGCCTCAATTCGAGGCTTCCTATTGGCTCACGCGGCTGTCAGTCTTCGCAAATGCCCGTACAGCGGAAATGTGGACGAAAGTTCATAGCACGAAACTTCATTATCCAAAAAAATATTGTTCCCATTTGAAAATGTTTACTTGAGTCCCACAACCTCCACATCACTTATAAACGGCTGCTCACGCTGCGCCGTCACACGAGTGTTGTTTACACCGCACGCATGCTAGCTACTCACACTCCAACCTGATGTATTTTCACTCACTGCAACTAGAATATCTAATATTTTTCATGCTCTGTCTGTGAGACTTCACTCAGAAATGAACCACTGCTTTTAACAGCACGGCACAGAACACGAGCAGACGACGCTGATGGATGCAAATGAGTTTGTTCAACATGTTTAATTTGATGTTATTTCTTGCATCAAATGCTAAACAGATTTTGCTGGTGGGCTGAGGTTTGAACGGTGTGGGTGTCTCCATCTTTGACCCAAAGTAGGACAGGAGACACAAGAGGAGACATTTACTTTAAAAGAGTGGACTTTAAGGTGGAGCCGGGCAGACAGGAGACAGATGTATGCCGTGGGACAGAGGATGGATGGAGGTGTAGAGAGAGGCAGTATTGGGCCACTGGGATGAATATCCAGGCTTGCAGTATCCGTCACTGCAGTGAGACAGTCCTCAAGAAGTTTCCATGTAGTGATGAGGCTTCCTCCCATGTAGTGTCAGTCATGCTGACCTATTTGAATCACCTCCAAACATAAATATTGAATGGAAGTAACCGCCACCCCACGTCCATGCCAGCTTCACAGCTGAGGCCTGAGTGAGAGTACACTGTACATTAGCAGCTACACACACAGAGTGCATATGTGGGAGTGAAAACTCACCTAAACTTATCAACCTGCTTCATTTACTGCATCGTTGGCTTCAGCTGATCTGTCGCTTCTTACCTAAACTCAGCTCCATCTTCACCTCTGTGTGTTTTAAAGGGGAAAGTTGGGAAGTAATGATTGATGTCAGTGATATTAATATGCAAATCAGACAGTGGAAGGCATTCAGACAGCATCACCACCAATGATGGAATGTAACTAAGTACTTTTACTCAAGTGCTGTACTTTTCAAATTAAGATACAAGATGAATAGTTTGTTTTGTTTGCACACGTGCAGCTGAAATTATTAGTCAATTAATCAATTAGTCCATTAGAAAATTAATTGGCAACATTTTGATGAATGTTTCAGTCATTGTTTGTACAAAAACAGCTCATAGTTCCAGCTTCTCAAACGTCTTTCCTTTAATTAATGAGAATTATCAGATTTTTTTGTATTAATGTCGAGTGCTGGATAAACATGGTTTGATAAAACAAACATTGTGAACAATAAAAATATATGTACGATATGTTTTTAGGGTGAAAACAGCTGTACAGTTTGTGCAGAAACATACAAAATATTTGCCAGGTAATGTGCACAGAAGAATATTTTAAATGTGTAAGATATTTAACGTAATACAAAAGATGTTAAATAAAGGTAAAGAGTATGTGTTCACGTAACGCAGAGAGTCTGTAGATACTACGTCGATGTAACGTTGATGTAACGTTAATGTAACGTGTAGGTCTGAGTGGGTGGATGGTGAGAGTCAGTGTCAGTGGGCCTCGGGCCTTGTTGATGAGGCAGCAATTAAGAAAAAAACGTTATTGGTCAGTTTGATCTCAAACTGTTCTCATGAGGTTCTGTTTGTGTCCGGGGTGGTAGGGGTCAGCCACAGTCTTTCCAGCCTGCCTCAGAGTCCTGGAGGAGTTCAGGTCCTGGAGAGGTTGCAGCCAATCACCTTCTCAGCAGACCCAATGACACCCTGCAGTCTGCACTTGTCCTTGGCAGTGGCAGCAGTGTACCAGATGGTGATGGAGGAGGTGAGGATAGAGAAGAGCACCATCACTCGCTTTGGCAGGTCGAACTCCTCTGTTGTGCTTTCTGGAGAACAGAGGTAATGTTCAGCTCCCGCTTGAGGTAATGGGAAATTATGGTTCCCAGGAAGGTTTAGCAGTCCCAGTTGGACGTGCCCAGACACCTCCATGAAGATCCTAATCGGATGCTCGAACCACCTCAGCTGGCTCCTTTTGAATCAAAGGAGCAATCCTGAGGTTCCAACTCCACCTCGCCCTGGCTGCACCTTGAGATCCTTGAATATCATGAACAGAAACAGGGGCAAGGATCAGCCTTGTCGGAGTCCAACACCCACTGAGAACATAGCTTCTATACATACTGTATGTATACAGTATGTACGTATGGTAACATGTATCCATAATGTGCCTGACTGTGCTGTTCCTTCTGTGGTAGTTCATGTTACTTTAATGTAATTTCTTGTGATTTCTCTTTGAAGCCATCATCATGCTTCACCTTCCATGTGTTAGCTGAAGAAAACACACACACACACACAACACACACACACACACACACACACACACACACACCTGTATAGTGTCCTGGTGAACTGTGACATTGTTTCTCTTCAATTTTACGTCATGTTTAACTTGTGACGTGACCACAGATCAGAACCTGGACTTCTCTGTTTTGCATTATTGATGTACGTTGTTGTAAGAACGTCCATTTTCATCTCCAGCGTGACTAAGCTCAGCTAATAATAGCTCAGCTCACATCTGGAGCGTTTCCCCCACTGATTTCTCTCCATCTTCCTTAAGTCTCATCATCGCTCCATCTTTTTTTTCAGCTCACTCAATGCAGCTTCACCCATGAACTCTCTTGGCATCCCCGATTACCTGCTGTAAGATCAGAGCACAGTGTGTATTTGTATGAGAGACAAGAGTTCAGATGTGACCAAAAATTCAAATTTAGTGGGTGTCAGCGCTCTTGCTGGAGGGAGTGTGGATCAGTTTCAGCAGACCAGGTTCACATTTTTTGGATGTGCCCTTATATGAAGCCTTTCTGGAAAGAAGTGGGCCATTTGGACCTGAGATCTGACTTCTCGTTCACCTTGATGTACCTTGGAAATATTCCTAAGGATCACAGTAGGAGTGACACACACCTTTTGAAGGTCTCTTTGGCTACAAGTAAAAAGACAGTTACAAAATGCTGCAGAGGAATCCATCTTATTTGCATAATCAACTCTGAGTTTCCTTTTTTCCTTTACGCTACCCAAAATGTCTGCAGATGTTCTGTTACTTTAATTTGGCCTTATATTAGAAAACTCCTATTTAAAGGGGTCAACCGTCTAAATGCAGTTGTAGAGAAACAACACTAGATGGCGCTGAAACATCACATTTAACACCATCACCAGGCCACACATGAGCCTCATAACATGCAGCTTGTTCTCACTCTGATGTGTTTACTATGGAGTAATGCAGTTATAGTCATATTTCCACTAACACTTCAGTCTAATTCCTCACATTTAGCATTGATTATAGACAGATAACGTTTAGTAGACTGAATTAACACACTCTGATATAGCTGTAAGCAGATGTCAGGTTTATTAATGTACAGTATTTGGCAGCAGCAATTATAACTCCTCCTGTGAAGACATATTTCATGTTTTTATAACTGTGTTTTACAATGTTACAATTTATTATCTGTTTATACAGCAGCCTCCAGTGATGAGTACCCAGCAAGCAGCAACCTCCGTGTGAAATGAAGCCAATGTCGACGTGCCAGAATCTGCAGTTCCTCGAGCGTCCACTTGAGGCCAGCTCCAGAGGTGACCTGTCTTCTTTAGACAATCCACATCCTTTGCCCATTTTTAGATTAGCCGGGAGGCAGGCGACCGGCCAGAGCGACCACACTGAGCTTCATAACCAAAGCGGCTGTGAAGTGAAGCCAACACAGGAGTGCCAAAAAAAAAAAAATGTCCACTTGAGGCTGGCTCCAGAAGTGAGTCAGTCTCCATAAGCCCCCATGTTGAAAACTTCACAGCGGAAATAAACACGTTTACACGTTGGAGACAGTTGGAGATATTTTCTGTGGTGGTACCTGGTGTAAACAGTTTTAAAACAAAAGTTTTTATTACAAAATGTTCTTGCTGTAATGCATAACTAATCTTGTTGAACACTTTCTGCTGTTGGTGCGTAGCTATTTGTCCTTATTCTGTACCATTTGTAATGTTTTATTTTGTACTGAAGAGCACTCGACTTGAAACTTTGCCGCCTTCTTGGCAAGGTCACCACAAACCTGTTTAAATAAAATGAAAGAGCAAAAACATTCGTGACGTGTTGTCTCAAATATTCAAGTCAAAGACACATTTTTCCATCCGTCCATTTTCTTCCTCTTCTCTGGGGTCAGGTCCCAGCGGCACACCAGACGTCAGAGGAAGCTGATTTTGACTGCTGGTATCCGTGATCTAATTTTTTCAGTCACTACCCAGAGCTCATGACCATAGGTGAGGGTTGGAGCATAGATGGACTGGAAGATCGAGAACTTTCCCTCTGAACGGTCCAGTACAACGTCGCCGCACCAACCTGCTGGGCCATCTTGCGCTCCATTTTCTCATCACTCCTGAACAAGACCCCAAGATACTTGAACTCCGTCGCTTGGCGCAGCAACTCGCTCCCAACCCGGAGCATTGTACTGTTTTCCAGACGAAAAGCATGGACTCAAACTTGGAAGTCTGGCCGCTTCACAGTTGGCTGCAAATCGCCCCGGTGTGATCTGAACGTCACGGTCCAATGAAGCCAACAGAACCACATCATCTGCAAAAAGCAGATCCTGAGGTTCCCAAAGGCATGATTGTATCAAAAAGATATTAGAGATTATATTCATGGAAAAAATAGATGAACGAGTAGTTCAAGGTCTTTATTCTCCGTATATCATGAAACGCACTCAGCCCTCCTCTGTGTCTGTGGATGATATTTGTCCTTTTCATAAAGCATCATCTAATTACAATACCACAGGTGCAACTATAGACTCTCATCAGCATAATAATGTCTTTTGCTTTATGAAAGCAAACTCTTGTGTGTTGTGTATCATGTTATTTGCATTTGGCTGTAAATCAGAGAGATGTATTTGAATGCTGTCATCGCTGCTATAATGAAAAATGTGTCTCCACAGTGGGAGTTTGTAGTGACGAACGTATTGGTGGGGTTGAGGAGGTTACGTTTTTAATTGGACTGCGCTGTTTATTTTCACAAATATACCAATTATAAGAACTTCCAACTGAGACTCCTGCCAAACAGTCCACAGCCAAACAAGTGGCTTATTAATTAAGATGTTTGCATGCATTCAATGTGAGGCCCAGCCAGACTCACTGGGTTTCCCATACTGGAGCAACATGAGCTCATTGGGTTGTTTATGTTGTTTACATGTGCACTGGTTACTCCAGTAACCATGTTACAAGCTGGACTCTCATGCATATAAATACAACACTGAGGCCGTTGGCATGACAGCTCCCCCATGGGACAGACCTCCAGATCGTCAAGATGGCTTCTAGTCATGAACATTTCTTTGGCTCTGAAATGATTAAAGTCATTCCATGCTGTCGAACATCTTTTATAATCTGTATCAGCTTCATCCAGCTCTTCACTGAAGCCACATGATGTATAAACTGATGAACCTAGAGTGGCTCTTCATGCTGATGCCATAGGGAACATTTTTTTAATCAAGTTTAGTGTAAATTATTTTTGTTTTTGAGATCATTCAAGGTGCATTAAATAAACATTTGTTTATTAATATTTAAAGTTCCATGTTGAACCCACTGACAGTATAAAGAATGGGCAGCACATGAGTCATCCATGTTGGATGTACTGCCTCTTCCACCTCCTGGTTAATCTAAATATCGGCAAAGACGTAGGCGGACCTATGACTTTTGGAGTCACTTCTGGAGCCAGCCTCAAGTGGACGAGAAGAGGAACTGCTTCATTTCCCAGCCATGGAGGTTGCTGCTCGGTTGAAACATCGGCTCTAGAACTTTTCACTTTTTTGGGCATTTCGTGGCCACAGTAATTTCTCTTTCATGCGAGGAAGGGGAGGTTTATCAAGAACTGTTTTTTTATAGTGTGCTACAGTCTCTGTTGAGATTGTGCATCATTTCTACACACTTTCCCTAAAAGTGATCTGGACATATCAGGTATCTTTGGAGAGCAGAGTTGTAAAAGTAAACTTCTGTGAGTCTGAATGACGTCTGACTGCACAGCATGAGTTTGTTTAAAGACTCACCAGACTCAGGTCAGCGAGGTTTGAGAGGTTAAATCAAGGCGATGCTGGATGTGTATTGATTTTCCTCCAACTGCATTGCTGAATTGCCTTGTCGTGAGAGCGGAAACAGCTTGTCATCTGTGCTCTGAAACAGTGCTTCCCAACCTTTTAGAGTGTCGACCCCCTCCCCACCAAGACTAATCAGGTTAGTGTTTCTTGACCACGCCAACCTCTCATCCCCTTCAGGGATTGAATGATGAATGCTACCAAACTCACACAGGAAGAGCACAAAGAAGAACAGCTAATTTGATTATGGCCTTAAAGGTCCAGTGTTTCCGATTTAGGAAGCTCGTCTACAGAATATAATATTCATAACTCTGTTTTCATTAGTGTATAATCACCTGAAAATAAGAATTTATGTTTTTGTTACCTTAGAGACCGAGAGACTGTTAAATATACCACCATGTTTCTACAGTAGCCCAGAACAGACAAACTAAACACTGTAAAACTTCACTTTTGCAGCCACTGTAGTTTCTCATTCACACTTGGCAAAACAGGGTGAAGCGAGGGGGTTGCTACCAGTCACTGCTGGACCATCTGTACACACAGTCACATTTTTAGATCAGAGCCACCAAACTGAGCTTCACTGAGATCATAACAGACACGGCAAGCTAATTTTTTTGTATTGCCCCAAAATATGAAACATCAATTATATATTTTATTTAAGCCGGTAATTGCTGTATAATCACAATATTACACGAGAGGGTGTGCTTTCATTTATTATGGCACTGACTGCATCACTGTCGTGCCAAGCACAGCCTCTCATGTAATGTTGCTTAATAACAGCAGCGGTAGTGTCATTATGCAACCATCGGAGTCACTCTGACTGTTCAATGGATGAGAGTAAGAATTAAATCAGTGAGTAACTGTGACAATGACACAAACCCTGACTGCAGAAATGAATCTGTAAGATGGCAGTATGAGTTCGCCTGGAGCCGCTCTGCAGGCGAGTGTTTACATGTAACTTCACATCCAATGTTCAGCTCTAAACCACAACACATATTGTGACTCTTTGAAATTATTTTTTTACATGCTATCCGGGCCGTTTCTTTCAGTTTTGGAGCTTTGGCATGACATCACAGATTAGAAGCAGGAACAACTGCTTCCTCTTGTTCCCGGTCATGGGAAGAAAAAAAAAAAAGAAAAATGGCAAATGTTCATTTGAGCAGAAGGATCTTATTTAAAAGGCTGATGTTCAGCTGTGCTCCCCCTCTGAGACACACACACACACAAAGCTTAAAAGGATCACACGATGCTCAAAATGTATTTCTTGTTTGCTTTTGTCTCAGGAGACGCTGGAGACAAATGGCACTGTGATCCTGAGCTCTGCCTTTAGAGCCGGTAACGGTAGCTGAATGTGTATTTTTGTATAAGAAAGAGCGTTCGCTATAAATAAACTTCGCTTGACATGTTTGTTAAATTTTTCATTCAGTCAAACACACAGTTTATTTATCTCTTCACATCTTTTCAAGTATGAAAATAACAATATTGAAAATAAATAGTAATAAATAATATCGTGAATTACATTTGTGATTTTTGATTGACCACCACATATTTATGTACCACATGAAGAAGTCAGTGTTAATAATCTTTGTTTTTGACCGTGCTGGAATGAAAACACGTCACCACAGCATCAGACGCTGCTCTTTCCTGCTGACGTTTAAACTGTCTTCTCTTTCTGGGCAACTTTACATCGCAAAAAGTGCACGATAACTCTTTAATTTGAGCTGTTTATGCCTCCCAAAAAATCCTCCGGTTGCTCAGGAAGCAGCTGCTTAGTTACAATAGATGGACATTAGAATAATACACATCACAGTGGCATGTGAACTTCTCTGACATTTCATCACACATCACTTGAAAAGGGGTTAAAATCATGTTTTGTTTTGTTTTCTTGGAAGGGGGCGACAAAAAAGATGATGAGGTTCATATACAACAGCAGTTCATATAAACGCACATGTGCTAGGCATACTGGTATCGAAGGAATGTGGACTGTGAATTGCTGATCACATGGATAATGTGCCCATATGATTCACAGTGTGTGGTTTGTGTGTGTGTTTTTTTGTTTTTATTTGGTTTATACTTGTGACGACTCCACTGGCTCTAGTATTTATATATATATATATACAATAAATCAGTAAGTTACTGCGTAGCTCAGATGTCATGCGGCGAGTCAACAGAACAGAAGTCACTTAACAGAAACGAGAATGAGCGGGTCTAATTTAAATATCGCTAATGATTCTCCTGGTAGAGAGGCAGCAACAGTAAGTCTCTTTATTCAGCTGAAGAGTTTTGTTCCAGAAAAACGAGAAATTTGACAAAATATTTGATTTTCTGGAGCTAGCAGTCACGACGGAGAAAAAGCTAGTAAGTGGTCCTTAACTTAAAGCTGCACTGATGAATATTTTATTCAAACATTCAGTCAAATGTGTATTATATTTATGTCTTAATGATGCACTTTTCCCTTGTTTCTGCAGAGCATTTTAGCGTCTTTCAGCTCAATGTCTTGATTTACCAGCCAGTTTTGGTTCCCAACAGGCAGCTGCACAAACGGCTAACAAATAAAAGCTAGCGACTAAAGAGGTATATTTCCGTCAGGAGCTTAGAGCTAACAGCGGGCTCACATTCATCAGGTGGACACAAAAATAAATGATTTTAAATGAATGTGTCGCTCCGTGCTAACGTCTGTTTTGCTTCATAAGACAATAAAATGTCAAAGTTGAGTTTAAAGGTTTAAATTACACGTCCAGTTTGCACCAAATATTTCCTACAATTAGTTAAAAATGTGAGAAACATGAATTATGGAAGGAAACTCGCTTACTTTCTGAGAGTTACTGTGTATGAGAAGATTGAGACCACTCTTACTTCAGGGTGTTAATTCGTTAAACTGCTGCCAACTGTAGCTGCTGTTAGCTAATGTTAGCTCAGTTTTTGATCATTAGTAATGATCAGAACAAATACTCGAGTACATCTGTCTATATTTACCACTGTGGGATTACACTCAAATAACAACAAATACCAATTTCTACATAATGTAGTGGTTAATCCTCTCATCTAATTCTCAGAAGGGAAGTGAATGGCTTTAAACTTCCCACTAACCCAGATAAAGTACAGGTCATACATGTATTGAGGACAGGCGTGTTATTTTGGAACAAAACTCTTCAGGTAGAAACGAAGGAATGTGTCAAACTTTCTGGAAAGTCGATGAAAGTAGCACTACTGCACCAAGCCGACTGAGAACAGAGGAAAAAGAGGACGGCACAAAATGATCAAACACAACGACCAGACGATTGTTTGTGACAGCCAAATAATAATAATAAAAATAAAACTCATAATATAACTTAGTCACTGCCATTGCAGCACATTGTCTGCTGGGTTGGAATCCAGTTCAGTGCAGTCCAGCGTCTCGAGCTCCGAGTTTTCACTGATGTAAAATAGCAAAAATAAAAAGTGTGCAACACGCAGGAAAACAACGGAGCGCTGCTGTGGCAGGCAAACGTTAAAGAATATGGAGTGCTGTACATTCACACCCAAATTCCACGTCGCACAGATCCAGCTTGGTCACGCCCATCTCTTGATCCACTAACCTCTCGTTTCATAAAGTCTGCAGTGTCCTTTCTCCCCGTCCCCATCCATTTTCTCTTGAAAACTCTGTATAATGTTCCTCCTGAGGTTTCGGAGACTGATGCAGCCTCTCTCTCTCTCTCTCTGCTCTCGAGCCTTGCCCCAGCTCAGAAAGTGTTTTAGTGTACTCCAGTGATGTGGCAGAAAATGACGACAGCTCCCAAAAGCACGTCACCAGGACAAAGCTGAACTCTCTCTCTCATAGCGACGTGGACTGCTTGATGCTGTGAAAGCTGACCCGTGAAGGTGAAGTGGGTATGGACATGGCCTGGGTCATCCTGGCTCGGATGGAGTGCTGCTCCTGCCAACGGTGGAACCGCTTCCTCACAGCTGACCGGACCTGTCGACCACAAACCAGGAGGACGCAGTCAGATGATTAATAAAATACTGAATATGACCTCATATTGTCTGAGATACGTTTGTTTCTGCTAGCTAATGTTAGCTCATGCAAATAACTGGTTGTAAAGAAGATGAAAAATGTTCTGATCAGCAGTTTAAGGCCTAATTTCCACTAAAACAACAACAAAAAAATTGACTTTGGGTCTTTGAAGTCATCATTTAAGGTGTTTGTACACACAGGTACAGCCAGTGTCATGCCAGAACCGGAGCTGCTCCAGCCTCCTCCCTTCCCTCGTGTTTCCTCGCTGTGTCTCGATTTACAGACTTCCCTACTTACTGTATACTTGCTACTTTGCGTACACGAGTGCAGTTATGTCTGTGGAGGGGGCATCAGCCGCAGGGGAGAGGTGTGGAGAGGGCTCAGGAGAGTTACTGCAGTTGAGCGGTCTTGAAATAAAATCCCTTTTTGTCTGTGATCGAGACAAGACCGAGTAAAAATGCAGCCGATTCTGAGACCTTTAAAAAGTGTCTCGAGTATTACAACACTGTCGACTAACAGTAAATATCAGGTGTATTTATTTCATGTTATTTCAACTCAGATAAACAAAAATTCTGACTCAATGTCTCATAATTTAAACTTTGACTTTAGAATTTTGAATTACAGCTCCTCTTCCTATATTTAATATATTCTGTAAACACTATCTATAGAAACAACCTGCTATAAATCAATTTAATGATGATTAAAAAGGGTTCGTCCTCTCTCACTCCCACTTCCAAAATCAATAGTCCTGTGTGTCCCACTTCGTGTCCCTCCAGGAATCACAATCCACTTTATAAAACACCAAAACCTCATTTCAACTGACGATAATGTCTCACAGCTCTAATTCATCAGCGTGCTAACCGGCGTTATGTTTGGCTCCGAGTAAGATCGTTCAATCCTCGTCACGTGTTTGAGTGCTAAATGTTTTCCTCCTCTCCTGAATGTGACCCCCGGTATCCTTTGTTCATCTGTCTCATTTCTTCCCCCAGCTTCTCTGCTACTTTCAGCCAGTAAGAAAACACTAAATCAATATTCCCTGTAAGCTACACATGCTGTTTAAGCCCCTTGTTGGAGCTACAACATGCTTTATGATGAGATATTCATTCATCACCCACGCAGTGTGGGACGCTTATCAAAGGGCAGCAGTCAGCTGATGTTACATCCATCTCCTGGGATAACTTGTAAGGTAATGATTATTCTGTGTGAGGCTCTGAGCTTCGATGGAGCCACGTCTGACTGACTGAAACATCAGCTGACGACCAGCGGGACGTCTTGATTAAACCTTAAGATTTAACATAATCCTCATTATCGCAGCGGGAAGGTCACACGATAATGGAATTAATTTTATGCCCACTTTCCGGCTCATTTGGCACGATTAGGGTGTATTCAGCGACATCAGGCAGTGTTTCACAGGTTGTAGTCAAAGCCAAACGGGTATCGATTCAAACTCTGGGGAGCAGGAAGGTAGATAATTCACCACTTTTGGGCCCCGAACTGTCCTTTGAAACTCAAATAAAAATCTATTTTTCCAAATCAGCTTCCTTCTGTGGCTGATGAACGAACACAAACTTTTCTTACAAAGTTTTTTGATGTGAGAGATTTTCTGTATTCTCATTTGGAAAAAAAGGGGATGTCTCCGGCCGATGTGACTATCTTTGAGAGGCTGTACTGGGCTCAGTTTTAAAGCTAAACCGAAGACATTGGTGTTATATGAAACTAGAAGACCTAAGACTTGTCAGGAATGAAGCAAAATAACCTCCAAAGTTCGGCGACATCTCCAAATATTAAATGTTTTTGAGGTCAAACCACAGCATGGATTTTCCTTCAGTGTTCCTCGATGTCTTGGTGTCGTAACAAAGTATTTTGGAGGAATTTTGGACCAAATCTGTGTTACAAAATTGCTGCAAAAACCTCGACACACGGTGCTGAGCTGCATCTTAAATTAACAGCCTCAGATGATGTACTCCACTTCTTGGTGGTTTCTAGTGTTGACCTGCTAAGCTCCCCCTAAAGATCCCCTGACCCACCTAAAAAAGACATAAATGGGTCCATGTTAGGGATGATGGAGTGGCAGAGGTGAACCCACTCTGCGGAAATTAATCTTCCATCATGCTTCCTTGTACTGAAGTTAAAATTAGACATAAGAGATGATGATGTGCTGTAAGACAATACCAATCAATCGGACATCGATCTGCCGAAGGTGAAGCTTCCTGTCCTTTGGGACTGAAGGTTAAAATATGACCTACACATGCTCTCTTTGACTCTTTATTTCTTCTGTATTCATGCTGAGAGTAGCAGAGGACTTTAAAGTTGAGACATTAAAGGACGAATTGGTGCTTAAAACTTAAAATGTCTGACACAACATCTCATGAGGGGGGAGGACGCCCTGCCGGTTAATTTGTGTCCCCCTGGGGGCCGCTGGCAAGGTGTCCCTGAGTTTTCCACGCTGAAATGGCAACCCTAATATAACCCTCCATCATCTCGCTGAGTATGTTAGCTCCCTGACATCCATCCATCCATTTTCTTCCTCGTATCTGGCGTTGGGTCGCGGTGGCAGCAGGTTTAGCAGGGCGCTCCTTCTATCCAGCAACACATCCCAGCTCCTCCTGAAGGATCCAGATGGGCTATGTAGTCCCTCCAACTGGTTCTGGGTCTCCTCCCAGTTGGACTTTGGAGGCATCCTAATCACATGCACAAGCCACCTCCGCTGGCTCCTTTCGAGCTCCCTCTGGATGTCCGAGTCTTTTGGTCACTGACCAAAGCTCATTTGATGTAGGTGAGGCTTGGAACGCAGACAGTGAGCACTGCAGACGCCGCACCAACCTGCCGGTCCAACTCACGCACCATTTTCCTATCACTTGTTAACAAAACGCCAAGATACTTGAACTCCTTCCCTTGGTGTCATTTAGCATTTTGGCTGAAAGCAGCCCTCACAGAGCGTGCTAGCATCACCGTAGCCTCTTTGTTTTGTTTATTCCTGATTTAAGAGAAGATCCTCCGTATAAACCGACGTCTTCTGTAACAAATGTTTCACCTCTGTCATGTGTTTTGTGCTAAAGTAAGCTAGACGATGAAATAACTGTTTGCGCTGATGTGCCTGTTAGCTGCGAGGAAACATCTGGAGCGATTGTGCAAAGAGAGGAGGAGGGAGGGAAGCTACAGATAAGACTGAGGTTAAGGGAGGAGGAGGAGGAGCGGGCTGTGTGTTTTGGATGAAGGAAAAAGGAAGATGGAAGATTTGTTGATGAATTTGTTCAGGACGAAGCAACACTTGTTGTTTTTGGACAATTTAAATAGAACATTTAAGAAATATCTTTAAAAACTGCTAATACACACAACAATACTCATTACATTAATAAGACAACTACTACTAGTCGTAGTAATTTAATAGCATCATGCATTGAACGTAAAGCAGCACTTCCGCATTCATGCATATTAATACTTCTGTGCTATTTAAAGACAGTTTCACCCCTGATTTCTCAGCAGAACCAAATTAAGGCTGACACTGTCATAAAGCGTAGAAAGTGATGTCACTTAATGTCAGCACATGACAAGTCTTAATTGTGCCCTAAATATAAGTGCTTCAAGCTTTATCACTCAGTTCCACTCTGCAATAACGAACACACAGCAACAGCCACCAAAAGAGAGAGTGGAAGCGCCTAAAGAGAGAGAGAGAGACGGTCCGAAAGCAGGAAGAACTGAAGATGCTGGATCAATAAGTGGATGTGAATGTGCTTACCTCACTGTTTAGGAAGCAGTAAAATACTGAGACGAAGAAGCCCTGTGAGAGGAGGAGGAGGAGGAGGAGGAGGGAGATGAAGAGAGGAACAGAAACATAATCAAAAATCTGTTTCAATCACTCACATAGTGTTCATTCAATCAGAGAGGAGAGGAACATGGTAATGATGCTGTCTTTAAATACACCCACACATCACGCGCTGTTTGTCTTCAAACCTTCATCGTACCTGGAAGGATTCCAGAAATGAGTTGAAATATATGAAGACGATCTGAGAGATCTCATCTTCCCCCGGGTTGACGAAGAACAGCATATAAGTGATACCCAGGAGAGGAAGGAGAACCAGAGTCGCCTTCACAGCTTTCCTGCAGATGAGCAGAGCGGCGATCAGACAACCATGACAGAAAGACTGCCGTCGACAGGCACCATTGACGGAGGCCGATGGAGTATGAATTATTTAAGGTGTGTACATGCAGGAGAAGCTCTGCAGGTTTGAGTCGAGCAGGTTTCATTAGATTTACCTGTACTGGATGGTCTCTGACGTGGTGGAGGCTCGCAGTTTGGTCATGAGGATTCTCACGATGTTGAAGAGGAAAATGAAATTGATCTGCGGGGAAAACAAACGCAGCAAAGGTGTCAGAGAAACGTCTGCTCTCTGTTATTGACGGGTTTAGAGCTAACGATGGACAAGGTGCTGACGGCAGGAGGGAAGAAAACTCAATGCTGCAGCGTCAGGATGGATCAGTTTGAGTTTTTTAGTGTTTAGAAATGAAACGAGTGAGTAAAGATCTGTACGTGCTCACATTTCAAGACCTGTACTCAGAATTACGATACAGGAAATCTGCATTATATTGATGCAACTTCAATCAATTAATCAGACACAATAAAACTTTATAAACACAAAAAAATAAAATGAAATAAACTAAAATAAAACAAATGAAAAAGTAGCAATAGATACTTTAACTAACTAACTGCATAAATAATCCTAATAATAATGTTACAGATTAAAACATAAAAAGAGATTAAAACATAAAAAGAACAATAAATAAATGAAAAATATAAATAAGGATCAAAGCTCGTACTGCAGACAGGAAGCATAAATTAGCAACAATATATGTAAAAATATTATAAAGAGAATAAAAAAAGCACATTGTAAAAACACTGAAAACTATGAGAGAGAGATCACATGTGGAATTACAGAAAAAAGCAGAATATGTTTGATTTTTTAGATAATTTTGTTGGATTACAGATTTTCTCTCAGTCAGATTATGATAATCTGTTTGAGGTCATCAACTATAGTAATCCATGTTATGGCAAGAACTAAGTAAAGAGAAACAACTGGCCACCATTCCTTTAACACATGAAGGTCAGTCAGTCCAGAAAATATCAGAAACTTTGAATGTATCTTCATGTGCAGGCACAGAAATATTAAATACTCTGATCAAACTGAGAGGACGACCAAGAGTTAGCTGTGCTGCAGAGAAGAGCCTCACAAATCAACATTTAACCATGCCCATGTGTGCTCTTTCATGGATTTGATGTCTTCAGTGTTTCTACAACGTAGAAAATAATAAAAATAAATTTAAAAAAACATTGAAAGAGAGGAGTTACAGAAACGTGTAAAGCAAAAAGAGGGAAAGAGAACTGGATGGAAAGTTGCCAGATAGCAGCTACACTGTCAGCAGGCGGGCAGAAATCATCTCCTCGCTGTCATGATAGCTGATATATGTGTGAACATTTTCCAGATTTAAAAATAAAGGAACTTGTTGACAGACGTCACTCAGCTTTAGCGAGCTCTGTCGTGAATTCCAGAGAGAAGAAGAGGCAGCTCGTAGCAGATAGCGCTAACCCAAACTGCACAAACTGACACTATCACTTTCTCCATGATGAGAACATTGACACCACTCGAATGTTTGTACAGTACAAGTGAAGCTAACAACCAGCTAACTTAGCTTAGCATAAAGACTGTAAACAAAGACGTGGACCATCGGCGTCCACGCTCTTAATCCTGCATATCTTTAAGCAAGCAAGAAATTAGCTACAGAGACCAAAACTGTTTTTTGTACCAGGCTGTAAACATGTTTATTTCTGCTGTGAAGTTGGACATTTGAACATGGGGACTTATGGAGACTGACTCACTTCTGGAGCCAGCCTCAAGTGGACGTTTGAGGAACTGCAGTTTGTGGCACTCAGTTCACAACCACGGTGGTTACCTCTTGGTAAAAACAGAAATTTGGAGTCATGTGACAAAGTATTTCTTTGCCGGGACGAGCTTTGAGGACATTTAGCTGTTTTCTGTTGTTGTTGTTGTAACTTTCAAAGGTTAAACTTGTAATGGAGTATTTTCACTTCCAGGATAAGGCAGCAGGACAGTGAACGAGGCTTTGACTCACGATAAACTAAAATATCATCCAGTAGGGGCGGCTGTGGCTCAGAGGTAGAGTGGGTCGTCCACTAATCAGATGATGATCGGTGGTTCGATCCCCGGCTCCTCCAGTCTGCATGTCGAAGTGTCCTTGGGCAAGATACTACTAAGCTGTGCCATCGGTGTGTGAATGTGTATTCCAACAATGGAGCTCTATCAGGCTTTGACTGTTTGCTAAGATCACTTGGTTTTTGCAGATTATTTAATCACTAAAACTATTTCTTGATTATCTGAAGTGCTCCTTGAGATTATGTTTCCACAGTGTGATGAATGACAAAATCAATATCTCGTGCGATAGGTGTGAATGATGTAACGTGGGAGCAAAAATAGCAGGACGAATACTTTCCAGGGCCGGTTGACCTGACCTTGGCCTGAACAGATGCATGGCAGTCTTTCAAGTCCCATCCGTTCTCCTGGTCCTCGCTGACCCGCGCGTATCAGTGCTTACGTTAACATATTTAATAACATCCTGTATTTATGTGTCGTAGCAGTACATCAGTTCAATGCTGACATTAAAAGCCACCGATGGCGAGGCTTGGAGAGTTCACAACCACAGCACCCTGACAGGAGATACCACAAATATTCTGATGAACTGACGATGATCCTGCAGGATCAAGTGCTGAAGCAAAGAGATAAAAGCCTGAGAGAAGTCGCTATTGAAAGCAAGAAAAAAAAAAGCAGCAGAGAGATATTGAAGCAGGCAGATGTGTGCTTAGAGGGAGGAGAGACAAAAACATTAAGTGCCTCTTGTAGAGATGACTTTTTCAACCAAGGAGTCGAGATAAGATTTCCGAAAAGGATGGGAAGGTCACTCCACCACCGGGGACCCAGCGGGGGGAAAACAGTCGAAACTGAGCAGAAAAACCGTCCATATTGCCGCAGTAGTGATCTGAGTGCGAGGGCATGCATGTGGATAAAGACTGGAGGACTGGAAGCCCTGCAAGGACGGAGTTACTGTAGTCCAGAAAAGAGATGACTAAAGCTTGTACAAGGAGCCGGGCTGAGTCCCCAGACAATCCTCCAAAATCTGCAGGATCATTCACATGAGCTCTGCTGAAGGACCGAGCGTCTGGCTTCACATAGACTCTCAGCGGGGCGAGGAGCAGTCACGGATAAGTGTTGCAGGTGGTTGATGTCAAGTTTAAGATGCTGAATTAGCTCCAATTTAAAGTTCAGACAACACTCAGATTTATAACAGTTAATACCTGATTAAATAATGAAATAAAAGCGGGTATGGAAGTGAACCAGTGATCGAGATAATTCCTAATAGATACAAACAAGTCTGAACACATCTTCATATTTCAGTCCAGGGATCCCAAAGATTCCTACATTTCCTCCAACGTGCCAAGCTGCAGAGATTTAAAAGTTACACTCGGTAGGTAAAATGTTGGAGCTTCACATTTATCTTGGCTAACATAAAGAATGTGTCGACGTCTCCAACATTTCATGCCTGCCAGGCGTTTTAAAGACATAATCAAGACTAATTGTATCAGCGGCTAATGTGAAACAGGTTCTGGGCTGAGAGCTGCTACCGAAGGACAAAGAATAAAAAACTCTTACCACTAACACGAGAATCATCGGACCTTGGTAGATGTAGTCGGTGTATACGCCGGCTCGCTTCCCGAACCAACACCTGAAACGTCAACAGAGGCAGTCAGACAGACGTGTTTATGTTGTCACTCACCGTTCTTCGTGAAGAAATCCCCTCCGAGTTTGACGTGTTGGAAATAATTTCTTAATTTGTGCTGAAGGCTTTGAACACGTGTTTTCCACTCATTTAGTCATTTAGCCAAAATATGAATTATAGCACACACACAGGACTGACAGAGTAATGAGACTATTTCAAAATAAAATGATTAATGATCTTCGAGAAGTTAGGACTAAAGAAGAAGAATTAGGCAGGTTGAACTTGGAGCTAAATAAGAGGATGAAGCTGCAGTTGTTCTATATTTTCTCATATCGTCAACAAATTCCACAAAAAAAGACCAAAAGCCATCTCTCAATACTTTATGACTCCTCTGCTCGGCGCTCGGCCTCGAGCCCATCAGGTCCTACTGAAGACGTAAATCTTTAAAAAGAGGTCACAAATATAAAGTTTTATTTTTGGAAGAGCTGGACACTGAAGTTTTAATCAAAGTGGAATAAATGGTGACTCTCCTGAGGCTTATTTTAATACTTTACATTTGTACGTAAAGCTGCATTAATCAATATTTACTGTATGTAACAAGAGTAGATCAAATCGATGTGTGTTATTTGAAGCCCACAGAGAAAAATCATTTTAGCGTCTTTCAGCTCATTGTTTTGTTGTTTTCAGTTTTGTTTCATTTAAAGCAAAATAACTCGACTGTTGGCTACTTTTCTCAGCACCGCCGGGCAGATAGACGGAGTCAGCAACTAGCTGGTAAACACAGCGGAGTGCTTAGCAGCTAAAGAGACATATTTCCCTCAGGAGTTGGTGGAGACAAAAAAACAGAGTTAAATATTGGATTCCCATTCATCGGGTGACTTGGTTTTTGCTGAGGTGTTCACTACCTGGGTCAGGTATTGTTGATGTGCTGATTGAACAAGTACGACTGTTTTTATGTTGCTTCCTTTTCCTTTATACGAGCTGGTTCGTAACATTTGCTGAAGTGGAGTGAGCAGAGCTTTTGTCAGGGACTATTTTCTCTAGTGAGTATTTGTAGCCGTCTAAATAAACAGTAGTGTGTCTAAGCTTGTTGGATCACTACTTTGTTGGTTTGTTGACAAAGACAAACATGACGTATAAAAAGCAAATCCATTTTCACCACGAGAAGACACCACTTATAACAATCAAGCACCAACCACCCCAATCAAAAGAAGAACGGCCACAGGGGTAACGTGTAATTAAGACCATTGTAATGCAAATGTGATTACAGCGGCAGGTTATTAATAGACATCCGTCTCCTTAGTGCAACACAGACTGACATTACGCATGTCCTTTTACTTCAGCGCAAAGACTTACTTCTCATTGTCGTAGTACAGCTTCCCGATGGCCCAGGCCACGATTATCGGGAACGGTATACCTGTGAATCACAAAAAAGTGACACGTTCGTCTTTCATCTTTCTCTGCTCACCACATCACAAAGTATCACTGGAGGGATTTCACACTGCAATATGAAATCCGGCGTCTGCCAAGCTCTGTCAAAAGCAATTGTTGCTGGTGTGCTATGATCCACAGCTGATACAAGCCAAGACGTGTCACCATGTGGAAATATTTCTAAAAAATCTGAACTATGGGTGATGATAATGCAGACTGATCGTCTGATTTACTGACTTATAGGAGGATAATAAGGCAGACAAACAGCCATTACTTACATCTTAATGACACTAACAGGACCGTGAAGGCTGTGTCAGTTGTCTCTGGAAACTTTCCACTTCATTAGCTAAATGCTGTCATCAGTGTAATATTAAACCTCTCTCACACAGTGGCGGATTACTTGAAAAATGTCATTTGTCTTGTTCTCATCTCTTGTCCAGAGCGCTCTGCTGCCTTCATAATATTTCTGCTCTCGGAGTCCAGAGTCAAAGCTAAGCGGAGCAAATAAAATTTGATCTTATTTATTTTTTCACAGCCGTCCTGAAATGTGCTGCCATCTCCTCTTCACACGGAGGCTTCACGCTGCCCTGGGGGAAATGTAATCCAGCTGGCACAATACACCTAATCTCAACAGCACATAGTTTAGTTTGACAGTGTGAAACGGGGTGTTAGTGAACTCCATGCCAATACGTTTCCCAGCTGCCACGTGAAACCCTGCTATCTCCATCAAGTCGGCCGCTTTTGAATTTCTATCTGAGTTTGTTCTGCTGAAGTGAAACGCACCCGAACGGACGGCATTTAAATTAATAGTTCAACATGTTGGGAAATACAATAATTTCTTTATTGCATGTCTGTGCAACACTTATTCAGCTAGAGTCTGGGGGTTATTAGCTTAGCTTAGCAAAAAAAACCCACTGGGAAGCAGAAGCCTGACAAACAACTCATTAAACCACATTTTGTCCCTTTTACTTTTCTGCTTGTGTTGTTAGATTAGAGGATCGATACCACTTGCATGTCTGTGCATTACATACAAAACTACAGGGAGAAAACTGTTAGCTTAGCTTAGCATAAAGACTGGAAACAGAGGGAAACAGCTAGCCTAGCACGAAACTGCCCATACAACTAGAGTTTACAGATTAAACGAACGAGATGCAGCATTTTAATTAAGAGCTATTTTGTTTTCAGTCTTCAGTTTATGCTAAGCTAAGCTAATTGCTTCCTTACTTGTGCTGCATAGCAAAACAACAAATAAAAGGTATTTCCCCAAATGTCTTACTGTTTATTTTTCATGTAGTTGTGACATGAACTGTGCAGGCTGTTTGAAGACAAACGGTACTCATACTCACACCAGCCGATGCAGATGAACATCCACTTGCGCAGCTTGTCGGTGGAGTAGGTGAGGACGATGGCCGTGTGGAGGTAGCAGCCCTCGCCAAACATCCAAAAGAAGTTGGTGGAGTGGAAATAGTTGAAGGAGGCGGTGACGAGACGGCACCAAATCTGTTAAGGATTTTACGGTTACTCAAAAATACAAACCAAGTCCTTTAAGTCACATTATGAAAACCTCCATTTATGAGTGAAGGGTTGGCTGCTGAAAACTTTTTCCCAAGCAACATGATAGAGGTGAAAACCTGTAAAAAAAGAGTGCAGCGGTGTGCCGGTGTTGATGTTTCCACACAGGTCTCATGAACGTTTTGATGAGTTTTAAAAATGAATCAGATGCTGCGGCCTTTACAGTTACCAGATGTCAGCCCAACTTTTAAATGTAGGAGCGACATTTCAGGTTTCAGATATGGTATCCATCCTTCCAACAGACAACCAGGAGAGTGTTTAACAGGAGGATTCAAACATAAAACGTACTAAATCAAATTTTTGTGGGTTTTTTTGCTTTAATTTGACACTTATTATCTGAGGCTCATGAATGCAGCAGCTGACTTTTGAAACTCTGTTTCTGGATCACAAAATCACGAGATCACATGAGAATCCACTGGCAGGCTTTGAGCTATGCACTCACTGTGTTGGACCAATCAGCATGTTTTAACCAATGACAGTAAAAGAAGCTGGCCGCCATGTTGGCTACCGCCTCTTCAACCTCCAGGCTGATCTAAAAATCGGGAAAGACGTGGATCATCGGTGGAGCTGAGGTGGAGCTGAACGACGCCTGGTTGCTCAAACAAGCCATCTGTAACGACGCCCACCTGTCAATCAAAGCGTCCACGCTCTTAATCCTGCATAACTTTAAGCCTTAATATAACCTGAACAGGTGAGTTCATTATACGGTTCGTTGATTGTGTAGGTTGACGTTCGCCTGTGATAGATGTTTTTTTAAACGTAGTGGCCATTTTCAGTTTCCAACAATGACTTCCCAGAAGGCTCTGTGGTGGTTTCGTGGTTATGAAGACACCAACAAGGTCAACTTTTAAAGAGATTATGTGGTTAAAACACGCTCCTTGTCTTGATTCACTGCCAACAGAGACATTATAATCCATTTTGTGAAAAGAGGAACAGTTGATTAATAATTTCTTTCTTTAATTATAAGATATATTTAAAGGATAAAGGATTAGGCTGCCATTCGGCAAAAAATCGGATAAAACGACCAAACCTAACCATGTATCGCTCCGTCTCTCAGTAGTCTCTTTGTTGCCCATTGGTTCCTACTGAAGATGAACCTTAAAAATCAGCGTACAAATATACAGTTTATTTTTAAACGAGGCTTACTGATTTGCTAAAACAACTGTAGTCTTTAACGTCACTCCAACAGGAGGAAACAGTGGATTTGTTGGGGGACTATTTTCAGCGGTGGATTAATCCACGTTTGGTGCTCAAATGAGTATTTGTGGCAGCAGGACGGTTTATGTGGGATTAGGTCAAAATAAACTACCGTGTTTGTTCATGGTAATGAAGGAAGATGCAACAGTACAGCTCACTGATTTTTAATAATCTTTGGGCAACACTGGAGCTCTGTGGCACGGATGAGGAAGATTTATCAGGCTTTGATACACAGATGATCAATTCATTTTATATAGCTCATATCAAAGATAGACAGATAAAGTGATACGCACCACGTTACTTTCATGCACCTCGGGACTCATGGTCAACTGGACGATGAACCAGGTGGCGTTCCTCAGGATGAAGGCGGTGATGAGGTTCCAGTGGATGATGTTTCTCAGGCAGCGGATGCTCCTGCGAGGACGAACGGAGGAGAATAAATCCCAAACACAAAGATGTTTATGCTTCTTCTTTTTTTTTTAAAAAAACAACAATTCTCCCGCGGCGCCCGAGAAAAAGAATATGATTTCACACTGAGACGGGACGATGAGAAATGAAAAGGGAGGATAATGTGAACGCAAACATGCAACTGAACTGGTGGGAAATATGTGAATTAAATATCTCGTCCTACTGAGTGTGAGTGTGTTTTAAACAAAGACATTAAGCTGAGAGTATTCAGCGCTTCCTTTACTATGAGATCACCCTGAGTAATCCTGATGAATATGAATAATGAAGAGATTTTTGCCTCATAGTAACATTTCCCATCACTCCCCGGCGCCCCTCACCCCTAATATAATATGAAGTAACATTTCATTCCCACTGTTTGCACTCTTGTTTGTGTCATGTCCTGAAACTCTGATGTTTTTTTAATGCTGTAAATAAATCGACCTGAGGATACAATTAAAATCTGCCTAACCGCCTCCGAGCGAGCGAGTGGTCCAAAATAGAAGCACACACGACTGAACGGACAGAGCAAACCACCCTCGGCCGCTGTAGTGACAGCCTCATTTGTTGTCACCAGCTGACGGCATTATCGGCGAGCGAAGGCTGCTTCCTCCTCTGCCAGCCATGAATGACATGATTTATTTTTTAAGCATGCATCAATTCTTAATAGGTGTCACTTGCACTGGCTTTGTGCTGACTGAGCAGACGTGCATGAGTGAGAATTTTTCCAGTGACACCACGTTATTGTGCCTTTCTTTTTAAATATTTTCATTAACCGCGCAGCCCTTAACGAAAATAAAAGCCTCATCAAGACAATAACGTGCATGGAAATGCTGCAACAAAAGAGGTTTGAGTCATTATAATATCATACAGACGTTAAAAAGCAGCCTTCGGGGTACAAAAACATACAAATTTATGATTTATAAAGCATGTTGTCGCACAAACAAGCAGCTAATTTCCACAATGTCACACTGTTACTGGAGCCTTCCTTCGGTATCACAGAGGCAGCGGCTTCCCTGCCAGAAGCACAGCGTCGTATTCATTACTCTCTGCGTGACCTCACTTCCCTTGGCGCCCTGCCGGTGGGGTCAGCACAGCCTGGTGTGGATTAATTAAGAGGGAAGACACCCTAAAAAAACAGCGGTGGAGGAAGTACTCTGATGTTTTACTGTAGTAACAGCAGTACTGCTGGTATAAAAGCATGTTTGTACTCGAAGGTCCAGCATGTAGTTGTTGATTGCGACCCCCTCGTTAAGGTAGAATGAACACTAACGTCCTCATCGCACTGTACACTGATTGTTTCGCTAAATGACTAAATATAAATGTATATTATATTTAATTTCTGTAAATAAATCGGACACACTGGGCCTTTAAAGTACTCGCATGCAGAATGTTGAATGTCGTTGTGTTTCGCACCAGTTGATCTGGTTAGTTTTCACCTCTGTCTTTCCTCTGGTGGATTTAGTTTGTGTGTTTCCTGGTTTCAGTGTCACCTGAGTGTTTCTCGAACCTCTCCTATCTTTTGTACTTTGGATACGGCCTTCGGATACGGAAGATTTTGTATCTTCACCTTCTACTTACAAGTTAGATAGTAGTATAGTTTCAACTGCGACACAGAACTGTGTATTTCAGAATAATATATATCATATTATTGATGAATTCATGTGTTCATCAAGGGTTAAAAAACAGATACAGAACTATTTAAATGAGGTAAATAAAAATACAATAAGGCAGATTAAAGGTGCAGTGTGTAAGAATGAGGCAGAAATGTAATATAATATTCATAACTATGTTTTCATGCATGTATAATCACCTAAAAATAAGAATCTTTTTGTTTTTGTTACTTTAAAATGAGCGGGTCCTCTCCCACAGAGGCGGCCATTTTGAATCACCGTGTTTCTACGGTAGCCCAGAACAGACAAACTAAATACGGAGCCTTTTCACGTGTTGTTTCTCCTTTCCAACGCAAGGGTGATGTGAGGAGACTGCAATGTGATTACACCACTAGATGTGATTAAATCCTACACACTGCACCTTTAAGCATTTTTCCTCCAACCACCACTACAGAGATGTTGCGTACCACCAGTGGTACACGTACCACAGTTTGAGAAACACTGATATATAATGTATGTGTATTATACACAATATACACACAATTTGCAGGAACAGTACTATGTGTTATATTCTGTATATAAGTACATTAAAATGGCAGAGAATACTATCATATAACAAACATAAAAGCACATTTTGTTGTCTCACAGTTCACTTATGTTTTAATATGTATATACTGTATATAGTTTTTATTAAATGTCACGTCTGTTTTTAATATCTTCTTTTATTTATTTCATTCAAGGCGTTCTTTATCTTTTTTTCTGACCTCTCTGTCTGTCGCTGAGCTGCTGTAATATGTGAATTTCCCCGCAGGGATCAATAAATCTCATCTTTCATGAATTATATGTTGAATATCTCAGGAAAAAAAAGCATTTCTGAGCAGTCTTCTCTCTGAAATATTCCTGATGACTCATTCCGCACTCAGAGGCGTAAACATAAACACATCTGATCAAATGTGATCTGGATATAAAACAGGTTTCGTTAGCCGGTGTGTGTTAGCGATATCACAGGTCAGAGGTGTGTGTTTGGATATCCGTTGGCAAAAACCTTGTTTACACTTTGAAAAGAGTGCGATTGCAGCTCTAATTTATTAATGTCTTCCTCTTCCTGATCAAACAACACAGGTGACGGAGGTGTGGGTGAAGGTCAAACGTCGTCTGCGACTACAAAATCGCTGCTTCACGCTTGCTACATCGCGGACACCTGAACAAGTTAATCAAAACATTTGATCCTGCCAGAGTAAAGGTCTGTTTATTTTTAATGCATGTGAGGTGCCGAGGCTTTGATTCTTTAATCCAAGGTCTAAGGTATTCAAGGTCTAAAGTATTTAAGGTCTAAGGTTTTCAAGGTCTAAGATACAAGATGGTGGACAAAACGACAAACGCCGGACAAGAGTGAATCTGGGACTGACTTTTAGTGGTTGGTGAGAGCTTGGTGAAATAAAAGGCTGAAAGACAGACGCCGAGCTGGGCTGACTGCTGTTGGACTAGTCAGTAATATTAGCTGCTGCTACGTCTGCTGTCAGTGACCTGGTTGATGTTGTCGAATAAGTAATGTAATCAGAACAAATACTCGAGTACAAAGGTGAAATGAGTCAGGGTTGGTGGTTTGAGTCCTTCTGTCCTTCACAGCAGCTCACAGCAACAGAAGAAGAAGAAGTAAACATTGTCCTGCAGTTCATTTTCACCTAAATCCAAGTCGATGGCCACAATGTAAACCTACGATGCTGAAGCATACAGAACTTAAATTTCTGTTTCACGACACGCTGAAGTCGATCTGGCTGCCATTTCAGTGTTCGTAACGCTCTTCTCTCTGATCCTGAACACTGAACAGTGTCAACCTTTCTCTCCATCACAGCGGCAGCGACAACCGTCCCTTAAATGCTTCTCGATCTCATTAAAAAGTGAAGAAGGTGAGTAATAAATGTCAAACTCCTTCGTCTTCCCTAATGCCATTTTTAGCTGTCCGAGCCGCTGTGGCCCACAAACACGGGTTGTGCATAAACGCTGTCCTGTAAAACGTCTATTTATTATGTCTCTCTGTGCCCTTTCACGCTTTTCTCACCCCCCGGGGGTGTCTCGGGGATCGATAACAGCTCCGGCTGTTGAGGGTGCTAAGACCTTTCTCTCTCGGTTTGCTTCGGTTTGTCAGAGAAAACCATTCCACCTCCACCGACTGTCCCAGCAGGCCTCCACAAAACTGCTTTGGTTCTCTCCGCTTTTCAGAGATGGGTGTATTATTCCCATTTGTGCGGAAATGTGCCCTAGTTTTCTTTTTTTCTTCTTCTTTTTTTTTGCGGGCGTCTAAACCCCTTTACATCTGCGGGATTGAGATAGGGGATGTTTCATCCCATGACCAAACGGTTTTTGAATAAGAACGAGAGGCGCTTTGAACGAGGGATCTTAGGAATACTGACGTTTCTGTCACATCAAGGATGTCTTTAGGATTATCAGCGGACTGGTGGCAGCGAGGCCGACACTTACCTCAAACACAAGAAGAGGAAGAAGGCGATGAGCAGAGCCACCATGGAGATGCAGTGACCCAGGAAGTTTATGATCACAGCGATTTGATAGTGCATCTTTCCTTTTTTCTGCAGGGAGAGAAGAAACACCGGATGAGTCTCTCGAGTATCTGATTTACAGAAAAGACACTCAAAAGACTGGAAGTCCTCTTTTGTCTGTTTGTCAGTCGAGTCAAGTCCTGCTGAGATTTTTATTTAGACACTTGGCACAGTTTGAAAGAAGACTCTAATATTTATAGTTAGCCTGTTTATTTATTTCAATAAATAAATGTCAAGTAAACAACTTTAAATATTCTGATGTGAAATAATCAATAAATAACAGCTCTGTGTAACTCCTCCAGACGTGGACAGATTCAAAGAGACTAAAGGCCTCCAGACACAGACGCGTTCGAGACCCGACCCGCCCACACAAGACGCGTTCGAGACCCGACCCGCCTGCACAAAGACCCCGACTGAAAGAGACTCGGCTTTGTAGTTCATGTTATGGTCGTCTTCTAATTTTTTGTCCATTTGTGGGTTTCTGTTGTCTTCTTGGGGTTGATTGTTTGTCTTTTTATGTCTCTTTTGTCCATTTGTGGTCATTTTTGTCTGTCTGTGGTCTTTTTTGTTTTGTTTTTTTTCATCTCTTTGCGGCTCTTTCTTTGTCTCTTGTCAGTTGTTCTTTGCCTCTTTGTGACTTTCATCTATTTCTAGTGATTTTGCATCTTATTGTGGTGGTTTTCCATCATTTCGTGGTCCTTTTATATCTCCCTGTTGACTTCTCTCCAAGAAATGTTAGCAGTCACTTCAAACAGAGATTCTGGTCCTATCACTTTTCACTTTGCAGATATCAGGGGGGCTGGTGCCATCCCTCCAGCCTTGCCTCTGATATGGAAACATGAATACTGAGAGGCTGGTGAACGTGCATACACTCACATATCCAGTATCCACAGGAGGCCTTGGAGGTTTAACATAGAACATAGACACATCTTTCTCTGAATCTGTGCCTAAGACCACTGTCTGTGACTCAGATATCCATTGTGATCGGATTTCCCCCACACTACCAACAGTAATCTGTGCTGTAAGTGGATTTATGTAACGTACTGGTGTCTACGCTGAGATTAAATGTTTAATCCGGCACCGCCCGCCGTGAATCACGTCATCTTTCCCATTCACTTTATTTTGGTGCAGCGGCTCAAATCAAGCCTATAAGTGGATGAAGGGCACGATACTGTTTATTGAAGTCAACGACACCAAATCTTTCCTTTACAACTCATGAATGTACACCGTGTCCGGGATCAAGGACAGACAAGTCATCGTATCTAAACAAGAAGACGGATTACGTGTCATTTCCTTTCAAAAGACGATTACAAAACGAGTCACATGAGCGTTTCCTGACCTGCCACTGCCACGGTCGATCTGTGATTTATTTTAAACTGAACCTACTTGGCGGGAATACGTTTGGATTTTTCCAAGTCTATTTTAATACAATACTCACACTAATGTCATATGTCCTATGAAGAGTCATAATCCTTGCTGGAAACACGCCGCTTTGAAGCAACACACAACACATCGCCCACTTCAAGAAGCTCTGGAGCGTATGCAGGGTTTAAACCTGTCACAACTTTTCGTGTCTACAACTGAACAGAACGCGGTGAATGGCTTCAAGGAGAGGCTGTTTTTAAAAAAGGTGTGCATCATTTCCACACAAAGACACAAAAGACAGATTCTTGGAGAGCGATCAGGGAGGCGGCGTGAAGGCAGGCTTCAAACATTTTTGTCTTTGGAGCAGCTCTCAAACGGAAAAAACCAACTGCAACCGCTGATTCAGTCAAGTTTTCAAGGATGTTGTCTTGTTGTGTTGTTTGGTGGCGTTACATCAAACCCACGCCATGTTTTTTTTTAAAGAATATCAGAGGTTAAAATGAACCATTGACTATATTCAATTAGTGAAGTCATCGAAGTCTCTGTCTACCTGTAGCAGCCCACATTACATTCAAATCTCTAACGCTGACTACAAAGTAGTCTCCGGTTCTTGAACGTCCTCATACAGACATATGTTGAACGTCGCCTGGCTCTCGGGTCAATCCAAACTTTTCTCGTCTGTTGTTCCCCGTTGGTGGAACGTCCTACCAGTTCCTACCAGATCAGGGGCGTCCCTCTCTACCTTCACAAACCTCCTGAAGACCTCCAGCTCTTCAGAGAGGACCTCCTCTACAACACTACCAACAGCTGGACATGATACATCTGTCCTCGTCACACTGTACACTGACTGTTTCCCTTTGTCGCTCCTCAGCTAGATGACTAAATGTAAATGTAAAATCATACCACGAGAGCTGGACCCAGCCGTCTGACCATCATATTTCGGTTCTTGTCAAAGTAGCTTAAATCCTGATGCTCGTCCATTTTTTCTGCTTCTCACACGTCGACTTTGAGGACAAGATGTTCACTCGCTGCTTGACATATCCCGCCCACTGACAGACGCCATGATAATGAGATCATTAGTGTGACTCACTTCACCTGTCAGTAGTCGTGATGTTCTGGCTGATGTCTGTCTAAATGTTACACAGTGAACATTACATTTACATTTAGTCATTTATCTGACGCTTTCATCCAAAGTGACTCAAGATACAGAGCGACCAGGACTGAGACAGTCGTAGAGGGCGTAGATTTATCATCTCCAGCTGTTGGTTGTGTTGTAGAGGAGGTGCTCTCACCTTGTGATGCACAGCTAAAATCAAATCCAACAGTTTGTTTGGCTCCGACTGAACCGCAGTTCGTATTTTGTTAAAGAAAAACATTGTAAACTTCAGCTGAAGCTAATATGAGGCTTCAACGGTCTGCTACACACTGGAGTAGCAGGATCTCCCTCGGCTGCAGTAAAATACATTTTTTCACCAAACAAGGCCTGCACATGCTGTCCCCTGTCTTCTACAGCAGAGCGACACTAAAAATGGATCATTTCAGGGCTGGTTTGACAGGAGAAATGATTAGAATGACGAGCGATTACACATTGAATGATTCAAAGTGCATCGAGCGTGTGTGCAGGAATATAGACCAGAATGTGAACACACAGACTTGTGCAGAGCTGGCTGACACATCAGGGCATAAATCAAGCAAACGGGAGGTTTTAGGATGGATAGCAGAGCTGTGAGTTGAGCCGCAGAGGAAGGAGGGAGGGTGGACAACAAGAGGATACTATAAGACCCACCCACCACTCGCCTCAGGTCGTGGAGAATGTGTGGGCCACGAGAGTCAAACCCCGAGCCTGACTCGCTCTGCGTCTGTACGAATCAACAAACACACTTATCGTATATTTGAGAAAATAGCCCGGAGCAAGTCCCAACAGGAAAAGAGGATTTTTCTTCCCTCAGACAAACTTTCCATTAAGCTTTTGATCCACACACTGTCTGTTCCTAGTGGGACCACTGAATATCTGGTTCAATACAGGCTGAACTTAAGCTACTTCCACTCCTTTTCCTTGATGTCAATCATGCTGCTGCCGCTGCCACCTCGTGATTTATTTCTTGCCCACAAAAAGAAAAAAATCAAAGACACATTTTTAAAAGGTCAGACACTCCATATCCATCTTCTGCAGTGATCGATCGGACGTCAGGCTCTGAAAAAAAAAACAGTAAATGAAGGGTCTCAGTCCACAGCACTGTTTCCTCGCGCTCACGGATCTATAAAGAAATGCATCTGGAGAGATAACTGACAGGTCAACACGCCTCAGACGCGCACAATCAGAGGATATTTTATGTTTTTCTTTTTGTTAACTAATGCCGTGAAAAGACAAAAATCAATAATCCGGCTATCAATTATCATCAAAGTACGACATCTTTAAAAACACGTCGATGAATCACGCTGACGCACAGAGCTGAACTTTTACTACCGTGAACACAGGCGGTTTATTTCTAATCAAACTGCAGTTCCTCTAACGTCCACTTAAGGCTGGCTGCAGAAGTGAGTCAGTCTCCATAAGTCCCCATGTTCAAATGTCCAACTTCACAGCAGAAATAAACATGTTTACAGCCTGGTACAAAAAACAGTTTTGGTCTCTGTAGCTAATTTCCCCGTTCATGACAACTGTACTGAGGGTGAATTTATATACAACTCACCTGTTCAGGTTATATTAAGGCTTAAAGTTATGCAGGATTAAGAGCGTGGGTGTCTTGGATGCAGCAGAGGCAGCACTGCAAAGATGGCGGCGGTCAGAGCGACCACACTGTGCGTCTGTCCCGAATACTGAATACTGAATGTTTTGTGATTTTAATAAAATATTCACACGCTCATGAAAAATCAGGGCGCTGTAGCTATGTTTGTTTAATTTATCTAAATAAAGTCTGTCTTGGTAGTTCTCGTGTTAATCCGCAGCTGAAAATAGTCCCAACAAATCCAGTACTTCTTCAGTTTAAACTGAGCGCTGCAGACAGGTTAGAGTGTTGTTGTAAAGTCACCTTTAACCTTTAAAGACAGACTTACGGGGTCACAATGTGTGGAAACTCAACTATTCAATATGCAGCTTCAGCAGATGGTCGGGTCAAAACAAACAGCCCCTGTCATATTTTCCATCACGTAATTCTGAATTTTACATCCAACACAAACGTTGACTTCTTACAGCCCGATTCAGGTCAGCGTGTTCTGTCCGAGTCCGTTCAGTCCTAATTAAAATAAACGCTCGTCGCCGTCACATCTGCACATCACAATACAGCGTCCAGGTGGAGGATAAGAGCATGCAAACAAAAAAAAGAACAACACGACATGTGAATGGATAAAAATCTGGAGCACAGCGGGAACATGAAGGCGGCATGCTGCTGCTGCTGCTGCTGCTGCTGCTGCTTTCAGCCGGCCGACTAACCTGCTCACATCACGACAGGACGGAGCTGCTTTTGTTTCTTTCCAGGAATTTGCAGCATGAAACACTTTAAAATAGCTGCAGGTTGATTTGCAGATTTCAGGCTCCCACCTCCACAGAAAACAAGCCAAACCCTCTCCATCCATCTATCTATCAAACTGTAACTGTGGAGACATTAAAGCCGCGCAGTGCCTGTTTAATGCAAATTTAAAAAACATTCATTGTTCGTTTGAAGCAGCGTCCTCCGAGTGACGCTCTCGGGCATTTCATAATACATTCACAGTATTCTTTAACTGTACTGACCTTCTACAGCTGCAGGCTAAGAGCAACCACAGCCTGAATCCACACTATAAATGAGCTTCAGTCGACCTGCCGCACTCGTCTTCCTCTGCTTAACCTTGGCCTTTGTTGTTGTTGTTTTTGATTAACGCGTGTTTCATGCATGAAGAAGCCTCATTATTCAGGATACATGCACACAAACACCACGCGCCGTGACATCTTACCTCCTCGTGAAGTATGGCCTTACACATGGAGTAGTTCCCCTTCAGCGCCCACGTTCCATTCGCGAGACATTTCCTATAAACATTATCTGCAGAGAGGAAGGAAGACAACAGGACAGAGCATCAGGGTCGTCATTTTATACAGTATTTTATTTTTCTTTGTGATTTCTGGTGTGAATCTACAAGCTGTGGATTCCTGCTCGGTTTACAAGTGACCTTTTCTGCTTTTGAGACTAATAGGGAGAGATCATTAGAGGAATTCTTACAAGCTGTGATCTTTCACACTTTTGCTGTCAGCACAGTCTGCCACCCACCGCCCGAGCTTTGTTATCATTCTTTACATTTAGACCCCCGCGCTTTTAACGTCAATTCCCCACGTTCAACCTGCGATTTCTAACATTTAACTCCAAACCCACGTCAGTCCTCCACATAAATCTGATGTTCACTGCAAGCTGTGACACAATCAAAAGGCATATTTTCAACCTTTAAATCAAAAGAGTGGAAGCGAGACAGAGCGAGCCAGAATAAGCCAGTGTTTGCTATCTGTTAAAAAAAATATTATCCCGGCACATTCTGCACATCTGAGCGCTGGATCATATCAACACAGATAGTCAGGGGTCGGCATGGACGCTCCAACAAGTGAGGAGTGAAATGATATTTTTCCAAGCAGCAGGCCGTCTGTGTCGAAGCCCAGAAAAGAAATAATCTGCAACAAATTTCACATGAATTTCACTTGAAGTTGAAGGAAATTAAACAGTCAGACGGGACACTGACGAGTAAATATTGCAAATGAGGCAATTTAAAGTTGAAAAGAGAGCCGATGTCTGCAGGGGAACAGGTGACGCTGCTGCTGGATGTTCAAGACTAAAGCTTGAACTTCAGTTAATTTAATGATAAGCACGGGTGAAATGAAGTTTCGAAAGCTAATGCGACGTCCGACATTCAGATCAGGTTCGGAGGATTATTTCTTCTTCAGTAAAGGTCTTTCTTTGTCGAGGGGGAAGATTTTAACAATCAGCAGTCGGAGCACGTCTCAAAGTGGCAGCCAGTTAAATCGCTCGTCCTGTCCCCGAAAACGTTTCTCACTGATCTATAGTGACGGCTCTGACCCTGATCTCGAAGATGGTCGACTCGGGTCGTTTCCCGCCTTTTCTGGTGACAGTCGAGTCGTTTTCAGAGCCGGGTGGTGAAACTGAAAGTTTGCTTAACGCTGCGTTGTTTTTCTCTGTGAGAGGAAACAGTTCGAAAGCTGCCAACATCCAGAAATAATGAAACAGCGACCTTTTCTGCGTGTCACACCCTTCTTCTTCAATTTCTCTGCAGACTCAGATTGTTAATATTCAGGCTGCGCTGGAAGCATCATGAGATGGTACAGCGTCGTGATGCAGCATCCTTACAGTGAAAACAACAACAGTCTGTCACGCTGCTCAACAAACAACCAGCTCAGGGCTGCCGAGCAATTAAAACATTAATCTAATTAATTAAATGCTTTGTAATTGTTAATAGAAATTGCAATGCAGACTGGGTGTTCATCATAGAGCCAATTAAACTGATCTAATCTGATGCTACGCTTTGTTTAGTCTCAGATTAAATAATTGAAATGATCACATTATGTTGAGAATCCTAGTTTTTATATTTCTGATTTCATTCTTTATTTTTTTATCTCAAAAGGTGGTGCAATATTTTACAACTCTGTTATTTATCTGTGCATTTTAGTTTTAGTTTTAGCTGCATGTTGTAATTAAGTTGATGCAGCTGGGCGTAGCACCATTGCCCAAATTTAGCCAAGAGAGTATCTTATCTTATCTTAGCGTAGCTTAGCTTAGCTTGTGTTCTCTCTCTCTGTTTCCTGTTTGTCTCTAAAGATAAAAAATGATCCAACATCATTTAAAACAACATTCGTCTCTCTGATGAGCCACTCACACACAAGATTGAACATAAATACACTGATCGCTTCGTTCAGAGCGAGCGACCAGGTGAAGTCTTTTTCGAGTCCATTTACCGATGAACGTGATCAAACATGCCTGATGTGATCAGCTGCGTTCACGTGTTCACGTGTGTTCACGTGTTCACATGTCCGTGTCCCGAGACGGAGGCTGATCACATTAAAGGCATGTTTTAATGATGAGAGATTTTTTGGGGAGGGTAAGAGATGAAATGGGATTGGGTTTCCTGAGGCCACTAATGTGCAATGAGCTGGGTAAAAATAGCATGTTGACTTTGTAAAGGGACTGTCATCCCCGATCAAGATTACCTAGCTTGTGATATTCCCTAAATCCCAAATGCAATATCCTTGAGAGCTTTAAAATCTGTCTGTGGAGAATGTCAGAGTCAAAAGTTAAGAATGATGAACTTCTGTGGTGGGCGGACATATAACGTACACATAATTTATACTTTTGTTTAATTTTTCTTTTTTTTTTTTTATGAATGAAAGTTTCCATTTGAATCATTTTTTAGATTTTAAGCTGCTTTATTTCTCCTGGAAATCCTTTTTTCCACGATCAGACAAACAAACAGAATTTCCTCAGACGTACATTTTTCTCCCGTTTACTCAGATCAAATTTTCCATGACGCTGCATGATTTGGCAACTTTTCTCTCGGCTCGCATAGTTTGCATGGATTACAGTCAAAGTCACTCTGTTTAGAAAGCAAATGTTTTATAAAGAAGGTTTAAAATGTGTAAAAGCAAAACTAAAAACAGACGTCACAGCTGAAGTCTTCAAACACAGCCAAAATATCAAAGATATAGAGCGTTCAAATTAAGCAGAATGACCTTGAAACGAAGGTCATAAAGCTCTTTATAAATCCTGACGTAGCACTGAATAAAGGTGACAATCCTCTTTGTGTCTTTTGGCGTTCAGTTTGGACGAGAAGTGCTGAAAGAAGTCTCACAGCTGAGGAAATGAAGGTGGATTTAACACGCAGACACCGTTTCATTACTTATAGTTATAGCAGCAGTAGTATTGTTGTTAGGATTACTGTTGTTTCCATTGGCAACGGCGCTGCAGTTTTTATTTTGGGGCTGAAATATGTGGAAAAATGTTTGACAGTTGAAATAACGAGTTGAGCATTTTGGGCCACTTGGTGTCCTGTCTGTGCAGGAGGCTGGACACGCTTAGCTTAGCTTAGTTTAGAGACGGAAAGCACTGACGGCATAAAGAACGGACGGCGTCACCCACAGGTTAACTTCAGGTTTATATTTCCTTTAATGCATGAACGGACACGAGCTGAAGCTCAACTTTTAAATTCTTCTAACGCAGCATGTTTAATTTGGATATATTGCACCGACCTGCAGCTGTGTGTGTGTGTGTGTGTGCCTGCGTCTTAAAATCAAACACACTGATGGTGATAGACTTTAAATACAGTATAATAAACTAACAGGCTCATAATAAATGTCAGTAAATGTCGCTGTAGATAGTTTCTGTCGTGTTTCCTCTCGTATGTTTGCTGTCAGTGTGCATGACTTTTACAGCTGAGGTAAATGAAGGTGGATTTAATACTCGCATTGTTTGGATTACTCGTTTCCAGCGGTGGATGCAAAGCTTGTTTTCTTTTGGGCTGAAATATGTGAGTGGCAAACATTTGACAATTAAAAGCCTCTAGAGCTCACTCACTAATTAACAGACTTTAGCTTGTTCGTTTAATCCGAACATAAACCGACTAACTCTTTGTGGTTTTAGCGTGAGTTATGTGTTGTTGGCACAGCTTTGGGAAGTCAGCACGTCAGGTTTGGTTATGAAACACATTCATAGCTCTGTGTTCCAATGATCCGCCAAATTTAATGTAACTTTCAAACAAATTCCCAGAAAATCATCGCTTCCATCCACTGGACCAGTCGGTGCCATTAAACCACTACAGACGTCTGATCTTATCCGCATTATTTCTGCCTTTGTTTCTGTCCAACGTTTCCACTCCAGGTGAAAAAGTCAAATTCAAAGTCAAAACTGGCAACCGGCACGACAGCCAGAGGCGCTGTGCTGGGCGACTGGATAAAAAGTTAATAGCTAAGAAACTGTTTCAAAATATAACTCTAACTCAGTTTTACATTAATGTTTATGTACAACATCTGTGTTAATCAGTGCTCAATGTATTATTTCATTTTAAAAGAGCCAGGCTAGCTGTTTCCCCCCGCTCCCAGTCTTTACGCTAAGCTAGGCTAACAACCACCTGATTGCAGCCCTGTTTTTAGTGCACAGACGTGAGAGTGATACATTTATTTTCCTTTAACAAATGAGCTGAGCTGATGAATTTGACAGTAAATGTGCAGAATGTGTTCGGAGCAGCGCTCGTGTGGTTGAGCTGGGACGGAGGCCAGTTCCTGAGGGTTCTTGGAAAACGCTGTCTCTCTCTCACTTCTTTAAAAGTTTCAGTAACATGTACTGTGAGCATTCATACATGATATGCATGGTTAATGCGAGATTCTCACTGTACACTGTCCTTTTTCTGCTACATATCTCTCCTGAGCCTGCAGTAGCACTTCTTTATTAACATTCCCCCGCAGTCTTTTAAGGGGAACGAGCCACTGAAAGCGTCGTAAAACGCCATTTGCATGGGTCACAAGCTCAAGGTCCCAAAAATAACTGCTGATTTCATTTAGTGGCCGCTGCCAAACTGGTGATTTGCCAGGAATTCTATTAACGGCAGGCAGGTTTGTCTCTGGAGCATCTTAAATGGCTCACAGTGGATTTCATTGTTTGAAGAGATGTGCGCTACATCGTACATATCAGTTTTAATCTTTGCTTAGTGACTATCCATTGTTGTTTCTGAATGGGTGTTAAAAACAGCGGCAGGGCCGTGCCAGGTGCTAAATCCTCCCTGTGGAAACAGGAGCTCTAGGTACATGTGGATGGAACACAGGCACGTCTCCAAGCCCGGGGCTAAATGATCCTCTTTTAGTTTTATTTCCAAACACGCCGTGCAAACACACTGCTTAGTAACAAAGATTATTCTACAGAGGCTCCTCACTGCAGATATAAAAACGCACAACAGAGCAGAAATGTTGCTGTAACTGTACACAAGCAAATATGTTGACCCAAATTTAGTCACGCTCGCTTCGCACTTGAACACGTCGGATCAATGGCTGCAGAGAGAAAGCGTCTTCCTTCCTGCTCTGTGCGTTTTGAGCAGAGGGCTAATTAAAAAAGTGCATCAGCAGGCGGGGAAACTACACGTTATTTCACTAAATGAGCTTCTTTTATTTTTTATAATGAACTCCCGCTGAGCGGAGTGTAAAAGCCCGAGCTGTAACACGATGCGTTCACTTGTTTATGCAGGTCAGCCATTGTTCATGGGAACTCGGAGCGTCTGAGAATTCACGGTGCACTTTTCTTCAAACTTTCACTGATGGACCAAATATTTGTTTTACCTCTCAATAAATATAACAAATTTTAGATTATTTTATTTCATTATAAAACTTAAACATGATACAATGTATACATACAGAGAGGATGCACTGTGTGTGTGTGTGTGTGTGTGTGTGATTCATATTCAAATTATACTATAGCATGGAAAGAAGCTGAGTACATTTACTCAGGTTTTATAGTACTGTTTGCTTAAATAAATTACAGTGATGGAAAGAAGTACATCCAGTCAAATACTGTATTTATGTATACATTTGAGGTACTTTATGTTTGATTTTGCCACTTTGTACTTCTGTTTACTCCACTACATTTATCTTTATGATTTAATTTTTATTCACATTGCTGTAAATTAAAACACCCAACAGTTTATACAAATACAGCTGAGCAGTTAGTTTATTAGTTTATTAAGTTAATCGTCAGGAAACAAATTAGAAACAGTTTCTCAAATGATTTGGTGTTTTTCTGATCACTTTAATATATCTGCAATAACGTCGAGGTTTGGACAAACATCGTGTCTCAATTTTCAGAACTGTTCCAAAAACCAAACAATCGATCGATTCATGGAGAAAATTATTATTAGTTGCAGCTCAGTACAAAATCCTTCAAAATGAGCTCCACCTCAGCAACAACAGTGAAATCTTGTTTTTACATGAACGCATGAGTCAATCATTTAATGAGATCAGACATAAAACAGAACAGGGAACATTTTAATGAGTGTACTACAGAGTATTTCCAGTTGTTTTTACAGTGTGATATTAGTACTTTCACTGGCAGAGAGGATCTAAATACTTCCTCCTCCACTTGTAAAATGATCTTAATCCCTGCCTAATCTCTTCTCTCCCTTCCACAAACAAATCTCTTCACCAGCAACCAGCCAGCAGATAATCAGTATTACTGTAACCTTCCTCCCTGAAATCACAGAGAGCGTTCAGGTGACCAGGCGTACCTGTGCGTCCTCACTGCTCATGTAAAAAATTTTGCTGCCGCCTCGTTTTTATTAGAAGAAAAACTTGTTAAATTCATGCAACAACTGGAAACTGGAGCAACTCCTGAGAAATGTGCAGGCGGTCTATACCGGAGGGAAAAGATGCCAGTTTTCACGCTGGGTGTGTTTTCTGGCTCGTTTCTGTTTGGTTCTGCAGAACGAGACACCTCGAGGGTTTGCAGACGACTGCACAGAAGGATCTACTTTCTACAGACGAATCTGCTCATCACATCACTTTTAAATCTTTGCCTCCGATGCTACCCGTCCACTCACCCACGTGCACTCAGAAAATTAATATTCAGCGAGCGCTCCGCAGAGCTGCAGCCCATTCAGCAAAAAGATGGCGTGCATTCGCTGTGAGGGAGCAGGAGGGTGAACCGGGGTGAAAGGTTTTGCCACCCCAACTGACCGCGAGCACTGCTCTAAATAAACCTACACCTCCTCCTCCTCCTCCTCCACCCCCACTTCAACCTCGATCACGCTTTGACTGGTGCAAGACCTGACAACTCGCAGCAACTCTGCGACACGGGGCCTCCACATAAACAGCGCATTCACACAAACAGATCTGAATAAAATCCACCGGCCTCCCTCTGGGGACCATTAAGGGAAAGTCAAGCTTGGCAACAAATGGTGAAGGGGTTTCCGGGTGGGGCAAGACGTGCAACAACAAAGATAGCTACGGCAGGCTGAGTCACGCACCCAGAGGAGGGCGTGCAGCACCGCGGGCACCTGTCACGAATCAGTGGCTGAGCGGTGTGGACAATGCCCCCCGGACGTCTGTCATCCCCTCCGTGCATATGTTTGACAACATGCCGTAACCGTCTGAGAGAGCATCAAACATATCGAGGAGCCGGCAATGATTAGCATGATTAACACGTGTTGATTGTTGCAATTAGGCTTTGTTCAAAGCGCACAAGGTTAAGTCGAGTGTGTTTGGGTGCTTTTGATCTTCAGATCTGGATTTTTCCCACGTTAGACTTTAATTACCTGTTTTTCTTTTGTTCTTGAGGCTGAATTATTATTTCAGCTCATGTATTATGATATTTATAATGTCTGTGCATCTGTTAACTATATACATGAGAAGGTTTACTGTTGATTTTCTTACTTTGAAGGTCCAGTGTGTCAGATTTAGAGGGCTGTATTTACAGAATCTGACAGAAATGTAATATAACATTAAAATCTGTGTTTTCATTTATGTGTAATCACCTGATCAAATAAGAATTTTTATGTTTCTGATACCTGACAATGAGACTTTTATATCTACAGAGTCACAGTCCGCCATGTTGAACTGCCATGTTTCTACAGTAGCCCAAAGCGGACACAGACAGTGTGTTCACTTTGAGGCAGGAGGCTGTTAGCTTAGCTTAGCATAGAGACTGGAAACGGGGGGAAACTGCTAGCATGGCTGTTAGCTTAGCTTAGCATAGAGACTGGAAACAGGGGAAACTGCTAGCATGGCTCTATGAAACAGTAAAAGGGTTGTGTCATAGTACTGTTGTTTCATAGTACTGTTGTTTCATAGTACTGTTGTGTCATAGTACTGTTGTGTCATAGTACTGTTGTTTCATGGTACTGTTGTTTCATAGTACTGTTGTTTCATGGTACTGTTGTTTCATGGTACTGTTGTGTCACAGTACTGTTGTTTCATGGTACTGTTGTGTCATAGTACTGTTGTTTCATGGTACTGTTGTGTCACAGTACTGTTGTTTCATGGTACTGTTCTCGGGCACAATGGATCAGCTTCTGTTTTAGCAGCAGCGGTTTATTTTTAGCGGACATGTTGTAACTTTATCAGTCACAAACATCCAGCTTGTAGCCGCAGAGCTGGAATGTCACTCAGTACTGCACTGAAGTACAAATACGAGGTACTAATACTAATACTTGTACTCAATGACATTTCAGAGGGAAATATGGCACTTTTTAACCTACAGCATTTATCTGACAGCTTCAGTTTGTCACAAACAGAAAACGTATGACGAGTTTATTAAATCTGACGTTTTGTCAGAGGACAGTTTAAACAGCTGATACGATAAATCGATTATTCAAAAATATTTCAGCTCCACAAATGTCATTTGTTTTACTGTCATAATTTCCTGAAGATTACTTACGTAGTTTTACTTATAGCAGAGTATTTCTACAGTGTGCTTTTAGTACTTTTACTGAAGGAGTACTCCCCCTTCACTGTGTTGCAGGTTTGTCCTGTAGTAACCTGCCCGCTCTAAATAAAGTTTTGTACTTTTGACGTCCCACGTGGGTCAAATGGAGGTCAATAAGATTTAATATTTGAGGGTTTTGAGTCCACTTCATGATTCTTCATGTTATCTGTGACTGGAGCAGAGACAAGAATTCACATCACTGTTGTTCTTCTTCTGCTTCTTCTTCTTCTCTGCGGTGAGCTTCAGAATCAATTTAAGATCCTTCACTCGTCTGTAAATCTTGTCCTGGATTGGTCTTTGGCTTGGAGCTGAGCTGCAGCTGGAATATGTTCCAGATCTTTAACTTCTTTCTGCACCAGCGACTCAGGCAAACAGGGAAGACACTCGTGGACGTGAACTCTGCCATCGTCTCCCTCTGGACGCACGCAGCACGCACATCCACTCAGACCATTAAGAGCCCGCCGCGGACTCTCCGCCCGCCCTGCCTCCACCCAAACACACTTATTACTGTCCTACTACTACTACTGAGGCTAATACTACTAATACTACTGATACTACTACTGCTGCTGATACTGCTACAGTATAACTACTACTACTACTGAGACTAATACTACTAATACTACTGATACTACTAATACTACTACTACTACTGACACTACTACTACTGGTACTACTACAACTACTAATACTACTGATACTAATACTAATACTGACACTATTACTACTACTGCTACTAATGCGACTGACACTAATACTACCAATACTACTAATACTACTGCTAATACTACTCATACTGCTACTACTGACACTACTAATATTACTGCTACTAATACTACTGACACTAATACTATTGATACTAATACTACTACTGACACTAGTAATAATACTACTCTACACCACTTCCTCTGGTTTGTGATACTGTGATTGGCAGTTTTATATTACTTTATGTATATTCCTATTATGTTATAATATAATATAATATAATATAATATAATATAATATAATATAATATAATATAATATAATATAATATAATATACACTGTGGAATAGCTAATCTGCTTCTTCCGATGTCATTCATATTAAATAAATCAATTCATAAAAATAATTTATTTTGATCTTGTCTTGCTGAAAATTATTTATAAATAAAAAAATGGATTACAGCGTCGGTACATATTTCAGCCCTGAGTAGTGTCTGCGGTTTTCCTCCGAGACGAAGATAAGGGTAAAAACGACCCATAAATCACGACCTGTTTGCCCCATCACCTTCTGTTCAGACACTAAAAATGACGCACTTCAAATAAAACGTGTTTGTGAAACGAGTTGATTCATGTGAACTGTTTATTTATTAATTTCATTTTTATTTATTTCTGGTGTGTTTTTGAACTCTTTGAAATAAGAAGCTGTTGCCGCGGTGATGGCGTGACCTTAAAATGGCTCACACAGACAGAATAATTGAGTTATTTTAAAGTAATTCTTATAATGAATTAATTTGTTTTATTTTCTTTTATATCCATTGTCTCAGGTCTAATTGTGTTACAGCACTTCATCTCCACTGAAGGTTATCACTGAGAAACAAATACAAATATTAATCAGGGAGTCTGACATTAGAGTGTGTATTCATGCAGCTCATTATCTGGAGCGCACACCGACTTTTCTTCTCAGCTGCACAGGCTGATACGACAGAATAAAGACTGTACAAGCTGCTTTCATGTTAGCAGTTATAACTGTGTGGATGTGACAAGTCCCACACGTTTCCTCAGTTTGGTTTTTGGAGCTGCGTCGTCTAATAAATAAAATAAACGTGAACGTCGATGTTTCTGTGTTTCAGGGACTGAAGCTTGAAGATTTAAAGTATCCGATGGTACCAACGTGTCGCGGTAGCTTGTTGGGAAGAATAACGCTCCAAAGTTAGGCGACATAAAAGCTGGCATGTCCATTTTCAAATGGGTCTTTTGACCTTTGACCTCAAGTTAAAATGAGTTCTGTGTACCCACGAGTCTCCTCTTTACAGACATGTCCGCTTTATGCTAATCCCACGGAGCTTTACTGTATCTGAATATTTCTGCATGCTGACGTCCCTAAACCGTTTAAGACGTGTATAAGCAGTGTTTGACAAATTATATTAAGGCTTAAAGTTATGCAGAATTAAGAGCGTGGACGCTTTGATTGGCAGGTGGGGGTGTCGTTACATGTGGCTTGTTTGAGCAGCCAGGCGTCATTCAGCCCGCCTCAGCTCCACCGATGATCCGCGTCTTTGCCGATTTTTAGATTTAGAGGCAGGACTACAAACATGGCGGCAGCCAGAGCCACCACGCTGACGTCACGGATACGGCATCCATTCTTTATCGTGTCAGTGATTGCAGCCTCTCGGATAGTCACACCCTCAGGAAGCTTAAGGGGTTCATAAACAATTTCCAGAAGAAAGATTGACAATTTTTTTCAGATTTAACTCGTTAAAATTGGCTAAATTTGTAATAAATGGTTTCAACCTGAAAACTGCTTCTATCATATACATCTACTTCAATGCAAAGCCTAAGCCTTTATACATGAACTTTATATGTTTGAATACACAATGTTCTCAGCTTTCATATGATGTATATACTTCTGTGTGCCATACATTGTTTACCTCCTGTCTCCCCCTATAGAGAGCTGGAGTGTAAGAGGTTAAAGTAGCGTCTCAGCTCTGGGCACTGTGTACATAGAAACACAGGAATTGATATAAATGTCATCTCTTGGTGGCAGCAAATCAGTTGCCAGTGAAATGGGGTGGAAGCTAATTCGTTACAGCCTGTTCAGTCTGTATCTTCACATTCTTTGGTGACATTTTGGCTTGCGAGGCACGTCAGGCTTTTTTTTTTTTTTTAATTTAAAGGCACCACTTCCACAAAACATCCGGACTCATAGCTGTCATAAAAAGCAGCAAAGTGTTCTCGAAACCAACTGATAATATCCAACATGTGCTTGTAGTTAAAATGAGTCGCTCCATTTAGTCGCTGGAATGTGTCGAAATTAGCAGAGAAGCAGAGCGGCGTCAGATGGACCCGAGAAATATTAGAAATAAAAGAACACGGAGCACCTGAAATACTCTGAGAGGATTATGTCATTCATTACTGTAAAAGCAGGATTTGACTGTTGAGCTGGTCGAGGTGCAGCTCTTTATTTAATACAGGACTATGACTAATTATTGTCCTTATAAGTTGATTGATTGTTTGGTTTCGTTTGACACTTTCACAATGTTTGTTTGGCCCAACAGTCCAAACCTCAAATCATTAAAGAGACATTGAGTAACTTTTGAATGGTGTCTCTGTCATTCATACGTCTGTTCTCACACTATGTAACTATTTCATTGTAGCTGCTGTTAGCTAATGTTAGCCCAAAGTGGTTTGGACCACCGGGAAGAAGAGGAGGTTTTCAGGCCTGGGGTGAGGAGCAGTGCCGGTGTTGTGCTAGAACAGGAGCTGGGCGAGCGGGCAATATAACCGGCCTCAACAGCCTCTATGGACATAATGACAAAGGAGAAGAGAGCGAAGAGGACGCTGAAAAGGAGAAAAGGAGAGAGTGAGCGAGCAAGAAGCCGCCGGACAAGAGTAAATCTGGGACTGACTTTTAGTGGTTGGTGAGAGCTTGGTGAAATAAAAGGCTGAAAGACAGACGCCGAGCTGGGCTGACTGCTGTTGGACTAGTCAGTAATATTAGCTGCTGCTGTGTCTGCTGTTGGTGACCTGGTTGATGTTTGATCTGAAGTAATGTAATCAGAACAAATACTCGAGTACAGCTGTCCACACCATGTCCAACTTTATTTATAAAGGGCTTTATAAATAAAGTTGCGATATATACCACAGTGGGATTACACTCTGAAACTGGGACTAGAAATCTTAATTTTTGAACTAACTAAATCTGAAAAATAAATGTAGACGTGAAAGAGCTCATGGGATATCTTGGAGACACAATTTACATATTATCTAAAATAAGCTCCACAAAGATGGTGGTGTGTGTTCAACACACTGAACAAACAAACACTGGTGCTTTGAGCTGAAATCTTCAAACTTGTACAAGAAAAGCAAACTTCAGACGTTTACATGTGGGGGCCTGAAGTTCATAGGATGCTCGTGTTTGAAGCTTCGACTGGTCTCATGGGTAGAAGTGATGAAGACGAGAACTTGAAGTAGAGACTGTACATTTCAGGACAAGTTGACTCAGTCGACAATGGTGCAACTACAAAACCCTCAAGTCTCCATGAAAAGTGCAGGAATGTATGAAGCCTGTTTGTACTGTACTTTAGTTTTCAGGTCAAGATGTCAACCCTCTGATGACAGAGAATTTTCATTGTGGGTTTCCTACTTTTGATGGTCAACTACTTGTTTTTGATTGTTGTAACATATTTTTCTTTTTAGGAGGGTCAATGCATCTTTACGGGGAGGTAGCAGGTAGTATAGATCATCTGAAAGCTGAAGATTAATGCCAGCTTTTTGAGACGTCTAATTAAATATTGAAATTTTAGAGCATAAGAGCTTGGCACATGTTGATGATAGAGGTATACGATGGTCATTCCCAATGCTCTATTATGATTTATAAGATGTTGCAGCAACCTCGAAAAACAGTTTTGACAGTTTTTGTGTCAGAACTGCAGTTTTCAGCGGTTGGATGGCGACTTCTGTTCTTCAAACTCTTCTGTTCTCAGAAACCCTATTAATGTCAACATACGTAGAAAAACCATCCATCCTCTGAACGCCTCCGGTCTCCAGTCTTTGCTTGCACAGTTTCACGAGGCTGTGATTATCCTCGAGGTTACAAAAGGTAATTTTATACAGTCAGGTCAAGTTTCAAAAAATGCGCTCACTACAATGAAATGGCTACTATGGGGACTAACATCATCACACATGAATACAATGAGAGTCTCAGCTTTATAGTCAGACCCAATTCATGCAATTACAATAATACACAAGGTGAAAATGATATAAAGTCGTGAGTTGTTGCAATAGTTTTTGGGTTGATACCATTTGTTACAAAATCTCTCCAAGACTTGGAGATTTCCGATTTTCGGTAATCAGACTTTGAGGACTCTTCTTCTGGAAATTGCTCCTCATCTTTAATAAAACCCGGAAAACCATTGACCCCCTGAACGCCCTCGGTCTCTGGTTTGTGGTTGGACAGTTTTATAAGGCTGTGATTATCCTCGAGGTCACAATAGGTCATTTTACACATTGATGTCAAGTTTTAAAAAAAATACTGTCACCCCAGTGAAATGGCTCGTATGGTGAATAACATCATCACACATGAATACGATGTGGGCTCACTGAATCCACGAGAGTCTCAGCTTTACAGTCAGACACAATTTATGCAATTCCAAAACTGTTCAGGGACCTCAGTATGCAGAAATATTCAGATACACTAGAAAAATAACACATTCATGCAAAAAACACTGCATGGTCTTTGCCCCAAGCTATATGGGATTAGCATAAAGAGGAGACTCGTGGGTACCCACAGAAGAGAGAGGTCAAGAGCTTTCACATCACCAAAAGTTAGCTTAACTGGAGCGTCAAGCTAACACGACGCGTTGGTGCCATCGGATGACTTCGATCTGCGATGCCTGCATCTTCATTCTAGCTAGCTCTGACTTATTTAGTCCCCTTTCCCGACGACGTAGCATGAGAAGGTTGGTACATGGTATAGCTTTAAAATCGAGCCCGATGCAGCCGCAGAGTGGAAGAGGTTATCAATAATGAAAGGAACAATTTGAAAAAGCCATAAAAATTGTATTAATTAGACATGCATTTAAATGATGCATTATAAAACTCAAAGTGGAATTATCACCTCGCTGTTGTGCGTTTCCAAGAACCATTCGAGTCTCTCCAGGCTCTTATAATATTATACAGCGTGTGGAGAAGATACTATCACTAACACTGACAGAGCTTCATCACATGGTGCAAGCTTTAAACCAACAATTGGACTCTTTACTGTCATGTTGGTCTATTCTGTCCATGTTAAGAGAGGGATCTTTGCTCTGCTGTCGTCCTGAGGTTTCTGTAATGGGAGTTGGGGGTGGGTGGGTTTATCCTCTAGGCTGCAGAGTGCAGGTTAAAAGGCTGGGCATCCATATGTTTGCTGTCTATGGCTGCACCACATTAACCTCAATTGGTTTCAGGAAGAGTGTCAGAGCGTGCTGAGATGCCCGATCTCCGAAGCCAACATAGAAAGTACCAAAAACTGCAGTTCCTCCAACGTCCACTTGACGCTGGCTCCAGAGGCCGTTATCTTGATGTCGTAGCTGGTCTCGGTGGAGCTAAGTTTAACTATCATATGTTGTACATTAAAAAGACATTATACTTTTATAGTGTCGTAGATGTTTAAAGTAGCTTAAATATAAATACACGTCCAGTACTTGGAATCAGCTTATTGTGCTCACATCGAGTGTGCGTAACAAGATCCTAATAACACTTTGACCTCAGACCGATGAATAAAAAAGCTGTGTGCTGATGAAGAGTCAGTGAGGTCACAGTGTTTCTCTACCTTTGAAACAAACAGCACTTTAAAAAAAAAGACATTTCGCTCACGAAACACCGACTGAATTACTTCGCCTCGTCGGTGAAAAACATGAAATATTTAATAATGATTAATAATAAATTCATGCTGGAAATATACTTTAAAGTAGCCATTTGTAATCCTTCCAATGGATTTTAACACTGTCCACTGTCCACTGTTGATCTGTTTCATCTTTTAGGCTCAGCTTGAATGGAGATTATGTTAATCCTGAAGGTGAAATGAACCTCGCTGTGTCAAATTAGCGTCTGAATTATAGCCCGGCTCGTTCACCCGCAGTGTCTGTCTTGAGTGGCTCCTCGAGGGTCCTGTGGGGACTTTAAATTACCAAGAAACACACTTCCTTTCATCCGGTAAATCTACTTAATTGTGTTTACTGTATCTCCCTCGGCGTGTTTGCTTTACCTCGAGTGCCGCGGTGGCCCACATAGATACTCATCACAGATCCATGTTTGATAAGATGAACCTGTCCGTTTGCGGACATTACAGCGGTTAGGAGAATTAAACATGAATGTGATGAATTATAGACGCAGAGGAAGACTTGAAGGACGACACTTTAAAGGACCAGGACGCTAAATTTTTAATTCTGTGCTCAAATTCTGGATTTTAATCATCAAAAAATCTGAATTCAAAGTCACTGAAATCACAAAAATTCATGCTCGCTGCCTCGTTAACTTATTGTTTGAGGATATTAGATTTTAATTCATTGTTTAGACGTGAGATTATTCTATTTGTTTAATGTTGAAACATTAAAACGTCTGTTTCTGGGGCCCAGGGTTCGAATCCGACCTGTGGCTCTTTCCCGTGCGTCATCTCTCTCTCTCTCCACACATTTCCTGTCACTCGCCAAAAAAAAAGTCTATTTCTAACGTGTGTTTTGAACATTTGGAGGTTTTTATCTCATCTTAATTAAGACATGCGTGTCAGAATCAAGACTCGTTATCTCGCAGTGATGAGGAAGAAGTCATGCGGGTTATCAATCATCACCAGAGGAGACAGAGACACGATGACGCTACCTGATTATCAGCTGGGACTCTGACCACACCCTCTACTTCTTAGCGTGACTATCACACCGGGCTGTGTCTTGAGTTTCTTGAGTTTGTCTGATCCACCTTGTAGATTGTGAGCTGCTGTAACATCTTCAATGAACTGTCATTAGGATTCATCCTCTGAGGAGCATGAATGCCTTATTATATCTGCTAGAATGGCTAAAAAATCTAAAATATTAATTTCCTCCTTCTGACAACAGAGAGCACTGCGGATGTCATTTACCGAGCAGACTTCTGTGCTGTAGCTATTTAATTTCAGCTTGACCTGAGGACAAACCGCTGTGCCGAGGAGTTCAGGAATAGTTCGAGGTACCGGGAACAGACATCTGAACCACTTTCTTCACTTTCACAAAAACCTTAACCCAAAAATCTGATTTCTAAAATACCTTCAGAGACGCTGCACTTAAGAAAATGGGTCATTATGTGATTCTTCGACCCAGATCATGTTTGAAGACGTAGTTTTGACATTTATCTGCTGATCTCTCCGTCGTTTTAACAAGCTCAGACGTTCATTTTGTAACATTATCCCATCTTTATATTTCCATTTACATCCTGACACAAACGTCGTTTTTCACGCCGCTCGTCAGGCTCCTTTCTTCTGACACTTCACGGTGTTATTATCTGCAGTCCTACTTTGTGTACACGTGATTTTTTTTTTTGTGTGTGTGTGTGTGTGTGTTTCTCGCTAATTTGTATGCTCATGCTAATTTCTGTATACACAATTACGTAAACAGGATTTGCCCAAGGGGAAGACGAGTCAGCGGGGGGGTTGGGAAGAGAGAGGAAATCAAATTAAATCTTTTTTTGAGTCTATTGTTTGTGTGCTGGCAGGAGCCGTGGTGTGGGGACTTACTGGTGGTGTTGTATCTGACACCGTAGAACATCTCTGGACAGGGTCGTGACACCATCTGCCCGGCGCTGCTCCGAGGCCAGCAGGTGCCAATGCCATCGATGGAGGTGTCACAGTAGAGTCCCGAGCCTGCGGCACGGGGGACAGAAATGTCAAACACAAGCATAAATTCCTGGCATGGCTCCGTACTACATATAGCCATGGTGAAATTCTGACAATGCTCCAATGATGTTGGCAATACACCGCGCAGCTGAATAAGCTGTTTGTGTACACGGGCTTTAATGATTACTCCTGTGCTGCGCCTGAGCGCCGTCTCCCGTGACGCGTCGCCAAAGTCTATTTCCAGCATTGTTCTCGTCTTTGATGTTAGTCCTTATAATCTGAGTTCAGATCAAACTTGCGCTCCCTCGTGGGGTATTCCACAACAAGTCTGCTTTGTAGTAACGGTGCGGGAATCAGTTTCACACATATGAGAAGAAGCAACGTGTCCAACTCACCGCTCCACTGACCTGTGGCATTGCTCAGGGTTTGGTTCCAGGAGGAGGCCAGCGACTGCACTGCAATCCAGAAGAAGGAGAGAGTTTCATCAATATCCTTAATCTTTGTTTGCACGGTTTAGAAGAGGCTATGAAAATCTCATTAGATTCATTTTAACAGCTACTAAGGGTGAGCATTAAAGGGCAACGGTAAACACTGGTGACAGACCTTTCCCCGAGCAATAACAGGACGGTAGCAGCACATATGAATCTAGACGTGCCCCGAGGGTCAGGCTATTATTTCTGTAATAACTCAAGAAGAAATGAGGACGTTGAAGCTTCCGTCTGACGCTTTCAGGTGCTTTTTAACACAATGTGATGATTGTGAAAATGAATTCATCTAATTAAGAAATAATTTAAGTTCATTTAAAACCCAAAACAACATATATGTTTGTTTTCTTCCTGTCCTGTAGATGTGACGTCAGTTCAGCTTATCTCCGACCAACAATAAATTAGAGACGGCTAAGTTAGCTTCAGTTACACCTTAGCTGGCTTTAGATGATGTCTTATGAACAAGGTGTGTGTTCAACAACAGCCACAGCTACGATAGCTGCAGACGATGCCTTACGAGCACGGTTTGTGTTCTTGGCTCTCTACAGTAGATAACCCCGGCCTCTAACTCGCCTGTTTCTCGCCTAAATTTACAGTAGCTCAACACTAAATTGCTGCAGTGCTCCTTTTTTAAAATCCTTTAATGCAGCAAAAGCACCAAACATGACCTGGTTCTGGTTTTATATCATCGTAAACTGAGATATTTTGAAATGTTGGTCGGATTACGGGAACATGTGACAACCATTTTCTGACACTTCATCGACCTCATAGGGAATAACCTGCAGGATAATTAAATCATTAAAGTACTCGTTAGTCGCAGGCCTACTTAACAATGTCTACAGTCAGTCATTGTTCAAGAACGCCCAGTCATCACAGAGCAATGTGACAGCATAATAACACAGCACAGTCATCATTATTAGCAGTCTGTTAAAAGCTACCTGGAACATTTTCATGACAGTGACCCAGGGCGAGATCATTCCTGTGCGTTCGGTCATGGCTGGGCTCTGTCTGGCTGCGTGCTACAGTTTAAAGTCTTTAATAAGCAGCTATCAGTGTAACACAAACAGAATAATGGGAAGAGACGTCGTGCCAATAATCACAAAGAGACGGTCGTGATTGAGGACGACGGTTCAGGCCTGGAAATCAATTTAAGCGCACGATGTGTAGTCACAGTAAAACACTCTGGGATATAACTGCCTTTTAACAGCTTGTAACTGTGTCTGTAAGTAAACATCCCAGCTGATGTTTGTCCTCAACTTACATGAGAAATTCCCTGACAGCATGAGCAGAGCTTCACATGTCAGATCCGCTAAAGAGCCTGAAGGCAGCAGGCTCACGACGGCGCACACCTGCGAACAGAGGAAGAAGAAAAAGAACGCCACAAAAGGTCAGACTCAATCAATGAATCCAACGTTAGCACACATGTCAGATACAGTCCTGGTGCAGCTTTAAATTCAGACTACTGCTGCAGAAACCAAACTAAAAGACTCCGGGTGCCCTTGAGCAGATGATGCATGTATTAACAGCTCCTCTCGCTTAATTTGGAGCACTTTGTAGTCTGTAATCACTCCCCCACCGTCAAACCTCTTTCATGTTTACAGATACGAGGTTCAATCAAATACACAGCAGAGGAAGTTACTTCTAGCCTTCTAAGAGGTTGTAGTGTTCGATACAGAGTATTTCTGTTTGTGCCGGGTTCCCGTTAGCCTACTTTACACGTGCTCCGAGAGGGAAAAACACATTAAATAATGCACATAATTATGAAATTACAGTAGGCAGCACAGGAAGAGGTTATGCGTCTGTATGTGTCGGGTCTCATGTGAGAGAAGTAGCAGCGTGTTTTCGCTTGTTTTCCGCCAAAGAAACAATGTCAGATAGCATCTGTTCCCTTTAACACACACACACACACACACACTGCGATGAAACAGGTGAGAACCTCGGCGTGTTAAACTCAGCGTTGGGATTCATGTTTCATTCACACACTTTGATCTCAGGCGGATTTTCTTTTCGTCGAGTGGCGGCTGGAAACCAAGTGCAACCTCCAAGAAGTGCCACAAACTGCAGTTCCTCAAACGTCCACTTGAGGCTGGAGCCAGAAGTGAGTCAGTCTCCATAAGTCCCCATGTTCAAATGTCCAACTTCACAGCAGAAATAAACATGTTTACAGCCTGGTACAAAAAACAGTTTTGGTCTCTGTAGCTAATTTCCCCGTTCATGACAACTGTACTGAGGGTGAATTTATATACAACTCACCTGTTCAGGTTATATTAAGGCTTAAAGTTATGCAGGATTAAGAGCGTGGACGCTTTGATTGACAGGTGGGTTTGTTTTAGCGACCAGGCGTCATTCAGCCCGCTTCAGCTCGTCTTTACCGATTTTTAGATTAGCCATGAGGCAGAAGAAGCAGGACAGCCAACATGGCGCCCCACTGAGCTTCACGACAGCTCTTGGGAAAACGCTGTCCATTCTTTATACTGTCATTGGTTGGGATTAATATTTAATTCACGCACTTTGATCTCAGCCGGATTCCTTTTTTGTCGAGCGTCTGCTGGAAACTGTTCAAGCCGGGAAGCGTTTGGTGTGTTATTGTGCCTCCATGTTAAACCGGTGACATCTGGAAACCGCTGTGTGCCAGCATCTGTCGCTGCCATTTTATGAGGAGCAGCAAAGACCACAAAAGACTGTAAAATGTCATCTTTTCAGTTTTTGTTTGGACTAAAGCGGCCTCTCTAATTGACCCCAAACTAGGTTACACAGCGGAGCAGCTGTCCTTGAGTATAGACTATTCCCTGTGGACACGAGAGGGCGGCTACTATTACCTATAAAGGCAATGTTTCATTTCCTGTTTGAATAAAACATCTCTATCAATAATGCAACATCTGAAACAATGTTTTATCTCACAGAAAATAAAGAAATCTTTCAGTTTTCCTCTTGTCCTTGAACGCATCATTGTTGCGTTTAAAAGGCAGATTCATACCTGATGGTTACAGCAGCGTAAAACACCAGCAGTGTGTGTAGTCACATCATATAAAATGCTAGAGTGCCCCAGATTTCTGGTTTGCTGTGTCTGTTTCATGCTCGCTGAATGCCGGGCAGGTATCACAGCACAGTGCAGCTACTGTACTGTGCTGTGCTGCTCCAGCCTCCTCCATGTAATTACAGCTCAGTAACTGACAGCCGCGCTGTGAACGATGGGATAAAAACCAGCCTGTGATGCTGTTAATGGGATTTGAACCTTGAGTGAAAAGTAGGAACACAAAAGTGTAAAAGATACTGAACCCTTCGCTCGTGATGCATCGACGCGTGAGCTGCAGTTTATTTCTCTTTTTACTTCTTTTAAATTAAAGCAACTCGTCTGAAAATTGTTGTTAATCCTGCATAACTTTAAGCCTTAATATAACCTGAACAGGTGAGTTGTATATAAATTCACCCTCAGTACAGTTGTCATGAACGGGGAAATTAGCTACAGAGACCAAAACTGTTTTTTGTACCAGGCTGTAAACATGTTTATTTCTGCTGTGAAGTTGGACATTTGAACATGGGGACTTATGGAGACTGACTCACTTCTGGAGCCAGCCTCAAGTGGACGTTAGAGGAACTGCAGTTTTGATATTTTATTATTTTAAAGGTCCAGTGTGTCGGATTTAGTGACACCTAGTGGCGGAGTTGTTACGCCACCTTCTACTTCCTAGCGTGAAGGAAACTTCGGTGGCAGCAACACATGTAAAAAAGGCTGCGATCTGGAGCCAGTGGAGTGTTTACTCGTGTGTTTAGAGAACGTCGGACACACTGGACCTTTAAATTACATTTTTTCTGGTCAGTGTCATGTCATCATCTGTAAATTAGCATCCCTGTTCTGATTCATCTTGGTTTTAATTACAGGATGTGAAACAGAGCGTAACCTGGTTATAAACATCGCTGCATGATTATCAGGTGTTTGATCAGCTGTGTAGGAGTGTCTCTGCGATGAGGTGCAGTGTTATTAATAAGACACGTTCACTTCCTGTTTTTGAGTCTTTTTCCTTCATTATATTTAAAAATATAGTTTCCTGTGATGTCCCACAGTATCTTCTTTAATATTCACAGTGTCAGTGTCGCTCATTAACCTCAGCATGAAGTGAAATAACAGAATTTGTCACGCTTAGATCACTTTGAACTAAATGTTAGGCGTTGTTTAATATTTGTTGTTTTAATGTTATGTTATCTATTAAAGGTTTTTTGACTCGTGAATGAGGCTCCTTCATCAGATCTCGGCTCCCATCACTCCCTGAAATATTTAAAACTCTCATCAGTGAGACCAAATTAAAAACATGACGCAGCTCTGCTGCTCGGTCAAACTAGAAAAGAACAAGTCATGTTTCCACTTGATGAGAGCAGATTTTTTTCTTACCACAGTTAAAGCAGAGTTTACTTCTACTACAGTTTGAGTATTTCTGCGTCATGCATCCTTCACCAGCTGCAGCGTTAGAGATGCTTCCACAGTAATCCGTCAATAATTATAATCCATTAATACACGTTAGTCTGCCGTAGTCTGCATAATGACTACTTTACTTTATGCACGGCAGAGTATTTCTACACCGTGGTACTGCAAATTTAAAATGTCTAAGTACTTCTTCTACCTGAATTTGTCATATTGATCACGACTCGATGAGAGATTTTTCACCACGAATCATCTGGATGAAAAATAATCTGCAGAGCAGCAACATAAACAGGAAGTACAGCTGCTAATAACAGAGAGGAAAGAGGTACTTTGAACGTCTAAAGTTTATTATGATGCCAGTCCTTTTCTGCACTGTGGTACTACACAGAAGTACTGAAGTAAAGGATTTGAAGTACCTGGAAACTGAACTTGCAGTACTTACAGGTTTCAGCTGCAGGATTGGTCATATTTTGCTCACAAGTCGTGTTTTTTTTAAAGAAAATTAAACTTTCAGGACTCGATTTCAGATGAAAACGACTCGACGAGCAGATTTCTCACCACAAATCATCCGGATGAAAAAGAATCTGCACAGCAGCAACACAAAGAGTAACCGAGTACAGAAATACTGAAGTAAAAGTTACCTTAAAGTGAACTTACAGTACTTTTTGACCTTAGCAGTAATGTGATCTGTGTGTGTGTATGTGTGGTCTTAAATCACAACAATGGGGACGCGAATAGAAAGCAGGGGGGATTTCATAAAGGGGTTCAGAGGATTCTTGGTTATTCTTAGTGCTGGCAGCTCCGCTCACACAATCACACAATGGGTAGGAGGCAGATGAAGTGATTCACCTCAGGCATCTGTAACAACATCAGCATGTCTCCTTCCAGAACAAACCACACATGTGTCCTTTATTGTCTTCCATTTTGTCCACAACAGATATCAGATGAAGCTTTTTTTGGGGGGGTCAAACATGCAGGAGGAGAAGTGCGCAGAGAGGAGCTTGTACAGTTGCTGCATTAACACTTTTTAATCCCCAGTGTCCCAAATCCGGGTTTCTTTCTTTTTTTTTAAGCATCAGCGTTAGAGCTGGTCCCAACAGAGCAGGAATCATGACACTTGGGATCGTTTTCTCATGCCATTTTAACCCCAAAGTCCCGCGTCATGTTTCAGTGTTTACAACAAAACAAGGCATTTTGCAGCTTCAGCGTTTATTTGTATGAAATGATGCAGATTTTTTTTTGTGAATATTTGGAGCTTTGCAACACTGACTGTGAAGTCCTGGTATTTAAATAGCTGTGAGATGGAGACAATACACCAAAACTGACATCTGGATGAGGAGGAGGATGTTAAATCCTCTCACAGCAAAGATTATCCCGCAGATTTTGTATTTTATGATAATTAAACATCCAAATCAGAAGCTTCGACAGGAGATGATGAAGAACTTACCTGAAGCAGAAAGAAACATTTGCGACGCATTTCCAGATCTGTATTCACATAATTCTCATGTGTTTCTTTAAAGATCTTGATATTAATGTGTTTATTATTATTTGACACTCCACTTTTGAGTTTAAATGTGCCAAAAAAATATTTTAAAAAATGTTGATGGAGCCAAAAAAACAAAAACAAACAAACAAAGATGTTGTTGACACCAATCAGGTTTCCAAATGAGCCGTCCGGGTAATGTCAGAGGTTATGATCCATTCAGATAATTTAATGAGGAGCAGAAATATGTCAGCCGGTTCTCCGGGTGATGCACTGTCCTTTCCGTACGGCTCGGTTTCCCGTGAATACTCAGATGAAGTCGCTCCGTCAGTTTCTGTTACCGGACTGTGGAAACCGAATCCACCTTTTGGAGAGAGAGAGAGGGAGAGAGAGACGCGCACCATCCGTACTGACACTACAGCACCCTTCAAGCCTGGCCCCGGACCAAAACTCCTTTTACACGCATGGTTTACTCCGCAGGGGTACCCGCAGCTATCACCGTCACGTCCCGCTGCTTGCTTCACATCCAGCCGCTCTGACTGCTGCGCGGAGCCGCGGTTGCTGGTGCTTTGGTACAGATCGTCTCCTTCGACGCGCCGCCCACGTTGTGCCACTTCGTCGGGGAGTATGCGACGCGACCGGAGGGTGGGTGGAGTGTGTGTGTGTGTGTGTGTGTTCAATTGCTCACCGTGGAGTTAATTATGCAACGGCAGATTGTAATCTGTAATCCCTCTGCAATCTAGACGAGAAAGTTAAAGGACGAGCCCAGGAGGAGGGTAAACTGGATTTTTGGATCCGGCGCGTAAAGAGGAGCTCTAATTAAGAAAGCAGGGAGCCCTTTTCAAACATGTGTCCCCGTTTTCAGATGAATTAGCTGCCAGAGTTAACAGATTTGTCCTGAGGGGCTAAAAACTGTCAATAAAGTTAAACATCCTCCCGGGAACGTTTTAAATAAAGATTTTTAAATAAAGAGTCAAACTCTTTAAAAACAGCTGATCAGATCAGAATGGAAATACAAATCAATCAGCTGACTAGTCAAGAATTCCGAGCCTGAGGGTGGAGATGATTAAAGACATGAGAGATCATACTGAACCTTTAAAGGTGCAACACCTGATTTTGTTTTTTGGCCACTTGGAGGAAGCAGAACTGTAAATATTTATAATCATATCATCACATTGAAATCATGGATGTAGTCTGAAGGTGATCCACGCTCTTAATCCTGCATAACTTTAAGCCTTAATATAACCTGAACAGGTGAGTTGTATATAAATTCACCCTCAGTACAGTTGTCATGAACGGGGAAATTAGCTACAGAGACCAAAACTGTTTTTTGTACCAGGCTGTAAACATGTTTATTTCTGCTGTGAAGTTGGACATTTGAACATGGGGACTTATGGAGACTGACTCACTTCTGCAGCCAGCCTCAAGTGGACGTTAGAGGAACTGCAGTTTTTGGCACTTTAAACAGCAGTTAAAGCAACATTAGCATTAATTTGTGCATGTATTAGCTGTGTTTTTGGTCTCCACCAACTCCCGAGAGAAACATCTGTCTCTTAGCTGCTAAACGTTCCACGATGTTCACCAGCTAGTCTCTCTGTCTTGGTGCTGATCTGGTCGTCTTTCGTAACTAAACAAGGCGCTGAAAGAAGATAAAATGCATCATAAGTCTAAAAGAAACTGCAGAGTTTGGCAGCGTTCATGTTGGATCTATTGTTCGCATTTAAAAAATATTGAATGAAGCAGCTTTAAGGTCTCCCGGGTTTTAAAATGAACATCTGAATGAGAAAAAAATGACTCGCATTGCCTCATTTCGAGGTGTCACGAGCCAAAACGATTGCGAAACACATGTTTAAATAATTTATCATGTCGAAAATGCCAAATATTCTCTGGGTCCAGCTCCTCAGATATGATCGTTTTCAGATTTCCTCTGTTTTATGTCTTTTAAGTTTATGTTGGCCAGATAAAAGGAACCGTCTGAAGCGTCAGACTCTGACATTTTCAAGACTAAAACATTAATCAACAAATAAATTGTTAATTAGAATAATCTTTATTTGTGGTTCTAATTTTACACCGTCGGGGACTCCCATCCCCCTGGTACTCCCTACTGTTCATGCTTGTTTAAATCCAAATTAATATTTTACACGACATATCATCAGACATATTTTGCTCACATGCAGGAGGAGGGACGGCAGGCGTCTAATATCCATACCGCCGAGGCTTTGAGTGCACAAAATGCTTCATGCACACTGCGCTAAAGCTTTCTTCAGAGCCAGTGACATGCAAAGAGGCATTATTCAAAAGATGCTTTAATCCAAGGTGACAGTGCCCTCCCCTGAGTATGCCATCTCGTGAAGTGTCAGTGGTGGCAACAAGGAGACCGTGGCAAACTGGGTTATGTGGTCAGGATACTGTTTCGACTTATTAGTATGAGCCTGCTGCTGCTGCTGCTGCTGCTGCTGCTTGTAGGACACAGTGTGCCTATCTACTGTATATACACCTGTCTATGAGGCTAGCATCCAGGTGCTAAAAAATAATCAACCTGACAGGTGTCATGCATGCTTTGGTCCATTTGCTTTGGTCTTGATGTGGATTTTCTGAGAGGCCGCATGGGTTTGTTCCCGAAGGTTGTGTAAGACAGTCTTCCTAATCCTTTTTCCTGCAGCTGGAGGAGTTCACCATCAAGCAGGCTGTAGTCCTCCTCCCCCTCCTCCTCCTCCTCCTCCTCCTCCTCGTCTAATCTGAAACACAATTTATCGTCAATCTAGACATGTGACGTCCTCGGCGCTGGAAACTCAATACATGCCCTCTCTGTGGCATAAAATGCTGGCTGTATATGTGTATTTCTGTGTGTTAAGGGTCATTCCAGATGCATGGGCGATGATAAAGCAACCGTTCACTGCATGTTGGGGTGCTGCACATTTTCTGTTTGTGATGAACATGCATGAGGCCCCCGTGAAGGTCCAGATAAACGCGCTTTTCTCCTCACATGAGTGCATGCGGTGATGAAAAAATGTAACCTAGAGACGCGCCGAGCGATGAGATAAGAGAGAGAAGAGTGTGTTTGTTCTTAGAGGAGAAAATATTTAAAGAACCAAATCAATAAATCAGAAAACAGAAAATTAACTATTTCGATACATATTTGATGCTTTTCTGTCTTGAAGGCTGTTGCTCGAACCAAACAAGCAATTTAAAGACGTCACCTTAAAGACGATTAAACATGAAAAAGTAAGAAAACTAACCTTTTTATTAAAACATTTTAAAACATAAAGAACACTCTTGACCTTCTAAAACTGCAGTTAGTGAAGCAACTTCAACTCAAGATCCTCTTTACTCGCTTGTTCAGTCAAAGGTACTTGCGTCAAGCTTCGAGAGGAGACAGCTGTACAATTCGGTCTGGCAGAAAGGCCTCGGCTCTTCTCGAATCGGAGCGCTAACAAAGAAAAAAACACATACAGGGACATAAATCTTATGCACGTTACCAAAAATATAACCTAAGGAGGAGGCTGGGGCGAGTGTGGACTGCTGCAGCAGCAGTTGGCACAAGTGAAACGCTAAGAAGTGTCAGGTTATAATATATGCGCTGTCCATCTGCATGATTATGATTGTACATTACATGGTATACAGTTGATGGACAAGCAGGTGATGGTGATGCGTGAATGAAACAGCTGATGCCAATCAGCTAATGCAAGTGTGACTTCAGTGCTCTGCTCGAGGTAGCACTTCTGACCGCATCGCACGTCTTCATCAGCAGATTGAATTTGCTCGGTTGAATCTCAAATTATCTGAATTCCTGAATACTAAAGTGGGGAAACATTATAAATGCAGATGCTTCCAGACGGACGCTGAGCAGCTGATTCTGATTTCAAGATGAAGAAGAAGAAGAGCAAAAGTCAGTTTGAGCGAGGGTTCATTGTTGGGGCACGGATATCAGGAGCTTCGAGCTTCGCGTTTCAAGAGGAACATTGACTGAAGTGACCTCCGCATGTAGATTTATGGGACAGACATCGGTAAACAGGGTCAGGAATCGTGGTCAGAAGCACACAGTTGATGACACTCGTGCATTAGTGCGAGATGTGAGGAAAGAAACGAAGAGCAAATCTTCCTCAGGTGACTGAGAATGTCAATGCAGGACGTGATCAGCAAGAATAGTCGAATAGAGAGGATGTTAAAGTCAGGCTGCAGGGGATAAACCCCTCATTACAAAGATGGATGCACATTTGAGAAAGCCATCATCACTGGTCTACCCCCACCAAGAGGCCTGAATGTTGGACCACAACCATCATCAGGGGATCTGGTGGTTCTGCCATGGTTCGAGTCCCTTAGAGGGGGAGGGTCACTGCAAATCAATACAAAGTGGTTCTGAGTGACCTTTAATCTATGATGAAACATTTCTATCTGATGGGAATGGTGTCTCCCACGATGACTATGCCCCCATCCATCGGGGACGAGGGGTCACTGAATGGTTTGATGAGTCCGAACATGATGATGTCAATCGTATGTTACTACCTTGGCGCTGTTCTTTCAGTTTAAATGCACAGCCAAAGATGTTGGAGAGGAAATACCGACTCGATACAGTCAACCAAGGATGGATTACTATCAGGCCAGTCTTTGGTTTTTGCTACTTTGGTTTGCATTTTTCAAATATGACGAATGTTCCTCAATAAAACCTTACCGTTACTTTTCACATTCTTGTGGTTACCGATTTGCAATGTTCTTGAATTGCTGGACCGAGCCTGGCTACAGAAGCAAGAGGACTTTGAGTTGTGATTTCTAAAGCCAAGAATAAACACTGAAGCTACATTTCCAGGGCTGCTGAGGAAGCTCAATCTGCTGACGAAGACTGACTGATATGGTTGAAAGCCCCAGAACAGGTGAGTAAGTGGACCTGGATTTGTTACTGTTTTGTTAACATTGACAAGAGGTCTAAAGGTGCTCAGAACAATGGATAGGATGAACCCACCATCCTCAATCTCATCTGCAGATGTGGCATAAAACTCTGCTGGTCCAGACAACATTTCTGGATAAGCACTCAAAACCTGTTCGTTGATGCTAGCAGATGTTTTTGTGGACATATTCAACCTGTGCTTCTCACAACCTTTAATCCCCTCCTGCTTTAAGACGACCATCATCATACCACTGTCAACAAAGGATGTAGGAACCTGTCTCACCGACTACCAGACTGCTATAGTGATGAATCGTCATGAGCTACATCCAGACGATACAGGACACTCTGGACCATCTTCAAACAGGCCTACAGAGGACACACACAGCCCCCGTACACCTGAAGCGTTGTAACTTGGTCCTGAACTTTCTAACAGGCAGACCCCGGTCTGTTAAAATGAGAACCACAGATGCAGGACAGTAACTATTAACACAGGAACTCTGTAAGGCTTCATCCTGTGTGGCCTCCCAGACCAACATCAGATTTACAGATCATACTACAGTTGATATCTTTGAGGTTAAGAGTCTGCACACAGGAGGGAGGTAACACCACACACTTGGTGAGGAAATCCTGACAACCAAAACCTTCAACAGCTTCTACAGATGCACAACCAAGAGCATCCTCACCAGCTCCATCACAAACTGATTTGGAAGATGTCCAAACCGTGAAACAGCCGTGCCAGCGCTGGAGAACATCTACCACACCAGGACCATCAAGAGGGTCGACAACGTCATTAAGGGCAGTAGCTTCATTCGCCCTCCAACCATCAGGAAGATGCTACAGGAGTGTGAAAGCAAGGACAACAAGACTGAACAGTTTTTAGCCACAGGCCACAGGACTTGTGAATGACACCCACCCACTGCCCCATCCCCCAATCCTGCAGACTGCCTTCTGATCTTGAGAGGTGCAATGATTCACCACCCACCCAGCTCGTACACCGCAGACAAGCAACAACCTACAACCTGACAGCCTACTTCTGCAGACTCTGAATAGACTCCTCATGTTTACACAGTATATATTTTTATATACTGCACACTCTTCCTCTCACCTCTGTGTACTTTAAAACTTATTGTTTTATGGCACTTTTGTCTTGTCTGTTTAATTACGATGTTTAAGTGATGTCTGATGTTGCTGGGTGGACTCACAGAACAACAATATCATCGTGCTTATGACTATTACCTTTCAATTGATTTTGTAAGTCTATATTCCCAACAGACTTGGAGAAACTGTTGAGTAAGTGAATCTTGAGTTGAGATTAATTCATCACCTGCTGTAAGGTCAGGAAAGACGAGAGATGCTCAGAACCATGAGAGTTTGAACATCAGCATTTCTGTAATAACAGAAACTCCAGAACAAGCAAGAAAGTGGACCTTGAGTTGAGGTTGTTTTGTCAACTTTGGTGGAAAGAAGAACTCTGACGTGAACATGGACGATAAGTCCAGAGGTGGACATTTCCCATGTTAACAGAGAAAACTCAATTTGCAATTGAAAGCTCTGGAATGAGCGAGTAAGTGGACCTTGAGATTATCCTGTCAACTGCTGCTGCTACTGATGCCAAGCTCAAAGAGGTACTCAGATTAATGGAAAGTTTAAAACGTCTACATTTTCATGACAGGTAAGTCAATGCAAAGATGCAAACAGCAGATGAAGACCATGTGATATGCTCGAAAGCGCGAGAACGAGTGAGTAGTAATGAGACTCGGAGTTGAGGTTGCTGTTTTAAACACATCAATTGTATCTGAATCGCAGGGAAAGTCGCATAATCATAAATTCTTCAAACGCCTCTGCGAGATCGGAAAAGTTATCAAGTCATTCAGCGAGACGGTGACCTAGAAAAATGCAACGAAAGGAGTCGGTGTGTGTGTGTGTGTGTACGCTCGTGCTGATTCTTGTTTTGAGTTTTTGCCACATCTGTGCACTGTGTCTTACTGGCACATTCAGAGCAACGCTTCAAGAGCTCTCCCAACAATAACAAACACAAAGCAGCCAAACGCACACACTCATCCCGGGCAGAACAATCTGCAGACGGGTGTGTGAGGAAGAAACAAAGACAGCATGCTGCAGAGAAACAAGGAACACCGGTTCTGCTTATGTACTGAGGGAGGACGAGGTACTGTGTGATACACATGCGTTTCCAAACGTTACACCTCCTCTGCTCTCACATAGCTGCAGATATTTTACGTGGTAAACAATTTCAAGAGTCAGTCCTTGAACCGGATTTGTGACAAAGCTAATATGAGTTATTGGTGAAGCCTTCAGAAGATGGTGTATTGATTTTATGACAGGGCAGGATGTAGTAGCACCTTCGGAACATGACACAACTCGGCGCATGCTAATAAGGTCGCCTGACAGAGACGGGCTTTGTGCTTACGTGCACCGCTAACCTTTGTGAGACACAAGTGGGTTCATTTAGAAAGCCATACTGCTGGTTTTTTACCTCGATAAGTAGCTTCATTAGCATTTCTCATCCGCATGGAGAGCAGCCGTGACATTTAATGTGTGAACTGTAAGGCCAGTGTGGAGAGCTTCTGTAAGAGAGCGCAGGATTTATTATTATCAGATAAAGTGAAGTGGGTGAAATAATCACAGTGTGTCATTTCCAACGCTGTTTAGGGGATTACTTCCTGACAATCATATTCGGTTTGTGCAACCGTAGGCACGTCATCGTTTTACACTTTTTGGGGATAGAGGTGATGGTTGTGTAAGACGATAACAGCACAAAACAAATTGCATTGAGCTGGAACAGCTGTTATTATGTTGTTGTAACTGTCCAGTGATGTCCAGTCAAATGAAGTCGGATTTGAAGGCACCAGGAGGAAACACAAAGACTAAACAATCAGTACGATAAAAATAAAAACACAAAGCTAAAACTGGAATAAATAAAAATAAATCAAACTCATGGAAAGACAAATGTTCCCGGACCTTCAGGAATTGGACACCCAAAGTGTGCTTCTGTCCCACGTTCATCCATTACGGTAATGAAGCCACCACCAACAAATGAACAACAACACGCTCAGGTCAGTCTCCTTGAACCTTTTCTAACACATCTGCTTCATTTTTTCATCCATCTATCATCTGTCAATTACTCTTTCTGTCTGTGTGGATCAATATTTCCATCCCAGTCATCCATCTGCTCTCCGTCTGCTCACATTTATGTTTTTTCCTTTCAGAAAACAAGACTAGCTGCCTCTGAGATCACCCCCTCGCTCACTCATTCATTACTCCCTAACAAATACTCGTAGTGGACAGTAAATAGAGATTAACCATTATCGATTTGCATCAACACTAAGAGCTGTACTCGTTTCCTCATCTATAAAATGTGGAGCATTGCATTCTTGAATTGTTAGCATGCCGTAGACGCCACTTCGTTCATGACAATTAAGCAACCTAAGAGGCTAAAGCTACGCCAATGCTAAAACTAGCATGCTTCTGAACAGGTCACCTGTAACAGCACCCACCTGTCAATCAAAGCGTCCACGCTCTTAATCCTGCATAACTTTAAGCCTTAATATAATCTGAACAGGTGAGTTGTATATAAATTCACCCTCAGTACAGTTGTCATGAACGGGGAAATTAGCTACAGAGACCAAAACTGTTTTTTGTACCAGGCTGTAAACATGTTTATTTCTGCTGTGAAGTTGGACATTTGAACATGGGGACTTATGGAGACTGACTCACTTCTGGAGCCAGCCTCAAGTGGACGACAGGAGGAACTGCAGTTTTTGGCACTTCACAGACACAGAGGCTGCTGCTTGTGTTTACCATGCTCATCAAGTTTTTCATATTAGCATGCTAGCATTGGCTAATTAGCACCGACTACAAAGTGCAGCTGTTAGTTTTGCAGATTTTTGGTTGTTGAATTTTAAAAAATGCAGCAGAGGACAGTAACTGAAGGAGTATGGCCTCGTGGCTGGTGACTGTTGCTTAAATACTGAGCGCGCAGGGAGGTGTTGATTGGTTCAGAAATCAGCCAATAGCAAAACTCGAATGCAATAGCCACGTTTCAACAAGTAGAGGGAGTTAGCTTTTCATATTTACAGAACAATATATACAATTTAAATACTTTGTACTGAACACTACAGAATATCCGTATACACATCTGAAAAACGTGGTTTGAGGGTTTAGTTATGGTGTGTTTACACAGTATAAATATAGACTGATGAGTAGATTACATACAAAGTCAATGTAAAGACAAAATTTGCATTAAATAAGTCAAGTGAGGACGTTTGACTACCTGTTAAATCCTGAAAATATGCGCCTGCTACTTGCTCCCAGCTATCAGTTACACTTTGAACCTATGAACCGAGTTAGCATGTAGCTCTGATCGATCCAAACTCTGTTCAGGAAACGAGCATTTTAAAAGCTGTTTGCACGAATTCTGGCTTTTGATAAATCACCGTCATAATGTACTGTGAGAGGTAGGCTGTGAGCCAATCGGCTGTTCCCTTTCTTCCCAGGAAGCTCCGGCCTTTTACCTTATTGGCAGACACACACACACCTGGAAAACATTTGCCCATTAGGAGGTAACATTATCAGCAGATTCAGCAGCTCGTTACCAGGGTGGCAAGTGAGTAAGCTAATCTCGAGGTTCTTTAAAGCTGACCCTGTTTTAATCTCATTTTGTGTTAATCTGTGCACTTTGTCTTACTACAGGCATTTTAGGTAGCCAGTTTTAGAGGTGTGACTCTGTATTTTTATCATTTGTGGGGAACGTTTAATCCAACAAGGCTTGCCGGTCACAGTATTTGGTGTTTGTGCCAATCCAAAGAGAAAACTTTGACCTGCTGGTGGCCCTAGAGGAAAAGATGTCATCCTCTGGTGGTGCTAGAAGAAAAAGAGCTCACCAAAGTCATTTGTGCTCCTCCTCCTCTGGGGACCACGAATGCTGGAGAGCAAACCATCGAGTAGTAGCTGAGATATTTCCGTGGACCATTTTACTCCATAGAGCCGCTATCATGGCTGGAAAGTGCTTCACAGACAGACAGATATGTGACACAGGCATAATTTGCGGAGGAGAGTGGGCGCCTACATCCAGCTGCATCGCAGAGAGACCGTGCAGGTCCGGGCCCAGTTTGTGGAGAATTGATTATGTCTTGTCAGCGGTTCCGGTGGCAGGCCTTTATTTATCAAGTGGTCGTGTTCCCATGGACCTGGCAGAGCTGCAGCAGGTGTGAAGGTCAACAAGAGAGTCATATTTTAATCAAAGACCATGCAGCTAAAAATAAAACTCCCCCAGCGGGCACCACACTGAGACTCAAGGAGATGTGAAAAGGCTCTGTAGTGTACACGTATTAATTATCACGCATATACACTGGGGTTGTTGTTATGCATAAATGTCAGTTGGACAGGTTTTCTGCTAAGGAAGCCATTAGTGGTGAGGAATGTGCCGCAATGCACCCGGAGTCTGAGCCCGGGCCAGGACTGACAGCAGTCACATGCCACTACTGAAGTCCTGAAAGGAAAACAGACAGCAGTTCTTCTTCTGATAGTGTGTGTGTGTGTGTGTGTGTGTGTGCCAACACTAGTAAGTCATTAAAATCATTGTGTGTTCACATCGTACCATCATGATTACAATTCAATGAACTGCCTACAGCGCTAATTATTTATTTTTGCAAGGCGTTTTTTATTTACAGTAGATTCATGTCAATGAAAGCTAAGCAGGGTGTTCAATTATGGCTGTTACTGTAAATAGAAAACACCCTGGAAAATAAATATATATATATCATGTCATGTATACTGCAGATATATAGAGAGCACAGAAACACGAGAGGACGACCTGCTTTTGTTCAAAATCTCCTTTTTGTGTTCGTCTTTCCGGAAAGTAAAAAGTGCTGCTGATGTCTGAGTGGTTTCATCTTACGTTCACATCCACTGTGTGTGTGTGTGTGTGTGTGTGTGTGTGTCTGTGTGTGTGTTATAGGTGCTTCAAGTATGATCAAGAACTGGGTGTGTATCACTAAAACACCCTGTGATTATTCTGGTTTGTCCCTCTGATGTCCTCCGGCTGCTCCGCCTCAACTCTTTGTGATTTACAGAGTTTCCTGATGGACAGTGAAGTAAACTGCTGACAGCTGTAGCTGCTGTTAGCTCAGTTTGTTAGCTCAGCCTGTGAGCTCAGAGCACTTAGGTTCACAGGCTCACGGCACTGGGGACAGGGCCTAGTGTCATGAGCTAGGCAAATGTGCGACTGGCTCAGCGGCCCTGTGGACAATGACAGAGGTAAGACAGTGAAGTGATAGAGGAAGCAAAGAGACAGTAAAGATGCATTAGTACTACAGTGAAAACAGTGGTGTACTGTGTGTACTTCATGTACTTTGCCTGTGTTGCCATTCTATGTGTAGTTACAAGTTACTTTACAAATTACACAACGTGGAGTACATCTCTAGCTCCTATACATGTGCGATTTAGGTACACCTCTGAATATAATGCAGTCCAGTGTAACACTGCTGCAAACCAAACGCTCAGTAAACATAATCCAGCAGATATCGTTTACGTTACAACAAACATATAGTGACAAGCTGGTGACAAACTGTAACATCATACAGTGAACACACAGACTGTCACAGTACAGACTAAAGGTGGGGATGAGGTAAGGGTTGAGGATGAATGGGGTCAGAGTTGGATTACGGAAGATCATCATTATCCTCTTGGTCTTCTTCAATAAGTCCGTAAGCTCTTGTGTTTTCATGAACCATGGTGTATATTTCTTCTAATTTTAGAAAATGCTGTTGTCTGTCCTGTGAAGCTGTGTGGAGACATCAGAGCAGGCTGAAGTGAAGGCAGTTACTTCTCGAGGCTCGCCTTTAATGGGACACGATTCTGCTATACCCAAAGATACTCTGTGTATATATATAAGAGTCATAATCTCTGTCAATGGACATCAAATCTGTTTTGGATGTGTTGTGAACGTCGTGTTGACGGATTGTGTTGTACCAGAGATGGTTCAGAACGTTATTTTAGTTTTAGCTGTCATGATTCAGCTCCGACAGAAGAAGAGATGTGTGTTGCCATGGTCCCGAACTAAGTTCATTTCTCCTGATTTGTCTGAAAAATGTTTTAGTGTCAAGAAATAATCACCAGGACCTGATGCTGCTCTCTTAAAAGGGATGTAGTGGTGGCTCTGACAGTATAAAGACGTCAGCGTGACACCCCACAGCCTGGATGTAGTCTCTGAGACTTGAGGTGGGCTGAATGAAGCCTGGTTGCTCAAGCCATCGGTAACGGCACCCACCTGTCAATCAAAGCGTCCACGCTCTTAATCCTGCATAACTTTAAGCCTTAATATAATCTGAACAGGTGAGTTGTATATAAATTCACCCTCAGTACAGTTGTCATGAACGGGGAAATTAGCTACAGAGACCAAAACTGTTTTTTGTACCAGGCTGTAAACATGTTTATTTCTGCTGTGAAGTTGGACATTTGAACATGGGGACTTATGGAGACTGACTCACTTCTGGAGCCAGCCTCAAGTGGACGTTTGAGGAACTGCAGTTGATATTTTATTATTTTAAAGGTCCAGTGTGTCGGATTTAGCGACATCTAGCAGTGAAGTTGTAACCACACCCTCTGCTTCCTAACGTGAAGGAGAAACTACGGTGGCAGAAAAACGTGAAAAAACTCAAAAGGCTTCGATCTGGAGCCAGTGTTTACTTGTGTGTTTAGAAGATGGCGGACTCTGCCATATTGTGACACACTGCACCTTTAAATTTAATTTTCTGGTCAGTTCTCATGTGGACGTTTGAGGAGCTGCAGTTTTTTTGGTACTTTGGCATCGTCTTGACTTGAAAATCTCTGGGAATATAGAAAGTTTGGTGTGATATGATCTGCCGGTTGGCCTCATATGCAGTATAATAGTTACAATAGAGCTCCACCTCAATGAACTATAAACTCACGGGGGACATTTATTTTTTATCTTTTGTTGCAGGAAATTGTGCAACCAAAGTGACGGTGTCCTTCTCCGTATGATCTGTGTTTTGTTCACTTTGCAGGCTAAAAGTGCAGAGAAACCCTCAGTGGTAACATAACAGCAGGTGAATTTCATCACACACACACACACACAGTGGGGGTCTGAGATTCAAAGCCCAGTGTCAATCATCCTTCAACAAAACAGTGCAGTCACGCCGTGATAGCCACAGCTCGCCTCATGATTAAAGGTCCTGCTAGTGGAGAGGTGTGTCTCGTTTCAGATGATGACACGTTTCATGATGGCACATAATCTCACGGTGACAAGCGCACAATGGCAAAGGTCGCCTATCAGCAGGCACCGGCTTCTCAAGCTCTCCTCTGACCCCTGCTGGTGCATTATTCTCCATGCAAACTGCATGACAAGAGCACTGACAGCACGTCAATAACAACATCCACCTCCACAGATCTTCACTCTTCATGTAAAAACGTAGATGTATGCTGCACTCTGCCATCTGTACACGTTTGTTATTCAGCAGTTCAGTGTCCTCAATGATCCCATTCAATTCTGGAGTTTTTCTCCCCAAAAATGTGAATTAAAAAGGCAATAAACCCAGAAAATAAGACTTTTATGTCGGGCTGTGAGTCCAAAAAAGTCTAAAATGAGCTAGTAAAGATTAGAAAACATGACTGTAAACTTTAAATGTAACATAAACATCAAAAATACATTTAATATTTAACTACCTGTCCTCAGTGAATGTAGATGTTTATATTCATAAACACAGAGAAATGTGCTTTAGAAATGTGGAATCCGATTAGGCTAACGTGACCGATGCTAACGTAAAGAATTAATTATGTTTAACTGTGTCGAAATAATCCACTTAGATTAAGTGAAACTATCTGTGATGTATTGATGTACATCCAGTTTTGATTTTCAGAGTTCAGCCTTAGTTTGGTTATAAGTTGATTTAAGAATATACACCTTGTAAGTATGATATGAACTGAAATGGACATTTTGACAGGAGCACTGAGGGTCTGCTTCCCCACAGCAGCTGCCTGTTTCGCCCAGTTGATATCGGACCTCGCTATTAGTCTTAAGACATAAAGTGCATCGTGAATCACACGGTTGGCAGTTCGATCCTCAGCTCCGCCTTTCCTCATGTGAAATAACCTTGAGCAAGACACTAAACCCTGAATTATGCCCAACGCCATGCCAGTACCTTCCATGGAGGCCTGCAGCCATAAAATCTTAACATAACTCATCTGATCTTAATTCACCGTTTGTTGGCATAGATGGGAAAGTCTTTGCCCAAAACGTAGTGAGTTATTTTGAACGTTTACGTGTTTATGTGCTGATAGAATTGTCTTCTATGAGAAATACTAGACCAGACAAATCTGCCCTCTTTAACTGTCACCTCACTGCCAGCCAGGTACCACGAAGTCAGGTTAGGCAACAGGCTTTAATGTCATTAACCTGAGGGAGTTCAAAGCTTGGCGAGACAGATGTTCTCCAACAAATCCTGATGTCTGCGAAGAGACTGCTGCACGGAAAACCTTCTGCATTACAGCTGGAGAGAGGATGCATGAATGCTAATGCTGCCAACCTCCCACATGAGACCTTTCACAGGCTATTCCTTACGATCGAAAGACACGGTGATACGGAGGACAGACGCTGCAAATACACTTTGGGAGTGGATGGCAGCGATGGAAGTACATTTACTCTGTACTTAAGTACACATTTTAGGTACTTGTACTTGAGGGAAATATTCCAGAGGGAAATATTACATACAAATCATATGAGTTCAAAATATGATGTTGGCTAAGTCGACATTTCTCTGCAGTACTTTTACTTAAATAAGATTTTCAGTGTAGTATTTTTACAGTGTGGTATTAGTACTAATAGTGTAGTATTGTCATTACTTCCTCTGCCACAAGTAGATGTACATACGTAACTGAAAATTACACTGTATTGTAAAAGTCGTCCATTTAACGCGAGTTCAAGCACATTTTTACACTCTGTATCTATTAATTCAGTTGATTTTCCATCCAATTCTTAATTATTACTGACGCTTGTACAAAGTTAACTCATTAATAATGAACTAATTACACTTTAGGCAAAAGATGTAAGGTTTTCTTTGAAATGTTGCTTGTTGTGTGTCCATCTTTTGCTGTGTGGTTCCTTACATGGATCATTTCAGTTTATTCTCCCATGATCTTCCCGTAGTTGATCCCGTGGACTTGGCCTCATGACCAAAATATGATTCATGCAGGCGAACGCTTGGCCTCAGATTGGCCTTCATTCTGAACACATCTGAATGAATCTGAAAGGACAGTTGTGTTCTTTGAACCTGCCCGAGCGCCTGACCTGCAGAAAACTGTAACAAAATCCAAAGGAGGATTGTTATGATGCAAGATAATGATTTTTGACTCAGGCCAAATCCTGAAATAAACTCTGTGTACAAGCAGACTCTCAAATTTAGTCAATAATATTCCGGGAATATAACAAAATAATTTATGGCTGCTAATGCACATTCTTAGAAATGATGTGCTCTCTGCAGACAACATTTGGAGAGTATGAAGCAAAGAAATATCATAATAATTACATTTTTATGAACAACAGAATACCTCATTTTGAGATTTAACCACAACTGAAAGACGTAGAGTCGCTTTATTACACTATCTATTGATCCTGATATAGTGTTTAGTGCAACAGATGTTTGTAATAATAATTTTGTCCACTTAACCTCCTGAAAATCAGTGATGATTCCCATCCCCATGCAGTAAGAAAGATGGCACACTGCTGAGAGTATCAGTCATAGAAATACTACCTGTACTACTCATAACCTAGTACTTTCCAGTGTAATCAGTCAGGACATTAAATTTAATGGTTTTCTACGTAACGTACTGAGCTGCCAAGATAGCTGAGCTTCACAACGACTCTTCAGAAACCTGTGGGCGACGTCACAGAGTTTTATAGTCTATAGAGAGAACGTCATTCTTCTTGAACCAAACATCTACTCCTCTATTCAGAAGGTCGTGTTCAGTTTCCAGAGTTTACTCGCTCATATAAAGTTTTCTTTCTTGGCTCATACATTTTGTTTTGGTCTTTTTCAAGCTTTATTTGACAGAGACAGCTGAAGAGTGACAGGAATGTGGAGAGAGAGAGAGGGGAATGACATGCAGCAAAGGGCCGCAGGTCGGATTCGAACCCTGGACCGAGCCTTTGTGCACGGGGCGGACACTCTACCAACTGAGCTAACCAACACCCCAGCTCATACAATTTATATAAATATAATTTATATGAACATTGGATACTGCAAACCACATGAATTCAGCCTTATCTAATTATTTGGGCATGGATCTTTCGATCAACAACCATCTGCTTTTTTTAATCTGTATCTGAACGTGATAAAAACGTGAGAGAAATACTTTTTAACTTTTTCCACAAGCTTTTCTCTCTTCACTTTACTGTTCTTCTTTAGTACGTGTCGTGTTTCTGCTGTTTGTTGCTCAACAAAATAAGTTTTCTGGATCAGGAGATGCATTTTCAACATGAAGCAATAACAATCATGTGAGGAGGCCTCCAGGAGAACAACGGTTTATTATCTGATGAGGGAGTTTCCAAAACCTCCGACCTCCGCTGATGATTACGGTTGCTTCTTGATCTGCGGAGTGTCGTGTACAGACATCACTTTAATTACGGGTTTACATTTCAAAGCCTCTATACATTGAAGCCTATATCTATGTTAATCTGCCAGGGGGTGGGTTTAATAACTTTAATAAGAAGCTGCTGCCAAACTTCCAAAACCCATTTTCTTTATGAATCCATTAAAAAGGCATTAAAACGATAAGAAACAATAGAACAAATTAGTTTTACTTAAATTACCTGAAGGTAATTAAAGGTTGTGTCCGGCCCCTCTAAGACTTTGATCGTATCTCCAAAAATACTCAAATGTTTCTATCAGAAAGCTGTAAAACTTCACTGAAATGTGTCTCTTCTGAATTATTTTGGCTTATAACAAATATTTGTTGACTTTATACTGCATGGTTTAGCTGGACCACTCCTTAAACTATTTAATCTAACAGCTCATTATGAATGACAGACACACGATCGTTAACGAGGGGAGACGGTTATCTGCAATCTGCAACTTCGCCGCTAGGTGGCACTAAATCCTTCACACTGGACCTTTAAATGCCTGTGGCCGTCTTCAGCACCAGGAACAGTAAAAACAGCTTCAGATCCACACTGACCACTGAGGTTTATTATCATGCAAAGAGTACAGTTTGTGTAAAGCATGGTGAAGTCGGTAGTACTGTACTGCTTCATGTGTGACTGATCACAGCCAGCTGTTGCAGTGATGCAGACCGAGTCTCCGTCACAGTGCTGTGATATTATTTCCACTCAAGTTTCACATTTAACCAGAGAAAATTCACTACATGACATCTGTCAAATGTTTGTAACATGCATGTGTGTGTAATCTGTCACGCCCCCTGCAGAGAATACTGTCCTGTGTGCACGGTTACATGATGCTGTACATTCATTGTTTACTGTTTATTTTTGCCTCTCAGTTTCTTTATTTTTGAGTTTAGTCGGCTGTTTTCAGACTTTTACTTTCAGTCACATTTAAAAGAACACACGCAGCAGATTGAATTTCTGTAATGAATATGAAATACCAGAAAGCAAAGTGTACAACTTTCTTTTTTTATCAGCTATAAATCCACAAACACTTCACCACACTGCCAGAAATGAAATACTTGTGCAATATGAATTTTTAATTAAATAATAAAAATGATAAATATGACTACCAGCTGCTGCTGCTGCAGCAGATGACAGTAGGCAGAGAGAAACCTGGATCGATGGTGAAGTCCAGCAGAGTTTCAAATGTGAGTAACAGACCACGGTGGGAGGTTTGATCCACAGCAAAGCTGGATGGAGCTGCTTCACTTCTCCAGCTGCCAGATCACCAACAATGAACTTTATCTGCATCTTGAACGTGTTTTATATTTAGTTTAATGTAAGATCCCATTTTAAATATATCACCAGTAAAAGAAGAAATACTGAAATTAAATAAAAAGTAAAAGTGCTTTATTATGAAGGCAGTACTCCGCACTGTAAAATATGATTTTGTACTTTTACAAGTCAAGACAAATCAACAAATAAAACTTTTGCTTTTAAAGTATTTCAGATTTAATTTATTCAGTTAACTGTTAATTATTTTCTCTGTAAATTTTATTTCCACACATAAACGTCTGAATGTTCCAGCGTCACACTGCCAGGAAAAGGAAAGTTCAGGAAATACTAATTTTACTTATTTATCTATTTTCTGAACTTACAGTCGTCAAACTAAAATATTCTGAGTATTAAAATATTGTGACAGACTATAAAATACCCACCGCACCAAAACTGACCTCACTGTTCAGTGACATCAATCATAATAAGCCAACAATTATATTATTGGTCTTTTGATACTTTAAGCACATTTTTCTGATAATACTTTTATATTTAACTTTAATGCAGGACTTTAACTTGTATTGTGATCAATATTTACTCAAAATATTTGAATATCCCTCCATAAATCACATGTTTTGTATGTAAAATCTTAACTGGTAAATTAACTACAGCTTACCGCTCCCATTCTGAGTGTGTAAGCGAAGGTACGGTGGCCTTCATGTGCCAAAAGGTCACCGTCACAACTGCACGAGTAGCCTGTTGACGTTCTTTCAGATACATACTCTATATTTAGTCAGATATTCTGTTATTCTACAGGTCATAGCAAATGTCATTGTTACTTGTTCTGCATTGTCAACTTTAGCTAGCTCTGCATGCTAATAAAAGCATAACATAAGGGTCTTACCCTTATGTTGCTAATCTTAGCTTTTTATTAGCTAATCTATTGCTGCTTGGATCCAAAGATTGCTGCTTTTCTTGTACTAAATAATAACGATGATCCTCCATTAGTCGATATTTAACGTCAAACCCCAACAAAACACAAAACAGTTAGCCGTTAGCAAACACTTCTTCTTCTTCTACATCTTCTTTTTCTGACCGCTCTGGGCTACCGTAACAAACATGGCGGCACAAGATGGCGGACTCCGTATTAGAGGACCCGCTCCATATGTAGATAATAAATATGAAAAACTCATTCTAAGGTAATAAACTTTAATATTTTAAGGTGATTATCACTGAAAACATGTTATATTCCACTGAACCTTTAAGTAAAAATATGTTAATAATGTTACTTTGCAGACTATGATATAATTTACAGCTCAGTATGTGAATAAACAAACACCAGGTTGTGTATTATTTGCTTCTGTCTCTGTATATAACTGAATAAATGTCCTCTGCAGGCTTGTGCAGGGTAAGGAGCAGCTGAGTCGCTGTTCCTGCTCACATCAGCAGAGGGAAACGTTGGACACTTTTTCTTTCCTCCACCTCCAGACAATAAAAACAAGGCGAAGCCCGCACACAGACGGCAGCAGCATCTCCACCATTCAAAGCCTGGCATCCGAGCTATGTGTGAGGAGTGAGCAGCTCTCAAACGGCCTGGGGGACTAAAATATGGATACATGGGCGCCGAGCTGGGACTAGAGATGTAGTTGTAAGGATGCCAGTAAACTACATCTCTCGTTTGCTCCTCTTCGTGTCGATCTGCGCGGTTTGGGAGGCGCTGGCCAAATCTCTTCCAGATCAAGGAGCATTTGGTAAGCTCGCCATGCACTCAGGGTGGGATGCAGCACAATGAGAAGATGGGAGTGGTTGGATTTTTATGGCTTTTGTCGACAAAACGGTCGATCCTCTGCAGAGCTGCGCCCTCATATGAAAGGAGGTGGATGATTTAGAGGCTGATTTGTGCAGTCTTGATCCGCTTTATAGCGACACTTTGGCGGTTTAGATTCATTAATATCCATGAGGGGAAAGCACAGAGAGGGCCACGCTGCTGTTATTGTGCCTCAGATACTGAACAGATGATCTGATCTGAGTGCAGGCCTTAAATATAGTCTGCTGTAATGTCAGGCCTGAGTTGCTGTAAAGCAGGCCTACGTGTGTGTGTGTGTGTGTGTGTGTGTGTGTGTGTGTGTGTGTGTTTTATTTAATGATACACAGATTCAGAGTGGCCTCAGGTCCTGAATCTGTGTCAGTCAGTCACTGAACCAGCACAAAAACACCCCAAATGCATCTGCATGAAGAAAAATCATGAGAAATAATGATGTTTAATAACACCACTGTTCATATTATGAAGGGCGTTATGTCACAGCCACAGTGCATTATGAATGCTTCAAGCTATTTTAGGATGCATGGATGCTCACAGACTGTGGTGGAGAGTAACTAAGTACATTTACTCAAGTACTGTGGTACTGTAGTGTTTGCATTGTTTGTTGATGTGCCATTATTTTGACACTGTGTGTACTGGCTGCAGGACTTTTACTTGTAATGGAGTATTTTTACATCGTAGTATTTACATTTATCTGACAGCTACAGTTACTTTGCAGTTTAACATGTCAACAAATTAAATATCGTGTATTAAACTACCCAACAAAGACAGAGTGGTTAAAACATGCTGTAATCATTCATTTCTAATTACAACATTAGTGATAATAAATATCACAACATTGTTCTGTGACGCAGTATTTCTTTTCACAGTTACAGTTATTCATAAATCGTGTGATCGTCTTTTAAAATCTGAACTGTGTTTACAGTAAAATTCCTAAAATGAGATCCAGCTGCATCGTGAACATCAGTACTAATTATCTAATGATACAAAATATAATATTAAAACACTGTGTTGATACTTCAGCTACATTTTACTGCTGATACTTGCCATATATAAGTGACACACTTTGTTACATGTAATGAAGTATTTCTACATTGTAGTATTTTTACTTTTACTTCAGTAAAACATCTAAAGAGTATTAGTTAACTGTGATTTTTTTGTCTCTTAGAATCTGATTTAGATTAAATTGTAATTATTTTTTTTGCTCTCCGGCTGCTCGACTCATTAAATAGTCAATTAATTGATACCTCAGGTGTGTTTTTGAAACAGCTCAGCACTTCCGCCGACCTGCAGCAATTCACAAGATCTCGTGGAGCAATTATCGTGTAAAGAAATCTGCACAGCAGCAGCAGCAGCATGTGGAGGACGTTTGAGCCGATTAATCGATCAGTCGGTCAACAGAAAATCAATCTGCAACTATTCTGGTGATCGATGAGTCATTGAAGTCATTTTTTTTTAAACCAGTAAGACAAAAATTCACGATGTCAGAGCTTTTCTGTGATAGTAGAGTGAATTTTGGGGGTCAATGAATGTGAGAAACACTAAACAATAACGCAAAGATCAGAGTTTATGCTCTTAGAAATTCGACCTGTGATGACATGTGGAGGGAAAAAACGCTTTAAATGTTGATTATATTCAAAGAAGAGGGGAAAAACTTTATAATCAAATGACTCTTCGACCTCTGACAGTCTGAATTTAAGTTATACGGATGTATCTCGCTGAGGTTTTGGAGGGTTTACGCTCCGCTGGGTCTCAGCTGAACTTAACTTGAAGCCCTTCAATGGGTGAATATTCTCAGGCTCTTCATGTGACACTGTGGCTCTCAGTGTTTGTGCCAAGCTACAGATGGAGGAAATCCTCTGCACACACAGACACAAGGGAGCCTCTATTGAACCGATTATGGTAATGGGTGACAGCTTAACACACACACACACAATGGATATCTGGACATACAAACACACACACATACATGCTCATTATTATCTGAATGCGGCCATCAGTGAGGCCTCTGCGGTCACCGAGGAGTTTTGTTGTTGGAGGCCTGGAGGGGTTTTAGAGGGCGACAGCTCGCGGTGCTACAGGCGGCCGAGCTGAGTGAGGAAGCAACAACGAGCCCGGCCAGCTTTTTTGGAGAGTCAGCTTGTATCCATGGCAACAGCCCCAGCGTGACCCACATCCATGCCGTCCAAGAGAGGCAAGATGAGAAACAAAATGTCCCGGGGCTGAAAAACATGTGAGGATAGAGGGCAGAAATAGCCGGGCATGAGAAAGGATTCATCAAAATAACAAGTCTGGGAGAGATGGGCGAATATAGACGACAACAGGAAGTTAGTAACTGTAGTTCTGAACGCTAATTCGGCAAAACTTCAGAAGCAGGAGCTGCAACAGAGGCTGTGAACCATTTGATTGCTGCAGTTTGTGCCAAAATCTGAACACACAGACATGAAACATGTATTTTTAGATGAGGTGTGATTTACACCTTGAGAGGATGTCATTATTACTGATGTCCATCCAGTATGAATCAGTCCACGGCTAACTGACTCCATGGCACCGTTATGCATCATGTACTGCGTATAGTGATATGAATATTTACTTGTTTATGTTGACAAGAAAAATGGCGTTAGCATCGGGGCGGTGTATTTGTCTCAGTTTTGCCTGAAGGGGAGCTCACACAGTCAGACCTGGTCCACACTGTGTGTATTCCCCGTCACTCTGTAGGTCGTTTTGGATCAGATCATTATGCTGCTGCATAACGATGCTGTCCTTGTAAGGCAGCCAAGGGTGACTTGATAAATTGAGCCATACAATCACAATTACTGCTTTAATACGACGGTTTAATCTGACAGCACAAGACTTATAAATCTCTACTTTTGATTGATTGAAGTGAGAAATCTGTGACAGAAAATATAGAGAATGAGAATGAAATTAAAAGAGACAAAGTGGATTCAGCTCAGCTGGTTGATTTAATTTTATTGACAACTTTTCCACTTAAACCCAAACTATTCATTATATATTCATTATTAATTTATTGAAGTATTCTCTGTATGTTGAATCATTAACGACAGACACAGCTGACCTGCAGTGCACTGACTGAAACACTAATTAACACTGTCTCCATTTCCCTCTAATTAGAGAGTTTTTCAGGAAGCTTCCCCCTGAGTTTCTCGTCCGTGAAGTCACAAAGTGTTATTTAATTTGCTTTTGATTTTAAATTGAATATCTTGGTATCGCTGCCAATTAAGGCTGCATTAGGCAGATCTGTTGTCAGACAGTGTTGACTAATCCACGTTAAATACAGCTTTCATTTAGTGAAAAGAGCAACAGAACCAGAAAACATTGGACATAATGAATTCTCTCTTTATCTTCCCACAGAGGTGCAAATAAAAGTCCAAGTGTTCGACAACAGCGACCTGTCACCGTTGGCGGACGCTCAGGTGGAAGTCCACGGCAATCAAACCGTCTTGGCGTCGAGCCGTGCCGGCAGCGATGGCGTCCTGAGAGTCAACTTCCTGTACCGCACAGGAACATGGGTCATCATCACAGCCTCCAAACGAGACTACGTCACCAACTCTGTGCCCTGGCACTCCAGCCGGATCCCCCGTAAGTCACCGAGGAAGGAAATGCAGTTTGTTAAATTAAATAAGTGATAATAAGAGGACAACAGCAGCGTCAGTAATAAGGAATAAATAGTCTTAGTCTCACGTCCTCATTTAGGATCCTTATGGGCTTAAAGTTGAAGCTCTTCCTGAGCCCTTCGGTCCTGAACTTCTATGTAGTACACTGTGTACTTTGTGTGCTGACTTCAGCAGCGTAGTGTTGTCTCAATTCGAGTACAGCTGTTGGGAACTTACCAGAAATGACGACAGCAACATTTTACTCTTTCTTCTTCTTTGAATTGTAACCGTGCAGCTTACATTTTTATATTCAACCGCTTCAGCTCCAGCAGCTTCTTCGGTCAGCATTTTCTCAATGCTGGTGGTCCCTCCCCTTCCTGCCCATATCTTCTTAGTGCTGCATTTGACACCATTGACCATCAAATTCTACTACAGAAACCATCTAATCAGCATCTGATCAGCAGAATGGATCAGATGAATCTCAGATTGTTTATGTTAATGATGAATCCTCCATTTGTGCCAAAGTTAGTCATGGAGTTCCACAAGGTTCTGTGCTCGGACCACTTTTATTCAGCTTACATGTGCTTCCTTTATTAAGAATCAACTCCATTAACTTTAATTGTTATGCTGATGATTGTATCATGAAACCAATTAGCTAGCTAAACTTCAAGCATGCCTTAAGGACATAAAAACTCGGATGATCTGCAATTTTCAGGTGGTAAACTCTGACAAAACTGAAGTTCTTGTAATTGGACCCAAACACCTCAAAAACTCTCTTTCTATGGATATAGTTACTCTAGATGGAGTTTTCTCTGCCTCTCTCTCTCTGTCTCTGCTGAATTTCCTGTCACTCTTGAGCTGTCACTATAAAATAAAGGTTCAAAAAGCCCCAAAACGAAGCTTTAATCTTGGCTGGTGTGATGGTGAAACGTTATATGTGGTTTTAACTTGCAGGAAGCTCGTCTCAGCATTTGTTGTCACACCTGGAAGATCTGCTGGGTTAATTTTAGTTTCTTTTTTTTTTTTTTTTTTAGTGTATGCTTCCGTCAGCCTGTACCTCCTCGTTCAGAGGCCGGGAACGCTTATTCTGTACGATGACGTCCTGCAGGTGCTGTCTGGGTCACCAGGTAACGAACATAACACCTTTTCTCTGAGGAAACTTTGATATTTGATGACGTCTTTCATGAATAACGACAAACACATTTTCTGACAACGGTCCTATTTCTGTTTGACCCGTCAACACTGATCTTGTCATCACGTCTTAAATTAGTCCGTCTCCAGCAGAGAGTGAAGATAGACTCACTCCCCTCTCCTTAACATTTACGTGACCCTGTGTTATTTGCTGCTGCTGTCGCCATAACAACAGCTGCAGCAGAGCACTTTGTGATAGTTTTTATAAATACGGCTTTGTCACAGCCGCCTCCTCGTATCTGTAATGCACTAAAACTCCAGCATGTTTACACCTTTTTAGAGATATTAAAGTACATGAGGTGGTTGTTGGACTGACAGACTCGTCGGATGGGGTGGGGTTGTGATTTTTTTCCGTGCAGGAGCTCGTAACCAGCCGCTGGTGCAGCTCCAGAGGAAGTCCCTTCAGCTGCCGTCCAACTCCAACTACACGGCACTGTCCGCCGTGCTGACCACAGCCAGGACTCAGGACGAGATCGGAGGATTCCCGTTTCTTCTGGGCCAAGAGACCAACAGCTCAGGTTGGCGTTTGCGTATGTGAAGACACATACGTTACTGGTTACGAACTGGTTGTTTTTCCTGGTTTGGTCGCTTTACTTCATAGAGCCCTGACCTCAACCTACTTGCATCCAACACCTTTAGAGCACGACAACTGGACAAAATAGAGATTATGTCGGTCTGTAAGTTTTATCTTAACAAAGTGTTGAAGCTGATGTTAATGTTTCTTTCTGTTCAGGTGCAGAGACAGGGTGGACGGACCTGACAGGACTGGCCGTGGTCAGCATTCAGCTCTTTGACAAAGATGGCGGCACGATCCAGGTGTCCGATCCGATCCACATCTCTGTGCCGCTGCCGTCCGACACCCGCAACAGGATGGCCACGAGCGTACCTGCTTGGCTGTATCAGCCTAAGACGGGTGAGGTTATATAATAATCAGATTACTTTAAATAAATAAACTGTAGGCAGCATATATAATAACAGTGATTTATATTTCTCTCCAGGACTGTGGGTCAGGAACGGGACGGGCTACATCAAGAAGGACGGCCCACAGTTTGTCTGGAACGTCGTGGTTCCTCAGATGGGGTACTGGTTAGCTGCCTTCCCTTCATCTTCAGGTACCGTAACCTCCACTCTGCTGTTTGTGCTGTTCTTCATCTTCAGCGCTGTACCAACTGATGCTCCTGTATGTCTCCAGGGAGAGAAAATGTAACGCTCTCTTTGAGGCTGAAGGCCAGGTGTTGTTGCATAAGTAACAGCATGTAGAAAATGGCGCATGGAAGTCTCTTCTCGTAAAGCTCTGTCGCTGTCGGTTAATTGGTCACTCTAAATTGCCCGTAGGTGTGAATGTGAGTGTGAATGGTTGTTTGTCTCTGTCTGCCCTGTGATGAACTGGCAACTTGCCCAGGATGTATCAGGCATGGAAAAAAAGCTGAACTCTGTCAGATCTACTGAACTATGTAGAGCAGCGTCTTGGCTTTGGAGTGATTCTCAGACGTCTTTCTGCCATGATTTGTCTTGCAGGATTGGGTCTGTCTCATCCAGGCTTGAGGGACATCACCACCTACCACACCCTGTTCCTGCTCTCCATCCTGGGCTCGCTGGCCCTGCTGGTGCTCATCCTGCTTTGTGTGCTGCTCTACTACTGCAGGTGTGGGGAGCGTAGGCGCAGGTCTCAGTTTTAGGTTTCTATCAATGGCAAAAATGACAACAGTGGTGTTTTGGTGGTAAATGTGGGTTTAATTTTAGGCTCTCGTTAGACTATTCTTGTAATCCCCAGACAGAGTGTTTGTGTTTGTTTCATTCCTGACCTTCAGTGTCTTTTTACCTTTCAGGCGGAAGTGTTTAAAACCTCGTCGTCAGCAAGGGAAACCCCATACGTCCAATCTAAATGGTGCAAAGAGAGACCAAGGTACATCCACGTCTCGCCTAAATCTGATCTGTGGAGGCCATGTTGAGTCCGGCCCTCTAACGAAAAATCTGAAATGTCTCCATCTCGAGACTACCAGAGTTCAAAGGAGGACTTAACCAAGCATGTTCCAGCTCACATGCTGCGACATGCAAAGGGAAAAAATGCGTCAGGTCCCCAAAGAGGTGAAAGTTTCCCCATGAAGGTCACACGTGCCACAGAAACCAACAATCTGGACAACCCTTTGCTGCATGAAGACTACAACCGGAGCTACAGCCCAATGGAGGGCAAGGAGTCTGAATACCACCGACACCACAACGCCAACGACAATCGAGGATACTCCTCTGATCCTCCATCACCGCCTCGCTTCCAAGGCTACGTGCCAAGCCAGTCTGACAAACCTCCTGAATATTCAGCAGCAGCTGCAGACAGTCTCGCCAGGCCCACGTCCCTCAACACCCAACCAGGTCAGATCATCTTCTGCAGCAACCTTGACCAGATGAAGGAGAACATGTACCGGAGCATGGTGCCAACCCTAGTCATCCCAGCCCACTATATGCGCCTGCCCTCCGAGTTCTCTGGTAAAGATGGCAAAGACCAGAAGGATCAAGACAAAGATGGTGCACAGATGGGAGGAGGCCAGCAGCATCATCACCACCACTCTCAGAAACAAGGCCAACAGCAGCAACAGCAGCAAGGTGGATCCCAAGGTGACGACTCAGAGGAGCCGAGCTGGGCGTCCGACTCCTCCGGTGGACCTGTTACCATCCCTGTGCTCTTCAACGACTCCACAATGGCTCAGATGAATGGGGAACTGCAGGCTTTGACTGAGAAGAAGCTACTAGAGCTGGGTGTTAAACAGCATCCAAGGGCGTGGTTCATCTCCCTGGACGGACGTGCTAACTCTCATGTGCGCCACTCCTACATAGATGTTGGGAATGACCTCAGTGGCGGCGGAGGTGTAGGATTCCTAAGTGGTCCCAACAGCACCCGAGATATCAACCTTGAACCACCTCTGGAGGCCCAAGAACGCAAGTTGGCAGTCAACCGGAAGGGAAAAGATGAGCGTTGGGGGACGGGAGGACGAAAGAGCCACGGTGTTAGTGGTGGTGGGAAGAGTTACTCCAAGCTGGCCTACCCTGACCACAGCGAGCCCAGCAGCAGTGAGGGGCGCCCGGTCTCGCCCGAAGAAAACTCCCTCACCCCTCTTCTCGACGAAGGTCCATCCTCCCGAGGATCCACCATCCCCAGACGAGGACGCAGCCGAGTGAACAGCAGCCGCAGCAGCAACAGCGAGAACCGCCGCGACTCCATGACCAGCCCCGAGGACGACCCAGACGACAAAGACGAGAACAAGAAGAGCCCCTGGCAGAAGATCGAAGACAGGCCTCTGATGGTCTTCCACCCCAGGAAGTGAGATTTTTGAACTTACTGAACACTGGACCTTTAAACAAAGTTTTCAAATGGGAATCTTTCTACATCGAACATGGAAGCCGAGTGATGTTTTCACCGAGAGAGATCACAATAAGCACAACCATGCTTCACTGGTCCATTTTCAGGTTGTTGTTTGACCTTTGTGTTCTTGGTGAGGTGCTTTTGCACTTTCTGATTACTCTCGTAGTCTCACTGTCAGTTAATCTTATTACTGAGATGATCTATTGTATACTGAAACCTATCCAGTTTATTGTGAATTCTGTCACCTATCACATCACTGAACCATCGTCTGAGCCATTGCATATACTGATTGTGGAAATAGCCATTTTATAGAGCAGAATATAAGAATGAAGCACTTACTAATAATTTGATAATTGATTGATGGATACTGACCGAGTATTTGGACGTGGATGACATTTTTTATGAGGTTGTTAGGCGTTTAGGTGAATTAGATCTCCTTCCTTAGACTTGGACATACGCAGGCTCATGTGGATGGTAGAAGATGTGCGCCTTGACTACTCCCCCTGCCCTAAACTGTAACTAGGATAAGTTTTCTTTAAAGGAAACCGTTTCCCAGAGTTTGAATATGTATCAGTTTTTCTTGAGGCCCTGTGAACGGATAATGCAATCTATAAAGTCCAACGTGCGACTTGCATTTTGCTCCTTCAGGGATGTACTTGATTTCCTCTTCCTTCTGTACTGTGTTCATGTGTTCAAAATGACTTATTGAGATAGTAATGATTTGAAATGTTGAGCATCATCTTAAAGTATTTCTGTCATCCTTTCTGTCATTGATTTATCACAGTGATCTACAGTTCTGCCAAAACGTTTTTGCATTTCTGCCTTTCTCCTGTCGTTGGAAGTTTTTTCCGGACATCTTTGCGATTTCCGTCGTGTAAATAGGTTCCCAGACATTTGAAAGACCATTTGGTGTAGAAAGAAAGTTGCATGCATACAATATGAATGTATGAAATAAAACTAAAGGCACCAAAAGCCCCCCACAGTTCTTTGGGCTCCTGCGTAGACAACCCCCCCGCCAAATCACCAAGAAGCTTTGGTAAGTCTGAACAGATACAGCTGAGCAAAAACATCACTTTACTTGAAGACTTACCTGTTTAATATTCTATTGAGATCCACCGGGGTTGTTTGTAGACAGGGTCCTGTACCACTTCTCTCCTGTAAGTGCCTTCTTTCACATAGGATCGAGTGATAGGCATGCAGGTCCCTTTTTAAAATGCAGTTTAACCGTCACCTAAACTACGCCGTCGAGCTCGGCAGGCACTAATAAGCACACTGCATTGTGGTAACGACAACATGTCACTCTGGGGAGCATGCCTGCCAAAAACTGACAACTTTTCTTGCGGCTGTTACGTCCTTGAATATCTTCATTTCTTGTATCTATCCTCTTTTTCACCAAACTTGTAAATGGTATGATGAACTATATGAGATTTTATGTGTATACGATGTGCATGTAACATGTAGAATAGGGTGTTTTTATCGAAACCTTTTTTGAAATGATCCAGATGTTTGGCACAAAATGTGATGCGCTGACTGCATTGAGTTGTGTTGCCAAATTGAACTCGGTTATATGAAGACTGACGTTTGTTTTGTTCCCTTAATCCAGTTCTAACAAAAATTCACTTCCGGTCGTAAATGTTTACAACAATAACATACTGACCAACACGCTCACGCTGTTACTAGCATCACCACTGCCTACGACGCATCAACAACTGTGAACTCAATTATGTCATTGCGGATTTGTCCAAAAAAAAAAAAAAAAGTGTCACCAGTTTAGAAAACTTGAAGATGTTTTGTTGTTTTTATTTGCAGAGGTTGATTATGAAGTGAAAATCTTGAAGGCTGTACAAAAATCATGCTGACTTGTTGCTCCCTTTTCAACATTTGCTTGCTGTTCATAAGCCCGTGTGAGTCGCCTACAGTACGAACTGAAGATGTGATGTAAAGAAGAAAAACACAACACATGAAACGATTCCTGCTGAACCGTCCTCTGCTGTAAATGTTTCTGTTTGGACCAGATATGGAATTATTATTATGAGTTGTGCAATCGTGGCTTTCCTTGCTTGTTTTTTTTTGTTTTAACATGAGATTTTTGTGAACTTGTGTTTTGGACAGAGAGTGTTCAGTCAGTCTGAGCACACACACACATTAAAAACCTGGTAAACCTGCTTTGTTGGAGTTCGGTACATGTCAGGAGGATTGAACTGTAGGCCTTCATCCTGTGCAGTAAATCATTCGCTTCATAAACCTGGTCAGTTGTTTGTAAACTGTAAATTGTTTCTTTCTGTACATGAGGCAAAATAGAAATAAATTTGTTCCCACGGTCAGTCGGCGTCTGTGATTTTATTTTGAAGGATGAAATATCTAAAGAACAAAATAAAGACTGAAGAAACCTTTAAATAAATAACATGAGACACAGTAAACTTACATTAAAATTAACCTATAAGATATATATATATATATGTGTGTATATATGTATATATGTATATATGTATGTATATATATATATATGTATATGTATATATGTATGTATATATATATATATATGTATGTATATGTATATATATGTATGTATATATGTATGTATATGTATATATATGTATATATATATATATATACTGTATATACTGTATATAAAGCTGTACAGTGCAGGTCTGTGGTGTACTGGCCCTTTAAATCCGGCCGCTCGGTCACATGTCAGTGTGTCATGTGATGACTGAATTGAGTGAAACATTAGCTCCGCAGTCTTTTCTTTGCTCTGTGCTGTGAATGTTGGACAAACCACGTTAAACGACTTATATAAGACAAGTTGGACTTTTTATTTTAAACCTAGCAGGTGAGAAGAAACACGTCGTTCACACAAACACCTGAAATAAACCGTTAAACGTCATTCAGACCGGCTAGCTCTGCTGTTAGCCGCCTAGCTCTCTCTGTGGATTAGTTAGCTTGTTTCGTTAGCTCAGCCTGCTAACGTCAGTTATTGTCAGTGACTTTTATCCTGCCGGTTGTCGGTGTTTAATCCTCAGTGTCACGCTGACTAACGCTGTTTGTGTTGTTGTCCCAGGCTGTCAGAGGAGTATGCGGCTCTGTGCTCTCTGTTCATAACAACTCAACTCAGTCTGCCTGCCTCCATCTGCTCACCATGGTAAAGTACACTCACTGCACATGTATGTGCTCATTATAATGTGTCAGCTGCCATGTCAGGGTTAAAGACAGCTCTGAAGCTGTTAGAGGTTCAATATAATGTCACTTTATAACTGTGTCACTTTATAACTGTGTCATACCTACAGTGTTTTTGTTATTTTTATACAATATTGTACTTTGGAGTGGACAAATATGATTTCAGTTTGGTTTTGGAGTGCATATTTATGTTGTTTTTTTGTCGTGTAACTTGATTATAATGTGTTTAAATGTTGCCCACAGCTGGAAGCAGGAAGTAGAAAATGTCCATGTTGTTGAACGCTCAATAAAAAGATTTCTTTAACCGCTGCCCTGATAAAACATGTATGAACTGTAGCTTTGTAAGTCAGTATAGCTGCATACTTCCCTGCTGGTATGTTATTTACAACATTTAGATTTCACTCACCAGTCTGTTCAGCTGTAAAATGTGGATGGAAAAGTACATTTCTGGCCTGTCGTAGACGGTAAACGTTACACATTGTCAGCAAGATGCTAATAAGAGGAGGGCGGTGTGTGTTTGTGTTTCTTTCAACTGCAAAAAAAAAAAACACACAAACATTTTCACTTCCATCCAGTTTGTGAATTAGCTGCTTTTATCTGTTTGTAATTTAATATTTTGTTGTTTTGGATTGTCGATGAGACAAAACAAGACGTTTGAGGACATCACCTCGAGCTCCGGGACCCTGTGATGGACTTCTTCCACTCAGCTGTGTCGTTTCCTGCAGTACCTTATCAGCTGCCACATTTCTGTTCACGCGCTGAAGTCGACTGATAATTCGACATTTGTGCCGTTTTTTTTGCTTGTGAAAGACGAAGAATAACGATCTGTGTCCTGAAGCTTAATCAGCTGTTCCTCATTTTTCATGTTTTGTCTTCTTGAGTTGTGCAATTCTTGTTTATCTCACATGTTCAGACATGGTTGCTCAATCAACCTCCTTTTAAACAGAAGTTCTTGGACACCATGTACTGACTCAACACATCTACTCCAGCTGCAACATTTTGATAAGTTTAACTGCAAAAAAAAACAACAAATCTCTGGTTACAGCTCCTTAAATGTTACAATATGCTGTTTTCTTTGTCATATGTGACAAAAAATCATGAAACAATGAGTTGATGATGAAATATCTGGTAATCTACAGCTGACTAAACTAGTTTTGGCATCATACAGCGGTTGTTTTGGATGTAAAAGGAGTGCTGTAGGTCATAAAAGGGACGTGAACTTTACAGTAAAGTTCTGAGTTTGTTTTCTGTGGAAATCCAGTTTATCAGCTGCTGGAATGCTTGCTGAACTTTGTTATCCTTCATCCAAAAGAAAGAGTTTGTTGACAGTACTTCAGGATCTTTGTATATCTATCAGACCACGTTGCATCACGCTCTCCTCTCCTCCTCGTGTTCAGACTCTGCAGATGTGGATCCTGGGTCTGGTTCTGCTCGGCCTGAGCTCGGCGCTGGTCTGTCCTGACGGAGGCATGTGTGAGGACAGAAACACCTGCTGCAAGAACAACGTGGGAGGATACGGATGCTGCCCGCTACCTCATGTGAGTTCCAAACAAAACTTGTTATTCCAGCCGTGATTTGTGTGACAGGTAACGTTAACTTGGCAGTAGACATTCACCTCACTCTGGTTTACCCAGATTTCCTGTTGTTGTCGTGTTAGCTGTAGTTTCAGCAGAGTTAGCTTTGCAGCAGCAACTTAAGCAACCGTTTGCAAACCCACAGCACGGCTAACGTTACGCACATGCTGTGTCTTCGTTGTGTAGAGAATTTAAGGTGTGTACAGACAGAGTAAGCTCTCCTCGTCTGCTGCTGTGTTTCAGTAAACCTTTGTCTGTCGTCTCTTTGCAGGCCGAGTGTTGTTCGGATCACCTCCACTGCTGCTTCGAGGGGACGGTTTGTGATCTCGTCCGCGCCAGATGTGTCAATAAAACCGTCTCTCTGCCCTGGATGAGACGAGTTCCCACCAAACAGGTTGAAGAAATGTTTTTACTTTTTATGTTATTTGTTTTTTTTACTGTCTCCTCTGGTATTATTAGATGTTTTTAGGAAGTTTGTCGACCTCTCGAGTCAATGAGGCGTTCTCAACTTTATCGTTCAGACGTGAAACTGTTTTGAGGAATGTCGGTCAGACGTGTTCGACATCATGAGGTGTGCTGTGTTGGCACTTCGTTTGTTCTTATCTCTCTTTACTGTTATGCAGTACAAAGCTCAGACAGAATGAGCTGTCTATGATTGAAGTTTACGACACAGAAACTTTAGAAATAAGAGCAAAAACAGTAAAAAGACGCTACAGGAAACATGTTAAAACACACTGTACTGTTTTATAAATACATTAACGAACATCACTGACAGCAGCAGGACTAAAGCACGGCACACTTTTTTTTTCACACAGTGTTTGGCACGGAGGTCGCCGCTTGCTTTAAGCTCCTTATTTGAGGGCGACCCGCTACTTCAACTGCTACAACATCAGAACTGATGCTGCGTCTCGATGCGGTTTAGTTTTGCAGCAGTACTAAACATGAATACACACCGACTCTGCCTCTGACATGTTGTGTTTTTGTGTCATTGATATGCGCTGGCTGCGATCTGCGATGCTTCCAGCTCAGCGGAGTGAAGGCCATCGTTTGTCCGGACCAAATCTCCGAGTGTCCCAACGACACCACTTGCTGCCAGCTTCTCGACGGCTACTGGGGCTGCTGTCCATTAGCAAAGGTGATGTACACGAGCCCACATCCTAAAACACTGTCACCTAAAATCACAAACCCAGAGCACTTTACACCAAGAAACACATTACACGGTCTGCTGGTCACCGTTTGATGCTGCCAGCCGGGCCATTCTACCCAGTCTGTGCCTTTTTATATAGATTAAACATATCTGTATATAATGTGTGTGTGTCCCACACCTCCCATACTACACGTCATGAAGATGCATCATAAAAAACACAAGAGAAAGAATTTTACACTTCATAATGAAATATATTGATTCACATCCATCAGAACACATTTTAGTCGTGCCTGTTTTCTGTATTCTTGATCATATTGTAAGTGTGACGACGATAACTAAACAGGACATGTTGTGTATGTGTTGGTCTATAAGTAACAAAAACACATGTTTGTTTATTTGTTTGTATGTTGGTCACAAATCTTTAAAAGAACAACTAGCTCCTCATCTAAAACATTGTTCTTGTTCTATGTTCATGAATATACCAGATGGTTTTCTTCACTACTTTAAGCCCAAATGTAAATTTGCCAACAAGATTTCCAGCTCAGTCTGTTCCACATCTGTTTGGTCACGGGAAATAAAATGGTGTTTGCTTGTTAGAAGCTCAACAGCATCCTAGTGTTGAAGAGAGATGTTTAATTTGGTAGTGAAGTAGGTTTATGTCCAAATTTAACAGCTGTTTATTGGCAAAGTTTAATATCTGGTTTGAAATTATAGTTTTCTTTGTCATGTATCTGTCTCATGGCATTTAAGTCGAGCATCTGTACTGTATTATCTGCAGAAAACTGTCCTTGACTGAAGAGTGTTCCTGACTCTGTGAAGTGATTTTCCTCCCTCTGTAGGCGGTGTGTTGTGAGGATAAACTCCACTGCTGCCCCGAGGGAACAAAGTGTGATATTTATCAGTCAAAATGTCTGTCTGCCTCGCTGGGATCGTTCCCCATGCTGGAGAAAGTGCCTGCCAGAAGGAGAGAGAATAAATCAGGTGAGGGATGATGTAAATAAACCCCTTCAAACAAGCTGCCTGTCCCTGCATAGAAATAAATGTGCAGATATATGCAGACAATACTGTACTATTAATGAATGACCGTGTTTCTTTCTTCATGTGTCTTCAGTCAGTTCAGTGACTTGTCCTGGTGGAGAAATGAGCTGCCCAGACAGTTATACATGTTGTGTGCTAACCAGTGGAGACTTTGGCTGCTGCCCTTTCCCAGAGGTACTTATGACTCTGTTCAAAATATGTTAATCAAAGGCCTGTGGTAACTATGTTCAGCTGTACTCGAGTATTTGTTCTGATTGCATTACTTATGATCAAAAACTAGCAGGTCGACAACTTTGCTAACAGCCAAACATCAACCAGGTCAACAACAGCAGACACAGCAGCAGCTAATATTACTGACTAGTCCAACAGCAGTCAGCCCAGCTCGGCGTCTGTCTTTCAGCCTTTTATTTCACCAAGCTCTCACCAACCACTAAAAGTCAGTCCCAGATTTACTCTTGTCCGGCGGCTTCTTGCTTCTTACATTGCCCACTTGTCCAGCTCCGGTTCTGGCACGACACTGGCTCCGCTCCCTGCCAACATTCCCTGTAAACCTCCTCCTTCTTCTTCCCGGTGGTCCAAAACGCCTGTGGTACAAACGCTAACGCTCCCCCGGTGCTCTGAGTTCACAGTCCGGGCAGCCCAGCTAACAAACTGAGCTAACATGAGCTAACAGCAGCTACAGTTGTCAGCAGTTTACTTCACTGTCCATCAGGAAACTCTGTAAATCACAGAGAGGGTTGCAGCAGCGTCCGTTTAACAGAGGAGTATTTATGTTTGGCTGTTTTTAAACATGACTTGAAGGTCGGGTGATCCATCATACATTTTTAACACACTTTACTTCAATAACAAGATTAAAGCAGAGCAGGAATGTTGCACCAGTAATAACCCGTCTGTTAGATTAACAACATTTCAGATCACATATTAAATTACCTTCACGGTTTGGGCAGCTACAGGCTTCATGTTTACTGTGCTGCAGTACAAATGAATGTTGCATACTGAGGGTTTAATCATATTAACGCTTACTGTTAGCAGACAGAATCAAATCACCAAGTGACTTGGTGACTTATTACAACAGCACAGAGTCGAGCGCCGTTTCATGGGGGAGCTTTTGTGTTACAGCTCATCAAATCTTCGATTTTCATGCACTCAATCCGACATGGACAGAGTGGAGAGAGTTTACGCAACATTAAATTGGCGCACGGTGGATTGTTTTTATTTCACGGCTGCACAAATGAAGCTCCTGGGAGTGTTTCAGCTTGGATATTTAGGACGCTGCAATAGTTATTTTTATGTTGTTTGAGGGTTTTATTGGCGAGTTTATAGCTGACACACAACAAATGCTCTGATACAGTTTGTGTCTTCTTCTTCTGTTTGTTTTTTTTAATCATGTGCAGGCCGTGTGCTGCAGCGATCACATCCACTGTTGCCCTAGCAACACAATATGTGACCTGGAGCACAATGTCTGCAAGTCCGGTGAGACGCAGGTGCCGATGCTGAAGAAGATCTCTGCCGCTGTACCCAACGATGGTGAGCTGTGAACTCGTATGAAGACCGAAGATGTGTTTGTTAATAACAGATATGAAGTGTTGATCATGTGACCTCTCATCCTGACAGTTCAGTGTCCAGACAAGAAGTCATCCTGCCCCGATGAGACCACATGCTGCATGATGACCAACGGCACATACGGCTGCTGTCCGATGCCCGATGTGAGTCACCTGAACGGACGTTAACGCCTAAACGCTGCGGTGACAGTTGGACTTAAATTCAAGATACTTTCCTGTTTTCTTTGCAGGCCGTCTGCTGTTCAGATCACATCCACTGCTGTCCTGCAGGCACAGAGTGCGACCTCATCCACAGCACCTGTAATTCTGCTCAGGGAGAGACCAGCATGGCCGTCAAGATCCCCGCCGCCGTGACGGAGCTGAAGGCCGTGCAGAGCAAAGGTCGTCTGTCAGGTCTGTCCGAGACATTCCTCATCAAACTTGATCTAACGCGGTGCTTCACGTTACACTGAGATCATTTAAAGACCTCAAAGGTTAAATTCACAGCTGCTCGATGTATGTGTTACATTTTAATGAGTTTTCACGTGAAGCTTATGGTTGTCTGATTTCTGGCAGTGAAAACAGTGTTTGAACACGCAAATCTGTGGACGACTGTTATAAATAAAGTTTGCTGACGTGTAAAATGATAAAAACTGTTCATGTTTCAGTCGGTGCCGTCCCCTGTAACGACTCTGTGGCCTGCGCTGACGGAGAAACCTGCTGTAAAACTACAGAAGGACAATGGGCCTGTTGTCCACTACCAAAGGTACCAACACATGATGTTTGAGTCAGTCTATAAGATGAATGCACGCTTGTATTCAGTCTTGGCACGTTAACAGAGGAGGAGGTGTTTGTCATGTTAAAGCTTCATCGCTGCAGCTTGTTTGTGTCTCCTCCCCGTAGGCCGTGTGTTGTGAGGACCACCTGCACTGCTGTCCCCATGGCACCATCTGTAACCTGGCAGCTTCCACGTGTGACGATCCCACGGGCGGCGCCGTCGTGCCCTGGCTTAGCAAAGTGCCCGCCTTCCCCTTATTGACTGACAACAGCAAGTGTGACAAGTCTACGTCGTGTCCGGGAAAGTCCACCTGCTGTAAGACGGCGAGCGGAGGCTGGGCCTGCTGTCCTCTGCCTCAGGTAACTTTGACCGTTTCAGCTTCACATCACTCAGATAAACCTTCTTCCCTCAGACCAACAGGATGATGAAGACTGAAAATAAACACCTTCAAATATAATAATAATTAAATATAATAATTATCTTACTATGTTATTATAACTCTAGAGGAGGTGTAACGTCCTCCTCTCCAGAGCTGGACGTCTTGACCATCTTTATGACACTTGTGTTCCTGCCAGGCCGTCTGCTGTGACGATCACGTCCACTGCTGCCCTCACGGTTCAGTCTGTAACCTGGAGGCTGAAAGCTGTGACCAGTCGTCGGGTCTCCTGCCTTCCCTGCCCTGGGTGGAAAAGGTGTCGGCTCTGACGTCAGAGGTTCAGGATGAGAAATGTGACAAGCAGACGATGTGTCCGGGAGGAACCACCTGCTGTAAGAAAGACTCTGGAGTGTGGGCCTGCTGCCCCTTACCTCAGGTCAGTACCTCCAGCTCCCAGCTCCTGTTCTGGCATGACACCGGCTTGGGCCTGAAAACCTCCTCTTCTTCCCGGAGATCCAAAACGCCTGTGCACAAACACAAACGCTCACAGTCCAGACAGCCTGGGTAACAAACTGAGCTAACATTAGCTAACAGCAGCTACAGTTGGCAGCAGTTTACCTCACTGTCCATCAGGAAACTTTTTTAAACTCTTTGACGTCTCGCAGTCTCAAAGAACGACAAATGTGTCCACAAATCTTTGGCCACACCATTGTTCCGTGAAAACAAAATAAAATTAGCATGAATAAAACAGATTTTTACTCTTTATATCTGCTTTCACTTGTTAACAAACTGCTCATACACACTTAATTAATCTGGGAACAACGTCTGAATGTTTCCACGACGGTTTGTTTCCTCTGCCGTCAGTCGGGCGTGAATCATGCTGCAGTCACTCCTCTGACTTCTTCTCTATAAGGACGTTTGCTGAGGCTCTTTGTTTTTGCTCTTATTTATAGCAGACTGTGTGAAAGGAGACGATTTCTCAGAAACAAAGCTGAAGTAACTCAAACTGAAGGACTCCAGATGAATCATGAAATCACCCGGGAGCCGCGTGTGTTTTAGGAAATCATTAAAGGAAAACTTCAAAATGTAGGAAAGGACGAGCGGCTCGGCCCTTTTTTTATGAATGTCACATGTTTTAATGACTTTGATCCGAGAGTTTGCTGTGTGATCACTGAAACATTAAAACAGATGTTGTTTTGGACAAAAGGCGAGCAGGAAGATTTCAGGCGTTCTTCATTTGTTGGAGGTCATGTTGCAGAAAATGTCTTCCATCTGTTGAACAGAAAATCTGACGTTTACAATCTATTGAATGTTTCCAGGCTGTGTGCTGCAACGATCACGAGCACTGCTGCCCCAAAGGCTACAAATGTAACGTGGCCGAGCAGACGTGTGACAAGCCCGGCGGCCTCAGCCTACCCTGGCTGCAGAAGATCCCGGCCCTGCAGAAGGAGCCCAGCCGGGCTGTTTCCGGTCCGGCCAGGAACATGTGCGACGCCCAAACAAGCTGCCCCAGAGACACGACCTGCTGCTTCATGGACAAGAGCCACAAATGGGGCTGCTGCCCTCTGCCAAAGGTAAGCGACGATTTAAACCGCTCGCACGCTAACAAAGCTGATGGCGTTAACAGAGTCGCTGTTTCTCAGGCGGTCTGCTGTAACGATGGAAACCACTGCTGCCCCAGCGGTCACACCTGTGATCCTCACCGGTCCTCCTGCTCGAGGGGACCTCACGTCATTCCGTGGTTCACCAAACTGAGCGCCATGACGGAGCCGGGCGCCGTGACGGACGTTAAATGTGACAACAAGAGCAGCTGCGCTTCGGGAACGACCTGCTGCAAACTGCAGACGGGAGAGTGGGGCTGCTGCCCTCTGGTCAAGGTCTGTACGTCACCGCCTTCAGACAGACAGGAATAAACTACATCAGTGAATTTTACTGTCACAACATGGATAAATGCAGGTCTTATTATTGTTCCACGAAATCAATGATCGCTTCACTGCAGAGCAAATATTTTAGCATCGTTTCATCTGCCTCAGACTGACCGAGCAGATCAGATTTCAGACTTTAACTTTCAAATGAATGCAAATCAGGTGCTGAGCCAACAAACAAGACATCAAATACAACAGTCAGAACTTCATCTGAGATCTGCACATAAAAAAAAAATGGTGAACATGGTGAACTTCACTGATCTGAAGATCTGCACATTAAAAAAGGTCTTACAGCAGGACGATGACCCAGAGAATCTCCTACTTTGAGTTTATAAGTGAGCACCAATGAGTCCAGATTGAAATCGTAGAGAGCTCCTGTGCAGAAATCTTAAAATCCATCAAACCTGAAAGACATGAAGCGTTTTTTCCAGAGGGCGTGACACCAAATATTAAGTTGAAGGGTGCCATTTTTTTTTTTTGTCGTTCCATTGAAAACAAAAGAAACAAACATGAGAGAACTAAAACATTCGAAACAAAAGTCATAAAATTAGTACCTGAACACAACACCGTGTGAGCACCGATCTTTGATGCACATTGCAAAAGAAGCTCTGCCTCTGAGGTGGAAAATGTTTCAAATAAAATAAATAAAGTGCAACAGAAACTTGAATGAATCATGAATTTGTTTAAAACGCTTGGATGGAAACCAGTCGATTAGTGTGAGGAATATTACTCTATGACCTGCCAGTAAAATATCTACTATTTAAAGATGTTTCTCATGAGCTGCTGTCCACACAGACTCACATCCATGTCTGGTGTTGTGAACACGCATGTAAAGATGTTTTGCGTCTCCTCTTCAGGCCGTTTGCTGTGCAGACCACGAGCACTGCTGCCCTCAGGGTTACACCTGCAACATGCAGACGGGAACCTGCGAGAAGAAGAACCGCGACGTGCTCGTCCTCACCGTCCTTCAGAGTAAAGTGGTACGGTCCGACCCAGCAGAGGACGCCGACGACGTGCCGTGTGACAGCGCCGGAGAGTTTCGCTGCCCCGAGCGAGACACGTGCTGTCGAATCTCAGCCTCGGAGTGGGCCTGCTGCCCCTCACCACGGGTACGTTCACGCGATCCTCGCTCTTCAGCTCCACGCTCAGGAATGTGGGTCATGTGACCAGTGAACATTGTGTCACATGATCCAGAGTTTTCTGCCTCGCTGAACATGATGTGTCCGAGGTCTCAACGATGATTCACATACATGAGATACATCGTGAGAGGGGATTTTTAATCTACTGCAACACGAGCTTGTCACTAAAAAACGAGCTCACAGTCATCAGAGATTTAAACGTGTAAACGGATAACCAGGTTTCTGTAGCTGAAGTCATATCAAAGCTGTGCCGCTCCTGGAGCTCAGGAGGTAGAGCGCCTCGTCCACTAATCAGAAGATCGATGGTTCGATCCCTGCCTCCTCCAGTCTGCACGTCAGAGTGTCGTTTGGACGTTATTTGTTGGTGAAACTGTCGATTTCTTTGAAATTTGGAGCTCCAGTCGTGTCTTTAAACTGTGAGAGGACTCTTTGGATCGAGTCGGGGGATTATGTAAAAGTTCTTTGTGTGTTTGTGTCTTTAATAGTTTCAGCTGAGACAAGAAACAAAACTCACTGAAGCTGCCTCGTTTCGTCTGTCCACTGTTCCAACAATCACCGGCTTTAGTTTAGTCAAAATAAACACAGAGTTAGACGTCCTCCAGCTCAGCGTTCAGTGTCGCTAACAGAAAGATGTGACGTGTTTTAATCTAACCGCTCTTCTTCCCTCCGACAGGCCGTCTGCTGCTCCGACTCGAAGCACTGCTGTCCTGCAGGATTCTCGTGCGACCTGAAGTCCGGAGGCTGCACCGCTCAGAGCTCACAGCTCACCTGGGACTCTTTGTTTGGGGACAGAAAGAGAGACTTAATCCAGCGCGGACTTTAATCCCACGTAGGTGCACCGATCCTCGTCAGCCTGGATCCATCTGCAGCTCACAATGTCTCCGGACAATAAGAGCTTTTTTTTGTTTGTTTGTTGTGTCCGTCATGGGAGTGAATTTAAGAAGTTCATGGAGGAAACGCTGAAACACCCACGCTACATTATAATGAAGTAGAAGCACTTTGGTAGGAAGGAGTAATTCGACATGAAGGGACAAACAGTGTGCAGGAGTCTTTTAATGTTTTGTATTTATCATCATCACGCAACACGACAGCTTCAGGACACACACACGGCTCAGATCTGAAGTGTGTCTTGAAGTTTTGGTGTTATTCTGGATTTTTCTTCTCGTTTCTCATGAAAAGATGAAAACAAACAATGTTTGTCCCTCAAAACTTTCTTCCTCTGTTCTGAATTTTTAGTGATTAATCACAGGGTTTAATCGTTTTCTGCTTGTGCACACACTGGAAGTTAACCAGACTTCCGTTTGACTGTTTACAGCTTCACATTTAAGTCGTGGTTCAGCTGCAATCTCTTTATTTTTTTCTCCCAACGCACAAAAAAATCCTCTATCGGGTCTAAAAATAACAAAATCATTCCTGAACGGTGATGTTGGGATGTGACGGGGAATGATGGGGCGAATGTGCCAAGGTAAATAAAGTTATATCATGATTATTTAGCGCTTTCTTTGCGGGTCAGTCGCACATTTCTCACAGCTCAGGCTCAGAAAGTTCAGCTTAGTGAGTTTTTGGGGAGGCTGTGAACATTTGTTAAACTCATTTATATAAATATTTACTTCAGTTTAGTTTCATGATTTACCGACGATAAGAAAATCCAGAAACTCGCCGGTCGACTTCTTTTTGTTTCTGTGTTTTTCTGATCTTCCCTGTGCTGTTTGATTTCTCTCTGGAAAAGAGGAACGTGAATGTTATTTCTTGTTATTGTTGTTTCTAAGAATGAAAGTTCACGTCTTCGTGACTCAACGTTTTGAGGAAGCAGCCTTTCCTCCTGTAAAGCTTCACAGGCTGTTGAAGCTGTTGATCATTCATCTGTTTAACGTCGATTTTATTTCATCTTCTGTGATTTAATGTCACGTAACGCAGCAACAGAAACAGTTTCTCAGAATTTAAATGAACCATGACAGACTACAGATATCTTGTGCCTTCTGTAATTTAACTCTAAGAAGTGCCGGTCAGTCGGGGAAAAGTCACTCCATCATTTTGTGTTTTATCTAAACAGAGCCAGGAAATCAGAGCCGAGTACGTGTCGATGTCACAAGGAGACAAATCGAGGGCTCGCTCCATCAGCTGCAGACACGTCGTCACCAAATCTTTGTTTCCAAACACTAAACGAGCTCCTCGAGGTCGTAGCTGTCCTGAATCCTGAATCCTGTAACCGGGTGGATTTATTTTATATAGCTTGTGAGGAAATTGTCATTTTATTAAATCGACTTTCTATGAATAAAGATCAGACACATCCTGAAATAATCTGAACCCGTGCTCAGCATCCACATCATGTCACAGCTACTTTTAGATATTTGTCTCTGTTCATTAATGTGTTTTTGGTTTTTTTTTGTCCTCCGGCCTCTAAAGGAAAGTTTTCACTTTGAGGAGGAGGCAAAGACTCGAGAGTGAAATAAAGTTCTTCAAAATATCAGAGCGGTGATGTGATAATTAAATTCCTTGAGGTCGTCCTTGAACTTGGCAGGATGTGCACACACACACACACACACTCATACAACAAGCCCACACACACTTCCTCCCTCTGTATCCTCTTACGCTGACCCCCCTCCTCCCTCCTCCGAGTCATCACAAAGTTGTTATGACGACCCGAGTAAATACGAGATAGACACAACTGCAGCCGGGCGGGGTTGGTGGGAGGCTGGTGGGGGTCGTGTCCCACTTTATTGTCGGGTGTTGCCAGGCTGAGGAGCTTCGTCAGGTCATCCGCCCTCTGGTGGTCACAAACACGATGAGTTTGAAAACAAAAGGCGACACATGTTGAATGAGGTCAGACTCTTCACTCCTGTGAGGCCTCATTGTTGAACACTTACAGGACAGTTACTTATGTGAACGCTCTCTAACGCACACTGCTGCCTTTGTGAGCAGAGAAACAGTTTGCACTTTGAATTAAGAGAGTTCAGCACGATTCATAAAACTCAATTATTCACAGGTCGTTTTCCCTTCTTTAAAATTTGTCCTTAAAGTCAACATAAATTTAAGATACACACAGTTGTTTGGTCTCTGTAAATAATATACAGAGCACAGTTTAATTGAAATGAAGCCAATGCCAAAAACTGCAGTTCCACAAACGTCCACTTGAGGCTGGCTCCAGAAGTGAGTCAGTCTCCATAAGTCCCCATGTTCAAATGTCCAACTTCACAGCAGAAATAAACATGTTTACAGCCTGGTACAAAAAAAACAGTTTTGGTCTCTGTAGCTAATTTCCCCGTTCATGACAACTGTACTGAGGGTGAATTTATATACAACTCACCTGTTCAGGTTATATTAAGGCTTAAAGTTATGCAGAAGCGTGGAAGCTTTGATTGACAGGTGGGTGTCATAACAGGTAGATTTTTAGAGCAACCAGGCGTTATTTGGCCGCCTCAGGTCCACCGATGATCCACGTCTTTGTTTAGAGGTGGAAGAAGCAGGACTACCAACATGGCAATCGCACAAAATGATCCTGATGCCACTCATGTCTGTCCGCTAAATAAAAGGCTACAGCTAGCAGCCAGTTAGCTTAGCTTAGCACAAAGACTGTAAACAGGGGGAAACGGCTAGCCTTGCTCTATCCAGAGGTAACAAAATCCACCTACTCACACCTCTAAATTTACTCCACTGAACAGTGAGTGAAAATATAGAGTTAATTATTCATTTATCAATTAATTAATCAGTCTGTTGTAATCGGGCAGTTCCTGTAAGTGAACCTGGAGGAGCTCCATAACCTCGGTGAGGCTCTTCTGTTCTATGTATAGCAGACTTGACCTGCCAACAGCAGAGAGGACTAAAGTGACAAAAACCCGTTGACATGGGAGCAAACTTTCTCCTCAGCCTCACTATTGGTCGGTCACTGATCCCATTCAGATGTTGCCAGGGAGAGAGACCCTCCACCCTAAATCACACTCACACAAAGCTCCTAAACACTCCCCCCTCTGGTATTTGGTTAATTCCCACAGGAATGTATAGATTCAAGTCATCTCTATTTGGGACAGCAGTGTAGGTGGAGAGGACGCTAACAAACAAACAGCAAAGTTTGCTGAAGTTATCACTGACTCTGTCTTTGAATATTTTTATTAATCCGATTTAATCTGGAAAGAAAACCTCAGTATTTATGCTCTGCACAAAGAGTTACAGTTTTCACTTTGAGTTCAGACTTGTGACTGACGATGACAAAGACGATGTTTACACATCATTTTTTAAATATAAATTCAGTCCTTAAAGTTAAAAACAAACAAAACAAAATGAAGTTTTTCTTTACAGTGAATCCTTTATTAAAATAAAGCAAATATACTGAATTACACCTATTCTAAGTAGACTAAGAGTACTTATAGTTATGTAATGTGCCACTAACATTGTACATAATGTAATCATGATAAATACAACTTCACATTTATTTCACTTTATCTCATTTTCTCTACTACGAAGGGCACTTCATCATGTTTTCTCCACTACAAAGGGCACTTTTTCATTGTTTTCTCCACTCATACAGCGCGTTACCTTATTTTCTCTACTACAAAGGGCACTTTTTCATTGTTTCTGCACTAGAAAGGTATCCTAAAGGGAAGTTGTTAATGTTTTTCTCCACTGGCAGGGCACTATAGAGGCTGCTTTAGGACATTTTCTCCACTGGAAGGGAATTATCTCATTTTCTCCACTGCAAAGGGGATCTTTGTCAAGTTTTCTCTACTGGAAGGGCACTTTATTATCTTTTCACTGGAACAGCGCGTTACCTTATTTTCTCCGCTGCGAAGGACACTATAGAGGCTGATTTTGCACATTTTCTCCACTGGAACGGCACTTTACTGGGTTTTCTCTACAACGTGCAATGTGTAAAAGCTTCATGGTGTCTCTGTTTAGGTCTGTGAAACATTTTAAAGTTGCAATAGAGGAAACTGTGAGGAAACTAAAGGAGGGTGACAGACTGAATCCAAGTGTCACTGAGGGCATCTACAGAGACCATCCAGACCTTTGGAGGCGGCTGTGTGGGTGGTGGGTGTGAGGAGGAGGAGGAGGGTGGGCAGGGGCGACCGAGGTGTAAGACCTCATAACTCACACACATGGTCGACCAATCAGCAAGATCCTGCGGGGGCAGAAAGCCGGTAGGTTACACGAATGCACACATGAACAGGACGAACAGAGACACAGGGAGGCAGGAAACTTTTCTTCTCTTTGTTCAGGATCACCGGAGCGACTTCACCTGAACCTGAGACAGGAAGAGAGCCACGATCGTCCCTCTGAGGTAATCTGCTCTGTCGGTGCAGAGTTTCACCGAGCTGGAACTTTAAACCACACTGACAGTCTGACTTTGTGTAACTGGAGGTGTTGTTTCTCTAGCAGGCAGTGGTGGAAGAAGTAAAGAAGTAATATTATAGTCTACAAATACTCTGCAGTACAAGTGCTCAATTCAAAATGTTAGTATTATCAGTAAAATATACTTTAAGTATCAAAGTACTTTTATGCAGCATGGCTCCTTTCACAGTGTTTTTATCACTAACAAGTGCATGTAAGAGTTATTTAATATTGTAGTTCACCACTGTGGAGCCAGTTTTAGATATTTCATATACTGCTGGGTGTATTAGTATATTTGTAGTACAGTACTGCATCACAACATATAATTTTATGTGTCAAATAAATATAGTAGAGTAAAAAAATAACTTTCCCTCTGAACTGTGTTGAAGTTGATTTATAAAGGAGCATTTACTCCAACAAGTATGTTAAATTTGTACTTTAGTTTAGTACTCGAGTAAAAACACTCAGAGGAAAGAGGAAAAGCAAGCAGCTGACAGGAAGTGTAGTTAGCGGTGCAGCATGGGAAGTGTCATTGTTTGGGATTGTTTAGGCTTTAAGATGGAGGCCGTGCATGTTTCACTTCACTTTAAATCATTGTTTAAAACAGCTTGTTAATTCATTCAGGTGTATTTTTTATTTTACCTGTTTCTTTAGTGTCAGCTTCAGTTCAAATAAAGACAAACACACCTGTTGATCTCCAGGTGCTGTCACATTATTATGATGCCTCGTGCACCGTCAGGATCTGTGTGAGGACTTTAGGACAAGTGTAGTCTTTATGCGTGGGAAGTGTGTCTGTTTTGATCCCTCAGTATTTGTCAGTCAACATGGCGAGTGTCGAGGAAGAGAGACTTCGACAGCTGGCCGCCCTCAGTGGAAGGCATGCGGCCGCTTCGCTGCATGCCAAATCTCTGCATGCTATTTATATTCACCTTGCCGGGCTCACTAGTGGTGTCTGTTCATTCACGCCCGGCCACGGCAAATGCCACCACGCTAAAATACCAATTACAAATTTGCTGCTTCAACTCCAGTGGGCATGACGTGATTGATTTTTTAAAATATATATATGAAAGGGCAACTTTCATACAAACATGCTGCACAAAGTGCTTCACAACAGACAAAAACAGACAACAGTGAAGAGAAATTTCATTAGAAAAATAAACAGAAGGAATAACATTTCTGAAAACCAATGATCAAATTTGCAAGAACAATAAAAAACAAATAAACAGCAGCGGTGTCATCATACTGATGTGTTTTCACACTTTTTTCCAGTTCTCCCATCATCGATGCTCACCGACAGTGACAGAGAAATGGCCATACCGCGGATGTTTAACTCCAACACCCCGTTCGTCATCGTGACCGGAGGATCTGAACTCTCCTTTCTTGGCAAAGAGGACGACAGCCAAGTGTGTGAGGAGGAGAAGGACTCGCTGGTCCAGGCCATCGCCCCCCATCTGAGCCGGGTGATGCAGCACGGCACCGCCAAACATGTGGTCACGGAGGGCCACCAAGAGTCCGAGGACAATACCTGTGTGTCCATAGTCGCACAGGCAGAGAGTAAGACAGCAGGCCTACAGTATGTGCATCAATGAATGTAGCATGAGAACGAGCTCGGGTTTGTTTGTCTGTGTTAATTAATTAACAGTCTTAGTATGATGTTTGATTAGCACGTCTTTTCTACTGGATCAATAGCTTGTACTTCTACTTTTAGCATGATACATGCAGACCACAGTCCGGGCAGCCCGGCTAACAAACTGAGCTAACATGGGCTAACAGCAGCTACAGTTGGCAGCAGTTTGCTTTACTATTCTGTTACCGTTACACAGAGGCAGGCTAGCTGTTTCCAGTCTTTGTGCTAAGCTTCACCTCTAGCTGTAGTTTTTGGCTCTAATCGTCAGCGTTTCTCTGTCCCAGGTGAAGACTTTCAGGAGTTCAGCCCCACCAACACACACAGTCCTTACTCGAGAGCTCAGCTGCACAAGAAGCACAGGTACCTCACAGCATCCATGCTGCCATCAGTATGTCTCCAACTCAACACTGCAGATATTCCCTGCAGGAAGAGCTGAAAGCAACATACGCCATCAGAGTAACTGGAAAAACAAGATATATTGACGTGAATTGTATCGTGTAAGCTTCAGTACATTTACTCTCTCATTTTCAGGCCTCTCAGCAAGGAAGCTGCCCTCTTGAGTGACACTGAGGATGAGGACTTGGACATGGTGCACTACCACCTCCAGAGGAAACAACGCAGGAAAACCAGAGGACGGAGCCAGGAGGGAGGGGAAGAGCCTCCAATCATCCGAGGCCTGTGGGTGCAGGAGATTGATTGGCTGAAATCAGCAGACAGGGAGATGACGTCATGGGCTGAGATCATACCGCCTCCTCCTCAGTTCACTGACTCAGTCTCACACCCCTGCAGCCGTGGAGACCTGCCGTCCTCCTGCGAATGTGCAGATGTGTGCGAGTGTGACGCAGGATTGGAGGAGGAAGAAGCAGATGACACATCCAGCTCTGATGACAGAGGCGGCGGCTCGGACTCTGATTGTGACCGGAGCAAGACTCTGAATCCATTTGCACTCACGAAAGCGAGTCAGACTCGTCCTGCGGCGTAGAGGACGACACACAAGTCCCAGATAGTTTTGGAGTCGAAGCCACATTGTCGACTTTGACCTTTAACCTGATGCACGTGTCTGATTTTACATCCTCCTCCCACGCTGAGTGCTATTCTGACTCTACAGGGTGTGTGCAAAGCATGCTGGGAATTTCAGACCCCAGCTGCACTGTGAACACATCTCAGTGTGCATTTGGTTTCGATGACACGAGTGATACTGACACAGTATTGGAGATCTTAAGAGGCAGAGTGACGCGCATGCCGAAGATATCTGTCGAACCTTTCTTCAAAGATTTGATAGAACAAACGCTGAATGAGTGGAAGAGCAGCAAAACCCTCAATGAAGGACTCATATTTCATCATGTAAGACACGTAACAGACATACAACACGCCCACATATGCTTTAAACCCAGACACAAACACCAAACTCTGCTCTACAATCAGCGACATCACAGCAGTCAGTGAAAATGTTAAAACATAAATATGCAACAGCATCGAATACATGGATGCGACATGCAAAAAGTGCAATATTTCCCTCTAAAACAGAGAATATGTATCAAGCAGCATCAATTAAATTTGATATATTTGACTTGACCTTTTTGGCCACTTGTGAAATGAAAACTTAGTTAGGAATATAATATTTCTGTAAATAGAGCCCCCTAAATCTGACACAGTTAAATACAAATACCTCAACATTGTACACCCGCTGTGACGTCACTGATCAAGGTGTATTTACCCTTTAACTAGCCTGTTTGTCATTTATATTTTCGTTGTTTTCCTTTGTGTCTTTAAGCAACTTCAGCCCAACAGCTGTCAGTACAGGGAGGGAGAGGAGTACTGCATTCTTCATCACATCCAGAACGGCTCGTATGGTGATGTATTCTGCGTTCAGGACAGACGGACTGGATTCGAGTGTGCTGCCAAAAGGGTAAGCCAAGAAAGAGTGAGTCATGTTTTAAACAAAAAAATTAATCCAGATATGCACCACCCAGAGCAATATTCTCCTGAAGTGATGATTCAGTTAGACGTTATTGAAATGTTTTTCATCGCTTTGTTCTCCGCTGGTCTCAGATTCCTCTGAGTCACTTCAGCAGCGAGGAGGTGAGCACGTGGAGCGCTCTCAACTCTCCTCGTGTTGTGGAGCTCTTTGGGGCTGTCAGGGAGGGCCTCAACATTGTGCTGTTCATGGATTTGAAGCCAGGTAAACTCTCTCCAGTGTCATCAATAAACGACACAAATACTCTAACGGCCCACCTAATGCCAGTGTTTAGTCCTATAAAATAACGATGTGTCCAAAACTTTTCAGCATGTTTGTCGCAGCTTCTAAAAGAGATGAACTCCCTACCTGAGGATTTGGCCCTGCACTACCTCCATCAGTCACTGGAGGCGCTAGAACACCTGCACCACAGAAAAGTCCTTCACCTGGACGTCAAAGGTATGTTCCTGTTTTAGACGATAGGTCTGGCTGTAGCGTAGTAGTAGCCTGCATGGGCCGTATGTTGATGTCGATGGAGGGTAACTATGTGTACTGTAAAAGGTGTCACTTTCAGCTCTTTGTTTTGGTTTTATAGCTCATAACTTTAGCCGTGGTTAGTTCAGTCTCATTTCCAGCAGCTGGAGCTGCAGTTTCCAGTAATAAAGCTCAGATAAACTCATTGCACAAAGTTAACAACTAGCCGATGAACACAGTGGAGCATTTAGGAGCTGAAGAGCCAGATATTTTTCTAAGAAATTGGTGGAGACCAAAAATGGAGCTAAAAGAGAGCAAATATGGGACTTGGATTTGTTTGTTTGCCAGAAACTCCAAATGCTTCATGTCTGCTGGAGAGGCAACTGTTTGCTAACAATTCAACTTTATTAAAGGTCCAATGTGGAAGATTTATGTGAATTTTGGGTGAATTTTATAGAACTCATCTGTTCTAATTATATTAAGGCTTAAAGTTGATGATCCACATCAACAGGCAGGAGGTGTTTTTCTGCTGCCCCCAAGTAGCCCAAAAAAAATCAACCAATGCAGCTTTAAGGTGCTTTAATCGAACTGTTTGCATCTGATTTTCATACTTCCTCTGCAGGGACAAATCATAATTTACATTTATAAACTACCAGGCTTTTATTTATATTAATTTAGACGTTTGAATTCAGCTTCAGCTTGTTTACTTTCACATCTCTCCCTGCTGTAATGGCACATTTGATATTATGAACAGTGCATACTGGGACGGAGCCCACTAAAGCCTCTAACTGCTGGTTTTACTGTCAGCTAGTATCACCCAGTGTTGGCACCTAATCCGAAACTGACATCTCACCCCTAAACCCTCAGTAATCCCCGCTGAGAGGATTGAGTAGGAAGGGGCTCGCTGAAATTAGGCCCGTCCGTTGTCCTCACTGCGAGCAGGTTCACTCAAATTAACCGGTCACATCACATCATCTTCATGAAAAGTAGAAAACAATGTGTGCTTTATTTTTTTGAAGATGTTACCCTGTGCTACCTCAAGAAGGCTGTTCATAAGCTGCAGAGGCTGCAGAGGCTTTGCCCTCCCCTCAGTGTACCCATCAGTCTGACAGCCTCTGACAGCCTCTTGATTCCTCAGTCAACTGTTTCATAATGAGCTCCAAATGAAAACAAGCTGTCTCACTAAATCCTGTGTGTTGATTTTATTCCAGTTGACAATGTGCTGCTGTCTGCAGACTGCAGAGACACATTCCTCTGTGACTTTGGTCTCTCAGAGACATTAGATGACAATGGACGGAGCACCAAGGCCTTCAGGGGTGAGTAAGTCTTCAAAGTCAGCAATACAAATATGTGTTACATCATAGTTATTTAGTTTATATTTATTGATCACGTTTGGTTACATCAACAATATCACGTAGAAATCAGTATTTTTGCGAGTTGACAACTTCGCTAACAGCCAAACATAAGTCAAGGTCAACAACACAAGACCTTGCAGCCAGCTAATATTACTGACTAGTCCAACAGCAGTCAGCCCAGCTCGGCGTCTGTCTTTCAGCCTTTTATTTCACCAAGCTCTCACCAACCACTAAACGTCAGTCCCAAGATCATGTGGAAACCAGCCAGGCAAACCAAGAGACGAGATAACTCGAAGACAAAGAGATGAAAATGAATTTACAGTTTGTCTGTCGATGTAGGAGCTGCTCTCCCTGGCACAGAGACCCACATGGCCCCTGAGGTGGCTCGAGGAGATCGACTTTGTACCAAGGCGGATGTGTGGAGCAGCTGTTGTATGCTACTGCACATGCTCAACGGATGCCAACCGTGGATACGCTACTACTCCCCTCCACTCTGTCTCCAGGTGAGTCTTCTTTAGTGTGATATTTTCACCTTGAAGTGAGGTTTTCTCACATTTCTTTGTCATCTGTTTGTCAGATTGTCAACGAGCCTCCGCCTCTCTGGGAGGTGCCGTCCAACTGCAACAATTTCACAGCTAAGGTGTTCAGAGCCGGTCTCCAGAAAGACCCCGACAGACGAGCATCGGCGAAGGAGCTCAGGAAGAAAACCACCAAGGCCCTCAGAGCAGGTCGATGAGTTACCTATTCAAGAACAATATGATAATGTAAAGAAATATTTAGTAAAAATAAAATATACAGCAGGACAATGATAAGAATGTCTGTCTTATCCTGATTTAAATGAAGAGAACTGGTTCAGTTTTTGACCTCAACTAAACATTTGAGTGAATAATACAAGAGGGAGGAAGTATTGGGGAAATCAAACAGGACCCAGTATTGAGCCTTGAGGCACTCCAAACCTCGTTTTGACCATTGAAAAGACATGATTGTATGTTTTTCAGCAGCCTGTCAACCAAACACCTTTGATCTGAAGTGTCTCACTGTTTTTGTGACATTATCTGCATTGCTAAAAAAAATATATTTGCTCCACAGTTGGAGGTCTGAGTCCCTGGTCCATCAAAAGTGCCTGTGAGAAGTTGTATCATGGCAAGAACCAGAATGAAGTCACCTCATCCTCTTTATCACCCGTCACCCCGACTAAACCATCAGCTGCCCTCTCAGCACCCACAATGTACTGGGTGAGCCCCTGGAGGACGACAGCAGTGGACGAGGACAGCAATGACCACGACTCTGAAGAGGAGATGGACTCCTTAACCAGGGAATGGGAGTCCCAGCCCAAATCACTGCAGGTTGATTACACTGCTGACGAACAAGACTGGGACACTTGGTCCGATTCGGAGGTGGATATATACATGGGAGAGGAGGAATATATTCAGGAAAAGTGGCTGAAAACTGACAGGGACTATGAAGGGGACTGGGAAGAGGAAGGAGATGAAGAGGGGGAAGTAGAAGAAGAAGAAGAAGAAGAAGAGTGGGACTCTATTTCTTCAGAGTATCGCCGAGCTCTCCGAGGCGTCTTCCCTTTGCTGCAAAAAGGTCAACAGATAACTCATGACAATTCATGGGGATCAGAACCAGAGCTGGAATACCTCAGAGACGGTGAGTCAGAGAAAGCCAGCGTCATGAGCTCAGCAGGGGTAACACACTCGTGTTTATCAATTTGGTCACTGAGTCAATGAGTTGATGAGCTGAGTGAGCTCTGATGTGATCACAGTGATGACAAGGTTTTTCCTCTCTGTTGCACATTTAAAGGAACATTTTAAAGGGGCTCTTTTTACAGAATATGATATTTATAATTGTTTTTAGTGTTTAATCACCTGAAAATAAGAATCGTTATGTTTTTGTTACATTACAATGAGCCTTTTATATCTGCAGACACCATGTCTTTGGTGTCGTTGGTCAAATTGCATCGTGGGGAATGTAGGCACTAGATTTTAACAAAGAAGAATGCATGTAATAAATCTGAAATCTGTGGAGTGCTCCTTTAATACAATACTCACATGCCGGATGAATCTTGAATCAGTTATCAGTTGGACTCAATCACAGCTGCAGCTATCGCTTGTGGCTTCATACCACACAGGATGTACTTCTATCAGATATCACACGTGTTATATCATCACACCACAGGAGTTAATAGAATCAAGTCGTTTCAAAACAACGCTCAGTCAGCACATCCGTGTCAGTTCACTGCACACAAACATCCCCACATGTGGTGAGTTAGACTTACACCCCTTAAAAACTGTCACATACCAACGCAGAGACATGGCAACAGCTAGAGCTATGGCATCCCACGAATAAAGTCACAGCTACAGTCAGTCAGAGTCAGCTCGAATCAGCAGCAGCCGGTTGTAATAACACAGTGTTCTCGCTCCGTTAGCTGCAGTGATACAAACTTGAGTAGCGGAGGGTGTGTCGACTCATGCTGTGATCACAACCAGGGCCAGCCTAATACATAAAACTTCATCATAGTGCAGCTCAGCCTTCCTCTGTAGAGTAACAAATACAAAATGTATTGTAAGGGATCAGGAAAGGTCGCGTACCAAAGTGTTTTTCATGACACTTTCCATACAGAGCACGTCTAGACTGTACTCTTATAAAAATGATGTACAGAGTCTCAACAATTCCCACCATGAGCAAGCGCTTGGCAACAGTGGCAAGGAAAAACTCGGTGGGCGGCCATCATAATAATCTTTGTAGTGGACATCGAGCAGGATAGCAGCAGGCTTGACCAATTTGGCACTAACAGAAACAATTATGTCGTCTCTTCATAGATGTAGCTATAGGCACCACCATCCGGACCCCATCCCCTGAACCTAGAGATGACCCTCCGTCCTGTTTCAGCTGCTCGGACACGTCGCAGATGGATGCCTCAGAGAACGTGGGTATCTATAGAAGAAAAGAGACAATTATTGAAGAAAGAAATAAATAAAAACTAAATCTTTCTCTTAATTTTTAAGAACTCTGATCATTCGTCCGATGATCTGAGCTCTGGAGTCTTTTCCTCCTGCAACAGTCAGGCGGACGGACACTTGGAGTGGTTGGCTTCAGCGAATCAGCCCTCTTCATACTGCTTCGAAGGTACGATGGCAGAACTGTATGGCTATGTTATACACTGGTTTATTTCTGTTTTCATGGTTAGTGTTATCTGCTCTGCTCTGACTGCATCAGGTGTTGACATCTGGATTGAGAACGTGCGGGGTGAATGTCTAAGGATTCGTGAACACCGGCAGGTCAAAGTGGGCCATGTCGCTGTAGGAATTAGTGATCAGGTAAGAGACAATGTTTGGGATGGCTCCCCTCGGTGCTCCGGCTAACAAACTGAGCTAACAGCAGCTACAGTTGGCAGCAAGTTACTTCACTGTCCATCAGGAAACTCTCTTCAATACAGTCGAGGTTTGATCCCTGTCTCATCTGTCATTCAGATCTCAGGGAAAGCCTTCACGTTGGAGACCCTGGACAGGAAGATGGTGTCTTTTGAACAAGAGATCAAGGAGTCCTGTCTGTGGCTCCGCTGTGTTCCCGCTCCGGACAGATGTCAGCGCTGGAGGTGGAGAGTCCAAGACGGGAAGCTGGAGCTGCGAGAATGAGACGTCTTTTTTTGTTATTTTCTTTGTTGTTCTTTGCACTAATTTAGACACTGATTGTTTTAGAGCCATGTGGACGACGTGTAGATGTAGATGTGGATGTTGTGCTGCTAATTGATTTTGATGGGTGAACGTGGGATAGCCAGTGCTTTTGATAAGAATATGACATTTTGCCCTTTAAGGACAGTTTCGTTATGTCTCTATGTGTACTGGAAATTGGAGTTTGTCATGTTACTTGGTGTCTTGAGACTGAGTGAAGCTGCTTAAAACAACGACTAACTGTTTTAATACAACATGAGCCCTGAAGACTTTAATACTTGAACATTACTAACCTTTTATATCTTATTAAAAAATGACCTCCAAGGCAAAGAAGCTGCTTCTTCTACTTTCATTCATTATGTCCTCCAGCCTCAGTCCACAGAGAAAACGCTTCTTATGCTACCACAGACCTAAAGCCTATAGGAAACATTTACAACACCAATAAAGAAGCTTTTCCCTCACAAAGAACATCCATGTGACTGTATCACATGATCACACCACATGATTTGGACACATTGGAGTCAGGTTTTATTAGATCTAGCAAGCAGGTAATAGCACAATACATTATAACATCCATAATCTACAAATATTCACGTTATACAGCATTAAATATTCAGAATTAAAGAGTGTATACAGTGGGGAGAAGGCAAATGACATTAAATACTTAAACAGTGGAGACAAACGAGGAAGAAACACACCACCCTCTATTCAGTTTGTGATGTTTCAACCTTTCTTCTCGTGGATCTCCAGGATGATTTCAATCGAATTATCTGCTGTGGATCGATGCCAAGGATGCAGAGTTATGTCTGTGGATCTGTATTCATTATAAAATCTGCACCTCTTCTGAGGCTGATGTTGATTTCATTATGATCTTTACTCCCTGAAGTCAAGCACCAGAAGTTAAGCGACAATGTGTGAATACTACTGGCTAAATATGCAGGAGTAGTCCAACATTTCACTGTTTATAACACCAAGCAGGAGGGGCATTTATTAAAAATATACCCACTTCTCCAGGCACCACCACAGCACAGCTGGAGGTGTTTACATTCAACCATTAAAAACATTTGGTGGATATTTTATGAGCTGATTCCATCTTAAATTCAACCACCTGTGGGTCTCTTAGTACGTAAGTACATTATTCAGTGTTCCACCGGCAGAAACAGCCTTCATGGTGAGAAATATTTAGTTCATAAAATGCTCTGCGATTGTTGTTTCGTTCAAATTGGCTCTGATGTGTTTCAGGAATGCATTGTCAGTCAAGCAGCTCCTCCTAAAGCAAATATTTAAACATGGCCCACAGCCTTTTAACATGCCCAACAACATTTTACTCTTCCTTTTGACACAACCTCACAGCTAATACTTCTCTCTGAGTCTACAACATGATTCTCTGAGAGACCTGAAACAAAATACACCAAGAATCATAATCCAAATGTGCACAGTGGCTTAGCCTGAAAGGGATCTTTGTTGACTCTCAGCAGGTGTCCAGCAGCTCAGAAATTGCTAAATGTCAACACAAAGGATATTAGAGGGCTGTCCGCTGCCTTCAAACACCTGATTGGTCACATTAAACACTGGTTTGGATCATTTTAACTATGCATTAAAAATCTAAAGCCACAAACGACTGTGAAAGTTTCTGAATGCTACAAAAAAAACACTGTTTGGACGACTTTACAGGCGTTGGTAACAGGTGAAAGGTGGATTCAAAGAAAGGATTTGGAGCCGCAAACAGTTTAAAAACAACATTTCCCAATGCACAATCGCAAGGGATTTAGAGATTTCAATATCTGCAAGGCATGAAATCATTTAATGATTCAGATCCAGAGAGATCTCTGCACATTGCTTGAGGGCCGAGGCCACGAGCAATGCCAAAACCACATTCTGCACATGTTACAACAGCGTGGCTTCGCTAGTAAAACCGAGCCTGTAGGTAGTAGACCGGCCTGCCCATATTCCAGACGTGTGTGCTGTAATATGAAGCACAAAATACAACAACAGAGACGCTGGAAAGGAACTGAAGTCGTATAAAACGCAAGAACAAGAGCGAATGTCACTTTCAAAATGATTAGTGTGTCCCAAACACCTTCAGCGTGTTGTTAAAAGAAAAGGGGCTGTCACACAGTGAAAATCAGTTTGAGCATAAAGTATCTTGTCTTTGGGTCAAAAAGGTCAGTTTTTATTTTCATTTTACAGTTTTATGGATTCGGGTTGACACCAGACTTCTTTACAGAGCTGTTTTTGTGCACATGGATGTTAAAACTGTTAAAAAGCTCATTATTGTGTTTGTATGGCTGAACTAAGGCCCAGTCCAAGCCATAAAACAACAGCCGCAGAGCACGTCTGCTCACATACTTTTATATATATGTATATAGAGAAATATTCCAGTATCAGTAACGTATGTTCAGATGACAGCTCTGATCACATGCCATCAGAACAGGAGAAAACACACACAAAGTGCAGTGCAGCCAGACTGAGGCTGAAACTTGAATAAACTTGTGTGCGGTTCACTTCCTCGACATTTTGTGCAATGTGCACACGCTCAACTCTGGCTGCTGCTGACGCCGCGATTGGTCGGCGGGATGACGGGGGGCGGGCTTTCAGTTACACCATCTGCGCCGTGATTGGATCGCGTTTGATAGTGGGAAGTGTCCGTACGCCGGTGTCTCCCTGGTTGCGCAAGACGCCATTTTGGAGTGACAGTGAAAGATAACGGAAAGATCGAGAAGCCGTCTTTCTAAAGGTAATAACCGGCTCACGCGCCGATTTTCGGCTTAAAATGTCACCTCGCGTTTGCTGACTGACGCTCCGCGCGGGTGTCCCGCTTTCTGTAACCGTTCGACATGACGTCACGGTGTTCTGTCTTTACTGTGACGCGGCATTTAGCTAACGGGGGAGTGCTAACAGGTTAGCTCGACTCAGCCCGGAACGGATAGACCCGAAAAAGAGCTGTCACCGCGGGCTTAACGACGTACGGAGGGGAAAGATTCACCGGTGGGGCTCCGTAGCATGTCGGCATGTCGTGTTTTTGTCTAAAAAACGGCGTCGCTCTTTCGACCGTTGACGCTCGCGAAATTGTGTCGCGAGCTAACATGAGCTAACGATGCTATCCGAAGCATCCGCCCTAAGATAGCGGTAATCTGCTTCGAGTGGTAATAACCAGCTAACCTGGCTAATCACATATTTTGAATTATTATATTATATTTTAATTTAACACCGGCTCCCCCGCTCACTCTGCCGCCCCGTTTCTGTGCGTTTTACCCGCACGGACACGGAGTTTAACGGCCTCTTGTGTAAGGTCGACGTGTTGTTAGTTGTCGAGCTAGCCGAGCCGAGCTAGCGTCTTGTGACGGCTCACACATACAGTAACATTATCCCCGCAGCTAGCTGCTCAGGGACAGAGTCCGCCAGCTGGAACAGGCCTTTCTTATCTGCTGATCGGGTTTGCTTTTCACTTTATCCGGGTTAACAAACGCGGCTCGGTCCGGATACATGATTTATATTCGACCATCCGCACGAATGAAGCGAGGTTAACAGCCGTATCGTGAAGTTAACGCAGGGTTAGGTAATGGTTGTTGACGGTTTGGGGCTGGTAACGTATAGCTGTAAATGTTTAACCGTTAGCTTAAGTAAACATCTCACTCCTGTTTCCACCGTTTGGCCTGAATGTTCAGCTGCCATCAGCCTTAGCTCGTTAATTTCTGACATTATGAGCCCCAAACAGCCATGATGAAACATGTTTACCACCTGTTTACCAGCCTTTTCTGTAACATGTCAGCCTCCTAACCGTGTTTCTGTGTCTCCTTCCACAGATTTGTCACCATGGGGAATGTGTTCGCAGCCTTATTCAAGGGCCTCTTTGGCAAAAAAGAGATGAGGATTCTTATGGTCGGGCTCGATGCTGCTGGAAAAACAACCATCCTATATAAACTCAAACTTGGAGAGATAGTCACCACCATTCCCACCATTGGTACGGATGTCCTGCGTGTTAAAGAGCTCACTTTGAGTGTTTGCTGTTGTTCAGCTCGCTGTGCGCGAGGCTGTCGTAGTGTCAGTACAATATCTACGTATGTTAATGTGTTTTTCTGTGAAACCTGCTGCTAATTTAACAAAAGAATACAGCTATTCAGCGGTAAATATTGTCTAAATGTCATTTTACTGTATAACTACACTCAACTAGAGGTTTAAATTAACTTAATTTCACTTAGTTAATTAGTTTATTTTATATTTATGGATGTGTACTGTTATCTTCTCTTGTTTTCAGTCGTTCACTGACTGCTCTGTTTCTCTCCTCTGTCCAGGTTTTAATGTTGAAACTGTAGAATACAAGAACATCAGCTTCACAGTGTGGGATGTGGGCGGTCAGGACAAAATCAGGCCGCTGTGGCGCCACTACTTCCAGAACACTCAAGGTGAGGGGGACTCACCTATCCGAGCCGGCAGCGGCGTCAGTGATCATTACGGCCTATAGGTGGCCTCGTTGGTGCATAATAGATGATCTTAAAAACTAGTCAACCACTGACTCCCGCTCCATTGTCCAACTCTCAAAAGACCCATTGTGTCACTCCTCCGTTTCCTGATATTGAATTCATCAGAATATGTGAGGACAGTGTTGGCTAACACGGTTTAGTGTTTCCTCATGCTGCGTGATGTTTTAATACAGACATCAGCTGACGTCATCGTCCACACACTGAGCACTGAGTGTGAAATCGAACGTGTGAATCCTTTTGACAGTTACAGCATCATTAATATTTTAATTAAAAAAAGGCCAGAGTGTCCAGAAACAGCACGTCTTCATAAAATGTTGGTGTTTTCTCAGTCCGGCATACACGCACAGACGTCACAGCTCGCTGTCTGAAAAATATCACAACCTCTACTCGAGGTTTCCCAGCCGGGTGAGAGGTCACAACCTAAATCTGAGGCGTCGCACGATGATTAAAGGGATGAGAAATTATTAAAAGCACAAAATACTACACACTGCACACACTGACCACTTCAGGTTTGAAAAAATGTAATTATCTGAGGAGGAGAAATAAGTCCATTTCACGTCCTTCAGAAAGCCGTAATAACCTGCGACAGTCGACTCTTCTTTGTAATAAAGAAATCATTTCAAACTGCCCGAGCCTGTTCAGCTCAAACATTTGATTCTCGTTTCAGAGGTCGACCTTCTACAAACAGTTCTGTCTTTATAAACTCAAAGTCTTCTGAATTTAAAGACGACGAGTCAGAGACGTGAGATTCTTTCATCTTCTCTGGTGGTGATTTGAACACTTTGTACACCGTCTGCCGTACAGCAGCGCACGCCGACCCTGATCAGCTACAGACAGTTCATACAGGAGGTTTGTTCCTCAGAAGATTAATTGTTGCTGATTCAGTGGAAAGATTCTCCTGATCGGCACTTCTCTTCCTGATATTTCCCGTTTGGAGCCACAGTAACATTTTGTATTTATGAAGCGTCATTATCTGCTCGTCACATTTTAGTTTCTCACTTATCATGGATCATACATGCATGAACACGACGATGTAGCAGGCTGATAATGAACAATCTTTTCAGGTAAAGCAAAACTTGATCAGACTTAAATTTAAAAAGACACGCACCACAGAGGGACGTTTGTCTCACCGCTGGTCCACGCACCGCGCCTTGAGAGTCAGTAGTTTGATAGTCGTGCAGGTTTGGTTAATGTGATACTGCACGAAACGAAACAAAACACTGAGGGAGGAGACGTCGTGCTCGCAGAGTATCGATGGCTTTGTCTCAGCTCACAGCCGAGCGTCTGTACTTTAACAGACGAGTCGGTGCTGCTCTTCACAGGCTCGTGTTGTCTGAAAGACGCAGAATTCACATTTTATAAGTTACGTTAACATTAATGTACTGTGTGTGTGTGCAAACACTGGACGGACTGAGGAGTCTGAACACGGCTCACACGTCTTCAACAGGAGGAATTCAAACCTGCGTCTCTTTCCTCACGTTTGTCACCTGACACAGAAATCTGAAGCTGTTCGTTACACCGCCGCTCTCTGATGTAAAAGTTTCTTCAGCAGCTTCAGAGACTAAACTGTCGCTGTGAGACCTGTAAATATCGTGACATGAATTCATTTAAAGTGTCACACCTGCAGGTGACACATTTACACTTTATTTTTGAATCAGCTGTTTCCGACACCTGACAGCCGAGCTGAGCTCCTGAATATTTAAATATTGGCCTCATATAGTGTGAATCTTTGGATCAGAAGCTCTCTGTGTTGTAACCGGTGTTCTCTGTGTTCAGGGCTCATCTTTGTGGTGGACAGCAACGACAGGGAGCGAGTGAACGAGGCGAGGGAGGAGTTGTCCAGAATGCTCTCTGAGGACGAGCTCAGAGACGCCGTGCTGCTCGTTTTTGCAAATAAACAGGTGAGCTCACGTTTCTGTTTGTTCATAAATCTGAGATTTGCTTGGCGTAGACGGTGTCGAATATCAGAGCGGCGTCGTGACCGACAGTTTGTTCTTCTCCTAGGATCTCCCCAATGCCATGAACGCTGCAGAGATCACAGACAAGCTGGGCTTGCACGCCCTCCGCCAGCGCAGCTGGTACATCCAGGCCACCTGCGCCACCAGCGGGGACGGCTTGTACGAGGGCCTGGACTGGCTCTCCAACCAACTGAAGAACCAGAAATGATCCATTCCACCAGTTTTGATTTTTTCTTTTTTTGTTTGTTGTTTATTTTTCTGTTTCAACACAGCGGCAGCACCGGATCCAGGCCCCCTCGCTCCATCTAACCCAGTTTTCAACCCTCAGCTCTTTCTTTTCAAGAACTTCCTTCATTCCCTTCCTCCTGCGCTCCCTTCACTCCTCCCTCCTCGTCCCCTCGTCAGTACTCTCGGGGCTCTAGCCTGTGCTGCTTGTGTGTGTGTGCGTGACTGCGTGTGCGTGTGGGCGTGCATGTGTGTGCGTGTACCTTGTGTGTGTGTGTTCAGCGAGTGTGTGCGTGGGTGTGAAGGCGTCTCTGTGTGTGTTGGCTGGGATTGGGAGTAACCCTGGCGTGCCTTTTACACACCTCCTGTGGAATCAGCAGTCTGGTTTTCAAGCCCCTCTCTCCATCCACCAAACAGCCTCCGCCCCACTCAGCCGACCCCCCCACTCCAAGTCTTGCACGGCTCCCTTCTCCGCCCCCCTCCTCCACCCTTACTCTCCAGAGGAAGCATGGTTTTCATACGGCAAAGAAAGAGCAAGGGTGCAAGCCCCGCCCGCCCGCCCGCCCGCCCGCCCGCCCCGCCCGCCCTGTAGTATATATCTATGTTAACTAGAAATGTTCACCTGATGTAGACTGAATGCTAAATGTTCATTTTAACCTCCTCTTTGATTTTCAAACCTCAAACGCACCCACCCGTAAGAGATTCAGTAAATTGCATCTTAACCTGTATCAGGTCGACGCAAAACAGAAAAAGAAAAAAAAAAACAACAACGCCCATCCTCGATCATTCTGGTGTCATTTGAAAATCATGCTGTTTGTGTTATTATTATTATTATTATTATTATTATTATTATTATTATTATTATTATATTGGAATATCACATATTATTCTTAGCAATGGTTCTCCAGTGAACACTACTTTTCTCCCCCCACTAAGAGAGACCGTGAAGCACAAGGCAAGCCAACAATCTGAAAACTAAAAAAATCCACTTTAAAATCACGAGTTTACGCAACGATCGTCTTCAAATTTTCCTCTTTGGGTAGCTGGCGTTTAATCCCCTGGATTAAATTGGATTATTTCAAGACGACCTTCAGTACAACGATTCGCTCCGACAGTGTTCCTACGTCACGTAGGCCAAAAAACAACAAGGTGTTGGGCATTTCACAAACTTTGAGCCGGTTAGAGAAGGTGTCCTGATACATTCACAAGCTTCACATGTTATTCCTTTAAGAGATGTTACATGTGTTTTTCTTTTCTGTAACTAGTGTTAGCATTTCTATTTGTACTATGACTGCTGAACCAAATGCATTTGAGCAGTATGACAAATCCTGTATATGAACGTAGTCTATCCTCAACTCATCTGCATATGATTTTGACTGAAGACGTTTTCTCCTCACCAACGGTTGTCAGGTTTATTTTGAAAATCTGAAAGCATCCAGCTGTCTAATTTTCCTGTTTTTGGATGAAGGATTGGCACCAGATATGAAGGCTCTTAACTGTGAATGGTCCAGACATGAAGAAAGGGAAGCCGCTTCTTGATGTCTGGTTGTTGACAAGCTACTTCTACACATTATAAAGCGCTGCGTACTTCATGGCCGAACAGACCAACACAACAAGCACTCTGTCAGTCGCTCGTCAGTGAGCTGGAAGGACTTGGTGGTAGAACTGTTTTTAGGGGGAACGGGTGTGTGCGGTTAACTGGTCGTGAGATTCAGCAGGCGTTCTCAGTGTCGAACCACACGGGGGGGTTAAAGCTGGCACTTCTGTCAAGAATGATTGTAAATCTGTAAGTTCCCCTGTAAACTGTTTCCGTGGGGATTTCCTGAACACATTAATAAACATGATTTGATCCAACAGTTTGTGCTTCTGTGACGGACTCTTCTTCAGCGTCAGGCGTGTTTTTTTTATGACTTCAATCACCAAAACATCTGAAAAACAAACGAGTTTCACTGTTGTTCTTGATCAATTATTCACAGTGTAAGACATCGAAAATGTCTGAAAAATGTCTCAGTACCTCCAAATTGTTGATTAATTTAACCAGCCGTTTGCTGAAGGCCTCTTAGTGTTGAAATAGTTTGTTCATCCTCGATGTCCTGCCAAAAAAAAAAAAAAACAGTGAAATGAAACCTGGCCTCCAGGTGAGAGAGCTGATAAGATGCCTCAATAAAAGTTAGACTGGATTCACGTTTCCTCTCAACAGAGTTCAACAGATCTGTGAATATTTAACTGAATTTATGGTCCAACTGAAAATAATCAGCCACAAGGTGGAGACAAGCAGCCATCACTTAACGTGGATTCACTGCTACATTTAGTGATACTGACAACTTTAAAGTCACATTTAATCATCTTTAAAGCATTAATGTCAATGTGAATCAAACCTTTTAATTAAAGTTGTATTTTATAAGGAAAACTGTGTATTTGACAGACAGGTGAGTGATGTAGTATTTTAACTTTGTGGTACTACGAACGGTACATATACTGTATATACAATAGCCTATATAATGAATTAATTAAACACTAGTTAGCTACAATAAGTACTAATAATACTACAATATAGAAATACGCAGTTACAAATAAAAGTATCAGAGTGCACACCTGACGGCCAGGCTCCGCCCTCCGCGCCCCGCTCCGCTCTCGGTGTTGTTGGCACTTTGTGAAGTGTCTCTGCATCCTGTTAGTTTAGTTTGACACGTTCAAGTCAAACACGGAGCTCAGAGTTTACACTCACACGCGGGATTTAAGACGATGGCTGACAGCTGAAACCTGCCGACCGACCGCGCGACGTTCACAGGTGAGTGTGTGGGTTTTATCCCAGATGCTAACAGGCTAATCCAAACAGGTGCAGGGCTGCTTTCTAACCGCGGTTATAGAGCTCATATGAACAGGTGAGGTCAGCCGAAGTTAGCCGAATTAATTAATATCTCAGTGTTTACTTAATTAAAGAGTATTTCAGCTGAAGGAGCTTTAATGAGGACAGAGGAGACATTTTATCAAGTTTCTCTCTGAGGTTTGGCTTCACCTGTGTCAGCTCAGATTTGACCGACCAGGAGTTCGTTTGTACAGCTGAACATCACCACATTTAGTCTGTACATAAACATAAACACTGTTTATATACACACAAAATAATATATACAAACTGCCACAGTAATCTGACATTTCTTTACTGAAGCTTTGAGGGTTTAAGGTGGACTAAAGGTGGACTAAAGGTGGACTAAAGGTGTTATTCAGAGGACAAACTCAGTGAGGTGTTGAGTTTCCACAACATCTGTAATATCATGTCAGGTACACTGTACACAGGGGGAGGCTCACTTTGTAACTGACTGCACTGTGATGTTTGTCAGCTTTGTTTTGGTACCAATCGTGCAGATATGCTGCCCAAACAACTGCTTTATTAATAAATTAGTCAACAGAACATTTATTATTAACAATTTGTAATAATCTAATCAAGTAAACGTGACAAATATTCACTCATACGAGGCTGCAGACTGTGAGGGTTTTCTGTTTTCTTTGTCTGACGTGACGATAAACTGAATATTTTTGTGTTTTTAAGTGTTGGTCAGTTACAATGAGACACCTGAAGAGTTCAGTGCTGATAAGAACAATAATAAACTTTATTTATACGGCAGTGTTTACACAGAAGGAAAATGACAACACGAGTGCAATAAAACCACACAAATACAAACTGTGCGTCATACCTGAAGATAATGTCTGCAGTAAGTATCCAGCTTCTCCACTGTGACGTAAACTGACAAAATCTGGGATTTTGTAACATGTTACATTCTCACATTTTATTGACTAAATAAATCAAATCAAATAAAAATAATCATTAGTTGGAGCCTCAGTTAGTTTCCTGTAGCTCTTTGTTCCAATCAGTGCTGATAGCTGTATGTTACACAGGCACTTAATCATGAGTAAAGAGTTCATTAGCAAACATTTTGATAATTGATTAATTGATTAATTGAGCCATAACGACACATTTGGCTGCTTTTCTCCGTAGACTGAATATTTTTGTGTTTTTCACAAACAAAACTTGAACTTTTGCCGCATTTTTCTGACATTTCCTGACATGTTTTGGAGTCTTTGATGAGATAATAAATCAAAAACACAACCAGCAGGTGAATCATTGATAATAATCGTTAGCTGCGGTCTAACATTCATCTTTTTGTCGTCGGCTCTTCTCTTGTAGAAAACAGGTTGCCGGTTGGATTAGGCTGCTTTTGTACTCAGGTGCACTGATGTCTCCTTTAAACACATCTACACCTGTTCACACACTTTAAATTGGACACACACACACACACACACCTGCTGAAGTTTGAAACTCTAACTGCTGCATGCAGAGCTTTTTGTGTTTTGTCAAAGGTAATGATATCCATGCACCGCTGTGCTGTGTGTGGAGAATAATGGAAATATTCAGACTGCAGGCAGACCTCGCTGCCTGATCAAAGCACTCTGTCTGCTTGTAAACCTGCCGGCTGCAACCAGCTCGCCTCACATGCTGCATGATCTGCATGGCAATAATAAGACAACAAACCCTGTCTCCTGGAAACTGTTAGAGTGTTAGAGAGCATCTGAAGTAAGGCCGGGTCATATGGTGGAAATAAATATCTTATTAATAAGAAAAATATCAATATAAATTTATTATAATACGGAAATCAGATGTGAAACTGACGCACCAAGTGAAGTTGGACATTTGAACATGGGGACTTATGGAGACTGACTCCATAAATCGCAGGAGAAACATTGTTGAGTTTGTCCTTTCTGGGCTACTGTAGAAACATGATGGACTCTGTGAAATTACAACCACGACGACTCATGACGATGTGTGATGAGACAAACAGCACGGATCACTTTCGTTACTCCAAATAGACTTCTGTGGCTCGCAGCCAGAATACAACGCAAACCTGAATTTCCACACACACACACACACACACACACAGCAGGTGTTGTCTTGTAGTGTGTGTGGTCTAAATATAAAACATATTTCCTCTGATTCAAAAGCACTGAGTCATAAAGGCAGAACAGTGTTTATTGTCTCTTTATACTGAACGTGTTTCTGCTGATGTATTTCAAATAAATTCAACTTTATTGAACTAAAATATCAGTTTTACATAAAAATTTAAATCTGAAAAATGTTTCTGATGTGGTTCAAATTGTGATATTTAGTTCCCCAGACCTTCGTTTTGACTAAAATCCAGAAAGTTTCAGTGTATCTAAATACAAAAAGTGAAACAAATGTTTAAGCACATTTGTCTTGACCTCTGGAGGTCAGTGTCTCCATCAGATGGATTGTAAGACGCTCCCCAGAGGATGAATGCTGCTGACTTTGGTTTATGGTGTGATGTATGATGTGTTCATCATGTAAGTACTACTTGTACCTGCAGCAGAGTACACTCAGGTCTCTGTCGATAGTTTGCATGTGGATTTCACGAGGAAACAGCTGCTGCTTAGAGGCTAACACCCCGACGTCCCTGCTTCCTCCTCAGGTAACATGATGGAGGTGGCAGGTCCCTGGACAGAAGTATTCGAGGGCTCGGAGATGAAGGAGCAGCCCGGACGAGCTGAGACGTTGTTGGGGAGCTCCACTCTGACTCTGGCTCCTCTGGTGGATGACTCCCATCCATAAGCCGCTCCCAGCCCATCCTCATCCGCTCTAACAGGTATGACCAAACAGCAGCACATGTGACATCAACACAGACGGCATTACTCACTCAGATGTTGACTGAGTGACTCAGGACGTAAGTCATCTGATGTGTAAAGAAGTGACTGGTTTCTGTTCCCCGCCTTAAAGTAATAAAACTGTGATTGCAGAGTGGGCTGGGAGTGTGTGTTCTGCTGTTAGCGGCGCACGGTAGACTTGTGGTTTCCACTTCCTCGTGTTTTTATTTGAATGTCGTGCTGCTGCAAATAAAACAATGTTTCCTCAGTGTTATGCTGTAAAATAAAACATGTTTACTGCACGTTATTATCTGGGCAGCCATTTTTAGACAAAGTTAGCGACTTTAGCGGCTCTCAGGAGTTGGTGGAGACCAAAAACAGAGTTTAAAAGGAGAGAAGGCTCAAGATGAGTTCACCAGAAACTCTAAATTAATGCTGCATGTGTAAATAGGCAAACGTTTGCTAACACGTCATTATAACTTTATAAAAACATAATATGTCAAGCGGAGGAATTTTAGATTGTTGTGTCAAATCAAAGATATAAAATTTAATTTAACAAAAGCTCAGTAATTTCCTCAAAGATCAGACGATAAAGTTTTTATTGAACGTTAAGAAATAGTTCATTTGTTGGGGACTATTTTCAGCGCTGTATTAATAATAAGGAAACATCTAGAATATGACTTTATCCTTCATCGCTTGTACGCTGAGATTATTTGTGTCTGAACTTCTTTTGTTCGACTTTCTGCAGGTCAAAAGCCGTAGAGTCTTTCTCTTCATCCGTCCCGTCCATACCAAACCCCTTTCCAGAGCTGTGCAGCCCCTCCAAGTCTCCGGTGCTCATCGGCTCACTTCCACCACAGTCCAGCGACAAACATGTAAGTTTAACAAGTTCAACACCGGTTAGTTTCACTACATCAGCTTAGTTTCATTTTTACGTTCACCAGATTATGAGTCAGAGGCACTGGACAGGTGTCAGTGTTTACCAACGACTTACCTGTGAGAGATGAAACAAAATGCACAGAGCTGCAAAGTTTCTGTATCAATCCTCCACTGAAAATAGTCCCCAACAAATAACCTTTGACAAAAACTACAATGAGAAGCTGTTTGAGGAAACTGCCGAGCCTTTCGCAGAAACCGCTGGGCTTTGTGACACAAACATGTTGTTGGTTTCGGTCTTTTCTTTGGATTTATTGACAGTAGCAGCATCTGCAGTGTTAATCCTCTCACACCTGCCTGATCCGAACGGCCCGACAGGTGGCATCAACACGTGGATCCTTTAATGTGTCTCGACTTGTTTGTTAATTGGGTGAAGGTGAAGGTTGGTTATGATTGACAGGAGAGCTGCGTTGCCATGCCAGCGCTGCCTTATTTTGACTCACAAACACTGCCAGGATAAACATGTCTGTAATTATGGCAGCATGTCGCCGTGTCGTGCTCGCCGCGGGGCGTTCGGTGTGCCGTGGTGGAAGCAAACAGGGCGTTGTGTGTCAATTTGTTTTTGTTTTGCTTTGGTTGGATTTCGACTTCGTCTGGGCAGCTTTTGTGTCGGCGGTTTCAGTGTTTGTCAAAGCGTGACTCATGATTCATCTGTCAGAAAACAAAAGAACTGTAGCAGAGAGAACAAGAGCTCGACGTCACGTCTTTACCGGCTGTGTTTGTGTGTGTAAATGAAAACTTAAAGGTGCGTCAGATTCAGGAGGCTCTATTTATAGAATATAATCTTCATAGCTCTGTTTTTTATTAGTGTATAATCACCTGAAAATAAGAATCTTTATGTTTTTGTTACCTTAGAATGAGACTTTTATGTTGAACCCGCCATGTTTTCTGCATTGGCGTTTTTTAAAAATTACATCATTTCATTGCACCCCCGTTTTTTTTCTGCAAGCAGCAACCTCCTCAAGTGAAACCATAAACTGCAGTTCCTCTTGTCGTCCACTTGAGGCTGGCTCCAGAAGTGAGTCAGTCTCCATAAGTCCCCATGTTCAAATGTCCAACTTCACAGCAGAAATAAACATGTTTACAGCCTGGTACAAAAAAACAGTTTTGGTCTCTGTAGCTAATTTCTCCTCCTAATTGCTCCTCTGGAGCTGACAGGAGGCAGGACTGCCAGGATGGCGGCGTTCAGAGCCACCACACTGAGCTTCACAACGGTGTCACGGAGACTACGTCCACGTCTGTGGTTTTCCTCCACCTGCTGCTTATCTCATGAACCAATTCCTAATATTCACCTAATAGTTGGAAACTGTCACGTTTTCCTGCCAGATTTAGTTAAAATGTGCCGCACATGTGGATGGAAACACGGCTGTTGTTAGACGCAACACCTCTCCACTTCAGCTTCATGTTGTAAATGAAATATTCCTGCAGTGTTTTGAATGTTTTTCAGTATCTCATCTCATCCTCTGTTGTCCCACGTTGTTATCTTTTATATCCCGAGCACAAAAATGTGTTCTGAGTAAAGAGAAACATATTTTCCTCCTCCTCCTCCTCCTCCTCTCGACCGGATATTGAACTGTGAGTTTCCACTGAAGGAATCTGCCTCCCCCATAATCCTCCCCGGTTGATACTTAGCCATTATCTGTCCTGACTGACGCCGGCACCCCGCCCAACCAGTCAGGACTTGTTGATTGACGGCCGCAGGTTTCTGGTCGGGCAGGTTTGTTTTCTTCTGGTTTTGAGACGAGCTGCTGGATCCAGACGCCGTGTCACACCGCCAGAAACTTCCTGACCCTTGAATAACCTGAACTGGGTTCACCTCGGCAGCATCGGGGACACATCAGAGTCCACACGCATGGCTGCTTCTCCAATCTGATCTGTTCCTCATCAGATACAGAAAACACACGGAGGATGGAAGGAGATGCTCTGTGGAGATTTCTTTCTTTACTCCACAACTCATGACGTGCAGATATGAAACCTGTGTCGTGAGCACGGTAATTTTAATTCACCTGACTTGCCCCGGCGTCGGTCTAAAATTAGGAAGGGCCGATTAAAAACAGAACGCCTGTCTGCTTTTACAGCACAGTTGACAGGTTTTGGCTTCTTGTCTTGAGTTGTTGTACCCGTGTTGATGTAATGCCAAAACTGATTGTGTATGTTGTTTACTGACTTACTCGGCCTGAGATTGAACCTCCTTTGTCCTGAAGACACAGATCACACGAAGCATGATCAACAACAGCAGACATAGCAGCCAGCTAATATTACTGACTAGTCCAACAGCAGTCAGCCCAGCTCGGCGTCTGTCTTTCAGCCTTTTATTTCACCAAGCTCTCACCAACCACTAAAAGTCAGTCCCAGATTTACTCTTGTCCGGCGGCTTCTTGCTTCTTACATTGCCCACTTGTCCAGCTCCGGTTCTGGCACAGACGTTAGTTCATGACAGAAACATTGTAGCTTCAGTGATCTGGATATATATCTCACTCCTGTCATGCTCCCGTCAGCTGATCAAGGTGTACGGAGAGGACAGCCACAGCAGGTCGGTGTGGGTTTCTCCAGCAGCTACAGCCAGAGAGGTTTGCCACATGTTGGTCCAGACGGCTCACTGCAGCGATCAGGAGAACTGGGCTCTGCTTGAGCTCCATCCCACCCTGGGCTTCGGTAAGAGTCTGCTTCAACAGCGTAACCTTTAACTGGACGGATGTGAGGAAATGAAATGTTTAAATCTCACACACACTTGTCTCCGCAGAGAGATGTCTGGAGGACCACGAGGTCGTGCTGGAGGTTCAGGCGACCTGGTCTCTCAAAGGTGACACCAGGTTCGTTTTCTGCAAAAACTACGCCAAGTACGAGTTCTTCAGGAAGCCGATGGTACGCAGCCCGCGGGGGCGTCATTAACATATAAATAAACACATAGGTGGAGGAAGACTCTGCTGCTCTTTATTAATCATGTGAGGCGTTGACGAGGCCTAACGTCACGCTGGTTAGTGATTGGCAGGTTGCGTGCTGGATTAGACACGCTTACTTAATGCCTCGGGTGTATTTCATTACACACAGATCTGCTCTGTCGCCTGTGCTGCTAAACAAAGGTGACCGTGCACGTAGAAAACTGGTTTGGATGAACCTCCCACTGCTGTCTCTCTCGTAACGTTTGGCCACACTGCCTCCAGAAGGCACGGACGTGAATTTGAACTACACTGAATTACACTTAACATACCGTGTGCAGGGTGAGAGATGCATGCAACTACCTCATGCAGAGAAAGTCCTTTAGAGCTGCAACGAACGATTAAAAAGTCAGTGTGATAATAAAAGTGTCTCATTCTGTTTGAAAAGCAGCAGATCATTTAATTTTAGGCTGGAAAATCTGAATTTCTGCGACTTTTTCACAGTTTTCTCTTGAAAAATGACAGAAGTTCACCTCAGTTATCCACATTGCTGTTGTTTCCTTTCAGCCCTGCAGCTATTTGTACGCTCACACCCCATTTTCATGTGTCCATGTAAATAAACACACCAGCAGCATCGTCGCCTCCCTCTGAGCACATTTTAAAATCGGCCTCCTCGGTCGGTTTCGTGCACACGTGTCCGACTTTGCATGTCATTTACTCTGACTGAACGATTAAGTTGTTACGTGAACAAAGGAGCGTGAGTTGTTTTTTTTCCTTCTGCATATTTAAGATAACTGTGGTCCAAAGCTGAATCCTGATTGGCCGGATGTCAAACAGAAGCAGCTTCCTTGTCTTGTCAATGCTGTTCTCTAACGCCGGCCTTCTCCTTCCTATCCTCTCGCAGCTCTTCTTCCCGGAGTCCATGATCTCCGACAGCGCCGATGTCAGCAAGGGGATGACGTCGTCAGAGCTCATCCAGGTAAACCGCCTGAAATCAGGAGCCTCGATCGAACGTTTGTGAATGAACCTCGTCTTGTGGGTTCTGTTTGGAGTTTGCAGGTTCTTCTTGTGTACTCCGACTTCCTCCCACAGTCCAAAGACATTTGGCACAATAGCTTAAAGTGTAGCCCTGATGAAGAGGTTGAATGCAGCTTGATGGGCTCGTCCCTGCTCAGCTAGCTCTCGAGTCATCCAGGCCAAATCATGTAATGACTGGAATGGCGTATTTCACGTGACATACACTGGCCCAAGAACGTCCCGTCAGCTTACATCGTCAAACAAGCTCCATTCAGTCCGATAACATCTGGACGCATACATGACGCATACGTAAGCATACGTAAGCTATTTTTAGGATTTAGGATTTGAACCCTGGGCCGTTGCGGCAAGGCTTTGTACATGGGGCGGATGCTCTACCAACTGAGCTCATCGACACCCCAGATGAAGAGTTATTTAAAAATAATAATCCCTCTGCTCTTCAGAACCTGCTGAAGTCTGGGACGTGTCCGGAGATTCAGGGCTTCCTGCATCTGAAAGAACCGAGCCGTAAGGCCTGGAAGAAGGTCTACTTCTTCCTGCGACGCTCTGGACTCTACTACTCCGCTAAAGGCTCCTCCAAGGTCAGAAAGTAACAAGAACACAAAAATGTGAGTTTATTTTCATCTTTAAACGCTGACTTGATGAATCTGTGAACACTTTGTGTGTGTTTTTCTTGGACCAGGAGCCTCGACACCTTAATTGTGTGGCTCATCTGGACGATCTGAACGTGTACACTGTGGTGAACAGCCGTAAACTGTACGGAGCGCCTGCAGACTTCACCTTCTGTATCAAGGTGAGCAGAAAAAACATGTCCTCAAACCAGACAGAACAAGATGCAGCGGGAACATTTCGAGCTGTTTGTCCTGAGGGGTTGTATGTACTCTGTGTGTGTGCGCATGGTCACACTAACAACCGTCAAGCATTCATGTCATTCTTGTGGCTTATTGAGTCAATATTGTTCAACAGCAGACACTCGATCAGCTGCACCGCCTGCAGAGACTTGACCTACAGTAACGTCATGCACGCCTTTAACTTGCTTCCACAGCAGATTTATGTCATGTATGATGTGGTGCTAACAATAAATCACACTGGATGTTGTTAACGCTGTCTGGAAAACGTCAAGTTTTACAGTCACGAGAGCAAAGGTCAAAAAATATGATGTAATGTCGTGAAAAAAAGAAGTATGATGCACGAAAACTGGAGAATAAGTCGCTTATTTCTTTTTCTTTTTCCTGGTTTTATATGTCATCATATTTCCAAAGCATCCTGGAAAACCTGGAGACTTTTCCAGGCATTAAAACACCTGCAAATTGATTTTAAATGGCCATATATCCTGGAAATAGTCTAAACTGCCCTTAAAAAAATGTATTTTAGTGCATATCTTGTTTGAAAATGTCAGTAAGATCAGCGTCAAAGTTGATTTATAATTTTGTTGAGCATAAAGTCTATAAATCTAGTGTTTACGTGTCACCATATCAGACTTTTCCATTCATTGAATCACCTGAAAATGGATTAAAATATCCAAATATTCTGGAGATTCTATACAGGAGGTCCTTGTCTTCATCCAGCTGTGTCTCTGTGGAGGCTCTCATAAGCTGTCGTCCATTTGTCCCATAAATTATTGAACTGTTCCATATCAAATATCTCAGAGTGTCTCAGAGTACGAGGGTCCACTTTGCACCATTTGCTGGAGATTTCTGTCTCGGTGATCCAGATATCGGTCAGGCTGTGTGTAGCTTTCAGCATGGACCCAGGATTTATTCATGCAGCCTTTTCTCTCTGCACACGGTCTGTGGAGTCGATGCAGATTTAATGAAGCATCAGACTGTTATCCTGGAGCTGATGTTAAACCTGCGACTCAAAGACGAGCTGCTGTGACCCCGTCACGTTGTGTTTTGTGTGTTTGTGTTTGTGCAGCCGTCCAGGAACCCCGTTCGCACTCAGGACATGAAGATTTTGTGCGCTGAGAACGAGCAGACACGAACTTGTTGGACGTCTGCGTTCAGATTGTTCAAGGTGAATAAAACAGAATAAACATGTTGTTTACTGTTATTAACTGACAGCCTTTAATCAATGACTGATTGTGTGTTTGTGTGTGTGTTTGTGTGCGGTCAGTACGGGAAGCAGCTTCAGTGTAACTACCAGTTATCCAAGGCGGCCCCTCGAAGCCTGGAAGGATCCCGACTGTCAGATGGCAAAGTGAGATCTGCAGACATGATGCACCATAGAGGATTCTGGGTAAACATTTTGTGCCGTCACCTCACATTTGTGCTGTTTCTCTAACTGTGTGTGCGTGCAGTCAAAGTCAGAGGCGAGCCTGGTGGCCATGGACTTCTCTGGGAAGGCCGGCGGACGCGTGATCCAGAACCCGATGGAGGCCCAAAGCGCAGAGAGGGAGGAGGGACAAGCTTGGAGGGTGAGGAACGAGGGGAGGGAAGGAGGGAGGATGAGCGATAAAGAGGGAGACTTTATGAGGGCCTCCTCTGAGCTCACATGTTGGAGATAAGAAGTCCTGGACCTCTTTTTTAACACGTAACTACAGCGAAGGTGAAGAGCTGTGGAAGTTTAAGAAGGTCCAAAATGAGAGCCTGAAGCTGCAGGAACGGTGAAGAGTTAGAGAAGTTTGGAACGGTCCAAAAAAAGTATTAACAGAGTTTATTCTTTCGAGGGATAAACCCGAGTTAAACATTAAACTTATAATGCTTAAATATTGTTTTATCTGCATTATCGTCCAGATTTAATCACATTTTAATACAGTGTTGTTATTACCGACACTGCTGCTGCTCAGACCTACAAAAATAAACTCCATGCTGAGAAACCAGGACGATTCTCTGAGGAGAATCTGAAGTGAAGCGTCTCCACAGATCTCTGATATTTTCACCTTTCTGCTCACTGACAGAGGCGGGAGGCCCTGAGGTGCAGTCTGCCCAACCTGAACTCTGGAGCGAGACCTTCCTGTAAGTCCACATGAGAGGGGGAGACCAGGTCCTGATCCAGGACTCGTTCAGTTCTGAACAAACCACACCGTGTGCTCGCTCAGTCCTTCTTCTTGTTTTTGTCTGCAGCCATCCACAAGTCCCAGCCGTGGTTTCATGGCGGAGTGTCCAGGAAGGAAGCACAGAGGCTGATAGAGAAGCAGGGCCTGGTGGACGGGTGAGTGCAGGACGGAAGATTCTTCTCCTCACGATGTATGTCTGATGAGTTTGCTCCTCATCTTTGCCAGATGAACCACAGACTGTATAAAACATGGACGTCACCCACAGGTTTCTGCATCTTGTCAGTCGTGCTTCTACCAGCTCCCAGCTAATCCAAAAATCAGCAAAGACGGGCTGAGGACCTGCAGTTAATGGCTTCACTTCACAGCCGTGCTTGGTTTGAAGTTACTAGTATAACGCACATCGACCAAACTGTCAGGCGTCACAGTTGCATTTTGAGTAATGTAGGCCCCCAGGAAAGACGACATGTTTCCCCTAATCGTAACCCCATTTTTGAGTGCTCAGAGCAGTTAAAAATGAAGTGTAAGAACAGAGTCGGTACCATGTTTGTAGGTAAAAGTCACTTAGTTGCCCGTCTTTCTTCAAAAATGATTTTGAGGTGGAGAGTGGATGTTTTCTGCTGTTTTCTGCTGGGCTGTCCAAAGTTTGTCATCGTTATCGAAGTAAATTGTGTCATGATCCAATATCGACATCATTTTATCACCCTCGAGCTCGAGTGTGTTCCACTTCAGAGACTACAGACCGTCTACAAACCAACCATTGGAAAGACAGGATGAAGTGACACTGACTGCACGAGCTGATGTCATATTGAGTAAAACACGACCGGGTCACAGACGAATTATGCACGTGGCATTTTGTGTTTCATCAGTGTGACGCTTCAAACCTGATACTGAAGAGTTTGACACACACGTGTCAGGATTCGTCTGGCTCCTGAGTTCATTAATGGATCCAGAAAGTTGAGTTGATTTTTAAACGATATAAATGCTCTAATGTTTGTCTGTGTGTGTTGTAGGATGTTCCTCATCCGTGAGAGCCAGCAGCACGCGCAGTGCTTCGTCCTCTCGCTGTGCTACAAGCTGAAGACCAAACATTACCTGGTCATCCCTGTGAGTCCACCTCATCCTCTCAAACAAACTCACCCTGTCACTAAAATAAAGCTTCACTGTTCGTCCTGACTGTGACTCTCATCTCGTCTCCCTGCAGTGCGAAGACAGCGGCAGGAAGTACTTCACCATGGACGACGGCCTGACGCTCTTCATCGACCTCCTTCAGCTGGTGGAGTTTCACCAAATCAACAAGGGCATCCTGCCCGTCTGCCTCAAACACCCCTGCGTCTGTGTAGCACTGTGAATCCTTTACAGTCCACGATCATCGCCTGATGTAAAGTCTAAAGTGTGAACGCGCCATCAGATTGTGTCGGTATCTGTCAGGCACAGGCGATAAAGGGCAATAAGACGACGGAGCGGTGCAAAGGTGTGTGATCATGTGATAAGATAAAGACGTGGACTTCTGGGAAGTGACATGAAGCATGCTGTCCTCCTCCTCCTCCTCGCTTTATTATTTTTAATTATTTTGACTCCACGTGCAGCTCCAGACATCCAGAGAGCGTTTTTTAACTCAAATTAACGAGCTGCCGTCCCCGTGGTGACGGCTTCATTAGCCGTGCTGGACAGACGTTTAGCTCTTTCTGCGTCATAACGTGCACTTTGATTCAGATCCACGGTGAGAGGTGGAGGGACGAGGAGGAAACGTTTGGCTGTGGCTGAAGAACCGATGGACTGTGGCCACCAGATGGCGCTCTGAGTCAAAGCTCAGCAGAGGCGTTCACAGGAAGTGAACATGTAGCTATGAAGATAATTGTGATATTTTAATGATGAAAACATCCCAGGATGCACTCATGTAGCATGTAAAACTCTCACTCTTCTGACTGTTTGACTGTTTTGTACATTTAACTTCTTATTTGTGCCTTTCAAAGACAGTTTCACGTGTTAATTAGAACAAAGTTTAAGTACGACTATTTAATCGCTATATTTGCACAGTGAAGTGATGGTGAAGGGGCACTGCATTAAACAACCAAATATCTGAACATGAACATGTGTTTTATGAGGGTGCATTAAAATTTGCTGAGTGTGAGACCCCCTAAAAAAAAAAAAAATGAATAAATAAAAATTCGCTGAGTAAACTGTGGTTAAAGCTCTGGAAAAAAAGGTAGTAAGAAGACCGTAACCTTATTTTACAGGTCTGTAGTGTTCCTAATAATTTCCCTGAAAGTTTCCTGTTGATTCTCAGTGAAACAGAGACGATAAAGTCTTTTTGAACAGCAGGTCAGACGTCGATGAAGTCTGAAATTATAAATTCATATTTACTTGTGTTTAGATGGAGCAAAATATTCCTATTTTTCCTCTAATTAACACCAAACGTCACTTACTACCAGCTCATTTTTCTCAGAAGTTATTGGGAAAGTGTCTCTGACCTTTTTTGTTATTGCTGGTCGTGAAAACACGTCTTCTTTTTGAATATTTGCACTTCCTGTTTGCATTTTGATCGTGAAGATCCGGAGCAAAAATGTCAAAATATTTGTCGTCATTCATTCAGTCCAGAGTTTACCGTCGTCCCACATTTTGTTTTAATCTAACAGGGTTCGTTTGTTTTATATGGACCTGTTTTATTGTTATTATATTTTGAATAAATAATTTCATATTAAACTTTTCTTAAATTTAAAATGCTGTCTGTGTAATTAACTCTCATAACTCTGTTTTCATCAGTGTTTAATCACTTGAAAATATGAATCTTTATGTTTTTGTTACCTTAAAATAAGACTTGTTGTCTCCATGTTTCCCTAACCTCATCTTTGTATGCTCAGAACGGTTAAAAATTAAGTGCAGGAACTGGAACAGAGTCGGCACCATGTTGGTACGTTTTGCAGTTGGTACTCCTCCTTCAGTTAAAGGATCTGAACACTTCCTCAGGAGAGAAGGAGCTGCTCCTCCTGATTTAAATTAGATGATTATAAAACCACCAAAAAAACCTGGACTGAGTCCTGACATTGGTGGATCAGCATAAAAGGCAGCCTGGAGGGGTTTTTCCTGACAGTCTGCACGGATCACAGATCCTCTGCTGGATGCCTCTGAGCTCTGCACCGAGGCTTCAGAGGCTAAAGAGCTGATTTCTCCACTGACCTACTCTCCATGTTACTGTGTGTGTGTGTGTGTGTGGTTAAATACCAATGTGCTCGGGTAACCCTCCTCGCTGGCCACCCCTTTCTCTCCAGTGGAAGAGGGGTTACCATGGCAACAAATTTTTGGCCTAGATGGTCAGGTGGAGTGAATTAAGAATATATATATATATATATATAGAGAGAGAGCGAGGTGGGTAATGTGCAGCACAATCAGAGAGAGAGACGGAGAAATCCAACACTTCTTATTTATATCTATATATAGGAGTCAAATATTGAAGATTTAAAGCAGTGTGGGTCTGTCAATTTGCAGATTATACTTACTTTAAACATAAATTTGAGGTTGTCATTTTGCTTCTTGTGCCATATTTTACTGTTTTATTTAACTCTAATGCAGAGAAATAAAACAGGTCAATATCTTACTGTACTGCTCCAAATTTCAGTTTATTGTAAGATCTCACGTTATATTTAATAAATTCTTAAATTATAAGCTCAGATGTCTCAAAATGTCAGTCTTTAGAAGATCTTGGACCTGTTAAATCTGTAAAAATAAAACAAAATAAACATAGAATATATATATATATATATATATATATTATATAATATATAATAGATTTATTATATTATCTGAATATTGGTTAGAATCATCTGATAGACTAGGTTAGGAGAACATACAAACATCCGGATTTAATACAACAAAAACAAAATAAAAACATTAAAACACAAAAAGTAACCTGTTTAATATTATTTTATGAACATTTCTAAATTATGCAAATATGTCTCGTAATACTTGTTAATTTTTAAAAAAATGTATTTTTTATTTATACTTAAATATTTTATTCTTGTATGTGTAATCTGAAGAGGGGACAAAAACACCGCCCGTCGAGCCCGCCAAGTGACACAAATCAAACACCCCCCTCATTAACGACAGGTGCTGCAGAGGTCAAACTGTTCGGTGGATGTTATTAACGGTTATGTCCGTTTGAAATACACAAAATGCCGCGTTTATTAACTGTAAAATGGCGACTGAAAGAGGACAAGAACAGAAGAAGAAGAAGAAAAATGCAGGTAAAAGTTTCTAAACTGAAGAAATAAGATTTGTTTTTATTGTTTCTTCATCGTCAGGACTGAGCGGGAAAATGAGCGAGCGAGCTAACGGCGTCCAACGGCTAACGGCTAACGGTGGCTAACGGTCTTCAACGGCTAACGGTGGCTAACAGCGTCCAACGGCTAACGGCGTCCAACGGCTAACGGTAAGTTTACACCTGCTATCTGTTTGATGCTGTGTGTCGAACTTAGCTAACAGTGTAGCTAACAGTAGGAGTGATAGGGTACATTTGAATAGTAATAAAAATTAGCTCCTAACTCGTTTCCTAACTCCTTTTTCCTTGACCTCGATGGAAAACGTAACGAGGTTAAGGAAAGATGTGAAGGAGAGGTCGTAAGGAGTTAGGAGAAGACGACCGCACTTACACTAGACTACGTCATGACGCGACTGCGAACGTTATTGACGTGATCTGTGGTAAAACTACAAAGTCCAGAAGATGGACTACAAAACGCTTCACCTTCTCCCCGCGCGCTCTGACCGCGTTGTTTCATGCAGGAAATATAAACGTGGAAAAATCTGACGTCATTTTCAACGTCAGAATTGAAATAATAAATGAGTCTTGTCCACCTGTCACAGAGGTCAGATGAAGTGTGTGTTATGGTCGCTCAGCCTCCTGTCCACTCATATAGAAACATATAAAGACATAAAGATATATGATTAATCAGCAGCGGTAACCTCATGATGATCTGCAGGACGCTGGATGGCACAGTTAATTGTGGGACGGCATTACCTCCTTTCCTTTCCTAAAGGATGGTCCGGTGTATCCTTTGCTAAAGGAGATGATAAAGGAAGCATTGAAGCTCCTTTCCTTAACAGTTAGAATTCAAACAGCTCTTATCATGGCGGACACGTTAACACTTCAGGGTCATTTCACTCAGTGAGGAAGGTTCCTGAGCAAAGCTGACTATTCGACTGCACCCATAGTGTGGCTGACTGTGTGTCTAAGCTATTATAATTAATTAATCCAGCTAATAAAAAGCCAATATTGGTCAGTTAATAGTTTGAAATTGAGTTTTGTGTTGTTCTCTAATGGTTTCATTTATTTAATCAGTAATTTGATTCATTGATCAGCTGTTGTTCTATAAAACGCAGTGCTGAGTGAAGGATTTACTTAACATGTAACTTTTCTGTTGTTAGCTCAGGTTGTTAGCTGCTGTTCTTCCTCTGCCTCCGTCTTTTTTTAGTTTATGTTTCTGTGATTGTTCAGTTTCATGTACGGAGCACTGGCACAGAAAGGCAGCAGGTTGATCCTCCTTAAACTCAGTTAAAGTATCTTTTTATGTGATGAATAGACTTCTTCTTGTGCAGGTGTGATTCGTGACCGTGGCTCTCTGAGTTAGCGGCTGGTTTATTCTCCCCGAGCTGCCGTCGTCTCCTTCAGACTCTTCACTTTCATTTCAAACTAAAAAGGCACACAGAGGTGAAGTGGAGCCTCTGAATAGTCCACAGATGAGAAAATGTTCGTGTTAGCCCGCTATCAGCCTGCTGAAGTGTGGAGAGTTTCCTTACCTTTCACCCAGTGCATGCTGGGATATATTCGAGGGCTCTTGTGACCTTGAATTATGAGGATGGATGAATGGACTTCCTGACACCTCTCACATGACGCTCTGGTCGTCTCCATGTTGGTAATAATAAGCAGTAATGAACGTATCTGTAGACGTCAGCAGAAGAAACATTGTCAGTAATGTGGTCGTCGTGTTTGGTTCATTTCGACCCGGTCAGTCCTCCGTACGGACTCTACCGCTCACTTCCCCAGGAAATTAGCCTCCATGGCCGGTCCTTTATACTGACACTATGATGAACTCTGTTTGGAGGTCCCGGGTACGGGATGGTAACTTTTACGGTGTCAGTCGTCAGGGACGATGATGGTGGACAAGCAGAGTATGGACATGGAGTGTGTGAAATCACAGGACAAAACACAAACAGCACGTCTGGTCTGGAAGACAAATTTCAAAATAAGAAACATGCTGACTGTCGTGTTGTTAAGTCGTATCTCAGCTAAGCATGTTTCTTCAATTTATGATTAAATACAGTAAATATCTGACAGATTGTTCCTTTAAAGGCTGTAAAGTTTCTCTCTTTATATAACGGATGCCACCTGCCCAGTGTTCTGTGTTCGCTGTCTGTTTACTGTGTGCAGATCACAGTTTACTCACTGTAACTGCAGCGTTGCCAGTTGTTGTTGTTGTTTTGCGGCTCATGGCCACTTTTATCCAACTGAACTGGAGCATCTGTTGATTTCATGTTAGAATTATTGCACTGCCACTTCTGAAGTTTTCTTTGGACCAGAAATGAAACATCAACAAAGGCGGGCGATTACCGTCGGTGTGTCGCTGCCAAACTTTAATGGGAGCTGTGCCATGATGGGAGGAAAGCAGCACAGACGGCTCACAGAGGAACGATTGCTTTGTAAATCGTGTGTGTGTGTGTTTTGCCCTTCATCATAAACTTTACAATCAAATCAAATGTTTGTATTTTAGAGCTCGTTTATTTTCTGTTCGTCCTTAAATCATTTTGTGAAATGATGTCCGGTCACGTCTGGAGCGAGTTTATCTGACCCACTTTATGGAGGCAGACGTCAAAGTGTGTGTGTGTGTGTGTGTGTGTGTGTGTGTGCGTGTGTGTGTGTGTGTGATTGTTCTGAAATTAAATCTAAAAATACACCTGCTCAATTAAAACCAAGCCAGTGACAAACACATGGTGCTTGAACAGCAGGTTAACATCAGCTGATTGTGTGATCCTGTCTGAACGCTTTAACGACGAGTCTTTGTAACTCTGTGGTTTTTATATTATTGTCAGCAGGAGATCAAATAATTAAACCTCTCAACGTGTGAATGCAGTTACTATGAAGCTGCTTTAATTTGATTGACTTTGAAGAGTCTCCCTCCGCTGTACTCCATCTACAGTATCTGTGAGATGCTTTGTGTTCATTTACAAACCTGTTAGAGCTCCTTTATCGTTTTTTATCCTTTGTTTCTTCTTCTATCCGTCAGATATCTGCGTCTCCTTCAGCGTCTCCTCGCTCTGCTCTGTGGTTTCCTTTCCTTTGCTAACTCGTACTTGCCGACCTGTCGTCTGTAATCACGTAGAGCTGCCTGCTGATGTAGGCAGTATAGACGCAGGTCAGGGGGCGACACCGGCTGTGGGTCATAAATAAATGATAGAAAAAATTCAAAACAATGCAGCGATGCATGCTGATGATGATCGACGGGTCGTATTCACCTCACATACGATTATGACACATGCATTATTCACACCTGCTGACCGTCATAATGAGGCTCAGTTTGTTAAAGTTAATAAGCTGCTGTGCCGTTATCCTGTGAGCACAATGACACAGCAAAAACAAAAACACCCCCAGTGCATTGATTTGACAAAATGAGGTTCGACTCATTGATGTTTGGGCGGCCTACTTTCTTCATCCCCAGAAGGAACTTTGTACAAGAAAGTGTGGAAGGAAGTCTGAAGAGTTACATCAGGAACAAAACGAGTTGAACACTGATAAATATATATACTTTATATATTACAACACTAAATTTACATGATTTGTACAGTGTGCAAAAACGTCTTTATTAAATATTTCTCTGTAACATCTCGAGAACAAAATATTAATAACTAAATAACAGTCCAGCTTCTGGAAGTGAGTGACAAGATTTTGGCATCTGAAGCGCTCTGATGTCTGTTTATCGTCTGAGTATTGTTGACCAATCACGTTTGAGCGGGCTTTGGTTGCATGCAGGTAAAACAGGAGGAACACATCAGCTATCATCTGATCACGATCAGGCTTTTACAGAGATTATCTCAAACATCTTTATCGTCATTCTTATGTAGGACCGGTCCCGTCATACCTTTTCTAATGAGTTCTGGTTAATCGTTGCTCAAGATGAAACAGGCAAATCATCATCATCTTCATCAGGTGCATAAAGTTTCAGAGAAGTATCTCATATTGTACTTTCCACCCCTGTTGATCTCATTTTTTTGGGTCACCATCCAAACTTTCACACAGGTGAGCGAACAGGATGGTGAGCCGTATTTTTAATCAGGTTTCATCTGTAATTTGACACCAAAGGTGAACCTGAGCGCCGCCGTCCCCGTGTGACCTCATTCAGGAAAAGTTAACCGCTGCCCCTTTTTCATTTCCAGCCTCGACCCTCACAGTCTGTGCATGTCTGCCGGCGTCTCTCTTCCTGACATCCGGCCACATTCAGTAACACCACATCACTCTTTTCCTCTCCGTCTCCGCGTAATTGCCGCTCCTGCGTGTGATGTATGTGCTGTTACTGTACGGATCTGCAGCACCGACTGCATCCCGAGTCATTATTCAGCTCCCCGGCCTGACCGAGCAAGAGAGCAGCTGCTCCTGCTGTCACCGGTCAACCAGGAATCCATGAATCTGTAATTATCCTGTCATCTCTGTCTGTCTGCTGCTTTTATCCCACCTTCTCTGCTCTGACTCTGTATTTATCCCATCTGTCTTCATCTGTCTTTCTACTGTCTGTCCACCTGTCACCTCTCAGTCCTCCTTCTCTGATAGGACGAGGATTTCTTCACAGCCATTCTGTCTTCATCCTTTCACTGCTCTCTGTGTTCCACGTCTGAAAGCAGTGTTTACATCGACAACATGGATGCTAATTCAGAAAATTTGTTGTAAACTTTCCTCTCATACACTTGTCTTTTCCCTTACGTCCTCTCTCGTCTCTCTCTTCAGGGTGTGATTTGTCTCTCGCTGGGCTGTGACTTAGTGTGTTAATTACCTCACCACCTATAGAAAGGTGCCGACGATGTCGCCACACAAACGATGCTCGATGAGATTCCAGGAGAGAGAAACCAAGGCTGAGCATACATCAACCTGAGATGTTTTTCTATTACCCACCTGTTGCACTGTGTGTGTGTGTGTGTGTGTGTGTGTGTGTGTGGCAAAGCCTCCCTCAAGGTCAAAGAGAAGACACTCCTGAGCATTAGGGCAAGCTTGGTAGCATCCGCCCTCTCAAGGCCCAGCGAGCGTTATCTTTAATTTATCGCCATGTTTTATTTACCAGCCAGTCGATTCAGGCCACCCAGAAACAAACGAGGCTTTGTGTCAACGAGTGAAGAGCGTCGGTCCACTCCACCTGTCTGTGAGCGCTGAGCTGCACTCACCTCCATTTATATTTCATTCACTTCTTTCGCTTTTTTCTTTCTTCTATTCAACCCTGTTTTATAGCTTAAAACCAAGCAGCAACCTGCATGTCTATAAAAACTGCAGTTCCTCAAACGTCCACTTGAGGCTGGCTCCAGAAGTGAGTCAGTCTCCATAAGTCCCCATGTTCAAATGTCCAACTTCACAGCAGAAATAAACATGTTTACAGCCTGGTACAAAAAACAGTTTTGGTCTCTGTAGCTAATTTCCCCGTTCATGACAACTGTACTGAGGGTGAATTACAGCCATCTTAACAGCACCCACCTGTCAATCAAAGCGTCCACGCTCTTAATCCTGCATAACTTTAAGCCTTAATATAATCTGAACAGGTGAGTTGTATATAAATTCACCCTCAGTACAGTTGTCATGAACGGGGAAATTAGCTACAGAGACCAAAACCTGCTGTGAAGTTGGACATTTGAACATGGGGACTTATGGAGACTGACTCACTTCTGGAGCCAGCCTCAAGTGGACAAGAAGAGGAACTGCGTCACGGACACTACGTCCATTTTTATTACGATTCAAGAGTCCACTGTTCAGGAGACCTACGGGGCTCTCTGGGCAGCACTTCACAATAATGGTACATTAACTAGTCAACATTAGCAGTCATACGCTGTATTTAAGGTTTAATGTTGTATTCAGTATAGTGGATCCGCTACTAACCGCTCAAACGTTTCCTTACTCCCCTCCACGGAGACGCTGTGATCAGGTGTCATAGTCTGTATGACATACAGCTCCTCTGACCCTGAACACACACACACACACACACACACACACACACACACACACACACACACACACACACAGTCTCAGTCTCATTAATTCATGGCCTTCAACTCAGGATTGAATTACAGCTGGAGCGAGTGCAGAATTTACTTTGACATTATCCTTTGTTGGGCACGCCCTACACACACACACACACACACACACACACACACACTCAGAGATCAGCTACGTCTGCAGTGTTGCATCACGCGTGTACAAACAGCCCTCTCATCATACCATCAGTGTTTGCTTCTCACTCTTTGCTTGCTTGTGTTCATGATTCATCGCCTTTGTTTAATTAATTAATTAATTAGTCGTCTCAAACTGTCACAAACGTCTTCACTCACTTTATTTTTCTTTCCATCTATCGATCACTCGCCTCCTCTGCTCAGGTCCACACAGTGATATCGAATTACTGCTGTGTATTCCCACAGACACGTGCAAGCACATGATTCAAATCCAATGCGTATAACGACGGCGCTCACATCAAAGGCAGCTGGAAAAGGGGCGCCGGCTCTTTAAGAGCATCAGGACGGGGAGGGCTGGGCATCCATAAAACATGAGTGTATTCAGTGGCCATGCTAAGACATGGTGAGGAGCGCCTCTGCACTCCGGCATGCTCTCATCCCCATCACAGGCAGAGCGTCCCCCGTCCGACCAACACATGCTGACACAGCCCAGCCAGACGCCGAGACATGGACGCATGGGGAAGGAAGGGATAAACCTGGAGCAAGAGAAGACAGGAAGCACGAGAAAACAACAGTAGAAGAATAAGAAGAAGAAGAGTGAATGGACAAGAAAGAAAAAGCTTAAAGAAGATCGGAAAGTGACGGCGCGGTAGAGGACAGTAAACAGGTGCATTGAGGCGGAGAATGGGCAATTCCTCCTTCCCAGGCATGTCCCCTCTCTCTCCGTCCATTCTGTAGTTGCAGGTATTTCTAACTTGAGTGCCCTTCTGTGACGCGCTGGGGGTGCTGGGAAACTACTGCTGTTTACCTCCGCTCTCCTCCTCAGTGTGCTGCTGTCTGTGTGTGCATGCATGTCTCTGAGTTAAAACACGTCGACTTTCTTTGACTTCAGTCTGTGAATGTGATCTGAAATCTGGGACAGCAGCTGACGCCTCTTCTAAGTTTCCTCTATCTGGTTTGATTTGAGATGAAGCCTCTGATTGATACAGTTACTATAACGAGTTTAAAGTGCTACAGCCCATTTGTAAGTCTTTGAAACGCATTTCAGCTCACATATTGAGTGTCTGAGAGGATCGGGGGAGTGTGTGAGCATCTGCTGGTGTCAGTTGCGTCTGGCAGCAGCACTTGTTTACTGCCTGTGTGGATGGGAGGCTGTTGATGTTCTGCCTCTTGGTGGTTGGCATCTGTGGCAGCATGAAAGAGAGCTATTGATGGATGTGCAGAAGCTGCCGTTGGTCAGAGAGATGGAAAGAGTGATGCAGACAATGATGCTAGTTTGTAGGTTGTTTGCTGGGCGGTTTGAACATCTAGATCTCCACTTGATGACGGTTAGGAGACACACAGAGGCAGCTGTAACGACACAAACTCATTTACATTGCATTAAACTCAAAATGGGTCATCTGTTTAATATTATAGTGGGCGAAACGTTGAGGTGGATTTGAACTCGTTTAAACTCTTTGAGTCACAGAGCATCAGATTTTCTTTAAGGTGAATCTGGAGGTCGATGATAAGGCAAGATGTGATCAGCAAATTACCTTATCTAAACCTCCAGTGTGTTTCATTGATGTATTATAATAACAAAAATACAGTTTATTAAAATAAATCATCTGTTTAAAAAAAAAAAGGGAGCACAGGCAAAATTTGGCCCAGTAAACACCAAATATTTGATGAGTTTGACTTTGAAAGCTGCCGTCTGCTAACTAAATTTATCATGACTGAGATGCAGAAAGATTTGAGGGGTGCGCCGCCTCAAACGAAACGCTGAATAGTTTAAATGTTCACATCGCAGTAACGTCATGGGGCCGTCGTGACTCCACAGACAGTTTATGTATCCAGCTTTAAAGAGCTATGCTCAGACTGCAGGCACACGCAGCCCACGTCTGATTTTTTTTTTTTTTTTTTTTTGCTCATACGTGACGCCGATCTGCTCAGTATGAGCAGCCTAACGGCAAAACCCCACCGGACACGTCTCTATCACGATTTGATCCGTTCTCCAGGCGACTTCAGAAGCGTTTTACCCTCCAGACTTTGTTAGCTTGCTCAGATTTGATCATTTTTCTGGTTTATGTGCTTCTAAATATGTAAATATGCTGCGTAGTTAAATTGTTTCCCTTTTGTCTGTTTTAACGATCAGCAGTTTGCACGGGGGTGTTTTATTTTGAAAATCCACCAGTAGGTGCTAAGTCTCGCAGTGTGAACGTAACTATGAACATGCAGACAAGCTCTTAGTGGTCACATGGTTTAACACTGACTCTAGACTCCTGTTTTTGCCACACAATTGTTTCTTCTTCATGCTGGGAAAGCGAGGGTGAGGTGAGGAGATTGCAATTACAATTACATCATTAGATGGAACTAAATCCTACTGAATGGCCACTTTAAATTTGGGGGAATTCAACCTGGAAAGTCCTTGAAATGTCCTTGAATATGATGTTTAAGAAGGCGTGGGAACCCAGAATGTTTGAGTTTGTGTGATACATCGCCGAGCCGTGTCCCCGACTTATCGTATCATTTATCGTGCAGTAGACGTTAGATTTTTTTTATCCAGATGTTAAGATAAATTTTCAAAGACCTCCAGGTATTTTTATCTTGTAGAAAACGACGCTGATCTGACACACGAGAGGCTCAAACTGCTGCTGCAGACTTCACTGCAAAATGGAGGTTCTTTCTTTAATCAGTATTGATTTACATGATACCGCCTCTGTTCAGCCTCCAGCACGCTGCACAAATCTGTGTCAGAGCAAGAAAAGACTCGAGTCTCTTGAACATTTTGGGGTAAAGAATTAGAAAAACAGCAGCGATGTTAAAATTCAGCGCGGCTTGGCGTGAGGCCTGTCACAGAATCGCTGAGAGGATTAAATCTGAAACACAGACTACAGAGTCGCCCTTGAACATCTCCAACTTATCTCTTTGTGCTGCAAGACTGTGTGAGTCATGTCACCTCAATGACATGCCGGAGCCCTCCTCATCTCCCCAGGAGGGTTTGAGGGCGGGGTTGGGCGGGTGGAGGTAGTAGTAGTGGTGGTGGTGGTGGGTAGCAGATCAAGCGTGCTGCAATCACAAGTGACTGGGGAGCAAAAGAGAAGGAGAAGAGACAAGTGAGAGGATCTGTCAGAGAGCCGAGGAGCGGCAGCCAAACAGCAGTTTTCCCACGTCAGTCTGATCAAACTTGTTGACATGTGGAAGGAGACGTAGGAGAGCCGGGCAAAGGGAGGAGGAGATGAAGGGCAGAGGCAGGAAGCTGAGGAGCAGAGGGTGCCGACATCACAGCACTGATTGATGTGGAGCCACCAGGTGAGGGCGAGCCGACTCTAATATTGACTCAGGGACGTCTTTTCTTCCTCCCTAGAGCTGCTTCGCTCTCTGACATTGAGAGACCGAGCAGCCGTTTGATCGTCTGCCGCTTCCTTTGACTCCTTTTATGAGTCAAAACATCATTTTCAAGAAATTTGGTTCAACGCTCGGAGACTGCAGATGCTGCTTCTGACACCAGAGGCTTCATCAAAACATGTAAGAACGTGAAGCTTTAACAGTTTAATCTCTTCATCGAGCTGACAGCTTACACCTAAACCTGATTCCTCCTGTAGATTCTCATGATTGATTAATATTTTAGAATGATTGATTTATCGTTTCATCTATAAAATGTCCAAATAAATAGTTACTGTTGATTAAAATAGTCCAATTGTTTTGATGAATGCATCATCAATAGTCGTAAAGTAAAAATAGAAATACTGTAGTACATTACTATTATTATATACTGCATTATAATCTGTGCAGACGTATTGAAGCTCATAATGTTTCAGTTTGTGTTGACACCATCAGAGAGGTTTTAATGTAACTCATGTTAACATGTAACACTGTTAACCCTTCGATCTCTGCGTGTTTGTGGCTGTTGACTTGTCAGTCGTCTCGCCGTCTTCGTGATAGATCCTCGTGTTTGAAGGCGGTATAATGACTCCTGTGGCGATCGCCTTTTGAGCGGAGTTCAGGCTGAGAGCAGAACCTGTGGAGCTGGCAGAGACTCAGTTTCCTGTTCAAGGACACTTTCTTCAGTCGAGCAGCGGTAACTCTGCTCACTGTTTGTCCCTGCAGCCTGTCTGGCAAACACTGATCAAAAGAGGTGACGGCAAACTTTAGATTAAAATTCATTTTGGGTGAATTACCTTCAGACAGTGTTTGATCACATGAAAACAGAGGTGCATGTAATGAGGGCGGATTATCAGCCAAATCACCTGCAGAGGTGGTCAGGGACACAACATGACATCAAAGCGTAAATACAACTGAGCTGAGCGATAAGATAAGGTGGACGTAGATGGACTAGACTACACATCAGTACTGCTGCACACCGGGACAAACAAAGACAGAATCACTTAATGTTTAATAAGAGGGGACAGATAATTATTACAGTCTGGAGTTTTGCCTGCAGGCTAACGAGAAAGCTTTAAAAACACCACGTGTGAACGTAAAGGTGATATGAGTTTGTGTTATTGTGCAGATAACGTGTCCGTATACAGATTGTATTTTAACTGCAGCAGTAGTTATTTTATTGTCTGAAATGAAGTGGGTGTAGTTATTTTATTGTTTATTGACGACGTTGTCACTCTGTCGCTGCAGCCTGAGGTGCGATCTGAGTATATTTGTAACAGGAAACAAGATTTTTAGTGTATAATTAAACAACCATGGTCTTCTCCTTCACAGAGAGCAATGAAACATTGACGACGCATCACAGAAGAGACTTATTAAGAATAAATCTCAGTTAATTCGGCTCCGTAATGCTGGCCTGGGATAATCCTGGCAGTCTGTTTGCAGATGTTGTTTAATTTATTCAAAGTGGATCAAAAACTCCACTGCAAGGTGCTTTTAAGATAGGTCATGATCGGCGGGGTGTCACTCACACTGGCAGTCATCCATAATAAAAGTTGTGTCTGGTAAAAAGCATGTAGGATGTCCACAGTTTTTCTAGGACACTCTGAGAACATCTTTTCATCCACTTAAAACTTAAAACTTGACCTGTTTTGGCCCCCGGTGCTTCTAACTTGTTCCTCACCAGCTGTCCTCAGACTGCTGACATACAGTACGACATCCAAGGCTTCCAACTCATGTTGCCACAGTTTCTTTTTCATTAGCTCATAGCGCTAGCTGCATAGCGGTGGACATTTAACACACACTCATTGCTGTTGACTGCTGTAAATACGGATCAATATGTGACACATCGCTCCACATTTGCTGGAGAAAATGAGGAAGCAAAAACGCTCTGCTTCCTCTTTCATGGGATCTTTAAACTCTTTCCTCTGCATCAGACAAAGCTGACAGCACAGAGGAGTGTGAGGGCTCTGTTGTTGTTGGAGGACAGATGCTGATGACTGTCATGCAGTGCTGTATGCACAGGGAGATTTAAATAACCAGGTGTCTTTAAAGGCAAATCCCTCTGTATGAAGACCGATGATATGCACCAGGCTTGGAGGGAAAATACTTTAGTGCTTTAGAAAATCTTGTCTGGCAATGAAAAGAAGGATTAAAAAAAAAAAGTGACGCAGCCTTTTATGCTTTTGTCATCAGTATTTCTGTATTCCAGCCTCCAGAAGCCGAGTACAAGTGGGAGAAAAATGGAGGGAATAAGCTGAAAGAACGTCTCCTGAAGCGACCGAGGTTTCTCTTATAAATCAGATTAATTGCAAATTACTGCATCACACTTTTCTCAGTAGCAGACGCTCCCATTTTCCTCTGCAGCTCACAGCCGCTGGACATAAAGTGCCGATAATGACCTGAGGCCTGCTAATGTGGACAGCAGCCATTTAAACTCTCTGCAGCAGGAAAGGGCTCGACACTAGACTCAGTCTTCACAGCAGCTGTGCATTATTCTATAAATGATCACACACATGCAGACTCAGAGTCTTCATCGTCGACCAGCAGCTCTATAGTAGATTCCTGCAGCGCCGCCTGATCCTGACAGTGGTCGTCGTGATGGTTCTCCACCTCAGTGTGTGTTTGCAGGCGAGTGTTTTATTGCTAATCGTGTTCACCACATTAAAGGAGACGTCTCTGAGCGCCGCTGTGGCTGTAAATGTTTTTTATTGCATCGTGACTTTATTAGACAAAAGTGTGGTTGAGATCACAGGTACAATTACCAGGATAAAATGCTGCAGACACCGTCTGCATCACGCAGCGCTGACGTTAATGTCTGTACTGCACAGACAGACACATCAGGAGAGGGAGTGGAGGTTCAGTTTAGATCCGGGGAGTGAAGAGGTGGAGTTGATGCCGGGAACAGGACAGTGGTTTATCTTGATGGGTTGACAAACATCAATAAAGATGCAGCCGGTGTGTCTTCAGTCCATTCATGTTTAAAGCTGGGTTCATGTTGGCCGTGTTCCTCAAGGCGTGTTTGGACTGAAAACATTAAAGATGCAGAGGATGTTAGTGAGGTCGTGCTTCTTCATGTACCAGTGATGCAATCCAGAAAGTCCACTTAATCTTTTATAGTAAGACATCTCTGAGCACTGCTCACTGGTTTATTATCATAGCCTGTATAAAACTTCCATGACGTCACACACAGGTTTCTTCTTGGTGGCTCTGACCATCTCCAGCTTGGCAGCCCACGACAGCGCTTACTGTCGTGGGCTGTTCAGTGAACGAGGTGCGACACGGATGGTTGTAGCTTTCCGTGTTTAACACAGCTGTGTCTTAGTTTCTGTCAGCGTACGACAAGTTAATAAGACTCGGATAAGACTGTGTGAGTTGTGTCGGTCCTTTACTATGTGACAGTAACACCGCCTCAGCTGAGAGTTGGCAAAAGTTTGTGTGTCATCCATTTCTTTTTCACAGTTGGCCACTACAAAGCGTTAATCCTGATGTCCTGATCGGTGATGGCGATCAGCGGCATCGATTGAGGTTTTCGCCCTTGCTGTATCCTCTGCGTGGTCCTCTTCAGATGAATGAGAGGCGCTCTGAACACAGCTTCACCCGAGAGGGGTGAGTCGTGACAAAGGTGTCAGGGTAAACCTAACATCAGGCAGGACATCAAAGCTTCACCTCAGACTGTCACCAGGATGCTGTATTGATCCCTTTTAAAAGAGTCCTCCAGAGCATTTTGTGACTTTTTGTCCTTTGACTTGACTCAAGCTGCAAAACACGGCCTGTCCTACACTTCCCATAATGCAGTTCAAAGCTCCACAAACACAGTATCTCTTGGTTAAACTCTGTGTCAGCTTTCTCTGCTCCTCCAGAGCTGCTGAAGATGTTATACGGCTGTTTTCACAGGCTGAGCGGCGCTCACCGTGACTACTAAATTGACTTTGACATGTAAAATTGGTGAAGTGCCTTTTAAATCCCACCAGAGACTTGTTACATTAGTACAGACCCGTCTCACGGCAGACATTTTTATTATCTACCACAGGTGTAACTAATGATATTAATAACTATTTAGCTGTGTCAGTCCAGAGTCCTGCTTTTGGCATATACATACTTGGCTCACGGCTCACAGCTCACAAAATGTAATAGAGCCATTGTTAATTTTATTAGTTACAGCTCTGCGTCTGCTGCTTTATAAGGTCAAAATGTCTGCTGGTTTATTAACGGCGCTGAACAGTCTCCTCTCGGATTATTGGATCCAAATGAAGAGCTCCATTATTTTGTTTTGTACTGAAGCTCATAAACAAATTCTGTATCTGCAATAATCCACCGTTTATACTTTAAAGATTCCCCTGAAGCAGGTCCACAGTGTCCCAGCATGTGTGTGTGCGAGTGTGTGTGTGTGAGTTTGATTCCCAGCTCAGCCAATCAGCTTCTCAGGCTGCAGCCTTCATGTTTCCCTCAGCAGAGGGTTGATTTCAGTATTAAACACATAAATGTGTTCTGCACTCGTCCTCTTGTGTCTCTCCGTCAGTTTCCTGAGTCAGAGAAGTCTCTGGATGAATTCTTGGTGTAGCTTTTACCACAGGAAAGCATTAAGGTGTGTGTGTGTGTGTGTGTGTGTGTGTGTGAGAGAGGAGGTTACTTCAAGGTCTTCTTGCTGCCGTCACACATTCTGGCATTTTTAGTGCGGTGGGAAATACATCCAGGGTCTAATTTGACAACTTTCCCTGAAAGACTGAATCACAGATCTTCATCTCAGGTTTTTTTTTTCTTCTTTTTACAGCTGTAATGTTTTGTCCTTGATCAGAGATTTCTATTTCAGTGACATCTCTTGGTCGGGAACAGCCTATCAGATCGCATTACTGTCACACATAAGAGCACCGAGGAGTCTGCTTCCAGTGCTCGCCCTGTCGCAGGTAAAAAAAGTGACAGAAGAGAGAGAGACTGCAGGACGAAGAACTTTTATTTTTATTTTTTTATTTGTGCTTTCATGAAATTCATCTGCGTCTGCTGCAGGCAGAGCGCCACACTTTGTTTCACAAGTATTAATTTACTATGAATTGTGCATGCTGGATGCGTAGGCAGACATCACAGGGGATATCGAGTCTTATTTGCTCAAATTACAGGATTATATTATATCGACGGGGACTTCACTTTGTAACTCGAATCACATACAAATTGACTTTAGACGTGACAGAGTGAGTATAGATTTATGACCCATGACCAATAAACACCTCCATGGAGCTGAATGAAATGACTCGGGATCAGTCCAACGAGCACAGAACCCGACAGACGTGACAGACTACTGTCAATAATTTAATAACTTGAAGGTTCTCTATGTAACATTCAGAGAACACCTGTTAATAGTGACACCTCTGGTCATTAGGTGAACTGCAGTTAGCATTTTGCTGCTTGCATCATCTGTGGTATCGACATACATGTCATACATGAGACTGAATGCAGTATAAGCTGTTCAAGCTGCGTACATATGACCGTCTGCCTGCACGCGTCACGTGTGTTTGTATGTAGAATACATGTGTTAGCCGGTCGTGTTTTCTAAATGTGCTGTGTGACAGCTCTGATCTCGCCCCGCTCTTTGTTATCTCCCTGATGCGGCGTGACAGCTCTGACACGTGTCCTCTGAAAGCAAACAAACACAGCTCGACCGCGGTGATGACTAAATTACAGTGAACGACGTTTAACAAGCTACTCGTTTGCTGATTACACAGAATGGTGCTGAAACCCCGATCACACACTCGAGTGAAAAGCTTCTGTCTGAAGGAGTAATGAGGAGAGACGAGGACCAGGAAGTTATTGTGTTGTTGTTGTCGGGCTGGGCAGTATAGAAGATGAAATATCAGAGCGGTCGATACAGATCAAGATAATTCTTTAATATTTGAAGTAACTCTGGCAGAAGCAGATGTAACAAGGTGATAATCGATGATCTTAAAGTGAAGGATTGAATTCAGTGCAGAGTCACTACAACAACCTTCATCTGAGTTTCTTCTGCTGTGGTGACTCTGACAGTAATTTGAGTGTGTGAGGTTGTAGCTGTGGAGGCAGCCGACTGTAACGCTGCACTTTACTGCTGTTGTCTCTGAGTGTCTCTCTGCTGCTTCCACACATGGTTTCTCTGTCAGCGCTCGCTGTCTCCATGCTTTATTACATGGTGATGCTTCAGGTAATAAACAAGCTACATTCAGACAAAGTCAGGCGTTGCAGTGAATCGCTGCAGGTTTGGGTTAGGGGTGTGTTTGTGTCAGGAAATAATTTTTTATTTCTCTGATTAACGACTTTAGTGATGTCTGCGCTTGCTTACTCTCATTCACTGTTTATGTCTCTCGACCACTGCTCGGTTTCTTTCTCAAACCATCGGACACAAACCAAATTTAACTTCTTTGTGTCTCTATTTTGCAGCGTAAATTTCAGTCAGACTCACAGAACAGGAAGAGTATCAGAGTTCAGATTCAGGCTGACTGTGGAGGTTTGACCGCTCTGAGCGTCTGATTGGCTGCAGTGTGACATCAGACTGTGTTTTTTGCTCAGGCCATTTTGTTTTCTTTCAGGAAGAAAATGTTGAGAAATTAAAAAAAAACACTCAGAGTTTTCAGTCCTTAAATGTCAAACTCAAATTATTTTGTCCGACCAGCATCTAAAACCCAGAGATGTAAATTTTACTGTCACATGACGAAGAAAAGAAGCAAATATTTAAATTAGAGAAGATGAATCTGTGAGGTTTTTTCAATTTTTAATTAAAAAGTGACTCAAAATGATCAAAATATCGGCAGTTTATTTCCTGTTGATCAAATAATTAATTAATCAACTCATCGTTGGAGCTACTTTTATACTGTTTGAATTTTAGATGCCGCTAAATTAAAGACTAAATTAAAGATAAAACGAGGCACAGATGTCCAAAAAAACCCGACTGAATGCAGATTTTTAATTTATGGACGGCTGCAGTGAACACTGACGACGTGAATCTTGTGTTGTTGTTTTCTGGCGTTCAGAGAGAGGAAACAGATTTAAGAGGAAGACGAATCTGCAGAGCGTGAGAGGAAAAGATGCAGATAAGAGAGAGCGATCTAATCAGCAGGCGGTTTTTGGTTGTACTTTTCTGCCTCTTTCACTCGTCTTGCTTCATGTCTTACACACACACACACACACACACACACACACACACACACTCGTCTCTGTGCAGCCCTCGCCTTCCTCAGCAGCCTTGGAAATGATTTCATTGGGATGACAGTGTGCCTCTTCCTCAATATTTCTGCCACCCGGGCCCTTAGCCTGGATCCAAAAGCAGTCTGCAATAACAAAGTCCCCCTCGTCCCCTCCCATCATTTTTTTTTTTCTGCCTCCACCCTCCTCCATCCACATCTACCCAATCTGATTTCAGCTGTGCTGAAAGTAACATTTTCTCCCCATCACAACATCTCTGATGCTTCCTTTCCTTCCCCTCTTTCCTTCCCTCTCCATCCCTCTTCATTCCCCGTCGTCCACTAAGCAGAAAATGGGTCCAGTCTCCATCTCGGGCTATTATCTGCATGAGCTATCTATCTTGATAATTGACTAGTGGGGGTAAATGTGATGGTGATCGGTGTGACGCTAATACATTCTGCCAATTTGACACGCTCATAATCCGTGATGGCTCGCGCCTCCACCCTGCAGCCATCACGGGAGGCGAGAGGTTTGACGTGTCGGAGCACCGTAGCAACATACGCACAGTAGGCCGAACGAGTGCGTGGGTGGGTGGGGAGAAACACTCGGTCTAAATTAGGAACCGTGAGCGTTTGAGTGGGCACGGAGGAAAGAAGAGGAAGAGGAAACTGAACATGCGGACTTATAGAAACAGACACACACAGATGGATGAAGCTGTCACAGCGTGGATATGTAAACCCAGCTGGAGGAAATAAACTCGTCTTAACATCACATCCAATTTGTTCTGTATGCTGCTGATTGCTCGTAGCAGTGAGAGTGAATGACATGAATAGACCGCGTACTGTAGTAATTCCACCTGGCATGACGTCCATATTTGGTAACATCCTGCTTTATTTATAAGAAAACGTAACGACGTTAAACATCTTCAAACTCTGCAGTACAATTAACAGGTGACAGTTAGGGTTAAAACCATTAATTAACACTAAAATGTGACCCACAGGCCAGAGCTGCACAATATTATAGATACATAGGATTTGTGATATGATGCACGATTAGTGGGAGTGATCATTTATGCATCACTAAATTAAAACAATCACTCATGATGTGACGTGTGTTTAGGTTTGGACCAAACAAACATGTTTTCTCTGCAGCACCACACACTTCATTAGATGATCTATATGTGATGTGTATATGTGATGTTTTGTCGGTACAATCATGGATGTGTTTGGGGACGGAGTTCCAGAGGGAGGGGGCAGCTACAGAGAAGAAGGCTCTGTCGCCCCAGGTTTGGTGCTTGGTCCTGGGTGGTGGAGTCAGGAGGTTCGCAGCATCAGATGTGCAGTGAGGAGGAGGTTTTGAACTGGCTGCGCTGTGAAACCGGGAGCCAGTGGAGGTTCTGGAGGACCGGGGTGATGTGGTTGCGGGTGTGGGTGAGCAGACGTGCAGCGAAGTATTGAGGTGGCTGCTTGGTGATAAAATCTTGGTGGTCTAGCAGGTGAAGTGTGATTCATAAACTTCGACAGTGAAATGGTGACTCGTCCGCGACCCTGATAAGGAGAAGCGGTTACAGGAAACTGATGGATGGTCGGATATTTTTAAATAAAGTAAGAGAGCAGCTTTCTGAGAACGTTTGTAGAGTCACATCGATCAGAATAGAAAAAGTCCATTTTCATCACTGCTCTGAAACTGTTCGAGCTCTAGAAAATATTTACATGTGAGAAGCTGGAACAGATTAATATTTAATAAGTAAGTGAAGTGCATGAACACATGGAGCGGACGTGCTGTGTCTGTCTGAACCTTTGCAGGTAAAACTCTGGATAAAGTTGGTGTTTGTAATGAACTAACGTCTGTACCATCAGCAGACTGAACAGCAGCAGTTTGAATACATTACAAGGTAACATTATGGAAGCTGTATAGGGTCTGTTACATAATGCAGGCAGCTGGAGCTGGTGGAGTTGTTTCCCCTCCAACATGCAGCCTGTTTTTAATGTGTCGCCAGACATTTCCAGATGGGATAAAGGATAGTCTGAGTCGCTAACAACATTTGCATAGTGCAGCTAAAAGTGTTGCCAGAAACGAGTACACCAAACTTGAAACGTGGCTGAATCCTCTGCACAAACAAACACACAGAGGTATTATCGCGTCCTTAGCACTTGTATAAACAATAAACTGCACAGCTGGAGTGTCGGGCTAATCGCACAGAGGAGTCACTGCGACACAAACAAGCGTGGACGCCTTGGCGTTGTAAGGACCTCAGTGAGGAGGGGGAAAGAGCATGATAGAGTTGTAGCAGTCATTAAGGGCAAGTGTGCTCTCTGCAATTCTGGCTTATCTACTGCAAGGTGGGGAGGGTGATGCTGCTCGGGGCTCATGTGCAAAGCCGAGATACAGAACAAGAGGGAAGTGGAGGAGAGAGGGAGAGATGGAGCTGGTTCATTTGTAGCTCGTCCCCGTAGACTGTAGAGAGGATTATACTCACACAGAGAGGGAGGGAGGGAGGGAGGGAGGGAGGAGGGAGATGCACAGGCTGTGTCTTAGCACACACTGAGTACTCTGCCTCCAATCTCCTCCACTGCACTGTGCACTCCCCGTCTCCTCAACAGCACTCACTCCTCTCTCCTTCCTCCATCACACACACACACACACACAAACACACACATGTGCAGACACAAACACACCACTGCCATGTAGAGTGTCGGCCAGAGGGGGACACCAGCCTGCACAGGACCACGAGCCAGGTACGCTCCTTCATCCATCCATCCATCCATTCACCCTGCTCCCTCTGCCACATTATGCACCAGCAGATTTCTTTTTTTTGTCGCTGTAGTGATCCATCCCCTCACTCTCTGCAGAAGACTCTTGCAGGCTGCATGCACCAGGATTATCCGGCTTCTTTGCGTGGCCCTGAGAGAACCAAAAAAGAGAGATAGCAGAGGAGGGAGAGAGGAAGCAGCCGAACTGAGCAGTGTTTTGTCATGTAAAGGAGGAAAAGTGTGTGGCGAGCAGTGAGCGGCCGGCTTACCTGGGCTGACCTTCATGTGCAAAGCTCCGACTTGGAGCAACAGTATGTGGGACACTGTCCACAATAGTTATCAGAACTTGAGCTTGAAGACACATTTAGCTCTCCTCTAACTCTTTACATCATCCTCTCTCTCATCATCGTCACATGTGCTGAACATGCTCGTGGGACATTTTACTGCCTTGCTGTGAAATGAGTTTGTGTTGGGAGTGAATCAGTGCGGCTTTCCAAGCTCTGTCAGGCTTCATCTGAGAGAATAGTGTTGCTTTTATTTTGAGTACATGTCAAGTTTGTACGCCGAACCCCCGTGAGAGCAACACCACCGACTCCCAATCAATTTCAAGCTTTTTGAAGTGAAAGTACCTCTCTGTGTTTTTCGTTTCCTTTCTGGTGACTCACATTCGGAGGCTTCAGGATTCACTTTGATGCTGGTTTGATATCAGTTTGTTCATGTCGAGGCTGCAGGGGCCTTCCTCTTTCTGGAATATGTTGAAATGAAGTTTCACAGCAAAGCGAGCTCTGTGTGAAGAATCTGAGTCACTGATGACGTTCGAACTTCTCGTTTCTTTGATGTAGCGTTTAGCAAAGCGCTCTGACTTCATCACAACAAACACAAGTGACCTGATGGAGGCTCAGAAAGCTGCTGCAGTGTTACTCTCTGTTATATACTCTGCATTCAGATTGGCAGCACATCACAAAAAGTTCGAATCCGTCATCGGGACGAAGCGTCTACCTGCAGCAAACTCCTCCAGTTGCTAAGAAACCACCCACACAGCATCATTACTTTTACATTAAGCTAAATGTTAACTCCACACATATTGTTTCTTAATGTATCTGTCACTTTAATGGAACTTGATCAGTGGTGCAGATTCATAACCAGCCAGGCACGAATACTGCACACCGACCTCACATCCTGTCAAGGAGCGCTGAATTGATTTATTCCCTCGGGGCTGCCTGAAATACGAGTCTATATAAAGCTTACAAACTGTGCACAGATCGTCGCATTACCATGTGATTTTTAGGTCATAACAGCCGCCTCGTACTGACGAGGACGGATCACCAAACTCACCACAAAGAATCAGAAAGTCAGACCACACACACGACGTAAGACGGATCGCTACATTAGAGGCTGTTTAAAAAACGACAAAGTGATGCAGTCGTTCAAAGTCCATTTGATCAGCGCGCTGTGATACAGTTACAGTCACCGTACTGTCGACTGACTGTTTGCAGCAGCTCCAGTTCTTCTTTTTATACCGGTCCGCGTCACGTGTTTGTATCTCCAGCCGCCTGTTCAGGGTGGGGTTGTTGGCTGTTATTCTGTAAGTAGTAACAGCCGAATTTTTTATTATTTTGATGCTAAAATTCCTCAATGTATAAACTGTATATGAATGCAATAGTTATGTGTATGCAATATATACAAAGTATTTACGTAACAAATCTTTGGAGTCACTTTCAGTAACGTTAGCTAAGTCATGAAAACTGCTTGTTGCTACATATATTCACGTACGTCTCTCAAATGTAGATGTGATGTACCGTATTATAATCATATTTCCTCATCAGACTCCAGAAGAGGTCAAACCTTTCTCAAGATGCTGGTCAGAATGAGACACGTGTGCATAACGAGTGTGATGAAGTGTAATGAGCGGCGAGCGTCAGACAGTATGGGTGAACAATGAAGTCGTCAGTATAGCATTAAATGTTGAGTCCTCCTGTTGTTGTTTGACATGACTGTAGATGGATGATTGACTAATCAAGTTAGAATGAGGTTTTACCTGAAAGGTACATTTAACTACGAACACTGTCTGGAGGGAGATCGCCAGTGAGCATATACTTGCTGTTGGCTACAATAATCTGTCATTTCCAGTTATAACGGAGGTTGCTGTAGGAAACGCTCACCCATCTCTGGGTACTCTCCAGTCTGACCTGAAGCCCACAGCTCAGAGCCACGTGGTTTGTTTACATGATGACAGAGTGAATACTTAACGGATTCATTGTGGACAGAGAGCGTCCGATGCGATGCATCGTCATAGCTGGACGCTCAGATTCACCTCACACTAGCCTGTATAGAATAAGAACAGCGTTATGCTTCAAACTGCAGGATGAGACGGACTCTCAGTTCAGACTCGCTCTGCACCGTCACCCCACAGTGTGATTTCCCTGGGTGGGTGCTCATGATTACCCAAGCACCCACGTAAAGCGGAGCCTGTGCATATTGAAGCCTTTCCCCCGGCACACTGTAAATACGAGGCATCAGTAGATCTACGCCGGGCGGTGCTTCTGCTGCGTTTGTTTTATTACGCCGAGCACATCACGGCGAGGCGGGGAGGAAGAAGACATGTGACACCCGCAGTGCTGCAGGAACATGACCCGCCGATTCACCGGGGCACGGCCTCCTGTTAACCGTATTGTGATTGTGTGTTTGCCCCCCCCCCCGCAGGGAGCCCGACCTACAACAGGCAGTAGTATCAGCTCTGGCTCGGAGCCCACTGAGTTGTCAGCCTCACATGCCGAGGGCTAAAGAGGAGCCGGGACACGAACAGTACGGAGATCAGGGATAACAAGCAGAGATGGAGGTGGACTGCAGTCTGTCTGTCTGCCCCTATTAGTGATGCTGCAGGAAGCTGAACTGAATCACTACGGTTCATACATGAAACTGGAAGCTTTTCTCCTCGTGTCCCGACAGCGTGGGCAGATTTACAGACATTGTTGTGCCATCACACATCCATCAGGTCACAGTTCTCGGGGTTAAATCGACTCCCGTCCTTTACATGTGCTGACAGATGAAAGAGTTTCTAAACCGGCAGGTAGAAGAACGTTCCCGGAATGAGTTTTTGGATATCAGCGCTTATGGTTATTTATGGATTTGTGCATTATTTGTATAAGCAGTCTGTAGTTATGGCGGTGGGATTTCATTATCAGCAACCCGAAGCTTTGAAATTCAAAAATATGCTCATGTACAGGCAGACAGACACACAGTCCTTTAAAGTGCCTCCTCAGCTTGCTGGATTTCCCTCCTGCTTCACTTTTCCTCCCAGCACATCAGTCTTGTTAATTGCCTGGCCCACTCCATTTTTCCCCGTACCAGCTGACTTATGACCGTTGATGTAACATGCTGCTAGTTAGGAGGAGGCTAATCTGCAAATCATGCTAGCACACCATCTGCAGGCGGAGCATATTTTTAGATATTATGCTGGGAAAGGACCAGTTTGAATCAATAATTTAGATAAAAAACACCATCTGCTTACAAACTACACATCTTTACCACCAGCTGCTGGATTTAGGGTGAATGAAAAGATAAATATTACTATTATTATTTTTGATGGGGAATATCCCAGCAGCTCCACCATCGTTCATAATCTGATAAATGTTTGTATCAGGACTGTAAGACAAGACTCAAACCCAATGACAGTATAAAGACTGGACAGAGCGGCAGTGACGTCACCCACAGGCGCTGGAAATATGCAGCGCTGAGAGCCGCCGTGTTGGCTGGACTGCCTCTTCTGCCTCCCAGCTAATCTAAAAATCGACAAAGACGTCTGAAATTCACTTTGGAATCTAAAATTACCTCAACTAAATGTCGATCTACTGAATCCTTGAACTGTAATCTATAACTTTCACAGTCAGCGGTACCAATATGACGACACTTGATTATTTTTCTGTATTTCGATACTTTCTGTCTGAAGTATCGTCTTTCTTTATGGTCTGAAACCAACACGAGCTGTAGTCCACACTGATGCTATGTCGAGTTTATACCTCTTTAATTAAATTAGACCTACGTTAAATCTTCAGCGTTAAGATTGCACGAGTAAATTATGTAATTTTAACTTCTGTAAACATTCTCGTCGCTCTCTGGATCAAATCAGAAGATTCAGACATGTCATGTTGAGTCTGACAGAATATTTTCTCTCCTCTCTACCTAAAAACTTAAAACGACTGTTATATTCATCTTTGTGTCGTCCCCGTCATTTATCTCTGCGCACAAAGATGCTGATGCTCTGTCTCGGTGTTTACATGATGAATGAATCATGCTCGTCATATTTCAAAGAGTTGTCCCAGTTGCAGCTCAGCACAGTTTTAATGTCGCATATATTAAAAACCCAACAGTTTCTTTTTAAAATGAGATGCAGATAAAATGAAGTCACAATGACAGAACTGTTTCCTGGCTGTCTGTGTTTTGACTGATTGCATGTATTTGCAGTCGAGTACATTTAGCACTCGTGTTTGTTTGCTCTGTTTTGTGACACAGCACAAAAAGGGCCAGCAGTCATCCAGCTGGCGTCCTTCCAGAAGCCCAGTATGAGACACTGATTAGTGGCCACTAATAGATCTCGATCCCTGACTCATCCTGTCCCACTGTTCACTCAATGATACCAATTACTCACCTTCAGGACGTGTCCTGGGCGCAGACGAGCCAAAAATATCACTTCCTAATTACCAGAACTTCCTATCTGAGTTGGAGTTGATGTCTGGCCTCAGACTAGCTTTTTGTCCCGTCATTGGCCCACGAGGTGTAGAGAGGGCGAGCCCGAGTGCTGCAATTTAGCCGTGTAACCAGGAAAAGAGGCATGTGTATTAGCCGTCTGGTCTTCAGGGGCTGAATTCAATCATACGTCTGTGATGGAACGTAGCCGCATACCTGCACTCACCCACCACCCCTCTTTCATCTAACATCCTCATCATGCAGCCTCTCTTCCCGGTTTAATGGCACCAGGGAAGGTCCACATCCTGAGCGTTGGTAAATTGATGCACTGAGAGTCCCAGAGCTTGATACTGGGGCGAGGATGAGATGATGTGAGTGTGAAGTTTTTTTAAAAAGCTGGGCTGAATTCACTGAGCATGCAGTATAGATGGAGTACAGTTAGAGGATCAGACTGGAGGGTGAAGTCAAAGAAGATTGAGTCTCAGCTGTCCCCACTTCCAAACTGTCCTAAATTATTATTCTCCTTGAAGATGGATTATCAAATTTAAGTTCAGACATCTGCAGAGTGGTTTGTTCTCGACCCGGCTGCCGTGAATCTCTCAGAGATGACACCCAAAAGAAAGTGTTGTGATACGCGCGAGGCTAATGTTGATACAGTGATAAATGTCAATGTTTACTGACCGTGTGACAGCATTTGCGACGGAGAAATGTCACACGGATGAATCACGTGGGATTATTGTGCTATAAATGTTCCTTCATCAGAGCCCAAAGACGTGCTCACATCTTTAAAATGACAGAATCTGATCACAGCAACCGCGTCTGTCACGTGATGGTCAAAAAAACGACCAATGTCACAAGCCAGCTAAACGTCATCGTATGAGATCAAAGACAAGAGCTAATTAACGTGGACATGCGCCACCAACTGGACAGGTGGGCGTACTACAGGTGACGAATTACTGGACGTTACTGTCGATCGCAGTCGGTGTCAACATGACGGACAGACGGTGCTCAGACATTTAGACAGATGATTGATTTGGTCTGTTTGTTGTTTTAGATCTTCATGGGCTGTAAAGACACGCAGGTTTGGTTAATTGCTGATTTTTTTTTTTTAATCAGCTGAGTTCATCTGTGAGTTGAAGCCAACAGTTTTAGTAATTAATGTTGTTTCCTTTAATTATGAACATATATTAACAGTTAATGTCTGAGCTCCAAACGTGGGGACTTCAGGTGTGGTTGTGCCAGTTCTGTGATTGACTGGTGACCCGTCCAGAGTGCCTCTCACCCAGTGTCAGCTGAGATCGAGCCTCCACAGGATCAGCTGGTCTATCTAATGGACGTCTGGATGTTTCGTCTTTAATCCAGCTGTAACGAGGTCTGAGGTGACCGGACTGTTGTCAGCATTTAAATTGAATCTCCAGAGTTAAACGGCTTATTTTGTTCTCTGTCCTTTTTTACTTTTCAGCTCGATTTGTTTTTGTTAGTCGCTTTTAAAGATTAGAAAGCATGAAAACTGGAAATATTCAGGCCCTGTGGTTGTGACAGGCGAGGTGGAAACAACCTCAGTGTTGTGATTAACGTTCGTTCACTCATTCACTCCCACAGGAACCTGATTTTCTTCAAGCTTCCACATCTCTGTCATCTCAGTCCCTCCCCTGTGATTAAAGCTAATTCTTTATGTGTCGGCTCCAGGCACAGGTTATAACCACGGGCAAGTCGAATATTTATTCCATGATTGGCGCTCTGTTGAAATTCATTTGGTGTGTCACAGTAAGGCGTAGTGGATGTGATGCAGTTTGTGGGTAGAGACGAAGAAGAAGAGACGACGCAGAGACGAACTGGGCGTGCTTTCCCAGCAGAACACATGAAGTGTCCACAGTGCAGTGATGTTTGTCTGAGTTAACCAGTTTGTCTGACACACACACACACACACACACAATTTTCTACCTGAGCTGCTGACTGAGTTATCACTATATAATAAATTATTTCATGCCTGAAAGCGTAAATGAGACCCCTAAACTTTTCGTTTTATCAGAGAATCGACGCTCTGCTGTTTATTTGATCACTTTGTGCTTCAGGAAACTGTGACCGACACTTTTTAGATCCAGTGATCGATCAGCAAACTGAGAAAATAATGTCCATTAATCTACAGTGAAAACAGCTGTTAGACCTACATGATAATATACATGTAGCCTTCTGTAAATGTTAACACCACTGACAGTGAGAAGAGTGGACAGCGTATCTGTGACGTCAAAATATATAAATATTCACGTCACATGATGGACGCCATTGCTGTCGGTTTAGCCGCTCTGTCAAACGGCGCTCGTCCTGTGTGTTCGCTCCAAACATATTTGTTTAGTCATGTGATTCAGCCTCGCTCTCTTCCTCCCCTCGATCTTTGTTCATCACTCGATCAGTCAGAGCCGATGTTGCCCGAGGTTTTACAGAGACAACATGTCCAGGGTCAAGTGTCCTTCAGGCCTGTTTACGGCTGCAGGCTGGAGATTGACGAGGTCTCGAGCTCCGGACACGGCCGCGCGTTGTGAGCCGTCTGCTCAGAACTGACTCTCATATGTGGAGATATTTTAGAAAATCTCTCTGGTATTTTAAAACACCCCATAAGTTTTTTATCAATCTTCTGGCTGTAAATGAATCATGAAGCGCTCTGAAGTCGAAGCGGAGGTCAATGAAAGCGCGGAGGCTTCTACATCCTTAAGTGGTTAAACCACATGCAGCATACTTTGTACTCTCACAGCAGGAACTCCATGTTTTATTACTAATAATCACTGTAATTATAAGTCAGTGCTCAGAGACATGAAGTGGTGAACATCTGAGAAATGTGGGAGAGGCTAACGTTCATGTGACCTGCAGGCACGGCACAGTCTGTTCTTAATGTGGGTGATTGTAGGTTAGACACATGAGGCAATCACCACCTCTTTTTAACACGGTGATCCTGAATGCCTCCCTGCCGGCAACAGTTTGCAGAGATTTTATATTCAGAAAAAGGCAGACCTCGTTCCAAAAATAGCCCGCTCTGCGTTCAGATCTTGTTTGGGTTTTATTTTAATTTTCGAGTGCCCCGGAGAGATGGATATTATAATCTGTGGATGGAGGAGCACCATTTTTTGTGCCTACCATTTGTAATTAATGATCTGTGATGAACGCAGAGTTTCTGAGCTGGAAGTGAACTCAGGCGCTGAAATGATGCCACAGGCTGGATTTTGGAATATGATGGAGATTATGAAAAAATGAATAAATGAATGAGTCAAAGGTGAGGAGGGCATAGAAACGAGGGACAGGTGATCGGAAAAATACTTTCCACTGTTCAAGACAGAAATATATAAAGAGTATTAATACACAAACAAAGCTGTGTGTGATCAATACTGAGAGAGATATCAATATATGATAGTTTAAAAAATAGGATGTCACATTTTTTAAAGGATCAGTGTGTTGGATTTAGAGGCATCTAGTGGTGAAGTTGCATATTGCAACCGACTGAATACTGCTCGCCTTCAAAGCGTCTAAGACAGAGGCGAAATGCACAAAAGTCCCCGTCACCGATGATTCAGCCTTCGGGAGCAATCGGGGGTTCAGTATCTTCAAACCTCTGACCTCTGACACGTAACGTCGATCACAGTCTCAGTCACAGTTTCTATAGCAGTTTATACTCTGACAAGTGGATGGTCAAACACAGCTAACGAGCTACATTAGCTTCCTCCATGTTAAACTCTCTGTGCTCCAGCAAAGGTCAGTCCTGTCAAAGTGGTTTACTGTGAGAAATCCACACAGATTTACATCACCTGCTCCAGATAATCCACAAACAGGGCGATGCCATCGACATCTTTGATCTAGTTGATAAATCATTTAGTCTATAAAATATAAAAATACACATTGACAGACACAACGTCTAACATGAAGATATTCAGCTCACAATATTATATAAAATATAGCCTAAAAACTATCAAATCCAGCGGATGTTTCTTCTTCATAAATGACAGAATAGTTTTACGATGTTTCCATTGATTGATCAATTAATCAACAAGCCGTAAATTTATCGGAGCCCTGCAGCAGATTCAGCTTCAGTCCCGTGGTTAATCCAATCACCGCTGTACATTGGACAGTATAGATGGTGTGCGGCGCCTCACATGTACTGTACATACAGCCAACCGCGGCGTGCACGCTCACCAACAGAGCAACAGAGCAACAGACTGCAGCGTCCAAATCAAACATGAGAATAATTTGAAGTAAATTTGATCGAAGCACCGACGAGTACAAATGATCAGACCTCGGCTCTGTGAAACCATAAAACTAACAAATGGCCTCAGTCACACTCTCGCCATCAGCGGCCAAGGTTGTACAACCAACACACACTCACACACTTACAGTCTTGTAATGAGAAATGTTTGGACGTGGCCTTGAGCAGCATTTTGGAATGTGTCCCAGACAGCTGAAATATGGTATCAGTGGCGCAATGACAATCACTCACTCGGTTTTTAGTCCCCCCTCAACTATAATGAACACAGAATAATGAATCATGTGAACAGGCCGGCATGGCACCTTTTACACTCTGCACACACACTCTGCACACACACACTCGGTTTATTTTCACCTTTTTAAAAAGAAGCTTTTGCTCTGATGAGGTCAAACTAACTGCATCCAAGTATGAATCTGTGATATTGTGCTTTGCGTGATCACACACACGTTTGCAGCGCCGTATGAATACATTAAAGTGGCCACATGCACGTGGCTGAAGCTGAAAGACGACATCTCCCCGATGGCGACGACATCACACTTAAAGATTCAACAATGAGAGCAAAGTAAAGACAATTAAAGTGGAATTCATCAGCCGGCCCGGTAGAGCTGTTAGCTGTTAGCAGAGCCATAATAACAGAGGAGGTGCCAGGAGCAAGCTGGGAGGTGGCAGTCCATTAAATACCACTAGGAGCAGTAATGACATGGTGGAGCTGAGAAAAAATAGACTGCAGAGCTGTAGCTGCTTTTACACATGGATGAGTAATGTCATGATTTAACTTATATATGTGTGTGTGTGTGTCCGTGTGCATATACACAAAATACACAAAAAGATTAGACTTTACATTACAGGCCTGAATCGAACAGAATATGCAAGAAACAGTGAAATGGAAAATGTCAACGTGTCTGTTATCTTTTCTCGTTTACATGTGATTACAATAAATAATGTTTTATTCATAGAAAGGAGGAAACAGCATCTTTATACTCAAACCAAGAGTCCCAACGTGAAAACACCTGAGACAGGTGACACTTTGTTTGACACGTCTGTTATAAAGATATAAATATAACTCATAAAGTTTACAATAAGAACAACTAAAATATTATCAATTCTGTCAACGGTTACTCACCTTTACTCAAACAATCGTCCCTGAACTTTGTCTCAGTTAGAAATACCAGATTACAAAACAAAACCAGCAGCGTAATCTCAGCAGAGTGCAGGTCTCTGCCCCTATTCTGCCTCCGATTGGCCAACGAAGGCAAAAAACACGAGACAATGGGGCAAAAAAATAATGCATCGTGGCCAATGACTGTATAAAGAATGGACAGCGTCACCAACAGGTTTACAAAGAGCCGCTCTGAAGCTTAAAATATCAAATAACGTGACGCTGGCTGGCCGCCATGTTGGTAGCTCCACTTTGGCGATGTCTGCATGTATCTCCCCTTACACTGCCACCAGGATGAAGCACAGATATTTGTGTTTTATATATGTATTTTATTTGTGTATTTTTGATCTGAATGCAACAATAATCCGTTTGGGATGCTAAGAACAAGAAATTCTTACGTCTAATAGCACAAATCCACAACCTCCTCCCCTCTGAGCTTTATTTTTGTGGATTCAGATTATGTAGAAGATTAACGGCTCTTTAAGACACAATGCAGTTTGTTCACGGTAAACCTGGTTAATCAACAGCTATCTGGTTAAACAAACTCAGTCTGTTGGCGGTCTTTGTTTTGATTTTTTTTCATCTCGTATCGTGTCTAATGTGGTGGATCACAACATGTCGGGTATGAAATTAATCTGCAGATGCTACGTTTCAAGATGCAGCCAAACTATTGTATGAATGCCATAACAGAGGCCAAAATGTGGCCTACAGAAGACCTGGCAAGGCTCAGCTGATTGCCAGAAATGTCTTTTGATTTAACGCATATCGTAAGATGGCGAATTCTGCCCCCCACTGGCTGATTTGGAAGAGAGAGTGTGCAGTGAATGGCGGGAAAACAGGGCAGCCGAAGAAATGGTGAATCACTGCAAACACAAAAGATCTTTGAGCGTATAGTCATTAAAGTGTACAAAAGAAATGAGGCTGATGGGTCCAGCAGTGTGTGAGATTATCTGTGAACACACACACGCCTGGCGGAGATAATTATTATTATTATTAAGAAATAATAGACCCATTAAATAAAGCAAACGCAGCCAACTTTTAATTAGGTAAAGCATCAATAATAGATAAAAGAAATGCACAAGACTAGACGAACATGGACGAGCTGTGATATTCATGAGAGAGCGACAGAGAGAAACACAGAGAAAGAATTATTCATCATCAGCATCTTCAGATTCAACAGTTCAAAACTCTGAGCCTGAATCCAGCAGCCGGACCAACACGTACCCGGTATCTGCTGAACCACTGAGGCCGAGCAGGTGTGAGCTTGGATGGTACCTGGATGGAAGAGCTGCTGGGAAAACCTGCTGCTGGGAGTGCTGTTGGTGGACCAGTATGGGCCAGTCCTCTGTCTGGAAATCCCAACGCCTCAGTGTAGTGATGCTAAACATTTTGAGCATTTTGAGTGTGGTCCAGGTACAGAAATCACCTGTGCAGGTAGGGGGCGTGGCCTCAATAGCCCTGCAGTAAGCAGTGTGCTATGTGCATGTGATTGAGGAATAGCAGATATTCAAGTGTACCTGCATGAAATCTGGTTGTTTTAGTCAAGAAGATTATGCTAAAATATATTTTCCCCAACTATATTTAAGTTTCCTGTTAAAGGGCCAACTTTTAATTAGGTAAATTCCCTGGTTTATTCCCATAAATTCCTCTTAATTCCCATGGAAAGTTTCAACTAATTTTGCAACCCTATGTATGTAGAGCTGGTGGCTTTAAAATGGCTGCCGTGCATCACTCTGTAGTGCTTTGAAATGATATATAAATGTTTCTTTTTCTTCAAGACAAAAATGTATTTTATATATTACATAAAATCTCAGTCAGCGCGATCTCATTGGTCAGTGAGCGAGCGCTGGTTGTTGGGCGGCTGCCAGTTGTGATTGCATGAATAGAAATGATAGATTTTAAACACACGATGACGCTCTGGATGGAAGAAGTAAAACAGTAGCATCATCACTGTAACACAGTTGTTTGCAGTGAATCGAGCAGCAGATGACCAGCAGAGCTTCATGGTAAAATATAGCCTCTCTTTGTCCCACATACATACTCCCCCTCTCCCCTCGTGTAGGGGTTTGCTCAAGGCTTCACATAAATTAAAGTGACAAGCTCTTGTCTCGATGTTCCCTCCGTCTCCCCTCCTGTTTTATAACGCTCCTTTCTTCCTCCCTACCATGGAAACACACCGGCATGCCTCTGTGCTCCTATTGGAAGATTTACATGTGGGACCAGCTCAAATGTTTCCTCCAGACACTTTACAGATACAAATATTGTCGTTGTTAGGCTGAATCTCAGGAGGGGAACATGTCAATCAAAACGTGATCTACCACGCATGCAAAGTCTTGAGAAATGATGTGAACAGCTAAATGATCTGAGTGTTTATTTCCACATATTTTTGTGGCTGCTTAATGAGACGCCTTACTTTGATATCATATATGCATGTTTGTTATTTCAAGCCACATTTTTAAAGGCTTCCTCCCAGCGATTTCTTTGTGTCCTCATCACGTCTGGAGCCAAACGTACAGTACACTCCATAAGTACTAAATAAATAACCATTCTGTGTCAGCATATTATTCAAGTTATATAAATGAGTGTATCTGTGCTAATAGTAGATACTGTGTTCACCCAGTGTGCTGTTAACTTATCCTGGCTTTGACTCATTTACAGTATATATATAAACTTCTGCCCTTTGGTTACTGTCGTCTAGAGCTGAATTTCAAGCTGCGTCACATCATTTCTTCACTGCAAGCTAACAAAGTTTAAAGAGCTGCTTCAGTGCACTTTAGTTCCCCAGCAGCCAAATGAGAGGATCTTATAGCACCAATCAATAATGTATAGAGACTCTGTCTGCCAAAACTCTACGAGTCGTGTAATTTATAGTTTATAGAAGAAAAAAAAGTGTGTGTGTGTGTGTACACAGTTTGTACTGTATGTGTTCACATGCATCATGTCCTCTCTGGTTACAGTCAAAGGAAAGTGCCTGCAAAGTTCACTGATGAGTGAAAAGTTCACGTCTGATTGGACTGAAGCTGACTGAACAAACATCGAGCTTCATTTGTGGTTAATTTCCAGTTGTTGTCTTTGTCATTTCAACCATATATAGCTAGTACACTGTAGAACCATGCTGCTACATAGAGCTACATAAAAGACTACACAGAACCAACACTACACACAGAACCATATGTACACTACAGTATCTTTGACATAGTGAGTACGGTTTCATATATAAGTAACACAATACAGTCTCTTGTTATCGTGTTGTGTCCTCCTGCACATTTTTATCTTTAATTAAACAAACCACAGTCTGTAACTGATCAGCTGATCACCAGGTCAGCAGTGCTTTGTGCAGCTTTGGTCACCAGAGGGCAGTAAATCTGTCCCCACAGAAGAAGACATCATTTCCATGTATGTCATTTCTTCTTCACTGATTCTGACACAAATGTGAGACACTGTGCTGTCATATAATAGCAGGAGACGTTGCTGTGCGACCGTTTTTTTATTATTTTATTTCTTGCCTCGGGGTTCCCAGGACAGTTGCAGTTGTTGGAATAGACAGATGCTGCAGCTGTTTTCACAAAGGCTCTATAGTGCCAGAGGTGTGTTTGTGTTGTTCTGTGTGTGTGTGTGTGTGTGTGTGTGTGTGTGTGTACTGAACAATAGGACTGTGTGTTCATGTTTAGGGAGGAACAAGAGACAGAGGAACTGTGTTCCTTCCAGACGTTAATATACTGTGCGGGTTGCTCAAGGACAAAATCGGTGCATGGATGCGTTGTTAGTCGTCGTGTTAACGCTCCCTTGACATGCCTCAAGGTCTAACCTATTAACTACTGTGTGTTTACACAAAACAGCCAACATCTCTCTTACTTACAGCGTAACCACAGCACATCTGGTTATCCGTGTGTTTGCCTGCAAACCATCTATACGTCACACTATTTCTGCTTATTAGATTGATCTTCCACCTTTGAGCCAGCTGTTTATTTATTTCACGACAAAAATCAACCTGATGACATGAAAGTTCTCTCATAATAGATGTTTTGTTATTTGGATGTTTTTTAGTTGAAACCTTGTCTAGTATGCCCTGTGATGAGCTGGTGACTTGTCCAGGGTGTACCTGCCTCACGCCCAGTGTCTGCTGGGATCGGCTCCACATCAGTCCACAAATGTTACGGTGTTTTTTAGAAACATGTCAGTTGTTTATCTTTTCATAATGGCGTCACCAAAAACATGCATATTTGTCTCACTGCTCATCCTTCATTTTCCCTGCAGGTCGAGAGAAGAGAAAGGGTCCCATGATCTCTGCCGGTGATGCCGAATTCCCGCGGGATTACCACACCCTGGCTGCCGGCGGTGGCGGCCGTGGGGCCCGGCGGTTCCCCGACAACACCAACGGCGGGTTCACATCGTCCTCGCTGGACCGCCGGCACAACTCTGTGGCCGCCAAGAGCCTGGAGGCCCTGAACAGCATCCACAAGGCGGACATCGAACGGCAGCGAGACGCCCTCATGGATCTCCAGAAAAACAAGTACTCCAACAGCCCGGGCAGCATGTCGCAGGGCTCCGCCACTGCTGGACGACAGGTATCATTACACGACACGTTGTACTAATAATTAGCTCACAGCTGATAACATAGAGGGCCCTGAGGGCCAGTAGACACGTAGGACTCATGTAGGTCTCATTTCTCAACATGTGTGACAGTGCCGAGCCGACTCTCATTTTATCAGAAGAACCTCTGAACTTAGCTGCGTCGTTGTACACAGAGTGATGCAGGCAGGATGTGAACTTTACAAACCGAGTCTCAAAATAACCACAAAACTAACCGTGATGGACGCAGAGGCTGTCTGCATCTCCGGCATGACAGTCAGCTCAAAGGTTTTGAACTAGACGGTGTGGTACAACCTCCTCTGCTGCCGTCCACTGTGACTGACTCTTGACAGAGGAGACGCTGAGCAGTGTGCCACGATTTTGAATTCTGAGCTAGTTTACTACTTTAGATAATAGAAATCAGCAGAACCCAGACTAACGAACCTCTGACACTGACGAGCTGCATCTGACTCGGTTCAGAGATCACAGACCTTGTCGTCCTTGAATTGGTCAATAAGAATCTGAATACTTTGATTTTTACTAGACCTCGCTGATATAAACGTCTTTGTAGTGCTCCGTGTGATATCTGCTTGTGTTTGGACGTCGTCGAACGTTGGCGTTCATGATCTGTCAGCCAGAAAATGAAGTTTCCACGTGTTTATTTAAGCAGTGCAGAAAATTTTTCATTTTACAGTATTTCTGTGTGAGGTGAACTATAACTTCATCCATAATGCTCACTCCTACAAAGAACGCAGCATCAGAAGAGACAAATTAATTCATCTAAATATACAAATGTGTGTTAGGTGGGAAGCAGCAATGAAATCTCCTGTACTGGTGCTGCATGCACTTTAATCTTCTCGTGTCCCCTCGAATGTATTTACATAAAGGTAGTTGATGAAATATGAAACTGAACATTTAATGTAAATATACTGTAACTGTTGTTAGGAGGATATATCAACCCCTCATCAGGCTTTTAATGTGAGGTTAGGTCACTAGTTTTTAGTATTTGTTGTTAAATTGTGTATTTTTCATAAAATATAAGCTCCTCTCTGTCACTGTATGGATTTGAATGCAGATTTGTGTCCAATAATAAATGTGGAGTTGGAGAGTGCAGCCTGGGGGAGGTTTGAGCTCTCTGAGTGCTTTCTGTTTCCACATGTGAACATTTTCTTCCCGGGAGATAATAACGGCACGTCAGTGGAAACCCACACGAGTGCATTATGTGGTCGGACACACACACACACACACACACACACACACACACACACACACACACACACACACACAGTGGAGGTGGAGGCATTTTTATGACCGGGTCAGTAATGGCCACTTTTTAAGTGATTATCATGTGAAAGAGTTGCCAGAAAAGGAATTTAAGTGAGGCAGTGAAGAAGTGTCAGAATATGAAGTATTAAAGCGGGCGCTCCATCATATCCTTTACCTCTCCGCTCGCTGTTTTCTGCCTTTCATTGTGCCATCAATCACCACATGCTCTGACGTGATGCCTGCGACAGACGGTCAACACTCGACAGCTTTTCTCTGTGCAGCTTCCTCAGACCTCCTCTGCACAAACGGCACAAACGGAACAAACGGCACATTCAGGATTTACAACAGTTGGGTCGTTTAAAGTTTGAACTCTAATCATGGCACAGATTTGTTATTCGGAGGTTCGTTGGAAGGTTGTTCCTCTTGTCTGTGATTTATGATTTTAAACATGTAATTGACGGTTGCCTGAACTGTCAGTGCCCATCATCATGGTACACAGTGTGTTAGGGTTAGGACGCTGCTTCTGCAACTGGCAGTCGTGTAGTTCACCCTTAAAAATAAGTAGTAGTAGTTCAACGACACCCATAAACATAGACTGTATGTGCTGAGCCTCAGGAGGTGCACGACGGGTCGACAAGCCCAGCGTCTCTCAGACTTGAGAATCCTGAACCGCTTCAAGAATCAGAGCTAATTTGGTGTAAAATTTCCCATTTGAAGCCACGATGTCAGTGTTTGTGAAGCGCTCGTTGTAACTCCGCTTAGAATTAGCTGAGAATTGATCACGGATGTTTGCGCTACATGAATGAACGTGACTACGCAGCACGCTGATACTGAAGCAAAATATTACAGGAAATGTAAAACTTGTGGAACATCAATATGTTTTTAAATTTCATTTTTCAAAAAGTATTTCAGACTTTCCTCCACGTGCCACTAAAGAGAGGTTGCGGTACAGTACAGTTTGAGAACCAGACGACTAGTTGATTAAACGTTGCTGTTTTCAGTGTGAAACCGTTTTATGTTGAGAGAATGCTGCTCGGTTCTGAAGCAGCGGCACTCGTCCGTTGGGTGTCATGGCGTTCCTGGAATTTAAGTCAATGTTGTGTAGAAAGATGTTTCAACATATTGCTGGTGTTTCTGTCCCTATATGACCGTTTATCAGCGCTGTTCCCATCTTTATTTGTTAAAAGAAGCTCTCCGCCATGACTTCTTCTTGTTTCAGGTTTCCAGCAGCGTAGACACACGAGTTTGATGTCAGAGAAACATCCCGACATCGATAAAAGGGATTGATCAGCTCTGAGGTGTATGATTCTGATGGATTGGACAATTTGGAGTTGAGATCCAGGCTAGTTTTTCCCTCTGCCTCCAGTCTTTATGCTAAGCTATGCTAATCACATCCTGACTCCAGGTCTGTGCTTCACACACAGACGTGAAGCTGACATCAAAAGTCTCAGTAAGAAAGCAAATAAGAACTATTCCTTTAAGCGTGCTCTCCCTCTGAACCGCCGTCAGCTCCCGTCCATCATGTCTGCTCCGTCTCCTCTTGTCTCACCTCCACCTCCTCCTCCTCCGCCCACCTCTTTGCTCTTTCATGTGCTGTGTGAAACAAACCACACCACCCATCTCCCGGTTATAAAAAAAAAAAGGTGGACTGAGACCGAGAGAGAGCGCGAGGCAGAGATGGAGAAACAGGTGGAGTCTGCTGTCGTCATGGCAACCCACCGTTTCCCATATAAGGCAACTGAGTGATATCATATGGTTGGCACTGCCTGGGCTTCGGAAGGACGCACACGCCGTACCGAGGAGGAGAGAGAGGGAACGGGAGGCGAAGAAAGGAGGGAGGGTTGTTTTATCGTTTATGTCAGCAGGGACGAGCAGAGAGAGAGAGAGACACTGACAGAGAGAGAGAGAGAGGAGAGGGAGGAGGAGGGGCAGGAAGAGATGCTAACTGCCTCTTAGGCGCTACTACGGGTACCAGCGAGGGGGACTGTGGCGGATCCTCAGGGCGCGGGAAAGACACGGAGCTGCAGTGAATTAAAAAAAAAAAAATGGAGAGGGGGGAGGAGGAAGAGGGAGGCGTGCGGAGCGGGAGGATGCACCAGGCGGCCGACATGCTCGTTAAGTAGCAACGGTAACTCTAACGCCGTCCTTCATCGTCAGCTGAGACGTCTCCTCTGTGGTGACGCTTGTGCTGCTGCGTGAGTGATGTAAATACAGGAGTGTGTGTGCATGTGTCAGCATCTTCTTAATGTGTGTGTGTGTGTGTGTGTGTGTAAGTGTTAAGACAGGTAGACCTCATAACACACAACTCGTAAGTGTGTGTGTGTGTGTGTGTGTTTTTAGGGGAGGGTCCCATTTGCTCCCATGCAGGCAGGTGTTGACCAGGTGTGTCTGTGCTGCCGCAGTGGTGTGTGCTCATGTATGTGTGTGAAACACAAGTGTCTGTGTGTGTGAGCACAAACACAACTGTGTGTGTGTGTGTGTGTGTGTGTGTGTGTGTTTGGGGCTGGAGGGGAATCAAGGCAGGCTGTCAGTGAAGAGGGTGGGTACAAAAATGGCTACTTGGCATGCAGGTCAGGCTCGCATGTCTCTCTGCTCATCCCTCTCTCGCTGTTTCTCTTTTTTTTCTTTCCTCCTCCTCCTCCTCCTCCTTCTCCCCCGTTTTCCTCCCCTCATTTCTCTAAGCCATGTCTGTCTCTGTGCATATGAGCGCCTTGGGATTTCAGCTCAAGTGATTGAGAAATATTGCAGGCAGTAATCACTGAGTCACGGTGCATAGGGGGCCTGTTTGTGTTCGATGAGACGGGTTTTATGTTCCAAAAAATGTCCGCTTGTTGGTGCGTTAATTTATTTGCGGTAGATTTTCAGTTGAGTGAACGGAGCTGGCGGACGTGAAGATATCTCTGGGATTATGTTTGTGACGAACACCTGAGAGAGGGGTGATAATATTAACGCCTGTTCCCCAGCCGTCACCTCGTAATCATGAAACCGGCACATGGAAGTGCGTCAAAACGTGAAGTCAGCAGGAGGTTATGGAGGTCGTAGGATTTCTATATCTGTTGAGAATGAGCCCTGACAGTAGTGCTGTTACGATGAGGTAGAAAGTAAACTGATGAGAGGGAGCGTTTATTGATCACACGAAGGTCCAGATATTCTGACGGCATGTTGAGGTTGGATGTCACGATGTTAATGCAGACATACAGTCCAAGCTAAGACAGAAGAGCTTTACAGTGTCACCGTTTCATAGGATCAAGGTGCCCAGCTGGAGGTTTAAAACATGCTGCACATGTACAACAACAACCACCACCAGTTTATCCAAAAATAACCCAAAGAAACAACATCCTGACAAATGAGCGAGCCGGTGTCCCCGTGGGATAAATGACTTTTATGTGCCTCGTGTTCTCTGCCAGAGGCGACCTGAACAAACTGAGTTTAGCTCCTGGAAAAAGTGTGAAGGTTCTTCTCAGGAGTTCAGTGGACACACTGATGACCCTAATCCTTAATCCTAAATCCTTCAAGTCCTTCAAGACCAACTAAACCAGAAGACCAGAGTGTACCGGGGCCGAGTGAAGACCAAGATCAGACAGTATCCAGCACACTTGGGTAGCTATCATGAAAACTCTTTGGGTGGAGGTTGCTACATTGAGTCACCTCGTTAAATAACGCCTCAAACTACTTATGAACTGCTGTGTATTTCTCTGACGATGTCAGATCACAATTAAATCAGGCAGCTAAGTGGTATTCCTTAAATCCAGAGATGAAGACTTTAAAAAGTGTTCTTGAGACTGCTCAAGACTGATTTGTGATCATTGATGATGACTGCTGGGTTTGTGTGCAGATCAGCGTTGAGCTCAGGTTCACTTTGTTTTCACACCGATCCTGAACATGCACGTAAACCATAACGTTTCCATCATGACGTGTACCGAGGCTGGATCCTTACCGTGATGTCCCGTGTTTGATTCAAGTCCACGGCCCTGAGCTGCATGTGATCCCCCTCTCCTGTCTGTCATCAGATTTACTATCGAAATAACAATAAGACAGAATATTTAAAAAAACAAGAAAAGCAACAAAATGGTGGCGCATTCCTCGTCTGGTTTTATCAACAAAGAACTGAAGAAATATTTGTCATATTGTATAATAATTTGAATGATTTCTTCTTTTCTATGAAAATCATAGTCAGAATTTCCTCGATTATCTCAGACAATCAAACAGAAGCTGAATATTATTATTATTAATGTGGCCTGATGGTCTGATAGACTGTAAAGGTTAAGATGGTAGAAAACTCTGAAAGAAATTCATTTTTCAAGTCAGAAATAAAAGCCAAAATTTAATTTGGAAGATTTATTTTGGGAAACAATGATGAAGGCCGAACCTTTGTGAGGCTGAGAGATCAAAATCTTTATTTTATAAAAAAAATAAAGTTAATTTATGAAAAGCTTAAAGATATTCTTTATACATATTAAAGTGTATCCACATGAGAACATGAAAAACATGAAACACCTGAAAATGTCGACCTCTTCTCAGAGAGCTAATATAAAGACTTAAATATCTGACACACACCATATACTAAAACACTAAACATTATTTCCTGGTGTAACCACACTAACCTACAAAATATGAAAAATCTGAAGCACAGGAGGGCTAAAAACTCTTAGCAGTCTGGCCGTGTTGTGGAGCCTAATTGTTGTTTGGTTGCAGTGCACCTGCAGCTGACGGAGGCCGGGTGGCATCAGATCAGGTTGCACCGTTTTGGTCACCGGTCTTGGACGGAGGCCAATAAACCACACCGAGCTCTGAAATCTGGGTCACAGCAGCCCACAGGCCTGCTGCTCGTTCTTTATTTCTTTACCAAAGCCTGCTGCTTCTTCCTCTTCCCCTTCTTCACTCACTCGATATTCAAGAAAGAAAAAAACAAAAGTGAGCTGGATTTCAAAAGTTTCAGCTGCGATTTGAAGGAAAATATTTGGAGTGGAGGCAGCTCCCAGAACAGCTGCTCAAACATGAATTAACTTCCACCTTACACCTCAGTTTAATTATTAAGGGAGTTAGATTTCTCAAACGCTCTCACAGCATATGTGATAATATTTAGACCCACAGACGATATTAACACCTGAGCTCTGAAAGTGAAGCCAGCGCCTCAAAAAAAAAAGTGCAAGTCAGTGTTTGAATTAATGCAGCGACGCCGCAGTATCAAATCTGCACACTCACTTTCCTTTGAACTGCTGCAAATGGTTTGTTGTGACAGTTATTTGTGGATTTGTGTTCTCGACGGGGGCGCCGAGAGAGAAACGGTAGCTTTCAAATATTGAAGACAACCCTGTGTGAAAGTGAGACAGACGATTAAGCCGAGGACGGTCAGAGCGGGTGTGTTCAGCAACATTTTGACTTCCAAATGATAAGAGTGACGACGTTTGGCTGAAACCTTCCAGCGCAGGGCTGAATGAATCGCTGTGAACGTGACGAGTCAGGCTCAGGCGTTGCTTTAGAATAATGAAGTTACCCCTCCTCGTCGTCCCTCACAATCAAACTAGTTGGAGAACTTAAACTCATCTGTCAAAACACAAAGTAATGACGCTCCTCACATCTCTGCTGCAGCATCCTCTGACTCCCGCCCATGACGGTGCTTCATTATGTGACAGAAGTGACATCAGACTCTCCACTTGAAGTCTAATTGGCTGCGATGAGGTCGATGCATCATTAAATTGCTGTTGAGTCATTCCTCAAATACTGTAGCGACATCTGCAAGTTCAGTTCACACCTACAAAGTCCTGATTAACCACGACGCGTCTGAAACATTTGAGTGATAATATGGAGGCAGACATCTTGGCACGAATAGTCAGAGCAGCCCGTCAAGTCAGTTTAGATCGCTGTCTTCAGAGTCAGAGGACTGTTTTCATTGGTCAGCACGAAGCTGGTTTGTATATTAGCTCAGCACCTCTTGAACAACATAATGAGATTATTATTGGACCTGCAGTAATGAGTATTTACAGCTATTGAACCACAGAGTCTGCATGTTAATTCAGCCTCTTCTCAGTGCTCAGAGACCACGATGAACATACAACACAGACAGATCTATTTTTTTTAGAAAACAATCTAAATAATAAGATCACAAGTCTCTAAATTTATTTGAACCACAGAAATCTTACTTCAGCCGTGCTGGCAGCTAGCAGTGTGGCTTTACGGATGAAAATGTCGGCCATACTTTGAAATATCTCAGCAACTTCTGGATAGATTAAATTCATGACTGAACAGCGCCGCTTGCTGATATTTCAGCATGTTAACAAGTTGGTACTTGTGTAGCATCAGCACGTTGGCATAAACATGATGTTAGCCTTAGCCTGTGCCGTACAGCATTAGTGAGCTGCTCGCCCTCTTGTGCGCCCCCTGTGGGAGACCAAACATGACAAAGTGTCCTCTAGGACATCCTTAGAGTGGACAAAAGGTACCCTCTAGACACATAACTGGTTAAATAGCAGTGCAGTTTGTTCAGTCGTCCAGACAACAGTGGAAATGTGTCGTAGTAATGATGAAAGTGTTCGCAGGTTCCCACATTAAAAACAGGCAGAGCAAACTAAACGACACTAAATGTCTGATAATATCAGAGTTATTGTGCAGCGTCAAACAGCCTTGTGTTGTCCACACATCACTTCACCTGAAGGACGTCCGTCCATTCTGCCTCTTTCACACCTTTGTTTCTCTCATCGATGTCAGAACTCTGAATGCAGAGACCTCGTGCAGATCTGTGTGTGAGGCTTCACACATGAGACTCTTGACTGGCTTTTATAACCATCACGACCAAAGTGAACCAGAAACAGCTCCGCTGTCGTGCGTAGACTTACCATCAGGTGTCGGGTGATCAGGTCAGCTGGTTGTTTGATGGATGGGGTCGAGCTCAGGGCTCCGTGCAGACCAGTCAGGTTCTTCTACACCAAACTGGGAAGCACTGGTTTGTTAAACAGGAGACGATCTGTCCAGTATGACTGTACTGTGTGATTGATTGACTGATCCTGCAGTCCATCATTCATGGACGTGTCAAAGTGGCTTCAGGCTGCCGCTGACGGGTGTATTTAAACCACGAGCAGATAACTGATGCAGATAACGACATAACTAAGACAAAATATGCAGAATCATTCAGCCGGTTTCACAGCGGTGACGTTCAACACAAACCGACACACCTCCAGCAGAACCCGGCGAATTGCCACAGTGCCTGATGCTGTCTGACTGCACCGTTAATCAGATTACATTTTAGAGAACGTGGAATTATATCGTAGTTACACTGTCGAGGATTACTTCTGTCTTTTTGTGGAAATCTAGATTAAAAATCATGAAGAATATTGTTGAGTTGCTGAGTCGATTGAAACTAACCAAACCATGAAAAACACGACAAATATGTGGCCATAAAGTACGTGTATACATAGGTGGATGAACATATCAGTTACTAGGCATCAGCTGAACATCACACATGATCACACACACAGCTCCGGCTGCTGTATCTAAAAGAATCAGACGGACGTTGACCCGACTGTTGGCTCCCTCCCAGGTGAAGTGAAGATGTCAGCGTCTTAATCCAGTGTCGGTGTGTCGCTTTAATCCTGCTCAGGGTCCACGGCCCGCCAGCCAACTCCACGTCCTCGGAGAGAGAGCGATGGGTAGAATTTAGGAGCCAACATCATTAGTGTGTGTGAAGTCACTGTAAACATTTGATTAATGGCTGAGAAGCAATTACAAGCAATTAAAGTCCTATTATTATGGCAGTGAAGGACAACATAAGTTAATCTTGCTATCATCACAATAATTAGGCCATCATTTTCTCACCCAGCCTAACGTACAGAAATCATTTATTAGTTTGTTTGCTGACGCTTCAGTTTGTGGTCAGTCTAAACAGAAAAATAATGTTTCTTTAAACTTTCACATTGTTTTGTAGCGTCGTGTTTTACAGCTGGTCACACGAAGAAAAAAATCTCTGACGCTCAATCCTTTTTCTTTTCTTTCACCCTCCCTGTCTCCTTTTCTGTCTCCTTTTCTGCCTCCTCTGCTCTTTGTTTTTCTTTCCTCCTCCCCTCTTAGCAACAACCAAACTACTGGAGCTTCAAGGTCAGTGCCAACATTGTGTTTGTGTCTGAGCATAAATCTGTCCCTCAGTGTGGATTTGTCTCTAATAGGATAACTTTCCATTGTGTCTCTGCATGCCTGCTTGCCGTTTTTCTCCATTGCATTTCGTGTTGGTCACATGTCGGCGCACACGTTTGTGTTGTCTTAACTCTCGTACTGCGTGATGTGATGTTTCTGTTGACTAGAAATGGAGTTCGGTTGGTGACAAAATCCCTCCTCGAGTCTCATAAGTGCTGTTTTTTCATTTAGCCATGCACGTTACTTATAACTTCCTAATGATTGTAGCTAATCATGGTGTGGTGATGGTAATTATCAAATTAGGCCCTTCAAGAGGAGGCAAAACTGTTCGGCTTCTGTGTGAAGTAAAGTGTGGTTTAAATTTCTGCTGCTTCATCCAACATTTCTGTCTATAAAAGCATCGTAGCTTCTTTGCAGACCTGTGGTTGGCTGCTCACACTTGCGATGTTTGCAGTGAGTCAAACGTTCTGGCGTCGTGCTCATTGACTGCCGTTTCCTCGTTTGTGCGAACACACTGAGCCAACCAGAGCTTTGTAGGCGGGATTTATAAAGGGAATGTCATCTCCCCGTGCCAGGACGAGACAATAACAACAGAGACAAGTGCCACAAAAATGACACAGCTGTACAGGTACAGCAGCCGATTCACAGAAAGTCTGTGTCCAGTCAAATATTTCTGTATGTACAAATTTTAAAGGGATAGTTCGGGTATTTTGAAGTGAGGTCAGATCAGAGTTTGTGTATAATTTCTAAAAACAGAAAATATTCTGAATATAGCGTAAACTTGGCGTAAAACAGCTGGGTGAGTTTTTTTCTTACTGTGGGTTGCTGCGTGTGCTCTCTGCACAGCTCGCACAGCGTCGGTGTAATGTTGCACTTAATGTGTCTCTCTTGCAAGTTTGACTGCTTTCAGGCCTCGGGCCGGTTCCACCTGGGTTATTATTTGATTAGCTGAAGGAGAGCTTCACGAGAGCAGCCCTAAGTGTGGCAATAGAGGCAGCTGTGGAAGTGGTGAAAGATTATCCACGGCCTCTTATTTCTTCAGGTAATATTAATGTAATCTGTACTGTATTACAGTTTACCAAGTGACAGAAAATATGAGCAATGGGATTAGTTGGCATGAAGTAAAAATCAGGAGCCAAATTTAAGCCCACGCTGTTACAAACACATGCTGCCTCCAGGATTTCTGCAGCACTTGGTCGCCTCTGAAAATGTTCCACCATCAAAATGAAACCTCATTTTTTAGCCGCGTCTGAACTTTTTACTGAGCGCTGGCAAGTTTGGGATGTAAATAGTGTGAAATGCACAAGTTAATCTGGAAAATGGAGCCATTAGTGGTCATCAGTCGCTGCCAGCTTCATGCTTTCGCTCTGCGGCTGTAGCTCTGCTAACTGGTGTCCAAACTGGGAAACTCGACTCCCGTTATGTCAAAAGATAATGATAATGTTAACGGAGTTTACACCAGGCGAGGACCAGATTCATTCAGAGTGAGCAGAAACCAGCCAAAACTACTGGAACGACTGCAGCTGCAGGACAGTTCATTAAGGTCTAACGTCTGCTGTACGATTGTTGTTGAGAAGCGCCTGACTTCATGTGACACTTTGTCGTGTCGTTTATTTGGACTAAGACACTGATTCTGGTTGTTGTTATTTAATTATTTATTTATCACATAATTTACCTCCATTGTGTTGAGGCAGAGGCGGAAATCTGAGTTTAATATCTGAAAATGAGAACACGCGAGGTAAGTGAGAAAACGGGTCAAACTTTTTAAATTCCAAACACAAAAATTCAACAGTCAAAAGAAAACGAAACATTTGTGTGATTCTGAGCTAAAATTCAAATGTCAGTGTTTCCGTCCCGTCTCAGCTCGAGTAGCTGTGCAAAGAGCAACAAAAGGCGATAATGAATTATTAGTTCCACCTCAGACTTGAATACATTATGCTCATTGAACAAACCCTTTTGACCTCACTCACATATGCTGACCTCAGCACTTACTGCAGCGTGCAGGTACTCTGAAAGGATCTTTGCATACCTGCTGCTGATCCAGCAAAATAAACTCTGCTGAAGGATTCAAACAGTAGCAGAGTATTATAGATAATTTACATTATGACCTGTTATAATGCTAAAGATGATATTCTGTTTCCTTTATCTCGTCATTGATCCGATGAGATCGTTTTGTGTTTTGACTCATTTAAACTAATCTGTGCTGACAACACAAAAGTGTAGCATGTCATCAGATAACACCAATAAATTAATGACAACACGTGTTGAGATTGGGGCTGTCATGATATACCCACACTGACGATAACTGGTCCCATATTTGAAGTGTTTTAAATGTCTGGTGCGTGTTGACTGTTCAGTCCTGACGGCTCATTTAAAGGCTGAACGTCGACTGTGTGTGTGTTTCCCCGTGGATCGAGACTTTGATACTTTCACAGTATTTCACCACAGCACACGCAGACCTGCTCTATAATAAATGAACCGTCTATAATATGAGACCTTTAATTATGAAGTGTTGATATCAAAACAGTCACAGCGTGCAGCATGTGTATTAATCTGCTGCTGAAAATAGTCCCGACAAATGCACAGCTTCCTCCTGTTTGCTAAAAGCTGCAGCGACCGACTGATCTGTGAATTTAATGAGCCTGTTTTTAAAACTGAAGCAGTTTATTCGACTTGTTTTCAAAGAATTACATGTTTTGTTTAAAGGAATGAGTTTGTGGCTCAGAGATTTTGATTAAGACGAGTATAGATGAACACAGTAACAGCTGTTCACACCACCAGCAGTACTGTTTTAATAATAACGTGATCTAACATCCTCCGTTACATCGTCATACGTGTAATCTTTCCATGTTAAAGTTTGTGTCGTGTGTTCAGCAGATTATGTTACATTTATCTCGTGACACACACACACACACACACACATGCTGCCTTCTTTTCCTTCAGTCTGCTCCCATTTGTCGTTGCTCTGCAGCTCCTTCATGATTGGTTATCGCTCCCCTTCCTCTCGGGGAGTCGGGGGAGTCGCGTCTCCTCTTCTGATGCAATAGAAACCCCTGCAGCAGTGCACTGCTGTGCTCGTATGTGTGAGGGTGTGTGTGTTTAATAGTCCCCCACTGCTCCTCTTTGATGTTTCATTGGTTTGCCAGCTCACTAAATGCGCACACACAAGCAAAGCATGGGTGATACTCCCACTGCAAAAACACAGCATAGATTAGCAAACAATTATGTTGGCTGCAAACACACGGACCTGCCGTGATCGTCGGAGCTGTAATTATGAAGTGTGCATGTATTAAACATACATTTAACACAGGCGGTCGTCAGCTCGTCTGTAGGGCTGAACGTGGATTCAGACTCCAGCCTGCGACGGCTGCTGCCGTCAAAAACACAGCGGAGCGGCGAGCTGCATGATTCTTTCCCTCTCACTGCTCACAGCTTCACTTATTCAGATATTAGCGCTCCATTTTGACCCTCTTGTGTGCTCGTCTTTCTGTCTGGAGTGGCCAAAGTAATCACAGCCCATTGTCTTCCCTCCTCTGCTCGGCGTTGAGTTTGGAGGAATGTAGCAGACAGTGAAAGGGGATCCTATTGAATCTGTCGCCAGTACTCCAATTACTCATCTGCCATCTACATTTCCGAGGGAATTATCACAGACTCAGCTGCTCGCAGGATTTTTCTCCTGCTTGTTAAAGTAACCATAGAGACAAAACCAGAGGAGAGAGTTCATTAAGAAGGAATATCATAGCTGCATCCTCTGAATGTTTCATAATAACATTCATAGTACAGTTTGTACTACTCAGCCTGTGAGGACAGTTTGGACAATTAAAGGAGGTGACACAGTTTTTAAGAACAGAGCCTCTGTGTGTGTGTGTACACACAAAATACTACTCTTATTTTGGATATTTTATTAACTTCTAAAAGTTTTGTCTTTGAGCCTAGAGGCGTTTCCCATGACAACTCAGAGACGGCGTTGCTAGGAGACCTGTAGTCATCCACCATCGTGCCCGACTGATCAGATATCTTACGAATGGTGTTTGTTCTTCTTTTTCAACTTGCTATCGACGAACGTTAGCCCATTGTGCTAACTTTAGCTCGTGCACACTCAGCGGTGAATTCACCACAGGGTTGGCTTTTGGCTTTTGCAGCTGCACAAATAAGACGAAAATAAACCGTGCACCGTTCAAAGCGAATGCAAAAGGTGAAATTCAGCTGCTGCTGCTGTGAGGAACAGAGACGATGGTTACTCACTTTAACAGTCCAGCATAGAAGGGAAGGAAACAGCTCAACATGAGCGCACAGTTAGAGTTAACGGAGTGAAAACAGTGAGTCATAGAAAAGCGAGAGACGGACGCAGATAGAAACAAACAAAAGAGCTCAGAGAGTGAGCGAATACATGATTAGAAGAGCTATAATAAGAATTACAAGAACATTTCAAGATTCCAGCTCCTCCTGGAGGCGTTCCCAGGCCGGGTAGACCACAAAGTCCCTACAGCGGTTTCTGGGTCTGCCAGTTGGATGTACCCGTCCAAAGGAAGGCGCCCATGAGGAGCCTAATAAGATCCACCTCAGGTGGCTCCCTCCAGATGTCCGAGCTCTAGACGCGACCTTTAAGGCTGAGCCGGGACCCTAAAAAAAGGACTTTCAAAACGCACTGTAAAAAATATGTTACCAGAATGGTTCTGTAGCAACCTTTAACAAAATTTTGCAATAAAGCGAGTGATCTGCAAACATCCATAAAAAACTTCATTTACAGCGATGTTCGTGTCACTTCAGGGAGTCTTGACGTTTTGCAGAGCGCCTCCGTGTCTCAGACTCTAACCAGGACGGTTCCTGCACAGTGGCATCCCCAGACTACGCCTGCCATCTTTGTCCCAGCGAGCTAGCTCAACTCTAACCCATTCAGACAAACGCTTTTGTTGTCCTCGTGCTGTTTGGCTGTTGATACGTCGCTCGGTGGAAAATCGCTGCTCCCCAATCGGACTCAGAGAATAGCGGGAGTGGGTTTTTTCACTGCTAAAAGGCTTAGCAGTCCGACTGCTGCAGTGTTCCCTGACCGGCTTGCAGACTGGCACTGTGCTGAGGCACGTGGCCAGAATCACTTATTGACACTTCACTGCCATCTGCCAAGCCTGCGAGGTTTGCTTAGCAGGCTGCACATTAATAAGGCTGAACTTGGTGGAAAGCAATAACAGGATGAGAAGTTCCCACTAGATTTTATATGAACAGACAATTATCTATTACTGTAGGCTATATATCTGAAGTAATATAGAGACGATGGAAGTGGATGCAGTATTTACGGTTCACTGTGATTTTTGTTTTTCATAAATACAGTAAAAATCAGTCATGTGGTTCGTCTGGACGTGTCAAGGTCAGACTCCAACCGCTGCACAAAGTGTACGAAGCCTCTGATCAGCGCTGACTCTCGGGGTTCAGCGGGGGAATATCTGGGCAGGGAAGTGAGCGAGAGGTTCCCTCCTCTCACTTAAAAACAAGTGCCCTTGAGCAAGGCAATTAACCCCCAGCTGCTCCCGTGGAGCCGCTCTGCAGGAAATGGAACAAGACCGCGGAGCATATCGGACAGCTCCTCGCCTCCTTCACCTGCCTCGCCTCCCGCAGGCTGTTTTTAAAGATGTGCGGCCTGTCAACTCACCTCGCTCTGCGTCAGCCGCTTCATAAACGCAGATTCATGTGATCTCATCAGCTGACGCTCTCTCAGGAAAAGGAATGCCACGGTACGAAGCGGTAATGTCCGTGAAATCTCAGAGTTCGGAGGCGTGGCAGCTGTTTTTAGGGGGCCCATGTTACAGTTGTGCACAGCTGCCTCATCAATCAAGACTGAGTGTGTGAGCTGGTGGGAAATCTGAGTCTGACCAGCCAATCGGTGCTTGAAAGGTGGAGTTATAACGCTCAGAAGAGACACGTCTGCTGGTAAAGAGGTTTAAATAGAAAGAACGTGGATTAATATAAAATATACGAGGCGTGCTCTTCTGTCACAGCGTCGCAGAGAGGAGAAAGGTCATTTCATGCCCAACAACATGCTTGAAATAGAGGTAAGACTGTAATCACCCTGGTTGGCTTCCTTTGTAGCAGCACGTGGCCTTGCATGTGGTTAAAACTGCAACTAGGTGGTGTTAGAGAAGTCTAACTGCCTTACAAAACCTGTATGAACGAACTGTTACAGTATAAAGCTCCAATAAAAAAACTTATTTGGGATTTGGGAGAGAAGTGCTGCATAAAAAGTCACTTCATTTACAGAATTTGTTGAATTTCCACAAGTAAAGCGTCATCTTCTGCAGTAAACGTCTGAAAACATCATCTGTTCTCATGAAATCCGTTCCTGAGCTGTGAAAGAGGTCTCGAATGTTACGATCATTCAGTTAGTTTTAATCAATTAAGTGTCAGAAAATCAGGACAAACGTCCGTCTCAATCCTTCAGAGCTCTGTTTCTGTTCCACCAACTGTCCAAAATCCAAAAATATCGAGTTCACGATGATGTAAAACAGAGAGAAGCCGACACAGATGTTTGATGAATGACTCAAACGATTACTCGATGATCACAGCTGTTGCGGTTAAGTTTTTTATTAATGGACTAATTAGTCCACCATTAATTTCTATAATTGTAGTTACATTCGGATTTTATAACCTCGGCTCCTCTTTTCTGACTCAGCAGCTTAATGTGTCCAGACTGCAGAAGCTGTCGCTCAGTCATGAAACTCTGATACAGTGAAGTAAAAATCGCGTTTCTCTGCCTCATTAAAACTGATTGTTGGCTCAAGGTCGTGATCATTAACAGTCCTGCAGCAGCTCGGATGGATCAGACCGGCTCGTACGGTGTTACAGCACTGCTCACTGTGTTTGTGGTGGGAGTGAGCTGATGTGCAGCCAGCTGTTTGTTCATTTTAATGGAAGAAACATGGAAGACTAGTTAACTAAAACCATTGTGACATTAATATATCAAATTAATGTGTTGGCTAAAATGCTTATTTCACCACTGAGTGCAACCAGTCATACATGTGAGGATGACCACCGTCATGGTCGGAGCGAAACACTAGGTAACTGTTAAGTATGATAAGGTTGTCTGAGTGTTAGTTATTGGTTGATTAATGGTTGTGTGTTGATAACTGATGGTGGCTGTAAAGTGATGCATGTAGTCTTGGTGGCGTCAGCACTCTTTGAACACCTCTTGGTGTCCATCGGTACGTTGCTTAGTGTCCGTGCTGGTCCACCAGTCTGCGTCTCCAAACTGTGGACGTGCCGACAGCCAAGATGTGGATACGTACCTCACGTCACACAGGCAGAACTCTCCTTTAAATCATGGTGAAATAATGATATTGCAGTGAACACACCATCTGTGTTGGTGTCACGCTGTAGGTGCCTCGAACAAACCGGCGTGGAGCTGTGCTGTGATGTGCAGACAGGTTTTTGGCAGTGACAAATGAACTGAAGAGGCTTTCTACATGAAAGCTCATTAATGGAAACTTGACAGTTTTACTCTTGAACGGTTCACAGTCAGACAGGTCGGCAGAACAAGTGAAATTATACACCTCCTCTCATCGCCCTCCTTCACTGATAACACTTCTATTTCAAGCTGGAGAAAACCACGTGACCGCCGTCAGAAACCATCCATGACAACTCATGGAAAATATAAAGAGGCATTTTCCTGACTGTATGTACCGATGTACATTTTGTACCAACTGGTTCTACTTCAGAGACCTTTGTGATGGCTGTAGGAGCAGACTTTAAACTGTAAATACACACTGGAGATGGTAAAGTCAGTAAACGTGGACTGCCTGTTTGGAGAATGGACAGTTTCTTCACGTTGTGAAGCTCAGTGTGGTCACTCTGGATGCTGCCATGTTTGCTGTGCCGCCTCTTCCTCCTCTAATCTAAAAATCAGTGAAGACGTGGATCATCGGTGGACCTGAGGCGGCTGAATGACACCTGGTTGCTCAAACAAGCCATCTTAACAACACCCACCTGTGAAGTTAGCTACAGAGACCAAAACTGTTTTTGTACCAGGCTGTAAACATGTTTATTTCTGCTGTAAGCTGGACATTTGAACATGGGGACTTATGAAACTGCAGATTTGGCACTTCTCTTCACAGACACTGAGGTTGCCGCTTGTTCTCAACTCACGTAAAACTACTGTGTAGGGTTAACTTTAAGCTAACGTTTAACGTTCATTTTACAAACTCAGCAAACAGTTTTACAGTTAGCCATGATTTTTTCCAAATCCAAACTGCTTCCCCTCGTTTCGTTATTTATTTATTGGCTCACTATTGTTTTCCATTTTGCGTTAGCCATGACAGCAGCAGTGGGGACTGCCCATTGGTCCTCCAGCCTGTTAACCTGAAAACAAAAGCCCACTGCTCCAAAGACACTTTCCCTGGAGTTTGAAGAGACGATGGGTGACCTTCATCATCGTAACAATAAATAAACACAGACAGATTTTTTTCATCTTTCATCAGATAAAACAAACAAACTGCTTTAATCTGTCAATGTAAACATGTTTAATCTTCTGTAAGTACTTGATGAACGATCTATGAATCTTTATTTTATTTCCATATTTGATTCAGCGTTTTCAAACCTCTCTGACATTTCCTCATTTTTCTGAATCTCTCTCGAGTCGCCGTGAAAATCGATTTCTTTCGCACTTCAGTCAATGTTTGAATTAAACCGTTACTTATCGCTGTAACTGCAGCGAGCGTCTTTTACAAATGACGGGCAGAAGAGAGGGCGGACGTCCGCAGAGATCCTGTGGGAAGGTTTATCGACTGTTTCTTTGGAAAATAAAACACCAGCGTTCGCCAAGTTTTCTTTCTGTTTCCACCTGGAAAAAAAAAAAGATCCCCTGCAGGAAATGTCAGAGAAAATGGAAACTAGTTAGAAAAAGTTCATCCATCTTTGAGTTTCTATGCTCGGCTCGGTCCTGTTTTGTTATTCTGTTCTCTGTGTTTCTTTTCTCCGGTGCATATCAGCTCCGCCGTGCTCTTTTTCTAACCTCTATCTGCTCTCTTCTTCTTCTTCTTCCCTGCTCGGTTCACTACACACAAACTTTATAATTCCCTGTTGCGGCGTTCTTTTCTCTTCAGTAGCTCGATCCTTGCGTGGTTGAAGACGGAAGGTGTGCTGCGTCTGGCTGACAAGCACACACCAACACCATAAATCTCCAAACATGAGAGGCAGCACACATAATCTGTCAGGCTGTTTGCAGACGCTCGTTTACGGCTTCAGCATTTTAAAGACTCTCAAACATTATTAATGTAGAGCAGGCGAAGCTCAGGGGACGACTCTGTGCAACAGATTGTAAATGTGCATGCGTGTGTGTCTGCGTGGCGTGTGTCTTTTCACACATGTTTGCGCACACGTGCATGGCTGACTGTCACGCCTGCACGCTCGCCGTAGCCTCAAGAAATCAAACGGCGCCCATAGAGCGTCCGCGAGGACTGAGCAGGGACCACAGATGCAGACGGCAATCGGAGCCGGCTTCATGTAGCACTGTGGGAGCTCATTACTGTATTCTTTGGGCCGGAAAATGTCTGTCAGTGAGGATTCATTAAAAGCCAACCTGCTGCAGCAGCTCCTCATTGTGCTGTAATGAGAGGTCCTTCACAAATTTGGGGCTCCCCGCTGCTTCAGAATTGGACAGGTGAAATATCCGTGGTGATCTGCATGTCGGATAGAGCTCCGGCTTTGTGGTGGTCATTAGCGTTACAATGCTTGTGTTCAGCTAACTGTCGACGGCTCGGGGGGGCCACAGCTCGCTCTCGTAGCTGCATCATCCATTTATTTTATCTTTTCACTCAGTTTTTATCAGCGCGTCGACACACTCCGCTCTGCTCTCGTGAAAATTTAATTGAAGCATTGTTCAATAGTGTTTGTGCGTCATTATTAATGCAGCTGGACTCTTCTGAGGCGTATTTACACTCTAACGTTGGTGAGTTTGGTTTGTTTATCCCGGCTGGCTGCGCCGCTCTAATTTTATCTTCAGGCTTCAGCCTCTGTCGGTAGAGGAAGATGTAACGCTGCTTTGTCTGAGGT